>JASSKH010000028.1:1229980-2469980 GCA_031763025.1 Macrocystis pyrifera | reverse complement strand
ATTGATGTCCAGTAATCTTTTCCACTTCGAGTCGTTCAAGAGGGGTCGAAACGTCGTCCTCGGTGACGTGGTACGGAGGGGATTTCTTGGAGAAATTGTAGAGCACGTATTGCGTCAACCCCGCCATACTTCGGCATGTCGCCACGGTCGTGGGGGTTGGCACAGGGCTTGCAGCGTTGAACAGATACGCGCCGGCGAGCCTCAGCGCCGGGCATATCGGAAGGAAGATCCAAATACAGGAGCTTTGCTCCGAGAGGAGATCCACCCGGGGTGTCCGCTGAGGAGCAGGGGCCAACTGCGAGAACTTTGTAGGGGCCCGTCCAGTTGAGTGAGAGTTTGGCCTTGAGGAACTTGGCGTCCGTGTCTGGTGTCGCGCCCTGGCGGATGGTGGCCGCCGTATTGTACACCCACACCCACCCACCAACGTCAAATTTGGGGACCGGACGCAGTGCGTCGGAGAGGGCGGAGTTGAGGCGGTTCACGCGAGCGACAGTGAGGGCATGGTGTTCTCGAACGATATCGTACGCGCGCTGCTGGCGGTCCGTCGCCAAGTCGCAGTGGGCAAGGTGGTCGCGGGCCAAGCTCTGGTGGGCGGCGACTCCAGCACGCTCGAAAATCGTGAGAGGGAGGCGTGGGAGCCGACCCATATGTACCTCGTTGGGAGCCAGACCCGTGGCGGCACTGACGGAATTGTTGTACGCAAATTCGACGTGAGGGAGCTGTTCATCCCAGTTGTTTTGGAGGTCGTTGACGACCATTGCCAACATCTGGGCCATCGTGTGGTTTACACGTTCCACCCCACCGTTGCCGTTTGGATGGTAGGAGCTGGTGGCAATTTTTCGAACCCCGAGAAGCTGGTATACGGCGTGCGAAAGCTTGGAGAAGAACTGGAGACCGTCGTCCGAGAGGATGCTGCGCGGGCACCCCCAGAGAGGGATACACCGGTTGATGAGAATGTTAGCCGTGCCCTCAGCGGTGAACTCTGCCGCTGTGACGGCGTACATGTCAGCTCGGCGGCTGAAACGATCAGTGAAAAGCAAGATGTAGGTATTACCTCGAGGCGTCACCGGGAGGGGGCCGAAATAGTCGATGCTGACGGCGATGCCGGGCCCTTCTGGCAAGGGCAACGTGATGGAGGGCCACCGGACCGTCTGCCGCGACGTTTTCCATGCTTGGCACTTTAAGCAGTTGCGTAGCTACCACCGGGTGCAGATGCTCATGCTGATCCACCAGTAGAAACGTTCGAGCATACGTAGGGTGCGCGCGGTTCTTAGGTGGCAGGAAGCCGTGGAATGGCAAGCCTGCATGACCCAGGGCGCATGAGCAGCGGAACATAAATGAGAATAGGCTCGTCGTTCAATAAGCAGGCCGTACGACCCACCGGGCGTGGCGTATCCAGCGCAGGGGGGGGGGACGACTGTCGGACAAGTAGAACGGTGCCCGCGTCGGTAGTGTGCAAGCGGCCTTTGTTGGCCAGCTCCTGAACCTCCGAAAAGGGAGGGCGCTGGTGGGAAGGGAAACCCGATAAAAAGTCGTCTGGCAAAACTTCCGGTCGGCCAAGGGCTATGTAGCGCATGGCGGCGTTGCACGCGGGCTCAGCCTGTTGTTCCCGAGCCCAGTCGGCGTGCGAATAGCGCGCTGCGGAATCACCGAACTGAAACTCAGCAGCTGCGCCGAGGGCGTCCAAGTCGGTCGAGGTGACGGGAGGTGCGTCAGTTGGCGGCGGCAGTCGTAAAAGGGGAGTTCCCACGGGCTCGGTGCGGTCGCGGCCGGACGGGATGGGTACCGTCAGGACGGACGAGGCGGCAGGAGTCGGGGCCAAAACGACGGGTGCGGGCGGTCGCGGCCGTGTGGCTCGCAGCGGGGGGGTGATAGCACGCCGGGCTGATGGTCTAGGGGCCCCGCCGGGCCCGAAGCCATAATCAACAGCAGGCGGCACGGTGCCAGCGGCGGCGGCTGTTCGTCGGCGCGTCCGAGATGAGATGCGGCCTGAAGACGGCAAAACGTTCGGAGGCGCCGGGTTGCCAGGCGGCGATGGGGTAGACGCGGCCGGATCAGTGATCGCAGCGGAATCTTTTCCCTGTAAAGCGCTCGTCGGGGGAGGAGCGCGCTGGGGGACAATCGTCGCTGCAGCGGGGGCTTCTGCAGAGCCCTGGCATGAAAGGGAAGACGCGGCCGGAGCAGTGCTCACGACGGAATCTTCGACCTGTAAAGTGCTCGTCGGGGGAGGAGCGCGCTGGGCGACAATCATCGCTGCAGCGGGGACTTCTGCAGAGCCCTGGCCTGAGAGGGAAGACGCGGCCGTGGCAGTGCTCACGACGGAATCTTCGACCTGTAGGGTGCTCGTCGGGAGAGGAGCACGCTGGGCGACAATCGTCGCTGCAGCGGGGGCTTCTGCAGAGCCCTGGTCGCCCCGGAGGGTACGACAAAAACAGAAGCGAAAGCGGCGTTGGCGGGGGGTGAAAAAGCCCCCAAGCCAGGACGGCGGTCGACGGTGGCGACGGAAGCAGATACACGAGCGACGAATCTCCCCGAAGGAGCAGAGAGGTCGTCAATCCTCATACGTGGTCCGTGTGTGCGAAAATCGCGAAAATCCGAAGAGGCGAGAGGTAGCTCACCCAAGACGGCACTTTCACTGCGGGACACCAGCCCACCCAAACCGACACCAGGGGTCGGCGAAGAGCGAGTGCGAAGCCCGCAGGCTCGGATGAGGAAGATACCACCGTCCTCGACGGGGTTGAGGCAGCTAGACCCACTGCGGTTGTGTTCTGTGGCGGGCTCCGGCAAGCGGGAGAGAGAAAGTCAGCATTTCCGTTGGCGCTGCCCTTGCGGTACTCGAGGGTGTAGTCGAACGCGGTGAGGAACTCGAGCCACCGCTGGACTCGCGCGTTGTGGTCCCCTACTTTGCCGATACTCTCAAGTGCTTTGTGGTCCGAAAATATTCGAAACTTCGTGCCCCACAGGTAACCTCGGAGTCGTTTGATGGCTCAGACAATGCTGCCAGCTTCCAGGTCCAACGGTGTCCAGTGCCTTTCGGAATCGAGGGTAGCGCGGCTGATATAAGCAATGGGCCGTACCGAGCCGTCCGGTTGTTCTTGTTCGAGCGCGGAACCGAAACCGTCGATGCAGGCGTCGCAGTACACGTGGAAGGGGCGGGAGCCGTTGGCTACGGCATCCCAGTCAGGGAAAACCAAAATCGGTGGGGCCGTGAGCTCGGCGAGGATCTGGCGGCCGAGGGGGAGAGTGATGAGGCTTAGATTGGGTAGGCGATTGGTTAACCTTTTACCTTTAGCCCAACGGACTAAGACCTTAACAAATGGCGACGACGGCGGAACATGGGTCGTTGGTCGTGACCTCGAATCTCACGTCCACGATGAAATCGCTTTTTAAAGAAAAGTGAATTTCCTCATGTCAAGAATCTGAAAAAAAACCCCCCGGAAATTGGAACCGCGTGTTGGTGTCACGCGTCGACCCGTATATCCGGTCCGTTCCAGGGGGGGAGAGTGTTATGAGGCTTAGATGGGGTAGGCCGATGGTTAACCTTTTACCTTTAGCCCAACGGACTAAGACCTTAACAATAGGAAAGCAAACAAAACAAAACAGTGACAAACAACGCAAATCGACAAAAAAGCGGAAAGTCCTAAGCCGACGACACCACTTGTTAAAATCAAGGGTTGCGGGACACTTAATATCCCTGGACAGGTCTGCCTTTTAAGTCGGTAATCGTTGGAACTCACGTGTGCTGCTTGCTTAGCTATAGAAGAAGAGCAGTTTTATTCGTTTCGTGCACGCGGAGACTGAGACCAAAGTCGTGCGCCTTTGGAAAACCCCTGGTTTCCCATCTAAGATACGCCTTCCAAGTACTACAAATACGTTCCCAGTGACTGAACCCAGGTAATTACCAGGCTTTCAACCTCATACAAAGCAGTATCATAACATATGTAGTACTCTTGATGGGTATACACACATACCTGGTACGTACGTAAAATTGCTGAATTGGGGGAGACGGAATCAAGAACACAAAATACCCGAGAAGCACAGAACACACTCTATGGACTCTATTAAAATTATAGTTATTATACTACTAGCCTACTGCTTTTTGCGACGTGCTGCTGTAACTTTAATAACTCTCACTGCTGCTCAGAAGTATTCAGTCCTACGTACTCGGTAGTTGTTTATTTATATTTCAGAGTAATAATATTAATAGTCATCTCACTGCTGCTGGGAGTCCAATATCACACGAACTTCACGACCAAACCGTGCGTATATATGTGATCGGTTTACAAAACAAAAGGTATCCCCGTTATGCCACCGCATAGATTGATGCGTACCTGATCAAACACCGTGGCGATAAATATGATTTTTTTCGTTTTTGTTACATTTTCTGGTCCCTCGGATCAAGCCATCAACCCCATCGTACTGCAGTCCCGTTTCGAGGACAAATCCTTGTAGTTTCATGTGGATTCGCCCCAAAACGGAACTGCAGTTCTACCGCATGGAATTGGAGTGGTTTGTCCACTAGCGGGACTGCAGTACTTAAAGGGTTAGTCTCCCTCCCCAAAACAACACGCAGGCATCAAAGAAAGGATCGCATGCTCGACAACATAGTAATGGGGAGGGAGGCGAAGAGCTTGCTCTACGACCACCCCGGATCTAGGTTATAAGACAGAGACTTGCAAGGGTTGAAGCAGTGAGGAAGAAGATCGTGTACTCCTGCTGTATGTATTACTCTTCATGGGTTTACACACATACCCGGTACGTACATTTGCTGAACTCGGGGAGACGAAATCAAGAAAACCGAATACCCGATAATCACACAACACACTCTGTTAAAATAACAGTTATTTTTCTATCAGCCTACTGCTTTTCGCAACGCACTGCTGCTGTAGTTTGAATAACTCTCCTCACTGCTGCTATTAATAAGAAGTATTGAATCGTACGCACTCGGCACTTGTCGACAACTATGAACAGCAGTAATAATATAATTTATGAATTAATAGCACTAGCTGTAAGAGTGATGACGCTCGTTGGTGCAAACCATCCGTGTCGGACGCCGCCGCGACGTCCCGCACATGACGGCGACAGCAGGCACATGACCTCGCAGACACGTCGTCAGACGCTCCACTCCAGAGGTCGCAGGACATCAAAAAAAGAACGAGACAACACGACCTCCACGAAAATCGAGAGCGGGCGCGGGTGAAAGCTCCGAAACTCCCGGGCACCGAACCGGAAGCAGTCCGAACGAAAGGAACAACAAACAATCGAAAACTTCGAAGGCAAAAGCCCCGTCCATTTCCCCGCAGCTCGGCAACTCTGAAACGAAGACGATAAGGGCGGAGGCAGACCACGAACGGTGGTCCCGCAAGCTCTGAGAGCGCGGGAAAGGGAAAACGGAAGCCTGTGAGGCATCGGAACAAATCCGACCAATGTTTTGTATAATAGTATCACAGTAGTCAGCAAGACAATATCTTAACATCAGTAGTAGCATTAATAGTATTAATATTAATAGTATCACGTCTCCATACCCACACAACCCGCGGTACCTTTTTTGCATCTAAGCACATAGGTCACTCCATAGCGTTCGGGTTAGGGTAGGAGTTCGGGTCGGGTGATCAGCATCTACTGTATAAGCATGCCTGGTATCTCCTGCTGTTATCACGTCTTGATTTCTTTTCTGAAAAGCCACGCAATGAACAATATATAGCGTCAACAACAGTAGCATCTTCAAACAAGTAAAATTCTACCTAGCAAGTATTTACGTCGCGAGAGAATTTCCATACCTCAGTCCAACCTTGTACTAAATGGCAACACCTAGGGAACAGCAGGGCAACCCTTGCCCTGCTCCACAGTTTATTAACAGTATCACGTCAGATGTACGCACTGGAAGAAAAATATTGCGCCCATGATATAATGTGGTACAGCAATACGTTGTGGCCCTTCTTGTAGTGCCCGTATCCGCCAGGCAACAATACCGGCACTATTGCGTCAACCGGCGCTACTCCCTCCGCACACTGCCACATTGGTTAATCCTTATGTAATCCCATGTGTGCCAAGCGATTTTTTCCGGCACTACTGTGCTATAGGGATAAAAGATCGATCGACTACGACCCAGCCCAGGGTAGTCCTTGTTGCACTCTTCCCTCTGAACGGCGGGATCTTTGCAGCGTCGGAACCGTATACGGCCGTACGCTGACCTACGCGCTTCGTTTCAATACACCTGGGGGAACCAGGGAGACATGTTTTTTTAGGGATGCACGCGCAAGCGTTTCTATAAAAGAGACGTTCGAAGTGAGATTCGAACCCGTGACCTCGACGTCAAATGTGAGGGTATTAACTACTATTACGGGGGGGAATAGTAAATGGGACCAAATTTTGTTAGTAAAAATAGGTAAATATATAGGTTTTAGTGTGCCGCAGGTGCTATTTACTATGGTCCTCCGTAATATTAATACTGAGCTATAGGGGTAAAAGATCGATCGATTACCCAGCCCATGGTAATCCTTATATGTTCCTGGTTTGTTTTTCTTGGGCTGGGTTGGAGATAGTTTTTGCGTATTTTGTCCTGCCTACCCCCCCGCTCAGTGTCGGGGCTGGTCTTGGTAGTGGGGCCACTCAAGCACAGGACACGTTTCCGGAGTTGTAGGTTGGGTTTAGGTGGTTTTCGCGTATTCCGTGTTATTTTTCTTCTCGTGCTACTGATTCCCCCCGGCTCGGGAGCAGGGGGCGATCTGGATAAAATTGACAACACCTACTGGGGAATAGCACCGCCTCGTCTTTTGTGCTCACTTTTAGCTTTTCCGTAGACACTTTCTCGCCCTGCCCCCGTTGCGGGTGGCATGGCGATCGCTTTGGTTGACGATTTATTCCTGCCCCTTAAGGCTAGGCCTTCTTTTCTTTCTCTTTTTTTACGTACCTTGCCGTTCAGAGGTGTGGGGGTGGGTTTTGAGAAGCCGCATCTTCGACTCATGTTCTAGCTCGTGGAATCGGGGTTTCCATGGTTCGATCTGGATAAAATTGACAACACCTACTGGGGAATAGCACCGCCTCGTCTTTTGTGCTCACTTTTAGCTTTTCCGTAGACACTTTCTCGCCCTGCCCCCGTTGCGGGTGGCATGGCGATCGCTTTGGTTGACGATTTATTCCTGCCCCTTAAGGCTAGGCCTTCTTTTCTTTCTCTTTTTTTACGTACCTTGCCGTTCAGAGGTGTGGGGGTGGGTTTTGAGAAGCCGCATCTTCGACTCATGTTCTAGCTCGTGGAATCGGGGTTTCCATGGTTTTCCTATAATTCTGCAATATACGGCTCATCAGAGTGGGCTAGTGTTATGGTACTGCTTTGAATGAGGCTGAAAGCACGATATTTACCTGGTTTCAGGTATTTGTATCACATTTGTAGTACTTGGGAGGCGTATCTCCAGGGATTTTCCGAGCGAGGCACGAGCCTTGCTCTCAGTCTCCACGTGCACGAAAGGAATAAAGCTGCTCCTCTTTTATCTCTAAGCAAACAACACACGTGAGTACCAACGAGTACCTGCTCAATAGGCAAACCTGTCAAGGGATGCAAAGTGTCCCGACCTTGATCTTAACGGCACATTGCATGTATGACTTAGAGCATCATCGCATATCGTCTCCGGGAGGGGCAATTGAACACAAGGATGAAATTATAGGCGTTACGATCCTCCCAGACCATCGCGTGCATGCAGAGGCCCAAGGCATACCATGACCCGCCTACCCACCCTCCAGTACAACACCAGCAATACTCCTCGAATGTTACAAGTTCTCCGTCCACCAGCGCACGCCTCGAAACCGCGCAGTCTACGCCGTCTCAGGGACGAACAGTGGCTTGTAAACCTCCGGCAAAAACTCGCTCTCCCCACCGTTAGCAACCGAAACTACCTCGAAACTAAGCGCGGCCACGCCTTGCGCGGTTGGCAACTCCAGAAGGTCCGCCGGTTCCGGCAAGTCGCTAAGGAAAAGACGCACCCGCCCGCCGGGAGCCGGCACCGGCAAAGACCCAACGCCCGCTACCTGAGCACAGACGCAGACAAGCGCCGACAGAAGAATAAAAAAAAATGGGTGGAAAGTTTGCCGGTGAGAGTCGAAACGCAACGGAGAATTAAACACACAGGGGGAGAGACATGCGGAGGCAGGAGTGGGGTTGGAGTGGACTGTCCCACATCCCCACGGCATGCCTTCTACGATCTGCGAGGTGGGGGAATCGTATTCGGTGCATCTCATGGGAAACAGCGAGACACCCATATTCGACGCAAACTACAGCACAAGAGGCGTTTTTCCCCAGACAGGCGTACCTGGGAGACGGGTGCCCCCGCCTAGGGCCGAGGGTTTCGCTTTTTGGCATCAATCGACACCATCGGACAAGGGAGTGGGCAAAAGTGATGGTGTTCAGTATATATTGTTTTGTCAGCTTCCGCAAGACGTACCGTATACGATACCCTGGAAAAAGGGACACGAGTTTATTGTAGTTCCATGTTGTAGATAATTATGCCCTTGGCACATGTACATTGTCAGAACGATAACAAAATAATAAGCATCGCCAACAACAAGAATTTCCTCGGGGTAAATAGATATTTCCTCGGGGCAAATCGAGGGCGACAACCTTCTCACTCAGTCGGCACGCAAATAAGGACCTACCAGCAAAAACAACGATCTTCGGTGGCAGGATCTCGGCTCTAAGATTAATGGGATGTTACTGGACATGCGAACGACACGTACCTCTGCCACGAGAAAATGAAAGCCGCTATCCAGCTGTACCCCTTCCGGTGGGTCGGCCAGAACACCCACGATATCTGCCACCACAAAAAAAAACAGCGCAGGCAAACGACCCGGACAGTACGACCGCGTCAACAAAACATCAGCGTATTCGTGCGGCAACTCTGGCGTCAGTAAGCGTCAACAAAACTTTAGCGTGTGCATGCGGCGTCGAGTACGTTGGATATTGGACGATGATAACAGCCGCGATTGCGAAAGGACGGCCGTTGTGCGCGTTTGCTTAATATGGACAGTTAAAGCTATACGCCGACTGTTGCGTATCAGGAGGGGCATCGAGAGCGTCGTTGTAAGCGCAGGAGTCAAAGGCCGCCGCAACCGATCGCAGGGTCGTGTCACGGCGAGGGCCGACGGTATGGAAACTGCTCAAAATATTCCCCTCTATGGGTAGGCGCGGCGTTGTTTGAAAGATCACACGCACACGCGCAAACACACGTGAGAACACGCGAGCAAACACCCACTATGAATAACACACTCACCAAGCCACTCACCCACGCGCCCACCAACCTATCCCCACCGACACACACTCACACAACGCCAACAAATTTCGCCCTTTTCACACCCACTTGACCAAGCCTATCGGAATCGAAACCCTTCGTGTCATCAAACGGTTGCCAACGACGTCGCCGACATCAACGCCAGCGTACCTGTGAACGCTTCCCTCACAGAAAGCTTATCTGCCAACGTGCCCCACATGCTGTCCACGTCGCTCCCTTCCACCCTCTCTTCCACGTACGCCGACATGGATAAAACGCCGCCGGCAGCACGACCGACGGGCTCCCAGCAGTAGGAAATAGGGAAGCTGTTCAGCCCCCTATTTCGCCACCTGTCGCCGGCCTTGTTCACAACCATGTCGACCATTGGCATCACGTACCTGTGGCGAGGCACGGCGAGGGGCGGTTACATTTTGGCGAGTGAGCGGGGGTGGGTCTCGGGGGGGGGGGGGGAAGAGGTAGAAAGGAAGGACGGTAGCGTCTGGAGTTGATGGCTACCGTGTATTTTTCTTCCTCTGTGTTGTCGTTGTCCTTGTTGTTCGTTGGCGCAGTTGTTGTTGATGCTTTCGCATGCTTCGTATATTGCGGCGTTAGCTCATCGTCACCGTCTACTAATAGCCCGTAGTCGGAAGCTACACGTAGCGGTTCGGCGTCACCTGTCTGGGCTCGTTTCTTCATCAAAAGCAGCTCTCACAACTCGCTAGGCGAATCACGAACGCAAGGAGGGAAGGGGGGAATGCGTGCATCTTAAAGGGGGGCATTGCGTGCACCTTGTAAAGAGAGAGCAGAGCAAATTGCTGCGGGGAGACGGGCGAGCTCTGCACCCTGCACACACTCGCAAAAGCAGCCCCAATCTCATACAGATGTGGATTCTGAGCTTGGGTCTGGTTGCTGATATCAGTCGGATCTCTGTCGGAGATGCGTCGCTCCACCCGCCTGAAAGAGGAGGGAAAGTGACAATGATGGCAGAAAACCTCCGTCGAAATGTCGAAATGCCCTTCACAGATAAAAAACCGCACCGCCCAGGAATCATGAAAATCAGCATCAAAATCAGACAACGCATCACACCGCAACGCCTTCTTGAAATGCGTGAGAGAGCACGATTGTCGGCTGCCCCGAGCGCCCCTTACGGGCAGGGTCATGCCAAGCGTTCCTTTCTATCATTCATGTTTGACATTTGAGTACCTTGGTACCCCGTCCCTCAGGAGCATCCCCAAACACAGTTTCATGGTGGGCGCCGGGCTTTCCTCCGGAATCCACAACTCGCTGTAGCTGAAGCAGGCGCAGGTGAAGGTGCAGATGGGGCGAGGAACGCGAGGGAAGAAAAGTGTTGCCTCGGCGCGTTCGTGCGACAAGGTACAGAAGTGCGAGGTATGCACGGGGATGGGCGAGTGATAAAGGCGAGTAGTACCGGTATTGATCGATCGGTATCTATAAAACAGGAACACATCGAAATACTGACCCAGCGTGGGTTTCCTACGTCGATAAAGCGTGCGTTTTCAGTATTGGATTTAGCGAGCGGATTTTTTCAGGCAGCGATTGAACTGATAGTATTCCATTGACTGCTGTATGTACGCAAACAGGATTGTATGAGTGGCCCGCTGGCTTCAGTGTGTGGGTCTCCAGCTCTCAGAGTTGTTCACGTTTCAGGTTAAAATTCTCGGGTCGGGTCGGGTCAGGGTGACCTGGCCCGACCCGTGATATTTCGAAAAGCTCCTGACGCGACCCAACGCGACCCGACCCGACCCGGCCCGAACCGATCCGACCCGACCTGTGGAATTTCGAAGACCTCCTGAGCCCAATCCGCGGGTCGGGTCATGACCCGTCAAAAGCCCTGCCAAAAAATCGTGTTTTCCTGTAACTCTCAGCTTGTGGCTTTCCTTGTGCCCGGTTTTTTAGTATCATGTTAGTATAATACTTCTGGTAGAATACTTTGTACGTGACCTGAACTTATGTAGCAACAGCACTACTGCCTGTACAGGGCACAACAACAGCCGTGATGGCATCGGTACCTTCTTGGATCCACCCAGCCAGCCTCGCTGGCCGTGGGCACCTGAACAATCTGCTGTCGCCCGGAGTCGTCCTTCTCAATCACCCACAGGGGAAAGCTCGAAGCGGATGTCACAGGCAGCATTTGTTCCGTGCCATGCTCCTGCGCGACCGTGCGAGTAGGTGTGATAGATGGCGAGGACTGGAGTACTTGAGGATTACATCCTGTGTCACGATTCTTGCGATCCTTACGAATACAATGCGGTTGGTTGCACATGACAAGCACAGGTTTTGTGGAGTGCTGGCCCGTTTCGACTTCACGACAGCTCCTACCAACTAACAAACAATGCTTATACATCCTATTCATCCCTGACAGTCCTGAGTCCCGTGCCCATCCGAGGGTGAGCCGCGGCTGTGTGGTGCGTTGTGCATTACAGAGTACCTCATCGGTACAGCTGGTACCAGGCACCAGGCACCAGGTACAGTGTTGGGAATCAACAAAAAAAAAGTGATTAATCATGATTTTAATCATGACTATCTCTGATCACAATCACATCAACAGGGCCTTGATTTTATCATTATTTTAGATGTGTGACTTTTAGTATGGTATACTAAACGCCATACAATCAAAGTGCATGGGTTTTAGAACGCCTACAATATAATATAGACAAACAACAAGTGCATGTATTTTAGTGTACAAATATATCGTATGGTTTTTAGTATGACCATACTATAATGCCATTAAAAATTCGTACCGGTTTAGTATGCCATACTAAACGCCTTCCAAACTAAATAATCAAGCAACCATGATTAATCAACCAAAAAAGGTCCAAAATAATCAACAATCGAATCAAGCCCTTTTTTGGTTCATTACCAACACTATATAGGACACCTATTAATAATTAGAAACAGAACGATCTGTTCAAAAGGGAGCTGTACGATATGGAGGATGCCCCGTTCACTCTAGAAGTACTCATGCCAAAGGCCCAGGTGATGGAGACCATGCTGTACGGGTGTGTGACGTGAACTATTGACCAGGAGCACTTCGCTGAGCTCCGAACGCCACACCACAAACTCCTTCTAAGGGTCATTGGCTTCCACCACAGACAACGCACCGACCACCTCATGTCGTTTGCCAAGGCCCTCAAAAAGGCACAATGCGAGAGTATTGAGACGACCATCAGCAAATGACGGGTTCGAACCGGTGCACGAAAACTTGATAAATAAGTGTGGACAGGGGTTTCCTCTCCCTCTCCGGGGCGCCAAAAAAAAAAAAACGCCTCCTCTTTACGGGGACCGTACAGCGGACGACCAATGAGCGGCTGACCCGTCGGGTGATGTTTGGGACAACGGCTGGTAGGCAGAATCCGGGACCAGGCCGACCAGAGAAGAACTGGGCCCGATATCTAGCAGGCGACCTCAGGGTTTTTCAAGCCACCGAGGGGTCCGAGGGGTCCACGGAAAATAAAATAATTAATAAAAAACAATCCCTCTTTGCTGTTCGGAGTAGATACGGTGTTATGGCCTAGGGCGGCTAAAGAGAGCGGGAAGTTGTACCGGGGGGTCGTCGCAGCGGCGGACTGTTTAATGGCGAATTGGCACAGGGACGAGCCGCAGAGAAGCCGACTGCGCCACGCAGCTGATGACGCCAAGAGCGGTGGCAAGGGGAGGGGGGGGGCAGTCGTACTTATACAGCCGTCAACAAATGCAGAAACGAAATGATAGATCGGGTGGCCAGGTATCGGTTCGACTAGCCCTTGAATTCTAGCAGTTTCGGTTTGTTTCTTGTTGAGTTGTCCAATGGGGGGGGGGGGGGCGCGACAGCGGCAGTACTGACATTTGACACCGCTCTTGACGAGAAAATAGGAAGGAGATGGCAAAGGGTGTGGATAGGTTCCCGAATCGGTTTTCTGGCAGAGACGGGCACCCATCTTACTATCAACGCCTGGAGTACGATTTTCTATTTTCTCCCTTCTCTCTTCCTTCCTGCTTTTTGCCTTGTCCCTCTCTTTGTTTCCTTTCCCCTCCCCACCGTCCTTATGCCGGTATCTTCCTCTCCTTGTTGCTTCGCCCGTTGCAGCAGCTCTCTGTCCTTGAGTACGTATGCTTTCCTTCTAACACCCTTTCTGATCTCCTTGCGTCAGCTTCATTTCAGAATTTGTTTTTGCATTTTATTTATTGCCTGATTGTTCTTATTTTCTGGTCTTGCTTGTGCTGTTGTGTTCTCGTACCCGGTACGCTGGCATTTCACTTGCTTTACCCATGAATCAGCGATTATTGTTTGTTTTTGATCTTTCTGTCTCAAAGTCTAACCCACAGAATGTGTCTCTCTACTGTACTTACTAATAGTAGGATCAGGAATCAGGACGGACACTGGGTGTACTGATGAAGCTGGATAGAAAAGACGATTTAAAATGGAGAAAACACACAGAATAGATAGGCTGGTTCACGTATTGTTGTTACAAATACGTCAGTTTCTAAGTTGAGAATGGGTGCGTTCTACACTAAATACAGTATATCGACCCCCGAATTTCTTATTTTCGTGGAAATCGTGAATCTTACCTGGTAGCCTGTTATTGCTCGTTTTCTCATACCGTTGGTGTGTACTCGTACCACACCTCGGGTACAGCAGTAGGTGTGTTTTGTACGTACGACCCATGTACGTGTGTGAATGATCTCAAGAGAGAAACAGACTGATGTTCCAGTATCCATACCACCATCGAGGTTCGTAACCGCAGCGGCCAGCCAAGATCGTGAAACGAGGTACACGAAGCAAACATACACCCACGACGTTTAACCTACCGTCAAGATGGAGATGAACTGTCGCTCGGGCGGTCGCTCTGCTTGCGGAGGTTGGCCTTCCTCTGCTGCGCCAAGTGCGTCGTAACTGCCTGTTGTCTTTTGGCTGCTGCACTGATCGCCTACGCTGCGTGCGGACGTCGGAAACGCCACAAACCCGGAAACTCTCCACGATACTGCTGATATTCCTAAGAGTGCAGCGGCCGCCTTCATCTTGGCGACACAGCAGGTAGTCAGAGCAGTGCTGTGTACCCAAACGTACACATGTTCTGCAACTCAGCCTGGCGGTATGAGGTGATATTGGGTTTCAGTAGTATTCGGAGGCGGTACATAGCCGGGAATGTAGCAAAGCAAGGTCAGCCTCTCATGCCAGGATATACCTGACATGGAGACTGACTCTGGCCTGCTGTGGTAAGAGAACTAACTGACGTACGTATGAGTGAGTACTATGAGTAAGACTGCTGTTGGACTGACTATTCTGTGATAGCAAAGACTGTTGCTGTAGAAAATAGTACTAGTAGCAGTAGGACAGATTACTTGGAGACTAGTCGAGTACGTAACCAATAGCAGAGAGTGTTTCCCGAGAGAGTGACAGTCTAGAGAGGATGTCGGTAGTCAGGTTGTCGATCATTGGCCGGTAGCAGATACAGAGACGAGTAATATAGATCAGAGTATGAGCAAGGTAATGACTCTTGTAGATGAATACCTTGAAGCAGTTAGGTAGAACTACCGACAGGAAGGACCATCTGTGGTTGCCCCTTCCTGTTCAGTCCACTTCTTGCCTCTCATCGCGCTGAGTTTAATACACGAAAACTTCTTCTTCTTCTTATTTCTCCTTGACCTGGACCACTGCGTCTCTGCCTGTTCGAACTATCATCTAAACTCTGGAAGCTACCCTTCCAGTCTAAGAGTGTGACAGTTTCAATAACTGTTATCCTTTCAGTGGCGTCGTCCGGCTTTAGGACTTGGCAGAGCTAGCGTTCGACCGGAGAAGTAAGAAAAAAACGTACAAGTATGTCGTCGTACCAACCCAGCACGAAATCTGGAGGGAGGAAGGAAGACTCAGGACTCAAGGCCGTGGCCACGCCTAGGCGCTCCGCCAGGGTTAGCAAAGCGAAGGGCCCCGAAGTAGTGTCCGATAGTGCTGGCAAAGGCCAAGCACCGGACGAGGTATCCGATAGTGCTGGCAAGGGCCAAGCACCGGACGTGGGGGGGGCCCAAACTGTTGCTGTAGCAGCTGACACGACGCTGATGGTCAAGAATGAGCCGAAGGCGGAGAGACTCACACGCCACCTAACTGGCAATGCACCCTCACTCTCCCCGAGTGGAAGGAGTGCAAAACTGCCCAAAAAGGAAGGCATGAGCCCTGGAAAGGTCCAGGAACGGCCCATGGAGGAGGACGGCATCGGTAACGAGGTGCAAGGCGAAGTAGTGCGCCGCGGCGCAAAGATCCTGGCACCGGGTATTGACATGCGGCCAAATGTGAGCGACACGGAAGAGGGTGAAGATCGCTTTACCCCAACCCCGCCCAGCCCTTCCTACGCGGAAATCGCGCGGAAGTCCAAAGGAAAGGGTACAGACAAGGACACAGGAGGCAAGGGCCCGGCGCCCAAAGCTCCGATCATCCAGTCTTTCCGCGAGCAACAGGCAGCAGACACGAAGGAGGGGCGTCAGAGCCTGGTAGAAACACTCAAGTCTCTTTTAGAGGAAGTGACGTATGACGAGAAATGTTCCGTCCTGGGAATTGCCCCGCTAGATTCAGGACGTTGTGTAGAGACAGCTGCCGGTCCGGGGGGAGCCATAGTTCCCACAGGCAAGCTAATACCAGTCATGAATACACCGTTTGGTCGTAACCCTTTCCGCTCCTCGCTTTACCGCGAGGACGAAAAACTCGCACGCCAGCTCCAAGACGAGGAGAATGAAATGGTAGCGAGAGAAGACGAAATTCTGGAAAAAGATGCGGAGTTTGCGGCATCCCTTTCTGAGGGCGACTCGTTAACCACTGACCAGAAAGATAACGTGCCCGACCTCAGACACCATCTGATCAAAAGCCCTAAGTACCGACCGGGAGAGTGGGGAACGAGATTTGCAGCATTGACGCTGGATGACACCCCCAACACCCCACCCTCGTGGCCGCTTGACACTGAACAGGTCCGAGACCGAGCTTCGGTAAGAGACGCGGAAGCAAAATACCGCCGGGCAGGTGAAGCCGTCGCAGAACTCGGAAAACAGGGAGAGGCGGCGAAATCGCGACAGGCGGCAGCAGCAGAGAGAGCGGCTGAGAGTCAACGGAAACACCAAGTGGCCGTATCAGAGCTGAACCGTGCCAGAGAAGCAAGGGCGCGGATGCTGAGGGAGAAGGAGGACGACATCAGAGCTGCAGAGGTGGAGGTACAGAAAAAGCAGCAGGAAGTACTGAGTTCAGCATCCACGTGCGCAAGGGAAGGGTAGCGGCGGAGGCGATAGCGGATGAAATGAAAGTAACGAGGGCCTTAAGAGAGAAGATAGGGAAAGATCTCTTGAAAGGAGCGGCTCGAACTCCTCTAGAACAGAACCCACCGCCGCCACATGACCCCGCCAAACCTACCCTAAAAGCCGTAAATCAGCGGGTGGTAGATCGGACGGGAATGATCCCGAAGAAGGTTACGGGACCCACGCTGACCAAGGGCAATGAGCAAGAGAAATCGGAGAAAGACAGAAAGCTGGAGGAATTTGCGGAAATGTCCGCAAAATACCCTCACATGTCGGCCGAATTCTTGTTGGCATTCCAACGGGAGCAACACAACCCACAGCGACAAGAACCCACTATCCGCGCCAACGCTCACAGTCCTAGACCCCATCGAGGAAGGAGCAACCTCTACGAAGGTGCACGACCTAATCAAAACCATGAAAGGAGGGATAGTCGGGGAAGCAGCGACGGCAGCGGGAGGAGCCGGAGCCGGGGTGGTGGTAACGCTCCGGACCGTGGCGGAAGAGGCAGGAATGGCGGGTACGGTGACTGGGCGGGTGGTTGGAGTGAGGGGAATGGTGGTGGCAACCGAGGTGGTAACGGCGGGGGCTGGAGACCGGGTTATGGAGGCGGCGGAGGCGACTGGAATGCGGGTTATGGTGGTGGTAACAATGGAGGTGGGGGAGGCGATTGGAATGGGGGAGACGGAACTGGCGGAGGACGAGGAGGTTACAACGACAACCATAACTTTCAAGGTCGTGGAAGGACTCGCAGGGGCCGAGGAGGAGGGAACAGTGAGAGCCCGAGGTCCACCAACAGGTACGAGTCTGTATCAGATGATGGCTCTGAATTCCCAGATGCTGCCCAGATTTCAATGACAAAGGTTGTTACAAATGAGGCAGTAGTAGATGCAGCCAGAACCCAAAATCAGACTGCTTCAAAAAGGATTAGAAAGCCGAAAACACCAAAGGTTAGTCAAACTATTAACGCGATTGGAGATGGTCACAGAGATGGTCAGCATGGAAGTATACAAATACAGAGCATCCAACGCGCAATGGCAAGGTTAGACACCGGGGTGTTGATTGCCGTTCCACCCATCCCGTTTGCGTCGAACCACGACGTCTCAGACTTGGTACATTTTACATCCGCACTGAGAAATGCTGTTGAGAGCGTACGAGTAGCCTGTGACGACGCTCCTAACGTAGAATGGACCAGAGGTTGGGAACGCGTCTTAGAAAGGCACATCCTCCGTTCGGTGCGCTCGACATCCCCGCAGGCACCGGTGATGAAGACTCTAGTGAACAACGCTTTTGTACAAGGGGCCAAATTACTGGACGATGGCTCCAGTGGGAAGGAAGCATTCGACGTAATCCTCAGGATATTGTGTAGGGGATTAAGCAAGGCATCCCCAGCCGCAGTAATGCAAACGTTACAGAATTTCGTAGTGGAGCCTGGGACACCTTTTTCGGAGTACAGCGCCGAGTTGAGGCTTTTATTAGCGAACGTAAGGTGTGTGGGTCCGGTCGCCCCGGAGGACGGTACTTTACAAATAGCAATAAAAACGAGCATTGACGACCAGTACGCACCCTTGAGTGCACAGATCTTTGCAGGTAGAAATATGAGCACGGTACCGTTTGACGACGTGGATGAAATGATGAGAGCTCTGGATGACCTTTCATTAAACCAGTCGGTGGCTAGTCTGCCGACGACGCCAGTGAAAGGATAACAGTTATTGAAACTGTCACACTCTTAGACTGGAAGGGTAGCTTCCAGAGTTTAGATGATAGTTCGAACAGGCAGAGATGCAGTGGTCCAGGTCAAGGAGAAATAAGAAGAAGAAGAATTTTTCGTGTATTAAACTCAGCGCGATGAGAGGCAAGAAGTGGACTGAACAGGAAGGGGCAACCACAGATGGTCCTTCCTGTCGGTAGTTCTACCTAACTGCTTCAAGGTATTCATCTACAAGAGTCATTACCTTGCTCATACTCTGATCTATATTACTCGTCTCTGTATCTGCTACCGGCCAATGATCGACAACCTGACTACCGACATCCTCTCTAGACTGTCACTCTCTCGGGAAACACTCTCTGCTATTGGTTACGTACTCGACTAGTCTCCAAGTAATCTGTCCTACTGCTACTAGTACTATTTTCTACAGCAACAGTCTTTGCTATCACAGAATAGTCAGTCCAACAGCAGTCTTACTCATAGTACTCACTCATACGTACGTCAGTTAGTTCTCTTACCACAGCAGGCCAGAGTCAGTCTCCATGTCAGGTATATCCTGGCATGAGAGGCTGACCTTGCTTTGCTACATCCCCGGCTATGTACCGCCTCCGAATACTACTGAAACCCAATATCACCTCAATAGCCCATCCTGGTCCACTGTCGCCAACTTAGAGGGCGTGCAGTGGAACAACATCAATATGTGATATTGCTCGCATGAAAAAAAAATACCAAGTCAATAGTGTTAGTCAGACCCGAGAAAAAAATCATACCAAGTCAACAGCAGTGTCAGACCCTGAAAAAAAATTAAAACCTACGACTACAATTCTCGTATCACAAAATATAAACCTATTTTGTACGTACCCTAATGGTTGTACTCTGGTTTCAACTGTATACCCCTCCAAGTATTTTTACTTTACCACCTCCTCCCGGCTGTACTTCCCGTACTGAAGTTGCCATCCCTTACTTTTTTATACCGCAACCACCTGGCTGTACGTTCCGTACTGAAGTTGCCGTCCCCCCCTGGCCTATTACATTTGTACTCCTCGCGTCCTATCTATTCCATTGATGGAGCATAGTTCTTGACACTCCGAGTCCTCTGGTGTACATGCCAGCACCACGATCCTCGCTCCTCGCTCACCGTTGTCAACGTCTCCTGAGATAGCCGCACGTTGTATTGCTTTCCCAGATCCAACATTTTTATGGTATGCGGGAGCATCTTGTTCTCTGCGTCCTCCGCTACCCCGACCACTCTCGCCAGCTGCCAACCTGCTTGCGCCATTTTGAAATATATGTACGACCCAATGATTTCAGGTGCATACAATTTTGGCCTTTCTCTGGTATCACAGCAAACAGAATATCCTGTCGGCACGTGTCTTTCTCCCTTTTCACGTGCGATAGCTCGCCTAGCTATCTCCACTCTGTATCGACGATATTTTGCATTTTCCCCCTTGACTTGGACGGGTTCGCCCGCCCAATATTTTACTACGCAATTACCATATTGCTTCAATTCCTCCTCGTGCTCCCACGTGGGTCGTTCCAGTCCAACCCAGTACGTATAATATTGCACTGCTATTTTACCACCTAGCCCTCTCGTCAGTCGATGTTTTGTTAACTTGCGGGGCGTTACGCGGTGGGTATCTAGTTCAGCAGTCACATCGTCCGTTGTTAGATGGAACGGGGGTGAAATTTCCGAGTATTTATTCAGCACGTAATTGCTCATGGACCATGGTAAAAATCTCGGTGGGGTCGCCCCTTCGTGAGGATTATAACATTTCTTGCACCGGTGTACTGACACTCTCGCATTTATCCCCCGGCCTGGCTCGTCCTTCCGAATTTCTAACAGTACTAGTTTGGGTCCAGCCTCCCTGCCATCATTCATCTTCCCTGGCCCCACACATAACACCTTATAAGGCCCCGTCCAACAGTGTGCCAGTTTACTTATTAGTGCAAACGATTTTCTGGCTGAGCTGCCCTCAGCTGGTTTGTGCACGTGTTTTCCACCACCCGTTATAGTGCTGTGATCATCGTAAACCCACGCCCAATCTCCGACTTCAAATTTCGTTTGATTGTTCATTGCTGCATCAATTTTCTCATTGTTGGCTTCGTGCTTCGCTTTTATTAACCGGTCTTCCTCTCGGATTAATCTATACGCTCGCACTTGCCTGTCTCTCATCAACTCCAGATAATCCAGCTGATCTCTTTTAGCGCTCTGGTGTCCTTTCACGCCACTACCTTCTAATATAGTCATCGGCAACCTCGGGTACCGACCTATGTGTACTTCATTAGGTGCCAATCCTGTTCCTCTGCTCACGTTATTATTGTGTGCTGCTATTGCGTGCAGTAACATCTCGTCCCAATTCTTTTGATCATCGGCTATTAGATAAGACAGCATCTGACACAAAGTATGGTTGAGCCTTTCTACCATTCCATTCGTCTGGGGGTGATAGGAACTCGTATACTTTTTGATTGAGCCTAGCATTTTGAATACCGCCCTGCACACTACTGACACAAATTCCGCACTACGATCTGACAAAAAAGTATGCGGGCATCCCCACCTTGGAATGTAATCGTGAACCAACCTGGCCGCACAACCTTCCGTGTTCTTTTCTCCCTTTGATATGGCGTACGCCTCGGCGTGTCTGCTGAATAAATCTACTACCAGAAAGACGTACTCGTTTCCCTTCGCCGTTACCGGTAGGGGTCCTAGTAGATCAAACGATACCATCTGTCCTGGTTTACTGGGTATTGGCAATGATATCAGAGGCCAACGTACAGTTTGTCTGGTGCTCTTCCTGGCTTGGCATGTGCAGCATCTTCTTATCCACCACTTTACGCTCTCTGCCATTCCGATCCACCAATAAAATCGCTGTAGTAACCCAAGCGTCACCTTCTCTCCCAAGTGTACTGCCTCCTTGTGTGCACAGTCCATCACCCACGGTCTAAGCAGCAGCGGTACATAGGTCCTCACTGGCTCATCTCCCAGCAGCCTCTCATACTGTCCTGGGTTTCGGTTAGGGCGATCATCAGGGGCACGCGACGGGCGTCGGACCAGTAACTTTTCAGAGGTCGGAAGCTCCATCAATTCCCCTTGCGATACTAACCGTTTCAACTCTACTACGTCTATCCCCGGATCTAACCCTTCCTCGGTTATATCATTGCTTGGCGTTTGATTTTCTATGCACGTCATTGCTGTCTTAGCAGTATCATCCTTTTGTTGGGCAACCGCCCAGTCTTCCGCGGTTTTCTGACACAACTTTTCCCCGAAAGCGCACGCTGCTTCGCTGTCTAGTTCCTCATCTGCAAGTTCCGATGGTTCTGCTGCATTATTTTCCTGTCCTGTGCCTGCTGCTGCACCATCGTTGCTACCTCCCGTGTCTATGTCTATTACTGCCACATCCTGTTTCGAACCTGGGCCCAACAATTCCCTCCCCTCCTTGGTCATCGGACATGCATGTAACACTAAACCGGGTTCTAGCTGACCGCTGAATACCTTACTCTCGTCAGGTTCACTTAACGGGCTGTCATCACGTATAACATACTCTCGCGGACTTCCATTTTGTCTCAACTGGTACGATTCTCGTTTTCTGCCTCGCTGCATCAACTGCCAGGATAGCTGAGCTTGCTCATCCGTTGTTCGCGGCGCTATTTTGTGCTCAATCTCTGTCTCATTATCTCCCACCTCAAAACTGTTGTCGGTACGACACTCCAGCCCACCCAAGCTGATGCCCCTCCCTCCAGTTGTTTGACACTCCAGCCCACCCAAGCTGATGCCCCTTCCTCCTTCGGTTTGACACTCCAGCCCACCCAGGCTGATGCCCCTCCTTCCCTCGGTTCGACACTCCAGCCCACCCCGGCTGATGCCCCTCCTTCCCAAACTCGGCTGTATTCCACTGGCACCTATAAAGTAAACGTCCACATCCGTAGGGTCAGTCAGACGTAAGTTATCACAGGTTTCTTCCTCTGTTGCAGGCAATGGCAATCGGGACATAAGGTCTGCGTTTCCATTCATTTTTCCCGGTCTATATACCAGTGTATAGCTGTACGCGCTTAGAAAATCAAACCATCTCTGTACGCGGTTAACTTTCGTGGCCAAGCTCTCTAGGTTTTTAAGCGGCTGATGATCGCTTATCACTATGAATGGTATACCGTAAAACAATTGCCGATTTTTCTTGACTGCCCACACGATAGCTGCACATTCAAGCTCGGTGGTTCTCCAGTTTTTCTCGTTTGGGAGCGTCGATCTGCTCAAAAAACTAATCGGGCGAGTCGTACCGTCGCTCTGGTCTTGCCCTATCACTGCACCTAACCCGTCCGCAGACGCGTCTGTAATCAACTGAAACGGCCGGTCACCGGAAATTGCTGCTGCAAAATCGGGAAACGCCAGTACCTTGGGACTCGCTAGTTGCGATAAAAGGTCCTGCACTATTTGCGTATGTTCCAGGGTGAATTCAAACTTTACCCCCTTCTTCAGCAATGAGTTCAGTGTCTTTGTGACCGCTGCCATTTTAGGTAGAAACTTCCTGTAATACCCTACCCCTCCCATGAGTGAGCGCAGCTGGCTAACATTTGTGGGCATCGGCATCTTCAATAATGCTTCTACTTTTCCAGGATCCGGTGCTATCCCCTCAGCCGTTACTCTGTGGCCCAAAAATGTCACTACCTTTACCCCTAGGTGTGCTTTCTTTCGTGCTAGTTTCAAATTGAAGATGGTGAGTCGTTCAAAGAAATTCCGTAGATCTTTGACATGCTCTTCTCCGTTTTTCGAGAAACAGACTATATCGTCAATAAATAACCGCACTCGCTCCAACCCCTCGCATACGCGCAGCATGATTGACTGGAACCATCCTGGGCTCGATGCTAGGCCCATCGGCATGACCGTCCATTCCCAATTTCCTGATTGCGTACACACTGCTGTCAAGGGAATAGAGTCTTCATGTATTGAACACTGGAAAAATCCGCTCACCAAATCCATCGTACTAAAAACATGAGCTCCTCCTAAGTCAGCTAACAAGTCGTCAACCGTTGGCAACGGCAAAACTGGTATGACAGACTGCGCGTTTACCCTCTTGTAGTTACATGTGATCCTGATTCTGCCGTCCGATTTCGCGATCACCACCAAGGGGCTCGACCAATTTTAATATGATCTGCGCAATATTCCTGCCAACACCAATTTATCGATCTCTGTTTGGACTTTTGCTGCCAGTACTGGAGAGTGACGGTATGGTCTCTTTTTGACTGGTCTCGCATCGCTTTTCAGTATAATGCGGAACGGGTCTACTGTGACATGTCCTAGATCAGTGCTGTGGTGCGAAAAGCGATGTTCGTAACTACACAGCAACTCTGCCAGAGCGTCAATATCTGCTACTTTCCACAACTCTTTTTCGAAATCGAAATTTATTTCGTGTAAATGTGGTGGTACCCTTTGCCACAAACTTACAAAAGCTGCACGCTGATCGTCATCTAAACTATCCAAAACTTCTTGCGGGATTTCGCGAGGTTTTTTCGTTTCTGCAGCTTCTACTGCATTAATCTCTCCCGACAGGGTGGGTAGTAGCTGTGCTTTTGTCAAATCACTCTTGACTAAAGGTGCACCCCCTACTCCCAATTTCATGTCTGGCATCATTACGTGTGGTTGATGTCCCGTATATCTTAGCGGGATTTCAGAGGTACCGGCCTCTACTATAGCTTCCCGGGGTAACCAGCCTATGTTAAATCGTATATAATACATACCTTCGGACGCCGCCGTGCCGTCTGTATTAGTGATATCGACTTTAACCCATGCCATCCCGTTCGGAAGTGTACATCGTTTTCCCGAAAAACGTGCAACCACCACTCCCTTGGTGCTAGTTTCTACTAATCCTACTGTACTGTTGACCCAATCAGAATACCTTTGTGTGTTTTCAACGGTCCCACTCTCCCGTATTGTAAACGTCACCCTTGTTTCTTTGTCGTTTATGTCAACGTATTTTCTGGTTGGAAATTCCGCCCAACCATCCCGTCCTAAAAGTACTTCATGAGTCATCGCCTCATCTGGTACAACGTGTGCATATACCACCAAGCAAACTGTCTGTGCTCTCCCATTCTCTGAGGATATCCCCTTTTCTCCTCCCATCTGAATGTTCAATCGTACTCTGCTGTTTGTGGTTAAAGGTATACCATGAAATCCTCCCCATTTTCTTTCTGGTATTTCTGTTAACCCATTTCTAAAAGCTGCCCCGCATCTCAACATATGTTGCCATACCTTGCGTTGGATGAAAGAAGATGGGCTCCCAGTGTCCAGCAGTACGGTGCAGTTTTGTGTACGCGTAGCTTTGGATCCTCCAAAAATCTGAGCTCGTGTTGTATGACGCCTTTTGTCCAACGTCACCTCTCCTCCCACGGCACGCGTAAATTCTGGCAGGTAGTCTGCTCGTTCCCCGCTCTCGATCTCCTCCTGGCGCAGTGGGAAAACGTTGGGTAGCGTTTCACTAGTCAGGTTTTGCTTGGGTTCGAGTGCATATATGCTGTCTGGCATTCCTGGCTTGCTCGAAAATTCTCCCCCCTGAACGCTGCTACTTCTATCAATGCTCGGTGTATTTGAGGTCATGCTGGATACATCAACATTTCGTTCCGGTCGCTTTGCCGACTGTCGCTCAAATATGGTTGGCATTATATCTACTTCCGTACTATTTTTCGCTCGCAAGCGTCGTACACTCCTTTCTGTGTTTCCACTTACCACGTTACCAGTCCATGAGTTTTTCTCTTCTACTGGCGGGGAAAACTCGCGGGCTTTGCTGGGTAGACAAGGCGTCGCTCCCCTATTCTCTACATTACCAGTCCATGAGCTTTTCTCTTTTACTGGCGGGGAAAACTCGCGGGCTTTGCTGGGTAGACAAGGCGTCGCTCCCCTATTCTCACCTCCCCGGGCTCTGAAACTGTTATCGGTGGGGGGTATCTCTCTCTTCAACTGTACATTTGAAGCAGGCGTGCCCTTCGCCCTGTTGACAGCAGACATTGACTCATATTTGGTATGACTCTGAACCAACACACTCAACGAATTAACGTTGCTTCGAACCGGCGTTTTTCTCGGTAGCTTACACCGTATCCTTACGCCGTCCGGACGGCCAAGCCCACCCGCTAGCCCACTACTAACGGTGACGGAGCTTGTGCAGAGCGGTGGTACTAGGGTGGAAGCGCACGATCGGACGTCGGGGTAATTACTTCCGCTCTCTCCAGAAAGACGACAACCAACTACGCCTCCACTCTTACCGTTAATAGGTAGATTGTATCCTACCCCTTGACTTGGATTCGCGTTGTGCACCGCGGCTCCCGTCGTAACCTTTCTTGCATTCGATGATGCTGTGAGGGCCCCCCCTCTTTCTCCGGACTCCCTCCTCCCGGACGCTCCTTGATCTGTGTGTGGAAAAGAAACAAGAAACGGGGGCCGCGATGCTACCGGCAAGTCGACCTCTTCCTTACCGTTGCAGCTTCAGATTTCTCCTCTTTCGCGGGCCTCTCTGCGGTTTGCGTGCCATTGACACAACCGCTGTTGCCACCTTGGCCAACGCCTCCTTACCTCTTCCGGTGTACCTTCTCCTATTTCAGGGTTTATAATTTGGGATCGATTCATGTATGCAGCAGGACAGTCTCTTGCAAAGTGTGTATCTTCCGCACAATTTAAACATCTCGGACCGAAGGCTCGGCGTGCAGCATCTTTGGCTTCCCTCGAATCATATCTGATATAGAATGCAGGTTCTTTATTACTTTTTCCGAAGCCCCCTCGGCTCTGTAATATGGTATAAACCTTCTTAAATTCCATATTCTCATCCTGATAATCAGCCTCTCTCCGATCTATGGACATGACTCCTCCAAACTTCTGACTATGGAAGGCTTTTGCGTACGTTTTTGACCTCGTTGTCATTGGCGTACTACCTCCATTTCTCCTAGATGACGCACTAGCCACCGACTGGTTTAATGAAAGGTCATCCAGAGCTCTCATCATTTCATCCACGTCGTCAAACGGTACCGTGCTCATATTTCTACCTGCAAACATCTGTGCACTCAGGGGTGCGTGCTGGTCGTCAATGCTCGTTTTTATTGCTATTTGTAAAGTACCGTCCTCCGGGGCGACCGGACCCACACACCGTACGTTCGCTAATAAAAGCCTCAACTCGGCGCTGTACTCCGAAAAAGGTGTCCCAGGCTCCACTACGAAATTCTGTAATGTTTGCATTACTGCGGCTGGGGATGCCTTGCTTAATCCCCTACACAATATCCTGAGGATTACGTCGAATGCTTCCTTCCCACTGGAGCCATCGCCCAGTGATTTGGCCCCTTGTGCCAAAAGCGTTGTTCACTAGAGTCTTCATCACCGGTGCCTGCGGGGATGTCGAGCGCACCGAACGGAGGATGTGCCTTTCTAAGACGCGTTCCCAACCTCTGGTCCATTCTACGTTAGGAGCGTCGTCACAGGCTACTCGTACGCTCTCAACAGCATTTCTCAGTGCGGATGTAAAATGTACCAAGTCTGAGACGTCGTGGTTCGACGCAAACGGGATGGGTGGAACGGCAATCAACACCCCGGTGTCTAACCTTGCCATTGCGCGTTGGATGCTCTGTATTTGTATACTTCCATGCTGACCATCTCTGTGACCATCTCCAATCGCGTTAATAGTTTGACTAACCTTTGGTGTTTTCGGCTTTCTAATCCTTTTTGAAGCAGTCTGATTTTGGGTTCTGGCTGCATCTACTACTGCCTCATTTGTAACAACCTTTGTCATTGAAATCTGGGCAGCATCTGGGAATTCAGAGCCATCATCTGATACAGACTCGTACCTGTTGGTGCACCTCGGGCTCTCACTGTTCCCTCCTCCTCGGCCCCTGCGAGTCCTTCCACGACCTTGAAAGTTATGGTTGTCGTTGTAACCTCCTCGTCCTCCTCCAGTTCCGTCTCCCCCATTCCAATCGCCTCCCCCACCTCCATTGTTACCACCACCATAACCCGCATTCCAGTCGCCTCCGCCGCCTCCATAACCCGGTCTCCAGCCCCCGCCGTTACCACCTCGGTTGCCACCACCATTCCCCTCACTCCAACCACCCGCCCAGTCACCGTACCCGCCATTCCTGCCTCTTCCGCCACGGTCCGGAGCGTTACCACCACCCCGGCTCCGGCTCCTCCCGCTGCCGTCGCTGCTTCCCCGACTATCCCTCCTTTCATGGTTTTGATTAGGTCGTGCACCTTCGTAGAGGTTGCTCCTTCCGCGATGGGGTCTAGGACTGTGAGCGTTGGCGCGGATAGTGGGTTCTTGTTGCTGTGGGTTGTGTTGCTCCCGTTGGAATGCCAACAAGAATTCGGCCGACATGTGAGGGTATTTTGCGGACATTTCCGCAAATTCCTCCAGCTTTCTGTCTTTCTCCGATTTCTCTTGCTCATTGCCCTTGGTCAGCGTGGGTCCCGTAACCTTCTTCGGGATCATTCCCGTCCGATCTACCACCCGCTGATTTACGGCTTTTAGGGTAGGTTTGGCGGGGTCATGTGGCGGCGGTGGGTTCTGTTCTAGAGGAGTTCGAGCCGCTCCTTTCAAGAGATCTTTCCCTATCTTCTCTCTTAAGGCCCTCGTTACTTTCATTTCATCCGCTATCGCCTCCGCCGCTACCCTTCCCTTGCGCACGGTGGATGCTGAACTTAGTACTTCCTGCTGCTTTTTCTGTACCTCCACTTCCGCAGCTCTGATGTCGTCCTCCTTCTCCCTCAGCATCCGCGCCCTTGCTTCTCTGGCACGGTTCAGCTCTGATACGGCCACTTGGTGTTTCCGTTGACTCTCAGCCGCTCTCTCTGCTGCTGCCGCCTGTCGCGATTTCGCCGCCTCTCCCTGTTTTCCGAGTTCTGCGACGGCTTCACCTGCCCGGCGGTATTTTGCTTCCGCGTCTCTTACCGAAGCTCGGTCTCGGTCCTGTTCAGTGTCAAGCGGCCACGAGGGTGGGGTGTTGGGGGTGTCATCCAGCGTCAATGCTGCAAATCTCGTTCCCCACTCTCCCGGTCGGTACTTAGGGCTTTTGATCAGATGGTGTCTGCGGTCGGGCACGTATATCTTTCTGGTCAGTGGTTAACGAGTCGCCCTCAGAAAGGGATGCCGCAAACTCCGCATCTTTTTCCAGAATTTCGTCTTCTCTCTCTACCATTTCATTCTCCTCGTCTTGGAGCTGGCGTGCGAGTTTTTCGTCCTCGCGGTAAAGCGAGGAGCGGAAAGGGTTACGACCAAACGGTGTATTCATGACTGGTATTAGCTTGCCTGTGGGAACTATGGCTCCCCCCGGACCGGCAGCTGTCTCTACACAACGTCCTGAATCTAGCGGGGCAATTCCCAGGATGGAACATTTCTCGTCATACGTCACATCCTCTAAAAGAGACTTGAGTGTTTCTACCAGGCTCTGACGCACCTCCTTCGTGTCTGCTGCCTGTTGCTCGCGGAAAGACTGGATGATCGGAGCTATGGGCGCCGGGCCCTTGCCTCCTCTGTCCTTGTATGTACCCTTTCCTTTGGACTTCCGCGCGATTTCCGCGTAGGAAGGGCTGGGCGGGGTTGGGGTAAAGCGATCTTCACCCTCTTCCGTGTCGCTCACATTTGGCCGCATGTCAATACCCGGTGCCAGGATCTTTGCGCCGCGGCGCACTACTTCGCCTTGCACCTCGTTACCGATGCCGTCCTCCTCCATGGGCCGTTCCTGGACCTTTCCAGGGCTCATGCCTTCCTTTTTGGGCAGTTTTGCACTCCTTCCACTCGGGGAGAGTGAGGGTGCATTGCCAGTTAGGTGGCGTGTGAGTCTCTCCGCCTTCGGCTCATTCTTGACCATCAGCGTCGTGTCAGCTGCTACAGCAACAGTTTGGGCCCCCCCCACGTCCGGTGCTTGGCCCTTGCCAGCACTATCGGATACCTCGTCCGGTGCTTGGCCTTTGCCAGCACTATCGGACACTACTTCGGGGCCCTTCGCTTTGCTAACCCTGGCGGAGCGCCTAGGCGTGGCCACGGCCTTGAGTCCTGAGTCTTCTTTCCTCCCTCCAGATTTCGTGCTGGGTTGGTACGACGACATACTTGTACGTTTTTTTCTTACTTCTCCGGTCGAACGCTAGCTCTGCCAAGTCCTAAAGCCGGACGACGCCACTGAAAGGATAACAGTTATTGAAACTGTCACTTCTTGCCTCTCATCGCGCTGAGTTTAATACACGAAAACTTCTTCTTCTTCTTATTTCTCCTTGACCTGGACCACTGCGTCTCTGCCTGTTCGAACTATCATCTAAACTCTGGAAGCTACCCTTCCAGTCTAAGAGAGTGACAGTTTCAATAACTGTTATCCTTTCACGTCATCTAGGTGAAATGGAGGTAGTACGCCAATGATAACGAGGTCAAAAACGTAGGCAAAAGCCTTCCATAGTCAGAAGTTTGGAGGAGTCATGTCCATAGATCAGAGAGAGGCTGATTATCAGGATGAGAATATGGAATTTATGAAGGTTTATACCATATTACAGAGCCGAGGGGGCTTCGGAAAAAGTAATAAAGAACCTGCATTCTATATCAGATATGATTCGAGGGAAGCCAAAGATGCTGCACGCCGAGCCTTCGGTCCGAGATGTTTAAATTGTGCGGAAGATACACACTTTGCAAGAGACTGTCCTGCTGCATACATGAATCGATCCCAAATTATAAACCCTGAAATAGGAGAAGGTACACCGGAAGAGGTAAGGAGGCGTTGGCGAAGGTGGCAACAGCGGTTGTGTCAATGGCACGCAAACCGCAGAGAGGCCCGCGAAAGAGGAGAAATCTGAAGCTGCAACGGTAAGGAAGAGGTCGACTTGCCGGTAGCATCGCGGCCCCCGTTTCTTGTTTCTTTTCCACACACAGATCAAGGAGCGTCCGGGAGGAGGGAGTCCGGAGAAAGAGGGGGGGCCCTCACAGCATCATCGAATGCAAGAAAGGTTACGACGGGAGCCGCGGTGCACAACGCGAATCCAAGTCAAGGGGTAGGATACAATCTACCTATTAACGGTAAGAGTGGAGGCGTAGTTGGTTGTCGTCTTTCTGGAGAGAGCGGAAGTAATTACCCCGACGTCCGATCGTGCGCTTCCACCCTAGTACCACCGCTCTGCACAAGCTCCGTCACTGTTAGTAGTGGGCTAGCGGGTGGGCTTGGCCGTCCGGACGGCGTAAGGATACGGTGTAAGCTACCGAGAAAAACGCCAGTTCGAAGCAACGTTAATTCGTTGAGTGTGTTGGTTCAGAGTCATACCAAATATGAGTCAATGTCTGCTGTCAACAGGGCGAAGGGCACGCCTGCTTCAAATGTACAGTTGAAGAGAGAGATACCCCCAACCGATAACAGTTTTAGAGCCCGGGGAGGTGAGAATAGGGGAGCGACGCCTTGTCTACCCAGCAAAGCCCGCGAGTTTTCCCCGCCAGTAGAAGAGAAAAACTCATGGACTGGTAACGTGGTAAGTGGAAACACAGAAAGGAGTGTACGACGCTTGCGAGCGAAAAATAGTACGGAAGTAGATATAATGCCAACCATATTTGAGCGACAGTCGGCAAAGCGACCGGAACAAAATGTTGATGTATCCAGCATGACCTCAAATACACCGAGCATTGATAGAAGTAGCAGCGTTCAGGGGGGGAAAATTTTCGAGCAAGCCAGGAATGCCAGACAGCATATATGCACTCGAACCCAAGCAAAACCTGACTAGTGAAACGCTACCCAACGTTTTCCCACTGCGCCAGGAGGAGATCGAGAGTGGGGAACGAGCAGACTACCTGCCAGAATTTACGCGTGCCGTGGGAGGAGAGGTGACGTTGGACAAAAGACGTCATACAACACGAGCTCAGATTTTTGGAGGATCCAAAGCTACGCGTACACAAAACTGCACCGTACTGCTGGACACTGGGAGCCCATCTTCTTTCATCCAACGCAAGGTATGGCAACATATGTTGAGATGCGGGGCAGCTTCTAGAAATGGGTTAACAGAAATACCAGAAAGAAAATGGGGAGGATTTCATGGTATACCTTTAACCACAAACAGCAGAGTACGATTGAACATTCAGATGGGAGGAGAAAAGGGGATATCCTCAGAGAATGGGAGAGCACAGACAGTTTGCTTGGTGGTATATGCACACGTTGTACCAGATGAGGCGATGACTCATGAAGTACTTTTAGGACGGGATGGTTGGGCGGAATTTCCAACCAGAAAATACGTTGACATAAACGACAAAGAAACAAGGGTGACGTTTACAATACGGGAGAGTGGGACCGTTGAAAACACACAAAGGTATTCTGATTGGGTCAACAGCACAGTTGGATTAGTAGAAACTAGCACCAAGGGAGTGGTGGTTGCACGTTTTTTCGGGAAAACGATGTACACTTCCGAACGGGATGGCATGGGTTAAAGTCGATATCACTAATACAGACGGCACGGCGGCGTCCGAAGGTATGTATTATATACGATTTAACATAGGCTGGTTGCCCCGGGAAGCTATAGTAGAGGCCGGTACCTCTGAAATCCCGCTAAGATATACGGGACATCAACCACACGTAATGATGCCAGACATGAAATTGGGAGTAGGGGGTGCACCTTTAGTCAAGAGTGATTTGACAAAAGCACAGCTACTACCCACCCTGTCTGGAGAGATTAATGCAGTAGAAGCTGCAGAAACGAAAAAACCTCGCGAAATCCCGCAAGAAGTTTTGGATAGTTTAGATGACGATCAGCGTGCAGCTTTTTTTGTAAAATTGTGGCAAAGGGTACCACCACATTTACACGAAATAAATTTCGATTTCGAAAAAGAGTTGTGGAAAGTAGCAGATATTGACGCTCTGGCAGAGTTGCTGTGTAGTTACGAACATCGCTTTTCGCACCACAGCACTGATCTAGGACATGTCACAGTAGACCCGTTCCGCATTATACTGAAAAGCGATGCGGGACCAGTCAAACAGAGACCATACCGTCACTCTCCAGTACTGGCAGCAAAAGTCCAAACAGAGATCGATAAATTGGTGTTGGCAGGAATATTGCGCAGATCATATTCAAATTGGTCGAGCCCCTTGGTGGTGATCGCGAAATCGGACGGCAGAATCAGGATCACATGTAACTACAAGAGGGTAAACGCGCAGTCTGTCATACCAGTTTTGCCGTTGCCAACGGTTGACGACTTGTTAGCGGACTTAGGAGGAGCTCATGTTTTTAGTACGATGGATTTGGTGAGCGGATTTTTCCAGTGTTCAATACATGAAGACTCTATTCCCTTGACAGCAGTGTGTACGCAATCAGGAAATTGGGAACGGACGGTCATGCCGATGGGCCTAGCATCGAGCCCAGGATGGTTCCAGTCAATCATGCTGCGCGTATGCGAGGGGTTGGAGCGAGTGCGGTTATTTATTGACGATATAGTCTGTTTCTCGAAAAACGGAGAAGAGCATGTCAAAGATCTACGGAATTTCTTTGAACGACTCACCATCTTCAATTTGAAACTAGCACCAAAGAAAGCACACCTAGGGGTAAAGGTAGTGACATTTTTGGGCCACAGAGTAACGGCTGAGGGGATAGCACCGGATCCTGGAAAAGTAGAAGCATTATTGAAGATGCCGATGCCCACAAATGTTAGCCAGCTGCGCTCACTCATGGGAGGGGTAGGGTATTACAGGAAGTTTCTACCTAAAATGGCAGCGGTCACAAAGACACTGAACTCATTGCTGAAGAAGGGGGTAAAGTTTGAATTCACCCTGGAACATACGCAAATAGTGCAGGACCTTTTATCGCAACTAGCGAGTCCCAAGGTACTGGCATTTCCCGATTTTGCAGCAGCAATTTCCGGTGACCGGCCGTTTCAGTTGATTACAGAGGCGTCTGCGGACGGGTTAGGTGCAGTGATAGAGCAAGACCAGAGCGACGGTACGACTCGCCCGATTAGTTTTTTGAGCAGATCGACGCTACCAAACGAAAAAAACTGGAGCACCACCGAGCTTGAATGTGCAGCTATCGTGTGGGCAGTCAAGAAAAATCGGCAATTGTTTTACGGTATACCATTCATAGTGATAAGCGATCATCAGCCGCTTAAAAACCTAGAGAGCTTGGCCACGAAAGTTAACCGCGTACAGAGATGGTTTGATTTTCTAAGCGCGTACAGCTATAAACTGGTATATAGACCGGGAAAAATGAATGGAAACGCAGACCTTATGTCCCGATTGCCATTGCCTGCAACAGAGGAAGAAACCTGTGATAACTTGCGTCTGACTGACCCTACGGATGTGGACGTTTACTTTATAGGTGCCAGTGGAATACAGCCGAGTTTGGGAAGGAGGGGCATCAGCCTGGGTGGGCTGGAGTGTCGAACCGAGGGAAGGAGGGGCATCAGCCTGGGTGGGCTGGAGTGTCAAACCGAAGGAGGAAGGGGCATCAGCTTGGGTGGGCTGGAGTGTCAAACAACTGGAGGGAGGGGCATCAGCTTGGGTGGGCTGGAGTGTCGTACCGACAACAGTTTTGAGGTGGGAGATAATGAGACAGAGATTGAGCACAAAATAGCGCCGCGAACAACGGATGAGCAAGCTCAGCTATCCTGGCAGTTGATGCAGCGAGGCAGAAAACGAGAATCGTACCAGTTGAGACAAAATGGAAGTCCGCGAGAGTATGTTATACGTGATGACAGCCCGTTAAGTGAACCTGACGAGAGTAAGGTATTCAGCGGTCAGCTAGAACCCGGTTTAGTGTTACATGCATGTCCGATGACCAAGGAGGGGAGGGAATTGTTGGGCCCAGGTTCGAAACAGGATGTGGCAGTAATAGACATAGACACGGGAGGTAGCAACGATGGTGCAGCAGCAGGCACAGGACAGGAAAATAATGCAGCAGAACCATCGGAACTTGCAGATGAGGAACTAGACAGCGAAGCAGCGTGCGCTTTCGGGGAAAAGTTGTGTCAGAAAACCGCGGAAGACTGGGCGGTTGCCCAACAAAAGGATGATACTGCTAAGACAGCAATGACGTGCATAGAAAATCAAACGCCAAGCAATGATATAACCGAGGAAGGGTTAGATCCGGGGATAGACGTAGTAGAGTTGAAACGGTTAGTATCGCAAGGGGAATTGATGGAGCTTCCGACCTCTGAAAAGTTACTGGTCCGACGCCCGTCGCGTGCCCCTGATGATCGCCCTAACCGAAACCCAGGACAGTATGAGAGGCTGCTGGGAGATGAGCCAGTGAGGACCTATGTACCGCTGCTGCTTAGACCGTGGGTGATGGACTGTGCACACAAGGAGGCACTACACTTGGGAGAGAAGGTGACGCTTGGGTTACTACAGCGATTTTATTGGTGGATCGGAATGGCAGAGAGCGTAAAGTGATGGATAAGAAGATGCTACACATGCCAAGCCAGGAAGAGCACCAGACAAACTGTACGTTGGCCTCTGATATCATTGCCAATACCCAGTAAACCAGGACAGATGGTATCGTTTGATCTACTAGGACCCCTACCGGTAACGGCGAAGGGAAACGAGTACGTCTTTCTGGTAGTAGATTTATTCAGCAGACACGCCGAGGCGTACGCCATATCAAAGGGAGAAAAGAACACGGAAGGTTGTGCGGCCAGGTTGGTTCACGATTACATTCCAAGGTGGGGATGCCCGCATACTTTTTTGTCAGATCGTGGTGCGGAATTTGTGTCAGTAGTGTGCAGGGCGGTATTCAAAATGCTAGGCTCAATCAAAAAGTATACGAGTTCCTATCACCCCCAGACGAACGGAATGGTAGAAAGGCTCAACCATACTTTGTGTCAGATGCTGTCTTATCTAATAGCCGATGATCAAAAGAATTGGGACGAGATGTTATTGCACGCAATAGCAGCACACAATAATAACGTGAGCAGAGGAACAGGATTGGCACCTAATGAAGTACACATAGGTCGGTACCCGAGGTTGCCGATGACTATATTAGAAGGTAGTGGCGTGAAAGGACACCAGAGCGCTAAAAGAGATCAGCTGGATTATCTGGAGTTGATGAGAGACAGGCAAGTGCGAGCGTATAGATTAATCCGAGAGGAAGACCGGTTAATAAAAGCGAAGCACGAAGCCAACAATGAGAAAATTGATGCAGCAATGAACAATCAAACAAAATTTGAAGTCGGAGATTGGGCGTGGGTTTACGATGATCACAGCACTATAACGGGTGGTGGAAAACACGTGCACAAACCAGCTGAGGGCAGCTCAGCCAGAAAATCGTTTGCACTAATAAGTAAACTGGCACACTGTTGGACGGGGCCTTATAAGGTGTTATGTGTGGGGCCAGGGAAGATGAATGATGGCAGGGAGGTTGGACCCAAACTAGTACTGTTAGAAATTCGGAAGGACGAGCCAGGCCGGGGGATAAATGCGAGAGTGTCAATACACCGGTGCAAGAAATGTTATAATCCTCACGAAGGGGCGACCCCACCGAGATTTTTACCATGGTCCATGAGCAATTACGTGCTGAATAAATACTCGGAAATTTCACCCCCGTTCCATCTAACAACGGACGATGTGACTGCTGAACTAGATACCCACCGCGTAACGCCCCGCAAGTTAACAAAACATCGACTGACGAGAGGGCTAGGTGGTAAAATAGCAGTGCAATATTATACGTACTGGGTTGGACTGGAACGACCCACGTGGGAGCACGAGGAGGAATTGAAGCAATATGGTAATTGCGTAGTAAAATATTGGGCGGGCGAACCCGTCCAAGTCAAGGGGGAAAATGCAAAATATCGTCGATACAGAGTGGAGATAGCTAGACGAGCTATCGCACGTGAAAAGGGAGAAAGACACGTGCCGACAGGATATTTTGTTTGCTGTGATACCAGAGAAAGGCCAAAATTGTATGCACCTGAAATCATTGGGTCGTACATATATTTCAAAATGGCGCAAGCAGGTTGGCAGCTGGCGAGAGTGGTCGGGGTAGCGGAGGACGCAGAGAACAAGATGCTCCCGCATACCATAAAAATGTTGGATCTGGGAAAGCAATACAACGTGCGGCTATCTCAGGAGACGTTGACAACGGTGAGCGAGGAGCGAGGATCGTGGTGCTGGCATGTACACCAGAGGACTCGGAGTGTCAAGAACTATGCTCCATCAATGGAATAGATAGGACGCGAGGAGTACAATGTAATAGGCCAGGGGGGGACGGCAACTTCAGTACGGAACGTACAGCCAGGTGGTTGCAGTAGAAAAGGGGGGGGATGGCAACTTCAGTACGGAACGTACAGCCAGGTGGTTGCGGTATAAAAAAAGTAAGGGATGGCAACTTCAGTACGGGAAGTACAGCCGGGAGGAGGTGGTAAAGTAAAAATACTTGGAGGAGTATACAGTTGAAACCAGAGTACAACAATTAGGGTACGTACAAAATAGGTTTATATTTTGTGATACGAGAATTGTAGTCGTAGGTTTTAATTTTTTTTTCAGGGTCTGACATTGCTGTTGACTTGGTATGATTTTTTTCTCGGGTCTGACTTAACACTATTGACTTGGTATTTTTTTTTTCATGCGAGCAATATCACATATTGATGTTGTTCCACTTCACGCCCTCTAAGTTGACGACAGTGGACCAGGATGGGCTATTGAGGTGATATTGGGTTTCAGTAGTATTCGGAGGCGGTACATAGCCGGGGATGTAGCAAAGCAAGGTCAGCCTGTCATGCCAGGATATACCTGACATGGAGACTGACTCTGGCCTGCTGTGGTAAGAGAACTAACTGACGTACGTATGAGTGAGTACTATGAGTAAGACTGCTGTTGGACTGACTATTCTGTGATAGCAAAGACTGTTGCTGTAGAAAATAGTACTAGTAGCAGTAGGACAGATTACTTGGAGACTAGTCGAGTACGTAACCAATAGCAGAGAGTGTTTCCCGAGAGAGTGACAGTCTAGAGAGGATGTCGGTAGTCAGGTTGTCGATCATTGGCCGGTAGCAGATACAGAGACGAGTAATATAGATCAGAGTATGAGCAAGGTAATGACTCTTGTAGATGAATACCTTGAAGCAGTTAGGTAGAACTACCGACAGGAAGGACCATCTGTGGTTGCCCTTCCTGTTCAGTCCACTTCTTGCCTCTCATCGCGCTGAGTTTAATACACGAAAACTTCTTCTTCTTCTTATTTCTCCTTGACCTGGACCACTGCGTCTCTGCCTGTTCGAACTATCATCTAAACTCTGGAAGCTACCCTTCCAGTCTAAGAGTGTGACAGTTTCAATAACTGTTATCCTTTCAGGGAACAACGGGTGTTCATCATGTTTGCGAAGGCGTTTCTTCAGAGGGAGGTTTATATCGGCTATCACCCCACAAAGCCTGCTCCTCACCACCACTGCTCTGCGCATCCCGTTGACTTCCGATGAGAGCATCAAGCTTATATTGTGTGGCAAAACTTCTGATTGTATCCCACTCCCCTGCTTTAAGTTTTTTCAGACCGTCGGTGCCCTCGTCCTCGCACAGGTGAGCTGCTGATATTTCACTCTTTCGAGTGCGTGCTCTTCATGTTGAATTCCGCTATGTCTGGTAATGTAAGGACCTTTTTAATTATGATATTAATATATAAACGTTCCTTAAATTTCCGGACGGAGTGGCGCAGAATGACGAAGTCAGCCACGAGGACATGTGCAAGTTTCAGACCGACCCAGTGTCATGTCGATGGAGTGCACGCCTTCGCTGGTATGCACGACTGCAGCAATGCAACAGCGGTGTACGCCTACGACAAAGTCCCCCCTTCGGGATGCGTTTGACTTGAAATCCCGGGGGTATCTCAAGTTGAAAAGAGGGAGCCTCATCGTCGTCAGACGTCCCTATTTACTCCCGAGTACTGCTGCGTGACAGGATACATCGGGTTCGACGACTTGTTTGTGCTTGGTTGTACCTCGGGCATGTGAAAATGTGATATAACTGCATATCTCCTGGTGAACATTGCACACACATACCAACATAAAGCCGCCGTGGCTGCCACAAAGGCCAAATTGTGAAGCGCTGGTTGTGCAGTTATACCGTTATTGTACCACCGCTGCTGCTGTTGCAGTGTGTGCCTTGGCTGTGCTGTTGCTTTTGAGATCTCAGGGAAATGTGGAGGTCTTCCTACAATCTGTGAGCTCGGATCTTCAGGTTGGTAGGCTGTTTAGGTGTTTTGTTCGTGTTGGGATCAAGGTGCGAGCGAAGACCCAACCCAACGCTATGCAATTTTCAAGTCAAAACACCCCTAAAGATCCGAGCTCACAAATTGTAAAACCTACTCGAGGACTCGAAATGTGGGTTCTGGTGTCGTTTGTCTTGCCCCCTGCGCAGCATCAAATTATTTTCACCTTTCTTTGTTGAGATTACGCATATGTTCGTTCCTGCTCGCTAGGTCGACAGAAAACGTGGTAGACACACGCACACATTCGTGGCCGTCACCAAAGGCCGAGCTTGGTGTGCGACTGCTGTTGTTCCGTGGCTACCACATAGTAGATAGCTCGAGGGACAGTGTGATACAGTCTTTGTACAACAGCAGCGGCCAGCAGCAGAGCAGAATCTCAAACTGTGGGGGTTTCCGTCGTCTGGCTTGGGCTCTGGCTGGGCGGAACGCCTTCTCGCGATTACTTGCCAGATTTCGCGACTTTGAACGCCCAAAGCACGCGCCACGGAGCCCGCCCGGAACCCAGCCTGGCGCCGTGGTGTACACGCGGCCCCCCTGCGTGCCCCGCAGCCGAGAGAGCGAGAAAAGACCCGCGGCCCAAAGAGGAATCGTGGCCTATGTGCAAAAAAAGAAAGATCGATTAAATTACATTTGAAAAGGAGGCCGACGGAAAAGCTTGGTGACTCGCAGTTGTCGCCGTGAAGACAAACCCTGCACTCGGCGTACACACTATACCTGGTGGTGTGCTCTTCATCCTTCATGCGTTATTATTGTCATTGTACGGCGGCTTGTGACTTTTACTGTAGACTCTTGACTGACGATGTCATACAGAGCAGAAAACGCCGTTGTGAGTCTACATTATTGCCCTCCTTCTTAGTTCTTCACACGTTTTTGTTATTGTATGTCAGCGGCTTATAACTCTGACTCTTGACTCTTGACTGACAATGTCCTACAGAGCGGAAAACGCCGCTGTGAGTCTAGATTATTATCCTCCACTGGTAGAGGTCTCCTGGGAGAGGTACTCAGTACTCGCACAGTACTCAGTTTGCATCGCGCGTGTTAGACTTTGTGGAGGAGCCGCGTCGGCGTCGAAAGCAGACGGAGCTTCCCGGGGTAGCAGCATATATAAGTACGTACTGCTGTACCTGTAGCTTACCTGGTGCCACGTATAGGTTGCGCTATCATCACCGTCACAAGTCCTCTGCCGGCCAACGTTTCTTTCTATTGAAAACGCCTCCAGAAGTATAGTTCCTATCGGGCATCCTATCATGATTATCCGTATACCTCGTACGTACGACAATGAAATGTATAATCGTTCGCGTTCATACTGCCTCATGCCTTCCAAATCCGGATATTTTTAGCTCTCCCCTGCCGAAGTTTTGAAATTTCTAGCAGCCTCGTATTGTTTACTATTACGGGGGTCCATAGTTAATAGGACCCATGGTATACATTAAAAAAAACTATATACGTATTTGCCTATTTTACTAAACATATTTGGTCCTATTTCTATAGTATGGTCCCCCGTAATGTTAATATTAATTTTTGGTAGTACTGCTGTATAGATATCCAGAAAGATGCGAACACGCCCGTGTCGCCTCGCAGCTTCGATACTGTACGCCCTCTAATGCGGGGGACCTGTAAGTTAGTTAATAGGACCGAATATAGTTAGTAAAAATATATAGGGTTTTGTGTGTACCGTAAGTCCTATTTACTATGGTCCCCCGTAATAAGGAGTTTTTTATCGGAGAGTTTGTTTCGCCTGATTTTCATTATTTGTGAATTTTGTACCAAGATGCGGAGGCGTTCTGAAACAATTTATGCTTTTTAGGAAAAAGCAAAGTACGAGGAACGCTTGCGTAGCATTCACTTATTTCGAAGAAAAAGAAAAGAGGAAAAACTGGAAGGCACAAAATTTGCGCGAAAAAAACGAATGTGGACTATCTGGAAATTTCGGGAAATAAAATCTTGGATTAGAACGGTCCTAACCTCTACTCTTGATTCCAACTAAGTGCCGCCTCGAGCGACCGAACGCGGGCAGTTGACCTTCATCCGAGCCACTCAACTACTACTACTACTGCTGCTACTACTGTTGCGGGGGGCCATAGTAAACAGGACCTATGGTACACACAAGAATCTTTATATCTACCTATTTTTACTCGCAGTATTTGGTCCTATATACTATAGACCCTCGTAATATTATAACTACTGCTACTGCTACCTCTACCACCACCGATAAGCACGACTACTACTACTGCTACTACTACTACTAGTACTACTACTACTACTACTACTACTACTACCACTACTACCACTACTACTACTACTACTACTACTACTATTACTACTACTACGACTGCTACTACTACTACTGCTACTACTGCTACTACTGCTACTACTACTACTACTACTACTACTGCTGCTGCTGCTGTTGGTACTAAGTATACGGTGGCCCCATAAAAACAACGTCGTTGGCGCAGGCCGCGTGACTCCAACAGCAAGGGCCTCACAATGACGATGGCCATGGCCCACTCGGCACCGCCTGCGTCAGGCATCAGCCTCCTCAATGCGGAAGACTCGGCGGCTCTCGACGCGGACCTCATGTCCACGCCTGGCTTCAGCATCGACCAGGTACCTATCTACATCTATGGACTATGCAGCAATAGGCAGCGATCATCGGGGCTATGAAATCACAGATTGAATTTCGAATCGAGGCTGTCCGCTATCATACTTAACTGGCGGTTTCATCATTTGGATGTCAAATCGAGGCTGTCTCTGAATGTCGAATCGGAGTTTTCATTGTTTGGATTCCACATTGAGGCTGTCATCCGAAGACTTGACTGAAAATTCGGTTTCTATTTTTTCCGTTGGGCGTTTTGGCTTCATACACGCGGTTGCGATAAGGCCAGAGACCCTTTTTTTTTAAAGATATTCTCGCTCAGATTTGTTTTTTTTCTTCTGCTGCGAAAAATGGTCTCCCACACTAATTCCGAGTAATCAGCGTCCCCGCCCCCAAAAAACGTGGATTGCAGCTTTAACGGGTTTAAGAGACGAGAAACGCGCGATTTCTTTCCTTCTGGGGATGTAGCGGCTATCATCGTTGTTCGAAGTATTCCTTCCGGAGATGTAGTCACTATTATGATTGGCTTGCTTGTCCGTTGTCTCTAAGTGCCGTCTGCAAGATTCGAGACATGTTTTTTTTTCGGGCTCTTACTTAAGGTGTTCTGGTACTCTCTAGCTAACGCCTCGTGTTGTGAAGAAAGAGAGAGAGAATGTGATCGATCACGCCGCGGATGAGGCGAGGCGCCACAGGAAAAAACGAGCAACGAGAGACTGCTGGTTATCTCGTTACCGGTCGTCCCGTGGGCCTGACGCCATACCGTCAACAGCGTTGTTCACGTATATACCGGCATCGGCTTGGGTCGCTCGATCAAAGACACCATATACATGCTATTACGGGGGACCATAGTAAATAGGACCAAATATTGTTAGTAAAAAAAGGTAAATATATAGGTTTTTGTATGTACCGTAGGTCCTATTTGCTATGGTCGCCTGTAATATCGATGTGTCATCAATGTTGTGATAGTTTTTTGCTGTTGTGTGTGGTACCGATGCTGCTGTTGCTGCTCTTGCTGCTCTTCTCGTGGACACTACTATGTATGTAGGCCCTGCTGTCCGATCCCAAGAACGTTAGCACGCTTTCCACACGATACTGGTTTATGTGGAGGCATACCGCCCCGCCTCTAACTATCATGACCGGCGTATTGATTAAATACTGATATGAAACGGTGCTTGTGGCTGGCTAGAGACTAGAGACAGAGTGATTGCCTGCTATAGCACGGCTACTGCTAGAGCAGTGTCAATAGGACGCACCTCTCTGGGTGTCTGTTTACATAAGGACACCTTGGTCTTCATGCTAATGTGTAAACGCTCTCCTTGTGTCTCCGTCCAGAGTTGCATGCCGTATGATGCTACTGTACACACGTACCTGGTGACCAGTCTGACCAGAAATGTAAGGTACCTGTCCACACTTTTTTACCGTCTGAGGGTCATTCTTATCAGAGAGCTTTTTTTCCCCATAATTCCATGTTTTTTTCGCGCAATTTTTTTTTTCATCTTCCAGTTTTTCCTGATTTTTTTTCCCAAATATGTGGAATTTAACAAACATGACTTTTTTGCTTGTGGAGAATTTCATGAATAATGACAGCGCCTCCGTATCTTGATACATATCTCCAATCTTCCAAACTTTGGAAGTTCTGGAAAAAAAAGCTCTCCGATAAGAATGAGCCTAAACATCCCCTTCCATTTACGGTCAGACTGGTGTCTCAGTACGGGGCACACCGTAATCAAGACCACAGCTGTATTAATCAGGACCACATGTGGTGTGTAAGCGTAGGGGGATACATGACTTTTGGTTCCATCGCGGGGTTCTGAATATTCCATGCTCTATGCCCTCCCCCCCCTCCGTAATAGAGGCTGTGAGCCGTGGCGGACACGTGTGTGTTTTGTTGTCTCGACGTGAAACCGTTTTTTCTACAACAATGACGAAGGTGTGTGTTCACGTGTGCAATGAAAAGCATCAACATTTCTGAAGTCAATAATGCAGAAAGAAATGTGAATTTTTGTTACCAACCATTCGAATCCACTGTCTTTGGTAGTCATGGACTCTACCGACGTATGGGCTCTACCGACGTACGGGTTTTATGTTGATAGAATGCCAGAAGGACGGAAAATGGGGGTCGCTCTCTACCTCGTGCTTGATGTGCATAGATGCGCGTACAGAGCAGAGGCACACGAGCATACGGCACGACACTGCCCGCTGCCGATAGATAGGCCTACACTACAATATGTCTACTATCGTTGTTCCACGTATGTTTTATTTTATATAACGCGTTTTCTTTTCTCGATCACTCTTTGGTTCTTCCCACGCCGCAGCCTTCAAACCGTTCCCTCCTCTGCCTTATTTCCACCGAAAACGCGTAGTAGCTTATGGAGCTGGCAGGCTTGAGCGTCGCCTGTGCCATAGCGAAGGTCTACCCGCCTTCGTCCAGCGTCCTCATCGTCTGCGGCCCGGGAAACAACGGAGGTGAGCGCTGGCGACGCTTAGCGTTCGATACGGTATCACACCTGGGTGATATGATAACGCACCCCCTCGGTCGTTTTTTTGTCCCTCCAAAGCCGCCATTTTCGTTGTGTGCGCCCCCCTGGTTTCGGAGAAAATCGGCTAGGATTTTCGTTCCAGGGGGGGGGGTTAACTTACCACCCGGGTGTGATAAGGTAATTATCACGCGGGTATGATAAGGTACTTGTCACCCGGGTGTGATAAGGTACTTATCGTGTGATAAGGTACTTATCACCCGGGTGTGATAAGGTACTTATCACCCGGGTGTGGTAAGGTACTTATCGTGTGATAAGGTACTTATCACCCGGGTGTGATAAGGTAGCGAATGGGTTACTATCGACGGCACCACCGCCGCAGCGAGTGTAGCATATATTATACCTGGTAGGACTTATCAGAATACGCTTATATTGCTGTACGAGCTTCACGAGTTTGCAGTATAGTTTGCGGTATAGCTGGTGCCAGGTGGTACCTGGCTTATACTAGGATAGCAGTATATGCAGTATTCCGGCATGTGTGGTATGCGCAGTACACCTGGTGCATATATATATCAATCGTATACGCAGCACACCTGGTATATTTCACCATTAATCGTATTACGGGGATCCATAGTTAATAGGACCTATGGTGTACATAAAAACCTATATATTTACCTATTTTTACTAACAAAATTTGGTCCCATTTACTATGGACCCCCGTAATAGTACGTACTATACCTGGCGTATGTTACCAGTATACGTACGATCGTAGAGTTGTCGGCTGCGAAGCTTCATCCTGCTGCTAGCAATCGGTTCCGGACAAGAAGTTTCAATTTCAGCGCCGCTCTTATGAACGGTTTAAATACGTGCCATACATATCCACAGACAGACGCCGACCTTTTTTTTTTTATCGGCTAGCCCACATAGCGCTTATTTTTACCCCCCCCCCCCCCCCCCCCCCCCCCCCCCCCCCCCGCCTCCGCCGCATGGAAAGCACGAACTGTAGTGAGCGCCCAAATTTTTTCGGTGGCCTCTGTTGGGAGTAGGAACGATGCTCCGTCTCGCAAGGCATGCGTAGTCGTCAAAGGACTACGGGCAAGCAACAAATGAGTACGCCCCATCCCCCCTGCTTGCTTGACCAGGTGATGGGCTCGTCGCCGCGAGACACCTCTGGCAGTTCGGCTACACGCCGACCTGTGTCTACCCCAAGCCCACGCCGAGGCAGCTGTTCATCAACCTCGTGGAGCAATGCAAGCAGCTGGGCATCGAGTTCCTGCCGACTTGCCCCCCCTCCGCAGAAGGTTTAGGTGCGAGTCGCGTCTGCTGGGTTCGGTGGAAGGGGGGGGGGGTGGGGGGGGTGGGGGGGGGGTGAGGGCTGCAAGGGTACCTTTTTTATACCGCGTGCATCACGGTTTCTTGACGTCTCACCCCGCGAGCAGGTCATCTACAGATAGATCATGATCTACTGTACAGTAGATGATCTAGGGGATCTGTGTGGTACAGATGTGCAACCCAGAAAACGTGTGCTAGACTGTGCAGAGGATACGGCTACTCCCACGCGACAACGCAAACTTTTAGAACCGCAGTCTCGTTCAGGGGACGAACCACTCTAATTCTAAGTAGTTTGTCCCCAAAACGGGACTGCAGTTCTAAAAGGGTTGGAACAGATCATACTACTGCAGTACAGTGATCTATCTATCCTGAAAGATCTAGATCATCAATGATCTGTAGATGATCTGTTAAGTTGTGGAACATTTTCGAACCGATTGTCTGTACGAGGGAATGGGGGGTTTCCACTGCAGGCCGTTTCATGCGCGGGGTGACTGGGTGATAGAACAAGGGTTTAATAGTGGTGGGTGATGTCACCTGTGTTGAACTGCTCACGAAAAAAACCTGATGTTGCCAAAACTCCCGACAACGAAGACATTGGAACCACGTCTGCCCGCGTTTTTTTTGCTGAGGACATTTTGTCTTTCTGCTCTAGCTCCAAACGTTCCAATCGAGTCAAAATTTAGTTTAGCAGGGTAAATATGAACTCCTTGGTGCACCCCCGTGAGTGTGCCAAAGCGACAGCACTTTTAGTGTCGTCCTTCGGGGCGGACCTCGTCGCTCAACTTTGAAAATGTAGTTCCAGGCGCTTGAATTTTCTGTTGCTGGTACTGTAGCCAAGTTTTTTTTTTTTTTCTGGTCTAGAACGACCAGGAGGAGAAAGAACTCGGAAGCTACGAGTACTTTTTTTCTCCTTCTGGTTCTGCAGCAGAAAAGCAAATACTTGGCCACGTACAGTTACATGAACAGCAAATTCAAGCGCCTGGAACCACATTTTCAAAGTTGAGCGACGAGGTCCGCCTGGAAGGAGGACACGAATTGTGCTGTCGCTTTGACGCACTGACGGGAGTACGCCAAGGAGCTCATGTCTGCCCTGCCTTTTTTTGGCTCGATGGGAACGTTCGAAGCTACAGCAGAAAAAACGAAATATCCTCGGGGAAAACCACGCGGGCAGATGTGGTTCCAGTGTCTTTGTGGTCGGGAGTAATTTTTTTGTGCTTTTGTGGGCAGTGTAACACAGGTCATGTCGGGAGGAAGATTCTGTGAGGAAATACATAAAGTAAGCATGTGGCCTCTCCTTCCTCCCTCCATGGTTGGGTTTTGAGAGAAGGTTTTATACGTACGTAGGCGTTGGGAGTGATGATCCGCCCGATTTGCCACGCTTATCGGGCGGCGGGGTCGCGGGGTGGCGGCGGGTTGGTTGACAGGTGCTTACGACGTGGTGGTGGACGCGATATTCGGGTTCGGGTTCAAGAGTGACCCGCGACCGCCGTTCGATACCATCCTGGACGACCTTTCCAAGTGCGCCGCCGCCCCCGTCGTCTCCATTGACGTACCTTCGGGATGGTCGGTGAGAAGCAGCCGAGCGCATGAAAAAAACTGAAGAAACAAAAAAGTCGTTTTTAAATGCTGCTGAATGGACTATTAATACTATTGTACTTGTATGCACTTTTTTTTTTTTCTCTCTCTCGTCTTCTTGTTCTTGTTAGCTTCTCTTCCAATTTTTTTTTTTTTTTTTCGCCTCGACAAACACTCGTAAAACGGTTGAAGTTGAAGAACAAACGCTGCCGGCGGCTATTTGTGTTTGTTGTTGTTCATCGTCATTCTTGACTTTTTCTCTTTTTCGGTTCGCCTCGATACGACCCGCAAAACTGCTCGAAATTGAAAAAAAACAAGCAAAAGTAAACGCTGCTCTGGGCTATCGTACGTACCAGTACTCTTTTTTTTTCTTTGTTTTTGTTTATGTCTTTGTCTATGTTGGCTTTTCTGGTTTGTACCACCATTAGTAAGTCATATATGTTCTAAGTATGTCACGCAAAGCCTGATTTTGAAAAAAGCAAAACGTGCAACCCGATTTAACTTTTTTATCACGAACAATAGTTGGAAAACGCTACTACTCTAGCCGGAAGTATAGAGATCGCTTATATCTAAAGATTAATAGACAACGGTCCTTATATTTCCGCCCTGAGAGTGGTATTAGTTTTCCAACGATATTGAGGTCAATCCTTTACAGTAGTGTTTAGTTCCCGTTTTGGGGACGAACTACTTGTAATTTGACTGGTTTTGTCCCCAAAACGTTTTGGGAACGAACCACTTAGAATTTGACTGGTTTTGTCTCCGAAACGGGACTGCAACACAAAAAGGGTCAAGGTTGGGCCCCGGCCAGTCAGAAAGTCATAAACATTTCTCGCCCAAAAAGTGCTGCCCCTATCGCAGCATGCGTCGGACAGATCATCCACAGATAGATCATCGACAGGTAGATTATCTACAGAGAAGATGATTTACAGATAGATCATTTACAGATAAGATCATCTACAGATAGATCATCTACATATGTATCATCCACAGATAGATCACCTACAGACAGGTCATCCACAGATGTATCATCTACGGATAGATCATCCACAGACAGATCATCTACAGATATATCATCTACAGATAAGATTTACAGATAGTTCACCGACAGATAATATCATCTACAGATAGTTCATCTACAGATAAGATCTACATACAGATTATCTACAGATAGATCATCTACAGATAAAATCATCTACATATAGATAATGTAAATCATGTAGACCCTATAACCTGACGTTATGAAACGGTTGTGCAGGATCTGTGCGGTACAGATGATCCAACCCAGGAATCCCTGTCCTGCTTGGAGATCGTGGAGAGACTACGTACCTGGTACCTGGTATACAATACGGCCTCCACGCGGCACGGAACGAGCTGCTACTGTAGATCATGTAGATCAGGAACCTTAGTTGTGCTCTGAAATAATGCACTGTAGATCATCTGTGAAGTGGGGAATCGATGATCTGTCCCGATGCTGCCAGATGCGTGGAAATATTGTCAACTCCCGACTTTTTTACTGGTGCAATGCTACGATAGATAGGGCTATGATAGGCTTATAATAGTACTTGGGGACATAGTGATCAGGATCCATGATGTACACAAAAAATTATATATTAGAGTATTTGTACTATTACGGGGGTCCATAGTTAACAGGACCTATGGCATACATAAAAAACTTATATATTTAGGTATTTTTACTAACAATATTTGGTCCTGTTTACTATGCCCCCCCGTAATAAGCATTTTTGGTCCTAATTTCTACAGTATGTTAGGGCTAGGTAACACTTCAAACTAAATACGAATAATTATTTACATTATGATTAATTTCCGGTAATATTTAATGCCGGTATTAATATTACGAGGGACCTTGTAAATCAGGACCCATTGTGCACACAACGAAATACACAGCATTTTTGGTCCTAATTTACTGTGTTCCCGCGCGGTACGTAGCACTTTTTGGCCATTTTTTTCCCCCCTGAATGACGGGGGCTGCCCAACCCAAAGTCGTCGGAACACTTCTTCTTTTTTTCATTTTTGGCGATATCTGCAGTAATTGTGCACCTATTATTAATAATAGGCCATCGGATTGTTCATCAAACCGTTGCACTTTCAGATTTTTCGAATCACTTACTGTTAGTGTAGAGCGCCTCAGGCGAGGAACCTCAGAAAAAAAAAAAGGTGGTGCACCTCTCTACCTTAAGACCGCCGTTTCCTTCTTCGTCTCCCCTCCTTTTCGTTTTTGCCCCCCCGCGCCCTTCCTGTCCCATCGGATGGATGCACGCGCGTGGTGGCGGGTGGACGGGCGCCCCCCGAGACAGGTTGACGAGGGCGACCTGACAGGCGGCGGTCTTAAGCCGCAGATGCTCATCTCTCTCACGGCCCCGAAGCTCAGCGCAAGGTTAGGGGTTTGTTTTTTGTGTTGTTTGTTGGGGGGTTTTACGTATGTTATGTACTGCTGTAGATGAAAAAAGTTTTATTTTCGATGGGTTGCCCTTGTAGACCATGTACCGCATATGCGTACGTGCATGCTTGTTCCAGTTCGACTTGATTTAGAACACCGCTTTGTCCCTAAAAATAACGCACATTTATTATGAATACTAGTATATAAATGTTCCCTGTGTTTTGGGACAGAGGGGGGCAGCATGGTCGTACAGCAGTAGTCCCTCTTCTGATCGCTCTGGACCAACAAATATCGCACGCTTTTTTTCTTGTTGGTTTGTTTCTTTTTGCTTTGCATACACTGCGCTAGGCCTGTTACTTTGGAATACTCGAGTAGTTTCGTTTGGTGGCTCTCTCTGAAAACTCAATGCGCAAGGTTTAGGGCTTTTTTTTTTTTTTTTTCGGTTATGTACGAGGGTGCGTAGTGTTTGCTTGCGTAGAGATTACTAGGCTTGTTGTTTTCGAATACACCAGTACATTGTTTTTTGGCCGGCACGAAGCTTGGTTGTCTTCGCTGGTTATACGCTCAGATATTTTTGCTGGCATAAGCTTTCTTTTTGTTTCTTCTTGTACACGAGTAGGTTATTTCTGCTGGCATTCTTGAAGGGACTGTGTTTGCGATATTTGTTTTCCACGCCGAGGAAGGCTTGAGTTAGTTTTTTTTTTTTGCCCCCCCCCCCCCCCCCCCCCCCCCCCCCCCCCCTCAATGCGAATGCGAACCCCCCCCCCCCCCCCCCCCCCTATGTTCCATCTCGAAAAGAATGCGTGGTCAATGGTCTAATGACTAAGGCAAGCAACAAATGAGTACGCCCCCGCCTCCCCCCTCGTGGTGCAAGCAATGCCTTCCTAATCGGTGAAAGCCCGACGTGCTCCGTCCCGACATTGTAGGGATGCGAGAGTCTATGGTCGTACGACTACGGCCATGCATGAAAATGAGTACAACCCCCCCCCCCCCCCCGCCAACCTTTCCAACAGGTTTTTCGAGGGGCCTCACCATTACCTTGGAGGGCGTTTCGTGCCGCCGGGCATCGCGAGCAAGTACTCGCTCAAGCTACCCCCGTACCCGGGGTCCGAGCAGTGTGTCCGCCTTGAGGAATGGGGTTTTGTCAGAAAGGGCGATGCCGAGGGCAAAAAAAAGCAGCTCCGCGGAGTTGTAGAAGACGAGGGTTGGCGTGCCCGACGAACTATTTTGTTTTGTTTTGTATTTGTGTGGATGTGTGCCGCGGGGAGGACGCCCCAAGCAGGCCCAAGCAGAGTTTTCTCTCTTACTATCGTCGTGGTGTGGGATACATACACATCGTGGTCGGTCGGTCGGTATCTCGGGGTCTCCGCACGCGGAACGCGGAACGGAATGACAAGACCTTGATGGGTGTAAACCTGAACTTGTGTGTGATGAGGCGGTTCTGTCTAGGGGAGACGCGGACCTGGTGCCCACCGTCAGCACACTTGTTTTGGTCTTGCAGGGAGGCAGTTGCACGGTTTCTATGTGGGCGTGTGCGCTTCTTTTCTTGGCCTGATCCGTACGCAGGGGTTTGCACAATTTGTAGGCGTACTGCAGGCGCAGTGTAGGCGGTGTTGGCTGCCGCTGTCGTTTTGCGCTCGAACGAGTGTTTTAATCCTTTTGATTTGTACTGCACTCTATGTAGTACGTACAGGGCAGTAGGGGTCCCTGTATAGTGCCGGTTGACTATTGCCGGATGCTCGCTGTATGTAGCGTCTGTGGAATCGCTCGGTCTAGATGGGATTCACCAGCGCGGTACACAGTGTGCGGAGGGAATAGTGCCGGTTGACGCTATGTATAGTGCTGGTATTGTTGGCTGTATGGCGCCTATGATGCCGGCACTATAGAGGGACTGGCACTACTGTACATAAACCTAAATATGAAGTTAACCACGAGGGTTTCGTCTCGTCTATAATAAGGGTGTAGGGGTGTAGTCCTAAAAAGGCCTTGAGCGTTGCCCTCTCCACAGTGATGGCCGATGCGTGCTCGCTCTTCCATGCTCCATGCCCAACATCGTACCGGTAAACCATACACAATACCATATCATACCATACCAGGTTTGTCATATTGTACGGGGTTTTTTTAGGCCCTTACCGCGAAGGGCGCAACTTTTATTTTTTATTTTTGTATAAATGTGACGTTTTTTTTTTTTTTTATTTATTCTGAATGAATCGTGCCCCGCACATTGTCCGGAAGAAAAATGGAACAAGCTTGTGGGTTACTCTTCGAGTCTTCTCGGCCTCTCCAGCATCGGTTTGTGTGTGAAAAAACTATTTCTCGAGGCCGCCAGCTTCTGGCGGGTAGGTATGCATAGCTATTACACCGATTTTTTTACAAACTCCTGTCTGTAGAACATGATGAGTCGGGGATTCGGCTCCCTTAAACCCGCTCCCACACCTCCATCCTGCGAGACGACGTACGAAGCTTCCGCACTTCGGGCAGATGATCTAACAGACCATCGATTCGTACTTATGATCTAGATCTTTCAGGAAATACTCATTCCTGATCTGTATGATCTGTGTGATCTGTATGATCTGTACGATCTGTATCATCTGTATGATATGTATGATCTGTATCTTATGTATGATCTGTATCATCCATATGATCTGTATCATATGTGTGATCTGTATGATGTTTATGATCTGTACGATCCATATGATCTGTATGATATGTATGATCTGTATGATCTGTATGATCTGTATCTTATGTATGATCTGTATGATGCATATGATCTGTATGATATGTATGTATGATCTGTATGATCTGTATGAAGGTTCATGGTCTGTATGGTATGTATGATCGGTGGGCCATTTGGCCAGGGGTGGGAGCGGCAAAACCTGCATGATCTACTGCTGCAGAACATGCTACCTGGGTTAGATCTGTACTATACAGATAGATCCTGCACGGCAACTCATACTAACGGGAGGTTGGGGCCTAGATGATCTGCTGCACGAGGCAGATAGATAGATAGATAGATCGTGATCTATCTGTCATGCCGGACGTGTGGAAGCTTCCTGAAAGGAACTCTGTCAAGTGATGAGGAAGTTGAAGGAGTTAGCCTACTCCCTGTGTAATAACGGGCTTGAAAAACGCCTCATACGAGGCCTCATAAAATCCGTAATACGCGCGATCGAAGGCATGACACACAGCTTGTAAAGATGAGCTTGGACGAAATCCTCGATCTCACAGCTAGCTGCTGTTGTTTTTTCATTTTATAAAAACATGCCAAAACTACCGCCACATCCGCAGCGACGTGGCGGGGGGAGGTGTACTCATCATCATGCACGGCCGTAGTCGTGTGACCATAGACCCTCGCATCCCTACAGTGCCGGGACGGAGCACGTCGGGTTTTCAACGACCAGGCAGACATTGCTTGTACCAAGTGCGAAGCGCCGTGAGGTGTTGGGCGAGTCGCATGAAGGGTGAGCTACGCCCTACTATGAACCGCTTTTGAGGCGGCTTTTCTTGCTCATGGATGACAGCGTCAATGAATTGATTTATGTTTTGTTGTGGCCACTTCTAGAGATAGCAATGGGTCTACTATGTAGCTGCCTCGTGGATGCCTCACCCTATACTCACTACGTGATACGATCATCCCCGTTGTGCGGAGTTAAGGTTCTCCCCGCAAAAAAAAATGATCTAACTCGACCGCCAGCCGTGGTAACCGCCAAAAAAAACAAAACAAACTAAAAAAACGGTACCCTGGTTGTCTAGCTCACTCAGGGAGAGGCGTGTTTTACAGCGTCATCGCCCAACCGAGGCCAATCCAACCTATATATATATACCAGGTATTTTAATATGGAGGTGGGGGGGAGGGGGTGAAACTGCTTCCTTGGGTGCAAAGAACGCATGCTACGATGTTTTCACCTGAGGAGCTGTACCCCATTTGTGTTGCATAACTGTTTTCGGTTTGCGTATCTAGCATTCCCGCGGGCACTATTACGGAGGGCCATAGTTATACATACCACTATCTTCCGAAGTATAAGTACCGTTCATACATTAAAACTAAATATAAATGGTCCTTTTAATTCGGTAGAGGAGGAGGGTGGTAGTAATCAGAACCTTCGATTAAACCAAAAACTTCGTATCCCCCCACGATGACACACCACGTTTGGTTTTGATTACTACTGTGGTATGTCCCCCCGAAAGAATAACGCCTCCGGAGATACAGAAGTATCGCGCTACGTACGAGTACTTGTAGTTCCGTATTCCAGCCCCCGGTCTTCGTGATATCATCTACCGCGCCGTCCCCACCAGTGGCTCGCTAAGCGAAACCCCGCGACTCGAATCGAGTGCATGGTGCATGTATAGTTAGTAGCAGTACCGCATACAGATGGGCATGGGTCGGCAAGAAGGCTGCCGGACGAATCGATATGCTTCGTACACTGCCACGGAACGACAGCAACAGCCATTCTCGATCATAATCGTTTTACGCTGTACTTTCGTGCTGACCGGCCTGCTGCTGCTGCTGATGCTGCTCTCAGATGCGTTCAAAGCGCAGACGTTTTTTTTTTGTAACCATCATCACCTGTACTCTCGTACTTTCCAGCTCTCTGGACAAGCCGCCGTGATCACAAGTAGGTGCCTTCCCTTTTCTTCTCCTCCCCGGTGTAAACATGCCTTCATTTTCATCGCGCAGAGGGTTCAGCCTTCACACGGCCCGTCGGTTTTTCATCGAATTTTGCTAACTCGCACGCTCTCTCGGCTTCCGCAATGAAAAAACAACGTTGATACGTACTGTTTTTTTTTTTTTTTTTTTTCCCGTCCCCCGGTTTGTTTTACTACTGTTACAGTACTGCTGGGAACAATCGGCTCATGGCTATCCCTTTTAGTACCGCACTACACATAGAACACGTATATAACTCTAATTCCAAGTAATATGTCCTCAATTGTCTCAACAGCGGAAATGCAGTCCTGTAGAGGTAAAGTCTCCACCCGATCGATGCCGAGGGGCGGCGGAGACACAGCACTCTTGTCTGTTTGACTCCGCGAAATGCGCCAGGTGTGCGCCGGCACTCTTTGTCTGCTCACAGCCACCACCACCACCACCACCATCACCACCACAGAACTTGTATCTCTCTACGATTGAAGAATCGGCACGGACAACTGGTTGTGCTGGATGTCGACGGGTAGAAAGAACGGTTTAATGCGAAGAGCACACACACCACCACCACCACCACGGATCTCCGAAGTGTCTCTACCAAATCTGCTTTGTAGACAGACGCATGCCACGATGGGAGTCGTTTTTTTTTTTTTTTTTGCCTCAAACATTCGTGACTGACGGAGCTCCTCAGCTGAGCACGACAGGTTTCCTTTGCACCTGGTACAGAGTCGTAGGCCATCCGATGTTTCGTCTTGATAGGGTCAGCCAACACTCTCGGGTTTCCAGAGGGGACAATAGACTTGAACCCCTTTCAGAACCGCAGTCCCGTTTACCCTATTACGGGGGTCCATAGTTAATAGGACCTATGGTATACATAAAAACCTATATATTCAAGTGTTTTTACTAACAAAATTTGGTCCCGTTAACTATGGACCCCCGTAATAGTAAATAGGACCAAATATTGTTAGTAAAAATAGGAAAATACCTAGGTTTTTGTGTGTACCGTAGGTCCTATTTACTATGGACCCCCGTAATAGAATTCGACTGGTTTGTCCCCCAAACGGATTGCAGTACGAGAAGGGTCAAGACTTGACGATTACAGCAACGAACGGCCACGCTGTTTGTGTGATTCGGGGGAGGATGCGAGAAGCGGTATTTTTCAAGCAAAAAGTCGTGCGGCACGGACGCAGCATGATGCTACAGCAGTACACGCACCCGCGCTGCTACTTACAGTATATACTGAGGCACACCGCGCTGTTCATAGACGGGTCGATAAAAGTACTACCAAAGGTATTTCAACCATTGTTTTGGTCGCTATCCGTTGATTGCAGAGGTCCCAGCGGGATTAAGCTTGCACCTTTGAGCGCGTCCTACGCTATTACGGGGGACCATAGTAAATAGGACCAAGTTTTGTTAGTAAAAATAGGTAAATATAAAGATTTTTTGTGTGTATCGTAGGTCCTGTTTACTAGGGTCCCCCGTTATAGAAATTCACTCTAATTTTTTCCCGAGGCTCCTATGCCCCCCCCCCCCCCAAAAGGTACAATGCGGAATTCAGCGGGGGACAAACGTATGAATGCGACTGGTGATACACGTATCTCACACGTGTACGTAGGCATTTTTGCCCAACAGTGTAGAGCACAAGTTACATCCTTCAACTGGCGCACGTAACTGGCACCGAGGTGGCTCAGAACTTTTTGTTTTTTTTTCTCAAATGGGAACCCTCGATCGTAGAACGCCTCCTTTGGTTGACTCACGTTTAGTATGGAGCTCTTTCCTCAAGCCAGGAGATCGGAAAAATCGGGGCCATGTATATACCCCCAATGTATCGTAGCGCCCAGCGGAAGCTAAAAATCAGCCCTGCCGACCGACTCGGGCAGTCGCAGGAGCTGAAACTCCCAAAACGAAGGATGGATCGATCCCTATTGGTAGCCTCATGCGGAGTACGCAAGGCCAAGGTGTATGCACAGAGCGACGGCCTCTGGTAAAAATGGTAATGGGATTGTGACACCGATTCCGCGAGCTTGCTCTTGTACCCGCATGCCCTGCGGCACCTGGGCTAGGGAATGCCCCGTCATCTTGTACGACCCTCGTATTTGGCACACTTACTATTACTAACAGTCTCTCTTTTTTTGCGCCTCGCTATCAAATTTAAGGCAGGATTGGACTACGACGCGCTCGAGCAGGGATTTCCTTTCCTTTCCACCGGATCCTGTTATTGTTCTTTCCTCCCCCTGGTCGAGTTGTGTACTCCTTCTCGATAGGGATGCGTGATTAATGGCCAAAAAAAGACTGAACGTAAGCACCAATAAGTACGCCCCCTTCCCCCCAGACACTCATTGAAGCTGTCATCCATGTGCAAGGCCGCCTCACAAACGGTTCTTAGTAGGATGCAGCTCAACCTTCATGCGACTCGCCGAACACCTCACGTTACGCTTTGCGCTTGGCGCAAGCAATGTCTGCCTGGTCGGTGAAAACCCGACGTGCTACGTCCCTGCATTGCAGGGATGCGAGGGTCTATGGTCGTACGACCACGGCCATGCATGATATCGAGTACCCCCCTTCCCCCTCCCCCCCCCCCCCCCCCGCATGACAATGAGTACACCCCCCCTCCCCGCCCTGGTGGCCGAGTTGCTCCCGATGGGCCACGCGCATGCAAGATAAACACGAAACCCTTTTCGGTGGGTTGGGAGGCACCTACTTTTTTATGGGGCTCCTCGCTTGACCTGAAGGAGCTCTACGTGTGTTAGGGAGACGGACTTTTGTGAGAAAAAAATGAAAGCGCAACCCTATGGCCTATACATACAACGAACAACACGCCCAAGAGAAAAGGTGTTCAACGATAAGGCATGCCTTATCGGGGAGCTCCTCAGGTCGGGGGATGTCCCGTCAGCAGTCAGAAATGTTTTCGGCCGAAATGCAACCGTACGTACCCCAAATCACAGCGCGCCTCAAAAACAAAAATTGGTGCAACCGTTCCCGGGGGTCCCCGTCCCCTTGTACGAGGCCCACCACGCACGGGAAAACCGGGGCACGCACCCACCCACGCACCCACCCACAGACCCACAGACCCACGCAAGGGTCGGCCGGTCCTTCTGCGAATCGAAGAAACAGCGCCAACAATCGAAAGCATCTTGTTGTCTACTACAGTCGGTAGCAGGTCGCCGCCGTATATTGCCCAGCCCTTCGCCGTTGCGGCCCCCAGAAATCTCCCCCGCGGACAAACGTGTCGAACCGGTCAGCTGGATTATTGTTATATACATATAGGCCACTCTGGCCGTAAATATAAGGACTATTTACGTGGGCTTCATATGTTTTACACATACCCAACAATCCTTATATTTCCTTCCAGAGCAGTATATACTGATTTACTTTAGTATGTACAATATTACCTTAGTACATATATCACTGTAAGTATATATATTACTAGGGTATATGTATGACTAAGGTATATACCTGGTAAATATTGGTCAAGTATGTATACTACTGAAGTATACACATTATTTAAAAATATACCAGGTACCAGTATATATATATACATATATCGCTGTTTCGCCGCCGACGGCCGGGGCGCCCAACCATCGTTGAGTTCGTTGTCGAGTGTCGATCCGAATGGTTATCGGCGCGCACGCCGGGCCGCCATGCGGAATCGGCGGGGGGTCCCCCCGATAGGGCCGCGTACCACAGTTGTTCTGCTGTTCCAGGAGTAGTTCGAACCGTCCTCAAAGAATGTATGATACGGTCTCGGTTCGACCACGTTGTTGAACGTGAACACACTCCACATCGGGGGTCCTGGAGTTGCGAGTGTTCCGTGGGGGGGGGGGGGGGGGGGTGGGGAGGGGGGGCACCGGTGGTGCTGCCGCCGCTCTGCACAAGAAAAAAAAAGCAACAAAAAGCAGAAGTAGGTCACGCGCGTCCAGTTGTTGTGAATGGGAATATCTGCAGCCGAAAAAAAAAAAACGGTCTGGTGGTCGTGGTCGAGGTCTCCGTGGCGAATCGCGCTTTCAAAGTCGATTTCTGCTATTTGCTAGGGATGCGTGCGACCATAATAGGGCTTAGCATTTGATTGGTCAACACATTTCTGGGGTAGAATTTTGATTGGTCAACACACTTCCGGCTGACGGGGCTCCTAAACCGACGAACTTCCCAATAGGGCGTGTTGCCTTATCGTTGGAGTCAACCCCATTCATGGTTATGCATGAATCGATTTTTTTTTTCTCGAATTCATTTTGTTGCGGGAGATATAGAGCGGCTTAAGCGAGGAGCCTCGGAAAATTCTCAGAAAATTCTCGGAAAATTCTCACATAATTCTCAGCAAGTTCAGGTGCTACCCCTACCGTGGCACACGTCTAGTGCCCGACCCTGCCTTCTCCAGCTTCGACAGTAGTGCCACAAGCATGGTGTGAGCCCCCAAAGAGCTGTCGGACGAATTGTTCAGGTACAACTCTCGCATTTCCCCCCCTACGACGGCGTTGATGGGTACTACGCAGCGACGACACCCAGCCGCGATCAGTTTGGGTTGAGTGTGATTGACCAGCCTTTACCCCAGCAATAGCAACAATAAGCAATGCGCTGTTCCTGACAGCCTCCAACCAAACTAGAATCGATATATGTACCAGTATGCCGTTTCTGATCAGAATGATTTTGTACGTAACCGCCACCCCTCTGCCCCACCAACTTGCCTTTCAAGGCAAAGGGTCTGCAAGCTGTATCCTCACCTCGTACTTAGCTCAGGTGCGCGTCGTCGTGAAGGGACGCAACGAACGCCTCCTCGTTGTTCTTGTTGGGGGCGACGACGCTACCCTGCGTGCCATCGTCCGCCCCCGTTTCGTCTTCCGCCCTCTTTCGTCGCGCCAGTCCCGCTGCTGGTGTTAGCTTGTCAGTACGTATGCCTGCGGTGTCTGGTTGGGTGTGCGGTGTCTGGCTGGGTGTGTGCCCCTCCTGCTGACTCTTCTCTTCCTGCTGCTGGTCCGTCCCTCGTGTCGAATTGACCCGCCCATCCTCCTCTGACCATTCTCTCCTGCCGACCCGTCCTTCCCGTTGACTCGGTCCCTCTTGCTCACCCTTTTTCTCTTGCTGATCCGTCCCTCATGTTGGCCCGGTCCCGTCTGCCTACCAGTCTCTCTTTCTCGTCCGCTCCTCCTGATGACCCGGCCCATCCTCCTGACTCATCTCTCTACTCCTCAAACCCGTCCCTCCTGTCGGTGCGAGCGCCCCCAATCATCCTCCGGGGGGTGGGAAAGAATGACGAACCCGTCGGATGCCTTTCGGGAAAAGTAGGCCGGCGGCCAGCCAGAGCCAACCTGACCGCAATCATGCTCCGCGCCATGATGCGTTCGCGAGCCTCCTCGTTTTCGGAGAAGGTCGCCCGGGGGGTGCCCGGCACTACCGGATCATAGCAGCGTTCGTTCGGTTTGCCTCCGTCTGGTTTTCATGAGAAAATCTCGACAAAACATCTGGAACAACCCGCCCCCCCCCCCCCCCCGCCCCCCGCCGCTTCCAACAACAGGAGCGAGGCAGTATGTAGTCACCAACAGGCCAAGGCAAACGAGAGAAAAACCGGCAGCGCCGCTTGTCCGGTTAAGCTGGCGTCGAAAAGCCACACCTCCTCCCGCGGCGACCTTACCCCGCGGCAAACCTCCCCGAGATGGCTCGCAGACCCCCGCTGCCCCCAGATTCCATCCCAACATGCAGGATAAGAAGAGGTCCGAGGACACAGCTGTGCTCGGGTGTAGAAAAAAATGGCTCGTAGGCATATCTGGGTGTGGCCGCGGTCCCCTGGGTGTCGACCGAGTTGCCTGGGGCGGGGGGGGGTGTACCGATTTCATGCATGGACACCCTCAGCCTGAGCGAGGAGGGAGCTGTTCATACTCTGGAAGCCCAGAAGTTGAACGGGTACGCGCGAAGGTAGCGCCCTGAAAGAGTTTACGGGGTGTACGGCGAGCGGTCGGACAGTAGGTGTGTTGGAGATATTGTTTGGTGATCGGACAGTAGGTGTGCTAAGAGTAGTGTTTGGTGATTGGATAATGCAGTAGATGTGTTGGAGAGAGTGCTTGATGATCGGACAGTAGGTGTGTTGGAGATATTGTTTGGTGATCGGACAGCAGGTGTGCTAAGAGTAGTGTTTGATGATCGGACAATACAACAGACGTGTTGGAGAGAGTGTTTGATGATCTCACAATAGGTGTGTTGGAATGATTGTTTGATTTTTTTTTTTTTGCGCCCCGGAGAGCGAGTGGAAACCCCTGTCCACACTTATTTCTCTATTAATAGTAGTTTTCGTGTACCGGTTCGAACCCGGTTCGTTCTTCCTCTTTAGTCGGGGCTGTCTCTGACCGTGCCGGCATCAAACCATGGTCTACTCCGAGGATGTACCTGGTAGGCACCTGAGTCTAGGTGTTATCGACGGTCGGGTAATGGGTGTGCTAGAGCGTGTTCGATCGGACAACAGGTGTGTTGGGAACAGTGTCTGATGACCGCACAATATGTGTGTTGGGGGGGAGCGTTTGATTGGACAATAGATGTGCTAGAATAGTGTTCGATGATCGGACAACAGGTTTGTTGGAGAGCGATTGATGAACGGACGATAGATGTGTTGGACAGAGTTTGATTGGAAAATGGGTGCGTTAGAGAGTGCTTTGGGTCGGACAACAGGTTTGTGTGCGATGAGGTGTGTTGGACAGAGTTTGATTGGAAAATTGGTGCGTTAGAGAGTGCTTTGGGTCGGACAACAGGTTTGTGCAGAGAGTGTGCGATGATCGGACAATAGGTGTGCTAGAAAGCGTTTGATCGGACCAGGTGCATGAGAGAGAGTGTTCAGTCGGACAACACACTGCTTGCAGAGACGAGTTTGGACGACATCCTCGACATCACAGCTGGTGTTTTTATTACGGGGGCCCATAGTTAATGGGACCAAATTTTCTTAGTAGAAATACGTAAATATACAGGTTTCTATGTATATCATAGGTCCTATTAACTATGGACCCCCGTAATATGATGTTTTTACACGGAAGTACAAGGTTTGTTGAAAGAGTGTTTCGTCAGACAGGAAGGCGTGCTGCGAGAGTGTTTGTGATGTCGAATAGCCTGGACGTTATTCCCACTACTATTTATTCGAAATTATGTTTAGAATGCACTTCGAAGTATGTACATTACCGGGTGGGCTTATGTTGTATTCATAACCCAGGCATTCTCGAGGCAAGCTAAAATATTTCAATTTTGAGTGGAAAGTCTTTTGGGGGAATTTTTTCGTGTGACTTTTTTTAAGTTCAATTTGAAAATTGGGGGTTGATCCGCCTTGATGTGGCATGTTCGTGGTGGGTCAACACCCCCGGTGGGGTCTGGGGTAATTCTTGGCCGCTTCGGTGACCACGACCGAGGCGATAAAACGCTAACCCCAACGAGAGCCGACCGGAGCAATAGCCGCGCCCGCGCCTTCGGACCAAAGCACATCGTACCTCGGCGGTGGCGCCTCAAAAGATATCATGGCGGCCGCAAGCCCAATTTTTCGGTCTGCTCGATCGGCCAACCATCACGAAAACCGAGCAAACGAGCAAAAAAACATAGGATACGCTCGAGACCTCGATAGCTACGTCACCGTTGCTGTTCCGCGCGTGGCGCTTGAGGGCTCCCTCCGCCCACCCAAGACACCCTGAGAGTGATAGCTTCCTATCCTTCGCCACCAAAAAGAAAAAGAGGCTGGTGGCGGCGCGCATGCGACAACGCAAGCCTTCGCTCTCGTCTACGCTCGTCGCTGTTTGTCGCGGTGCGCTTTTCGAAGTTATTCCGATTTCTTTCTTGTTTGGCAATCAATACGCTGTTCCCCGATAGGACACAAACACGTTTTGTTTGCGAAATCGAATTGAAATTCATTGTAATTGAAATTTTATTTCCAAATTACGAAATGTATCGTTCCCCGTTAAGGTGGGCCCTAATAAGCGCTGCTCACTGTTATTTTGTTTTCAAATTTCCAATTTTCCCAAATTTTCTAATTGCCAAATTTACCGCCAAGGGCTGCTGGCCAGAAGGAAAAAAAGATCTTTGAAAATAAAATCCAGAAAATAGGAAAAATTGGAAATTTACAAATGTGGAAATTTGGACATTTGGAAATTTGGAACTTTGAAATTTGGATAATAAAGGTGAACAACGCTTGAGGGACATAGTGGAACTTGTTAGATAGGAAGAACGATGACTCTATGATGCCAAGCAGCCGACTTTTCCTCTGCTGATTGTTATCGTGTATCGTACAAACACCAACAACTCTTTTTTCTTATCAAATAGCGTACACCAGTGACTGGGATGGTAACTTGGAGGCAGCAAGCGGTGCAAAGGTAGAAAAATAGTTTGCTGAGTTGGGGGGGGGTGTACTCGATAGGAGAGATGTACTCGATCTCATGCGTGGCCGTAGTCGTATGGCCATAGACCCTCGCATCCCTACAATGCCGGGACGGAGGATGTCGGGTTTTCACCGACCAGGCAGACATTGCTTGCACCAAGCGCGAAGCGCCGTGAGTTGTCCGGCGAGTCGCAAGAGTTGGGGGGGGGGGGGGGGGGGGGGGGGCACACAACACACGCTTTTCAAGCGGGCAAAAAATTGTAGACGCGATTCGAGTGGTGGTGTTCTTTTCCGCGAGTCATACCTCCTCCATAGGGGGAACGATAGTGGCTAGTCCTCGGCGTGGTCCCGTCGTCATCTCCCCTCCGGCACAGCTCGTCGACTTTCCTCCTCATGTCAGCGACCGCACTGTCCGCCACACCTCCATCTTCGTAGTCCCGCCGCTGCACAGACGACGCTGCAACCTCCGGCGACGCTTCGCCGACGACGACGGCGGCGTAGCCCCCGTGAGAGCCGACAGCGGAGGCCGTAGACGCGCCCCACCCGAACCACCCGCGGCTGCTCCCGTGCGGCCGCGCAGTGTCCGCTGCTGTGCGCGTAGGACGCTCACCCGGAGCCTGAGAGACGTGGCCCACAGTTCCGTGTGTCGTCACGACCCCCATAGCGTCGAGGCGTTGCTGTTTGAGTCGAGGACCGTGGACGTACAATGTAAAGCGGGTGAGGGATGGGCGTACTCATTTGTTGCTTGCCTTAGACCCTCGCACCCCTGCAACGCCGGGACGGAGCAGCACGTCGGGTTTTGACCTATTTGCTATTACGGGGGACCATGGTAAATAGGACCTACCGTACACACAAAAACGTGTATATTTACCCATTTTTACTAACAGTATTTGGTCCTATTAACTATAGCCCCCCGTAATAGGCACACATCGCTTGCACCAAGCGTTGGTTCGGCGAGTCGCGTCAAGGGTGAGAGAGCTGCATCCTGCTAAGAACTAAGAACCGCTTTTAAGGCGGGCTGCTTGCCCTAGTCATGCGACCATCGATCCCGCGTCCCTTTCGAGACTGGGCACCGTTCCTGCTCCTTCTGGAAGCACCTCCAACATTTGGGCCCTCGTTCCGTTTTTTATACTATTACGGGGGTCCATAGTTAACGGGACCAAATTTTGTTGGTAAAAATAGGCAAATATATAGGTTTTTACGTGTACCATAGGTCCTATTAACTATGGACCCCCGTAATAATATTAAGGGGGACCATAGTAAATAGGACCAAATATTGTTAGTAAAAATAGGTAAATATGTACCATGGTAGGTTTTAGTGTGCACCTTAGGTCCTACCAGGTATTTGCTATGTCCCCCCCTAATACTACTGTAAACCATATAGTCTGAACACTCAACAGAGTGAAAGGGATGACTCCAGAATGGCCAGCGTTTTGGAGAACAAAAGGGGGGGGGGGGAGGGGGTGAAGAGCGTGCAGAGATGTAGGCTGGTCGTAAGAGACACAGGAATGTCGATGCCGGGTACGGCACGCTGCTTGTAGATCACGGTCTTCATACGATTGCTCCTCTGGTGAGTTGAGAGAGAGAGAAAACTCGAGTGAACGAGATGGGCTTCGTCTGGGACACGACTCAGCCCAGTCGTCGACCGAAACTAACCTGGTATGCAGATAAAAAGTATTCCCATAGAAAATATTCCCCGAAGCGCTTCGTACGTGTAGCCATGTAAGGTTCGCACACGGGTATGTTCCCAAAACGCTGTGCGTAGCCGTATGCAAGATTCGCAAACGGGTTCGGACGTTCCTATAAGGTGGATGTGTTACTCAATCGCAGCGGGGAGTTAGGGGTTGGTACAGCGATAATTCACGATTCGATCGATTGAAAAGAACATATTATACCCGTAAAGTCGTTCGTGGCCGCAGTTCTAATACGGGGGCCCATAGTAAATAGGACCAAATTTTGTTTGTAAAAATAGGTAAATATATAGGTTTTTGTGTGTACCATAGGTCCTATTAACTATGGCCCCACGTAATAGGGGCAGTAAAAAGAGGGGAGGAGGAGGAGGAGGAGGAGGACAGTGATCTCCATTATTTCAATAAACTAAGTATGTAAATGACTTATTTCCTGAATTCGGGGAGACGAAATCGTTTTGGGCTGATCCGTGTTAGTTCCCCGGTTACTTGCCCTGTGGTGACTCGTACCATTTTTTTTTCTTCGTAGGTTAACAAGAGTTTCTCATTTTCATGCTGTTCGCTTTTGCCGGTGGCTACGTACGAGTAGGTAGTACGAGGAACGAAAGCCTCTTTGCTGTGAACTCCCTTTTCGGCTTGAGACACCCCTGGGATTTCAAGTCAGCCACCATCCCGAAGGCGAACCATGTATATTGCGTAGAAAACAATTGCTTACAGTACAGGGTGAGGGGTGAGCGGTGAGCGGGCGCGCGCGCGCGGGGGGGGGGGGGGGGGGGGTGATCAGGGAAGTATAGGCCACGACTGACATGGCGAATTTTGCGGGGTATTTTACTCGGGGTGGCGGGGTGTGTTTTGCGACAGAAAGACGCATAGCTACACGGTAGTAGGAGAGGGTGCACCTGAAAGCATATGGCTTTTTGAGGAAGCCCAAAAACTGAGTTTGATGAGAAAAAATGAGAGGTGTCGGCCCGACGGCGTACGTGCTGTAGTACAGTACAATAAACCTACTATTACGGGGGGGTCCATAGTTAATAGGACCTATGGTATATATAAAAAACTACATATTTACCTATTTTTACTAACAAAATTTGGTCCCGTTAACTATAGACCCCCGAAATATTTCGGGGGACCATAGTAAATAGGACCAAATTTTGTTAGTAAAAATAGGTAATTATATAGTATTTTTTATGTATACCATAGGTCCTATTAACTATGGACCCCCGTAATACTATTAATAGTGAGGAACAGGAACGCCGGTTCAGGCTGGATTATTTATTTGAGAAGGGGTGCGTTCTGTACTAACTTCAGTGTAACGGATCCAGAAATTAATAGAAGTCTTCCCGAAAATCTCAAGCCTGCCTTTCTTATTGCTCGTTTTCTTAGATGGTGTGCTGTGCTGCTGTTGATACCGTAGATGTATGAAACGAAAAAAAGCACTTGAGGAACGTGCTCTTACGACAGCTTCTGGGCTTCTGGGTTCCTCCTGCTCGTTCTGCAGCAGAAAAAAAAAGTGCTTGGCTACACAGTACAAGAAACCGAAAATTCAAGCGCCTGGAACCGCATTTTCAAACCTGAGCGACGAGGTCCGCCCCGAAGGAGGACACTAAAAGTGCTGTCGCTTTGACACGCTGACGGGAGTACGCCAAGGAGTTCATATCTGCCCTGCCAAATTTTGGCTCCATCGGACCGTTCGGAGCTAGAGCAGAAAAACGAAAAGTCCTCTGAAAAAAACCGTGACAGACGTGATTCCAGTGTCTTTGCAGTCGGGAGTCATGGCAATGTCAGCTTTTTTTCGTGGGCAATTCGACACATGTGTGTGACCGAAGGCCTCGTCTTTGCGGGAATCCCCTAGTTTCCCATCCAAGACACGCCGCCCAAGTACTACCAAATACGATCCCAACACCTATTACAGTACCAAGAAATGACGTGATTTCTGGTTTTTCTGCATCGTTTTGAAGCAGCACCATTACAATAATTATTGTACTTATGCGGTCGGGTGGCAAGGTACCGATCCGACTAGCCCTTGAATTCTGAACAGTAGTTTTTGTTCGTTTCTTGTTGACGATGTTATTACGGGGGACCATAGTTAACAGGACCAAATATTGTTAGTAAAAATAGGGAAATATATAGGGTTTTGTGTGTACCGTAGATCCTATTAACTATGGACCACCGTAGTAGTAGAAGTTATAAGATCTTGTATTAGTTACTGCTTGCCTCGCCAGGTGTCTTCTGAACGAAGGGGCGAGGCGCTCATCTCAGAAAGGCAAGAGATAACGCCTGCCAGATATGATGAGGGGACGATTGCTACAAACCATACTGCCGCAACAGGGAGGGGAGAGGGGATACCATAACACCGATCCGACTAACCCTTGAATTATAAACATTAGTAGTAGTTTCTGTTTTTTTCTTGTTGAGTTGTTCCATGGCGGGGGCGTGACAGCGGCAGTACTCACACTTGATTCCGCTGTTGATGAGAGTAGGAGGGAGACGGCGGAGAGAGGGTGTGTCATGGTCCCAGAACAGGAGCCCATGTTACCATTAATATACATCACCGCCTTGAGTACAATCTTCTCCTTTCTCTCTTTTCTCTCTTCTTTCTTGCTCTTTGTCATCTTTCTTTGTTTTTAGTTTCCCCTTCCGCCTCCCTTCCGCCGTCCTTATGTCGGTAACGTCTCGCTTCGTGTGTACAGCAGCGCTTAGCAGCGCTTATCTGTCCCCCCAGAGCAATGCATGTAAGCATTCCTTTAGTTAAGATTAGAAGCCGTCTCTGATGTCTTTGCATTACGACCTTGTATTCTGCTTGATTTCCTAGTCATTTTGTTCAGAGCTTCGTTTGTTTTTTGTCATTATTTCCTCGTCTGGCTCGTGTTGTTATGTTCCCGTACCCGGTACGTTGGCAAATCACTTGCTTTACCCATAAATTTGCGATTTTTTTTTTTTTTTTGCGTTTGGGCTTTTTCTGTCTCACAGTCTGCGACCACATATTTAGTATCTCTCTAGGACAAGGAATCAGGAACAGGACGGACATTGGGTGTACTGATGAAGTTGGGTAGAAATAACGGTTTGATGTAAAGATGTTATTCATGTTCAAGGTCGGGACACTTTGTACGACAACCAAAACCACACACAGCAGTGCTTTGTCCGAAATTTTCCAGTAAATTTAATGTTTTTTTTTGTTTGGTATCTCACGTTCGGCCTTTCTGTATTTATTTTCCTGGCTGTTCGCCTTCTGGTTTCCCAATGAAAAGAGAGGAAATCTACTGTACGTTTTTTTCCCCTGCTCAAATTTCTTCTCTTTTTTTTTCCAAGAAAAAGAGGAAAATCAAGCGGAAAACGTTTTTGGGTAAGAACGGAAGTTACTTGCAGTAAGGATATTTTGGTGCCCGCAGTCGCCGTGTTGAGGTCATTCTTATCGGAGAGCTTTTTTTTCCATGCTTTTTAAAAATTTTGTCGCGCAATCTTTTTTACTGTAGTTTCCAGATTTTCCTGTTTTTTTTTCTCCAAATGTGTGTAGCATAACTTTCCTGATTTTTTTGCTTCTGAAGAATCTCACACCTTGTGACAGAACGCCTCCGTGTCTTGATACGTATGTCAAATTACTTCCAAACTCGGGAAATTCTGGAAAAAAAAACTCTGCAATAAGAACAGGCCTCAGAATAATTTGCATGCGTACCATATCGTATATTCTAGCTCATCGTATGTACTGCTCTGTACAATTACCAGGTACCAGGTATATATATTCACTACAGTATTGATACGAACAGTATTTTCTTGGCCATAGCCGCTCCGCTGTTGCGAGCGACCTGATCTGAGCCGCGTTGTATACATACCTTGAAGGTGACCAACGCCTGCACTGCGAGAGGCTTAAGGAACGGCCGTGCGAGGACGAACAGCCTCTGCGTGTCGGTGCCGTACGATACCAAGGCGGCGGCACGAATGGCCTAATAAACAGAAGACACGTACGTGCAGCACAGAAGCACAGAAGCACAGAAGCACGGGCAGCACGGCAGCACAGCGGCGGCGGCAGCAACCGTTCACAGCAGTAGTAGTGCGGGGGGAAGGACGGTCATTGGTTAACGTGGTGTCGTGCGTTACCGATGTACATCACAAAAGGTGTATGTGTGCGTCCTGGCGGTACCTTCACATATTATATCTCACTGAGCGACACTACAAGCAGTGGTATACTATTACGGGGGACATATTACGGGGGTCCATAGTTAATAGGACCTATGGTATACATAAAAACCTATATGTTTACCTGTTTTTTTAAAAAACAAAATTTGGTCCCGTTAACTATGGACCTTCGTAATAGTAGATTGGACCAAATATTTCTAGTAAAAATAGATAGATAGGTTTGTGTGTGTACCGTAGGTCCTATTTACTGTGGTCCTCCGTAATACGTAAGTATTGTACCTGGTCTGGTACAGAATTAACCTTTTCACAGGTCAGACAGATGAATCATCATGATCTATTAGGGGGGACCATATTAAATAGGACCAAATATTGTTCGTAAAAATAGGTAAATATATAGGTTTTTACGTACACCGTAGGTCCTATTAACTATGGTCCTCCGTAATAGTAGATTACTTAACGTTTTTTAGAACTGCCGTCCCGTTTTCGGGGACAAACCAGTCAAATTCCAAGTAAAATCTGTCCCCAAAACTGATCTGTTAATAAAGAGACTGCGGTCCTAAAAGAGCCAAGTAGTATTAGAGCCCATCTTAACGGGAAACTCTAAATTTCGTTCAATCAGATGTAAATTGAATTAGAAAAAAAAAAAAAATCAAGTCAAATTGAGAGAACCGAAAGTCCTCGATCAGATGGGCCCTAACTTAAATTTGGAAAAAAAAAATCAAGTCAAATTGAAAGAGCCGAAAGTCCCCGTTAAGGTGGGCCCTTACGGGGGACCATGGTAAATAGGACAAAATATTGTTAGTAAAAATAGGTAAATATATAGGTTTTTATGTATACCATAGGTCCTATTAACTATGGACCCCCGTAATAGCTCCTCACCTGCTGCCTTTTGCGAGAGGTTGTTCGTGCAGGATCTGCATGCCACAGATCCCAAAACCCAGGAAACCTGTCCTTTGTACTTGTAGACCGTTCCTGGTACAGGTTGTGCAGCTGCTGCCACACCCGCCAACATGAGCTACGAGCTACTACTGTAGATAATACATACATAGAGTAGAGATCAGGGATATGTCCGGCCTGAAATAATTATTTAGTCCTGCCGACGACGCCATTTGTTAAGGTCTTTTTATTCCGTCGGGCTGCTGGTAAAAAGGTCAACCGATCGCCTACTACTCAATCTGAGCCTTGTAACAATGAAAGCAGGAGAACATATTTATCTGTCAAAATAATTGAGAACGCTTTTTTCGAGACGCAGAGACATCAAGACAGCGGTGACACGCCTGGCCTCACCAACCATTATCCCGTCCGTTGGGCTACCGGTAAACAAGGCTATCCAATCGCCTACCCAATCTGAGGCTTGTAACGCTCCCCCCCCCTTCGGAACAGCGGGGTTCTTGCTCTTCCTATGGGGCCGGACGTGCCTGGTCCGATGTTCTGAACAATCTCTGGGCACCCCTGGGAAGAGTGTTTTTATCATATTCTTGACATGAGGAAATTCATTTTTCTTTAAACGGCGTTTTTCATGGTGAGCGTGAGATTCGAACTCGCGACCAACGTCCCATGTCCCATGTCCTCCTGCCGATAATAAACGTCATTTGTTAAGGTCTTCGTCCGTTGGGCTACTGGTAGAAGGTTAACCTATCGCCTACCCAATCTGAGCCTCATAACAACTACGACTACTTGCGTTGTGCTTACTATACTGCTGTAGTTTGGAGACCACAAATGTAGGGCATCCCTCGGGATGCCTTTTTCGACTCCGGGACGAAATCCCACGGGACTCAGTTACCCCGGGACTACACGGGATTGTTTGTATGGGATAGGGCCGCCGCGGGACGTGTTTGTGCGGGATCGGGACTTACACTTTTCCGTCGCGCGGGAGCGGGATATCATCATTTATTTGTGCGGGACGTGTTTGTGCTGGCACTGGAAATAACGTTTAGCACGGGACCACGGGATTTCCGGCCGGCTTGGACTGTTTTGCTTGCAGCATCTGACGCCTTCACACACCTCATAAGAAACGCGACCCGGTGTCGTTCGTTGTGGATTTTTATGGGGAGCTGGAGCTGTCCGCAAGTGAACGTGCAAACCTTCAGTTGGGGGGTTGTTTGTTGTCTCTCTTTGTGCGGGACGTGTTTGTGCGGGAACGGGGGATGGTATGATTCGGGCGGGACGCGTTTTGTGCGGGAATGGGATTTACACATTCCCGTAGAGAGGGAGCGGGATATTATAATTTGTGCCGGACGCGTTTGTACGGGCACGGGAATGTCACGTTTATTGCGGGACCACGAGATTACCCCGAATCCCGTACAAGATCGAGGGATGAGTGCCGCGGGAAAAATCCCGAGGAATGCCATGCTAAGATGGTACCGCGGCTTTCTCTAAAAAGGCAGCGGCTGATCGATCCTGTACACATGCATACGATTTGTATTCGTCATTTTTTTGTCCACTTTTTTTTGTTCCCCCCTCTCTCTCAAGTCCCAACGAGGTTAACCGTCTAGGACTGCAGTCCCGTTTGGGGGACAAATTACTTAGAGTTAGATTGGTTTGTCCCCAAGACGGAACTGCCACACTGAAAGGGCTAACCCCAAGGATATCTTCGTTCGTGATCTATGGTTTCATCCCACGCCGACAAATCGGCCTCATCGCAGCAGCAGAGCACCACATAAGAGATGGACAAGGCATGGGCACACAAAGCACTGCCCACCCTCTGTGCTGTATAGTACAGCAGTACAGCAGTACGCGAAAGGGGGTTTATTACTACGTGTAGGAGTCTCGCTCACCTTGGCGACTCCCAAGGCCCTCTGCGCGTTGCTCTGCTGTGACCAGCGGTTGGTGAGCATGCTCAGGGCGACGAGGCGGAACGTGTTGGCGCTGGCGTGGATGTCGGCGAGCCCTTCGCTGTCGACTGCTGCCTCCAGCTCGTCGGCCTTCGTCCTCCGCAGGATATCGTCGCGGCGCGTTAGTGCGAGAGCCGCGGCGCCGGCTCCGTCCTGCAAAAATATTGTGACGACGAGGGGGGAACATTCGTTGCAAGAGGGAATACGGCGAAGGCAAGGCAAAAAGGGTCACGGCAGTAAATCAGGCACACACTTCGTACGCAGGGAGAGATCACGACCTACAGAATTACTATTAAGGCGGACCATACAGTAGTAAATAGGACCTACTGTACACACAAAACCTATATATATATATATATATTTACCTATTTTCAAGAACGATATTGGGTCCTACTTACTATGGTCCCCCGTAATAATAGTAGATGGTCTATCTCAGCAGGCGTCCCCGGTGGCTTGGTAGGTGGTCCGCGTGGCTACTAGGATCAATTTCGTGGGTTCAAGTCTCACCGAGTGCATGCTCGTACATGTAGGGACTTTTTCTTGCACGAAAAATGATTTGCGGAAAGCGCCAGAGCGTGAGTTAGCAACTTTCGATTAAAACCGACGAGCAGTGGGAATGAATGCTGAACCCTATCCCGATGCGCGATAAAGAAAATAAAGGCACGAAAAGAAGGGGATGACACCTGTGACCACGGCTTGTCCTGAAGAAGACCGCTGAGGGTGAAAGTGATGATCAAAGAATAAAACAAGGAAGAAATCATCTGCTGCATCACGATCTAGATTATCTATCTGTAGATTATGTACTGCACAGCATGAATAGCACCGTTTACCACTTGCTGTACATCGTGATGTACAGTAGATTGTTGCAAGGATTACCCTGGGCTGGATAATCGATCGATATTTTACCCCTATAGCTCAGTAGGTAACACTTTCCTTCACCTTTTCGCGTCGACGGCAGGACACGGGTTCGAATCTCACTTCAAACGTTTCTTTTATAGAAACGCTTGCGCGTGCGTCCCCACGAACACATCTCCCTCTGGTTCCCCGGGTATTGAAACGAAGCAGGTAGGTCAGTGTACAGCCGTATACGGTACCGACGCCCCAAAGATCGTCCCGCCGTTCAGAGGGGGGCAGAGTGATACAAGGATTACCCTGGGCTGGGTGATCGATCGATCTTTTACCCCTATAGCTCAGAAGGTATTAGCTCCACAAGGTCCTGTACGAAGAATACGTACTCTGTACGAGTATACATTTGCCGTTGTGACATGTTGTGCAAAGGTCGTACTTACCACACAGATCCCGCGCGCCGAAACACGAAACACGAAACACGTGCGCGGCAATAATAGGAACTGCTGTGCCGCACAAATCCCACCTGGAAAACATGATCTACAGCAGTACCACATGTATACCTGGTGGATGTTTCGCGGATCACGTACCATGAGAAAATCAGGATTAAATTGGTCTGCCCCGACAAATGTGTGCTGGACTGTAGGTAAATCATTGAGTTAAATGGGGAGATGATCTGTTCGACGTGTGAAATCACCAGGGAGGGGTCAAGGCGTTGGGGTCCGATGCACTGCGAACGGAACGAACGATACCTGGCATCATTCGTCTGGTCTTGAACAAAAATAGGGTACATTTAGATAGCCACAAGAATTTGAAACGTATCTTAGGTTTACTGTAATCAGACTGATGTATACCTGGTACAGCAGTATAATGATCCCTCTCTGGTGCCGGTATGATATGCGCCAGGCAACAATACCGGCACTATATATGCGCCAGTCAACAATACCGGCGCTAATTACTCCGCACACTGCCAATACTGGTTGATCCCATCTGTGCTAAGCGATTCCACAGGCACTATATATAGCGGGCAACCGGCACTACTCCACCGGCACTATAATAGAGGGACAACGTACTGTACGCTGTTAAGATCAGCGGGCGGGACACTTTGTATCCCTGGACAGGTTTGCCTACTAAGTCGGTACTCGTTGGTACTCACGTGTCTTGCTTGCTCAGAGATAGAAGAAGAGCAGTTTTATTCCTTTCGTGCATGCGAAAAATGAAACCAAGCTCGTGCCCCTCTGGAAAACCCCTGGTTTTCCGCCTAAGATACGCCTTCCAAGTACTACAAATACAATCCCAGTGCCTGAACCCCTGCAGGTAATTACCGGGCTTTCAACCTCATTCAAGGCAGTATCATAACAACGCGTAGCATCTGGTACAATTAATACTATTGTGCGAGAAGCTTTCTGGAGCTCCTAAAAAGCATGCTTCCCTCTAATTCTGCAGCGCTCGTGGTCCATCGTTCGTTGCACGCAACTGCGGTTCATCAACCAACTATCTCCCGCGGTACCCTGGTGCCGGGCTATATGTTGCATGCATGCAGACCAGGCAATATACAAGCACACCGTCGGGTCCTCCATATAAAAGACCGCTTTTTATTGAATATTAGTATACAAATGATCTCTATATTTCGTACGAATCTTGCATGCGTCGGACATACCACGATCTATCTACGTACAGATAGATCATCCAGATCCTAGCCTGCTGTTTATGATATGTCGATGTTGTGCAGGATCTGTATATTATCATCTGTAACGCAAATTCAATACGGGGGGGTCATAGTAAATAGGACCAAATATTGTTACTAAAAATACGTAAATTTATACCTGGTAGGTTTTTGTGTCCTATTTACTATGGTCCCCCGTCATAGTATACGTGTGCTATAAATCAAGCATATTACGCAGCTTGCAAAGTTGAGTATCAACTATAGTATTTAATCAGTCGAACTCACAGCTGACGTATTTCGTAAACTTATAAAATCGAGCATATTACCAGATAGATATACAATTTCCACCAGGCAACTGACATGACATGAGCTAAATCATACAGATCAGGCATGTATCTGCTCTGAAAGACCTACATCATAACATGGGAACTGAGGATCTGTCCGAGAGGTATGGAATCTTGTTTCCTGTTGTTTGTCGCCGGACCAATATGCGTAGACCTTCCCAACTATTGATCTGCTTCTGCCCTTGTGGAGCCTGAAAAAATCTTCCCTCTGAATCTTCTTTAAAATTTTCTTCTGCTCTTGCCTGGTCCACAGATCTTCTCCTCTCAATCTCAATCTCGTTTCGAATTTCTTGAGGTTGTTTGCACGTTTTGTTCCAACATGCCTCTCACCTGGTCAGACTGTTGGCGGGAGAGAACCTCAGACTGCCCGGCGGGCATGCCGGGCACCCTCGAGCTCAAGCCACGGGCAGCCTTCCTGGCCCGCTCGACCCCTGGTGCTCCCCATCTTGCTTGCACGCAGGCGGGCATCGTCGCGACCGTCGATGCCAGAACCGGCAAAGCGATGCACACCCCGCGCATCGTGCTTTTGTTTGCTACCTATGCGCGGAAGCTCCTTCTTGATCGAATTCCTCCACCGGCACGATCGTCCTCTTCTGCCCAAGAGGCAAGCAGCGTTGCTCGGGTACGATGCGACGATGCAACAACGACAACGTGCACACAAAGCAAAACTCAAGCTGTATTTACCGGACGGCGGCAATCAAGAGCTAGAGGGTTGCAGAGTGCGGACTGGTACGAGAGCCTGCCGTGTGCAGCAGTTTCACGCATCCCTCTCAGCTTCCTTACAAAAAAAAAACAGGAAAAAATACACAACGGACGGAGAGATTCGAGCCAATCAGAGCCTCGGAAAAAAATGTTGCCGTCGGAGATCGCATGTACCTGGTACATGTTAGTAGATCGGAGTTCGTAGATCGTAGAGTTCGTACATCTTGGATTCGTAGATCGGGGCTCGTAGATCGGAGCTCAAAGAGCTCGGATTGCACTGCGAAATTTGAAGCTCGACCGCTTTGACGATCACTTGGGAATTCATTGGCTGTGTTGCTGGATGGACTGGGGTATGTGTATGAACAGGTGGCCCGGTCAACATGCTCTACGAGCGGCATATACTGGTCGTAGTTTTTATACTCACGAACTCTATCACAGAGATGGGAAAAAGTACGGAGCCACTATCTACTCTACTGCATGTATGTATGTACTATATATAGTCCACTCCATCCTGTGTTGTACCTTTCTTTACCTATACCTTCGTGCAAGGCCGTGACTATGTGAAACATTGAAATAGACGCTATTAATAGTCAACGAGGGAAGAAATGGCTGAATTGTTTTCGCGATAACAAAGAAAGCACGAACCGCAGGGCTGTAGAGAGGGGGGACGGAGAGCCTGCTATGACGGGGGACGATAGTAAATAGGACCTACGATGCACACAAAAAACTATATATTTATGTGCTTCTACTAACAATATTTTGGCCCTATTTACTAGGGTCCCCCGCAATATGTGACCCCGGATCTAAGTTACGACTTCGAGTAGGAAGGAGAGATAAAAATAATGGCAAATTTGACAAATGGCATGAACAAAATATATATTTTTCGAAGAACGCGATCCGAAAAAACCGTAGGTCGTATAGAGATGACACAGATGAAGCCTTGCGTGCGACATCGCCTCTACAACAGCAGTAGCCATGATAGTAGTACCAGTAGCCCTATGGCGAGCAGGGCAGACTGAACCATACCGGTCTATATATTATCCATGCCTCTTGTACTACTGTAGTACAGTAGCCATGCCTACCCACGTCTCTACAGTGCGGTAGCGATGCCTCTACAGTGCGGTATCCATGCTTCTACAGGGCGGTAGTCATGTCTTTGCAGTGCGGGACCCATGCCTCTACAGTGCGGTGGTCATGTCTAATAGAGCGGTTTTGGGGGGGGGGGGGGGGGGGGGGGGGCGTACTCATTTGTTGCTTGCCATAGTCATTTGACCGTTGACCACGCATCCCTTTCGAGACGGAGCACCGTTCCTACTCCTAATAGAGACTCCTCCAACAATTGGGCGCTCATTACGTTGTTTCCATAAATTACATAGAAACTTTTTGCTAATCTTATCCCCTTCCTGTTTGGCCTCCTGTGGCCACCATCTATCTCCTAGGATAGCGATCGTTTTCTCGCTGCTGTTCATTGTATCAAACTCCTCCATGTCACATTCGTCTATTTTCCTCATCTCCTCTTCTAACACATCCCGTTCCTCCTTGCGTATTTCACATTCTCCTACTATGTGAGTTCTACTCTCTATTGCTTTGCCACACGGGCACATCTGTGCGTCTACTTCCTCCTCTTCCCGGCTACTGGTGTACCTCTCTTTCTTCTTTCTGGCAGGTCCAGGTCCCCTACACGAAAGCGCAGTTTCAGCGTTTTCGCGAAGTCCATTGGGCCATGCAAATACGTTTTCATTCCTATTCCTTCCCTCAATCCCCCGTATATCTCCAAGTGTTTTTTTTTCCGATTCCACCTTGTTTCTTAGCGCTAGCCTTTCCCTTCTTTCTATCCTTTCTTCTACTTCTGCCTTGTACCTCCCAAACTTCCCGGTGGACATCATCTCTACTTGGTTTCCTCCTAGATCTTTCCATCTTTCTCAACTACGCCATCCCACCTTATTCCAGCTCGTCCTTTTGATACTTTCTCCCATACAGCTCTATCAACTATGGCTGGCAACCTCTTTTTTGGCATGTTCCTTACTGTATATTGCCAGTTCAACTTTCTCATGTATCTATTTGTCTTGAGTGGGCGAATTCCCAGTTCTGCTCTTAATACTGTATTACTAGTCGTACTTGAGCATCTTAGGATTTTTTTAGCTGCTGTCATTTGTACTGTTTCCAACTGTTTTACGAGTTTCGCGTTCCCTTCTCATACTTCTCCTGCGTATTCTAGCTTTGGTACTATCACATTCATCAAGATACATCTCTTAATCCTAGTGTCAAGGTTCGGGTCTGTTAGGATCGCATCCATCTTGCCTACTTGTGCCTTACCCTTTCCTATTACTTTTGCTATATGTGTATCCCAAGAGCAGTCTTTTGAGATCTCTACGCCAAGGTGTGTATACTGGTCTACGATCGGCAATTCATCTTCTCCCCACTTCCAACTGAAATTTACCGGGTTTACCTTATCTTCGTTGCAAACAACTACTGCGCATTTCTTGACGTTCGCCGTCACTCTCCATTTCCTGGTGTATTCTAGCGCCTTCTCTATTTGTTTCTGCAATCCTTCGGGTGTTTCTGATATCCCCACGAAGTCATCCGCAAACATCAATCCCGACACCGTATCTTCCCCTACCGTGACTCCCTGCCTTGCTCCCTCGACTGCTACTATCAGGTCGTTAATATATATCTTGAATAAGTTAGGTGACAACGTACATCCCTGTGCAACACCTTGTAAAATATCAAAATACTTCGATATTTCCCCGTCCAGCATCACAGCACTTCTCGCACATTCCGTCATCTTTTTCATCATTCTCCACAACTTTCCTCTGATTCCTATTTCCCACAGTTTTTTCCACAATCTATTTCTCCATACTGTGTCGTAGGCTTTCTGCACATCTAGAAAGAAACAGTACGTTGTTAGTCCCGCGTCCTTCCTACCTTGAATATTCTTACCTAAGGTGTACACATGGTCTACGCAGCTACGGTTTGGCCTAAACCCTGCTTGTCCTTCGCTTTTTTGTCTTCCTTCTCCATCATCGTTCCCATTCTATCGTTCAAAATCTTACAAAATATTTTGCCTACTGTGCTTAGTAGCGTTATCCCTCTATAGTTCCCCGGGTCAGCCTTATCTCCTTTCTTGAATAAATTTACTACTACTCCTTCTCTCCACCTCCTAGGTGCGTACTCGTTTTTTCCATATCCAGTTATACAACATAACCATCATGGTAAGCATTCCTTCTCCCCCGTACTTCATAAATTCATTCACTATTTGGTCTGCCCCTGCTGCTTTTCTATTCTTAAGTTTAGCTACACACTTCTTTACCTCTTCCCTTGTGAACTCTCTCTGTAACCCTCCCGAACCATTGTCTTCCCTTTCTGATGTATCTACGTTCGCCTCTGCCCACGCGTTGATTTCCTTCTCGAATTCTGCATCGAACGTTTCGTTGGCTGTGGGTGTTCCTAGCTTTCGGTAATGCTCTACTAGTACCTCCCTTTTCCCCTTCGAACTACTTACCATTTTACCGTTCTGTGCTCTTAGAGTAGCTATTCCCGTGTCTGCCTCTCCTGCTTGTCTGCCAAGTATCCCTTTTATCCCTACCCACATCTGCTTCATCCCGCCCTCAAAGTCTTCATTCGTTTTATTTACGACGTCTTTCCATATCCCTTTCTTCTTCTTCTTCTCTACCATCTCTTTTACTTTCTTTCTAGCTATAGCATACTCCTCCCACCCTGTCGAAGTTTTACTCGATGTATACCTTGCGTGTGCCTTTCTCCTTGCTCTTATGGCCTCTTTCACTTCTTCATCCCACCATTTTACCGCTCTGTTGCATACTATCAACTTCTTCCCTATCACTTTACTTGCTGTGGTCTTGACCAACTGCTCCCATCCTTCTATTATCCTAGCTCCTGCATCATCCCTTTCTATATCGTTCCTTGTTGTACCTATTCTTTCCAACAGCTCGGAAAATTTCTCTGCATTTTTGGCCATCTCTTCTTGGAACTCTTCCCGTTTCTCTTTTACTTCTAGTTTATCTATTCTCCATCGATACAATTTCCTACCTCTTCTATGTTTGATAACTCTCGTCTGTTGACTGTCTGTCCATATTAGACAGTGATCCGTAGTTCCTGTGTCCGCTGCGCATACATGTAGTTCCGTTTCCTTACCACTTCCATTTTCTACTACTACAAAGTCAAGGATAGAGCTTTCTCCCTTTTGTATGCACTGTCTAGTCCATTCCGGTTCTGCCTTCTTTACTCTGTCGTTCAACGTTTTCATCTCGTTGTGCTTGAGGAACTTCAACATCTCTTCCCCGTTCTTATTCTTAGTTACTTCCCCATACTGTCCAATGTTCTCATTCAGTTTGCTTGCCCTCCCAATTCTTGAGTTAAAATCTCCCACTAGTACTACTTCTCCTTGCCTCTTATACTTCTGTACATGTACTGCTACAGTACTTCTCCGAACTTCCTCTGTATATCTTTTATCGTATTCTTCGACTCTGGGGGCATATATAGGTTTCCTAAGAAGTAATATTTCGCTCCCCGCTCCCCTGGAATCTTAATCCACATGCTTTCGTCGAATTTAGTGTCTTTGATCACCTCTATTATGTCACACAGGTATTCTTTGACTAGGAATCCCCACCCCCCCCCGCCCCCCTATTCTTGCTATTCTGTCCCTTCCTCTTTTTCCCTATCCATGCGTACTCTCCAACTTTGGATCCTATCTCCCCTCCTTCTTTCTCCCTCCCACGACTCTTGAATTCCCACTATGTCTAGGTCGCGCTTACTTACTTGTTCGGCAATTTCGATTCTGTTGCGCTCTTCCGTGGCGAAGCCACATACGTCCCATGATCCTATTCTCAGCCTCCTTTTCGTTTCACTATCCGCTCTAGTCTTACCTGTTCTTTCTCCGTTGTCGCCACGAGTATTTCTGTTTATCTCTTCTTTGAGCATTATTTTCGTTTCCGTTCCTGTTCGTGTCTGCTTCTTCTGCGCCCCTAGGAGGGGGGTGCTTTACGTGGCCCAAAATGTCCCTGACTGAGACCACGCTCCTCATACACGATGTGGAACCACCCAATACCTTGACTCTACTGTACCTATTATTTTTTTTCCAGCTGTTCCGAGAGCGAGACGCGCGTTCATGAGGGGGGGGGGTGAAGAGAAAAGGCGCATAGTACGAGGGGTGGAGCACGGACCCGCACGCACTTCCCATCCGACACGACATATTACTCCTGAATACCATGCTGTCTGCCGACCCCAGACTGCCTCATGACCTTTTTTTTGTAAACTAAACCGGATGGAAACGTAAGAACCGTTGGGAGTGAAAACATTAGGGCTGTTCACGGGTCGGACTAACATCGTGAGTCAGGTTGGGTCGGGTCGGGTTGGGTCGGGTCGCGTAAGGGTAACCCGACCCGATCCGCGAGAGTTTTGATAATATCCTGACCCGACCCGACCCGACCCGACCCGACCCGACCCGACCCGACCCGACCCAACTCGACCCGCGAGACTTCGAAAACTTCCTGACCCGACCCGCGGGTTGGGGTCATGACCCGTAATGGGCCATGGGCGGAAATTTAGGACCGTGCCGAGCAAAGATGTCAGGAGAGAGCAATCTCATCCCTTGACAGACAGCAACTTTGCCTCGACATGTCTTGACTGACGCTAAATTACTAGGTTTTAGTGTGGACAACCGGCCCTACGCCCTTGACAGCGCACGCTTTGCCTTGCTTGACATATCTCCCGACATTTTGTGGTGGTTTAGAGATTAATATGAAGACCAATCGGTCCTTATATTTCCGTCCAGAACGGGCGCCCGCAGTTGAGAATCACTATGTTAACGAAAACAAATCGGCTCAGATCGGCACGAACAAGAAATAAAATTGAGTTAAGAAACACATCTAGCTCAACAACAGTGGGACCTACTCTAAATACTACCCTGGTATACAACAGAGTTTAGATCAAGGTCGAAAAAAAACCAAAAAAAACATGTAAGTCTGGACACTAAATAGACGTTTCTTTACAAACACCGGGCGCCCACTGCTGTCTACTGCTGTCGATCGTAGCGTAAGCTCCGTGACCGACCACTCGTGACCACCCCAGATAGTAGTGGAGGCCACCCTCTCGCCCTCGCAGCTACGGCTACACGGCTTAAAATGGCGACAATACGAGAAGGAAAAAAAAAAACGAACGTGTTACGAGCGTTTCTTTTGGTCGGCACATGTACAGTACCTTCCTTTCTTCCTTCCTTCCTTCCTTCCTTCCCACTCAATCGATGATGTTTGACGAAAAAAAAAAATTAGCAGCCGAATATTTTTGTTGAAAATACGAAAGGGTCCCGATAAGTAACGGCTCGTCAAATAGCAAAACGGCTGGAGAGGGCGATAGCCTTCTGCGCATCATGCAAGGGGCGACAGCACCGCCTCAAATCAATGACAATCACACCACGATACGCTCGCAGACATTTAAGACTTCTAAAAACCTGCCGTTAATTTCGTCAGCGCATGCAAACACCACCATCACCACCACCACCACCACCACACCTGTCCGTCAAACAAGGCCCTCCACCTGTCGATCGGCGGCACCGATCTCGCAACCCCCACCCCCTCTGTTCCTGTCGACGCCACCGCACTCGTCAAAAAACCTGATATAGCAGCAGTAGTACATACGTGCCTGCTACCCTTTTGACTTCGGCACCGAGAAAAAGGCACCCACGGTCGTTTTTTTCACGGGCTCTTTGAATGCGGCACCAAGAGTATGGCATCGAGGGCAAAAAAAAAACTCACGGAACTACTCGAACGACAAAACTCTAGGGACACCGAGTGTTTTAAGCAGCACCTCTCCACAGACACCATGCCGGTATTCGAAAACGCGACAGCAAAACATGGCGAGAGGCTCTCGCCCCCCCCCTCATACAACACCTCACGTTACGCTTCGCGCTTGGTGCAAGCAATGTCCGCTTGGTCGGTGAAAACCCGACGTGCTCCGTCCCGGCATTGTAGGGATGCGACGGTCTATGGTCATATGACTACGGCCATGCACGATAATGAGTACCCCCCCCCCCCCCCCCCCCCCCCCCCTACGACTACGGCCAAGCACGATAATGGGTACCCCCCCCCCCCCCCCCCCCCCCGCTCATACGACTACGGCCATACATGAGATCCAGTACATGTCTCCTATCGAGTACACCCCCCCCCCCCCCCCTCCCTGCCCTCCCTCCTTCTGTTGCCGACGACGGTACTGCTTCCAATCGCGCCTCTCCAGGAAAACGCCTCTGACACTGCAACACCGCCTTCAAACGGCACCAAAGTGCGTACGGCTACCGCCTTCACCGCGGTCCCAGCAAAGCCATCAAAAAGCAACGTCCGGCCTACATCACCACCGCCAGTCACCGATAGGAAACCCCTCCACCCCCGTCCCAGCCCCCGCACCCTAGTAACGCCTCTATATACCCACCCATCCCGGTACACCCGAAAAAAAGGGGACACCAGACAAACGAAAAAAAAAAAAGAAACAAAAAAAAAACAAAAAACAATAGTAGTAGCGCCCGGCCAGGTACACGTAGCTGCAGCATATTAATAGGTAACTTTTGTCTAGCTCATATCCATTTGCGTCAGGAGAAGCCCGGCCGCCTGCTCCGCGTCCCCCCCCGTGCTCTCCAGCGACCCCTCCGCCTGCTCCCTAGCGAATCCCATCCCCATCAGCTGCAAAACCTTGCTTTCGTCCACTCCCCCCGTCGAGGGAGCCTGCATCTGTGCTGCCTGCGCAGGTGCTGGTGTTGTGGGGGCTGGTACGGGTGCTGCTGTGGGTGCTGGAGCTGATGAGGGGGGTGTTGGTGGTGTTGGTGTTGGTGCAGGTGGGGGTGTGGATGCGGCGGGGGGGGGGGGGGGGGGGGGGCGGCCCCGCTCCCCGCCCCTGCAGTCGACGCCTCCTCTGCAGCCGATCCCTCCGCAGAAGGTTTTCGGTTGAGGTCTTCCGCCTGAGGGGGGAAGGAGGGAGGGGACGGGGACGGGGGTGGAGGGGCAGGGAGGGAGGGAGGTATAGGGATGGGGGGGGGGGGGGGGAGGGAGAGAGGGAGGAAGGGAGGGTTTCAGCAAGGAGAGGGCGTTGTGACAGCGTGTGAGCAGGAAAGACTTCCGATATGTCCTACCGACCACCTGAACGAAGCCTTGCCTCTCCAGCTACTAGAGTATATCCCCCCCCCCCCCCCCCTCGTCATGTGCTCCGTCTCGAAAGGGATGCGTGGTCAATGGTCAAATGACTAAGGCAAGCAACAAATGAGTACGCTCCCCTCCCCCCCCCGTCGTCATGATTTCGAAACTCGCCTGCGTCTCGCGTGCGGAGGACGGTAGGTCTTTCTCGGACAGGAAGGGGACCGTGGCTCCAGCGCTTCCCAGGCCCAGCAGGTTGCTCTTGAGGTCTATGACACAGAGGTGCCGCTTCAGCATGTCCAGCCCGAACAGGAAGTCTACGTCGCTCGTCTGAGAGAAAAAAAAAAGCAATCAAAGAAAATTATTAAAAATGAGAAAATACGACAATGAGAGAGTTAGAAAACGAGAAAATGAGAAAAATGAGAACGTGAGGATAACCGAACTAAAAAAATGACGAAATAAGAAAGTAAGAAAACGAGAAAAGGATGAAAAATATAAGAAGAAAGCTAACCACATATAGAAAATATAGGGGAAAGACAGCCGAAAAAAAAAACAGCCGGAAACAAAAGATAAGAAAAGAGAAATCAACGCAATCAAAGGAAAACGAGGAACATAACACCCGAGAAGGGAGGGAGAAAGGAGAGACCCAAGCGGGGGTGGTGGGGAAAAACGACAAGACAAACCACACAAATCAGGCGCGCTCGCGCATTTCTTTATCGTATTCTACGACGAGCGTGCAAATAAATCAGAACTCACGATACACCCAAAAATCACCATGCTTTCACACCATATTTGGTTCTGATTACTATTTCGGGGGACCATAGTAAATAGGACCTACAGTACACACAAAAACCTATATATTTCCCTAATTTACTAACGATATTTGGCCCTATTTACTATGGTCACCGTACTATTAATATTGTTATGTTCTCCCGTAATATATAGTATTACGGGGGTCCATAGTTAACGGGACCAAATTTTGTTAGTAAAAATAGGTAAATATATAGGATTTTATGTATACCATAGGTCCTGTTAACTATGGACCCCCGTAATAGTGTCTCGACAAAATGGAAGGACACCGAACAGGGCCGAGCCGGTCACACACACCTCGAGAATCGTGAAGCTGCAGGGGAAGTGGTGAGCCCCGATCTTGATCTGGGCCATGTGGATTCTTCCCAGAATTTTCCCCGTTCCCACGCCTGTATGTACGCCGACGCGAAGGACAGACGCGGGAAATTTCCGCGAATGAATAAAATCAAAAAGGTATATGTATACAAGGCTTTCCTTCGGAGTGGATATTCCGTCGTTTCGTGTACATATAACTGCAATTAATTGGCGACATAGCCAACCAAACTAGATGTATTTGTGTAAGAAACGGTGAAGGATGTAATAATCGCGTTTATTTATGAATGTAATGTGAAACGTAAGATCGGGTGACGCAAGAGTAAGAAGGACATTCGTCTAATAATAAGAATAATATCTTTCATCAGTGTGGGGAGAGAGTGGAGTAGTGCTTGGCATGTGGATGATATACAACATACAGGCTGTTGTTTAAAGGAAGGTTTGGGACAGGAGAGAAAAAGCAGCAGTGCCGGCAACGACAACGGTTATGGAAATGTTGTATAGTTGCTGGGCGGCCGCGATTTCGATGTAGCCAGCATAGGAGTTTGGATGAGACATGATATGTAAATGGTCTTCCAGGATGCTGTAGTAACGAGGCGGGAGGCCCAGAATGTGGATCTGTTCGCTGTTGAACCCGTTGGATATGTGTAGGAAGAAATAATCGTGATTTTGGGAAATGTGGGAAACAATTTGTTTCCTTTCGTTCGTGATGGATGGCGACAATCTGCTTGTGGCGTACTGCTTCGGAATTCCGCGAAGCCCTGGAGCAGGCGAAATGGAAGGGAGTCTTTTTGCGCTTGATGATGATGTCTCCGTCTTTGATGGTGGAGTCCGTCAGGCGGCAGTTGTAGCACTTGCCACGGACCTGGTCGAAGTAAACATATCGGGTCCGCGGGGCGGGAGTGGCGTGCAGGGAATGGCGGGGGACGGGGAAGGGGGGGGGGGGGGGGGGGCAGAGTTCATTATTTGTACTACTCTACAGCGGCACAACAGCAGTACGTAATCGCTTGCTATACGACGGCAGCAGCAGCAGCAGAAGCAGCAAGTACGTAATTTCATTGACGATACAGAAATATGTACACACACAAGTGTAGTACAATACACACACAAATCACGTCCAGCATGATGTACGGCAACAACGCAGCAGCACCACAAAAAAAATCATTGACGATACAGAAATATGTACACACGCACAAGTTTAAGTGTAATACAGGGTTTCCCCGTATTTTTTTTAAAACGCCGTGAAAGAACGTCGCGGAGAACGTCGTCTCAGTTAATAAAATATCGCCGTGAAGTTCGCCGTGACGTTTGAAGGACAGTTTGGCGAGTGGTCTGCAAAAGTTATTCGAGATCTCGCCGCTCGTGCCTTTTCGTGAACTACGAAGGCCCGCATGCTCCGTAAAAAAGTAAAATCCAACGCACGCACGTACCATTCAAGATAGGAGTCGTCCGATTCGTACGTAATCGTCTCGCCAAACTGAGGATTCGAAGAGGAATCATTGTCCGGCATACTCTCTTGGCGGTGTCTTGGTTAGAGGCTGGATGTCGACGAGTAGTTTTGATTGTGTTGGAGGAGGTAATGTGTTGTGTCGGGGAGTGGGGGTGCTGGTCGCCGATAAACTGTCGCCGAATTGCAGCAAAAGATTTTACAACCCAGGTTCTCTTTTTCCGTGGGACACTGATGATGACATGGAAACGGTATAGTTATCCCCCCGGGTGTGTAAAGATAAAAGCTCTCGTTTAACAAAAGTGGTACGAGTCCCTACGGACGGCGGGTGGGTTGGGGTAAAATAGTAGTGCGTTGCGACCGTGCATGTCTGCGTGTAAATTCACATACGGCGGCCCCAAGTTTGTACAGCAGACGTTGTGCGCAAGGGAGGGGGGAGGTTCACACGTTTGTAAGAGTTCGTGAAATCCAATTTCCTACATTTATTTACAGTATGCCGATTCGCGCATCCCTGATGTGCTCTCATCACCTGTAACTCATGAACCCGCATCCATCTCATGACACGGTTAACAGCTGCTAAACTGGCGCTACTGCCACTGTACACTCCTTCCATTCGTGGGTCCAATCACGCGTGTGTTGTTTACTGGATGCCTGAAGGTCGTACAGCAGCAGTTGCCCCACACACGAGTACATAGCATAGAGCAAACAGCAGTACTTCGTACCAGGTGTCATACCTCGTATCTGGTCATTACAGCAGTACAAAGTATCTTCAAAAACGCAAAATCACGTAGGCAGCGATCCTCCGTGCATGTAGCTTCGTACATCGTACGAACGCCATATGCTCCGAATGACCCGCTACGTACAACCCCAAGCATATCCTGCTGCGGTACCGCCGCCTGCGTTATTTCCCCCCTGCTCATCCTCGTCCTTGTGATCTGCCTCCTCCACCCCGCTCGAACCTCCAACCACTGTGACAGCAGCAGCTCCCCCACCCCTCGTGCTTACAAATTACAACTCCGGTGAGAGTCCCAGCGAGCCAATTTGAAAGCTATCACCCAGACGCACAGAAGAGCTGTTGCTCCCGGTCGCCCTCACTGGCCCAACGCCACCCCCCTCCACCCCCAGTCCGGCGTGCTGCGGCTCTCCATACCCTTCGCGACGGCCTAGGTTCTGCGGGGTGCGAGTGCGAAGGGAGTGTCTTGCGGTCGCTGTTGGTGTGGTTGCATGCCCCTTGCTGCGTGCACCCGAGGACATGTTTCCGTCGACAACAAACTCAACAGGCGATCAGCGCAGAGCTGTAGATGGGTCGCACCCAAACAGAAAGCAGTATCTCCTGCGGTGCCGGCCGGCCCCACGTTGGAGCGGTATTGTCGTCGTGGTATTCACTGCTGCTGTGGATTGCTTTCAGCGATCCAGATGAGGGATGCCAAGGTTGGGATATATATGGAGCAGGGGGGGATGGGCTAGGTGCGGTCTGTTCGCAGCTGTTCATCCTCACGACGAAAAAAAACAGGTCGTAAAAGTACCTCTCGTGAGATTTTTTCGTCGTGGTAAAATTCCCAGATTTTTGTATTTTTACGGATAATAAAGCGGCGTAACCTCGAGATGTCTTTTTTTTTCCCCAGACGACGATCTTCGCGACGTTTTTTTTTCACGGGGAAACCCTATAATAGACACACAAATCATGTCCAGCATGATGTACGGCAACAACGCAGCAGCGCCACAAAACGACCAGGAAACACAAGTATCCGAGTACAATACAAACATTCAGTGAATATGCGGCAGCACCAAAAGCAGCAGCAGCAGCAGCAGCAGAAGCAGCAACGGATCGCCACAGCGTTGGCAGCAGCAGAATAGCAACGATATGAAAAGAAGGGAGAAAAAAAGTATGTACCCCGAGGCCGTCCGAAAAGTATTTTTGGTACCTCACTATAGACCCACCTCCGCATGCTGTACGGCAACACAACGCAGCAGCAGCATAGCAACAACACGAAATACGAGAAAAAAGTAGTACGTACGCAAAATGCAGGAGCAAAACGACCAATTTTTTTTTTTTCACGTTTTAAAAAAAAACCATTTGGGTACAAAAATGGCCAATACTCGTAAAAACAATAATCCGCGTTGGCAGCAGCGGCATAGCAACGATATGAAAATAAGGAAGAAAAAAAGTATGTACCCTGGTATGCCGCAAGCGCAAAACCTACGGAATTTTTTCATTGACGATACCGAAATATGTACACACACCAGTGCAGCATGATGTACGGCAACAACGCAGCAGCACCACAGCAGCAGCATAGCAACGATATATATGAAAATAACCAAGCCAAAAACGAGAAATTTCAGTACGTACGCAAAATGCAGGAGCAAAACGACAAAAATATTTTTTCACGTATCAAGGAACCATTTGGGTACAAAAACGACCAAGAAAAACAGTAATCCGAGTACATACGAACATTCAGTGGATATTGCGGCAGCACATTAGCAGCAGCAGCAGCAGCAGAAGCAGCTACAGCATTAGCAGCAGCAGAAGCTGCAACGAATCGCCGCAGCGTTGGCAGCAGCGTTGGCACCAGCAGCAGCAGCAGCAGCATAGCAACGATATGAAAATAAGGAAGAAAAAAAGCATGTACCATGGCATGCCGCCATCGCAAAACCTACGGAATTGACGATCCGAACATATGTACGCTTCCAGCATGATGCACGGCAACAACGCAGCAGCACTACATACAGCAGCAGCAAGTGCACAGGAGCAGCAGCGAGTGCACAGGAGAAGCAGGCGCACAGCAGCAGCAGCACTCATGGCGTGGCGCTGACAGCAGCAGCAGCAGCAGCAGCAGCGGCAGCCGAAAACGAGCAAAATGATGAGCATGTGGGGTCACCCAAACATGTACACACAGAAATCGTGTGCATGCACCGAAAATGCACCACAGTAGCAGCAGCAGCACTCACGTCGTTCGGTGCAGCGGTGACGGCGACAGCTGAATCCTCCGTTCCTTCGTTCACGTCCCGCAAACAGTTGTGCATGTGCGCGTTCGCGTGCACTGTGTGTAAGAGGAGCCGACGCAACGCACGAGGGGGAAAGAACGAGCATGGATGAGTAAAAAAAAAAAAAAAAAACGCTTTGACGTAAGTTTGTATGCAAAAAGGCAATTGAAAACCCCAAAAAAACGTACTGGCAACATACAGCATGCACAATAGACATCAGACACTCACCACTGTCAGCAGTCTCGAGGGAGTACGAGGCAGTCCCTTCCTTGATCGGGCGAGCACAGAACTCGCAGTCGGTTGCCCTGTCAGGATGATCCCGCCACCACGCACGTGAGATCCTTGCAGGTGGCGAAGGCCACGTTTTCGCCACCAGGCGCGGAGTTCTTGACCAAGTGCTGGTCCGTGCACTGGTCGCAAACAACAGCCGGCACCAGGTCGGTCTTTGTCGTTGCCGCTCTCTTGCCAGAGGGCGAGGACCACGCGCCTCTCGACGAGGGGGAGGTGAGCTTAGGGGGCGTGGAGAAGGGAGAGGCGGGGGTTGCAGCACCAGCAGGTTCGCCACCGACAGCAGCAGCTTGGCCGCCGACAGCTGCACCTATCTATGCCGTTCGTCGAAGGCGAGACGCCTCTTTTAGGCGCCGTGCGAAGAGCAGTCTATTGGTTGGCAGTTTGCGGAAGAAGAAAGAAGAAAGGTTGTTTGGCTGTTCGGCTGTTTCAAAGAAGAAGGGCTGTTTGCGAAGAGCTGTCTATCAGTCGGTCTGTCTGCCAAGAGCTAGCAAGTGACAACGACCTCAAAAATCGTAATTATAGTTGTATTTATATATACTCAAGTTTAGATGCAGCAGCCCAGGTGTTTGTCTTCGGTGATGAGAGGCCGAGGTCCTCAGGCTCCTGTAAAGCGACTCAGGTTGGGACACGTACGACAGTGTCCACATTCGAGGTTTTCCTATAGAGCAGGTAAAAATCACTCACGTTGTGTTGGCTGCTCACAGATAGAGGGAGAGTCGCTTTTATTCCCACAACGCGGTCAAGAAGGAGACTGAACAGGTGGGGCGGGACTACTATCCCGCCCGTCCCCTGTTTTCCCGTCCAAGACAAACCTCCCAAGCAACACGAATAAGCTTCCCCGTATCTGAATCCTACCTCGTATCAGTTAACCGGCCTTTCAAGCAACACCGTTACATCTCGCAGCAATGGCACATACACAAGAGAGGGGCCACCTCGGAATGTCAGGTCAGGTACATTAATAGGAGCAATGATTGCAGCCATCGTTGTAGTAGAGGATGTTACAATAATGGTAGCCAAGACTAAGCTCTGTATGCTCCACACGCGGTGGGAGGGGAAGAGGCGCGATGTGCGAGTCAACGGTGCAGATCTGGCACCTGCCGATACAAAAGCCGCCCCCCCCCCCCCAAGCTCCGTCATACGACTACGGCCATGCATGTTATCAAGTACCCCCCCCCCGCCCAAGCGATTGGACAGTATGGGGAAGTAACTAAGAATAAGAATGGGGAAGAGATGTTGAAGTTCCTCAAGCACAACGAGATGAAAACGTTGAACGACAGAGTAAAAAAGGCAGAACCGGAATGGACTAGACAGTGCATACAAAAGGGAGAAAGCTCTATCCTTGACTTTATAGTAGTAGAAAATGGAAGTGGTAAGGAAACGGAACTACATGTATGCGCAGCGGACACAGGATCTACGGATCACTGTCTAATATGGACAGACAGTCAACAGACGAGAGTTATCAAATATAGAAGAGGTAGGAAATTGTATCGATGGAGAATAGATAAACTAAAAGTAAAAGAGAAACGGGAAGAGTTCCAAGAAGAGATGGCCAAAAATGCAGAGAAATTTTCCGAGCTGTTGGAAAGAATAGGTACAACAAGGAACGATATAGAAAGGGGTGATGCAGGAGCTAGGATAATAGAAGGATCGGAGCAGTTGGTCAAGACCACAGCAAGTGAAGTGATAGGGAAGAAGTTGATAGTATGCAACAGAGCGGTAAAATGGTGGGATGAAGAAGTGAAAGAGGCCATAAGAGCAAGGAGAAAGGCACACGCAAGGTATACATCGAGTAAAACTTCGACAGGGTGGGAGGAGTATGCTATAGCTAGAAAGAAAGTAAAAGAGATGGTAGAGAAGAAGAAGAAAGGGATATGGAAAGACGTCGTAAATAAAACGAATGAAGACTTTGAGGGCGGGATGAAGCAGATGTGGGTAGGGATAAAAGGGATACTTGGCAGACAAGCAGGAGAGGCAGACACGGGAATAGCTACTCTAAGAGCACAGAACGGTAAAATGGTAAGTAGTTCGAAGGGGAAAAGGGAGGTACTAGTAGAGCATTACCGAAAGCTAGGAACACCCACAGCCAACGAAACGTTCGATGCAGAATTCGAGAAGGAAATCAACGCGTGGGCAGAGGCGAACGTAGATACATCAGAAAGGGAAGACAGTGGTTCGGGAGGGTTACAGAGAGAGTTCACAAGGGAAGAGGTAAAGAAGTGTGTAGCTAAACTTAAGAATAGAAAAGCAGCAGGGGCAGACCAAATAGTGAATGAATTTATGAAGTACGGGGGAGAAGGAATGCTTACCATGATGGTTATGTTGTATAACTGGATATGGAAAAACGAGTACGCACCTAGGAGGTGGAGAGAAGGAGTAGTAGTAAATTTATTCAAGAAAGGAGATAAGGCTGACCCGGGGAACTATAGAGGGATAACGCTACTAAGCACAGTAGGCAAAATATTTTGTAAGATTTTGAACGATAGAATGGGAACGATGATGGAGAAGGAAGACAAAATAAGCGAAGGACAAGCAGGGTTTAGGCCAAACCGTAGCTGCGTAGACCATGTGTACACCTTAGGTAAGAATATTCAAGGTAGGAAGGACGCGGGACTAACAACGTACTGTTTCTTTCTAGATGTGCAGAAAGCCTACGACACAGTATGGAGAAATGGATTGTGGAAAAAACTGTGGGAAATAGGAATCAGAGGAAAGTTGTGGAGAATGATGAAAAAGATGACGGAATGTGCGAGAAGTGCTGTTATGCTGGACGGGGAAATATCGAAGTATTTTGATATTTTACAAGGTGTTGCACAGGGATGTACGTTGTCACCTAACTTATTCAAGATATATATTAACGACCTGATAGTAGCAGTCGAGGGAGCAAGGCAGGGAGTCACGGTAGGGGAAGATACGGTGTCGGGATTGATGTTTGCGGATGACTTCGTGGGGATATCAGAAACACCCGAAGGATTGCAGAAACAAATAGAGAAGGCGCTAGAATACACCAGGAAATGGAGGGTGACGGCGAACGTCAAGAAATGCGCAGTAGTTGTTTGCAACGAAGATAAGGTAAACCCGGTAAATTTCAGTTGGAAGTGGGGAGAAGATGAATTGCCGATCGTAGACCAGTATACATACCTTGGCGTAGAGATCTCAAAAGACTGCTCTTGGGATACACATATAGCGAAAGTAATAGGAAAGGGTAAGGCACAAGTAGGCAAGATGGATGCGATCCTAACAGACCCGAACCTTGACACTAGGATTAAGAGATGTATCTTGATGAATGTGATAGTACCAAAGCTAGAATACGCAGGAGAAGTATGAGAAGGGAACGCGAAATTCGTAAAACAGTTGGAAACAGTACAAATGACAGCAGCTAAAAAAATCCTAAGATGCTCACGTACGACTAGTAATACAGTATTAAGAGCAGAACTGGGGAATGCGCTCACTCAAGACAAATAGATACATGAGAAAGTTGAACTGGCAATATAAAGTAAGGAACATGCCAAAAAAAGAGGTTGCCAGCCATAGTTGATAGAGCTGTATGGGAGAAAGTATCAAAAGGACGAGCTGGAATAAGGTGGGATGGCGTAGTTGAGAAAGTATGGAAAGATCTAGGGGGAAACCAAGTAGAGATGATGTCCGCCGGGAAGTTTGGGAGGTACAAGGCAGAAGTAGAAGAAAGGATAGAAAGAAGGGAAAGGCTAGCGCTAAGAAACAAGGTGGAATCGGAAAAACACTTGGAGATATACGGGGGATTGAGGGAAGGAATAGGAATGAAAACGTATTTGCATGGCCCAATGGACTTCGCGAAAACGCTGAAACTGCGCTTTCGTGTAGGGGACCTGGACCTGCCAGAAAGAAGAAAGAGGCACACCAGTAGCCGGGAAGAGGAGGAGAAGTAGACGCACAGATGTGCCCGTGTGGCAAAGCAATAGAGAGTAGAACTCACATAGTAGGAGAATGTGAAATATACAAGGAGGAACGGGATGTGTTAGAAGAGGAGATGAGGAAAATAGACGAATGTGACATGGAGGAGTTTGATACAATGAATAGCAGCGAGAAAACGATCGCTATCCTAGGAGATAGATGGTGGCCACAGGAGGCCAAACAGGAAGGGGATAAGATTAGCAAAAAGTTTCTATGTAATTTATGGAAACAACGTAATGAGCGCCCAATTGTTGGAGGTGTCTCTATTAGGAGTAGGAACGGTGCTCCGTCTCGAAAGGGATGCGTGGTCAATGGCCAAATGACTAAGGCAAGCAACAAATGAGTACCCCCCCCCCCCCCCCCCCCCCCCTTCTCCGTCTCGAAAGGGATGCGTGGTCAATGGTCAAAGGACTAAGGCAAGCAACAAATGAGTACGCCCCCCCCCCCCCCCCCCCCCCCCCCCCCCCCCCCCCCCCCCAAGCCCCGTCCCGGCACTATAGGGATGCGAGGGTCTATGGTCATACGACTGCGGCCATGCATGATATCGAGTACACACCCCGCCCCCCCCCCAAACCACCCTCCAGAGAAAAAACGGGAGACAAGGAGAGAGCTAGACGGGGAGAAATATATGGCATTTCTAGAGAGAATAAAAGAGAGGGAAAGATGGAAACATCTAGGGTATAGACGGAGGGGGGGTTACCTCTAGCCTCGCCGTGAAAGCGTCGGTCGACCAGCCGCATCAGCCCGCATCGCTCCGCGCAGTTGGCCGACATGATGGTGCTCTGCGCGCCGCTGTCGACGAACGCTTTCACGTGCACGCCGTTGATCTGCTCGTCGAACCGACCCACCCCCAAGCACGAACCAACCCCACCCCCCGGCCGCCCCCGCCCCCCACCGCCGGAAAGACGAAAATGAAGAACGGACAGACGCAGAAGCACGCGCAAGAGCAAGCGCCGCAATGTGAAGTGCGAGTGTAGTTACTGTATGTAATCAATACCCGGGAACATAGCTGCAGTATAAACATCAAGAAAAGCATCAGCAGTGAGCTTGAGGAGTCCGATGTGCGATGGTACACGTGAACCATAGCAATACATAGTAGTACATAGTACTGGTAGCACATGGTAATACGTAGTAGTACATAGTAATACATACTGTGGTAACACATAGTAATACATACCATACCAGGTGGTAACATAATCAGAACCCACAAATGGACCCAAAAATCATACACCCCCCTACATGTCTCACACCATGTCTGGTTCTCATTACTGTTAAGTAATCAGAACCCCAAAAAGGATCTATTAAATAGTAACCAATTGTCCCGAGGGCTGGTCACTGGCGCAGTGTGTACGGGCTCTACTGCCACTAGAAATCTACTGATTGCCCTCGCCAGTACATTCGTCAGCAGTTTCGACTTACGTACCCCCAAGAAACTCGCCATATTACAGTACGGAAACCCACAAAATGCGTTTCGGGGGAGGAGAGAGTAGAGAGGGGAAACAGTATACTGCTGCAATCCAGTATACCGATTGATTATGACGACAGTATAATCGCTACTGACTGAGTCGGCCAGTGCTCAGCCCTCTTTTATCCCCCTACGTATACACTTTATATTTGGTTCTGATTACTCCCATAAATAGACCCAAAAAACATGGACTCCCTACGTATGCTTATTGCATTGTGCCCCCGTGTTAATCGTCGCCATACCTCAGTGTCGATGTAGAGCATGCTCACGCGCGCGAAGACCTCCGGCGCTTCCTCCATGGCCATGTGGTAGTTCTGGTCGATCGCTTCTTGCTCGATCATCTTTTGGATCTTCGCTTGGTTCTGAAAAGTATTGCGCACGTTAAGCAGGGCAAGCAGGGCGTCAGCAAAGTTGCCTACCGAAGGCAAGCGAGCGAGGCAGCCACCGAGCCAGCGAGCCACCGAGCCAGCGAGTCAGCAAGCAGGCAAGCTGGCAAGCAGGCAGACAAGCAGGCAGGCAAACAGACAAGCAAGCAGGCAGCACGCAAGCAACCAAGCAAGCAGACAAACAAACAAGCAGACAAGCAAGCACGCAAGCAAGAAGCAAGCAGAAAAACAATCAAGCAGGCAGGTAGGCAAGCAGGCAGTAAGCGAGCAGGCAGGTAGGCAAGCAGGCAACAAGCAAGCAAGACAGCACGCACGCAAGAAAGCAAGCCAGCCAGCACGCAAGTAAGTCGGCAAGCCGGCAAACAACGTGGAGCGCAGGCACCAGACACGGCGAAGAACGAACACAAGAAAAATAAAAAAGGGGAAAAAAAAAACGCAACGCTAGGTAGTAAAGGTCGCACATTTCGGCCAAACTATTTCCTAGCGACGGGGCTCCTCCTCAACTGAGCAATTCTCAATAAGCCATCAATTCTTTTAGGACTCCACTCCCGTTCCACCACAATTGGGGATAAATGATTTGGAAAAAGAGTAAGGTACATGTTTTTGGACAATGCAATACTAAAAGGGTTTCCCACCATAACAAGGCGTTAACCTCTTCAGAACAGCACTCCCGTGTCGGGGGACAATTGGGGAAAAATTACTTGGAGTTAAAGTAAGATAAACGTTTTTTTTTCACTTTGTTTTCTCTCTTTCATAGAATGTGTATGCCGTGCCTGTCGTATCCAGTGTGATGACATGGCATTGCACTGATGTCTACTCTTCTCACTGCATAGCAATGTACAGTATATTGGCGCACTGCACGGATAATGTCTACATTTTTTTTTTCCTTTGTCTCTTTCGATTAATTTCTTTGTTTTCTTGTTTTTGTTCCCTTTGTTTTCTCTATGTCATAGAATGTGTACGTCGTGCCTGTCGTATCCAGTACGATGGCATGATAATGCACTGATGTCTACTCTGCTCACTGCATAACAATGTAGTATCTCTGTGGCGCAGTTTTGTGACCACAGAGCTTGTGTCACTCTAGGATCGAATAATCGGCACGGACGGACACTGACAGTTGGTTGTGCTGGATGTCGACGGGTAGAAAGAACGGTCTAATGTGAAGAATACACACAGCAGTGCAGTGCTAAAAGGTTTTTAGAAGGCATGCCTTACCGCTGTAAACATCCTCTGTGTTTTTTTTTCACTTCGTTTTCGATTAACACTCGAGCCATGGCATTCATTCTTTATCGGGTTGCACTTTCAGTTTTCTCAGGGTCAGGTTGTGGGAAGGGTTTCCAAATAATAGCATACAGCTCTCTTCTTGTGAGGAGACTTATAAATGATGAGGTAAGTTTTCTATCATAGCATGCGTCCACAGTGGGGGGGAAGGGGGGGGGTAGGGGGCGGGGTGTACTCATTATCATGCATGGCCGTAGTCTCATGACCATAGACCTTCGCATAGGGGGGGTAGGCGGGGCCGGGGGGAACGAAAGAACTACAAGTTGGAAGCGGTCATTGACAGACGACCGGGTCGACGCACTCCTGCAGGACAGATCTTGAAATCCTGTTCAGGTAGGCGAACGCCCGACCGCGCCATGCTCAGCCCAGCCAGCCAGCATCCTGAGGCGCGACAATGTCAGCTTTTGCTCCTGCGCTCCTTCTGCTTTTTCTTCAGGGCGGTGGGAGGACAATCCTCCATTAATGGTAGCCGAAGCTGAGCGTGAAAAAGAAAGCGTCTCAGGCCTAACCAAGTCGCAGCAGTCTGCATGAATCTAGCTCTACATCAGCACGTCAGTAGATTACTGCACAAGAGGCGACCAAAAAACACTAAAGAGACAAAAAAAAGAAGCAAAAACATGAGAGCAAAAGCAGAAAAGCGAAAAAAAAAAAAAAAAAAACAGCGGAAAAACATCAATCACGAAAATAATAGAAGCAGTGGAGAAAGAACAAAAAGCAACAGCAACGATAAAAACAGCAAAAAAAACTTACAAATAAAAAGCAACAGCAAAGCAAAAGCAAACAACAAGAGCAAAAACTATCAGCGAAGGAAAAGGGCAACAGTAAAAGCACAAGCAAACCAAAACGCAAAGAAAACAAGCAATAAGCAGATACCGGTATACCTCTTCGCTGTCCGGGTTAGCGAACATCGCCGCTCTCTCCGTCTCCTGGGTCCACTTAGCCTTGTGGCTGCTCATCTGCTGCATCATCACGCACGTCCGCACTTTCCCCACGTCCCCCGTCTCCACCGCCTCCGCGAGCTCGGAGTTCACCTGTTTGGAGGCGTCCATCCGTCCAAAAACCACATGGCCCGGCCGGACGCAAAACAAATAATATGTTGGTCAGCTTTACGTAGAACTGCACGCACGTTTTTAGCGGGGAAATGGTTGAAATTAGCAGGGAGGGATGTTTTTCGCGGTACAACGGAAAAAGGGTAAACCGCACAACCCAAAAGAAGGGGATCAACCACCGCAAAAATCTGCTGTGCTCGATTCGTTGATCGATCGATACTTGGTTCATTAATCGATTGATTTGTTGACGGACTTGAGAGGGTTGTAAGGTTGATCGATTGACCGATTGATTTCTAGATGCCGTATATCTTGTCTACTATATATACATATACATAGGCACACCGCACGATCGATCTTGATGGGGCGCCCAAAGCCGCCTACAGCAGTGCAATGTACCGCACGGGAGAAAGAACAGCGAGGAGCGCGACCGACCGTACATGGTGCATCTGCCTCAGCAGCTGCGGGTTCTCCTTGAAGAATGAGAGAAGCGTGTTAGCCTCCAGGCTCTTGATGTCGGCCAGAGTTGGTCCGCTGGGCGCCGCCTTGCAACACAGAGCATACCACACAGAAGGACGCAGGAGGCGGGAGGTAGGGGACAGGGGACGATCCGAGATGGGGCTTAGGTTTCGCGCAAAACGTTAAATTTCAGGGCCCTTCACGGATCATGATCCGACCCGCGAGTCGGGTTACAGGAGGTCTTCAAAATTTCACGGTTCGGTTCGGGTCGAGTCGGGTCGGGGCGAGCCAGGAGGTTTTCAAAATATCACGAGTCCGGCCAGGTCCCTCTGACCCGATCCGCGAGGATGCCCTGACCCGTGATAATCGATTTCTGGTTAAAACGGTTGGCGCTCAGTCGAAAAAGAAACTAAAGAAGGGCAACGAGCGAGAGCTGCAGCAACGAAAGCTGTGGCATAAGACGTGCACACGCGGTAACAACAAGCTAGTAGTATTGCCATGGTTGAGTTCTGTTTAGCTTCAAACTTCGACACTTAAGGTTGAGAATCCGACAGAGCGAAAAAACAAAAACACTACGTTGAGAACAATCATCATACTAACAAATGGAAAAATGCGTATGTATGTGTACAGTACATATTTCATCAAATAAAATCACAACTAAACACGATGAACCCACACGAAACAACATGCGCACAAAAACTACATACGCACTCCAAAACAGGCCCAAATTACACACTTATGGGGTTGGTCCAATCAGCGCTTCCGCACCGTTCCATAGAAAAGCCTCGACCATTGAGAGAACGAAGATTGTTCCAAGGAAAACATCAACACTGCCATCGTCACCGCATGGCGCAGATCACACGAACCAACAAGACCACCCTTCTCCTGGAAGGCGTTCTGAGGGCGGGGGCGGGGCGGGGGGAGGGGGGTACCGAATCACCTCCACCAACACCGCCATCGTCAGCGCATGGCGCGGATCACACGAACGAAAAATACTACCCTGCGTTCTACTGGAAGGTGTTCTGAGGGCGGAGGCAGGGGGGGGGGGGGGACGGGGGGGGGGGGCTTACCGAACCACCACCGCCCTTCGTGATGAGCAGCAGGTCCTGAGCGCCCACCCCTGCGCTGGTCATCGTGGCATCGTCCGCAAGGGGCACTCCGTTAAAGCAAACCTGAGCCCCCGGAGCTACGCCCAGCTCCTTAGCCACGCTGGATTTGATGGTCGAGACAGCTGTGTCTCCTGACACCTGCCCCAAAAAAAAGTAGAAGGGGTTGTCGGGGGAATCACGGGCGCAGAAAGGGGGGTCGGAAGTTATCGAGCTACGGATTACACAGATCAGGGATGCATCTTCGCTGAACTGTCTATTACGGGGGACCATAGTAACTACAGCAGTAGGACCAAATATTGTTAGTGAAAATAGCGAAATATATAGGTTCCTGTGTTTACCTTAGGTCCCATTTATTTTGGTCCTCCGTAATAGACCCCAGAGGTGGGGGCTATTATAGTTATCTGTCCGACTGATGCGACCGTTACTCGGGTTGGATCTGTGCTATACAGATTTATAGATCCTGCACAACGCCTCATAACGGCAGGTGAGGATATATCTGTAGATGATCTAGATCGTGATCACCTGCTGCAGGTAAGGCCAGATACGATACACATCAGCAAGGCGACTCAATTATCTGAAGAAAAACAAAAACGAGCACCAAGAAAGGCGGGCCTGGATCCACAGGAAAGCAAGAAATCTCGGACGAAGTTATACGTTAAAATTGAAAAAATTTGGTGTACAGCACACTCTTTTTCCCAAGCAATACTGTAGCTTCATCCAGGGGCAGGATCTCTGTTTTTTGTTTTCAGAGACGGTGTCCCGAACTTGTGCCAAAATTACGCACGAATGCGGAGTAACAGAAAGAGTCCTGTTACAGGTGTGACCGTCGATTCCCTGAGCTATTACGGGGGACCACAGTAAATAGGACCAAATTTTGTTACTAAAAATAGGGACATATAATTGTTTTTGTGTGCACCGTAGGTCCTATTTACTATGGTCCCCCCGTAATAGTTACCCGTAGCCACAAAAACGTGGAAAACCTCAGAGATCCAAGTTTTTGTTTGTTTGTTTGTTTGTTCCATCCCATTTATCAAGTTTTTGTTTGTTTGTTTGTTTGTTTGTTCCATCCCATTTATTATCTTCGCCCTTCCTTCTCCTGCTCCCTCTCTAGTCGTGACTCAGATCCGGGACCAGATAATAATAGACTCCCCCCCCCCCCACGACCGTATGCGCATTGCATTTTTATCGCGAGAAGGGTCTATCGCTTTCTTCCCTCGTCGACTCACGTCGAAGTGCACTTTACCTCGGCGGCTAATGTTAAAGTTTCGATGATAAACTGGTAGACTGGTATGTTGGTACGTACGTACGAGTGTGAAAGTGTTTTCACCCCCGGAGGGGTCGATTGGCACTTATGGATGTGCCCGGACGGACTGCCCGTGTCGACCTACTTGGCGTTTCGCCGAAAACTGCTCGTACGAAGAGACATGCTCGAAAAAAGACAAAAATTTCACAAACATACCCATACGTATGACAACTTCTCAGACGATCACGCACGTAGGCTACGACAAGAGAACAAGCAGCGAGGAGGAGCTGAGGCACACAACTGCAGTCGTGGATGTTGGTGTTGCTGTTTGTGGTACTATACCTTGTTGGCGCCTGACACAAACTGGCACCCGCGGCCGCTTGCACTCGGCTGTAAGCACGAATGCCATCTGGTGCTCAGATCTAGCGGTCTAAAACACGAGAAATTCGGTAGTATTATCCGTCTAGGAAGGTGCGGTACAAGTATATGATGATGCTGTGTGCTTGTCGTACACCCCGCTATACGAGTAGTGGACCTCGATCACCTACGTACGTACATAGACACTGCCGGTATATATCTCTTTACAACAGTAGCACAGCAGCAAAATCACCACTTGTTCGACACTATTAATAGGGATGAAACATTCTGTGTACGAGACAATGGGGGCTATTGCTAATGAATGGTTGATGGGATCTGATCGGCTGAGGGGTAGGGTTAGTCATATTCGTATTGTGCACAACATTGACCCTGCCAGAAATAGGTACCCCCCCGTGAGCTATGTATCGATGGTCAGTAGCAATGGCATTTTCAGTCTTGTTATCCAATCGATGCATATATCGAGCGGCGTAAAATTGTACCGTATATATGGTTTGTACGTGTTTGCCGTTAATTTTGGATGGACCGCACATCTGAGATTCGGACGTATCTCTGGATGACCCCCGATTGTCACTCTCTCCTGTCTTTCTCTCACGATACTCGCGTGCTCGTGATGTTTATACTCATGTGTGGGCCCAACAGCGCCTGTTAACCCTATTTACTGACACACCTTAGTGCGAGCCTGGTCGGTCACACGTCTGACCAATGCAGCATCATTCCGGATCAGCCTAGCAGCTATCCGCGCCACCTCTACTTGACCGGCGTCTATCGGCCATACGGTACATTACCAAATGCTCACCTTTCTTGGGTTTTCTACAGGAAGGGCATGTCTGAAAGCCATGGTATGACTCGAACCTTCTAGAAGCAAGAAGAGGCACCATAATTCCGTATACACGAGCTTCCGCCATCGGCAGTGTCGATCAGAGGGGTCGCAACCCCGCGGTTACATGTGAGGTCCAGCGCTCAACAGCCAGTAGACCCCAGATTGTGCTCTTGTCAGATGAACATAACCACCGAGCTAAAATTCAGCGCTTGACTTCTACAGTAGCTCGGTGGTTATGGTGCTTATCTAGCAGACCCTCAACCAAGTTGTCGAACAAGTGGTAACCCCCCCCCCCCCCCCCCAACATTATCATAAATTACCCCTGGAGCCCGATTACCGGTGAACTGCGTGTTGTAGATGCTGTAATGGGGTAATGATATCATGCTCGCACGTGCAGTACGCGTACCAGGTATCTGGCATGTTCTATTCTATGAATATACCGCGGGAAGTGTGTGTCGTCCTCACATTAACTCTTTTAGTACCGCAGTCCCGTTTTGGGGACAAATCGCTTGGAATTAGACTGGTTTGTACCCAAATCGGGACTGCGGTACTACGAAAAGGGGTTAAACCGTTCTTTCTACCCAACTGCACCAACACATATTGAAATGGTAGTTGGTAATTTCGACACTACTATGTTCCCCTCTGAATGTATAATCTCAACCTGCGCCGCGTTTACTTCACGTATGTACTTGCTTGTGCACTTATCTCTCCATCTGTACGAGTAAAAGCAGCTGGAAAGTACCCGAGGGTATTCCCAGAGAGGGTATCACTTCGCATACCCGGTGCACGAGGGTATTCCCAGAGAGAGGGCATCACTTCGTATACCCGGTACTCGTACGATAAATGGATCAGGTGCAAGGTGCCGGGTTTGTGTCGTTGAATTTCGAAACGCAGCAATAGCGCAGCAGCAAGTGCAGATGGTGTCTCAAATGTCTCAATGTCTCAATCAGGAATTTGTTCGCGACGAGAAAGTTTGATTGCCGCGGTCGGGCACCTCGTCGGCACCGTCTCCAGACTATTCTGCTGGTATCATAGACTATTAACACCCCTCACCAGATTCAGCGGAAGGTAGGTACAAAAGCAGCATTAGCGTAGAACTGCTGTCAAAGTCAAAGGTCAAGGGGGTTGGAAATACCGGGAAGGGGTGCATAGGTGCCGAATGACCCACATGGTCGTTCGTAGTCCTTCTCTATCTCCCTGTGGGCCATTTACCTTCTACCTTCTACCGATCACCATCGTCACTCGTCATACACCTCGTCTTACGTGGAGAAAGAGGATGCGCGGAGCGCGGTGAACTGACCTCTATCTGAGAAGAATTCCCCTCCTCCGTAGCGACTGTCACAAACATGACGATGCCTGGATGCTTCCAAGAAGGTTGGGTGATGAGGGCGCACGGGTCTAGTAGAGACGGCTTGGCTCTGAGCTGCTGCCGGTTGCTGTGTTGTCGTCCTGCGTCGTCGTAAAACACTGCTGCTGCTGCTGCTGCTGCTGCTGCTGCTGCTGCTGTCTGTTTGTGCTTCGGGACTGACACCTTGGAACGACAAGCCTCAAAGAACAGACCACGCACTGCACAGCAGAGCGGAAGATTGAAGGATGGACGACGCGTGCACTTTAAAGTAGTGGGCTAGTAGTGGGGGGGGGAGGCGAAGTCGGCCGACGTCTGACACCAGATATCAGGATTTCTTCGTTCCTTCCGTAGAGTTCTGCTGGGTGATGGTGTGGGTGTGTGTTAACCATTTTAGAACTGCAGTCCCGTTTTGGGGACGAACCACTCTAATTTCAAGTAGTTTGTCCCCAAAACGGGACTGCGGTACTAAAAGGGTTAACCCCCCCCCAGAGAGCATTGGAACTAGAGGTCGGTATCACTTCTGAAAACGCTCTGATATGATATATGATATATTTGTAAAAAAAAAGTGATATATGATATATCATATCATATATCATATCATATGATATGATATGACAGAAAACCCTCCCAAGCGCCCGAGAATCTCCCGAGATCCACTTTTTTCTTCGAAGTTCCGAGTTCTTCGAAATATACCCTGACATGGCTCTAGCTATAATCTAGCTCGAACACAAGGAGCCATCATAGCTTGTCTGCTGTAGTCCACAGCAGCAGTCGTTCTCACGGCATGGTCTTCTTTGTGGTTCGCGTTGAAGTTGGAGTTGTCATTGTTTAATCTTTATAACGATGATTTTCGTATTTCGGCTTGCTTTTGTGTTAATATTATTAGTAAAAAGAAAGGCGGAGTGCTGCTGTTGATTTCAGGGTGAAGATTCTAGTATGTGGTGTCGTCAGTGTTATATTGCGGTCTTCATGATACTCTATTTTGAGGACAAGCGGTTGAAATTGTCTGGTGATTGCACACAGCTAGCTGCTGTGCATGCCTTGGGCCCGAGGTATATTCCTGTGATTGTTGCGTGCGTAAGGCCTCTTATAGCAATGTGCGCCTTGTTTATTCCGTGGAAGCGAAATATATGCTGTTGCACCACCATCTACGTACGTACGTGGTACGTATGTATACCCCTAGTATAGCTGGTATTTTATAAAAAAATAAGAAAGCACGTTATAATAATATAGCCTACCAGGTACTATACTGCTGTATATAGTATAGGTGTTGTAGGCGAGTAGAGCCTGGTAGAGGAGTTAAATATATATGTACTACTAAATACCAATTAAAAAAATGTAAAGGTTTCCAACAACACAATATATAACTCAAACTAGTCTCACACCTTGGACCTGTAGCTCTGCCTCCGCATCACTGCGCTGATACGTGTAGGTTGCGGCTACGTACCAGACAAGGTGTGTTTACCAAGGGCTACGATTCATGCCACCATGAATCACCGCAGTCATCTGATTGGCTTGAACTTCTTACGTACGTACAAAACTCACATTCTCTCATTCTTCCGAGAATGTTCTGCATCCACATGAATACGTTATTATTACTGACTAACGCTATACGGGTAATATATACGGTTTGCACTACTATTACAGACTGACGCTGGACACATGTTTGACTATTGAAATATGTGCGTACCAGCAGTGCAAGAAGAGCATTACACCCCACCCCAACCCAACAACGTCCTTGGCTACTGCTGTGTGGCCTCAAAGAAAGCTGAAATCGTGACTTTTATTCCGTATCATATCACATATCATATTATATTTTACGATATGATATATCATATCACGGTTTTTTTTTTGTGATATTGATACGCTTATATCATATCACATATCGTATAATATATCACATTTTGTGATATGATACCGACCTCTAAATTATTGGAACGAACCGGATGGAATATTATTTGCTGCATGAATTGATGCTGATTGGTTGTGGGAAACGAATAGATTCAGTGCAGCCCGAGAAAAACTGTAGAGTGTTGCACCCCTTTTTCTTGTTTGGGAGGACCGAACGGCCCGACCGAACGGGAACGTATAGGATCTTATTTGATGTAGATGCACCACCGAGGAATGTGCTCTGGCGTGTGCAAAAGATACCGTTCGTACTGATTCGGCTGGCGAGGCCCAGGATTCTGAATGGACCCAAACACGTTTTTTTTACACAGGCACGGAACGAATGATCACGAAGAGCCTCGTTCCGTTCCGCTCGTTCCCACGCTCTCTGGGGGGAGTTAAGACACACCTTTTTACGCACACATGTGACAGTTACACACACATGTGACAGGTTGGCTCGTCCTTGTGCCGCCTGGTCGCAAAATGCGGCGTGATCACAAATCACTCTCCCCTACAACAAAACGCCTTTAAAATACTGTGAACACCCTGCTTGCTTCTGGCAGGTACCACAACCGCACCCAAGGTGAGAAGAGTTTCGAGGGCTGAGAGCTTCGATTTTTCCTCATTCAAGACTTAGAGGTGACTATGGCGGACAAGGCAGACGGAAGGGTGCTCCTCCCCAGCGATGTGAGTAGCTGTACCCCCTATATAGTGCAAGCAACACCTCGAACTGCAAACCCTTAATTGGATGTGCTGGGTTGTTCTTAATAACAGCAGCATTCCGGAGAACATTGACCTATCTAGAGTGTCAATATCATGAGCACGGGCATACTGCCCGTACGAGAACACCAGTCGTGTATCATGTGACTTGCCGGTACAGTACTTGAATGCGACACAAAAATGGTGCGGTACGGGTTTGATGTCGCAAGCGAGAGCGAGAGACAGGGAGGCGGGGGCAAGAAAAAAAAAGAGAAAATATGGAGGGTCGATCCAAAATGGAAACCCATATTGATCTAAAGCAAAGCGGTAGTTTGTTTTGCTCCCTGTGATCCGAAGGGGTCGGGGTTGGTCGGTACTATTACTATTAATAGGTTCGATGTTTGAGCTTCAGATTTTGACCCGATGGCATTTTCAGATATGAACTTGGCAAATCGAAAGGGTCTTCCTATGCGGAAAAATCAGATTTATTGTGCGTGTAGAGATTCGAGCAAACGCCGAGACCAACTGCTGTTTTTGTGATTTGGCGCCGCGGAGAGACGCGCTGGGTGCGCTGCCCTGCGCGTAGGACCCAAGCGTCCGAGCCCACGCTGACTGCCTCTAGTCTGGTGGCGAAGAGATGTGGCGAGTGCGCTAGAGTCAACCTGTCTTGGGTATTTTGTGTTTGATTTTGTGACTTGACTGCTGCTGCTGCTGTACAGCTGCGGTGTAGTCTACGAGTACGTATCCACGGAGAGGCGCGTGCCGAGTGCTCTTCTCTTTGTCTCTAGGCCCGAGCCCGCGCCGTCCGCGCGTCGGGCGCGAAGCAATGTCGCTATACAGCTGTATCACCATCCAACTCATCGATCGTTGCGCTGCTGTTTGCTGTCGTGGATAATATCTTGAATTTAGAGATTATGCCATTTTTCGATTTGAAACTCTGATGACCCAGGTCGTCGGATTTTGGGCCAAAATCCGATGACTTGGGTCATCGGATTCTCAAATCGAAAAAATTCCGGTCGGATATTGCGTAATCGGACTGCATAAGTAGGGTCGTTCGATTTTGAGATCGAAAAATACAAATCTGAAGCTCGAAATCGAACCGCATAGGAAACGGCCTAATAATACTTATCCGATGAAGGTGGGAAGATTTCGATGTCCAGATTTTTCCATATCTAGTCTTTGAGGTATCGCAGTACGCGCGCCACTTAAACCTTTTAGGACTGTTAGGACTGCAGTCCCGTTTTGGGGACAAACCACTCAAATTCCAGGTAGTTTTGTTCATCAAAACGGGACTGCGGTTCTGGAAGGGTTAAGACAACACACCACCCCCTCCGACGATTTTTCTCCCACGCTGATTTTTCTCGACAGCGGGAAGGGTGGGTGCAAACGCGGAGGGGTGCGGCGATACGGAAAAAACAAACCTCGACGAGAGATCTTCCCAACGCCGCCGTCAGAAGTCTTTTTTTTGTGCTCCCCTAGTTTCGGAGAAAAATCTGATCAGAAATTCGTCCCCGAAGCGGTGTGTTGTCTTAAAACCCTTTCAGAACTGCGGTCCTGTTTTGGGGACAAACTGGTCAGAACTTGAGTGATTTGTCCCGAAAACGGGACTGAAATCCTGAGAGGGTTGAGTGTTATACGGTAATTTACATTAACTAGAAATGGATATTTTTCTGCCGTGAATTTCCCTCTGCAGCGACGGTTAACACGCCACTCTATGCTGGAAACCCCCGACATACAGCAGGCTCATCGGAAGCGTTCTTGTCGATAGCTTTCTCAGGCGTGATTCTGTTAAACTCGGTCGGTTAGAGCATCGAAGATATTAATCGAAAAGGACTTGAAATCAGAGCTGTGGCTGAAAAAATATCCGCCAAACTCCTGTGCCGTTGTGCAAGTACGCGTGTTGCTGTATGGGCAAACTGCTGCTGTCCTCCAGCCATCCAGCAAGCGTCCACAGCAATACTTCACCAGGTATCAAATACGGGCAGCATCGTGAGTAACATCTGTACTTCGTCCATACCTGATACTAGTATTTGTTTACTGTTGCGGATAGCATACTGAGTAATATTTGAATGTGCTAAAGTTGAACGCGTTAACGGTTGCCGCGAAATCGCGGTCAGGTCTAAAACCGGTAGGTACCTGGTGGGTTTATGTGCATTTTCAAGAGTAATGAAATAGGCACCTCAGCTGTCTAGTGAGATCGAAATTGCCCTCGAAGCTCATAAGTTCGTCTCTGCAAGCTGTTTTTCAATCTTTGGTGTGCTGCTTCCATCAAAAGCCGTCCTACGCGGTGGTGCGTAGGCTTTGCAGCGTTTGGCAATAGTTTCCCCTCTTGCTCTCGTATCTGCCCCGTGCACGAGAGTGCTTGCTCACGATGCGAAACTAATAGTGCTATTGCACTATGAGGGTCTAGGTCATCCGACTACGGCCATGCATGATACAAGTACTACCCCCCCCCCCCCCTGCTCCGTCTCGAAAGGGATGCGTGGTCAATGGTCAAATGACTAAGGCAAGCAGCAAATGAGTGTGGCCCACTCCCCCTTGCCTGGTCGGTGAAAACCCGACGTGCTCCGTCCCAGCATTGTCGGGATACGAGGATCTACGGTCATACGACTACGGCCATGCATGACAATGAGTATCCCCTCCCCCCACCTCTGGAGTCGGTGCTCGGTCTCGAAAGGGATGCGTGGTCAATGGTCAAATGACTAAGGCAAGCAACAAATGAGTACGCCCCCCGGCCTCTGGAGTCTGAACGGTGCACGCTTACTGCCTTCGCCGGTCTCGTTTGGTATGGTACTGCCACAACACCTGCAATTACGACATGAAAGCGTGAGAGAAAGCATTGTGTAATAGGCAGGGAACCAGGCGTTTCATGCCTGCACTAGCAGTATTTACTGGCCCGTGCTCGAGAGGACCGTGGTCTCGATGCAACCGTGACGTAGACGGCGCCTCCGAATTACTGTGGAAGTCCCTTTTCTCCCGGAATGACCTCAACATCTACAATGACGTTACTGATGTCATCATTATAGTGCTGTATTATTGGTACTCTTATTAGTTGATTATTATTGTTATTATTGTTAGCATTTCATTATTATCATAATTTTAGTAGGATTTGTTATTAGTATTAGCGTTGTTAATATTATTGTGATCGTTATCGTTATCAGTATTATTGCTGTTATTACTATGGTGTTAATATTGTGTTTGCCATCCGACAGCGTGTTTTTGATAGCATGAACGTCAACCTTGATTACTCGCAAACATTCCCCGAAGAAGAAAACCAAGGGGAATAATAACGGAAAAAGGAAACGTATTGGCCTACAAGCAGTAGACTGTTGGACTACAATAGCCTATTGGACTGCAGTAGCCTCAACGTTAATCACCTTTCAAAACAAACGTTGCCCGAAAGAAGAACCAAGGGAAACCTACAGCAGTATGCACGAACTCTTACATGCTTCCTTCTGCACCTGCCTCCTACTTATTTAACCTCTGTCCCCTAACTTTGTCAGGTGGAGCCGGTTGAGTACCGCATTAAGCTCACGCCGGACATGGAAAACTTCACCTGCCTCGGAGAGCAAGAAGTCGATCTCGAGGTACGAACGAGCAGCTTTTTTATTTTCTTTCATATGATACGTACGAGTACTTCTTTTGGCAATCGCCACCTCATGTTTTGGGCCTTCCATATAGTACAAACATTGAGACCGTTTCTTATTGTGGGGTTAGTATTACGTTGACTCTTCCTTCCATAAAATCATCGAGTCTATAGGAGTAGTATGCCTATGTTATACGTGAAGAGAGAGGAGAGGCAGGTTGCAGTATCCTCGGTTTTCCGATGTTCCCACGTATATTCATGGAATAAGGAGGCATTCTTATACCGGGGAGGCTTTTGTTTCGACACCAACAGTGTACCCAGAGGCCTCGACCCTGCTGCCGTCATAACCCCCCTCGACGCGTATCCCGTACCTCTTAGTGTTTGTATCGGAGCTGCCTGTCTGCCTGCTGTTCCGCAGTTGCTTCGACAACGGCCTCAAAATATTTATTGAAACCCAGAGCTGTAATTCTTTTTCACGAGAAAATCGTGTGGGACATGCAGAAAAACATGTGTCGACATTTCGGGCGAATACTTTGTTTCTCCCTGCAGACCGCCTCCTGACAGTCCCGCCGCCTGAAAGTCCCGCCGCCTGAAAGTCCCGCCGCCTGACAGTCCCGCCGTCCGACAGTAGTCCCGCCCCCCGTGCCTTTCACTATGGGTGCACGAAACGAAACAAGAAAAACGAGAAAAAAAACGAATGAAAGTATTATACATTTTTTTACGAAATGCATGTCCCAGATCCTCGAGGAGACAAGCAGCGTGTCCCTCCACAGCAAGGAGATCTACATCATGGAGGCGTCTTTCGCAGCTTCTGGGGAAGGGGACGGGGCCGCGGGAAAACCAGTGGAGGCCGAAGTAATATCGTTCAACACCAAGCTCACCACTGCGACCTTTACGTTCCCCGAGCCTCTTGTTAAGGGCAAGGGTACGCTCATCATGCTCAAATTCCAGTGCGACATCAATAACCAGGTGGGGAAAATGTGGAGGCGATGATCGGCGGAGGGGGCAGGGGGGGAGGGGGCTTATGTGTTGATTGCCTTGGTCATTTTACCATTGACCACGCATCCTTTTCGAGACGGAGGACCGTTCTTACTCCTAATAGAGACACCGGCCGACATTTGGGGGGTGGGGGTCAGGAGGGGATGATGGGCGTCACGTGTTTCGTGTAGTGTACCATGTACCTCATGCCTGGTACGAACTTGTGCCTTCGCTGCTAGACCAATCTTCAGTGATCAAGTTATGATTTGTCACACGGTACACCAGCTGTACGGGTACCTGGTACTTGTAAGTGCTCGGTATTAATAGTGGTATACCGTTTTGACTTTGTCATACCTGATACCCGGTGTACGACTAATAGCGTTTCTGCCTGGACTCGTTTGTGACGATTTATGGCACGGGTAGAACTATTGGCATTCCGTTCGTTCGGCGTTTGGCTGGCCCTCTCCCGAATTCAGTCGACGCTGTCATCCACACGCAAGAAATACGGCCTCACAGGCGGTTCTTACTATTAATATTAATAGTGGTATGATGCAGCCCACCCATTATGCTACTTGCCCAACACCTCACGGCGCTTCGCGCTCGGTGCAAGCACTGTCTGCCTGGTCGGCGAGAACCCAACATACTCCGTCCTGGCAATGTAGGGATGCTAGGGTATATGGTCATACGACCACGATCATGCATGATATCGAGTACCCCCCCCCCCCCGCTCTGGTGTACGCCATGTCTGCCCGGTCGGTGAAAACCCGACGTGCTCCGTCCCGGCACTGTAGGGATGCGAGGGTCTATGGTCGTACGACTACCGCCATGAATGATATCGAGTACACCCCCCTTCCCCCCCCCCCCCCTCCCCGCTACCGCGTTCGCAGATGGCGGGGTTCTACCGATCCGGCTACACCACCGTGGAAGGGGAGGCCCGGATGATGGCTTCCACGCAGTTCGAGGCTCTGGATGCTCGACGGTGCTTCCCATGCTGGGACGAGCCGGCGCGCAAGGCCGTTTTCGAGGTACGGTATGGTATAAATGCTGTCTTTCATTGCACAGTGCAGTACGAGACGGGACGGGTCAACATGTGACGGTGTTGGATAAGGGTATTAATAGCACAGTATGGCACGGCTTTGACGCGGCACGGTTGATAGTGCACACGAATTCCATCATCGCAGGAAAAATACCGAGAAGTTTTCCCGCAGGCGGTCGGGGTTATAGGGTGTAACGTCAGATTTATAGTTTTCTTCCGTTTTTTTAAGGCGCTGGGACAAGTTGTATACCACTCTGCCAATAAATATAATGTTCTACTTTAATAATCTATCAAGGCGGTCCTTCTATATATAGACCCTGTGGTGCATCTATACCGGTAGGTCAGGCGGACAGCTGTCGATGCTGGGTGCGCTTGTGAGAGCACGACTGTATTATCTTTTTTTCTTCTTTTTTTTTCCTCCGGCGGAATGGTAAAAGTAAAGCTTTAAGCTGACCACACTACCACGTGCAGATTTCGTGTCGTCGCGACACCATTTCAGGCCAACCACCGCCTGAACTCCTGCCGACCGACCCACGCACCCACCCCTCTGCTGGTTGTTTATTTTCTTCTCTCCTGACTGCCTTGACCGCTTTTCTACTCTTGTCTTTTTTGGCTGTTTTTTGCGTGCTCGTCTTGTTTCCGATGCTCGTCTGGTTTGGCTGTTGGCCTCTGTGTCTCCTGACCTGCTGCTTTGCCTGCTTGCTCACTTTGCCTGAACAGGTGACGCTCGTGGTGCCCAAGGCCCTGATGGCGTTCAGCAACATGCCTGAGCGGGTAGTGACGGATCTCCCGGGGGGGAAGCTCAAAGAGTACCGCTTCATGCCCTCTCCTAAGGTTTGCTCGGCGTTTTTGCTCTGTACGCCGTTTGTTTTAATGTTTTGCTTTGCTTTTCGGTTGGTTTGGTTTGGGCTGAGCTAGGTTGGGTTGGATTGGGTTGGTTGGGGTCGATTTGCTTAGGTTTGTTTCGTTTTGCTTTGCTTTGCTTTGCTTTGATTTCGTTTCGGTTTTTTTTTTCGGTTCGGTCGGGTTGGTTTTGGTTTTGGGTCGATTTGGTTATGGGTTCGTTCTGCTCTGCTTTGAATTCGTTTCGATTTTAGTTTGTTTTGATTTCGGTTTGTTTCTTTTTTTTTTTTTCCGCAGTCACCTCTGTCGCATGTTTTGATTTAGGTTTGTTTCGCTTTTTTTTTTTCCGCGGTCACCTCTGTCGCACCAGGTGTTGCATGCACATGTACCAGGTAATTGTTTTCGTTGTTTTTGGTGTCCCAAGTCATGTCTTGTGTCCTCACCGAATAAGGGGAGGCGTGCCGAATCGGTCTGTGGGCGGGACTTGCTGCGCGGCGCTGTCCTGTACTGTAATGTATTGGTCACAACTAATGTTTAACCTTGTTGCGTTTCACTGCGTCGACCGTTTTTGTCACCACCGGGATCAGTTCTACCCACACGTCGATTTTGTTCCCCCCCCCCCCCGCTTGAACTGGCATTATAAAGTAAGGAACATGCCAAAAAAGAGGTTGCCAGCCATAGTTGATAGAGCTGTATGGGAGAAAGTAACAAACGGGCGAGCTGGAATAAGGTGGGATGGCGAGAAAGTATGGAAGGATCTAGGGGGAAACCAAGTAGAGATTATGTCCGCCGGGAAGTTTGGGAGGTACAAAGCAGAAGTAGAAGAAAGGATAGAAAGAAGGGAAAGGCTAGCGCTAAGAAACAAGGTGGAATCGGAAAAACACTTAGAGATATACGGGGGATTGAGGGAAGGAATAGGAATGAAAACGTATTTGCATGGCCCAATGGACTTCGCGAAAACGCTGAAACTGCGCTTTCGTGTAGGGGACCTGGACCTGCCAGAACGAAGAAAGAGGTACACCAGTAGCCGGGAAGAGGAGGAAGTAGACGCACAGATGTGCCCGTGTGGCAAAGCAATAGAGAGTAGAACTCACATAGTAGGAGAATGTGAAGTGTACAAGGAGGAACGGGATGTGTTACAAGAGGAGATGAGGAAAATAGGCGAATGTGACATGGAGGAGTTTGATACAATGAATAGCAGCGAGAAAACGATCGCTATCCTAGGAGGTAGATGGTGGCCACAGGAGGCCAAACAGGAAGGGGATAAGATTAGCAAAAAGTTTCCATGTAATTTATGGAAACAACGTAATGAGCGCCCAATTGTTGGAGGTGTCTCTATTAGGAGTAGGAACGGTGCTCCGTCTCGAAAGGGATGCGTGGTCAATGGTCAAATGACTAAGGCAAGCAACAAATGAGACGTACCCCCCCCCCCCCCCCCCCCCCCCCCCCCCCCGCTCTAATACGCCCCTCCTTGCCCCCGCCCGCTCCCCAGATGTCCTCGTACCTTCTCGCTTTCTGCATTGGGGAGTTCGATTACGTGCAAGGCTCCACCAAAGAGGGAGAGTTGCGGTGCGAGTGTACACGCCGCCGGGAAAGAGCCACCTGGGGACCTTCGCGCTTGAGGTGGCCGAGAAGACTCTTGACTTGTACGATGACTTCTTCCAGGAGAGGTACCCCCTGCCCAAGCTTGACATGGTGAGGACACGAGGGAATGGGGATAAGGAGAGGAGGGGGGGGGGGGGGCGGGTACTTATTTGTTGCTTATGTTGACTCTCGACCACGCGTCCCTTTTGAAGCAGAGCGCACCGATATGTGGGGGGGGGGGCGGGGGGGGGGGGGGGGGGGGGGGGGGGGTTGTTATGCATGGCCGTATTCGTATGTTAATATACCCTCGAATCTCTACAAAGCCAGAGACGGAGCACGTCGGGTTATACGACCAAGAATGGGGCTGATATTGACAAGGGAGAGAGACGTAAACAGCGGTCTTTATCTGCTTCTCTGCGGTGGGAGGGGGGGGAAGAGACTGACAAGCGAGAGACAGATAGTGTGTGTGTGTGTGTGTGTTTTTTTTTTTTTTTCGTTACTCCGAGGGAGAGGCGGACGTACGTGAGATAACGGAGAGGGACAACTGCAACATATTTTAGGATGAAGCAAAATACATACCAGGTACCTCGTAAGCAAGAAAAGACCAATAATACTACTGCACGTACGGCAAGAATTGTCTGGCCTGATTGATGCATACTACAAGGGAGGGAAAGGCTCAGTTCTCCTCGCGATAAAAATGCAAAGCCACAATCGGCGCTGGGAAGGGGGCGGGAGAGCCTGCTTATGTGACCCCGAATCTGAGTTACGACTAGGGAGGATGGAGAAAGAAAGGAAGGGCGAAGATAATGAATGGGGAAGATAAATTATTATATATACTGGTGTGTATGATGCATGCTACGATAGGAGTGCACCTGGAATTTTCCAGGATTTTTCCGGGGCTCCTCGCTTGATTATAGTATAGCATCTTCTACAACGTTGGCGTGTCTCTGGCTCTTCTTGAAGCCGTGAGTTTTTGTTTTCTTTCTTTTTTTTATTGTGTTGGAAGATTTTAACGTGAGGAGTGAGAGTCCACTTCTTGCAATAATATGTCAGCATACGATGAAGTGAGAATCCACTTCTTGTAACAGTATTTCAGCATACGATGGAGTGAGAGTCCACTTCTTACAACACTGTTCTGTGTAGTGAAAATCTATCGAAAAATGTTGGAAAGCGTGAGTTACTCTCCAGCGATGTGTCGTGTCCTTCTTTTGCGAAAGTACTCACTGTAGTTCACTCTAGTTATTGTTTTTACTACAACAGTACTCTTAGTGTGAAGTTATGGAAAATTCTTCTGCAGCGATCTCAGTTGAAAGTTAAGAGCCTTAGGTTACTCGTATATATAGCACAGAATCGACTTGTATGTAGCACAGAATCGACTTTCGGCGTAGATGAAACAATTCAGCTTAAATAGTCGAGACCATTGTTTAATTCGGTATAATCGGTAAACTTGTCGTTTCAGGCCCCCACCGTCGGCCCTAAATAATGTGGACAAAAAGGGCTAGAATCCCCCTATCTTACTATTAATAGGTAATATTTGATATTTGATATTACGGGAGTCCATAGTTAATAGGACCTATGGTATACATAAAAACCTATATATTTACCTTTTTTACTGACAATGTTTGGTCCTGTTTACTATGGACCACCGTAGTAGTAGCATGCCTGGGAAGGCAAAGATAGGCACAATAGGCAGAGAAGTGGTGCCTTGACTATATTACGAATTGATCGGTCACCCTGCGGAGAACGACACAAGAGAGACAGGAATATACCGTATGACACCACTCTGAACCGAATTATAGATAACCTTTGGAGTGAATTTCAATATACGAACGATCCTTATATTTCCGTCCAGGGTGTTATTGCGAGGGACCACAACAGTGATCAGGACTTACTGTATACACAAAAACCTGGCTTGGTAGGTGGTCCGCGAGCCTATCAAGATCAATTTCGTGAGTTCGAGTCTCACCGAGTGCATGCTCATAGGGACTTTTTCTTGCACAAAATTGATTATTAGCGGAAAGCGCGAAAGCGTGAGTTAGCTGTACATTCGATGAAAATCGACGAGCAGTGGGAATGCTGAACCCTATGCGCGATAAAAAATAAAGGCACGTACCGGGGGAGAGAAGGGACGACACCTGTGACCACGGCTTGTCCAGAAGATCGTCGAGGGTAAAACCTCCTACGAGTGGGCTGGAAAGTAAAAGTGATGATGAAAAAAAAAAAATATATATATATATATATATATACTCCAGTATTTCTACTGCGCATATTTGGTCCTGGTTACTGTATTCCCCCTTTAATAGCACCCACCCAAGATAAGATACACCACTAGGACGAATTTCAGAGCCGGTTTTCTCCAAAACGCTTTAAGACTGCAGTCCCGTTTTGGGGACAGATTACTTGGAATTAGAGTGGTTTGTCCCGAAAACGGGACTACGCGTACCGTCCTAAAAGGGTTAAGGGCGCACCCCAACGAAAAGTGGGGAAGACCTCGTCGAGATATTTTTCCATAGACACCTTGCTCGGCGTTCTTCACTCTCTCCCCGTTGTCGAGAAAATCAGCTTGGAAGTACGTCCGAGGGGATGTGTTGTTTTATCACCGTAGTGTGATACGGGTGGGGGGGGGGGTGTTATCTTGTCACCGTAGTGTGATACGGGGGGGTGTTATTTTATCACACTAGTGTGATACGGAGGGGTGTTACTTTATCACACGTGTGATACGGGGGGGTGTTATTTTTTCACACGTGTGATACGGGGGTGTGTTATCTTGTCACCGTAGTGTGATACGGGGGGGTGTTATCTTATCACACTAGTGTGATACGGGGGGGTGTTATGTTATCACACTAGTGTGATACGGAAGGGTGTTATCTTGTCACACGTGTGATACGGGGGGGTGTTATGTTATCACACGTGTGATACAGGGGGGGTGTTATGTTATCACACTAGTGTGATACGGAGGGGTGTTATCTTGTCACCCTGGTGTGATACGGGGGGGTGTTATCTTGTCACACGTGTGATACGGGGGGTGTTATCTTATCACACGTGTGATACGGGGGGGGGTGTTATATTATCACCCTGGTGTGATACGGGGGGGGGGGTGTTATCTTATCACCCTGGTGTGGTACGGGGGGGGGTGTTATCTTATCACCCTGGTGTGATACGGGGGGGGGGTGTTATATCTCATCACACGTATGATACGGTAGTGACGCTTGCCTTTTTTGCTACTGCTATTGCCATCCCACTCTCATCCTTCTCTAATTGTCAGCTGTTTGGTTCCGTAAAACGTGGTGAAAGTACTAGTGAGGAGGGGGTAAAACAGAGACGTAAAACGTCACCATAGAAGTCGAGACAGACCCGGCGGGGGCAAATGGCAGATCACGAGGGTTTTCACAGGATGAAGGCGTGACACCCCGCGAGGAGAAATACACTTTCAGTGGGAGCTTGTAGCGATGCTGTGGCGTTATCCTCGCACCAGCCCCCCCCCCCCCCCCCCCCCCCCCCCCCCTCCCTCCCCGCTGCCGTTATTCGAACTATATATACTACTGCCGCCGTGTTTCTATCATGGGCTCGTGTGCGGGGGGAGAACAGGTGGCAATCCCCGAGTTCGCTATGGGAGCGATGGAGAACTGGGGGCTCGTGACGTATAGGGAGGTGGATCTTCTCATCGACGAGGTGTGGTCATGGGATGACTACATGGGGTGCACATGCGAACATGGGTGCATCGTATGGTGATTGACCTGTCGCTGTTCAAGTTGAGTTACTGGTTGGCCTGTCGCTGTTTCGAGTTGAAGCACTGGTTGGCCTGTCGCTGCTTGAAGTTGAGGCACTGATGGGCATGTCGCTGGTTCCAAGTTGTCGCTGCTTCATGTTGAGGTACGGATTAGCCTGTCGCCGTTTGAAGCTAAGGCATTCATCGGCATGTAGACGCTTCAAGTTGAGATACTGATTGACCTGTCGCTGCTTCAAGTTGAAGTACCGTACTATTTGGCCTGTCGCTGATTCAAGTTGAGGCACTGATTGGCCTAAAACTGCTTCAGGTTGAGGTACTGGTTGGCCTGTCGATGCTTCAAGTTGAGGTACTGATTGGCCTGTCGCTGTTTTAAGTTGAGATACTGACTGGCCTGTCGCTGCTTCAAGTTGGTACTATTTGGCCTGTCGCTGCTTCAAGTTGAGGCAGTGATTGGCCTGTCGCCGGCTTCGAGCTAAGAGTACTGATTGACCTGTCGCTGCTTCACCCAGTAGAGGTACCGCCCAAGAAAAAAGGAGTTTGTATCGGAAGCGGATGTGGGGACATAGAGGGGTGAAGGGGTTTCTCTTTCTTCGCCTCCTGGGCATTGTGGTCTGGTTCGGGGTCGTCGTTTCTCTTCGCTCGCCCTCGTCCATGTCCTCCTCAACTTTCGCCCTCTACCCCCCCTCTCTGCCTGGTGCTCCGTCTCGAAAGGGATGCGTGGTCGTTGGTCAAATGACTAAGGCAAGCAACAAATTAGTACGCCCCCCCCCCCCCCCCCCGCCTCTGCCCGGTCGGTGAAAACCCGACGTGCCCCGTCCCGGCATTGTAGGGACGCGAGGGTCTATGGTCTTATGACTACGGCCATGCATGATATTGAGTACCCCCCCCCCCCCCCCCCCCCCCCCCAACCCTCATCATTATAGAGAGTAGAACTCACATAGTAGGAGAATGTGAAATATACAAGGAGGAACGGGATGTGTTGAAAGAGATGAGGGAAATAGACGAATGTGACATGGAGGAGTTTGATATAATGAATAGCAGCGAGAAAACGATCGCTATCCTGGGAGATAGATGGTGGCCACAGGAGGCCAAACAGGAAGGGGATAAGAATAGCAAAAAGTTTCTATGTAATTTATGGAAACAACGTAAAATGAATGCCCAATTGTTGGAGGTGTCTTCTATTAGGAGTAGGAACGGTGCTCCGTCTCGAAAGGGATGCGTGGTCAATGGTCAAATGACTAAGGCAAGCAACAAATGAGTACGCCCGCCCCCCTCCCCCAACCCTCATCACTACCCTCTATAACCCTTGTGCTAATGCCTTGCCTTGCGTTGCCTTGCCCACAGGCCCAAGCATCGAGCCAGCAGCGGCAGCGCGTGTGCTCGGTGATCACGCACGAGCTGGCGCACCAGTGGTTCGGCAATCTTGTCACCATGCAGTGGTGAGCGAAGAGAACAAGTAGAGCACTCCTATCGTACAGCAGTGCTGTTTTGGTGGTGAACGCGTCCAGCGGCGGGACGGGAAGGGTATTGGAAACAAGGAGGAGAGAGAGTTGACACGTATTCTTTTTTTATAAAAAAACTAAAAAAAAAGTACGTCAGCTGTGAGTCCAACCGATCGGTCGATACCCAACTTTGCGAGCTGCGTGATAACCCGTTCGCGCGTTTTTCATTATTTCCCCCGCGATTGACTACTGCCCGGTGACTCTCCTGGATGCTGCCAGAGTCGACGAGAGGATAATACTTGCAGTCTCGATTTCCAAATGATTTCGGCCAGTACCATCTCGTGCACTGAAACAGCAGTTCGCTACAGTACAGTTTTTTTCTTGTGTTTGTTCTTGTGTGTTTGATGTTAGTATCTGTGGTGCATGCGCGTTTTTGCTCTTGGTGTATACTTGCGTGGGCTCGCTGTTTGCGCCTTTCATGTGAGTGTGGTGCACACAGGTTTTTTGTTTGCTGTGCTTTTTTCGGCGCAAGACGGTTGCGAAACGAAACGAAAGAATTGAGAGTCGGCCAATCGCATCTTATCCATTTCCATTTTCCCACTTCTCGTCCCCGCGCGCACACCCGTCGCCAAAATTCTTCACTGCTTTTTTTTTTTTTTTTTTTTTTCTTGGTTTTAATTTATTTATTTTTCAGCACGGGGCAATTTTGTAAATTTGCTGATTTTGTATTCTTCAACCATTTGTTTTTTACGTCTTTTTTCACTTCTCTTACAATTATTTTCTCTACTTTCTCATTGTTCTAATATTTTAGGCTAACAAATTGGGGTTAAGTTCTATCTGATTGTTTACTTTTTTTTTTTTTTTTTGGTCGCGGGACGATGTGTTGACTAATAGGTGGGACGACCTGTGGCTGAACGAGGGCTTCGCTTCCTGGATGCAAACCTACGCTGCCCACGACCTGTTCCCCATGTGGGGCATGTGGGAGCAGTTTCGTCGTGTCTGACCAGCAGTCGGCCCTCAGGCTGGACTCGCTGCGCTCATCTCACCCTATCCAGGTACATGCATGCCGTTGCTTAGCCGCTCGGCACCCTGCTGTCCCACCCGGGCCTAAGCCCTCAAAAATGAAGCTAGGTATAATTCTGAATCTCGTGGAGGTACCTTAGCACTGCAGTGCCGTGTTGGGGACAAATGACTTTGTATTTGAATAGTTTGTCCCTCAAAACGGGACTGCAGTTTGCCCTAGAAGGCTACATAAACTAACCCCCCCCCCGTGACGACGCCATGTATGTGCGTGGTGTTCACTCCACTCATGGTCTCACCTTTTACTATTGCAACAGTTTATCCCAAGCTAATGCCAAGCAGATTTGTTTTCGGGACAAGCCTATTCACCCGGTGTTATTATCTCCCGAAATGTCTTGAGCGGGATGTTCTTGAAGTGGGTAAGTATCCCACTGCAGCCGTTCGCGTTCCCCGAGCCTGACGGCGCTCGTGTGTTGCTGGAATGTATCCTGTGACCACACGGGCTATTGGTTGCCTGTGAACTGTAAAAGAGCCGGGCGAGGGGTTGACGCACCTGACAAAGCCGATGCTGTCATCATCATCACCATCATCATCATCATGCGCTGCCGTCGTTTTACGCTTTGCTCAAGGGACGTACGTAGCTGTAGTCCCGGGACACACTATTACGGGGGACCACAGTAAATAGGACCGAATGTTGTTGGTAAAAATAGCGAAATATGTAGGTTTTTGTGTGTACCGTAGGTCCTATTAACTATGGCCCCCCGTACCATTAATAGTCCCCTTTGAGACTCGAGAGGAAAAAAAATGTCGCAAATAATGTGACGAATTCGGCATCGGCCGCACGAAACAGCAGGCCGGGCTCCCGGGGTATGACTTTAAGACCATCAGCAGTAGAGATAATACCAGGTAAACCGGTTTGTCACGAGAAAAAAAAAATGAATTAGCGTGGGACTTTTTTTTCAGTAGTAGATGGTCTAAGACCGTATTATGGAGATATAAAGATGGACAATACCACGTTTTTGGGCTTGTTTGTGACGGGGTGGTCTTAGTTAACCCTTTTAGAACCACGGTCCCGTTTTGAGGACGAACCCGTCAAATTCTCTTAAGTAGTTTTTGTCCCCGAAACGAGACTGCAGTGCGAAAAGGGTTAATATTGATATAAACCAGGCAAAATCCATGTGGTTGGTCCCCTAAACGGGGCTGCAGCAGTGCTGTACTAAAAGGGTACTGGCACACCACTACTGCTGTACAGGGATGTGTCCAACTTGACTATTAATACTGCTGCATGGAGCTGTACGATGCGGGAACGAGCATGCTATTAATAACACGTACGATAGGTGTGCTCGTAGCACTTTTTGGGTGAAAATATTTTCTGAGTGACGGGTCTCCCTCGTCAACCCAAAAATCGTCGGAATTTCGTTCCGAATAACGGGGCTCCTCAAAACCCAAAATAGTCGGACTTTAGTTCCGAATGACGGGGCTCCTCAACCCAAAATCGTCGGAATTTCGTTCCGAACGACGGGGCTCCTTGACCCAAAATCGTCGGAATTTTTCGTTCCGAATGACGGGGCTCCTCGACCCAAAATCGTCGGAATTTCTTTGTTGTGTTGGGAAGATTTTCGTTGTGTGCTTGGTTCATCGGTAGTACGTGTATTTACCTCTAAAAATCAGTTTTTTTGGGTGACTTAGCAATAGTGAGGGGCCTCTGAAAAAGAAATGGCGTACTTGTACGTACGTACCGCCGTCGCACGCCCCATACCTGGTACGGAATACAAGGCGCTTCGCTCCGCTGGCGGCCTACGCCGCCCGCTACGCTCGCTCAGGAAGGAAAAGTACATAAAAAAATTATGCGAAGCGGACAGAGGTCCATGATTGAATATTGCTTGTTGCAAACTGGCGCCTTGATAATGCCAAGAGTCCCGCCGCCATGCTTCAGGAGAAAACAGCTCGGACGCCATATATGCTTCGCGTCGCGGGCGGTTTTCCGCTACGCTCGCTCATATGTCGTACATACGTACATACCCCAGGTAGGGTACTTATTTTCTTCTTTCGATATGCTCTGTGTCTGTGTACTCGTCGTATGTACGCAAGATAAAGCACAGCACGGTACACAGTAGCACAGCAAATACAATGAAAATGAAACCGAAAATATCGGAAAGAAAAAAATCCCCGTCCCCTTTCGTATAATAATTTCCTGCCTGATTGGAACACCTTACATTAGTCATGAAAAAAAAAATGAATAAATGAAAAAAAGAAAAAATCAAACACCAGAACTTCTCTCTCAGCCTCGTACGCCGCCCGCCGCTCTCGCGACCATCTCGCCACGATTCAGTCCGGGTAAAGCTTGCCTCCCTCTCTTCCACAGTGAACCCCGTCGCCCGCCTCGCGTGAAGCCCGGTGCTCACCGTGGACCTCGACGCAAGCTCGACAATGTTGGTGCTCATTCGGGGTACCTCCATCTTGTGACTTTCAGCCCGGTCGCAAAAATAAGCACCGCTTGAATGTTATCTTACAATCCCGAACGACCCTTAAATACTCGTACGTACTCTATCAAACATCACAAATGGAGGCCAGACAGAGCCTATTGATGCATCCCTCGTGTCTCGAGGCACACGCGACGCCGAGGCACGAAAGCGGCGACAGCGCTCCTTGCAACTCCCCCTCTACACGCCAGCATCCGCTGACACCCGCGACGGTGCCGGGTTCGCCCGCGCAACCGTGCTCGGAGTACACGCACGCGCACGAAACGAAAGAAGAAAAAGGGAAAGAAGGACTGAAAGTACGACGAGAAATGGAGAAAACGAAGACCCGCTGGAAGGGTCCGGCAAGTAATAAAAGGAGGCGATTTCCAAGTGGGAGCTCTGAGAGGCCAGGGATGTACCAAGCGAGCACGCTCAGAGATCGAGATCTAAGTAAGTAGTTCTATGTGGACCGTTTGTATATTATTATTCAATACAAAAGGTCATTGTATTCAGCAACAGTGTGGTGTCAAACAACAATACGTACGGTGTGATCGATGATCTAAATATGATGCGATGGTTAACGGCACTCTTCTTGCCCCCTTTTGACGAATAGCCATCAATATATGGAACTCCCGAAGCTGAAACTACACGTAGTACATTTAAGCCAAAAGAGGCCTTGACGGGCCAAAGCTAATGTAGACCGTCATCCCCACACGTTTTAATAGGATGCCAAGGACTACGATTTGCATATAGGTCTGGGCAGAGATGGAGGCGTTTTTTTTACGGATTCTGAAGACGGGCGTCATTATGGAGGGAGACAGAGAGGGCGGGGACAGGGGAAGGGTTTAGGAGTATATAGGGGGCCGTTAGAATCGGAGAGTTTTTTCCCAGAATTTCCAAACTTGGAAAAGTCGGAAATTTGTCCGCAACACGATACGGAGGCGTTCTGTCAGGATTCGAGAAAAATTACTGAGCGCAAAATATCAGGAAAGCTAAATTTCACATATTTTATTTTCGTGGAAAAAATAACCAGGAAAACCTGGAAGATTTGCGCGAAAAACCCCCCCAAAAAATTTGAAAATTAAATTATGGGAAAAAAGCTCTCCGATAGTAACACGGCCCTTAGCTTTCTATACGTATTATACCGTACTTAGGGTATAGAGCTCACTTGAGGAACCTCAGAAAATTTGGATCTGAGGGACACCCTTACATTCCGTAAAACGTACCTGGTACTACGTACCATGGTAACAAATTAGAAACTCTCAATATTTATAGCTCAACAGTATACCTGGTCTAGACCTACCAATCGGCAGCGAGCGGTGTCGTGCCGTCTGCTCGTGTGCCTCTCTCTGCTCTGCACGCAGCTATGCACATCAAGCACGAGGTACTAGAGAGTGACCCCCTTTTTTTTCCCGTCCTCCTCGCGTTCTACCAGGATAAAACCCTCTCGTCGGTAGAGAGCCCATACGTCGGTAGAGTGCATGACTTACCAAAAACAGCGGATTCGAATGGTTGGTGACCAAAAATCACATTTCTTTCTGTATGGTCGACGTAAGAAATGTCGGGCGCCCTGCCCCTACACACCGTAGCAAGCACTACGTAACCAACTAGAAACTCAACATTTATACGTAGTGCAACATTTATACGAGTAGTCGGTGGCGACTAGGCAACGACGGTATTACGGGGGACCATAGTAAATAGGACCAAATATTGTTAGTAAAAATAGGCGAATATGTAGGTTATTGTGTGTACCGCAGGTCCTATTAACTATGGTCGTCCGTAATAGTAGAATCTATGAACACGTATTTTTTAGCCGTCGGCGACTCACACGTAGCCAACTTCCAGGTACAGTAGAAACTGTCGTTACGGGGGGGGGCATAGTAAACAGGACCAAATATTGTTAGTAAAAATAGGTAAACATATAGGTTTTTGTGTGTACCGTAGGTCCTATTAACTATGGCCCTCCGTAATAGTACGTATTTTATCCGTCGTAGTCGCCGGCGACATACACCTACGAGCCAACAACATTATTACGGGGGAAAAAATGAAAAAGTAAAAACATCGTAAATAGGAACAAATATTGTTACTAACAGTAGGGATATATGCAGGTTTTTGTGCGTACCATGGGTGGGGGCCGGGTTTCTCCAGGTTTCACTCGAATCTCGCCGATATGCGCCGAGTTGCGCCTACCAACCTGCAACGATATGCGCTCCAGTGAGTTGATTGCGTTGTTGTTGTACATTGCGCAAATTATTTTTTTAAAAAAAACACCACGGTGAGAGCCGCACTCGCAAATCGTATTCCGTTCCTAAAAGGCACGGTCCTAGTTACTATGGTCCTCCGTAATACGGTAGTAGAAACTTTCAATACTTCGTATGTGTGTGGGCTACGACTGCTAGTAGGAGGGAAAATTGAAAAGAAGGCCGAAGATGACAAACGGGAAAAAGAAGAGAAACAGAAGTAAGCACTACTGTATTTAGTAGCTGTCGGCGACTTAATGCTCGTGTGAATAGGCAGCCTGACTCACAGCCCCTGATCTTCTTTCTGCCTTTCCGCAGGTGCCCATCGCCCACGCGGAAGAGGTGGAGCAAGTGTTCGACGCCATCAGCTACTGCAAGGGGGCGTGCGTTGTGAAGATGCTCAACGCCGTCCTCGGAATGGACATGTTCAAGAAGGGTCTGCAGGTACTGCCTGTGTGTGTTTTCACATGAAACCGTTCTTTCTACCCGTCGACATCCAGCACAACCTCGTTCCCCACTCTCGATCTCCTCCTGGCGCAGTGGGAAAACGTTGGGTAGCGTTTCACTAATTTCGTGAGTTCGAGTCTCACCGAGTGCATGCTCATAGGGACTTTTTCTTGCATAAAATTGATTAGCGGAAAGCGCGAGAGCGTGAGTTAGCTGTACATTCGATGAAAATCGACGAGCAGTGGGAATGCTGAACCCTATGCGCGATAAAAAATAAAGGCACGTACCGGGGGAGAGAAGGGACGACACCTGTGACCACGGCTTGTCCAGAAGATCGTCGAGGGTAAAACCTCCTACGAGTGGGCTGGAAAGTAAAAGTGAAAAAAAAAAAAAAAAAAACATTGGTATGCAGTGAGCAGAGTAAACAACGCTATTCATAGTGAGGCAGACCCTATACCTTGGTACAATTGTAAAGAACCCACGACGGACCTTAAACCAGTGCATCTCCCGATATATTTTTCCAGGGCTTTCCTTGGGGATTAATCCCGCGGATCGTGGAATCGCGGTGAATCAACCACAACAGATTGACGACGAGGAGTAAGCAATGGCAAACCGTAAGAAAAACAAAATCACGGCGAATCGAATGACGATGTTGTTGATTTTTTGTTCACGAAGTAGGAAGCGCGGTATGACGTTGTGAAGATATTCAAGAAGGGTCTGAAGGTACTGCTGTAGTAAGGCAGACCTTTACCCTGGTATAGTACAGTACAGTAGTGATAAGAATGCACGATGGACCTTACACCCATGCATCTCCCGATATGATTACGCACCGTGTTGGGTTCTGATTGCTGAAACAGGAGGCGGTGACTGCGTGCTGTTGTATACCGAAAAAGTCAACATGTGAATAAAATGGAAGACAGCTACCTCAACGAGAACGTCGTCGAAGCTCAAGTACCATTCCGGCCGGAAATATAGTGTACGTTTGATGCTGACATCAGAGTCCGAAATGTGGATCATATTTCCGGGCAGAGTGGTACTCGATCGCGCGTGCTACGAAGGATTTTTTCATGATACGTCTGTGAATTTCTGCCTCCGAGATGTGGGCGGCTTGCTTTATGCCCCTCTGTCCCCCAAGTGCAAGGACTTTTTTATACAGTAGTAAGTGGTAGTGGTCCCTCTATATATAGTGCCGGTTGAGTGTTAATAGTGCCGGTTGAATGTTATAGTGCCGGTTACCCGCTATATGTAGTGCCTGTGGAATCGCTCGGCCTAGATGGGATTCACCAGCGCGGTACACAGTGTGCGGTGCGGAGTAATTAGTGCCGGTTGACGCTTTATATAGTGCCGGTATTGTTACCTGGCGCATATCATACGGGCACTGTACAGGGACCGCTACTTTTACGCAGTATTAATATTGAATCCATACGCTCCAGTGGTGTTGAGAGTAATTACCCGGGTATGTACCCCCACAGTAAATACCCGGGTATGTACCCTCAGAGTAAATACCCGCGGGTGTGTACCCTCACAGTAAATACCCGGGTATCTACCCTCGCAGTGAATACCCAGGTATATACCCTCAGAGAATATGCCCGGGTATGAGGGTACAGTACAGAAAAAAAATACCGTACCGAACACATCCTTGAAACCCAGCCATTTCACTACTTGCAATTGTTTTCCATGCTTACTTGAATTACGTTATCCCCAAAGAATTGGGGTTGCGGTTTCTATTCTAAAGAGGATTATCGTTCCTCGTTGTTATCTCATTTGTAATTAAAAAACACACACACACGCATATATTTTTTTCTTCGTTATGTTTCGCATGGTTTCGCGTCCCCAGTGTTTTCTTGAGTTACGTTTGCATAGTGTAACATGATGCTGGTGCGTACCAGGCATTTTTGTTTTCGTTATTCACCTTTTGTGTTTCTCTTCTCTCGCGCCTTGTGTGTTTCTCTTCTCTCGCGCCTTTTGTGTTTCTCTTCTCTCGCGGGTGCAGGAGTACATGAAGAAACACAAGTACGGAAACACCGAGACGTACGACCTGTGGGACGCTTGGTCGCAAGTGTCCGGCAAGGACATCGCCAAGGTGGAGTTTCGTTTTTTGTCGGTGCCTGCTCTCGGGTCCTTGCGTTTTTTTCACTCGTGGTGTGTTTCATGTGCGTACGTATTATAGCTCTATTTTGTTATGTCCTTTGAATTCACACCTCGGACAGGTCACCTAACAGATCATCTACCGATTATTTGGTGATCTAGATCCTTCAGGACAGGAATATCATCTGTATGATCTGTATGATCTATATGATCTGTATGATCTGTACAATATGTACGATCTGTATGATCTGTATGATCTAGCTCATGTTGCTGTGTGGGAGCGGTATACTCTGCATGATCTACGGTCGCGCATGTTTCCTTGGGTTGTATCTGTACTATTATATCTATACACTACAGATGCACAACCTCTCATATCGGCAGGCGAGGAACTATATCATCTATCTGCAGATGATCTATCTGTACATGATCTATCTGTACATGACCTGTAGACTATCTATCTGTAGATGATCTATCTGTAGATGATCTATCTGTAGATGATATATCTATAGATGATACATCTGTAGATGATCTGTCTGTAGATAATCTATCTGTAGATAATCTATCTGTAGATGATCTATGTGTCCGAGGTGTGCAGAGTTACGTTTGCACCTGCAGCACAGCACACTTCTGTTTTTGGGACACACTCCTACTTGGACGAAAATTCGGATAACTTTATCCGGCAAGGAAGGACATGCGCCAAAAGGTGGAGATTCGAGTGTGGATGGGTGTCCGTTTTTTGTCCGGTTGACCCTCCTACGGGGGGATCCTCGCGTTTTTTTTTTTTTAACTTGTGAAGTACAGCAGTATTTATATTACCTTGCGAATATGGAGCTTCGTCGAAGTCCTCGATCTCACAGCTGATGATACAGTTTTTAGTTTTCAGAAGTCAATAAGACTACAGTAGGCGGCAAACCAACATGCGATGATTTGGCGTTGTTTTGCCCACCAGGTAGGGTTTGTCTTCCCTCACGCTACCGTCTCCGTCTCCGTCTCCGTCTCCGCCATGTGACCGATGTTGTGATGATGATGGTGATCGTGATCGTAGTAGTAATGTTGATGGTAATGGTGATGGTGATGGTGGTCGTGATTTTGATGGTAGTGGTGGTGAAAGTGGTGGTGCTGCTGATGAACGATGCATGATGGATGATAAATGACACATGAGGGATGATAAATGGCATGTGAGGGCTGACGAACGACGAATGGGCGGATGTTTTTTTTTTTGTTCAGATGATGCGGTCGTGGACGGAGCAAATGGGGCACCCCCTGGCGACGGTGACCAAGGAAACGTGGGAGGGAACCTCGTGCACGCTGGAGTTCAAGCAGTCCTGGTGAGGCGCTATGTCCCTCTCGTTAGCGCTCCGATGGTGCATTCGTTTATTCCTTACTCCTTCTACCCTCCAGTGAAGTACTTGTTCTTTCTTCACCCCTTTTTATTTTATTGTTTCTTAAGAGAGCGTGCGACTTTTTTTTTCTCATGTTTCTTTTCGGTGTGGTTCGTCTCTCTTATCCTCCCCCCCCCCCCCCCCTCTCTGTGTCCCCCTTGCCTGCAACCGAAAGCATGACTCTTTTGTCACGGCTTCTTCTCGAACAACCGAAAAGACTCGTGCAATAACACATGCTGATATACCGTACCAGGTAGTTTGTAATACAGCAAACGATCACGTGATTGTGCGAAACGTAAAAAAACGCCTTCCAACTATACCTCAAAACCGAACCATGCTTTTTGATACCTGGTAGGTTCCTAGCAGATGGGTCCGAAGCACAGGGGGAGGAGAAGCAGTTGTGGAACCTGCCCCTGCTATACACTACCGCCTCCAATCCTACGGAAACTCAGCTGGAGATGATGTCAGGGGAGACGCACACACTGAAGGCGAGGCGCAGGGAGTTCATTTTTTTTCGGGAGGCGTTTTCAGGGGCGGGGATAGTGGTGGTGGCGGGGTCTCGCCGTCTTTTTTGCGTACCGCTGTGATGGGGAGTGTTATCCCTGTTTGATTTTCACATCAGGATCCAATGGTGATTGCTTTCTCCGTCAGGGTGGTATGTGGCTATCGCCAAGGAAACGAAACGTGTACGTACGTATTGCAGCGTCTGCCCCCAATCACGGCTCGGTGTGTTTTTTTGTTAAAATATTTTTTGTTTTACTTTGGTTTCGGCGTGTTTTTTTTTCCGGAAGTTGCAGAAGGTATGGAGGCGTTTTCTTTACAGCAGTGTCTCGTTCATTTTATTCCACTTGGTGGAGCGTTTGTGCCATTGGGCGTGATTTTGGGCTCGTTGTGCGATTATTAATAGCTCTTTGCGGTGGCGGTTTGGGACATTGCGGGAAGACTGACAGATCGCTTCCATTTTTCAGCTTTCTTTTGCTGTTAATATAACCCCCCCCCCCCCCCCCTTTGTTCTCGTTTGTCTTATTACTTTAGTTTGTTTTCGTTTTTTTTTTTCTTGCCTTTTTCGTTTCCGTCTTGTTTTTTTTTCTCTGCACATCTGTTTTGTTCCTTCTTTTCCCATGTTTTTTTCGCCTCCTTTTTTCCCGTTTTTTTTCTCTTGTCATTTCTCTTTCGTTCTTTCACCCCCCCCGTAATTTTTTTTCTCTTCTTCTTGGTGATGATATAACCACTACATGTTTCGGCCATGCCCTGACCCTCGTGGAACCGCTTGATTTGTGTTTCTTTTAACAGGTGGAGTTGAAGAATAAGGACGACTGGGTCAAGATCAATGCCGGGCAGCACACGCTGATGAGAGTCCTATACACGCCCGAGATGATGAAGCGCCTGGAGGCCGGCGTGCGCGACAGGACGCTGGCGCCTGAGGTCGGTGGCAGTCGGTTGGTACAAATGTGGTGATCGGTATGAACATAGTGGTCGGTCGGTACGAAGGTCGCGATCGGCACGAAGGTAGTGGTCGGTATGAAGGTGGTGGTCCGCACTCAAGTGGTGGTCGATACGAAGGTGATCGGTCGGTATGAAGATGACGGTCGGTACGAAGGTAGTCGGTCGGTATGAGGGTGGCGGTCGGTACGAATGTGACATGTTTGTGACGCGGCGGTACTACTGCGGTGTCGTATTTATCTACTTGAGTATCATTACATGACAAAACTGCCTCAAGGCGGACCAGCGCTCGCTTGAGACTGCATCCGGGGACACGCGATTCAGAACAATGATGCCTCGTTACACAATATCGTCACACCATATAAACCCCAAATATCCTTAGACCGGTATCGACCACTGCAGTATCGCAAGCTCGGCGGTCGGTACGAAGGTGGCGGTCGGCGTGAAGGTGGTCGTCGATACGGAGGTAGCGGTAGGGACATGGGTGGCGGTCGGTACGAAGGCGGTGCTCTTGTTTGTTCTGGTTGTTGCTGCTGAAGTACCGCGCTATTGTAGCATCGTGTCTTCATCTATTCTACGAGTACCCTATCTGAACACGTTTGCCTCAATAACGAATGGAACCATTTTTTTGTCCGCGCCGCGGACGCAAGCTTGGTACGCAACTTTTTTCTTTTTTTTTTTTGTCTTTTTTTTTGTCTTTGGTTGCTGAATGAAGGACCGCGCCAGCATCGTGTCTGACGCGTACGCCTTAGTGAAGGCCGGTCGAATGGGCGCCGACCAGCTGGTCCAGCTTCTGCCCGCCTACAAAGAAGAGGACAACAGCACCGTGTGGAAGGCGGTCGACTCTGTGCTCCTCGCTCTCGATAAGGTACACACGATACGTACGAGTGCAGGAAACTCAATAAGGTACACACTGTCGGGACACTCGATAAGGTACGAAATCAGGATACTCGATAGGGTACACATTTTATAGGGACTCGAAAAAAGATACGGTAGAGGACACGACCCACCATAGTAATGTTTTATTCCAAGTGTAAATGCACCGGGTATTGTTAGTTATAGTTTTTTGAATGTATACCGCCCAGAGGGGGTAAATAAAACTGGAGCAATTCGTGCTTGCATGGCCAGGAATATAGAGATCGTTTGGTATACACACAATAGTCTAAACGTGGATTATATTACCGGCGAGAGTGGTAGCTGGTACCATAGTTGCCCGTATTTACCGTATCACACGCAAGTTAACTCACCAAACGTGGGTTATATTGCCGGGCAGGGTGGTAGCTGGTATCGTAGTTACCGGTAATTACCGTCGTATCACCCGGGGTGATAAGATAACACACCCCCTGGGACGAATTTCAGAACTGATTTTCTCCTAAACACGCCTGGAGGCGGGCACACACAGAGAATGAAAACGGAGGTTTTGGAAACGAGGTACTTCCATGAACCCGCCGCTCGACGTTAGTTTGTTTTGATGGTCTTATGATTTCGGTCCTATTGTTGTTTGTTTTTTGTTTGCTACTGGAGTTGTTTTTCATTCGTTTTTGTTTGGTAACGCTTTTATTGTTGTTGCGTTGGTTGTTTTGGTCGTTTTGACTGTTTTTGGTTGTTCGCTTTTGTCGTCGCTTATTTTTGTTTGTTCGTCTGTCTGTCTGTCTGTCTTCTTTTTTTTTTTTTTTTTTTTTTTGGCAGATTCTGAAAGCAGACGAGACGATGCACACGCACTTCTCGAAGCTGGCCGCTGGTCTCCTTGCGCCGATCGCGAGCAAGGTGGGCTGGGAGCCGAAGGACGCCGACGGGCACTCGGGCAAGCTACTGAGGGCGACGGTCATCGAGCTCCTCGCTGCGTGAGTCGGCAAGACTTAACTTAACCCAATCCTGCATTTTTGATGTTTTTTTCAATGTTTTTAGTGATGTATATCGGCGGCAGTATAAAGCAGCATTCTTGATGTTTTTGATGTTTGGCGAAGCGAGTTGCTACTTCATTGCTGCCGCCGAAAACGGATAGTACAGTACCAGGTATATTTTTCATCGCACACCTCGGACATCTTATCGATTCCCACTTCATCGCGTACATGGTATAGATGTATCAAGGCACATACAGATATATTTCCTGATCTGCACTATTACGGGGGTCCATAGTTAATAGGACCTATGGTATACATAAGAACCTATATATATTACCTATTTTTACCAACAATATTTGGTCCTATTTACTATGCCCCCCCGTAATAGTATGATCTAGGCAACGTTTCTGCCCCGCGGGGGGGTGTACCCATTATCATGCGTGGCCGTAGTCGTGTGACCGTAGACCCTCGCATCCCTACAATGCCGGGACGGAGCGCGTCGGGTTTTCACCGACCAGGCAGACATTGCGTGCACCAAGCGCAAAGCGCCGTGAGGTGTTGGGCGAGTCGCATGAAGGGTGAGCTGCATCCTGCGAAGAACCGCTTCTGAGGGGGGGGATTGTCTTGCATATGGATGACAGCGTCAATGACCTGATTTAATTTCTGGTGTGGCCAAATCCAGAGACAGCAATGGGTTCACGATGTAACTGCCTCGTGCGTGCGTCACCATATACACACTACGTGATACGATCTTCCCCCTTGTGCGGAGTAAAAGGGTTCTTCCAGGGGGGGGGGGGGGGCGCATTTCCTGTTTTCATGAGCTACTGTAGGACATATTTACTGGGTTGGATCTGTACTGGTGTGTGTACAGGCCCTGCGCACCATGTCGCACCGGCAGGTTAGGATCTACTCCTCGTGCTGCGGTAGATTTTCTAGATGGTAATATGTAAGGCTAGCGTTGTTAACTCCTTTAGTACCGCAGTCCCGTTTTGGGGACAAATCACTTGGAATGAGACTGGTTTGTCCCCAAATCGGGACTGCGGTACTAAAGCGGTTAACGTTGCCGGGGAACATGGCAGTAATCACGACCAACTATGCTCAGTAAAAATACTGGGATGTACCAGGCAAAGGTTTCTGCGTATGTGATGGGTCCCGATTACTATACCCCCCGGTAGTATTTTAAGGCTATTACGGGAGTCCATAGTAAACAGGACCTACGGTAAACACAAAAAACTATATATTTACCTATTTTTACTAAGCATATTTGGTCCTGATTACCATGTTCCCCCACAATATTGGGCTAAGGGGCCCGGTCAGTCCCAGTGGCATATTTCGGCCGAACAGCAGTGCTACCCCCGTACTTTTACTGACAATATTTGGTCGTATTTACTATGGTCCTCCGTAATAGGCGCATTTGTAGTATGCTTGGTAAAAATACTGGAATATACCTGGTATAGGTTTTTGTGTATGTGATGGGTCCTGATTACTATACCCCCCGTAATAGTAAAAGGCTATAGCCCTTTTCCTATCATTGCTGAGGCGTGCTGGGATAGGGGTATAGCACTACTGTTTGGCCGAAATAGGCCACTTTGACTGACCGGGCTCCTAGACCCTGTTATGATTGATTGTCAGGGCTGCGGTACTGTGTGGGGACAAACTACTTGGAATTTGAGTAGTACAACGAGCGATAATCGAATGATTGCACCAAAAGCTTGCACAAGGTGAGTTTTGAGTAATTTGTCGATCCCGCATTTTTTTTTTTTTTTCATGTAATATGTACAGGGAGAGAGGGCATGCCTCACGTTTTAGCTCGGTGAAACTGGAAACTCTTATACGCTTGAAGTATATGTAGGGTGTAGGGGCTGGATGAAACCGGAGATCCTACCAGGTACCTGACATGTACCTGGTTTTACGGGGATCCATATTAAATAAGACCTACGGTACACACAAAAACCTGCACATTTACCTATTTTTACTAACAATATTTTGTCCTATTTACGGTGGTCTCCCGTAATATTTATTTTGACGAAATTAAAATACCGATAGAGCCTGTGAGTCGCCACGAGTGAACCCTTTCAGGACCGCAGTCCCGACTGGGGAGGACCATAGTAAATGGGACCCAATATTGTTAGTAAAATAGGTAAATATATACCAGGTAGGTTTTGGTGTGAACCGTAGGTCCTGTTTACCATGGCCCCCCGTAATAGTTGGTCCCCCGAACGGGACTGGCTGCAGCCCTAAATACAACGATTAGGTCATCAACTACCAGGTACTTGTCAGTCGGAGGGATAGAATAGTCAGTCGTTTCCCGGAGGTGCCCACTATCCGTTTTTATTGGGTTTCCATACTGGTAGGAGGGATTGCTGACTGCGAGCTTTCCTGGTTTTTTTGTCTTTCTTTCTTGGGCGGGAGGGAGGGAGGGACCCTCTCGCCCTGGGAGACGGCTAATTTTGGCTCTCGCAAGTCGACTGACCATCAACTGGCTTTCTAACCAGCTGACTTGCCGAATAAAATCAGGCCAGTCGGCTCACGGCAACTATATACCGATCAGTCAGTAGCTGTGACCCCTGCCGACTAACGTGTCTATAGCGAAACTCCTACGGTCGGCGTGCGTTATTTTTTTTTTCATCGTTTTGTGACTGACCGACCAACCGACTCTGCGCGCTTGGTCAGGTTCTCCGCGGACTCGCCGGAGGTGCAGGAGCAGGCGCAGGCGCGCTTCCAGGCGCACATGGACAACCCAAGGGAGGGCAAGGCTCTCCCGAGCGAGTACGCCATACCCGTGTACAACATTGTCCTTAAGACCGGCGGGCAGCGCCATTTCGACCAGGTGCTGGCCGCTGTGCCTTATCTCGTGCAGTGTTTTGTCTTGTGTTACATATAGCCTCGTGTGCTGTTTTTTTATTTTTGTGGAGATTTTTTTGTTTTGCCTCGTCGAGGGGGGGGGGGGGGGGGGGGGGGGGGGGGGGGGGGGGGGGCAGAGCTGCTGATTGGCTGTAAGTAAACACGGGGATGCTAGGGGATGGAGGGCAAACCACGTTCGACACGATACTTTACTAGGGAGGGGAGAGGGAAGCGGGAAGTGTGCAATATTCACTCTAATTAAAAAAAATCATGTTCCGATTCGGGGATGCAATCTCATCAAAACACACAATTAAATAATTAAAATTTCCAACTTCTGTAATTCGTACTGGAAATAGTGTTGATTATTCATTTTTCGAGCTCGGGCACACGAAATAGACACTTTCGATACGATATCCAACAATACAGTACCCAACTTCGACGAAAATTGTTGAGATCGCAGAGCCGTGCTAATTTTGGGGTTGCATTTTTTTCCCCTGAGGGGACTCCTCTACTCGAGGAGCTCTGTGTTGCGTTTTATCATTTGCAAGCCCCAACTGATTATGTGTCGGGGCTTAGCTTGAAAATATTTATCAAAAATCGGTTGCTGGGTGACTTACTAGCAGTATAGAGCTTCTCATGTCAGGAGCCTCGGAAAAAATTCTTGAAAATTCAGGTTTTACCGTAGCACTATGCAGAGAAAAAGTCAGTACTCGTACATAAACGTAGGTGCTCTTCCCCTATATACCGCAGCACACGTCACCGCCCCAGGGAGTTTTCTCAGAATGTTGTAGGATATCGTGATCAACCATTTCACGACTCGGGAGAGATCATGATCTGTAAGTCATGTAGGTAGATCTCAAGGCAGTCGTTTTGATGTGGTGTGCGGGATAAGCATAGTGCAATCTTAACCGAGGAAACAAGCTATCAGTAAAGTAGATCATGCAGAATTATACGGTTCCCCTCCGGCGACATGAGCTGTAGATCATACAGATCATTCAGATGATACAGATCCAGGAATAGATGATCTATCTGCCCTGAAATATCTGTAGATCATCTGTAGATCATATGAAGTGGGAATCGATGATCTAGATCATCCATCTGTCTGATGGGCAAACGTTTAAACAGCCCTGCTGTGGCATGCTTATCTTCTGCTGCCCCCCCCCCCCTCCCTCCCTTCCTTCTCTCCCCCCCTCTCTCGGCTCCTCGTTTTTTTTTTTTTTCCTTTCCTGTTTTGTTGATGGTTGCAGCTGATGGGGCTGCTGGAGCAGTGCGACGATCAGGCCGAACGCAAGATGATCTACTCGTCGATCGGGTCCTGCCCGACGGAGGCGATGAAGAAGCAAGTCTTGGAGTGGGCCGTCTCCTCGGTGAAGCTGCAAGACTTCTTCTACCCGCTCAACAGGCGAGTCTAGGAGGAGGAGGATGAGAAGAAGTGGGAGGCGTTCGTAAATTGTGCCGGGGAAGGGAGGTAGGGGGGGGTGGCTGGGGAGGTGGGGGCGGGGGGGAGGGGCGTACTCATTTGTTGCCTGCCTTGGTCATTTGACCATTGACCACGCATTCCTTTCGAGACGGAGCACCGCTCCTACTCCTAATAGACACCTCCAACAATTTGGCGCTCACTACGTTGTTTCCATATTTTGCATAGAAAAATATTGCTGATCTTATCCCCTTCCTGTCTAGCCGCCTGTGGCCACCATCTATCTCCTAGGATAGCGATCGTTTTCTCGCTGCTATTCAGTGCATCAAACTCCTCTGTCAGATTCGTCTATTTCCCTCATCTCCTCTTGTAACACATCCCGTTCCTCCTTGTATATTTCACATTCTCCTACTATTACGGGGGTCCATAGTTAACGGGACCAAATTTTGTTAGAAAAAATAGGTAAAATATATAGTTTTTTATGTATACCATAGGTCCTATTAACTGTGGACCCCCGTAATATGTGAGTTCTATTATGGGGGTCCATAGTTAACGGGACCAAATTTTGTTACTAAAAATAGGTAAATATATAGGTTTTTATGTATACCATAGGTCCTACTAACTATAGACCCCCGGAATACTCTCTATTGCTTTGCCACACGGGCACATCTGTGCATCTACTTCTTCCTCCTCCCGGCTACTGGTATACCTCTTTCTTCTTTCTGGCAGGTCCAGGTCCCCTACACGAAAACGCAGTTTCAGTGTGTGTGTGTGTGTGGGGGGGGGGGGTACTCATTTGTTGCTTGCCTTAGTCATTTGACCATTGATGACGCTTCCCTTTCGAGACGGGGCACCGTTCCTACTCCTGATGGAGACACCTCCAACAGTTTGGCGCTCATTACGTTGCTTCCATATAGTACATGGAAAAAAATGGTCGTCTTGTCCTCTTCCTGTTTCGCCGCATGTGGGAGGGTGTACTCGCTATCGTCCATGACCGTAGCCGTATGACCATAGACCCTTGCATCCCTACAATGCCGGGACGGAGCACGTCTGGCTTTCACCGACCATACACCATGCAGACATTGCTTGCACCAAGCGCGAAGCGTAACTTGAGGTGTTCGGCGAGTCTCATGAAGGGTGAGCTGCATCCTAGTAAGAACCGCTTGTGAGGCGGACTTCCATATTGAACATAGTTTCAGTGAGTTGTTGTTTTTTTTCCGGTGTGGCCACTTTCAGGAGGTGTTATGGTTTGCGCGTTTACGGTACTTTTCCTCGAAGCCAAGACCGCCATGGAAAAAACTTATCTCCGGCTCGTCTTCCCGTGCCTCCGCGAAGCCATACATAGGCGCTTGGCGCTTGCTTGTCCCCGAGGCTGCTGAAGATGCGCCTGAAAAATCTGAAAGTTTACCTTCACCCCTCTTCCTTCTCCCCTCGCCGCTACCCTCCCCCCTCTTCTCCCCCCCCCCGCCTCCCTTCTGTATGACCTTCCCCCCTCCCCTTCCCGTTTCCCCTCTCCGCTACTTCCCCCCGCTCCCCACTACCCGCTACCCCATCCCTCGTGCCCCCGTCGTTTGGAAACCTTTTTTTTTTTCCGCTACGAACCACCGTGCTACTGCTGTAGCGTCTCCTCCTCGGGTAAGCTGGGGCAAGACCTGACGTGGGAGTTCTTCAAGGACAACTTCGAGAGGATCAAGGCCATGCTAGCGAAGGCCTCCCCTTCTTTGATGGACGCGGTGATCTTGTTCTGCTGCGGCGGTTTCACCTCGGAGGACAAGATGGAGGAGGTATAAAAGCGGGCGCTCGCTCGCCAGTGGTTTTGGGAGGGCACGATTTTGATTGGTTCATGTGCCCGAGAGCATATATGCACGAAAAAAATTAAAAAATCGACATCCCACGTTTTTGTTTTCGAGACCCAGAGATTGGGGGGGGGGGGGGAGTTGTACTACAGTAAAACCAGGTTTAAAAATATGAAGAATGTGCGCTTTGTTTCGTACAGAAATTCCCTCCCACTGGTCTGTTGTTCATTGTTTTAGGAGTTTTGTGTCGTTTTGTCTCTTTGTCGTCTATGTCGCCCCTGATGTGCCTGCTCTTATGTAAAAAGACCACGAAGACACCACTGCTGTCCACTGTCGACCCAACGGAAATGTGAGGACCGTTGGGTATAATATTTATGCTCAAATGGTCCTTACGCTTCCTATCAGAGTGGTACGAAGGTCATAGGTTGAAACCTAGTACTACTGCAAAAATGAGTTCACTCTAATTCCACCTGTTAATAGTGTAAGTTTGTCCCCGAAACGAAACGTGCAGTTATGCTGCTGTCAATCCGCGTCACAAACACGAGAAATAGGATGTTTTATACCAGCTATTTTTTTTCTCAGGTCGTCCTGGTGCGGAACGCGGTGGCTCTATTAAAACAAGCTGTGTTTTTGGCCTCCACCGATGCATCTATACTATTATATACGATATGTATTGAGTGTATATACTATTACTATATAATACACAACTTGGCGTCCCGATCGGGAGCTGGAAGTTGTGGTAAACACTGATTGAGCAGGGTCGATGGAGAAGCATCTCTGCCTTGCTCTTTTGAAACTGGCGCTCTTCTTTGGGTGCTGATCAGCATGGCATCGTGTTTTTTCTGGGTACCGCGGTTTTTAGGGCGTCGGTTCTGTGGGGAGGGGGGGGGGGAGAGCGGTGGGGCGGGGGGGGGGGCGCAGTGTCGCCTGGCGTTCCGTTATTTTTTTGTCTACGATGTCTCCCTTGCCGGCGCGCCTTCTAGGCGTGAATTCCGTTCGACCCCCTGCTATCTTTTCGTCTCTGGAATGTCCCTCGCCGCCCGACATGCGTCCTACGATAGAGCTGCACCACCCTAAACCCGACTCCGAGAACACTGAAAGCGCAACCGGATGAGCTACAGTAGGACTTATCGAAGAATGGTGTAAAACACTAATTGTATTCCGGTGATATCGGTTGATGTATTCTTCCGGTGATATTGAGTTTTTCCCCGGTCACCGTCAGTCAGCTTTTTTGGACAAAAAGAGCTACCTCTGTTGTAATCTGCGTCGGACAAGCGCTCCCTTAGAACCCCCCCCCCCCCCATCCCTCGAGGGTATATAGACCTTGACCAGCTTCAACAAAGAACGGTTGAAGGATACGCGACTTTAAAGCCTACCGGGTATAACCTAAGCCTTAGCCTTAGCCCCGACCGCGTCGGAGTTTTCTCGGAATGACGATGTGATGAAGCGAGGCGGTGTACGAAACGGGTGTTTTTTTTTTTGCCGAAAAACATTCCTGATTGATGGACATTGATAAACTTTAAGAACTGCCCAAAATCGTTTTTTTTTTTTTTTTTTCACAATATTTTCGGGAATAGACCTCGTACGCCATGGATGGGATTTTACTTGCTCGTCGGGTTATAACCCCGTTTGAGACCCCCAAGATAGCGACCGACATAAATGGTTGTCAGCCACCTACCATTGTAACTCGGACACCAACCATTGTATCATCCGCCAATCACGCAGTAGCCGTTGCCATAATCGTCACATTTTACCGTCAATCTTTGCCCTCTGAAGCCCCAAGAGGGTTAGTTTAGGGCCCAATTTTATTTATTTTAAAGTCCGCTTTTGTTGGGTTAGGACATGAGAGAGCTCCTCGCGTGTGAGCCTCAAAAGGCAGGCAGGCGTCTGAAGTAGGTGCACCCCTATAGAGCCTCAGAAAGCAGGCAGGCGTCTACAGTAGGTGTACCCCTAGAGAGCCTCAGAAGGCAGGCGTCTAGAGTAGGTGCACCCTTATAGAGCCTCAGAAGGCATGCGTCAGGAGTTGGTATGGACTATCAATCATTTTGTCGAAAGTGGCCGAAATTCGTAAGCACTCATCATGTGCTGCCCCCCCCCCCACCCTTTGCATGCTCCGTCTCCATGGTCAACCCTCGCAGGTGAAGACGTTTTTCGAAGAGCACCCTGTGCCGAACAGCGCGCGCAAGCTGTCACAGATGTTGGAGTCGATGGATATCAACGTTCGCTTCTTCAAGACCGTTGCAGCATCCCCCCTGTCCTCTGATTCCTTCTGGCAGGGGTTGAAGGTCTGAGTAAATAGGGCGGGGAAGGAAAAGCCCCCCACGATGTCAAAACCCCCGCGTGGTATGGCAGGATCCAGCCTTCTGTTCTGGTTCTTCGTGCTTGGTATATTTCAGGACTTGGTGCGGGGGATATTAGGCTGTTTCTCGCTCCTCTGGGTTGACGGGACCGGGTGGCTATTGCACTTTTGGTTCCGTTGCACTTTGGCCATTTCTTATCGTCGTTACAGGAGTGTTTTGTGCGTTTCAACCGTTTTGTGCGTTTTCGTCATTTCCTGCGGGTTCTTCCGGTAGAGCGGTACAGCCCTGTGGTACGTACAGGAAAATGCAGGCATTGTGGCTATGGTAACTTTTGGGACCCCGGCGTCCGAATAGGGATTTATTCGTCTGAATAGGGGGTTTATTCGTCCGAATATGGGTCTATTCGTCCGAATAGGGGTCTATTCTTCCCAATACGTAGGGGTCTACTCGAGATGTATCGTGCTCGTGGCGTGCGGAGTGATGGGCGCGAGAATGCTCCCTACACGCGCGGTGCTGAACCGTCGTATGGCAGCAAGTAGTAGTTGGAGGTCGTAGCCTGGTGATGGCATCCAGTTTTTTTCCGCATGCTGTTCGTACGTACATCGTGTAGGGGCGGACTAATTCTTGTTTCTATTAAGATAATTACCAGACACGAACAACAACGAAGTAAGATATATGCCAGAACTTTTTGCGGGTTTTGAGGCCCGGTACTGCTGTGCGCTTCACCAGTAGTCCTGTGGGAAAACAATTTGTTCTACTACTGTACAACTGACCGCCGATACAACAACTGCCGCCGTATCACAGGGGGGTGAGAAGATAACACACCCCCTGGATTGAATTTTAGAGCTGATTATATACCTGGATAATATGCAAACCATTTCTAGGACTGCAATCCCGTTTTGGGGACAATGTACTTGGAATTTGGGTGATTTGTCCCCGAAGCGGGTCTATGCAGCTCCAAAAGGGATAAGGGAGCACACACAAGAGAACAAATTAGTGGTGGCCTATTATATTTCTGGAAAAATCTCATCGATAATCTTTCCATCATAGACGAGTCGCTCGGTGTGCACACTCTCCTCCCCGTGTTGTCGAGAAAGGCATCACACAGCTGCGAAATTCGTCCGAGGGGATGTGTTGGCTCATCATTATCTTGACTTATCAATCGGGTGATGAGGATTATTATCACACGGGTGATAAGGAACCTTACCGTTTGCCGTCATGGACTTGCGTGATGTCCATTATACTCGTACAAGTACCGGTCTGACCGTCAGTGTGTGTTTCACACTACATAACACTCCAGTAGTAGTAAGTAGTAGTATCTCTACGTTCACAAGAGAAGATGCCTGTTTTGTTCACAACCGACGGAATTAATTATTTATAGTCATGGGCTCTACCGACGGAAACTAATAGCTGAAGCTACCCAGAGGCAGAGAGAAGAGAAGAACGGCCACACTCGTCCCGCGCCCCCGCCTAGCTTCTCGTGATAGGTGCACAAGCAGAGCACGGCACTGCTCGCTGCCGATTGATAGGCCTAGAGGCTAGGTCTACTATTGTGGTTTCTCCCGCCCACCCGCCCCTTCTTTCGAAGGTGGGTGGAACGGAGCGGCCAAAGGGTCTTGGCCACACCGTATTATACTTGTATTATTATCTGCGATTAACTGGTAGCGATTCGGGGCTCTCACCAGGAGAGTGGGGTATGTCAATGGTTTTCTACCATTGGGGGTCTCGGTCGTCCGAGACTGCGTTTGTTAGAGCCCCGGCCAGTCGGCTGGGGGGGGGGAGCTCCCGGGTACTGGCAGTACGATAAGGCAATGAGAGTCAGCTGCCGGTGCCGCGGCTCTCGTACCACGCCAGGAGACCCCCCCCCCCGACGTCGGAGAGAATAATAATATGACAATTCGAAGGATACACAACAAAGTAGTAGTATTGGTAGTACGTACATATTATACGTGTATACTATTATTAATATTATAATGCTCGTACGTAAAGTAATAACTTCTGCAGCTGTACCATGTTACAGTAGTAGTACCAGGTATTATTGTACGTAAGTTCACCTTCATGTTTGTCAAGAATATAAACGTACGTACGTACACACACACGTGTGATAGAGTACCTTGGTGGGTAGTCAATGGACCAACCATCAGTAGGGGCCGTTAAATATTATTGTTCCAGTCGGGTCGTACCCCGTTTACCATTTGATATCTGTAGATACGCAGGCTATTATTGTTCCAGTCGGGTCGTACCCTGTTTACCATTTGATATCTGTTGACACGCAGGTTAGTATATCTGTAGACACGCAGACTGATATAATACCTGTAGAATCTGATATGCAGGTTAGTAGGTTGTACTATTGAAGCTGAGAATGACACATGCACCCTTACGGGGTGTTGTACTATTGAAGTTTAGAGTATCGTATGTTCCCTTACGGGTTATTGTACTATTGGAGCTTAGAGTATAACGCATGCACCCTTACGGGGTGTTGTACTATTGGAGTTGAGGGCAAAACGCATGCAGTGCGGTGGTAGCGAACATTTTTTCCTGCGTTTGTTTGTGGATGGGCAGAATCACTGGCCTCGCCAAAACTCTGTTGTCATTAATGTAATTTCAGCAGAAATTATAAAAACCTACACTTACTTACTATTAATAGTCTATTAAAAGTAGTAGTTGTAGTAAATATTGTGTCCTCCTGTCGTCTTTTTTTGTTTCGCAATAAATTCCAAGCGATCGCGGAAGAAAACAAGAAAACGGACCACCAACATACCAACGACCGGTCTATATATGGTGTTTCAGTGTGAATACATAGATTAGATATCGTACACACATATACGTACGTGGGGCGGGTCGGCAGGATTTTCGCGGGGGGGTATCGCATGCATGCACGCAGCAGCAGCAAGCAGTACTGAGTCCTGGTAGTAGGTAGTAGTACTCTCTAGTAGCAGTGGTCGCCGGGAATATATATATATATATGTTGACGCGTGGGCCGGAACAAAATAAAAATATATATACCAGGTATATGTATACAGACAGCAGCAGCAGCAGCACGACGAGTACATACAACACTTGCGAATCGTAGTGGTATGATATTTTGTATAATATGAATGATGGGTCGTACGCCCCCCGCCGCACAAAAAAAAAAACGACCAACAACATGCACCAACCAACGTCTGCTGGTGGTGTTTCAGTGAACACATACGTACATGACATGCATACCTACCACATACAATGCCATACATGCACTTCACTGCTTCATACGACAACAACAAACAGCAAGCAGGACTTACTTCACGATACAACATACACAACATACGTACGTACGCCGGGTCTGCAGGATTTTTTACCGGGGCAACTATTATTATTAAGGGCCACTCCTAACGAACCGAAAAAAAAAATCACGATTCGTGACTTTTGGGCATGCCAAAAGATCACGAGAGATCCGTGACATTTCAGTTCTAAGGGCCACTCCTAACGAACAAAAAAATCACGATTCGTGAGATTTTTGTCGTGAATCGTGATTTTTTTGTCGTGATTCAATCACGACAAAAAAAAAACACGATTCATGACGCAATTTTTTTTAGCTTTTCCCTAAAAAAAACAAAATCACGATTCGTGACATTTGTCGTGTCTCAAAATACGCCTGATCAAGGCACTACGCAACCCACGCGCACCAACGGTATCCGATGGTCGGCAATGGGGGCATGGTAGACTCTGCTTCGTACGCCGCTTGTAAACAACGGGCGGCTACCCAAAGACGTCGCTGGGCGTGGGCTAACGAGGAGGTTGTGGCCTCGAAATTTCCACAAGGAGGAGCCACTGCTGGAAGACAAACGCGAAAATGACCTGGGGGGATGTCACAGGCCAGGCCGAGCAGACGGCCTGCGAGATGAAATCTCGCGAAACGAGCTTGGCCGACGGCCGGTGAAGTTGGAATCTCGTAGGCTGGGTCGGGCTTCGGCCCGCGATTCGAATATGTCACGGGCTGGGCCAGGTGCGGACGGCCCAGCCCGGCCTGGCCGTGCCCCACTCTCGAGAGTTTGCTCCACACCCCCAAAAAACGTTGGGTTTGAAATATCAGAAAATTAACTATTTGAAAATATCACGAAACGCGACGTTTTTTCGGCTTTTTTCGTTAGGCCGTTTCCTATGAGGTTCGATTTCGAGCTTCAGATTTGTATTTTTCGATCTCAAAATCGAATGACCCTACTTATGCAATCCGATTATGCAAAATCCGACCGGAAATTTTTCGATTTGAGAATCCGATGACCCAAGTCGTCGGATTTTGGGTCCGACGACCTGGGTCATCAGATTTTCAAATCGAAAAATGGCATGCTCTCTAAATTCAAGATATTATCCACGACAGCAAACAGCAGCGGAACGATCGATGAGTTGGATGGTGATACAGCTGTATAGCAACGTTGCTTCGCGCCCGACGCGCGGACGGCGCGTCCCTCCGTGGCCAGACTAGAGCCGGGTGGCGCGGGCTCGGGCCTAGAGACCAAGAGAAGAGCACTCGGCACGCGCCTCTCCGTGGATATGTACTCGTAGACTACACCGCAGCTCAGAGCTGTACAGCAGCAGCAAGCAGTAGCAGTCAAGTCACAAAATCAAACACACAAAATACCAAGACAGGTTGACTCTAGCGCACTCGCCACATCTCTTCGCCACCAGACTAGAGGCAGTCAGCGTGGGTTCGGACACTTGGGTCCTACGCGCAGGGCAGCGCACCCAGCGCGTCTCTTCGCGGCGCCAAATCACAAAACCAGCAGTTGGTCTCGGCGTTTGCTCGAATCTCTACAAGCACAATAAATCTGATATTTCTTTCGATTTGTCAAGCTCGTATCTGAAAACGCCATCGGGTCAAAATCTGAAGCTCAAAAATCGAACCGCATAGGAAACGGCCTTTGAAATGTCACGGATCGTGATCTTTGGGCATGCCAAAAAGTCACGAATCGTGATTTTTTTTCGGTTCGTTAGGAGCGGCCCTAATAACACAGGAACACATGAACAATAATTATTAATAATACCGCATGCATGCATGCAAACAGCAGCAAGCAGCAGTAGAGTATAGAAGTATTTAATAGTAACATCAGCAAGCAGCAGACGCCTGGAATGTGACTCGCAGGCCGGGACAAAATACCTATACTACTGTACCGCTTGGTATACAGACAGCTGTCAGAGTGTGAATGAAGTACGTACGACGAGAGTACGAGTGAGTGTGAATAATATATGTATACTCGTATGAATGATGAGTGGTATATATACCATACCCTCCGCCGCACAAAAAAGGGGATGACGCATCAACATGACGACATTGTTCTACAAACAGCAACAACACAACACCGACCGACCATCCGGATCCTCCGGAGGCAGTAGATAAATATCTGCTAGCAGCTGCTGCTGCTGCTGCTTGCTTCAGTACAATGAGTACCGCCTGGTATAATAGGACAACAACCTCCCGTACGTAAAATATTGACCAGGTAGGATGAAGCGGGAGCATTCTATATATCTATGCCCTTGATGGGTTGATTTGACGTTTGTTTACTGTATGTATACACGTACCAGGTACCACGCTTGCTTGTAGTTGAGTACCTTGGTTATTAACATATAGTGTGAGAGCTTCGGAGGACCACCGATGACACCCTCATGACTGATCGAGCGAGAGCATCAGGTCCGTGCAGTGTCTGTAATTTCGTTTAATTTTTATCCAACCGCAATGTTGCAGTTCAGCCGAACGCGTCAAGATTTCTCCTCGCGACATCATGATGATGGATCATGCATTTTTTTCCGCTTCTTTTAGCCGTTCATATTGGCGCGCTGTATTGTTATAGCTATGTATGCCTCTCTGCAGGGTCGGCTCTATAGAAAATAGGAGGTTGCCCGTCATACATTCACGCATGATACATAACATGCCGGGTGGTTCGTGAAGCAACCACGCACAACACACAGCCTATCCCTCTATGCGTACACGTTGGGTATACGTGCGAGTACAGAGAACGGAGGAAAATAAGTCAAGTAAGTGTTCTTTGAGCAGGCAAGGCCCCGAGGTGCAACCGCAATCAATGTGTTGATGATTGTTGTATTTTCGTGCTCCCGCAAAATCTCAGATCCCTTGAAGAATCATATCGTAACTGTGGAATATGTTGCAATTTCGTGAATTTGCAATTTCGTGTGAGTTTTTTCACTTGTTTTAAGTATTCGGCACAAATATGCGGAGCAATTTACACTTCAATCATTGCACCAAAACCGCCCACAAAGAATTTGGCCATCTTGCTCTCTGGAAAACATAGCTCCACCAACCACGAGCACCACCCTCTGCTCTCACTCGCTCTCTCGCACTCTCTCTCACAACCACAACACATTACCGCCGTCAAGCCTCCTGTGACTTCCACGCCTAACGACCTCGACGTACCAGCGCGCATCACGAGAGACTTCTCCCCATCGACAAGAAGAAGAGCTGAACGAAACAGAGAAAAAAAAAGGTGAGAGAAATAGGTGCTGTGGCCCTGTGACCTGGGGCGTGTGTGTGTGTTTCTCCGCGACTACCACGAGCTAGTGTTGCGAGAAAAGGAGGCAGCTGCCTGCGCGTGCCTGCGCGTGCCTGCGCGAGGACCTCTTGGTCTCTTAGGCAAGCCCTCTGCGTAGCATATGGCAGTGTTTTCTCGCGCGCCCGCAGTAGAACGTGAACTTTCTGTGACCCCATGCTGTCCCAGGGTCGAGGGGCATCGCAGCGCAGATCGGCGAATCGGCCGGTTGAGATACACCAGGTATATACAGGGTAGGCAGATACCACTACACTACAGCTGCTGCTGTCTGCTGTCTGCTGTCTGCTGTATCATGGCCACATGGTAGGAAACTGCATGTTGATAGTACTGCAGGGTAGCAGTCATGGCCGAAGCTCGAGATAGCTCGCGCGTGTGTGGGTTCTAGTGTTATGGCTCGCTCGCCGTGGAGCTGCTGCTGCTGTTGCTGTCGATCGATCCATCTCTTTGCTCCACACTATTAGATCGTCGGTTGGTCGAGGAGGTACATCTTGATTCCTATGTATACACAGCAGTAGACACAGCAGACAGCAGCAGCAGGTGTTACAGAAGATGCTCCATCCCACCACGCAGTAACAAAAAAGCCAGTCCCCCCGCCTTCCTTGCCGTCGTTTGTCCATCCGTCGCCCGACGTGGGATACCGAAGTGACTTTACTTCTCCAATGTCCCCTCTTCTCGTCCCTGCCACACACCTTGTTCTGCGTGTTTTCCTACTGCCATGACCTCGATACCGCAAACCTCGGGATTATTCCACATATTTTTTTCTCGTTCAAACGAGCATAAACGACCGACGCTGTAGTCAAAACTATCATTAAACAGTGAAATTATATTTGATACTCGTACGATATGATCGATATGATACGTACATGGGCTACATGCTCGTGTCCCAGTATTTGCCATCCGCCCAAATCGTTCCCTCAAGTCCCCTCGTGTTGTGCACTGAACTGACAAACCCCAACCTAATCCCCTGTCTCTCCCCTCCGCCCACCCCACCTCACCTGCTGCGTGTTTCCATCACCCCCGCCCCCCCTTGACCGTGACACTTCCCATCCCCGACAGGATCCCAGCAGCTACCCGAACTACATAGCATGGCCCTCACCGCTACTACTCCAATCAAGACCACCCCCCTCTCCGGAGACGCTTCCGCTTCCAAGCCTGCCCACCGCCGCTGCAGCAGCCCCGACCTGTCCTACCTCCCCGCCTTCAACGACGTCGGCGGCCGCCCGGAGGAGAGGCTCGGCGCCCACGGCTCCTTCCAGCCAGGCATGCGCATTATGTCCGGGGGCCAGGCCCGCGACGTCCCCCTGAAGACCGAGATCAACCGCGGCAAGGTGCTCTTCGTCTCGTCCGTCCACAAGCCCGACTTTTCGGCCGAGGCCCGCACGAACGCCATCCGCCCCTCCGAGCGCCTGGGCTGCCACGGCCGGTTCACCCCGGGAGCCAGGCGCTTCCTCGGGGGGACGCCCCGCGACGTGCCCCTCGAGGCCGAGCTGGACCACGGGAAGGTGCTCTTCATCTCGTCCGTCCACAAGCCCGACATGTCCTCCGCCGCCCGCACCAACCACGTGCGCCCCACGGAGCGCCTCGGGGACGGAGGGCGGTTCACCCCGGGGTCTCGCCGCTGGCTCGGAGGCAAGCCTCGCGACGTCCCGCTCCAGCAGCTGCGCGACCCCGGAACCGTGATCTTCCAGTCGTCGACCCTCAAGCCCGACCTCTCGGGCGAGGGCGAGGTGAACGTTACGGGCGGCCGGGAGGACGAGAGGCACGGGAGGCTGGGGTCCTTCGAGCACGGCGTGGTGGAGATGTCGGGGGGGCCGCTGCACATGCCCTCGGCTCAGGAGCTGGCGCTCTGGCAGGAGGCCGGGCAGAAGGAGAACCGGTACCGCCGCTGCGGGCCCAGCCACTTCGTCGCCGGCGTGTCCATCCTGTCGGGCGGCATGCCGATCTACTGAACGCAAAAGTGAAACCTGAAAACGGTCGGTTCGGCTGAGTTGACTCGACTTTTCTCTCTTATCTTCAGAGTTGTTGCGGGGTTTTCGGGGGTTGCTGATGGAGCGTCCACGCCGCTTTTATGAATCGAATATACTGTTCGACTCTGTGACTCTGAATCATTTTCTCGACATCTCTCTAATTTTTGGTGTTTTTTAGGGAGTCGTTGGGGGAAGAGTTGTTGGGAGCGTCTGTTTCCACTCCGCTTTTTTACTGAATAGTACCAGTACCGGCGAGTTACGTTTGTGGTGCGTGATTGGCGGTGTCTGGCGGGGGGGGGGGGGGGGGGGGGGATGTACGACATGCATGGCCGTAGTGAATGACCGTATACCATGCAATGATGAGCTTTTGTGGCGAACCGAACTGACTTCTTCTACACGCGCGCGAAGCGAATCTCGTACCCGCGCTCTATGGGAGCGGAGCGGGCAGGAGCGAGTGGGCGTGTCTCTTGTGTGTCATCACCAATGTAGAGCTAGAGGAGGGGATTTAGAGTAGGATGGCGTATTGGATATGTATACGGGCCTTGTTTTTGCCCAGCCCGCCCGCTCGCAGGCTGGGTTGTTTGGTGTGTGGGTAGGGTGTTCAGCTGCTAGTGCTCGCTGAAAAATACATGTGTGTGTTTTGTGGTGGATCGTTCAGCAGCGTTGACACGAGTGTACCTCACCCACCTTTATCGCTGGTCACTCATGAAATGCTGCTGTGCTGTTTCGTGTAGAGTTAGGTACCGCGACGCGACAGCAGTAGCTGTGACTCGTTTATCATCGTGTTGCTCGCTGTCGCCGGTCTGGTGTTTCCTATTTACGGTATTTTGTTTTAGCGTCTCGCTCGTGCTCGTTGATACGGGGAATGTCTTTTCTCTCGGCCCCTACAGTAGCTAGAGTATAAATAGGACACCTGTCGTACGGGAGTGCTCTCATCATGTTTTTTTTTTTTTTTTTTTTTTTCAAGAGTCCGACTGGACTACCCAGCAGTCAGCAGCACGGCTGCGTGCGAATATTGCGTACAATAGCAAAAACAAAACGGCAAGCGCTCGCAAATATTGCTTGCTGTCTGATGTTGCGTCGCTGTTGCCGCTTTTTCGTTAATTCTCTCTTGTTTTCGAATTTTGAGCTTGGGAATTTGGCGCAGTGGAGAAAAAAGAACATGGGGGGGCATCGCTGTGGATGCTGTGCTTTCGCGTGCTCGATTTTTGTATCGATTTTAGGAGAATATTAGAGAAGAGCTTATATGTATGTCGGCTCACCTTTTTTATTTGTTCGTTGTTGTGTCAGTGGGCCCGGGTGGTCTTTTGTTGCTGTACGGGTGTGGCTCGATGTGTCCCATTCGGGCCATCCCCATCATGATGTGCTCGGATAGTAAAAAAAACGATGATGAAAAATGGAGTGAGGGATATACATATTATTCGTTTGAAGGTCGTGGCGGGTTTTTTTGCCCGTTTGTTTTTTGTTGTTCTACAGTAGTGTAGTAGCTTGGGACGGCTGGCTTGACTGAGGTGCTTGCTGTGCCCGTCGTATTGCATCGATATATACTCGATATATACAGTACACAAGCACGTTTGGGTACACTGTGCGGCGGAGGGGGTAGCTAGCCCCCCCTGTCGTCGGGAAGGACATGGAACTAACTATCAATCATCCGTCGTTTCTCACGTGTTTTTATATGACGTGCTGTGTGTTTTTTTTTGTGGTAGGCAATGTGAAGAAGCTCTCGATCGTCTCTCATATTTTGAGGGGTGGGAGTTTCGGGCACGACGTGCTGTGATAGACCAGGAAAATCAATTAAATCAAAAAAAAAATCGTGCCTGACGAACGCGCGCAGGGTGCCAGCCAGTGTTGGTGGTGTGAGCTTTTTGTTGCTCTGCTGCTGCTTAGCTAAGCTGTCTCATGTCTTGCGCGCTTCTTTCTTTCCAGCATTGTTAATTGTTCGCAATGTGCGCTCGATAGACTTGGCTCGCTTCGAAGTGAATTGTGGCTGGGGTTAGCGGCACTATTTTCGGTGCGACGCGAAACCAGGTTTTCATTCCTTCGCGATTGATGCTCATGAGTTGGGATTTTATTTTGTAGTTGCTCTCATTCTAATACCAGGTATGCGTTTTCGTTGTTTATTGTGTATATTTATCTCTCTATCTGCTGGCGAATCTTCGCTGCCTCTTTTCCTGCCTCTCCCCTTAACTGTTTTTTCTCTTCCTACGTGTGTACAGTATAAATGTTCGCATACAGCAGTACGTACGTTCCTCGCCATCGTTACTTTCTTTCACATTTTTATGTTTGTTGTTCCCCGTTCTCTCTCTCTGTTCTCCCTTCATGGCTGCATGTCGTTATTGTTCTACCCCTTCGTGTTTTCGGTCTCAGGGCCGTCTTCCACGACACATACACGGCTCACTATTACAACGTCCTTGTTACGTTCCGCGTTCCACAATGAGTGGATGGATGCATGCATGTCAGTGATCGCTGATGTTATGTTTTGTCGTCCGTAAATTACGTGATTGACTGTTCGCCCATACCTGGTGCACAAATATTTCGTGGTATTGTTTCTCCGTGTACGAAACCCTCTGCTGTGATGTTCCCAGTTCCTAGGACTCCTTCGCTTTTTTGTGGGACACACGGGACTCTTTGGATGGAGAGTTGAGCCTTTTAGTGCTGCACTCTCATTTGGGGACGAACCACTTGGAACTAGTAGTGGTTTTGTCTCCAGGTCGGGACTGCAGTAGTAGTGCGAAGGGGGTTAACCATGTGACAATAACTGCTGTATTGACTCATCGTTCGCTTAGCCCCCTGACCAAGGCGCTTACCGAAGCGAGGACGGGGCGGGGGCGGAAGCATACTACCAGGTATGTAACTGCGGATCTGAGTTACGACTAGTGTTGATATCTGGGAGGGGCAGAGAGAAAAGAACGGCGAAGATAATACCTGGGATGGGAAAACAAAATGAGAAAAAAAAATATGCGAAATTGATATCGCAGTGACGGAAGAAACAAAACATCAGCCGTCGTCGTACAATCCTTCCCCGACAACAGCGCACTTGCGAAATCCTGGGCACCACACCAGCGGCCAACTTTGTATCATAACATATGTCATGTACCAGGTATATACAGTATAGTCGAGGGCGCCCGATTTTTTTTTTGACACATCGTCAAAATTATTCAACTTCGGCCTTCCCGACAGGGGGCGTACCTGACTCCGTCCCCTCCCTCTACGCCAGAACAATACCTATATAAAACTAAAATCAGCGGACGGTAGAGAGCCACCCCCCCCGCTGCTTGATGCAAGGGAAATCAGGGGACGGTAGAGGGCCGCCCCCCTCCCTGTTCGATACAAGGAAAATCAGGGGACGGTAGAGATCCAGGGGACGGTAGAGATCCGTCCCCTCCGCTGCTTGATACAAGGGGAATCAGCGGACGGTAGAGAACCACCCACCCCAGTTTGATACAAGGGAAGTCAGGGGACGGTAGAGAGCCGTCTCCTCCCCTGCTCGATACAGGGGAAATCAGGGGACGGTATAGAGCCCCCCCCCCCCCCTTGATACAAGGGACATCAAGGGGCGGTAGAGAGGTTCCCCCTTCCCCCCTGCTTGACACAAGGATTTAGACTTGGTCCCACTGTTGAGCTCTCTGTGTTTCTTAATCCAATTTTCTTATTGTTCGTGCCGAATAGAGCCGATTTTTCTCCAACATAATGTTAAGGCCTTAGTCCGCTGGGCTAAAGGTAAAGAGTTAACCGATCGCCTACCCAATCTAAGCCTGGTAACACTCTCCCCCCCTGGAACGGACCGGATATATATATATACACTACTGTAATAAGGAGGGTGCCTCCATTGGAGGTGTCGGCCTTGTGTTCGTCTTGGACGGGGTTGGCCGAGGCCTTGACGTGCACGTTTTCTTTCGTGATGATGTGGCAAGGAGGTGCCTCCACAAGCCTCCCTCGCGTCTCGCAAGGAGAGAACTTATAGGAAATGTGAGAGTGCGGGTCCTTCTCCGAAGGACCGTTTTCTCCCTGGCACGTTCGGACTTCATGGCCCGAAACGTCAACCATTATGAAGGTTCATCAGTGATGTGGCGGATCTCATAGACCGGATCTTGGTTTAACGTATCTTCATGGTTGCCATTTGTGATCGGAGATTGATGGTATTGACGCACCCTGTCCTCCATACATATATATCCAAGTCCACGTGCCACCAACACGCGGTTCCATTTCTTTTGGGATCCAGAAGTATGTTTCAGATTCTTGACACGAGGAAAATTCACTTCGATTTGTGGACGTGAGATTCGAACTCACGACCAACGACCCACGTACAACCGACGAAAAGGTTAACCGATCGTCTACCCCAATCTAAGCCTTATACGTAACAATAATGCTTCTTATCTGCAGGCGCCCACTAGTGTACGTACGTGAGAGCGTTTCTCCGCCCCCTGAGCTATTGGCGGGTTGATGGATGTTTATTTGTTGCCCCCCCGACCAACCCCCGGGACAGCTGTAGATCATGATCTATTAGGGGGGACCATATTAAATAGGACCAAATATTGTCAGGAAAAATAGGGAAACATATAGGTTTTTGTGTATACCGTAGGTCCTATTTACTATGGTTCTTCGTAGTAGATCATCTACAGTTCCTCACCTGCCGTTGTGAAAGGTTTGTGCTTGATCTATCTATCTGTACATAAATATTACGGGGCTCCATAGTTAATAGGACCTATGGTATACATAAAAACCTACATATTTTCGTATTTTTACTAACAATAGTTGGTCCTTTTTACTATGGTCCCCCGTAATAGTAAAGATCCAACCCGGGATTCACAGATCGTGCAGATTATACGACTCCCACCCGGTAATAACATGAGCTAGATAATACAGATCAGGGATCTATCTAATAATATCTGACCTAACTCGAAAGGTCAAGATCGTAAAAAGTGGGAGTCGATGATCTGTCTGCGAGGTGTGAAACTTTGTCCATTAAATACGTTTTTCCGAAGATTTTTTTTTTTTATTAATTGTGAGCGGAGACCGGTCTTCAGAGTTGCGCCTAGGCCTCTTCTGACCTTAATATGCTGGTTTTAGTGAAGGGGGTGGTGTTAAGGTCTTAGTCCGTTGGGCTAAAGGTAAAAGGTTAACCAATCGCCTACCCAATCTAAGCCTCATAACACTCTCCCCCCCTGGGACGGGCCGGATACACGGGTCGGCGCGTGATACCACAACACGCGGTTCCAATTTCTGGGGATCCGCCAGAAGCATTTTTTCAGATTCTTGACACGAGGAAATTCACTTTTCTTTAACCCTTTTAGAACTGCAGTCCCGATTTGGGGACAAACCAGTCTATTTCCAAGTTATTTGTCCCCAAAACGGGACTGCGGTACTAAAAGGGTTAAAAAGCGATTTCATGGTGGACGTGAGATTCGAACTCACGACCAACGACCCATGTCCTGCCGATGACGCCATTTGCTAAGGTCTCAGTCCGTTTTGGGCTAAAGGTAGAAGGTTAACCAATCGCCTGCCCAATCTATAAGCCTCTCAACAACTACGACACTGGTCACTCAATCAAGGCGTGAAACCGCGGTCTCTCTCCTACCAATCCGGGTGTCTGTAAAAATAATGAACGTTTGGTATTCATATTGATGTATAAAGTTCCTTATATTTTCGTCCAGCAGAGCGGTACGTATGTTTTCCCCAAAAAAAAACATGGGGGGCACACACAACGAAATTTTTTGGCCTTGAAAAAAAATATATATATATATATGTTGTTGTTGTTTTCTTCACATTAAACCGTTCTTTCTACGTGTCGACATCCAGCACAACCAGTGTCCATGCCGATTCTTCAAACCTAGAGAGATACAAGTTCTGTGGTCACAAAGCTACGCCACAGAGATACTACGTTGCCACGTATGTAATGCAATGCCATGTCATCATACTGCGTACGACAGGCACGACATACACATTCCATGACCTAGAGAAACAAAAACGAAACAAAGAGAAAAAACAAAAACAAAAACAAAGACAATTCGAAAGAGAAAAGAAACAAAAAAAGAAACTAAAATATACCTGGTATATGTATATACTTCAGTATAGCAGCAAACCATCGTACCCCCACGTAGGGGACGTGGCAGACACTTGAAAAGAACGAGCTGGAAAAAAAAAGAAAAAGAAGAAAACACCACTAGTCGTCAACAGAGTAAGACTAAGAACCAAGGTAAAAATAACAGTCAAACCAAACAAAGCACAAGACATGCTCCAGGTAGCGGCAGCAGTTTATGGTACGAGTAGCACAGCCAGGGTCTCCCTGCTGACCCGCCTGGTACCTTGCTACCCTGTCTGCCACCATCGTCCAGCGTTCGTCAACTATGCCCGGCCCCTCGGCGTCAGACAGTACGAAACAAGCAGAGCAGGCTCGTCATCCACCCACGCCCCACGACTCCTTCAATAAGGCTTATCAATCGGAGAAAGGAAGAGAAATGAAATCACACAGGGTCACCGCAAAGAAGACAATAAAATGAATAAAAATAAACAAAAACAACAGGAAGACGAAGGAAGACCACGTTCGAACCAGCTGCACCAGTTGGTGGTACGAGTAGTATAGGCATGTTCTACTTCTTAGTCTGCCCGGTACCTGGCTACCATATCTGCCATCTCCTTCCTACTTTCGTCCACTGCAGTTTTTCCCTGCTACTCCTCTTCCCCCCCCTCTCCGCATTCCCTTGGTCGGGTTTTCTGCTACTCCTCTTGTTGCCCCTCCTCCCCCCATTCCCTTGGACACCACCCACGGCGGATGCGCGGCGCTGCCTGCTCAGCTCAGCCTCAGCCTCAGCCTCGTGCCACCTCACCATGAACCGTTCGGCTGCTTCCAGGATCCCCCGGTACCACTTCCCCGCCTTTTTTGCAGCAGTGGGCCACAGTGCGGTCTCAACTCCAAACACCAAGGGAGCAAGTTCCGTTGACCCTTCGGTGGCGCGGAACTCCCTAAGGTCTTCGACTACGCATCTATGTCAAGTCTTAACCTGTCCGCCAGGTCTCGGGTTCTCCCCACCAGCAATCGTCCCGAACATCACCCGGCTGGGTAATCGATCCTTGCTTTGCCGTGCCACCCCCCCCGCGAAGAAGAGACGCCGTTTGCGGATGGTCGTTTCGATGCTCTCGCAACGTGTCATCTTAAGGGCCTTCGCGTACGAGAGGGTGGCATGGTCAGTACGAAGTCGGCGTTGGAAGCCAATGGCTCGCAACAGGACTTGGTGGTGAGCCGTTCGAAGCTTGGCGGCAAAGTGTTCCGCTCTGAGGGTCCACGTCACACACCTGTAGAGCAGGGTCTCAATCACCTCGGCCTTCAGCATTCGGACTTTCAGGCTAAGGGGGGCGGTCGTCCTATCATACAGCTCCGGGCCGAACCGTTTGAGGCATGCTCGCATGAGACGGATCCGTCGGTCGATTTCGAGCGAGAAGTCAGCATTTTCGTGGATAACGCCGCCTAGGTATAAGAACTGGGCCGTCTGCTTATACCTCTGGCCTGCTGCTTCGATAACGAACGGTGGTGCGAGGGTTTTCTGGTCTGGCGTTTGTAGAAGCATAGTCTCTGTCTTCTTTTCCGACACCGTAAGGCCTGCTGCTTCGAAGACAGTCACGATGACTGTCATCATTTTCGCGAACCCTTCAGCCGACTTCGAGACAATCCCTGCGTCATCGGCGTACAACATGCCCCATACAGCCCTTCGCACGTACGCCAACGGCTCCTGCTCCTTCGTCCCGACTACTCCAGCATCACTAAGTTGGACCAAATCCCTTACGATGGCTTCGTCATGGCTAAAGCGTACTAGTACGACGTGCAACGCAGCAGCGAAAAATACGTTGAACAGTAACGGTGACAGCACACAGCCTTGCCGCAGCCCCTGCGTGACATCAAACCATTCCGGGTGCTCGCCGTCATCCGTACGCACGCGAGCCCGCATGCCATCGTGGAAATTACGGATAATTCTCAGCATCTTGGTTGGTACGCCAAAACGTGTGAGTGCTTCCCATAACAGCTCTCGGTCGACAGAGTCGTACGCTTTCTGCAGATCGATGAAGCACAAGTACAGGGGGATTTTCCTCTGTCTTCCAAGCTCTTGCAACCGGCGCACGACGAACAACATATCAATCGTTGATCGTGCGGGGCGGAAGCCGCACTGTTCCTCCGGGAGTAATTCCTCGGTCTCGCAGTAGTTGCTGAGGCGCGACGCGACGATTTTCAACAAGAGTTTGCCTGCGTGGGCAACAAGCGAAATCCCTCTGTAGTTGTTGCAATCAGTTCGGTCCTTCTTTTTGTGAAGGACCTTGATGATCGCATCTTTCCATTGCTGGGGGACTTCTCCTGTTACCCAAACATTGACAAGGATGTTGTGAAAGCACTGGGCGAATGCGGGGTGGTCGATTTTCAGGAGTTATGCCGGGAGACCATCTGGCCCGACAGCTTTCCAGTTTGACATCCCCTTAAGTGCTTCCGTCATCTCGTCCATGGATGGTTCATCTCCGAGCGACAGTTTAAGCGGTCGTGGTGGCAAGAGGTCGATGATCGTGGAATCGAGTTTAAGCGATTTCGTGTTCAAAAGTTTGTGGTAAAACCTCCCCCACCGTTCACGAATTCGCACCTTATCCCGCAACAGCGTGCCATCCTCGTCCCTAATGAACTGTTCGCTTCTCGCTTTAGTCCCTTCCAATCCTACCGTACTCTTAAGGTGCTTGTAAAAGCCTCTCTGGTCGTTGTTCGCTAGTAGTCGTTCGGTTTCAGCGAGGTACGCTTCGAAGTACGCCTGCAGTCCTGCGGCAATCACCTTCTGCAGGTTCGCACACGCAGATCTCAGTGTCTTCCACGCGGTTCTATTCTGGGGGTGGGCACGCAAGAATTGCCGTGCATCCTCCCTCGCTGTCCATGCTAATATGAATGCGGTCACGGTTTCGGCAGACTCACACCATCCATGTCTGCGGTGGCGACGTGGAGGGGGGGTGATACCTCTTTTTCGACCCCATCAATAATAGCCGCAGTGAAAAACTCAACCATGCCAGACGTATTACGGGGCTGGTTAGGCTGGTTGAGAGTGGAGATGACCCTCGCGACTACTCGTTCACGACACTTTCCATCGGACATAAAAAGCTGCCTGTCGAACTCTCGGCGTTTTGTCGGTCTACGTAGGTATTTGTCTGTTGGACGCAAAGTGACCACTGAGTCGGACTTTGACATACAAGATGTTGTGGTCTGAGTCAGCCTTAGCTGGGGCAGGAGGCTGTGGGACGACTTTAACATCTTGTACTCTAGGTCGATGGGCTTGACGGGTCAGGATGTAGTCGATCCGCTTACGGTCACTCGGGCTGGTGCCGTTGTGTGTATGCGAAATCCCACCCTTGCGCGTGCTGAAAAACGTGTTGGTGAGAGCTAACTTGCAATTGGTGGCGAACGACAGGAGTCGTCTGCCATTATCATTACGAACATCACGCCCATATGCTCCAAGCACTCTATTTTCATCATCACCACACCCTTCCATCCTCTGTCCAGTTCGCGCGTTGGCATCCATCAGTACAAACAGACACTCTTTCGTCGGGATCTTTTCCACCAAGTCCTCCAGCTTCTGCCAGAAGCTACGTTTCAGTCCAACGTCTTTGGTACAATCAGTTGGAGCATACGCGACGACGAAATTAACTGCCTCGTATTTTCTAGCCAGCTCAAAGCGCATAGACATAAGCCGCTCGTCAATGAACTGATGAGTGCACACAGCCTTACTGCACAACGATTCCTTCACAGCTAGACCTACTCCGTACAGCCCTTGCCTAGCAGCTGTTGTTTCCTGACCTGAACAGAAAACGCGATACCCTGCCGCACGAAACGTCGTGCTACCGGTCCTCCGGGTTTCCTGCAGGCCAATGAAGTCACAGCCGAGTTGCCGTCCCTTCGCCAGTACACTCTCGTCGTGTCCGTGCCCGTTCTTCCCCTTTACAGCCAGGGTGCGCACATTGTAGGTCGCTACCGCGACCAGTGCCTCCTTCTGTCTCTTACGAACCTCGCGTGCTGATTTCTTTGCCAGCCGACGTGAGGCTCGTCCCCGCCTCCTTTTTTTCTTCTTTTGTTTCTTTTTCTTCTCTATGGCGAAAGTGGCTCTCCGTTTCGTAGCCCGGTACGCGCCTTGGTTTCCGTTGGCTGGGTGCAGCCGTCCCGTTGGCTGGGTGCAGCCGTCCCAGCCAACGCCGACATTCCCATCCTTCCTGTCGTGCATGCATACCCACGCTGTGGCCAGCCTCTCCACTCCCCCGACTGCCCGTGTAGCGCTCTCTGCTGTGGTGATGTACCCGTCCCGCCAGAGGGATGAACTCCTTGGCGTCGGGGTTAAGAAGAAAAAAACATCACCACCACCCCACGCGGTCCTTAAAGCGACCAGGCCACCAGCCGGACCGCGCAAGGTACCCTCTCTACTCAGCCAGAAGCTCGATGTTCGTGTGACTGTCGCTAGACCGTTGCAGATCCTTGCGGACTTCCTCGGCCCACCCCAAGGACGGGGCAGGCCGAAGACAAAGAGGCAGTATATAATATATATAAGTCCGTCGCTCGGCGTATACTACTATTACGGGGGGCCATAGTAAACAGGACCAAGTATTGTTAGTAAAAATAGGGAAACATATAGGTTTTTGGGTGTACCGCAGGTCCTGCTTACCATGGTCCCCCTGCGGCGTCGAGAAAACCACTCAACTTATTAAAAATCGTTCGTCCGATGGGAAGTGTTTTATGGCGTCTTATACTCGTACGTACAACGAGTGTTATAATGCTATCTAGTACCACTCTGACTGGTGGTGTATCAAGACCTGTTTGCAGTATAATCATCTAACAAGAACATCAAACGGAGCTTACATTACCTGTCTCAGTCTCTATTACGGGGGACCATAGTTTATCGGACCTATCGTATACGTAAAAATCTATATATTCACCTTTTTTTTTATTAATAACATTTGGTCCTATTTACTATGGTCCCCCGTAATAGTAGGATTGTCTATTTTTGTTGCCGAATGAATGCAGTTTCGAAACTCTCCGCCTCTCCCTTATACGAGTAGTACTTCTGCAATAGTTGTCTGACATATACGACGAGCTCCAAAATCGTCATCTCTTTTTTTTAGGGTTTTTGCCAAAATCAGGTATACCTGGCCACCTTCGTGCCAAAAACAGTTACATACTGAAATCAAGTATAAAACACGCACCAGGAACCCTCTGCTATTGGCCAAGCTGACATTGTAACTGATTTTGGCACGAAAAGGTCAAGGTACACCTGATTTTTTCTAGGGTTTTTGCCAAAATCAGGTATACCTGGCCACTTTCGTGCCAAAAACAGTTACATACTGAAATCAAGTATAAACACGCACCAGGAGCACTGCTATTGGCCAAGCTGACATTGTAACTGATTTTGGCACGAAAAGGCCAAGGTACACCTGTTTTTTTCTACTCTGTCTAGCTTTCAACTGATTTTGGCAAACTTTGAACCAATCAGAGAGGCCATACGTACACTGCTGTGTTTTCTCTCCGTATGCGTTTGCCCTCCCTCGGTTGAATTCTTCTGTATTGACGTATAAACTCTGTACTCGTACGTCGTACGTAAAAGTACGTACCTGGTATATACAATGCATACATGCGTACGCTGATTTAACTTTTTCTCCTTTGGGGTGTGCGATGTGCTTCAGTTAGTTGTTGTGTGTACTCTGTTGTTTTCTATGTTCACAGCAGTCTTTACAGCACCATGGACACTCGGCGTTTCGTCTGCACCACCCCGCGTCGAGGTAGTCTCAGGTTTGGTACGGCAAGATAAAGAAGGCGGTTCCGCGAGGACGGTCCGGAAGCTTTAAAGCTGTCAACGGGGGGGGGGCGCCAGAGTAAATACGCTCGGCGCTCCCGCCGTGGGTAAACAAACGAAGCATATTAATAGTGACTCTCTGCAGGTCCAAGTGGAGCCCGTGGTACCTATGATAGACCCTGAAGGAAACAAAACAATTCAGATTTTGGAGGCCATGCGGCACGCTTAATGCTTTAGGCGCCTTCTTTTTTTACCGGATTGTCAATGGACATCACACCGCTCGTGGCGCACGTTTTTTACTTGGTTTTAGGATGTACCTGATTTTGGCTCAAACGGATCAGGTATACCTGATTTTGGCATTTGCCCTTTCTTTTTCTCTTTCGAATAATTGTCTTCTTTGCTTTTGTTGTTTTTCTCTTTGTTTCGTTTCGGTAGGTCATGGAATGTGTATGTCGTGCCTGTCGTACGCAGTATGATGACATGGCAACGCACTGCATACGTGGCAACATAGTACTAATAGTATCTCTGTGGCGTAGCTTTGTGACCACAGAACTTGTATCTCTCTAGGATTGAACCATCGGCATGGACACTGGTTGTGCTGGATGTCGACGCGTAGAAAGAACGGTTTAATATGAAGAACACGCACACTGGATATGACAGGCACGACATACACATTCTGTGAAAGAGAGAAAACTAAAGAAAAACAAAGAACATATAGAAAACAAATCGAAAGAGAAAAAGTGAACTAAAAAGAGAAAAACTGTCGTGCCTCCCCGCAGGGGATGTGGCAGGCACTTGAAAAAAAAAGCGAGCTAAAGAAAAAACATCAACTATTATAATATTAATAGTAGCTATTAATAAGACAACGCTGCAGATGAGATGAAGATGAAACATGTATGCATATTATTATTATTATTATTTTTTTTTTTATCATCACTTTTACTTTCCAGCCCACTCGTAGGAGGTTTTACCCTCGACGATCTTCTGGACAAGCCGTGGTCACAGGTGTCGTCCCTTCTCCCCCACGGTACGTGCCTTTATTTTTTATCGCGCATAGGGTTCAGCATTCCCACTGCTCGTCGATTTTCATCGAATGTACAGCTAACTCACGCTTTCGCGCTTTCCGCTAATAATCAATTTTATGCAAGAAAAAGTCCCTATGAGCATGCACTCGGTGAGACTCGAACTCACGAAATTGATCTTGATAGGCTCGCGGACCACCTACCAAGCCACCGGGGACGCATGTTATATACATACGTAAATCAGCAGTATCCCTCATACACTTCTCTGCCAGCCGTTTCCCAATTTCCACTCCCCACATCATTTCATTTTAGGTACCGGTACGAATAGTATATCCTATTCCTCATCAGCGTTCCATCCCCAGGTCATTGGTCGCATTCCTCCTACCAGGTCGTTAGTATGGTGCCTATTCGACACTAACATATGGTCGAAGCACACTGTTATTAATATCAATACTAATGACCACTTGCTCGACAGCTACGATGGTTGAGGATCAGTCTTTTCGCGATATACCAGGTTAAACAACAATAAGGATTTCTTCTTTCAGGGATTGTTTTGATCGATCAACGGTGAAGCTCATGCTGCACATTGCAGAACATGTTGTTGTTGTTGTTGTTGTTGTTGTTTTCTTCACATTAAGCCGTTCTTTCTACCCGTCGACATCCAGCACAATCAGTGTCCGTGCCGATTCTTCAATCCGAGAGAGATACAAGTTCTGTGGTTACAAAGCTACGCCACAGAGATACTACGTTGCCACGTATGCAATGTGTTGCCATGTCATCATACTGCGTACGACAGGCACGATATACACATTTTATGACCTAGAGAAACGAAGCGAAACAAAGAGAAAAAAAAACAAATAAAAACAACGAAGACAATTCGAAAGAGAAAAAGAAACAAGAAAAAAAAAATATACCTGGTATATATAAAACAAACCATCGTGCCCCCCCCGAAGGGGATCTGGCAGACACTTGAAAAGAACGAATTGCAAAAAAAAAAAAGGAAAAAAAGAAGAAAAACACCACTAGTCGTCGTCAACAGAGTAAGACTAAGAACCAAGGGAATATAACAGGCAAACCAAACAAAGCACAAGGCATCCTCCAGGTAGCGGCAGCAGTTTATGGTACGAGTAGCACAGCCAGGGTCTCCCTGCTGGCCCGCCTGGTACCTTGCTACCCTGTCTGCCACCATCGTCCAGCGTTCGTCAACTATGCCCGGCCCCTCGGCGTCAGACAATACGAAACAAGCAAAGCAGACAATACGAAACAAGCAAAGCAGGCTCGTCATCCACCCACGCCTCACGACTCCTTCATTAAGGCTTATCAATCGGAGAAAGCAAGAGAAAGAAAATAAAATGAAAATCACATAGGGTCAGCGCAAAAGAAGAAAATACAATGAAACAAAAATAAACAAAAACAAAAGGAAGACGAAGGAAGACCACGTTCGAACCAGCTGCACCAGTTGGTGGTACGAGTAGTATAGGCATGTTCTACTTCTTAGTCTGCCCGGTACCTTGCTACCCTGTCTGCCATCTCCTTCCTACTTTCGTCCACTGCAGTTTCCCTTCTACTGCTCCTCTCCCTCCCCCCCCCCTCTCCGCATTCCCTTGGTCGGGTTTTCTGCTACTCCTCTTGTTTCCGCCCCACCCCCCCTTTCCCTTGGACACCACCCACGGCGGATGCGCGGCGCTGCCTACTCAGCTCAGCCTCAGCCTCGTGCCACCTCACCATGAACCGTTCGGCTGCTTCCAGGATCCCCCGGTACCACTTCCCCGCCTTTTTTGCAGCAGTGGGCCACAGCGCGGTCTCAACTCCAAACACCAAGGGAGCAAGTTCCGTTGACCCTTCGGTGGCTCGGAACTCCATAAGGTCTTCGACTATGCATCTATGTCAAGTCTTGACCTGTCCGCCAGGTCTCGGGTTCTCCCCACCAGCAAGCGTCCCGAACATTACCCGACTGCGTAATCGATCCTTGCTTTGCCGTGCCACCCCCCCCGCGAAGAAGAGACGCCGTTTGCGGATGGTCGTTTCGATGCTCTCGCAAGGTGTCATCTTGAGGGCCTTCGCGTACGAGAGGGTGGCATGGTCAGTACGAAGTCGGCGCTGGAAGCCAATGACTCGCAACAGGACTTGGCGGTGAGCCGTTCGAAGCTTGGCAAAGTGTTCCGCTCTGAGGGTCCACGTCACACGCCCGTACAGCAGGGTCTCAATCACCTCGGCCTTCAGCATTCGGACTTTCAGGCTAAGGGGGGCGGTCGTCCTATCATACAGCTCCGGGCCGAACTGTTTGAGGCATGCTCGCATGAGACGGATCCGTCGGTCGATTTCGAGCGAGAGGTCAGCGTTTTGGTTGATAATGCCGCCTAGGTATAAGAACTGGGCCGTCTGCTTATACCTCTGGCCTGTTGCTTCGATAACGAGCGGTGGTGCGAGGGTTTTCTGGTCTGGCGTTTGTAGAGGCATAGTCTCTGTCTTCTTTTCCGACACCGTAAGGTCTGCTGCTTCGAATACAGTCACAATGACTGTCGTCATTGTCGCGAGCCCTTCAGCCGACTTTGAGACAATCCCTGCGTCATCGGCGTACAACATGCCCCATACAGCCCTTCGCACGCACGCCAACGACTCCTACTCCTCTGTTCCGACTACTCCAGCATCACTGAGTTGGACCAAATCCCTTACGATGGCTTCGTCATGGCTAAAGCGTACTAGTACGACGTGCAACCCAGCAGCGAAGAATACGTAGAACAGTAACGGTGACAGCACACAGCCTTGCCGCAGCCCCTGCGTGACATCGGACCATTCAGAGTGCTCGCCGTCATCCGTACGCACGCGAGCCCGCATGCCATCGTGGAAATTACGGATAATTCTCAGCATCTTGGTTGGTACGCCAAAACGTGTGAGTGCTTCCCGTAACAGCTCTCGGTCGACAGAGTCGTACGTTTTCTGCAGATCGATGAAGCACAAGCACAGGGGGGTTTTCCTCTGTCTTCCAAGCTCTTGCAACCGGCGCACGACGAACAATATATCAGTCGTTGATCGTGCGGGGCGGAAGACGCACTGTTCCTCCGGGAGTAATTCCTCGGTCTCGCAGTAGTTGCTGAGGCGGGACGCGACGATTTTCAACAAGACTTTGCCTGCGTGGGCAACAAGCGAAATGCCTCTGTAGTTATTGCAATCAGTTCGGTCCTTCTTTTTGTGAAGGACCTTGATGATCGCATCTTTCCATTGCTGGGGGACTTCTCCTGTTACCCAAACATTGACAAGGATGTTGTGAAAGCACTGGGCGAATGCGGGGTGGTCGATTTTCAGGAGTTATGCCGGGAGACCATCTGGCCCGACAGCTTTCCAATTTGAATTTGACATCCCCTTAAGTGCTTCCGTCATCTCGTCCATGGATGGTTCATCTCCGAGCGACAGTTTAAGCGGTCGTGGTGGCAAGAGGTCGATGATCGTGGAATCGAGTTTAAGCGATTTCGTGTTCAAACGTTTGTGGTAAACCCCCCCCCACCGTTCACGAATTCGCACCTTATCCCGCAACAGCGTGCCATCCTCGTCCCTAATGAACTGTTCGCTTCTCGCTTTAGTCCCTTCCAATCCTACCGTACTCTTAAGGTGCTTGTAAAAGCCTCTCTGGTCGTTGTTCGCTAGGAGTCGTTCGGTTTCAGCGAGGTACGCTTCGAAGTACGCATGCAGTCCTGCGGCAATCACCTTCTGCAGGTTCGCACACGCAGATCTCAGTGTCTTCCACGCGGTTCTATCCCGGGGGTGGGCACGCAAGAATTGCCGTGCATCCTCCCTCGCTGTCCATGCTAATATGAACGCAGCCAAGTTTCGGCAGACTCACACCATCCATGTCTGCGGTGTCGACGTGGGGGGGTAGTACCTCTTTTTCGATCGCATCAATAATAGCCGCAGTGAAAAACTCAACCATATTGAGCATTTTCCTTGCATGTGGCAGAGGCAAGCACTTCAATCGATGTTAACCGACTGGTAAAGCATGAGCTTCGAGCTCGAAAGAGCTGATGATGAAAGAGATGGCACTCCAAGGCCTTGTCGTTGATTATTGCAGTCTCGCAGAGGAGACAGGTGGGGAGAGAAAGAGAGTGGGCGAGTGTGCGTTGTGCACGTGTGTCGCATCTCGATCTATAACTCAAAACAAAAATACTGCAGAGGGACCCCGGACCCTCGAAATGCAGTGTAACCTCAAAACTAAAAACAAGCAAAACTCGGGAGAACTCAGCCTGTTGTTCGGGGTTCTACAGTTCCACCGCGTACTGAACCGTAACAAGTAATCCCGCATTCTGAACAAACTGCTACTCGTATGACAGCTCAGTGTACTGTTGTACTCTACGAACTATATCAACAGATGACTAGCTATGTCCCGACAGCGAACCGATAGGCTACTGACTATTGTTATTGTTGTTGTGTAGCAACTGACTACTGCCAACGCTGCTGTTGCGTAACAACGTAGCTATCTTTAATACGACCTCTCGATGGATGGGACATAAAGCCAAGTTGCTGTTCAACTATCAACCTGTTCAACTATCAACTCGAATCGTCCAATTATGTTACTTCTCTGCGTTACATGCCATAATTCCAAAATGCACACAACAATAAATTTAATTGTTGCGGGGGAAATGCTGCTGGCAGGAACCAATTAGGTATCTACTAGTAATATAATATGATATGTGTCTAAAGGAAAGACATGAAGCCAAGCAAACAAAACAAAACATATTCTGCTGCTTTACTATACGTATTGTACCTGTAAATACGTGCTCTTGCATGTTAAATGCGAGTTTACCGGTATACTATACTAGAGTCATCAGACGTGAACTATATCCCGATCATGTATTCGATCAAGAATAAATTAACCTTTCAATATATCTCCCCAAAACTATCTGACTCTGGTTACTTGGTCAGTGTTTGTCTGAACTACTTGTCTGCATATTAACGAAGTGGAATCCATTGCTATGTCGCAACAAAGTTTCGTTGCTCCTTTGCAACGTCGAAACAACTTCAACTGCTCCTGCTTCGCTTTCGACGGGTGATCAATCCTTCTACAGCTGACGCAAAAAACTACAACGCATAACCTGGCAACGTAAAGGCATACTACTGATGTGACGGGTTTGACCCATGGAATAGCATGCAAACCGAAAAATATCACACACAAAACCTTGGAAACCGTGCGGGTCTCACTATACATTTACCAGACAGACACATACGGTACTAAAAAATAGAAACAGCTACAGTAAGTAGTGGTAGCAGCGGCCGACGTTATATGCTTCTGTCCGCCCCATACAGAAAAGATACGTCGTGCTACTCACAACATATAGAAACCTTTCACAAATAGCCTAGCAGCTTAACACGCTTCTGCCGCCCCCCCGTACAAAGAAAGCGTGTCGTGCTACGTACTACGAAACAAAAAAATCTTGCCGTTAAGTTGATGACGATGTATGCGACCTCGGGGTGACGCAGATGTCCCTCCTGGCGTTGCAGAAGATGGTGATGTACATGGCGATCCAGCAGACGTTCTCCCCGGTAATCCCAATAGTTGTAGTAGTTGATGCGGTGGCCCGGTCCTGAAAGATACCTCTTCAGCTAACCCCACGTTTCTGTTGTTGACGACTCCATAGCTCTGACAGTCTCAGCGAACAGTTGCTGTGACGATTCCGGAAGGTATCTTTCCGACAATCTCAAGCGCTTTTTACAGGATCTCGTAAACCGTCATTTCGACGACCCCGTGTTGATGTGATGCTCCAGCGTAGATAATAATTTTGCTCAAAGACCCCGGATGATGTTCCGGTGGCGAAATTTCAAGAGCTAAAACTGAAAGCCCTTGTCAAAATCGTCGTCGAAGTTGATCGTAGGCTGCTCGTCGGTGTCCACGCGCAGTACAGCCGCTGTGTGCGTGCTGCTCTTCTGTGGGCGTTCAGCTCCTTGCGCAAAGCATTCGGTGTCACTGTGCGTAGTTGTCCGGATCTTCGTCAGGCTCTATGGTCGTTGCTGCAAGTTTTGCCTGCAAGGCTCGGATCGTCTCGTTCGTCACGCGCAGGTACTTTTGCTCAAGCTCTTTGATGGCTTTCTGCCCATCGCCTCTAGTCCCACGCTCGTCGAAGGCATGGATAGCCACGAGGAGAGCCGCAGCCTTATCGGTGACTAAGTGCAGGATGGCATAGAGGTCCATGTTAGCTCGGTCGAATGCAGCTTGCCGTTGCTGTAGGGTCCCTCCAGCAGTGTACAGCAACCCTGGAGTTAACAGTAGTGCTGTATCTTCAGCCTGGTCGGTGTCTTCCGCGGGCCTCGCTTGACCTTCCATAACGGCAAAAATGTCAGGTCGTTGCATGCTGATGATGAAGCCAGCCTTCCTGTGCCAGTCAGCGAAATCTTCAGGCTTCTCTCCAGTGTATGACCTGATTCCTCGCACAGCGTTGATCAGACTGTTGTTCGCGCTGTTGCCCGTCATGTTATCCATTCTCACAGCAGTCAGCGACGTTGTACTCGTAGGATGTTGTAGTCGCTCGCAGCAGCAGTGCTAGTTGTTGCAGCTCGTAGTAACTCCAGGTAGAGGATGGCCCTGGCAGCTCTCTCGTGAAGCTCGTAGCGGAAGCAGCAGCTCGGGGTCCTGAAGCGCAGCCTTGTACTTGGCGTACCTCGCGGCCCGCAGCTCTGCTGTTGTGCTTGAACGTCGGGGCTCATAACCTATTGAGCATTATCCTTGCATGTGGCAGAGGCAAGCACTTCAATCGATGTTAACCGACTGGTAAAGCATGAGCTTCGAGCTCGAAAGAGCTGACGATGAAAGAGATGGCACTCCAAGGCCTTGTCATTGATTGTTGCGGTCTCGCAGAGGAGACAGGTGGGGAGAGAAGGAGAGTGGGCGAGTGTGCGTTGTGCACGTGTGTCGCATCTCGATCTATAACTCAAAACAAAAATACTGCAGAGGGACCCCGGACCCTCGAAATGCAGTGTAACCTCAAAACTAAAACAAGCAAAACTCGGGAGAACTCAGCCTGTTGTTCGGGGTTCTACAGTTCCACCGCGTACTGAACCGTAACAAGTAATCCCGCATTCTGAACAAACTGCTACTCGTATGACAGCTCAGTGTACTGTTGTACTCTACGAACTATATCAACAGATGACTAGCTATGTCCCGACAGCGAACCGATAGGCTACTGACTATTGTTATTGTTGTTGTGTAGCAACTGACTACTGCCAACGCTGCTGTTGCGTAACAACGTAGCTATCTTTAATAAACCATGTCAGACGTATTACGCCTGTGGGGGGGGCACGACGGTTTGTTTCTTTATATATATATATATTTTTTTTTTCTTGTTTCTTTTTCTCTTTCGAATTGTCTTCATTGTTTTTGTTTTTTTTTGTCTTTGTTTCGTTTCGTTTCTCTAGGTCATGGAATGTGTATGTCGTGCCTGTCGTACGCAGTATGATGACATGGTATTTATTGCGTTGCATACGTGGCAACGTAATATCTCTGTGGCGTAGCTTTGTGACCACAGAACTCGTATCTCTCTAGGATTGAAGAATCGGCACAGACACTGGTTGTGCTGGATGTCGACGGGTAGAAAGAACGGTTTAATGTGAAGAAAACAACAACAACAGGAGGAGGAAGAGGAGGGGAATTCTCGTACTGGAAAATACGCAGCCGCCTTGGGATTCAGCTTGAACAAAAATAATTTAATGATTGTGATACGTATTACGTAGTATTTTAATAGCACTTCCCATGTTTCAAGTTATTAAATTCTGCTGTCTGTTCTGTTGTAGTTATTACGGGGAACCATAGTAAATAGGACCAAATATTGTTAGTAAAAATAGGGAAATAAGTAGATTTTCGTCAGCACCGTAGGTCCTATTTACTATGTTCTTCCGTAATAGTATCCCTTTACTTTGTGTATGTGAATAGAGTATAATTGGAGTAAGAGCTGGCAAATGGAACAATACCATAATTTCGTAATATTTATTATAAATAATAACGCCTTCTATAGTCTAGGATATAAAAACAGTCAGCATGGACATTGACTGGGTGTGTGTGGTGATGGACAATATCGACGGGTGTGTGTGTGTACAGAAATAATAAGAGTTTATAACACTCCCTCGCCGGCGCACTTGATATGGTTACTGGAATTGACGGTAAATCTGTGACGATCACAGTGACGGCCACTGCTCACTTTTTCTGTAGACGCAAATGTTATGAGGCTTAGATTGGGTAGGCGATTGGTTAACCTTTTACCTTTAGCCCAACGGACTAAGACCTTCACAAATGGCGTCGTCGGCAGGACTCGAACCTGCGCGTGAAATCACAATGGATTGGACTAAGACCTTAACACAAACTCAAAATCGTCGATGACCGGAGCTGGTTTGAGGCATACCAAAAAAAAGTGAATACGTCAGTAGGCAAGAAGAAGAAGCCAACCATAACAAGACGGACTCATGCGTCGGAAAAATAAATGCGGGGATTGTCGATCCGATGCTGTCCACCTGATGAGCGCCTAAGCAAAGTTCGTCATACAAACCAGGGAAGCAGGCAGCCAGAAGAAAAGAGAGGGTTCGGGTTTCTGCATCCTTCTCCTTTGGAACACCGAGATAAATACTACCAAGTACCAGGTAGGTGCCGTAAAGCGACCACACCAATGTTATCAGTCGTCTACGGCTAGCTTAGTGAGTGAGTGAGTGAGTGAAGTCCCAGAAGTATGTACGGGCAGAGAATCATGTCGCGTCCGTGCCGTACAACTCTATTTGCTATTAATACTACATTATCACTTTTTAATATAATGTGCTTGCCATCCGACAATGTGCAGCATGAGTTTCAACGTTGATCACTCAAAACATTCCTGAAAGAAGACAACCACGGAAACAAAGGAAACGTACGTATGTATGCACAAGGTCTAGCTACCTTTTATGTATACTTCCCGCTATGCTTTATCTGCAATACTCCACTGTTGTCCTTGCTCCCTCCTCCGTCTCAAGATGTGCCCTTTACATTCTATTTATGTCCTAAGCCGCCTCCAAGCTCCCTCCCCACGCCATCGGTGTAGGTCTGTCACCCCCCCCCCTACCCCCTGTTCCTTCTCGCTTCCTGGCGGTCCCTAAAAGATTGAGTTTGAAGCGCGACACCCTCCTCGAAATGGCGACCTGTGTAGTCACCGAGACGATTTGAAGCAGGCGTTCCTTCACCTCTCCTTTCCTTCCATCGACTTACCATCCCTCCGCCCCACGACACTAGCTGCCAGCTGGTCGATGAATTTGCTGCCCTCTACCCCGAGACGCCCAAAGCTTTCCACCGCTAAAGTGGCTAGTTTGTGACTGTTAAGATCAAGGGTTGGGGGACACTTTGTATCCCTGGACAGGTCTGCCTTTTAAGTCGGTAAACATTGCACTCACATGTGTTGTTTGCTTAGCTATAGAAGAAGAGCAGTTTTATTCCTTTCGTGCACGCGGAGACTGAGACCAAGCTCGTACTCCTCTGGAAAACCCCTGGTTTTCCATCTAAGATACGCCTTCCAAGTACTACAAATACGATCCCAGTGACTGAACCCAGGTAGTTACCGGGCATTCAATCTCATACAAGACAATATCTTAACACTAGCCCACTCTGATGAGCCGTATATGCAGAATTATGGGAAATTCGTGGAAACCCCGATTCCACGAACTAGAACATGAGTCGAAGATGCGGCTCCTCAAAACCCACTCCCACACCTCTGAACGGCGAGGCAACGAAGCCGGCAAAGTACGTAAAAAAAAATAAAGGGAAGATCTAGCCTTAAGGGGCAGGAAGAAATCGTCGATGAAAGCCATCGCCAAACCGCCCGCACGGGGGGGGGCGAGGAAGATGCACGGAAAAGCGAAAAGTGCGTACGGGAACAAAAAAAAAAATAACACGGAGGACGGTATGCGAGGCGCCGTAGCGAACCCCCGAGACGGGAGCCGGGGCGAAAGAGGCAGCGGCGGTCGAACCACCTTGATGGCCGGGGTGAGACTGCTGGTGTCCTCGTGCCGCGTGTGTGTTGTAGCCATCACCTTGTCTGTGTTGCTGACCCTGACCGTGATGTTGCCCACGCGAGGGGCCGGGGCGACGCCTGTGTTTCTTCTGGTTGTATTTGTTCGGTCGTGAATTGTTCTCGCGGCGGTGTCTGATCATGCGTTCTTGCCAACGACGGAACGACTCGCCGTCGTTGTTATAGGTCTTAGTCCGTTGGGCTAAATGTAAAAGGTTAACCGATCGCCTACTCAATCTAAGCCTCATAATACTCTCCCCCCTGGAACGGACCGGATATACGGGTCGACGCGTGACACCAACACGCGGTTCCAATTTCTGGGGATCCAGAAGTATTTTTTTCAGGTTCTTGACATGAGGAAGTTCACTTTTCTTTAAAAAGCGATTTCATGATGGACGTGAGATTCGAACTCACGACCAACGAGCCATGTTCTGCCGTCGACGCCATTTGTTATAGGTCTTAGTCCGTTGGGCTAAAGGCAAAAGGTTAACCAATCGCCTACCCAATCTAAGCCTCATAACACTCTCCCCCCCTGGAACGGACCGGATATACGGGGCGACGCGCGCCACCAGCCAGGCCTTGGGTCTTGCAGCATTGTCCAGACAATATCTTAACATGACTCCGTTCGTCAAAGGACACATGTCCCGGACGAGCATAGTGTTGGCACTTGCGCGCCTCGGAAGTAGAGGCAGCTGATCCATCGTTATCACAGCACTGCCTCCCTGCAGGTGTATCTGCGCTTGTGGGTCAGCATAGGTGACGTCCAGCAGAATGGACTTCTCCCTATACTCCATGTTGGAAGCGTCTCGGAGACCTCCTCTCCTGACAACAATGTCCATCCGCAGATTTCGGTCTGTGGTGAACGGTTCGCCGCTCTGCACTTGGTGTCGGATTCCTAGCCGCTTCAACGTACTGGACATCGCATGGACAAGCGGTTTGTGCTGGTCTACCTACGCCCCCGCTCTGGGACAGATACGTGCGTGGCGGGTGTCCACGTTACCTGCATCGCAGCAGGGGCACCTCGTGTCCACGTGCTCTTCGATCCCCATGAAGCGCCTTCCCATGTCCGCGAACTCTGATGCGAGTATGACACGGAGTGAGTCCGTTGGCCTCGCCCGAAGGCATGCCGTGACTCCAGCCCCCTGAAGACTCCTATAGCGAGCCTTGGCGAAGGCCTTGGTATCGGCCCACCCAGCGGGTCGCCCGGTCCGGGGGGGCGCGCCTTCTCCGGTAGCTCCTCCAACGAAGCAGTGCGGGCAGCGTGCCGACCTTGATTCACCAGCTTGTCCAACTTTTGTTGAGCTTTGCGCGAATTAGTGGTTACGGCGTCGTGCGCAGCCAGCATGTCGGCTTCTGGGGGCGTTGGGGTCAGGTCCCCCTCTGCACCCAGACCCCATTCCAGCCAAGACTCGGGGACGATGCCCGCCATCGCTTATTTCGTCACCCTCCATATGTCTCGCACCTCCCGCAAGCTGCCTCCTAGCTGAGCAATGCTGCTCGATTCCGGGAGCTCCCTCCTCACTTTGTCTCCTAACGGCCCTGTGAGGGTTGCTAGAACCTCCGGCAAGGTCCCCAGCCTGCTCCCAATGGAGGCCGACATTCTCCTCGCTTCTATTCGACGGCAGCCCTAACCCTCCCGCTCACATATACAGGCGTGTTTGGGCCTGCTGATAAGGTTTGGGAGTCAGGCGACAATCCGGGCACCCCTCCTGGGAAAAAAAACGACTGTGCCTCCGCCGCTCCCGGTAGCTCGAGGATTTTCTCGTACGTCCACTACGCCCCGTTGTCTGCCCTTCTACTGCCTCGAGGGACAGCCCCGGGTCCAGAGCCCTTTCGAGGTATAGCTCGTCCGTTGCCTGAGAGATTCGACGGTGATTATTACTACATTGCGTAATTCGGACACCACATTGCATCTTCTCCTCCCCGTCCCCCCTATTATACTATAGGTTGGTTTGGCGTCGGTCGGCGACGACGCTGTAAAACACGCCTCTCCCTGCGTGAGCTAGACAACCCGGGTACCGTTTTTTTTTGCTTCGTTTTGTTTTTTCTGGCGGTTACCACGACTGGAGGTCGAATTAGATCGTTTTTGTGGGGGGAGAACCTTCCCTCCGCACAGGGGGGATGGTCGTATCACGTGGTGTGTATATGGTGAGGCATCCACGAGGCAGTTACATGGTAAACCCATTGCTATCTCTGGAAGTGGCCACACCAAAAATTAAATCAATTCATTGACGCTGTCATCCATAATAATAAGCAAGAAAATCCGCCTCAAAAGCGGTTCTTAGTAGGGTGTAACTTTTACCCTTCATGCGACTCGCCCAACACCTCACTGCGCTTCGTCCTTGGTGCAAGCAATGCCTGCCTGGTCGGTGAAAACCCGACGTGCTCCGTGCCGGCATTGTAGGGATTCGAGGGTCTACGGTCGTACGACTACGGCCATGCATGTGATGATGAGTACCCCCCCCCCTCCCCAACACACACGACGAGAGCTATAATAGTACGCGCGTGCGCATAAAATGCGTACCCCTCCAAAAAAATGTCTTCAGTTAGTTGTGACTCCCACACTGTGACTGTATGTACGTATGCATGTATGTATGTATGTATGGTATTGCGGAAGACTATAGTAAATAGGACCCAATATTGTTAATAAAAATAGGTAAATATACAGGTTTTTATGTATACCATAGGTCCTATTAACTATGAACCCCCGTAATATGTGGTTGGCGCAACGTGCGCGATATATTTATACTACTGGCTGGTAGCTGTATTAAGTAAAACACCTAGCAGTTTATATTTAGTAAGTAGTCTCGTGCGTGTCGCCGTCGGAGAACATCAGCAGCAAACGTCACCACTTTCATTTATATTCGTCCGTTCACACCTATACCTACTCTGTATGTGCCTCGAGCCGAAGGTCCACGTGTCACTACTGTAGCACTTTTCAGTCAGCGCGTTTGTTTATATCGTAGTAAGTAAGCACATTGTATCGGGTGGATGCAATTCTACAAGCAGTACGCCACGTAGTAGCAGGTGTTATTATAGTAGGTAGGTAGGTACGTATAGCAGCAATAAATAATAATAGTATATTTATAGTACCTGGTAGTTACTTTACATTCGCCCGACCGGATCTTATTCTGATACATGCCACCAACACACACAGCCACACGCCGCAGCAAGCAGCAGCAGCCGCCGCATCACGATTTTTTAGGAACCAAGATTGAGAAAATCTATAGTGATGCGTAATAATTAATATGTACTACTGATACCAAGTACTTACTGCGTACTTCTGTGCTTTACGTAGAATTATGTAATTACACAGCTAGCTATTGTTCGTTGTTCGTTTCGTTTTTTTTTTGTACTATATACTCGCACTATATACTACTACCAGTAACAACTGATGATGATGTGTATAGCTACTTTTTGCGACCAACTTCTGTGTGTACATAGCAATAAATATATTACTAATATGTACTACAGGTACTACTTACTATTATAATAATACTGCTTCTTGCTGTCTCTGTGTTTGTAATTGTGTGTGTGACACTGTGTTTTGTGTGCACTCGTTTGTATACTGCTCTCTGCTGTGCGTGTTTTTTGTTTGTTTGTGTGCGATCGGCACATCACATCCGGCACACGCACACAAACTACGCTACAGGCACTGCATGCAGCAGCACAAGCAGCCAATGGTGTTGTTGTATATGCACATATCATCAGTCAGTCAGTGTGGTCAGCACAGTCATTGTTAACAACACAACATATAACAATATATATATATTGCGTTTGTTTGTTTTGTTTGAATGTACAGATGTGTACAGATGTACAGACAGCTGCTAGCAGTAGAGTATGTGGGCAGTGTGTGTGTGTTCTTCACATTAACAAACCGTTCTTCTACTACTCGTCGACATCCAGCAAGCCCAGTGTCCGTGCTGATTCTTCACCCTAGAAAGATACGAGCTCTGTGGTCACAGACTATACGACACAGAGACAACACACCGAAATGCATTAATACCCTACGCAATACCACATGCCTTCGCACTACTACAGCACTAGGTGCGGCCGACACAACACATACATACGCCAGCAACCAAAATACACCAGAAGGAAAGAGAAGCAACGAACGAAGTAGATTTATGCGGTTGAGTATTTTAATCTGGTGCTCGTTGATAGAACAGCTATAATAGCTGTAGAATTTCTTCAGGAACAAAGAGCCATATCTATTGACATCTACCTGGTATTTTTTTGTGCGTACCACACGAGTCGTGTCGGCATCCTTCTGCAACCTTGAAAGAAGAGGAACATGTTGACATTGTGTTGTACCTGGTAGTTTTTTTTTTTTAGTTTCTCCCGTTTTTTTTCCAACACTAATAATCATATCCCAGTTAATTAAGTCTCTCACCTACCATTAATATTACTTCACTTACTTGCCCAGGGGTACCTGTTATCAAGTTCCTAGCTATATTTCGCGTTCTGCGTACAAGCGCTCTTGTATAGAATTTACTACACAAACCGAACAGCACAAACAACAGGCATCAGTATGATATGTATGCCTTTCGCTTTATTTCTTTGTTCTTGTATTTTTGTATTTTCGTTCGTGGCGTGCAATTTCGCACATTTCGAAAAAATTCAACTGGCTTCATGTATGAAGATTTCGAAGGGTCGCGTGCGAGGAAAAGCTTTGAGTATCTGAATTTTAATTCCCGCCGCCTCCTCCTGCCGACTTCAACTGTTACAGTTGCACCCATCATGTGAGATCAACCATACCGCTTCTCACCGAAAGCCGATTACTGCACAACCCCACACCGCACCCCACCCACCACCACACAACAACGACTTCACCACCAGCAGCAGCAGTGCACATCTACCTCCGTCCCGAGACGCTCACTTTCTCCAGCAGCAGCAACCAGTCGCCACCCACCACCAGCGACCAGCACGAGTCTCGAGAACAACAAACAGAAGCACTTTGGGATTAAGAAGGTGAGCTCATCATGATGTCTATCATGGGTATTCCTCCGCGTGTAATTGTCATCTATCGTGGACCAGGGCATCGTATACACAGGTAGCTTTTAGCACCGCCCCAGCGCAGCATGCTGCCGCAGTGAGGTTTTCTGCTGTGGCAGACAGTTAGTACAAGAGACTGCTACATACAGTAGTAGTTCTTGTCGTGCGCCTGTTGCTTTGTTGCCGTCGTTGCTGCACCGGCCCAAGCGTGCTCCCAAGCCTGAGAATCGCTCGATCGACCGTTTAGGACGTGTACCGGTATGATGCGTTTCATGCTCTTACTTTATCTAGATTTTTCCGGGGGATCTCTGGAAACGAACAGTCAACTTGTTGTCAACTTGTTGTACACCTGTAGCATACGCCCATCCTTTGCTCGCTGCCTATGCTCAAAAGAACCGCACGCCACACATGGCCCCACCTTGATATGCTGATGATAAAACATGTTCTTGTGGCGCAGGCAGATCGATGTATGTATTTTGCTGTGCAGAGATTGCGCCTGCTGTGTCATAATTCAAAGCTACTACGCAAAATGTGTTAATAGTTGCAACACAGACTATTTTGCGGGCGATTGGCTGAAAAAGCCTTCAGTTTACAACAGGTTAGTACAGCAGCAGTAGTCTGACTTCAGTTGACTTACAGCAGGACGTCGGCGGCTGAAAGGTTTCGGTATTCTGGCCTGGTATCTATAAGGTATAAGATATCAGGCGGTATTTTACGTAGTGGTACGCTGCAGCACGAGCGGACTAGAACAGGTCGCGTAACGTAATACGGCAACCTATCCACACCCACTCCCACCCACCCACCCACCCACCCACCCACCCATAATAAGAGATATTGTGTTCTTCGTGGAATGCGTGGGCACATCGCTGAAACGGCTCCTCCACTCTGGAGCCTTCCTCTTATCCTCTTTTTTTTGCGTTTTCCCTCCCTTTCCCCCCCCCTGCACATTCTCGTTATCTAAATAGGAGACGCACTGCAACCAACGGATCTCCCACTCTCTCCTGCTTACTGTGCCGTTCGTGATCAAGATTCCCGCCAGGAGCATCGACATGGCCGGACCCACCACCACCACCAAGCCTTGCATGAGCCACGTCCACGCCTTCAACCACGTCGGTGGCCGCCCCGACGAGCGCCTCGGCTCTCGCGGGTCCTTCACGCCCGGCGTCCGCATCATGTCCGGGGGCCAGCGCGCGTGCGAGCAGGTGCCTCCCGAGACCTTCAACGACGACACCCACCGGGGCAAGGTGCTGTTCGTCTCTTCCACCCTCAAGCCCGACCTGTCCAGCGAAGCCCGCACCAACGTGATCGGGGGCCGCCCGACCGAGCGTCTGGGCGTGCGCGGCTCCTTCACGCCGGGTAGCAAGAAGAGGTTCCTCGGGGGAACGCCCCGCGACATGCCGCTCGGAGCCGGGACCATCAGCCCCGGAGAGGTTCTGTTCGTGTCTTCGATCCACAAGCCCGACATGTCCGGCGAGGCCCGCGTCAACGCCGTCCGCCCCGACGAGCGCCTGGGCTCCCGCGGCTCCTTCACGCCGGGCGTGCGCGTCATGTCGGGAGGCCCGCGCGGCGGCGACTCACCCGCCAAGGCTAGCTCCAACCACGGCGGCGGCGCGGTTGTGCTACACGTCTCGTCCACCCTCAAGCCCGACCTGTCCGGCGAGGCCGGCTACAACGCGGTCGGGGGCCGCCCGACCGAGCGCCTGGGCTCCCGCGGCTCTTTCGCGCCGGGAGCTAGGGCTTGGCTCGGGGGCGCGCCTCGCGACGTGCCGCTCGAAGCCGCCGTCAACCCCGGCAAGGTGCTGTTCGTGTCCTCCGTCCACAAGCCCGATTTGGGCGGCGAGGCCCGCACGAACGCTGTCCGCCCTGACGAGCGCCTGGGCACCCAGGGTTCCTTCACGACCGGTGCTCGGCGCTGGCTCGGGGGCGAGCCTAGGGACGTCCCGGCGGAGCGCGAGGTTGAAGACCACGGGACCGTCCTCTTCCCACCGCCGCCGTGCGCTGCTCCTTGCGATGACTACGATTGCTACGAGGAGACCAACGAGGCAGAGGAGTTTGCTGCGCAGGACGAGCGCCAGCCCCTTGACGCTGTTCCGCTGAACTTCGGAGCAGCAGCGGCGGCGGCGACGGTGATGGTGATGGTCGACAGCAGCAGCGGCATGGCTGCTATGGTGAAAGAGAACAGCGGCGTGTTTCTTCGTTCCTGCGGCAGCGACACCCACCTTTCGGCGCTTACGAGCGAGTCCCCCCGGCCTGGTTTCTAGGTCACGTGATCAAAATATTGTGTGTGAGTATGATTGGGTGATTAGAGCAACAAGCATGAGTCGAAGGGGAGGGGGGTGTACTCATGCCATGCATGGCCCGGGGGGGGGGGAGGGGTGTCGAGTGCCTTCTTCGGCGTGCTTTTTTCGTGCTTGTTTTTCGTCGATGCAAGTTTCAACACACCTGGCACCACGTAGTAATATTCCAGGGGTACACTTCGTACATGCGGTTGTCATTTATAGATATGATGGCATATGGAGTTGATGGCATGACAGCAGTGTGCAACATGGTCTTACTTTTGGTTGTTAGTTGGTGGTGTTTCGCAGAGATTCAAGTACAGTACCGTTGATCTTTTCGTTTGCTCTATACCATGCTGGGCAGTTTATTACAGAATGTTTTGCCCGGTTGGACTCTGGTGTGAAAATGAAACGTGGATTATATTCCCAGCCAGAGTGGTGTTAATAGCGTAACAGCGTAGTAACTGTTGTTCTTTTCGGCTTGCGGGACACGAGGTCTTTGACTCCGCGGGAAAACTGTAGCGAGAATAGGGGGGGGGGGGGGGGGGAGTACTCCGGGGGGTTAGGAAGGGCAGAAGGGGGGAAGGGGTTGCAGCGGTCGTTCGTGACTGTAGAACTCGCTCGATGCCGTGTATTTATAGTACGCACGCACCGTCCGATGAAAGTAGTTCACATTCTAGTTTTTAGTTTTTCCTTGTATGGGTAGATGTGCAGTAGTAGTCTGGAGGAAGGCCTAGCCGACTGCCAGGTGCGTACTGCTGGTGAGTATACCAGGTAGTTTATACCAGTAATGATGTACCTGGTGCCTGGTAGTAAAAGTTATTATTATCTTCAGTGCGAAGAAAGGGTGCTTGCTGTCTCGTAATTCCATGGAGCAGCACAGTCTGTTCGTGTACGTGGTTTGAAGAGGTGCTCCGGCCGTGATGGTATCGCATGAATTTTTCTTGCTGTGTCGCAGAGAGAGCCTACATAATAATTCGTACTTGGTTGAAAACTTTTTGGGTGGTGATTGTTTGGTTTAGAACGTGGTGGCATTTTCCACGGTTCATTTTTTTTTTCGGGTGTTGATTCATAAGTATTAATGGTTGGTTGTACTGCATGACGTGTGCAATGGTGAGCACAGCAGCAATAATATACCAACGATTTTGAAATTTCTATCCTTGAAAGGGTGACTCTTTTTTTTCTCATATATTTTTGTCATCACGGCACCACAAGAGCCGAAAAGGTCGGGCAACAGCAGTGAATCGTGATGATTACGCTGCATGGCATCATGCAACGACCGTGGGAGAAATCGCCATCATCTGATGAAGATTCTTGCAAACGAAAAAAACAACACCCATCCGCTGCTGATACGTACAGAAGATTTTTGGCAATCCACGAATTCATTGTGTATAGTTCCGTGATCGCTTGCCGGTCGCTTTGCATGCGTTGGCCGCGGCGGCGATATCGTACATTACTGTACAAACACACTCAAAACTGCTTGCAATAAAACTCATGCCGGGTAACCACGTTCAACCCTTCTAAAGCAAACTGCAGTCCCGTTTTGAGAACAAACCAGTCAAATTCTGAGTAATTTGTGCCTATGACGGGACTGTTGCGGTTGTTGTTGTTTTCTTCACATTGAACCGCTCTTTCTACCCGTCGACACCCAGCACAACCAGTGTCCGTGCCGATTCTTCAGTTCTAGAGAGATACAAGTTATGTGGTCACAAAGCTACGCCACAGAGATTCTACGTTGCCACGTCATCATGTTGCGTACGACAGGCACGACATACACATTCCATGACCTAGAGAAACGAAACGAAAACAAAGAGAAAAACAAAAACAAAGAAGACAATTCGAAAGAGAAAAAGAAATACATACCTGGTATATATAACAACAAACCATTGTGCCCCCGCCGCAGGGGATCTGGCAGCAGTGCTCAAGGGTTGAGCCACCTGTTGTTGTTGTTGTTTTCTTCACATTAAACCGTTCTTTCTACGCGTCGACATCCAGCACAACCAGTGTCCATGCCGATTCTTCGAACCTAGAGAGATACAAGTTCTGTGGTCACAAAGCTACGCCACAGAGATACTACGTTGCCACGTATGTAATGCAATGCCATGTCATCATACTGCGTACGACAGGCACGAGATACACATTCCATGACCTAGAGAAACAAAAACGAAACAAAGCAAGAGAAAAACAAAAACAAAAACAAAGACAATTCGAAAGAGAAAAGAAACAAAAAAAAGAAACTAAAATATACCTGGTATATGTATATACTTCAGTATAGCAACAAACCATCGTACCCCCACGTAGGGGACGTGGCAGACACTTGAAAAGAACGAGCTATAAAAAAAAAAGAAAAAGAAGAAAACACCACTAGTCGTCAACAGAGTAAGACTAAGAACCAAGGTAAAAATAACAGTCAAACCAAACAAAGCACAAGGCATCCTCCAGGTAGCGGCAGCAGTTTATGGTACGAGTAGCACAGCCAGGGTCTCCCTGCTGGCCCGCCTGGTACCTTGCTACCCTGTCTGCCACCATCGTCCAGCGTTCGTCAACTATGCCCGGCCCCTCGGCGTCAGACAGTACGAAACAAGCAGAGCAGGCTCGTCATCCACCCGCGCCACACGACTCCTTCAATAAGGCTTATCAATCGGAGAAAGGACGAGAAATGAAAATCACATAGGGTCACCGCAAAGAAGACAATAAAATGAAACAAAAATAAACAAAAACAACAGGAAGACAAAGGAAGACCACGTTCGAACCAGCTGCACCAGTTGGTGGTACGAGTAGTATATGCATGTTGTACTTCTTAGTCTGCCCGGTACCTGGCTACCCTATCTGCCATCTCCTTCCTACTTTCGTCCACTGCAGTTTCCCTGCTACTCCTCTTCCCCCCCCTCTCCGCATCCCTTGGTCGGGTTTTCTGCTACTCCTCTTGTTGCCCCTCCTCCCCCCCCCATTCCCTTGGACACCACCCACGGCGGATGCGCGGCGCTGCCTGCTCAGCTCAGCCTCAGCCTCGTGCCACCTCACCATGAACCGTTCGGCTGCTTCCAGGATCCCCCGGTAGTTGCTGAGGCGCGACGCGACGATTTTCAACAAGACTTTGCCTGCGTGGGCAACCAGCGAAATCCCTCTGTAGTTGTTGCAATCAGTTCGGTCCTTCTTTTTGTGAAGGACCTTGATGATCGCGTCTTTCCATTGCTGGGGGACTTCTCCTGTTACCCAAACATTGACAAGGATGTTGTGAAAGCACTGGGCGAATGCGGGGTGGTCGATTTTCAGGAGGTCGGCCGGGAGACCATCTGGCCCGACAGCTTTCCAATTTGAATTTGACATCCCCTTAAGTGCTTCCGTCATCTCGTCCATGGATGGTTCATCTCGGAGCGACAGTTTAAGCGGTCGTGGTGGCAAGAGGTCGATGATCGTGGAATCGAGTTTAAGCGATTTCGTGTTCAAAAGTTTGTGGTAAAACCTCCCCCACCGTTCACGAATTCGCACTTTATCCCGCAACAGCGTGCCATCCTCGTCCCTAATGAACTGTTCGCTTCTCGCTTTAGTCCCTTCCAATCCTACCGTACTCTTAAGGTGCTTGTAAAAGCCTCTCTGGTCGTTGTTCGCTAGTAGTCGTTCGGTTTCAGCGAGGTACGCTTCGAAGTACGCCTGCAGTCCTGCGGCAATCACTTTCTGCAGGTTCGCACACGCAGATCTCAGTGTCTTCCACGCGGTTCTATCCTGGGGGTGGGCACGCAAGAATTGCCGTGCATCCTCCCTCGCTGTCCATGCTAATATGAATGCGGCCAAGGTTTCGGCAGACTCACACCATCCATGTCTGCGGTGGCGACGTGGAGGGGGTGGTACCTCTTTTTCGACCGCATCAATAATAGCCGCAGTGAAAAACTCAACCATGCCAGACGTATTACGGGGCTGGTTAGGCTGGTTGAGAGTGGAGATGACCCTCGCGACTACTCGTTCACGACACTTTCCATCGGACATAAAAAGCTGCCTGTCGAACTCTCGGCGTTTGGTCGGTCTACGTCTTTGTCTGTTGGACGCAAAGTGACCACTGAGTCGGACTTTGACATACAAGATGTTGTGGTCTGAGTCAGCCTTAGCTGGGGCAGGAGGCTGTGGGACGACTTTAACATCTTGTACTCTAGGTCGATGGGCTTGACGGGTTAGGATGTAGTCGATCCGCTTACGGTCACTCGGGCTGGTGCCGTTGTGTGTATGCGAAATCCCACCCTTGCGCGTGCTGAAAAACGTGTTGGTGAGAGCTAACTTGCAATTGGTGGCGAGACAGGAGTCGTCTGCCATCATCATTACGAACATCACGCCCATATGCTCCAAGCACTCTATTTTCATCATCACCACACCCTTCCATCCTCTGTCCAGTTCGCGCGTTGGCATCCATCAGTACAAACAGACACTCTTTCGTCGGGATCTTTTCCACCAAGTCCTCCAGCTCCTGCCAGAAGCTACGTTTCAGTCCAACGTCTTTGGTACAATCAGTTGGAGCATACGCGACGACGAAATTAACTGCCTCGTATTTGCTAGCCAGCTCAAAGCGCATAGACATAAGCCGCTCGTCAATTAACTGATGAGTGTACACAGCCTTACTGCACAACGATTCCTTTACAGCTAGTGAGTTTATATCATGTTCATTTTTTTATTTCTTTGTGAAATCTTTTTGATCGTTATTGCCACCGCCAGACCCAAACTAACACACCAACTTTTGCACTTATTTCTACCGTAAAACGGACGCTATCATGGACGGAAATGTAAGGATCTTTTTAATACTGGTATTTATACCTCAGCAATCCTTATATTTTCGACCATTCCGGAGGGGTGTCCCACTTTGGGCGGAAACATAAGGAGCGTTTCCAACTTAATATGAAGACAAAGAGTTTCTTATATTTCGAACAGAGTGGGGTGTCGTAGTGCCGTCCGTCTTTCTACTTATTATTTATATTATTGCGTTCCACAATCAACCGAGTCAGATATGTGCAAGAAAGTGTGGTGAACTCAAGCTACATTCTGTTTTCTTACCCAGCCCCGTTAGATACAGCAGTAGTGGAATTGATCTGTGTCCGTGCTGGCAACCTTCCTGACATGTGCCCCGCATAAAATGATGCTGTTTCAACGACGTATAGGGGTTTCGTCACGAGACCTTGGAGGCTTTTTTTTTTTTTCCTTGACGTCTTTTTTTTATATTAAGCTTCGGCCGACGGCGGCCGCCACCCCGATTCGGAGGTCTTAACCCTTAATGTTATTCCTGACCAGACTCTGAGGCCTGCTTGGCTGATCTGCCGTGCGATATTTTTGCCCGGAAAGACTTTATCTACCAGGTAGTAATTATTAATAGTACGGGTGAACATAACAATCAGGACCCAATATGCTCTGTAAAAATCCTGGAATATATAGGTTTTTGTGTCCAAACACGATGGGACTTGATTTACTACAGTATTTTGCCCGAAATATCAAAAGTATAGTTGCTGTGCAGGCACATCTATTTAAGAGGTTTCGCCTGCGCGGCCAGATCTAAGCGAGCTCATTGTTGTCATCCCTCCACCGGAGGGTTAAAACAAGAAATATTTCTACCGCAAACGTTTCGAAACATTTTTCGCGCTGCCGTTGTTACTTGATAGTTGCCCCCTGCGCCCGATGCTTTGGAAAATACAAAAAAAAAAAGCTCCACAAAATAAGCACACATACGACCGTTCGTTGTTGCTTTGTGAGCATTTTCAAAAATCCTCGTTGATTCAAAACACAACACTACAACAGGTGTGTGATTACTAACTGTATCAAAGGAACGAGTGGGTTATTAAAACACGAGTAAATAAAAAAAATGCGGTACGAGTGACGTACCGAGTACCGGTATGATTTGCTACGATTATCATGTCCATCCGCGCCTCCTTCGTGGGCGGCAAGCCAAAAAAGCCTCAATTTCACAATAACAGAAAGACCCTCGTCACGGATGCTGTTTGTGTATCTTTGCCCTGGCTGCAAAGGCGGCTATGCAGGACGCCCTGTACGTACTTGTTCTACTCTCGCCACGAGTACGGTTCTGCAGGACGCCATTCATTCCAGCTCAGTCCCACTTGTATTTCGTCATGTACGGAGGGAAATCAAGGCGTAGCGACCTCTCGCTGAAAAAGAGCTCAACGGTCGCAACAAGCGACACCAGCAGCAGCAGGAGCACTCGCATCATCGAAGCGAGGAGAATTCAACTCAGCCACCGGCCTGGGCTACACCGACCGAGACAGTAGTCCCTTCCCCCGTAAATGCTGACGCCGGTATAATCATTGACGTTTGTTTGTCGTCCGTCGCGCTGCTGCATCGCCACCTCAACACGTTGGACAAGAAAGAGAAAAGCGTGCTCGCAAGATTTCCTAGTGCTTGTAAATACCGCAAAACACCCCCCTGACATCGAGTACCCTCCCCCCCTCCCCCATCGAAGGCAACCCATCTCCTTCCACTAAGGTTACGACTGCATGTTTGGCCTCCACTCTGCTGTATTGGCAGGACGGCGATACCGCAGGGCGACGTCCAACGGCCCCTCCCCCCCCCCCCCCCCCCCCCCCCGCCCAACTTCATCCCTGGGGGTACAACAGGGTAAGTGGACTTCTCAACCAGAGACACTGCTACTAGTAGACATCGCTGTTTAGGACGGCTAAAAGCTGGAAACAGGCACAAAATAACGACCATGCAGGCATGAACGACGAAGATCTATCGGGCGCGGCGGCAAGCCGACTGCAAAACTACGTACAACAGGGCGCACACACCACACAGCAACTACACCTATCCCCCCTCCCGCCCCCCGGCTGGCAGCTAATTAGGGCTCAGTAATCCTCCTCTTCGAAGCCGGAAGACACCTTCGCCATGGAGGGCAAGAAAGGAGCCAGCACGATGCCAATACGCCCTACGCACTCGAAACCCGGGGTGATCTCTCCCTCGAAGTAGCGGACCTGCAAGCCCGCGTCCGGCGTATCCCAGAGGAAAAATTTGTTCAGCACAAATTCTCTGTCTGCCCGGTCCACCACCACCAGCATCTCGGTAACCTGACGTGATGGCGTGGGCATCGAAGGCGTGGGACAAAGGTTTAGACCACGCAGGAACGCTAAGGACCATGTTGCCCTAGAACGCGCGAGCAGGCGTTTCACCAAAAAATACAAGCGACTTCGAAATAGAGTCAAGAGCTTTACAAGGAAGACCTGAAGTTTTGGACTAGAAAAACTGATGCAAATATAAAAGAATCTAGAATTTCTTCGCCCGCTTTTTAGCCCAATACTCCAGTACCTCAAGCAGGAACGGGATTTCGTGGCAACGCTTTTCTTCGGCGACGCTTCGTTATCTTGAAAACTCCGCGAAAACTCGAGCTAACGTTTTGGTGAAAGCCTTTATATCATACGTGTTGTACCCATGGTACCACGTTCTAGCGCGCAAAATACGAAATCGTCGAATTTTCCAACCTTTTCTGGATCTTTTGGTGATGCAGCTGGCAACTTTGACTTCACCTAATCACCTCGCGAGTCATTTCTGGCCGTCTGCGACTGCTTCCCGCTGCACTCGACGCTCTAACGCACCGCATAATGAGCGTGACTCAATTTCGTGGGCTGTGGGTGGATGTGAGGAGATGTAGCTGTCCGCAAGCCAAGTAAGTGCACACGTTCAGTTGGGGCTTACTTTTTGGTCAATTTTTGTGTCTTGCGAATTTCGTCCAACATCGACAACTGCAGCCCCCCAAAGTTGAGGCGTACCCGTCGGGAAAGCGCGGGCTGGGCAATCTGGAGATTAGACACTCAACATACCACACGCGCTCTGCTTAAGGCACAAACCGGCGGACAGTCCAAACACAGCGTGTTACAATAGTCGGGGGAAATTCTGTACCGAAACACACCTAGATATTAGAGTAAGCCGGAAACCCGGGGATGGGGGTGGATAAGATCCGGCGTGGCCTTAAGGACCAACACGCATGCTACGATATGGGTAACACTTTTGGGCCATTTTTTTTTTCTGACCTACGGGAATTCTCAACGGAGTACCACAAGATCGTTTTTTTCTATTACGAGGGTCCATAGTTAATAGGACCTATGGTATACATAAAAACCTTTATATTTACCTATTTTTACAAACAAAATTTGGTCCCGTTAACTATAGACCCCCGTAATAGCAATTCGCTTCGTTATGTACCCAGGGGAGCACGCGGATCCAAATGCCAAACGCCAAACTCCTAGAAAGGTCAAAAAACGAAAAAAAAAGCGGAGCGTTGGGAATTCTTCAAGAATCTCGATCAAACGACACATTTTTTTTCAAGTTTTTTTTTCTTGATTTTAGTACCGCCCCCCCCCCCCCGAGGGTCGACGACCATCCGACCACGGCAAATTGACAAACAACACGTATTCTAAACGTGGAAGTGTGGTGAGCTCAAGCTTCATTTTGCTAATCCGCCGGAGGAAAAAAAAACCAAAAAAACTACGGCCATGCATGATATCGAGTACACCTCCCACCGGTCTATTTAGATCCTTTTTGGGTGGGGAGAACCTGAACTCCGCGCAACGGGGATTGTCGTATCACGAAGTGCGTATATGGTAACGCACCCACGAGACAGTTGCATAGTAAAACCCCATTGCTGTCTCTGCAAGTGGCCACACCAGCAAATAAATAAATTAATTGACGCTGTCATCCATATGCAGAAAAATCCGCCTCAAGAGCGGTCCTTAGTAGGATGCAGCCAACCCTTCATGCGACTCGCCCAACACCTCACGTTGCTTCCCGCTTGGTGCAAGCAATGCCTGCCTGGTCGGTGAAAACCCGACGTGCTCCGTCCCGGCATTGTAGGGGTGCGAGGGATCTATGGTCATATGACTACGGCCATGCATGATAACGAATACGCCCCCACCCTCCTGTCTACTTAGCTCTCGAAAAAGGGAGGTGTGGCGGCCGTTTCTTCATTTTTCGTGCTCCCCTGATGTACCTAAAAGGTTACATGGCTCGTCCGGTCGACCTTACATTTTTTCCTCAAAGTAGTTTTTTTTGGGTAGGGTTGCAACCTTCCCAAGTGAGGCGCAAACCCAACCGAAGTGCACAATCAACGCGCGCCGCACTGAAAATCTCCGGCGTGTCTTGCGATTCTTCTAGATTACTTTCCTGCACAGCGAGGGTGCTTGTGCTTGCGAGGAGCTATTGATGTCCTCTAAGAGAGGCACGGTTCAGTATCGATCTATCATACCAGGTATATAAATACGACGAGTGTATCAAATTGTAACATGAGCCTCTCTAGGGCAGTAGGAGATATTCTATCCCATCTTATGGAAGGAGCATAACGACCTCCCTCTCTCTGGTCTTCTTGGCACTTTCGCATTGTGCCGGCGTGAGCAATCGAAGGCGTCGGACAAAGACTATGGCAGCAACAAGCTCGTGGCTTCACGTAGTGGGCAGGCTGGGGCCGGTGTTGTCGCAAGCAAGGAGGGTATAACGGCATGGCATCCTACTCAATTTGTAAAAGGAGAGCCAGAAAAAAACGCCAACGGAGAGGAAACCCGTGGTCTCGGTCGACGGGGAAAACAGAAACCTACGGGTAGCGCCAGCTCCACAGCAAGCAGGGCAACTGCTGGCGGCACTAATGCAGGGGGAGTTGTCCTACACGATTCGCCGCATCCCGTGATTCATATTTCAACGCACCTCGTTTTTTGGCATCTGGATGTTCAGGTCAGTGTTCGGCATTACAATCGCCACCGGCTCCCGCATGTTTTGCACAAGCTCGCCGCCGGGTACGGCAACCGTGCCCAACTGGAAGAGGCGTCATTGTGTGGATAGCGGAGGGAGGGGGGGGGGGGCGTTAGCGGTTGCCGGTTTTGGTTTTTATATAGCATGTGTGAGCCTAGCTGTCGCAAAAGTGAATGTTACCGCCGCAGCAGCGAGCAACGCGCAGCGAGAAACCCTCGCCGGCCGATACCGTCATAACCCACCGCGGATTCGCCAGGCAAGGAAAAACGGTCCGGAGCCTCCCTAACCGCCTCCTTCTCTAGTACGCAACGCGGTGTGCCGCGGCACAGCGGTTGACGATCTCACCGCGGAGTGCACAGGGAGGCACGGTTTCCCATCCCGCTTCGCATGTGGCAGTTAGTTATGTTTATGCAGCCTAACCCGTCCTTCTTCGAGAGCAAAACAAATCTACGCCTATGCGATAGTCGGTGCTATACACCAGAACGCCATCAGTCCAGCGCCGACAAAAACACCCAAACAGCAAGAACAGCGCATTCGGCGTGACCTTTTCCCGATTTTTGGTGGGATGGGGCTCTCATTTCCAAAATTAGTCGTGATTTTTTTACTTGGCGACTCTAATCTAGGTCGCGACGCAAATTTCTTGCCCCCGACAGGCAAAACGCCTCTTACACATTAGTACTGTAAGTAGCACACGAAACTAAAAAACGCAACCATATCAGGACACCAGACACGAGGCACCCCCCCCCCTCCCCACACCCAACACCCCCCACGCCGCCACACCTCGAATAAAAACCAGCGAGCGCTCTTAGCTCTTTACAACACCTTTACCCATTCTCCTTCGAACACGTCACGTATATTTGGCGGACCACGACAACAACAAAGCAAAACCGTCCGCGGCACCGCTCTTTGTCATCCATAATTACACCAAAGAGGTACCATCGCCACGTCCTGCCCAGTCCCGTCCCGCGAACTTCAAGCTACTGCTGTAAAGCACACACGAATCACTTAATCTCCTTATCCATCGTCTTTTCGAGTGGGGAAAAAGTCTGGAACGTTCACGTACTGCGTGCGTTCCCACCGCGCCCCGCCTCACCCCACCCGACCCTGCGCCTCCCTCGCACGTCCCGCGTTGTGTCACCTGAGGGCCGGTGGGATCCGAGAAGTCGTACTGCCACATGCCCATCTCCGCGGGCGGTGAAAAGCCTACCGCCATCAGGTCCGCTACGGTGAGGCCGGGCATGGCGCCCGCGACCTGGACGATGCGAGGCGCGAAAGTCTCGTCGTCGAGCTGGTCCACGGGAAGGAAGCGCGACCTCATGCCGTGAGCGCCCTCCAGCGGCGCCGCCGCCTGGTGGTCAGTGAAGGGAGAGAGCGGAGGGAATGGAGGCATTGGAAGGAGTGGACGGCTCGTGGGGGGGGGGGGGGGGGGGGAGGGAAGGAAGGTAGTAGGTTCGCACGCATGGATATGTTTGTAAGTACCGAGGTGGGAAGCGAGGGGGGAATAAGGGGAACGGACTGCGGGGCTAGGTTTTGGCGAGGGGAATAGTCATGCCGCACGACGGACGAGGATAAAAGCTGTCCTACAGTAGTGGAGCCGATGCAAAACCCTGGTCACCATCACACTCGTGCATACCGTTTTTCTCTCTTTCATGGAATGTGTATGTCGTGCCTGTCGTATCCAGCAGGATGACACGGCATTGCATTGTCTACTCTGCTTAAATACTGCAAAATGATGTATAATAGTATCTCTGAGCGTAGTTTTGTGAGCGCAGAGCTTGTCTCTCTCCAGGAGTAAATAACCGGCACGGACGCTGCTTGTTGTGCTGGATGTTGTAAGTGGTGACGCACGAGGCTCACTTCTTCTCTGCCCCCACCCTGTGGGAGACCAATAGTACACGACCTGAAACATCCATCCATAGACTGCCAGGCAGTATGGGCTACCGTTGCCTGAGGCTACGAACATGCGCCTGCCTACAATACCGGTACTATGGCGGGAACCGGCGCTACTCCGCACATTGTGGCACTGGTGGGTCCCGTTGGACAAGCGGGCAACCGGCACTATAGAGACCCATTACTGCTGTACTCGTATACGTACCGCTGTTCGTCACCTGAATGCAAACATTTTCTCGACACAAGTCAAAGCACGGATCGCATACACGCACACAAATTCAGATGGGAAACATGCCTTCAACGTAGACATGCGACCCTTGCGATTGTGTGAGAGAAGCTACTAGATAGCTGGAGGTGATTTTTCGGCACAGCCCGGCGAGCAGTGGGGGGGGGTTGACACGAGCGGCGGCCGGCCGGGACGAGCAAGAGGCGGGGGGGAAAATACGATACTCCTGTTACTCTGTACTGCTGTACTGTGCTGTACAGGGTAGTGCTCATGGTTCAACCCTATACTCGTGAGGGCTTGTATGTGAGACAGCAGTATTAGTAGTATACCCTCACGCCGGGGGTGTTACGTACAACATCAACATCTGCCTGTATTCGGGCGCCCACGCAGAGCGAAGTGGCAGTACCGCACCTCACTGATCAATGACGAACACGTGTTCCCCCTGTTTTCATGTTTACACATGATGCCATACCAACATGTCGGATAACGAACCACCTGGTACTTCCTGTACCTGGTGTAGTACTACTATTATTAATAATACCAGCATATGACAGAGTCTTGGTTGCTTGATGGGCGAAAGCGCACAGCCGCAAACATGCAACCTACGAGCCTTATCCAGGAGTCCAGGAGCTCGGAACAGCAGTCGATCACCATCAACGGATCAAAACAGAACAGCCTTCTCTGTCCATTCCAGAGCGCTAAGGTAGTTACAGAGCCCCAGCGGAAGGACGGCAACACCTTCGGCCAGAGTACCGGTACATGCGACCACTCACGATGGACGAGCTTCGTCGACCAGCGGTCTCTGTGCCGATCCCTCTGTTTGCGCAAGGCGCACGCAACGTTGGATTCACCACGAAACCTCTGGCCCCCGCCAGCATCAGTGCGCACACAACCGTGTATATTCGAGGCATTGTGGAGCACATGATCCGCAGGTAAGCTCTCGTGCGTTGTCGATTTGGGGGGAGCCTACGTGAAAATGGGAGGTGCAAAAGAGCCGGAGGCTTTACGGTGAAGGGCTTTTCATACTCTGAAAGATAACAAAAAAACGCGGGGTGATCCTCCCAGTTTCAGCCTTCTTTCACAGTTTCACAGCTCGGTAGCTCGGTTATCGGTTTTCGGTTTTACGCGTTTACGCCCAGGTGGTGGTGCGGCTGCACGTTGATATATATACTGCTGTACGTTGCGTACACTTCCAAGCTATGGCGACGTTGTGACATGTCTTTCGCAAGGTCACTACGAGTATACGCTGGAGGGGTTGTAGTACGTAATTTCCTGAATGCACAGAGCTCGTATTTAAAAGGCAGACTTCGTACGACGGTTGGAAATGATTGCAGAGACGCAATCGGTGAACCGGTACAGCAGGGTTGTAAACTATACCATGCCTAGTGCTGGTATGTACCACATACAACATGTAATGTACACGCCGTCACTGCTGTGAGCTGGTAGAAGCTACTCTACATATATAGAGCTTCACGTACTCGTAGGCTTTATTCATACGCATAACCATATTAGGGCCATTCCTAACGAACCGAAAAAAAATCACGATTCGTGATTTTTAGGCATGCCAAAAGATCACGATCCGTGACATTTCAGTTCTAACGAAAAAAGCCGAAAAACGTCGCGTTTCGTGATATTTTCAAATAGTTAAAGTTCTGATATTTCAAACCCAACGTTTTTTGGGGGTGTGGAGCAAACTCTCGAGAGTGGGGCACGGCCAGGCCGGGCTGGGCCGTCCGCACCTGGCCCAGCCCGTGACATACTCGAATCGCGGGCCGAAGCCTGACCCAGCCTGCGAGATTCCAACTTCACCGGCCGTCGGCCAAGCTCGTTTCGCGAGATTCCATCTCGCAGACCGTCTGCCCCGCCTGGCCTGTGACATCCCCAGGTCATTTTCGCTTTTGTCTTCCAGCAGTGGCTCCTCCTCCTGGAAATTTCGAGGCCACAACCTCCTCGTTAGCCCGCACCCAGCGGTATCTTTGGGCAGCCGCCCGTTGTCCACAAGCGGCGTACGAAGCAGAGTCTGCCATGCCCCTATGCCGACCATCGGATACCGTTGGTGCACGTGGGTTGCGTAGTGCCTTGATCAGGCGTATTTTGAGACACGTCAAATGTCACGAATCGTGATTTTGTTTTTTTTAGGGAAAAGCTAAAAAAATTGGTGTCGTGAATCGTGATTTTTTTTGTCGTGATTCACGACAAAAAAATCACGATTCACGACAAAAATATCACGAATCGTGATTTTTTTTGTTCGTTAGGAGTGGCCCTTAGTGCAGTGTAGCCGAACACAAAGTGTGATGTATGTGTACATGAACAACGACGTGCCGGGACCGTCACAGTCAAGCCAGACTCTTAGTTCAGCTCAGTGCATCATGCAAAAGGGCCAATAAAATGTATCGTGTGTGTTCTATTGTATTTTTCCCCGTCCCCTCGTTTTTTTATACAGTCTAAGGGCCATTCCTAACGAACCGAAAAAAAATCACGTTAGGCATGCCAAAAGATCACGATCCGTGATATTTCAGTTCTAACGAAAAAAGCCGAAAAACGTCGGGTTTCGTGATATTTACAAATAGCTATAAAGTTCTGATATTTCAAACCCAACGTTTTTCGGGGGTGTGGGGCAAACTCTCGAGAGTGGGGCACGGCCAGGCCGGGCTGGGCCGTCCGCACCTGGCCCAGCCCGTGACATACTCGAATCGCGGGCCGAAGACTGACCCAGCCTGCGAGATTCCAACTTCACCGGCCGTCGGCCAAGCTCGTTTCGCGAGATTCCATCTCGCAGGCCGTCTGCCCCGCCTGGCCTGTGACATCCCCAGGTCATTTTCGCGTTTGTCTCCCAGCAGTGGCTCCTCCTCCTGGAAATTTCGAGGCTACAACCTCCTCGTTAGCCCACGCCCAGCGGTGTCTTTGGGTAGCCGTCCGTTGTCCATAAGCGGCGTACGAAGCAGAGTCTGCCATGCCCCTATACCGACCTTCGGATACCGTTGGTGCGAGTGGGTTGCGTAGTGCCTTGATCAAGCGTATTTTGAGACACGACAAATGTCGCGAATCGTGATTTTGTTTTTTTTAGGGAAAAGCTAAAAAAATTGGAGTCATGAATCGTGTTTTTTTTTTGTCGTGATTCACGACAAAAAAAATCACGATTCACGACAAAAATCTCACGAATCGTGATCTTTTTTGTTCGTTAGGGGTGGCCCTAAGTGTAGGTCAAAAAGGAGCCCCGATACCTGCATTTTTTTGTCTCGGATATAGTAGAAATTTCTTGATTTTGGCTTAAATAGAGTGGTTTCGTGGTTCCTGAACAAAAAAACTGTCAAGGGACCACAGCGATCACGACGGTATACTGCCCTCCATGCGACGTACGGGAGTTTCTCCCTGTCAGCCACGTAGTAAACTGGAGCTGTGTGGCCCGAGGTCGGTGCATCAAAACATGGAAATATTCAGGGCTGTTCGCGGGTCACAGATTATACCTCACGGGTCAGGTCCGGTCGGGTCGGCCTGACCCGCGATTTGTTTTAGATGTCTTGACCTGACCCGTCCTGACCCGCGAGATTTTAGAAACCTTCTGACCCGACCCGACCCGAATCGTGAAATTTGAAAACCTCCTGACCCGACTCGACCCACGAGATTTAAAAATCTCCTGACCCGACCCGACCCGTGAGGTTTGAAAACCTCCTGAACCAACCCGACCTGACCCGTGAGATCTTGATGTTAAGATACATCCTGACCCGACCCGATCCGACACGCTAGACTCAGATCGACCCAAAAGATACGGGTCATATCGCGGGTCGGGTCACCTCGACCCACGAGACCATTTCTCTCAACCGGCGGGTTTGACCCGGATCCGGCCCGTGGGTCGACACTTCAAAAAACAAATGAATCGTCGTTTATGAACCCCGCAGTTATATGTGGCCTTGCTGCACTCGTAGTGGGTATGGATGGATGCGGATATGCGTAAAAAGATTTGGCGGGGTGTTTTGATGTTCGAAAATAAAAAGAATACTATCGAGTATTGGTGCGAGAGAAGCCTTTGGGGGAAAAAAAATGTATATACTCTGAAGTGTCGCATCCGCGGCCGGGCTGCGCAGGTCCGGCCCGCGGGTCAGCAGAAAACAACAACTCGCGGGTCGTGCTGGCCGGATTCGTGAGTGACCCGTTATCGCTGGTCGTGATCTGACCCAACCCGTGAAGTTTGAAAGATTATTGACCCGACCTCACCCGATCCGCCAGATTTGAAAATATATTGACCCCACCCGATCCGACCCGTGAGTTTGAAATATACTTGACCCGACCTGACCGAAGCCGTGACATTTTGAACACCTCCTGACCCAACCAGCGGGTCGGATCATGACCCGCAGATTCTTCAACACAAAAAAAAGCCTGGGTCAAAACGGCATGCGGCCGCGGATGCCTTGCCCACACGCCACGACAGCGGTCAATAGCCGCGAAATCGAGCACCGCCATCTTTATGGTGTATATCAGAGGAATGCTATTAATATGTACGCTAAAAAAATCCGTCGACGACGAGCACCCATGGTAGAACCGCTGTTAATAGTGGTTTGCGCGTGGTTGCTGTAGTTATTATGGGGCAAAAGGACAGCACACAATAAACAGCCAAAACGTTGTCTGCGACGCGATGACAGTTCGAGAGGCCTGCACCTCCTAGAGACAAGCCAAAAGATGGGGAACGATCGTCGGCATGTGTCATGATGCAACATTTTCACGTGTCACATACGGAATCACACCCACTGGGAAATGTTGGTCTCTTCTCCGATACCGCGTGAGCTTGCTCCTGACATCGCCTGAAGTTTACGTCCGGAAAGACTGAATCATGATTCGATCGGGTGCAGGCGAGACTGTGAACAAAAAGGCCTCTTCTATCGGAAACCCGTGACTCGATTATCAACAACAGAACGAATCGAGGGGAATATCCGAAGAATGAAAACACGCCTCTCGGCACTACGAAACTTGCCCCCTCCGACTCGCAGCTCTAACAGAGTAGCTATAAATGCGCAAGACAAATATCGCCTTGGAATTAATCCAAGCTCCATGCACTCAACGTGCTTCTGCAGTGCAGACAATAACCAGAATCGTATCGTTCACATTCAATCGGTGCCCTACATGCGAACTGCCGACGTACCTAAATACGTTTTAAACGGAAGAGCGATTAAGAACTGCTGCGTACAGTCTAACGCGCAACGGCCAGCCACGTCGGTCCCGCGGTCCTTACTAAATCGTACCAGGTACCTACTAGGTATACTCGTAATAACAACACTATACCATTGATACACTCGTAGAATGATAAATAAAATCGTGCCGGTATACTTTTTTTAGTGCAAGCAGTATCTACTAAAGGGCAAGTTATACATCAGTACCATTTTGATGCTCGTGTATATATAGATGTATAGATATATGCAACCCACACTGCTGGCTTACGCCCCTCCGTCTCCCGCGCGGGACCCAAGCCCCTTTGTATGCATGCTGCTGGCAGCCGTCGCTTTCATACGGTGGTGGTCCAAACTTCAAGCCCGCTTGAATCCACAATAAGCATCGCCATTGTTGTGCGTCTTCGTCTCTCAAATCGTGCAAACGTCTTGTTTAAGCCAGCTCCTTGAGCCAAGGTAAAAGAGCTGGGATGATCGCATCGGGCGGAGGGGGGGGGGGGGGGGGCGGAAGGAGGAGACGGAGCGTGGTGGGGTCGCCCTTGGCGGCAAGTGCCTTTGTGCTTCACACTATGTAGTTGCGTCGATTCCGCTTCGCGTCGACTTGCTACGGGGAACAGACGCCACACAACGAGATGAGCAAGTTTGAGGTATACATTAGCAAGAACATCAGGAAGCGATGATGAACTCCAGGCCTTGACGAGACGTCCAAGCGATTTCGCACGAATATTAATAGCACCAAACAACGAACGAGCGGCAAGTACCTTCGTGGCACTCCTCTGGGCTCTCGTCATGCGGGCAGTGCCCTGTCTCGGGAAGAACAACGAGTTCGAAAGTCTCGAGATGCTGGCCGAGAGATACACCCGAGTGCGTACCGGTGTTCAGCGGAGTCCAGGGGTCGGCTTCGCCCCAAAGCGCCAGCACCTGTACGAACGGCACGTGTTTTGATCAAAGGCAGCGGGACAGGATAACCCCGAGTCGAAGTGATGAGGTGTAGCTACGGCCGTTGCTTGATGTCTGCAACGCGCAGTAGTTCCTCGAGAACGGTGGAGAAGATGCCATTGGCCTCTGCAAGCCGCTACAGCCATATGAAGCCTGCTTGCAGTGAAGATTCCGCACCTCGGATAAACAATCGATTCCTGCTTCTGATATAAAGCAGTAGATCTTTCAGGGAAGGTATATTTATAATCTGTATGATCTAGCTCATTAAGCGGGGTCGGAGCCGTGTAACCTACACGGTCTAGGGCATATTTCCTGGGTTGGATCTGTACTGCACAGGTCCTGGACAGCATATCAACACCACTGGCTGTGATCTAGATGATCTAGCTCATGATCGGTCCGGCTTGTGGAAGATTGAGCTCAACCCCTTTAGGACTGCAGTTCTATTTTGGGGACAAACTTACTCAGAATTTGAGTGGTTTGTCCTGCAGTCCCGTTTTTGGCACAAACATACTTGGAATTTGAGTGATTTGTCCCGAAAACGAGACTGCACTACTGTAAAAGGGTTGAGTTGCGTCCTGCGTAACAAATCGACGCCCACTGCATTGACACAGTAGTGGCCCCCATCGCAGCCAAAAACACGCCTGAGATGCTTATAAAAGACACACGAAGGAAGAGCTTTGGGGACGTTAGAGGCAAACAGAGTCGAAACTCACTAATACCTCGGACAGATCATCTAGCAGATCATCGACTGCCACGTTTCAGTATCTAGATCATTCAGGGCAGATGGATAGATCCCTGATCTGTATGATCTGTCTGATGTAGCTCATGTTGCCAGGCGGGAGCCATACAATCTGCATCATCTAGGACGTAGTTCATGGGTTAGATCTGTACCATACACATCCTGCACAGAGCCTCAGAACGGCAGGTTAGGATTTAAGATGATCTATCTCTAGATGGTCTATCTGTAGATGATCTATCTGTTCGACGTGTGAGCATATATGACGATTACAGCGACGGCTACAGGAAGCAGCCGAAGCTGCTGAGGTGGGGGATGTGTTCCAAGTGTAACGGACGGAGATGAAACTACACGCGCAGGCAGCATGATGGCGCCTGAAGAACTACCATGATCATCCTACCAGGCGTACACAACCGTATTAGTCCCTATTTAAGTCGCTATACAATAATCGACGTCACAGCGGGGTCGAGGGCTGTACCTTCGTGTCTTTAATGTTCTTCAACAACGAGGCTGGGGTAGGTCCCGGCGGACCCGTGAACACCTTGAGGAACACCTCGCACGCACCCTCGTCGTCGCTGGGAGTTATCAACCTTTCAGGAAGCGGAACATGGCGGGGAGGTGGGACGTCGGCATACTCGTCATGCTTTTAGCACCTCGGGGAGCAATGGCTACCTAGCTAAACGTACACCTGGAAATATTGACTGTACGTATATAACTCGAGGTGGGGTAGCAATCACGCCGCTGTATTGGCAAAACTCGCAGCCGCTTCAACAATGGTGACGCAAAAGTTCAGAAAAAGAAAAAAGCATCGGGCAACAAAATCGTTCCCTCTCCAAAGAAGGAGATACTGCCCCCGGAAAAGCATTCTGCTACATGACTCGATCCTAAACGATTGGCTTAATCTTGTTTCAACGAACAACTTCTGAAACCGACCGGCCGATTCTTTCAATAGCAGTCGGCGCGCGAAAACGGCAGTGTGTCATTTCATGCAATTGTCTAGGCATATCGTTGCGCACCGGTTGGAGTTCTACAAGAGATGCATTGTCTTGACCTTAGGGTTCTCCGGGGCTCTCTAACAGCGAGGGGGGAGGGCTCTTTCGTTAGACCCGTTAGAACCGCACGCATATTTTTTGGGATAAACTTACTTGGATTGCTGTTCAGGAATTAAAATTGTAACACCTTTTTGCGGCCGGGGGGGGGGGGGGGGGGGTACTCATATTATGCATGGCTGTAGTCGCATGACCATAAACTCTCGCATTCATACAATGCCGGGACGGAGCACGTCAGGTTTTCACCGACCAGACAGGCATTAACTTGCACCAAGAGCGAAGCAGGGGTATGAGCATCAACAACGGGGGGGGGGGGGGGGGGGGTGACGCACATCTTGACCAGGTCGTCGTCCACAACGTCCTTGCAATACACTTGCTTCAACACGCTGCGGACATTGTCCTCCGTTCGGAAGTTCGCGAAAAACTTGGGGCCGAAGAACGGTCCGAAGACCTGTGCGGAGCAGGGCCAAAACAGCAGAGATGGAAAAGCGATGCACGGTTTGAGAAGGGCCCCGAGCAGAGGCAAAGCGGCAAAGTCTCGGAGAGATCAACGACGGTGACGGAATTACCCACAATACACAAAAAACAGACAAGGACAACAAGGGAACACTCGCAGAAGGCATGCATGCGCTTCGGACACTGCGTGCAGTACCCACTACTACGTGTGTAGAGAGCTTGGCGAGCAGCAGCCCCAAACACAAAAAATGGTGCAAACCAATGCGACCGATACGAAACCCTAGTACACGAAAAAACTGCTTCACCGATAAAATGGAATAAAACATCACGGACGGCAGAAGAGCGCCGCCGCGATATCGAGGTATTAGGTCAGACATTGACATGGCAAACAAGCGAGTGTAACGAGTATCGTGACACAAAATGAGATAAATACAAGTAAGATGGAAAGGTTACGCGGACAAAAATTCGGCGGGGGACACCTCATAACGCAAGCTTCCGTGCTGCCTGCTGCAATGAACCCACCACAGAGTTGAAGAACCACATCACAGGAAGCAAGTAGAAAGGGAGTTCCGACTTTCGGAAGCTCACGAGCCCCCCCGCCGTGTTAAACAGAACCGACCCACGGACCTGTGGCCGCACACGGAAAAAATGTTCGCGAACGAGACGAAAAACGAACGCGTGGCCGGATATACTTATCCCTCACGAACCCTTGTTCTGCAGATTGCAACAGCGCGCACGGCTCGAGGAAATACTTGCGCCGTTTACGATCATATATTTCTGTGTGCTTGGGACAGGGATGCGAGTAACTTTGGGCATCCATCTACAGCGGGTGAATCCGGGGAACAAGCTGCGGCATGACGAGGCTGGCCGGAATCACCACGCCCGGAGCTCACGGCAGGGTCATTCGGCAACGGCGCTAACCGCATGGGTCGTTCCCTTGAATCGGCAAATGACAAGTGTGGACAACGACCCGTCTACGACCGCGTCGTATACCCCCCGCCGCGCGCCCAAACAGGGGCAGGAAGAACGGCACGCACTGAGCGCTAACCTCCTCGACCAATACTTTTACCAATGCGGGGACTTCAATGCTTCTAATGCCCCGCGTACGACGCGTGCTTTGGTGCCCTGCAGGCGAAGCATCCAGATATGATGAGTGCTCCTCATTTGATTAGAGTATAGGAGCTCTCTATACTATTAATAAGAGTACGTCACCCAGAAACTGATTTTGAGAAAAGCTAAAGCCCGACGAACAATCCCCGAAGCCTACGCAGTGTATATCACGAAAAATGTTGAAAAAACAGTATAGCGGGGGACCATAGTAATCAGGAGCCATCATATACACCAAAACATACATATTCCAGTATTTTTTACTAAGCATATTCGGTCCTGATTACTATGTTCACCCGTGATACTGGTATTCCAACGATACTGGGTTAAGGAGCCTGGTCAGTCCCAGTGACACATTTCGGCCAAACAGTGCTTCCCCTACCTTAGCACGCCTCAGCATTGATACTAATAGGACTAACCTTACAATATTACGGGGGGGGCACAGTAATCAGGACCCATCACATATTACATTATTTGCACTAAGCATATTCGGCGGTCCTGATTACTAGGTTCCCCCGTAGTATTGGTATTCGAACGATATTGGCTTGAGGAGCCCGGTCAGTCCCAGTGACACATTTGCCCTGCAGGGTAAAAAAGTGCGACCCCTATCGTACCACGCGCAGTACATCATCCGTTCGTCCGTCCACTGATCCCGACCAGGGCAGATCAGCTGTCGCTCTGTACCACGCCCCTCACCTTCCGACCCCCCTGCAGACTCTCGGTGAGCATGAGCGTCAGCAGTCCTCCGATGGAGTTGCCCATCACCACCCATTGCTCGCTGGCATCCTTCGACTTTTCGGTGATGAACTCGGTTAGCATCTCCTGCCACAGTTCCAGGGAGAACTGACAGCACCAAACAAGCGTAGGCGGAGACGTTGGGGAAAACTGAGGGCGGGGACACCACGTGTAATGCATCCCAGCGCCCGAAAGCCATGGAGTGGGCGGGGTCGAGACAACGAAGTGCCAGTCATGTCCTTGCTACTGCCGGCCGGTCAATGCTGCCGCACTCAACTGTATTCGAAGGAAACGCGAGGTCAATCGCACCGCGGTATCGTGCCACATCCGTCAACTCCACAGTACAACCACAGCAGTGCATTCGCAGACGCTAAGGCGCACAAAACTTTCGCTGTGCGACGCTGCACTACGTCAACCGAAAACACGAGCAAAGCAGCAGCGAGACAACAGATTATCGCTTTGCGTTTCCCACACGCCCCCCCCGGCCTAACTGTGTCCGCGCTGAACGCAAAAAAAAAAAAAAAACAGTACGACAGCTTCAACCATGAAGAACGAACCACTACAAGTATACAAGCACAACAAGGTTTTCAGCCTCGTCCAGACAGCGAGGTGTTTCTATTGCGGGGGTCCATATTTAATAGGACCTAGGGTATACATAAAAACCTACCAGGTATATATTTACCTATTTTTACTAACAATATTTGGTCCTATTTACCATGGCCCCCCGTAATAGTGCGCGGGCCCATCCTGCTTGTGCAAAACTTGCACTACCACATCACGCGACGGACACCCGTTCCAGCTCCGGCCTTCCCTCCTACCTCGACATCCTTGGGCTTGTCGCTCGCCCCGAAACCGAGGAGGTCAATCGCGTACACTCGGTAGCCCTCGCCCGCCAATACGGGGATATTCTTGCGGAAGTGCCCGACCGAAGCGCCGAACCCGTGTATCAGCAGGACGGGCGGACCATTCTGCGGCCCTATGATTCCCGCACAGGCAAAAACGTGTGGATTACAAGAGGAGGGCAGTCCAAACTTCGTTAGGGCGCAAAGCAAGGCGATACCGCGGTGCGGCGTGCAGACTCGGGACAATCTCGCAGGGTGACCTTGAAGGCGCGCCGGCTAAGAGTCTTCCACTACCGTGAACCTGGCGATGCGAAACTCTGGACGTAGACGCAGGAAGCTTGAAGAGATTCGGACTTACAGAGGGGAAAAATTGACGGTGAAATGGGACGATTATGGCAACGGTTACTGCGTGATTGCCGGATTATCCAATGGTTGGTGTATGCGTTACAATGGTTGAACGCATGGAGTCATAACGGCATGCGCGCAACATGATCCTATCCGTACTGCTGCGGGGCGCTCGTGCTGCTCGTAGATGGTTGATGACACCAAAGTTATCAACCATTGTTTTGGTCGCTATCTTGGGGGTTAATGGCAGTGGGGTTGACATATCCACAGAGTAAGAAGATGGCGTTATTAACAGCCGTTTGTTTCGTTTTCGATGAAGGCCAAAAACGTGAGGTGCGGCGTGCCTGCTAGAAAGCCGATGCATGGATTGCTACCGCCCGTGGTGCGGGAGTTGATTGCCCAGCGCCATACGGGGTCATACTCGCAAGACGTGAGAACGTACAGCTGCGTTATGGCAAACGCGATAGTAAGACACACAGACACTCTTCGCCACCAACACCACCACCGCCGCCGCCGCCACTACAACAATGGGCACCTCAAAATAGGTGCACAGAAAGTGCGACACGCTCACCCTCGACCCTGAAATTGATCTTGTGATCCTGCCATCGCCACGTCTCATAGACTCGTTGAATCCCCTCGCCTTGCGGGACCCCGGCCAACGTCGCCGCCTTATCTATGCCCCCCGTCGCCCCCGCCGATTGTGCTGCGCATTCTAACACCGCCACCAACCTGCGCGATGCACCGGTCGGGTGTCGGGGTGCCCAAGGCTGTCTCGTTGCTTCAACAACCGAGGCCCTGGCAGTGTCTGCAACGACGTTATACGTAGAGGGCGGTAGGTGGACGTTAGGGTGGTCCGTGTGGTGTTGGCGACGGTGATGCGGTGCGGCTTGAGTGTCGAGTCTCGAGCCCGATTCAAAACCGAAGACGTCAACATATTCATATCATACATACGGAGGCGTTTGCGCTCAGCGGGTGCTAGCCTGTATGTGCCGACATCGCAACAAGCAACAGGCCTCCAGAAGTACGCAATCGTGTACCTGGTAGTTGCGTAATTGTACTATTACGGGGGACCATAGTTGATATGACCTACGGTATAGACGAAAAACTATACATTTTCCTATTTTGAATAACAATATTTGGTCCTATTAACTATGGTGCCCCGTAATACGAGTACTGCTGTAGATCATACCAGAGGGTGTCTGGCACTGCTGTAAGACACGTTCGCGTACCTCGTGCACCAGTACCATACAGCTTACGTACAAGGTACTGTAAGACGGTATATCAGGGCTCAAAAACGGAGTCTTCTTGACAACGACTTATTGATATGATAGATCTTCCCGGGGTCGGGCTGCTGATTGATCGCGATTCTCGGGCTAGGAAGCCCTTCCGATGGTGGCAGGTGGATTCAAGGCATCGGCGTACAGCCAGTAGTATTAATAGTCCCAATCCAACCCCTATGCTAAAACGCTGTGACATTTCAAAAGGCATGACAAACCAAGAACAATCGGTACGAACAAATAAAAAAGAACCTCTCATTGCTGCGCGTGACTTATACCATGTGCAATGCGCAATGAAGGCACCTACGGTATACGCAGGGTTCAGACTAATACAGCAGTTCAGACGTCAAAGCACGACGACGAAGGGCAAGGGAGGGAGGGACTGCCTCGCACCGGTGACAGACGAAGCCGTATTCGAAACTGCTTGAACTACTTGTACATCAAGGCTAATAATTTCAAGTACGAGTAATTGTCTCCACAAAGGTGTGTGTGTGTGTGTTTTTTTTTTTTTCTTCATCACTTTTACTTTCCAGCCCACTCGTAGGAGGTTTTACCCTCGACGATCTTATGGACAAGCCATGGTCACAGGTGTCGTCCCTTCTTCCCCCCGGTACGTTGCGGTTGTGCAGTTACTGTAGTTCTTCGTAGTGAAAGGGCTGGTACAAAGCCAATACTCGATTTCTTTGCATAGCACTGGGTGTGGACGAGCTTAGGGTCCTGCGCTACTCTCTTCTACAGGCAGTCACCAGCATGCTTTCGGGCACAACATAGCAGTAAGGCGATTCCAGGCAAGGGTGCATGACAGGAAATCATCTGCTGCTGTTGAAGTCCAACGAAAGGATCGGAATGAGGTGGCAAACAGGAGATTTCGAAATCGCCAAGAAACAGATCCGCTGAACACTGAGCATCTACCTGGGCTGAGGAGCAACCGTGGCTTGCACAGCGGGCAGACGAAGGAAGAAACTGACACCAACCAGGCAGTGCCAGCTATAACTCGGAGGAAGGTCATCAGCGAACAAGGTAAGTGCCCAGCACAGCAGTCATTGCGACTGCAAAACGAAAAACTAGTCGCGTTTGACTGACGTTCGGTTCGAGACCTTCCCATATGTAAAACGCATCAGTATCAATACAACTCCAGGCTGATTGCCCCGCTTTTGTTCATCGCGTGCAGATTGCAGATCGCGTGTTCCCAACTCCCAACGAGGTTCAACAACGCCAGGAGGGGCTCGACTGCTGTCGCCGCTTTCACCCCCTTCCAACGCTATATTTCCGAATTTCATGAAGGCGATGCGCTTTGTTTTGGTCATCCTTACCTCCACGGCGGTGGCCGCATTTCATGCAGTGCCGTTAGCGCCCAGGCATCACGCCGCAGCTTCGGGCACCCGCTTCTCCTTGCGAGCAGACCGGATTGCTTCTCGAACGACAGCTGTGCGTATGTTAGTTTCCACAGGAAGTCACGAGCTACCCAGACTCCCTCCTGGGGATGACAGCAAAGGAGGAGATGCGCAGTCGGTGAGCTTTGATTGGTGGCTTTTTTGGCCGGTAGGCAAGACAATCTGTGCCTCCTTTGGGGCTCAACTTTTGAACTCAGAAGATCGACTGATTGGTGCATGACGTCAAGGGATCATTCCTGGTTTGTAGATGCGATCAAGAGCAGCGACAACCTGGAATCGCGCCCGATCTTGAGCACAACAGCAGCTGCTGCTGCGTTTAATACGCTCTCATGTTGTTCGTGACGCACGAACTCTGTATGTAGAGCGATCTCCAGTATATCTTCGTGTCCCCCAACAACATTTGAATTTTTGACGTGGCAGCTGCTGTATGCGTAGTTGAAGGTTCGCAGCGATCTTCAACTCTGACGCGCCTGGCGTCACTTGTGTTGTACCCCTGGTGTCATACATCTGACGTGTCAGATCACATACGCTTCCGTACTCCGTACTGGCAAGTCTATATAACACGGGGCAGTTGACACCAGCTATCTTCCAATCAAATGGCTGAAATAACGCGAACGACGGGAGCCATCCTCCAATACAATCGCTGTATTAACGGGAACCACGGGAACCACGTGAAATCACGCCGCACACAAACTAGAAGAAGAAAGACACAGCTCGCAGCTCGCACACCCGCAGTCACGCGACGATTGACCTTCGATCTCGACGTATAATCCACCCACGGTCAACGAGCTTGGTACCGGGCAAGGCCAATTAGTGTAAATTATGGCCTGGGAGGTATAATTGGAATCCGTGGTCTAGGGGGCGAGAGGTTGGCCGCGGCGTCCTATGCTCTTCGTCAAAGCTTTCAAAAAGTTCTGTTTCGTGCCAACGGAGTGGAATCGAGAGTTTTTGTCGTCTGTTTTCTACACACCAGCTGCCAAATATGTTTTTAGTAGACGCCTGGCTCACCCACGCCACATATCACCGACCGAGGTGTGAGAACTGCTTGTGATACTAGTGTGGGTCGGAGCCTCTAACCAGCGCGCTTCATTCAGAGTTCGTGACGTAATCGTTGGGTTTGTCGATCGATGTCAAACCTGAAAAATGGTCTATATTTTGCCATCGGAGAGGGGTAGAGATTTTTTGTCGTCTGTCTTCTACAGACCAGTGCCAAAATGTTTTTTTATCAGACGCCTGGTCAGCCCACGCCACATATCTCCGACCGAGGTGTGAGCACTGTGACACTAGGCTGGGTCGGAGACCTTAACCAGCGCATTCCGTTCAGATTTCATGATGGTGTCGTTGGTTTTGTCGATCAATGTCTGCCGAGGATTCTCATAAAAGTTGGCTCTAGTCAATGGGAATGACTATACATTGCTCCAGTATCTGCCAGAACAGGGGTTTTACATACATTGCGCGGCGCGCAATTAAAGACCGCGTAAGCTGTCCCGTGACGTGTAAAATTTGCCCTTCGTAGTGCTGCACTAGGTTTCCCTACGGGCTTTGATTGCCTTGGAATCCCGGGGTTGCAAGTTGAAAAGCGGGAATGTCATCATCAGGCGTTCCTAATTAACGTGAATGTGTTACCTACTGAGCTACAGGGGTAAAATATCGATCGATTACCCAGCTTGGGGCTAATCCTTACACACCTCGGATAGCGGAACGCTCGGATAACACTTATCTACGTTACGGGGCCTAACACAGGAATGTGGTAACGTACTAACATAGTGTTAGCACTAGAGGAGCGATCACGGTAACGCGGTAACACAGTGTTAACTGAAAACCCACGAACGCGCACGAGCCTTAACGTTATGTTGCTGCTCGGTCTCGTCCAGCTCTGGTTGAGTAACATTATGTTATGCCGTGATCAGTCCTTGAACTAACACCGTAACACAGAGTGTTTGGCTTTGACCAAACACGTACATTATCACTCTAACATGCCCAGATCGATATCCGCATATTTACTAACACGATAACATAATGTTATTGTCGACGCAGCGTTAGACGTAACACAATATCATTATGTTACCCTTAGGAGGAGTGTTACACATAACACCGTAACATAACATTACCATGTTCGCCAGCACTAGTAACACATAACATTGTGTTACAGATAACACACTAACGTAACATAACGCAATGGCCAGCGCTACTAACACTACGTTATCTGGACCCCCCATCTGATTGTCTTAGGGTCGGATAACGTAACACTTAACGTACGTTAGATACGTTACAGTCTTAGCCGGCCCATACGTAACATTATGTTAGGATGTTAGCTTAAATGCGGAAGTCTCTGTAACATCATGTTACGGTGTTACCGTTAGTAAAGATCTGATGGTAACATTCCGTTACCGTGTTACCATAAAAACCAATCCGGGTCTAACTTTATGTTACTGAGTTACCGTTAGGGCCGAAGTCGTTGTAACGTAATGTTACCACGTTACCCTTTGGATCTTCCCGAGATCTAACATGTGTTACCTGTGTTAGTGGTAAAGCGGGCATGCGGGAGTAACATATCGTAGCCGTGTTATCCAATTCGCCGACATCCCAGTAGGGGATACCTCCAAAAATATCCCCGGGGGGGAGGATAACATGGCATCCCCGGTAAAAAACGCCTCCATACTTTAAAAACCCAAAACAGGGGATATTTAGGAGGGATCCCCGCAAAAAAACGCCTCATTTTTTTTGTGGAAACCCCGCCATATATAACACATCACGTTATCCATCCATAACGTAATCTGCACACTTGCACGTACGAGTTAACACGGCAGTAACATGTTGTTGACTTTAGACTGGGGGTGTACGTTATCTACTAACTTGTGTCACTACATACATTGCATACGAGTTAACAACATTAGCATAATGCTATTAATAGTGTTTTATCGATCATATGCGTTATCAGTTTGACGTATGTTATGTTGTTATGGTGGCAAGACTTCCGTAATACCCTCACATAACGTCGCTCGAAACGGACTGCTGCTGCGGCTGATACGGTAACATAATGTTAACGTTGTATTGACCATACTAATATACGTACGTCATCCCTCTAACGTGTGTTACGATAGCCCCTACTGTAGTAATAGGAATTTCACTAACACACTAACATAGTGTTATGTACGCGTTGATTCGGCCGTGTACGTTTTCCGTCGAAAGGGTGTTACGGTAGCACGAAGAATCCCGCTGACACACTAACATAACGTTACTCGCTACGGGCTGATGCCGCTAACACGGTAACATATTGTTAACGTTTAATCGACCATGTACTCGTACGTTATCCCTTTAACGTGTGTTACGATAGCCACCAGGAATTCCGCTAACACGCTAACATAGTGTTACTCGCTATGGGCTGCATGCCATAACACCGTAACACATATACTGCGGTCAGTAAGAGATCAAGGTAACACTCTAACATAATGTTACGCGATCGCCCGCCAATATCATAACACACTAACACTATGTTATCACAAAACCCAGAAAGTAGTTAACGTAGTAACGTAATGTAACGGGTTTTTTTCGCTGACGCCTAACATTAACATAAAACGTTAAGTGTTACGTTATCCAAGGTGTGAATCCTTATACGTAACACTCTCTCGGGATATTTGAGGCGCCGGTACCGTATACGGTCGTGTGCTGACCTACCCGCTTCGTTTCAATTCCTGGGGAACCAGGGAGATACCTGGTATGTTTTTACGGACGCACGCGCAAGCGTTTCTATAAAAGAAACGTCCGAAGTGAGACTCGAAACCGTGTCCTCGACGACGTCAAATTTGTGAAGGTATTACCTGCTGAGCTATAGGGGTAAAAGATCGATCGATTACCCAGCCCAGGGTAAGCCTTATACCAACAGGATGAGGCTCGACGACGCATGGTTGATTATTATATTGGACGTGAAAAATTGGTCTTGATGGCATCTTCTCGAGGTGATGAACCCAACATTGCACACACCAGTATCACGATCACACAATAACACGGTGGCTGTCACAGGCAGAACTTCAAGCGCGGGTGCTGTTGTACCGCTGTTGTATTACTGCTGCTGCTTGCTGTTGTTGGAGTGTGTACCGTGCCTGCGAGGTTGGTTTCAAGAGTCCAAGGATGTGCGGGTGTATAACGTCGTGCCTCCCTACCGCAGCATCCAATTAATTTCCCGCTGTAGGACGGAGGGAAATTGGGACATACACGCACACACACGGAAGCACCGCTCGTGGCCGTCACAAAAGGGGAGAACTTGATGTGCGACTGCTGTTGTACCGTGGCTGCCTCAGAGTAGAGAGCTTGAGAGCTGCAGGGATAGTGTGATAGCATCTCGTGTGAATGCCCAGAGCACGCGCCACGGAACCCGGCCGAGGTCCAAACTTGCGCCGCAGTGTACACGCGGCCTCCCTGAGTGCACCGTAGCCGAGAGCGCGAGAAACGGCATGTGACCGGAAGATAAAAACTCGCCGATGCGCAAAAAAAAGGGCATTTTATACATACACGTACGAAGTACGATACATGGTGAACATATACTCAATAGCCTTGTGCGGTGCCGTCACGAAGTATAGTCTGTGCGCCTGCGCCGTATCCGAGCCACTCTACCGTTGTCCTCTCGGCTGTTGGTTTCTCATACAGCTTTTCCCCGGACGCATACGTAAAGCTCCCCGCATCGCTCTACCGCTTACAATATATATGGGTACGCAGCCTGCAATCGGGATCAACGAGCCGGCACTGTCCGTCACGAGACAGAGTATGTAGTACAAGGCGCTTCGCTCCGCGGGCAGCCTACGCCGTCCTCTACGCTTGGTCAGGAAGGAAAATTACATCAAATTACGCGACGCGGACAGAAGGTTAATAGTTGAATATATTGTTTTAATGATTGTTGTAGTTGCAAACTGGCGACTTGATAATGCCAAGAGTCACATGCTGTACGTACGTACAAACCCCAGGTAGGGTACTTATTTTCTTCTTTTGATATGCTGTATGTACCTGGTATGTACGAAAGAGAAAACACAGCACGGCACAGCAGCAGCACCGCAAAAAAAATGAAAATGACGAACGAAATTTTCGGCGAGAACAAAAATCCCCGTCCCCTCTCATGTTATAATTTTCTGCCTGATTGGAACACCTTGCACCTGTCAAAAATGGAGAAATGAACAGCAGAGCTTCTCTCCCAACCTGGCACGCCGCCCGCCCCTCTCGCGACCACCTCGCAACCGATTCGGTCCGGGTAAAGCTTTCCTCCCACTCTGTCACAGTGAACCCCGTCGCCCGCCCCGTGTGAAGCCCGGTGCTTACCGTGACCCTCGTTCGTATGCTCGACAATGTTGGTGCTCAGACTGCGTACGTATCGCTGTATAGTCCAGCTAGGTTCGCAAAAATACCCACCGCTTGACTCTTATCTTGCAGTCCTGAACGACCCTTAAGGACTCGTACATACTCAGTCGATTTTTTCAGATGGAGCCCAGACAGAGCCCATTCATGCTTCCCTCGTGTCTCGAGGCACGCACGACGCCTGGCCACGAAAACGGCGAGCGCGCTCCTTGCAACCCCCTCTCTACCCGCCCGCACCCGCCGACACCCGCGACGGCGCCGGGCTCGCCCGCGGCGCCGTGCTCCGAGTACACGCACGCGCACGAAACGAAAGAAGAAAAAAGGAAAAAATAACTGAAAATGCAAAAGAAATTTCAACGAGCCGGTGATGCAAAAGCGAAAGAGAGCCTGCCAAACCGCTGAAGAAACAAAATCGACCTTTTTCTTTTTTACCGGGAAAAAAAGTGCGGCACGAGAAGCAAACACGCAAAGCAAAAAAAAAGCAAAGAACGCGAAGAAATCAAAGATCGCAGAAGCGACGAAAAGTCGTGGTAGGCTCGCTGAGCGCGAAGCAGGTGGCTATTATCAAGTGATTTTGGGATACACGTAAGGTAGTTTATGTACTCTGGTTTCCGCTGTATATATACCCACCAATAATGTGGAGCGGACGTGAGCCGGCAAGCTTGCAGGCTATCATGTTGTCCACCTCTTTTGTGCATCTCGCGTTGGTAGATCATCCACGTGCGCAGGTACTTGGCGCGTTGCCTCGCTCATCCCGAACGGTTGGCAGAGATGCAGAATATCACGAGGCAGTAGAAAGAGATAGAAACATGTACGTTATTGTAGCGTAGTTTATGTGAGCAAAGGGGGGCTCTCGTCCCTTTTTACTCTGGGACCCTCGAAAGGCATCCACACACAACGATGCATCCCATCGGGGGAACTTGAATCCCGTCGCGATCTCCGTCGCGATCTCCGTCGATGAATTGTAGCTACACAAATCACACTAATCCGAACAGTCAGACTTATCAAACATTGGCGCGATTGAGACCAACGGCAACGACCGACATGCATTGCTTTGAAGAGCACAACACAGGTGGTAGTGGCATAAGAGAAGATGTGGGTGCATTTTTCCAGTTTTGATCATCAGCGGTTGGTCGCCGTCACTTTCTGAATTTGCACGCGGAGTATGACATGTCCCCCGCCAATAATGCACACGGGTGTGCCAACACGAATGCGTAATTTCTTCAACCGGCCAAGTTATGATATGATGGTGAGACCGATCACAGCATGGAAGGTGCCTGTCTCGAACCACGTCCCGCCCGCCCCCCCCTCCTTCCACCGCGTTTTGACGACCTGCGACACAGGGAGAGTCGACGACTGAGATCGGCCACGTCATGTCGGACCGGAAACTCACTCTTTCGTTCACGTGCAACATCTGCGAGGAACGCAGCACATACCAGGCGAGCATGACTTGGTAAACTTTCGTGTGTATTGACTCGTGGAACACTATTGAACCCTAACTCGAAAACCCTGTGCCTTTGGGTTTCGTTGTGTCGTGTAAGGCGTGCTTCGGATGAGCGGAGGGGATGGAAGCAGGCGGCTTAGCCTCAGGGAAGAGGGCTTGCTCGCCTTTCCTTGTCGGCGATAAGCTTAAGCTTCCGCTCCCGGGCTGTCCTCGGCTAGCATCCCCAAAAAACTCTTGATAGAAAAGGACCTAAAACCCAGACCAACGACAATCGCTTCGTGAAAGAAACACCCGCAGAGCATCCACAGAGCATCATAACCTCTTTGTCTACATCGCCCAGATTGCGCTGTCTGGCGGATGTTTTGCGGGTGCTCTTTTGCTAAGCGATTGTCCTGCTGGTCGGGGATATCTGGAATATTCTCTACTGATAGGTTATCTTGACCGAGTCCGACGAAGAAGACAGCGGGATGTCAGAATGGGTCGAGCTACGGGTACCAGACTTTCCTGCACCTTGGCTCATCGTGGGTTTTTTCCAGTTCCCAGTTTTCCATGAGTCCTCGAGTTGCTGCGTAAAATCGTTCCGGATTTTGCAAGGTCTCTGTAACTCCTAATTTTTCGGTATGATCCGAGTCGTTGAGGTGCAATGCCTCGGCACACAACGCAGCGTTTGGAGCGGCTCTCTTACTCTTCGTTAGCGTTTGGAGAACTACCACTGTACACCAGCAAATATCGTGGTTTGGCGTGCGATGCCGGCGAAACAAACGAACAGAAGAAACGACTCAGCACAAATTTCAGGAACAATAGTTTGTCCCCAAAATGAGTGCAATTGTGAACGGGTTAAGGCACGCCCTCTGGAGTTTTTTCGGCGTCGATGAAAGCGGATCTCACTTGACTTCGCTGCTTCGCTTTTCACACCCAGTACGTGCACAGCCACGAGTATGCTTTGGGTTGGTGTTAGCACACAACACGAGCGTGTGTCTCCTTCGTCTTCAATGCCGCTCTTCGAGCAGCCACGATCTGTTGGCCCTCGTACTCTTGTGTTTTGTTTCACACGGATACTGCCAACTTGTTGATGCGTTGGCGAGTACACTACATAATGAGGCCGTTTGCACCAAGTCGTTGCTATTGAAACGACCCTCTTTCTGTTTGGTTCCAGAATTTTGACTACTGTACTTCCCAAACGCCACACTGAGTCGAGAGGGCGCTTCCAGCAACGAATTTACCCACCTGCCTATGCCTTTGTCACGCAAGAGTGGTGACGGTCTCCCAAAGCAGTGATGAATATTGCAGGACGTGATAAACGTGGGTTTGACGAAAACGACGATATCAGGTTATGATTTATCTGCGACGCTGTAGTCCTCGTTTACGAACAGCCCATCTTTGGCAGGCCAGTTCGGGGCAATTCCAGGAGTTGGACTACCCGTCAAGAAATACCAGGTGGCAGGCTTTATATTTTACAACTTCTGAGGATTTTTTCTTCAAATTGAGCTGTGTGTTTCGTTGAATTCATCGCCATGCCTTACTTACTCTCGACACGCTTCTCCGCATGTCTCCGACCCGCAGATAAACCGCGTGTCCTTTATGCATGGCATCGTAGTCTTGTGGTGTCAGAGCTGCAACCAGAAGCACCTCATTGCTGACAACCTGGGAAAGGTGAGACAACTTTTTCCGTCTGAGGACATCCTTCTTTGGCACCCTCTCGTTCGTTGTCCAAGCCACGTGCAGATGAGATTCCGCTTATTAAAGACAACACCGCCCGATACGTAGCCCCTTAGCCCCTTTGGAACTTTGCACCCAAGTTTCGGTGGCAAAACAGTTGCAATTAGCGTGGGATGCTTGTCAGCAGTAGTAAAAAGGGTTATAAGGAGAATAATCGCCGCGCCCATTATTTTATTTCCGCCTCGGTCAAGAGTCCTAATTATTATTAGAACACTGCTGCGATCAGTCGCGATTGTTTCTGATCATCGAGGTCATAATCATTCGTGTCAACTTCATGTTAAGCAGTTGTCGAACCTGTCGGCAGCCGTCGGTGTAGACTGACTGCCCATTAACGCGGCAAAGGTCAGGCGCATCCACGACTCTTTGTTTTGCCCTTAAAGCCTCCATGTCGTTATCACTGACTCGCTCTTGAATCTCACCACACAGCACTGTTGCAAGAAAGTGCTCCTCCGCTACGTCTAATGTTGCGCTCCGCACGGCTGAGCGGCGCATCGGCGAACCTCACAAAAGATATTTGGACTCCCTTTTTCGCCCGTGCTGGCCATGCCGTGCGTGCGAACACTAGCTGGACTTCCCGGAGTTCGGGCGCAACCTCGAAGAGTACATGGCCAAGCAGGGCACCCCCGTGCGGCGGGTAGTTATGAGCAAAGAGGGTATTTCCCACGTCGAAGTCGAAGTGCCGGGCGCTGACTACCCGGAGCGCCAGCCGCATCGCCTTCCCGACATGGATTTTGACGGCACCAATCTTCTGCCGGGGGCGCATGTGGGCGACTCTGGCATAGTCCCGGGCGTGCCGGGCGTAGATTTTGGCGGCATCGGGACAGGAGAGGAGTATGCGGACGGGGATGACGAGGGGGTGGGCAGCCTTGATCCGGATGCTTGAAGCGATCTCAACTTGGGGTTTAAAGGACATAGGTCACGTGTTTATGACGATTGTGGAGGTTAGACCATATGGGGAGGACGGCGCGCGTGGAGGGGGGGGGGGGGGTGTGAAAAATCCGGCGATGATGTTGTGAAGCCTGACATGGCGCGGACTACTGTAGGGTGATGGTGGCTCCCGAGAGTGGTATGCGGCTTGGATCGTTTTTTTGTTTGCTCTCCAAGCGCTGGGACATGTCGTGTTTAGCATGCGCGGTGGACACGTCGCAGGATGTACTCTCGTCTCTGAACGCTCTTGTACAGGTGCTATGAATGCATATTGAAGGTAGAGTTTTTGTATGTGGAGAGCTCCTGAGACTTACGTAACTACCTGGTACTCGAAGCACAGGTGTACCAGGTATACATTACACCAGGCGGTTTAGCACTCTCAGTGTATATATTGGTGTAAACACACAGGTTGGCACAACCGCTGTATTTTGAGTGGGGGGTTCCTGCCGTGCCGGCTCTTAGACGAGTGTCCTCGCTCGGAATACATGGTGTACCGACAGTGAAATATACACCCGTGGCCAAGGTTGCTCTCTGCGGGATGGGTACGCCAACGACGAAACGTACCTACTGCTTGTTTCATACCAGTATATGTACCGTATATCGTTTGCTCAACTCCAGGTATGTGTACAAAGACGGCAACATTGAGTCCGAACCAGTTCGTGGTTTGGTGCATACCTTGTACCTCGTGCCGTTATTTGGGGTTCCAGTTTCTGAATTGTATAGTTTTGTACGATGATAAGCGGGCGTATCTAAACGGGTGGTGTTTGGCTGTCGTACTACCCGTAGGCTAAGGAATTCGGGATAGCTGTAGTTGAGCGCATTGCGTCGTGTGCGTCTATAGCCGCAGTTTGATGCGAGCGCAGTAGAATGATTAATTAGGTGGGCGAGAAAAAGTTGTCTACCGACCTGGGTGTAGGGGTAGTGCGGGCGGTGCCCGCGATTTTGTCGGTAGTTTTTTTTACCCATACCAGGTATTCCACTATATATCAAATGACACCCTTCGAACATTATGTGTGGTATCTGGTACTGATATACATGAACGACAGTAGTTACTATCTGTTGAGCACTCCCGGTAGTGTGATGAACGGAGGTCACGTTAGAGGACAGATCCCGACAGCAACAGCACGTTGCAGCAGTTACCTACGAATTCAAGCCTGCGCATACATCCGAGCAAAGTTTGGCCATGGTGAATCCCGAGTCCAAGTTGAACGTACAGTAGAATTGTAGCTACGACAAAGTACAAGTACCAGCTCATGAGCTTAAATAACTGGTACAAAGCAGCGCTGCTACAGTTAGTAGCACCAGGTACTACAGTCCAGTAGGGGCAGTTGTGAAGCGGCTTTTTTTCATTAGAAAACCAAAGAAAAAAATGCTCTCGCTTCGTGCTCGCGGGCCCCCTTATAGTGGTAGCCGAAGAGCCGTTTGAGACACTCGGTAATGGGCGCGTTTCGATAACCCTGAGCAGGGGGGGCTTTTCGGCGGTCAAGGCTCATGGAATCCCGGTGGTAAGAACATTGACCAAAACTGGAAGGGTGGCAGTTTCCTTACGCTGCGCCTTGCCAAGAGCCAAACGAATGCCTTGTCTGCGCACTCTCTTGAGAGGAAACTTTCTCGTAGAGTCTCGCTGAGCCGGGCGGCCTAAGCGTGGTCAGGCTTTACGGTTCCAATGGTGATGCTGCGGTGCACATAAATACACGTATTTTGTACCGCGAACCATCGCTTGCGCCACTAGGAGTACTTGAAATACGATAGTTCTACTGCTGTACAACAGCTGTTGTTGTGGCGACTTTTCGCGTAAGCATGTCAAGTGCATACTCCTAAGGACTTTGTCTTGCATAAAACAATTGATTAGCGGAGAGCGCGGAATGAAGACGTGAGTTAGCAAAGATCGATGAAAAATCGACGAGCAGATAAAAATGAAGGCACGTACCGGGGGGGGGAAGAGACGACACCTGTGACCACGGCTTGTCTTGTCCAAAAGAAGATCGCTGAGGGTAAAATGTGAAGGTGTTACCTACTACTGGGCTATAGGGGTAAAAGACCGTTCGATTCCCCAGCCCAGAGTAGTCCTTAACACTCTCCCCCCCTTTGTGAGGTTCGAACCCGTGTCCTCCCGACGACGCCTAAAAATGTGAAGGTGTTACCTACTGTGAGCTATATCAGGGGTAAAAGATCGATCGATTACCCAGCCCAGGGCAATCCATATAAACTTCTACGAGTTGAGCTGGAAAGTGAAAGTGTGATGAAGTAAAAAAAACAATGTGCATGTATGTCCTCATATATTCTCGTTAGTGTTTCAGCTCCTCCTGCTCTCTGTTGGAGCCTACCCGCCTCGTCCATAATAAGAACACATATCTATTGTTGTCATTGTGGGCGATAGATAGATAACCAGCATGCTCTTTCCCCCTCTCTTCAGCCCCAAGGTTGTTGCTGTGCAAACTAATAAGAGAGGACGACACTGCTGTCGTTCTATGGTGTGTCCACACTGGTCCACACTGCTGCTGCTGTATTATGGGTGTTTGATTTTATGTATGTATGCGCCTGTTGTATCTATCATGAAGGTCCACAGACAGCGCGGGGGGGTTTTATCATACCACACGTAAAAGGCAGAACTACGGCTTGCAGCAATATCCAGTAGCAGTAACAAGCAACAAGTAACTGGGTTGTCTCTGCGTACGACAACAGCAGCAGCAGCAGGAAGCACACCAATAACTCATTGCGTTATTAGCGCCACTCTCAGACAGAATATTTCGTGAAACGAAGAATACAACTTTCGATGAACGAGAGAGAGTTTCAACGGGCGATCAAGCAGTCCAGAAAAAAAAGCGATCGGGATCCAAAGAGAGATGTCAGAAGAACAACTCTTTATTTTTGTCTCAAATCAAATACTGGCGACGACGTACGTGGTGGCTGCCCTCAACTGATTGATTCATTCGAATCATAGTATTAATAGTGGTAAATTGCTGCTGCAGCAGCAGCTGCTGTTGGTGGTCGTGTGAGTGAGATCATTTTGTTTGTGCCTTTCGTAACGGTTGCATTGTGCCTACCTGCTACCTGACAGCTCTGTACGACCTAAAAAAATATTTTCCGGGAGTTTCCGGTCGCGTATGTATCTGTTTTGTATCTACTGCTGTACATTATGCAGGGATGCCCCCTCTTGTTCCCTTGAACAGTACGTAGTAGTGTAGTAGTGCGTCGTGAGTGTTAGCTGAACCCACACGTACGATACTAAACAATGTCATACATGTATGTACTACTACCACCACTAAACTACGTAATACCAGGTACAGTAAGCAATCCTCCCTACTCTCTGTCATCAACGAAGACTTGCTTGTTGTGAAGACAAGAAGAAGAAGAAGAAGAGGAGAGATCGGACGTACGAGAACTACCTATCAATAGTAATAACTCCTCCTCGAGATTATATGCCTGTATGTGGTGACCATATATTCTGGTATCTTGTACGATATTTAGCCTTGTGCAGGCTTGACCCTTGTCGTCTCACTGCAGTATGTATGCGTTTACACCAGTCGTTCAGTGTTTTGTTCAGTACTCTTTCCGGCTCCAAGCTCAAGAGATTTTTTTTTTTTGCAGTATACTTGCTTTGTGCCTGGCTGGTGCTCTTTTTCTGCAAGAAATTACCTACAATGAAAGCGAACCGAAACCGTCCCACCGCCCCACCTGGAAAAAAGGATAACCTTCAACTACCCCAAACCCCGGTTAAAAACACGCTAAATACCTTTCCAGACACGAAAACGAGGCAGATTTTCTACGAACGGCTTCCCTCCCCGAGCACGAGACGACGATCCCGGACCTCTATCTATCTCACGTTCAAGATCTCGAGACAAGATGGTGAAGTCCTGCATATTTACCGGAGTCGCGCTCGCAGCATGTGTCGTTAGCTCGCGAGCGTTTACGGGACCGGCTTTCGTGCGAGGGAATGTGCGGCCTGCTTCGACGTCTCGTTCCACGAACACATGGTAGGATGCAAACCTCGAGGTGTCGCACCCAGCGCCCCCTGTAACACTTCTCGTGGCGCTGGCTAGATTGTGCGTTCGTGGTTTGGGAAGCTAGCCCGAGGAAGTAGGGTGTGGTTAACCCAACATGACGGACAAAGAGATAGCACTTCCAGCTTTAGTTCGTTCATGATCCTCACAACCACTTTCTATTTTGTTGCCTACACTCAGAGGTTCTCGTAGAGACTGGCTGCCCTTCTACTGCGTAGTGCCCTGCACCCTGCCTCGGTCGGGCTCTCCAGTCTCGGTCCTCCAAGTCTGGTTTTACCTTCTACCTACCACCATCAAGCCAAGCTAAGCTTACGGTATGGGGTTTCGTTGACTCGTACATTTCTAGATATCGTACGAGTACACGCAACAAAAAACGCGCGATATGGGGTGGGCGTGACACCGAGCACAAGCTGGGTCGGGTACGTACTACGCAGCAGGTCAATTTATGTAGAGCGATTGGTACGCATTGCCTATGTCGTAGCGGTTTGAGGACCACCACCTCCACCAGCAGCAGCAGCAATACGAGTAGCTGTATCGTAGTAGACGATCGCTTCACAGAGGTGATACTTAGACGGCCCATGAGCAGCGACTCCAGCAGCAAGGCATCGCAGCTGTAACGAAAATATCGAGCGCCTCGTTTCCAAGCTACACGTTTTTCTCCACTACGCCGCCACGTTCAAACTTGATCCGCACTGGCCAATCCTGAGAGCAAGCGTGTGCCATTCCGACTCATGTTTTTTATCATGAAACCATAAAACCTCGCAAGACCAGTACTATTATTATTAATGGAAAATGGTTTTAGGTTTGGTATGTGCAAGAATGACAAGGTTCACGGTTCCCAGAATGCGATTAACTTATGTGTGGGACACAGCAGAAGCAGTCAAGTGTTCCTTGATATGTCTGGGGCGGAGTCGCCTTGTGTTCCACATCAGATTCTCCTCTCTCAATCGTACCAGGTATTGTATACTGAGGTCCGCACGCACTGCTGCTGCTACGTATGATAATGTGGCATGTCTCCGAAATTGACCGAAAGCTCCCGACCCTTTTTTTTCATCTCCCCACGCTTGCTGACGGCGCCACTTTCTCGCGTCGGGTGGCTCGCGACACGTGCCCTGCGGAATGCGGCCGTGTCGCATTTTTTTGTAATTCGATCGTGCTTTGGCTTGGGTATGGTGCTGGTTGCTGGTGCTGGTTGACGTTCTGGCCGGGAGAGAAGGGTACCTCGCATGGCCGTGTCGGAGGAGCCGAAGGTGTCGACGCCGTCCCAGGCCGAGGACAAGTCCTCCAAGGCGGAGATGGTGGTGGTCAACACAGAGAACACGGAGTTCAGCGCAGGCGTTCTTGGTGGCATTGCCGGTGAGAAATTAAGAGCTACCTTGGTGTATGCGGGGTATTAATGATCAGTAAATGAGTCAGATGTACGGCAGTGCAAGTGCACATGTATGCGTGACATGGTTTGTGGCAGTGGCTCATTACTCATTACTGTTGTCCCCCGGGTATACCGGGTATGGGGTATGGTCCTTGTCCCCGGGTCGGAGGCATCTGTCGACTCGTTTTTTGTTTCGTACGAGTAGTGTGCAACCGCGGTGTCGGTCACCGTGCTGTGTCGTGTGTTGCTGTGTGGTGTGCGGTATGCCGTTGAGTTTGTACTGGAATAGAGTACTGCTGTAACATATTACGAGGGCGTGCAAGTGGTACCGCTTTGCTTGTGATCGTTGATTCGACATATGCTCGAGCTCGTCCCTACGAGTACACTGAGCGGGGTAACTAACTCCTGTAAGGCTGTAAGGCATGTCAAGATGTCAGGCTGACATGTGTGCACCGCTGCTGTGTACCATAGTACCTGTTACGTTCACGTTTGCACCTACTAGTATTTCCTGTTTCCGAATAGAACTCTACCGAGTCTACTTTGAGTATAGCCAGGGCGTTTCATACACTATTAATACCTCACCGGGCATCTATGACAATACTCTGTACACGTACAAAACCTACAGTTGATATTCGTATGTACGTCGGAGTATATTACCTGGTACATGTAGGATGAGGGGTTCCCTTGTTGTCCTCTCACGCCCAGTCTAATGAAAATATAACATACTGCACTATTTCGGGGGGACCATAGTTAATAGGACCTCCGGTGTACACAAAAATATATATATTTACCTATTGTTACAGCAATTTTTGGTCCTATTTACTATGGCCCCCCGTAAATAATTACACGTATTGAATACCAGGGTACGTTTATATTACACTGTACATGATCGGCTCCACGTAAGAGGGACCTTGAATTTCGAATTTTGTACCAGGTATTTTGCAGTCATATCGTGTCCAAAGCTCTAGCCCACCCACCCACTTCTCGAAAAAAGCGTCGCTATTATATACCAGAGTACCTGGTATTAACCCTTTTGGAGCTGGAGTCCCGTTGTGGGCACAAGCGAGTCAAATTCCAAGTAGTTTGCCCCCAAAACGGGACTGCGGTGCTAAACGGGGTTGATATCATGTACAATCGATCGCTAGTGCACTCGAAAAACGCAAGGGCATGATGGTGCTGATGTCTCGATTTAGTGGTCGCTTGCCTCTACTGTCTTCGCTCTTGCAGATTAGTTAACGGTGCCGTGTGCAATCACTGGTTTCCAGTTCTCATCATTTTTGCACGGCGGTTGCACAGCAGTACGCACGTAGGTGATGAACAAGGCCACGACTGCGTTCGAGCGTTTTACGTTTTGCTCGGGGGAGACCCGCTAGCGCAAAAGGTCATGCCTGGTATTACACTAAACCGGTATGTATACTTTGTTTGACGCTGGCCGATGGTTGAGAAAAACCCGCCGTAACTTGATGCTTTGAGGCCTGCGAAACCCATCACGTACTGCGTAGTTGGTGGTGGCAAATAATGAAATTTCCAGGTTTTATAAATTGCAGAATGATCATTCAAAATTGTCCTGTTGACCCGGGCAGCATCCAGGGGAGCCGCTGGCCTACATCTTTGACAAGGAATCACATATAGAATACGCGCATTCGGTTTATCACAATACTTTGTAAAATTCGGTAAAAATAGAATATAGACGAGGCGTATTACGCAGCTTGCAAAGTTCAGTATCAACTATTTGATCAGTCGAACTCACAGCTGACGTATTTCAAAATTTATAAAAAAATTGCAGAATGATTATTTTAAATTGTCCTGTTGACCCGGGCAGCATCCAGGGGAGCCGCTGGCATATATCTTTGACAAGGAATTACATATAGAATACGCGCGTTTGGTTTATCACAATACTTGTAAAATTCGGTGAACATGGAACATAGACGAGACGTATTACGCAGCTTGCAAAGTTGAGTATCAACTATTTAATCAGTCGAACTCACAGCTGACGTATTTCAATTTTTTTTTTTAAATGTCAGGTTTCAAGCTTCCCTTCTTCCGGATGCTCGTAAAGTAGGGTAATTGAGTGATTCACATTCAGGAGGACAAAGCGTTCGTACGTGCGGTGTAATAGCTACCTGCTGATACCGTAACTGTCGGCAGCAGTTCGTACCTGGTATGTCGGAAGTGAAGGTTGTGTAGCCAGTAACCATTGATCTCACATACTGAACGCTGAACCTGCTACCACTAAAGGCTTCGTACCAGGTAGCAATGGGGCCAAGGAGGGAGAGAAATCACTATCCTTCTTGTCTCGCCGGGTCAGAGAATATTGTATTGGTATACCTGACATACAGCAGTATGCAACAGCAGTTAAGAATCTCCTATTTTGGCCAAGGCTCGTAAAGCCTGTTATATCATGTAGGATTTAGAGTAGCGTTCGTATTGTTATTAACCCTCTTAGAATTGCATTCCCGATCTAAAGCCTGTTATATCGTCTAGGATGTAGTGTGGCGTTCCTACTCGTTATCAACCCTTTTAGAACTGCAATCCCGATTTCGGGACAAACCTCTCAAATTCTAAGTAGTTTGTCCCTAGACGGGACTCCAGTCCCGAAGTGGTTTAATATGAATAGCAGGCTTCGCGTGATGTACACGATGCAGAACCAGCGATTGAAATTACATTTCTGGTCGGCTATATAATTTCGGTTTTATTTTCACTTTAGACGGCAAACAGAGATTATATGTCACGGGCAGAGTGGTACAGTGGTACCTGGTACTACTGACTATGGTTATACGTACGTAGTGTACCGACTATATTGTAACACCAACACTCGCGTTTGTATCTATGGCTTGTTGCTCTTTCAAACTTGATTTCGACCCTCGAGAGGATGATTTGCGTCGCTCAAAGATGTCGGTTGACGGCGCTTTTCCCCATCAGGAGACGTATTGTCAAGGAGCTCCCCGCTCTGAGCTATATACCTGGTACCAGATCGCCAACCGACGTTGTCGACGTCGCTCACAAGCCGCAGGAGAATAACGCCGCGTAGTATTAGGAGAACGACAGAAGAGGAAACAACGCACAATTAGTATAATCCACGTTATCCCGAGTGTCTTTCGGACCCAGAACCGTCGTATGCCGTACCTCATCACGGACTGAGCGCTGCTACAGAAATGCGTTGCTGCAGTACTTTTGACTAGAGCCACAACTACTGCAGCTGTAGTTTCACGGGCAGATTAGAGACTGTTACCCGCCTCCCACCGCCTACTGCCCCAAGCAAAACTCAGACTACCAAGACTCTTGACGACGTGTCCAATGTCTGATGTCGAAGAGAGAAATATCAAGATACCCATATGGTGAGTATCAACCCGTGTCAAGCATCAATCTATACGGCGAGTATCGACGTCTATATAATACCTGCTATGATTTCCGTTGCGTGCGGCGGGTCAACCGCGATGAAGGCCCTTGGTAGGAGTTTGTACGGTGTCTCGCGCGGCGTTTCTTGTGTGGCGTTATTTGGACGACCGCAGAACCTGACCTGCAGCCAGAAAGGGGTGGGTACGAAACCCTGCTGTCAACAGGAGTTACCTCGTTCGTTTATGTACATGCATGCAGACGAGTCTCTGTACCGCTGTAGGCAGTAGAAGCCAGACAGAAGAACGGCGAAAGCGGCGCTGCCGCCGGAGCCGAGAAGCAGCCGGCCAAGGGACCGGTGTGCTCCAACTGCCGTTTTCGAGGTCACTACACCTGCGACTGCACGGTGATGCTGTGTAATCGGTGCCATGGGGAAGGTCACGAAGAAAGCAGCTGCCCGTCTTCGGCGAATATGCAGTCTGCGCTAACTGATTAGCTCAGTGGTTCAACCTCATTATCGAACAATGCCTCTAGCGTTCCGCACATAGGCGGGTAGTCTGCGATGCCGTTGCCGCATGCGGCCTATCTCGAAAAGGCCTAGTACTAACTATTCGAGTGGAACCTACCGCGCCAGATTTTTTGGGTCCCGTCTCAAGCGAGAAGGTTGGCTTTCCTTCCCGAACTTGTATCGTCGAAATTATGGTATTTTTGTTTCTCTTTCCGTGGCGGCCGTTCTGTCTATAAATAGTGCGTCCTCGCTATATAGACGAAAACAAGGTTTATTGTGCCGGGTGCTGGACTGTCTGTCTTGGTTTGTAAGTACCAGGTACATAGCACGTGAGCGGTGGGACGACCAATGTTTTGGCACCAACGGCGGCGCCACCGCGTCTTCTCCGGTTTTGTCGCCACCCGGCTCTTTCGTGTAGCAGTCAGCGCAGGTGCTGTCTAGATATCGGCGGCGGGCGACGGATGTGCGCAGCCCACTTTGCCGACGATGCGCTTATGCATTGTACCAGTGCATAGCAGCTACTGCTGTATATAGCCGAGAATTACAATCGGGAGTATATACGTAAGAATTTCTTCTTTGGCCGGGAGTATAATTCTAATTTGATATTTGTATTAGATTCTACCCGGGTGTTATATTCCCGGCCTAACTGGCACGGCGTATCACGTACGGCGTCCTTCTGTACACCAGGATATTGAATTCGCACGATAAAACAGTTGGTCGGCCTCTCGTGCGCAAAAAGGGGAAGGACAAAGAACATTTGTTTTTTTTTTGTCTTGTGTTTTTCGATCGTGGTGTACGGACTGGATGCTACAGCAATAGTATCCCTGAAAGCCGTTGTGCGTGGTCCTTATGGTTTCTCTTTTAGTTGTTGTCACCCTTTTAGCTTGCGTTGCGTACGTATGTGCACGCGATCAGTACGGTATTCTGCTTCATCGTTTTTGCGGCCCCAAGAGCGAACGCCTCTTGGGACACAATCGAAAACCGACTATCAATAGTCCCAGCTCGAGAACTGCATCCTGTTTTGCACACCCCAAGCACGAACGCCGCATGGAGCACAATGGAAAACCGACCAGTCCAACTCGAAGACTGCTGATGTGTGCGTGGGTGTGTCGCGTGGGTGTGTGTTCGTGTTTTTTTTTTTACTCAAGACCACCGGCTGTGATGAGAGTATATTTGTTCGAAACTATTGTTTCACCCCGTCAAGAAAGAACGCCTGTGAGAAGGCGATCGAAAACTGTCCCGCGACACCTGACAGAAAATATGTCCCGAGACGACCGTTCAGGAACTCCCACTTGAAACACTGGACGGAAATACAATACCAGTTTGGGATATTATGTGAATATCAAAGGGTGGTTACATTCTTGGACATGGTGGTGTATTAATCGTAGACAGTCGTTCCGTCACAGGCCTAAAGTATGGGCTCTTTGACAATGTTTGCTTTGACATTTTTTGTGTTTGTCCCTCGTGGCCACCTGCGCCGTTTTTTGCGCCTATTCACGCTGATGACAGGTTTCGTCGTCGGTGGACCGGTGCTCGCGGCGCTGGTCGCGGTGGCGGCGAACTACGGGTCGAAGCGGGATAACGAGGCGGGTCAGGCCGTCCGCGCGGTTGCCAGCAACGCGATCGAAGCGTTCAACTTCTTGATGACGATCAACTCCAAGTATGACGTTTCCGGTGAGTGGACAAGGCCCCGAGATGGTGGAGGGAGAGGGAGGGGAGGAGTGGAGATGAGAGGGCTTTCTACCACGGTTGGCATTATCGTACAGGATCGGCAGGAGGGAGGGAGGGTGTAGGCGAGTTTTTTTTCTACCCGGGGGAGAGGAGACGATGGGGTTTTCTACCGCAAGAGGTTGTTGTACAGGTTCGGCAGGGCGGGGGGAGGAGTTTATACGTCGAGGCGGTTTCTTCGGGGGGTTTTCTGGTTGCTTCGCGAGGGACTGATGGTGCGACAATGTGGTCAGGGGACACCTAAAGTAGGTGGGGTGCGTTGGTTGTTTTTTTTTTTGTTGTTTCGCTCTTCGGAGGATGGTGTGTGATGAACGAGGGGGTGCATGGAGTCTGTTTGTGGTTGTGATAGGCCAATGAGCACGAAACGGTTACCAATCGCTAGGGCGTGTAGAGCCTGTTTGTCTTCGGCATGGTTACTCTCTGCCGTTGACTTTCGTGCGGAGAAGCTGTTGTACGTTGATTGTGCGACGTCATGGGCGAAAGAAAGGACGGCCGTGCGTGTACCGTCACTCTATAGGCGTCGTTTTACGGCTATCAAACAAAACCCAAAAGAACGTGTTACATTCGAGTTTACATCCGTGCACTTATATCACGCCGCATTGCCGTTCGCGAACCAAGATGTAAATGTGCATTAATGTCCAATCCACGGCCAGAGAGTTGTTGGGCGTTGTTATCGAAATTGACGAGAGGGATACGACGACGGTTTTGTTGTGCCCCTGAAAATAGATGCACAGTAGCGCGTGGTAGTGTAGTGTGGTGCTACATACCAGGTATGGGGTTTTACGCTGATGGCATGGCTGGTATTCCGGTTGTATTTTCCATACTGCTACTTGCTGTAGGTGTACAGCCCCCCGATTAATGGAATTATTCATGTATTGTAGGAAGCGTGTTCTATTACTGCATGATGGACTCGGAACGAACTAAACGAGGCGTTTCTCTCCACATCTGACTAAAACGCGGTTCCCCGTGCTCTTTTTGCTCCCCCCCCCCCTCGTGTCCCGACATCAACCCACGAACATGGAAACCCTTTATTTGGATGGTGTGCTCGGTTTGGGTGGGTGGGGTGGGGGGTGGGGGTGGGTATAAAACATGAACGCGATGACGTGAAAAACTGCAGGCAAGGCAGGAGCACAGCTGGACGGTGCCGTTTCCAAGCTCAAGTCGCAGGGGGACAGCGGGGACACTATCGACAAGGTTGAGAAGACGGTAAAGGATCTTACCTCCCAGGCCACCAAGCTGTCGAGCGAGTACGACCTTCCGGCCAAGGCGAAGCAAGCGTTGGGCGTCGCGGGGGAGCTGGCTGACACGGCCATCGTGAAGGGAATTGAGTTGGAGAAGGAGTACAAGGTCACGGAGAAGGTCAAGGACGCGGTGAAGAAATCCATTGACGGCGCCAAGTAGAGAGGGGAGAGGGTGGGACCCAATCAATCGTAAATTTTTCGACGGTGGGGGGGGGAGGGGGCGGGGGCAGAGGGGGGGGGTTGTTTTCGATGCCACTGGTTTTGCTGCTGTGGCAAGAGAGAACTGACCTGCCCATGGCCGTGCTGTGGCGTATTTTTTTTGGCAGCAGCGCCTTTCGTTCGTGTGTGTGTGCGTGGTGTTTGCTCTTTTGAGGGGGAGGCATACCTGTCGACTTTCGGGGGGGGGGGGGGGCTGGGTCCTGGCTTGCTTGCTCACGCCGCGACCGTGGCAGTTGGGTGTTCCGCCGTGTCGCAGTTGAGTGTGGTGACGGCAGCTCCACAGACAGCGGTTGGTTGGCTTATTTGCTCCGCCGAAGAGTCTTACGGGCCACGTTTGGGCGCTAGTTTGCGGGACGGAAGGAAACACACATGGAGACGCGGCGTTGGCGAAGGTTTCCCAGGGGGGTGACCCCCAGTGGCGGGGTTGAACGGGGCCGTAGTTAGCGAATTTTTGACATTTGGAGGCCGTTCGTTGGCCGTCGATCGTCTTTTTTCGATCGGTATCATATGCAGTAAAAATACGAGTACTCGTAGCAAGCTTTGAACAAACCTGGTTGTTGCGACCATCGTTGTTAACACAGTAGCACCGCACGTGTCATTCGGTGCAACGTGTCTTTTTTTTTTATTTTTTAATCTTCGCCCCCCCAGAGCCCCCCTGTTTTACCATATATATGTAATCTGCGGCTGCTGCATGGCAAGATTCAGGCTGTCGCGATGGCTGATCATGCCATATATCGCGCCGCACTTGCCCACTAACTTGAGAGACATGGGTCGTACGTGCTATTTCGGAGGGCCATAGTAAATAGGACCTACGGTACACACAAAAACCTATATATTCACCTATTTTTCCTAGCAATATTTGGTCCTATTTACTATGGTCCCCCTTACTACGAACTGAATTATGATGTCGCACGTTTCGTGTGATTTTGACGGTTACTGTCATAAAAAGGCGGCGAAGGAAATATAATTGTATAGAGTGATCCGGGCAGATACCGCGGTGACAACAACAGGCCTTTTGCCAGTCAGTACTGCCTGTATACAGGCAAAAGATAGAAACCCACATGTTCTCGACGACAGAGTTCATGAAACTTGCGTGGATCGTCATTTTTGCGGCGGTGGACAGGTGCTTTGGAATTACCCACGTTTTCGCTAGAAATTACTTGGAATTACTGTGGGATACCTCCTCAGTTCGCTGGGGTCTTGTACAACATATGTAAGCAGGAGTCCAAACCTGTCCGTAGTTCACCAGCGTCGCCACAAAACGGTGTACTGTGGTGGGTTTCACGCCATTTAACGGTACAGAGAATCAGCTCAAGGCCCAACAAACCAAAGAGGGAGATTCCGTTTCCGTTTTCTGTCCCGATTTATCGTTTTCCGTCAAACGCTCCCAAGACAGAGAAAAAAAATGTTTTGCACTAACCAACGTACATAGTAAAAATGTTATGATTGGGGCGAGAGGTGATGGTAACTTTGCACTTTGCACCTTTGTTTAGTGGTTGATGGCCAACATCCTGATGATGCTCTCGATTGTGTGCAATTTTTTAGCAAGTAATAGCACAAGGTCGCGTGCAACCTGCCGCGAAGCTAGAAAAATCGCAACAGAGCAAACAGTATATATTCCTTTTCAGCAGTCTATTCCCGAGCTTCAACGTGTCAACTGCCCCCCCCCTCGCAAACGGACATACCTGGTGCGTATTTTGCACGTGAGGTCCATCGATCGGTCGTTCGTCCGATCAAATCACTCGCCAAGCTTGCTTGATGATGCTGACTATTTTGTTTAATTAACTCGAATGATTTCAGCCAGTTGGCTGTGTTCGTTGACAAAGGTTAAGCAACTGCTAGCTACTTAGTCAGACTAAGCTCAGTTGACTTTGTAGCTCGGTAGTTTGACATTTATAAATGGACAAAAGAAGTACCATTTGGGCTCGATACGCCTCCCGCCGATAACATCCTCCGGGGTTGATCAAGCCCCTACTCAGCGCCTGGTTTTTCCTTTATGCATAAGGTCCCCCTCCTTAGTCGTGCGTGCTTTGACCTAAGCGGTTGACTCCACTTTCGGCTCTCTGGTCGAGTGTTATCTTATTGTGCTTCTCTCCACTTGATTTCCCCTTTTGTACCCACGGCAGAAAAAGTGGAAATACGACCATCTGGTGGGACTCGAACACGGGGCTTCATTGTGCGAAGTATTTAGGTTAAACCACTGAGCTACCACTCAGTCAGCGCTGACTGATTAGCTCAGTGGTCAGTGGTATAACCTCTACAACCGAACAGACTGCAACCTCTACAACCGAACAGACTGCCGCCCGTATCGCGACGAATATCGAAACAAAAGAAGAGCCGTTGTCGCTTTTGGTCCTCGACAGGAAACTTAGGCAAAAAACAAGGACCTGGTGTTGTTGCCGTGGTCCTTTTTGTGATGGTGCTAAAGAGGATTCGCATGGGGTTTCCGATGGAGGCACGTACGATAGGGGAACGGGGGATAATGACGTGTCATCCCCGGAGGAACAAGCCACTGTGCATATACAGGCACTGGTGAATTGGGAGTTGGAGGAACAGAACTCCTTGCCCTGGCCTTTCGCGTGCTAGCTAGCACTGCCAAGGACCAGCTATGGGATGCGAGAATCCAGATGTACACCGGCCGGGCTGATATAGATTGTTACTCACGTGGTGGTATATGCATTTGAACTCCGTCAACTCTTTGTGATTATAGTACCTCAGACGAGGATAAGCCACGCCGTTTCCACGAGGCGAGAGAGCCTTCTCCACATCATGGATGATTCGCGCTCAGCTTGACTGTCACATGGTGTCCAATCCGGAAAATCAAACAGGAGTTTCCACATGATCTTCCCTGGCCAACCAGCTGGGGAGGATGATGTTACGGTGATCCTTTTTTATAGTATACAGTGGATTCAAGTGGGGTTTCCGGTGGAGGCGCGTACCATAGGAGAATGGGGATATTGACAAGTCATCCCCGGGAGAACAAGCCACCGGGCGTAGTATACATGCACCTTGGCGGCTTGGGCCTCTGAGGGGCACAAATCCTGGTCCTGGTCATTTCGTGTGCCAGCGCTGTGTCGAGGACCATCTGTTAATAATGGAATATGGGATAAATGTGATGGAGTAGCTGTTATGATACTGCTTTGTGTGAGGTTGATAGCCCGGTAATTACCTAGGTTCAGGCACTGGGAACGTATTGTAGTACTTGGAAGGCGTATCTTAGATGGGAAACCAGGGGTTTTCCAGAGACACACGAGCTTGGTCTCAGTCTCCGCGTGCACGAAAGGAATATAACTGCTCTTCTTCTATACCTGGTACATAGCTAAGCAAGCAACACACGTGAGTACCAACGATTACCGACTTAAAAGGTAGACCTGTCCAGGGATACAAAGTGTCCCGCAAGCTTGATCTTAATATAGCACAGATGCCGTAGTATAGGAACGTAAATAGCTGTATGCGAATCTTGTATGGTTGAACCTAGTTATTTGGGAATATCCAGTAGAACTATATGAACGTATTACCCGTATGCCAATCTTATATGGTTGCACGTAGCGCTGTGGGAATACTCAGTGGATTTTTTTTTCGGTTTATTCAATTAGTGTTGGGTATCGAGAAGAATTTCGACGGGATACGATATCTCGATATCAGCCCCCAAATTTCGGGATATGGATAGGATATCTCGATATTTATTTCGATATATCATGTGATGCAAGTCGCTCCGTACACAAATGTATGTGTAAATCGCGATATATCGGATGATTCAAGATACGATGTGCTGTCGAGAGATACATTCTCGATATTGATATCGATATATCCTGAAAATATCGCATGGTATATCGAGAATTCTATAAATAAATACGATACCCAACACTACTTCAAATGGCCATCACGTACCGGTCCGTCCCAGCCCATTGTGGATTATGTCACTCTTGACTTGTGTGTGTATTCTTCACATTAAACCGTCCTTTCACCCGTCGACATCCAGCACAAGCAACCAGTGTCCGTGCCGATTCTTCCATCCTAGAGAGATACATGTTATGTGGTCACAAAACTACGCTACAGAGATACTACAGCATTGTTATACAGTAAGCAGAGCAGACAATGCAATGCCATGCCATCACACTAGAGAAGACAGTCACGACATACACATTATGGGAAAGAGAGAAAAAAATAATCGATTAAAAAAAAAAACAAAAAAACATTTCAGTAAGATATACCTGGTATACCAATGGAAACGCGAAGTTTCTATTAAAAAGTTTGAATTCCGAAGATACCCGCCAGAACTTTTCAGTTACAGCTTGCTATGAGCACGATTCTTCAAACCGAAAGACTTTGGAGAACCCCGAAAAAAGTGAAAATTAGTCCGAAGCGGCGAGATTCCAAATCCTCGACAGACATCGATCGACAAAACCAACGACTGCGTCATTAATTCTGAACGGAGTGCGATCGTTAGGGGCTCCGACCCACCCTATAGGGTCACCGTGTTCACACTATGGCCGGTGATATGTGGCGGGCGCTGACCAGCCGTACGATAAAAAACAGTTGGCCGTTGGTGTGCACAAAACAGATGACGAAATTCCTCTATCCGTCTCGAGTGTAATAAAAGAGGTAGTTTTGTTTTCAGGTTTGGGAGAAGACCTCAGGATACCGCCAGCAAGCTCTCGCCCCCTCGACCATGGATCGACCTGATATCTTCAAGCTCGTCCCCTATACTCGTTGGCCTTGCCCGGCACCAATCGGGTTGGCGGTGGGATGAGTTTATATCGAGATCGAACGTCTATCGTCGCACGAGCTGATTTTGGTCAGCGTGTGGACTATTCGCAACGGAAAAAAAGAAAGAGAATGCGCCGCCTTCGTTTGAAAAAAAATGAAGAAATCAAACATTTTCCCCCTTTTTTCCTACAGCAGCGGCACGAGAATATCTTCGACTGTTTCTTGAAAACATGTTTGAAAGTATACTTTCAAACTTCGCGTCAACCGCACCATGATCCAAATGCTCTCCATGGGCACCAACGAACGGCAAGACAACTGGGACGAGCTGCTTCCGCACGTCGAATCAGCCTACAACAATCCCGTCGACGCCGCCACGGGGCTGGCCCTTAACGAAATCCGCACAGGCCGCCTTCCGCGTCTACTACCCCTTTCGATCTACGACTCCCCCAACAATGGCGGCCACCAGAGCCTGGACCGTGACCACCTGGCCTACTGCAACCTTGCAACCGAGGCGCCAACAACGCGGCTACCGCCGCGTCCGCGAACACCACGCCGTCACCGCTTCACGTCTGGCCCGCCGCAACAACCCCATCGTAGACGCCCTTCCCCTGTCACCCCCTTACACCGTGGGCGGCTGGGCATGGGTCTACGACTCCGCGGCCACTACGCGCTAAGGTGCCAAAAAAACACCGACACCACCGTGCTCAAGACCAAGCTTTCCCTCAACTAGATTGGACCGTTCAAGATTCTCGCCATGGGCCCAGCGCCGGCTTCCGACGTCCCCGACAACCGACCCTTACACGACAAACTCCTCTTCTTCCACATAGCCTCCGACCTACCGGGACGAGACTCCAAACGCCCCGTCTCCGTCGAGCACTGCTAGTCCTGCCGGAGCCCGGACGACACTCACGACTGCCCAAGTACCTACCATCAGACCTCACAAAGTACGGTGCTTAACTCCTTCATCACCAAATCCCCTCTCTTCCACGTCACCTTTGACGACGTCTCACCACTGCCGGAACACCTCGAGGTCGTACAGATCACGGGCCACCAACTCGTTCGCGGCCGTGGCGGGGTTATCGCGGTCCTGTACGAAACCCATTGGGTCAAGCTGCTCAGCCTTTCCTGGGAGCGGGAACTAGACCTACAACACTCTAGACGCCATAATATGCTGCTCTACTACTGGTCTGGCAGTCCAACACAACGCCGACAGGCAAACCGTCTCTACCGACAGATGCGCATCGGTGCCGCGCAGCGCGGACATCGCGCTCTAAAGGCCAACTCTTCCTCGCCTCCGGCTACACCCTCGTTCCTCGCGATCTCTGGCTACGCTCCTTGAACTCCACGGTACTTCCACCAGGAGCACGTCTTTGGTGCAAGGCTCGCGATGGCATATGATGGCTGGGTAAGATTGCCTATCGCGTTCCCTCGGACTCTTCTTCGGACAACACCTACCTCATCCGGTTCCTCGACGACCCTGGACTGGTCAAGATCAACCTCCGGCCGGCGAACTACACAACCTCCAGCGTCGCCGTCTACGGATCGGGGTGCTAACAACGCCATAAGAGTGGGAGCCTAGCTCGCGGGGTATTACACAGTTCCGACGGGTCCGGCGGGCCTCCGACTGCCTCTCTTGCCCCCCACGAGTATCCTCCTTTCGCGTTGAGTATTTCTTCGGATCGTTTGGGTGCGTTTACCTTCCTTTTGAAATCCTGGTATGCCGCCCCCTTTTGAGTTTAGCCTTCGGCTGGTTGAGGTTTAGCACTACGTGCTCGTTTTCGTGTGTTCCATATACTTCAGGGTGTTTTGATTTGCTTCTTCCATCACCACTGCCAGTTCCGGTCGCCTATTTTTAAAAAGCTGCCGAAGTGTCGTGGTGTTGTTGCACGTTCGGGCGTATTGGCTTGTTGCTTCGGTCTACTTTCGGATATTGGATTGTTCCTTCAAAAAAAGTGGTACTGCACTCCGGGCGTGTTAATGTCTTACTCCCAATCTACCACAGCCATTTCTGCCTGCCTCCTGAGCGAAGGCCGCCGAACTGCCGTGGTCGTATTGTAACGTCGGGAATATGGGCTTCGGTTATTCACTCTACCACGGCTGGTTCCGCTTGCCTCTTCAAGCGAAGGCCCGTGGTATCGTACCTTCGGGATTCTTTGCGCAAATTGTAGCATCGATGGTGATTCTACTTTCTACTTTCTGCTGAGCTTTCCACCATAAAATTGTGGTATTGTACATCCGGAAGCAACGCCACCATTTCCACCGGTCTCTTCTTCGTGATGGTCGCCGAACCGTGGCGCTACAGTATTTCTACCATGGCTTTTGCCTACATCTTTTTCTGCTGTATCAGTTTTTCTTATCCTGCGCATCTGTTGGACAGGTACTTTCTGCTTCCTACTTCGTTTTCAGCGTATACGAGACTTGCTTTGGGTTCCCTGCTTCTGCTGCAGTTTTCCAGGCGTTTCTTTTGGCCCCCATTTATTGGCGTACCTATTTTTGCCTCGACTAGCCTTGCTACGACCTACATTTTTCTGCTTGCTTTGAGTTTTTTATAGCGTATGTCTTTGCGGAAAAAAGACCCCGTCGCATTCGGACCTGCGCTAGAGTGTTTACCAGCTGACCATCCCGGGTCCCACGTCTTGGTCCATTACCTCCATGTTCTCGTCAGCCTCGAGACCCCACGTTGTAGACCCCGCTTTTTCTTTTATTTCAAGCTATGCGGTGTACTTCTCGCTAACGTATCGTCTTTCGTCTCCGTTTCCCTTCGAACCCTTGCACCTTGTCTGGTTTCTTGCGTTTATTTCATTTTCCTTCCGGATAGTCGCTTGATTTTCGACTGAAGCGTCGAAGCCCCACTGCGATGTGCGGGGTAGATCTATTACCTCATTTCTTTGTTGAATGGCCGCATCTTCGACCTCTCTTCTCGATTTTGGGATGATATAGTTAACATCCTACTATTATTATCGTGTGATCTGCATCTACGACTATTCAGGGTGGGCTAATGTGATGAGTAGCACATCCACCGCATTGGAACGTACATACCCATATGCGAATCTTGTATGGTTGCATCTAGTTCTTTGAGAATAACCGGCGGAACCGTAAAAACGTACTACCCGTATGCGAATCTTATATGGTTGCACGCAACGCTTTGGGATTATACTGTGGAACCCGTCTAGAAATCCCCTTGTGAGCAACAGCGTTCTGATATAGCTTGGGAATATTCTTCATGAAACGTCTCCGTAGACTCGTACGTGCATATACAGGTTAGTTTTGGTCAACGTCTGGGCTGAGTTGTGTTCCCGGCGAAGCCTACCCTCGCTCACTCGAGCTCTCTCCCTCTCAACTCACTTGAGGATCTGTAATAAGAAGATCGTTGTCCACAAGCAGCGTGCCCTGTCCAGCATGAACATCCCTGTGTCCCATACCAGCATATATCTCTGTAGTTATCTTCACACAACCCGGATGGACGACGGCCAAGTCTCTATGAATGCTCGCCCACATGATCGTCGTCGATGCATACGAACTCAGTAAGCTTTGACGTGATAGTGTTTGAGAGGTGCCTCAGGCGAGCAGCATACATTCGCCACTCGTGTCGGGTATACGATAAAATATCATTGTTTAGTAGAACGAGGCAACAGCGCCTGTGGCGCATCCACCAGGCGGGAGAGTCTCCCCCGAATTATGAATGTTGCGCGCTCAGCTTGACCGTAACAATGTGTTGAAATTCGTGATAGCGGGCATCGGAGCTGACGCCGTATTTGATGCTGGCTTTTCGCATGTTCTTACTTGACAAGACAACGGACCATGAATAACATTTGTCGACCCTCCGAAAACTACAAGGGGCCCCATTGCACCATACGCAGCATAACGCGACGCACCATATGCACGCTATCGCATGGTACCAGGTAGGCAGCAAGCGGCAGCACACCGGAAAAGCAGAATTTTTTGCGCGAGAACTCTCCGTAAACTCTTCACACCTCGAGAACTACATAAACTCTTTTTTTTTGCGGCAACACACTGCCTCACAAAAAATTCAAGCCTGGCCCGAAATTCCCCATAGGTTACTCTACGGTCTCTGCTGCCGAAACCCCCAAACAGCGTTCTCGTTTTTCAAGTCAATAAGCAAGCAAGCGAGGAAACCCATGCCGATACTTGGTTTCAGTCGTATACCAGGGTGTACATATTTTATCGGAAAACTGAAAAATACGTCAGCCGTGAGTTGAAAATGTGTCCGGATTCGAGCATATTCTGCAGTGTTTCCTGTCCTGCAAGAGTTTATCCCGGCGTGCTGAATCTTCTTGAGAGGCGTGCTCAATAACACCAGAAACGTCCTGTCTCCCGTATTTACCGATACAGCCAGGAGAAAAACCCGATTCGATCCATGGAAAGCATAGTTATCGCATGAGGCAAGAAAGCATACTCACATGATCACGCAAACGTACAGCAATCGTATACTACGGTACGAGCATAAGGTAACGCTTTGTGTCCTCTACCCTCTGACTCAATTACACACCAGAAGTACCAAAACTACTGTCCGTTCCTGCCCCGCTCCCCGGGGGGGCTGCCAACCCCTCCCCCCCCAAGTCATACCACTAGGGCCATGCATAACACGAGTACAACCCCCCCCCCCCCCCGTGTCATTCAGTCTCTATCCAGGGTCATCACATCCGGAGCGCCCCCTCCGCGACCACCACCGCCGCCGCCACCGCCGCTTTGCGCGTCTATCGCCTTCAAATACGCCTCGTCCATGCCGCCCCTGTTAACCCCGCGCCCCCCTCCACCCGAAACACCCTCGTCAGGGCCTCCTCCGGTCAAACTGTTGGCGGCGAGGTTTGCCTTGCACTTGAGGAGCACGTGCAGGCCGCCAAACATGCGTCGCTGAACGGTGCTGCCGCCCTCGTTTTCCTTGATGGATCTCTGCTGGCGACGGAGCTGTTTGCTCAGGGCCTCCTGCTGGCGGAGCTTGTGCTCGTACAAGTCACGGTGGCACTGGAATTCGGGCAGGAGACGCCCGTCGCCTTTCTCCCACCTTTTTTGTTGCGGGTCGTTTCAGAAAATGGCGTACGGTACGTTGAGTCGGTGGCGGTGAAGGGAGTGGCGGGGGAGGGCGAGTGGGGGGGGGGGTGAGTGAGAGGGGGGGAGGGGTGACGGGAGGGGGTGACGGGGGGGGGACGGGGGGAAACGGGGGAGGGTGACGAGAGGGGCGAGGGGGGGAGGGAGAAGCAGCTGAGGAGGGGGGGGGAGTCAATGCGGTCGTGGCCTATATAACCGAAGCCATACGTACAATAAAATCATTACAACTTCGTCCGAAGATAACTCGGTCTCAAGTTCTGGTTGTCGACCCTATTGTACGGAAGGAAACCCCCCCCCGGTATCCTCTACGCACGTACAAAAGTGGGTGACGCGTTTAACTACCCAAGGGGAAAATCATGTGTTTTTTGCTTCTCCTCGCCTCTCGTCCTGGCGGACGCTCTGAAGCCTGGCATCGGTGATGGAGCAAAGGCTCTGCAGGAAGTGGTACCGGCTCTCCTCGGCGAGGGCCTCTTCTTGGGTGCTATTGCACTCGTGCTCCAGCTGCTGCCGCTCCACCTCCAGCCCGACCGCCACCTTCAGACAGGCAAACGAACGAAGACGTTGCGGACAATAAAACGACGCATTTTATTATTATCCCAATGCTGTCTGACACTGTGCAGCACTTGTTCCAATCGTACCATCCACATAAAAACGGGAAGCTATAAATATATGACTTCAAACATTTTCTATGTACAGCGTTGTTGCCACCGTGGTGGTGGTCCAAACAGGATGGCCTGGATAGCAACAGTCATATTACGGGGGGCCATAGTACATAGGACCACTCATTGTTAGTAAAAATAGGTAAATATATTGGTTTTATGTATACCATAGGTCCTATTAACTATGGACCCGCGTAATAGTAGTAAGGTATACCTGTTACCAATTCTCACGAAGGTTGTTTTTGGTTGTGTTTGTGTGTGTGTGTTTTTTTTTGGTCCTCCGGCGGATTGGTGAATACAAAGCTCAACCCTTTTAGTACTTCGCGAAGTAGTTTGTCCCAAAACGGCACTGCAGTCCTAAAAGGCGTACGCTCACCCCTCTTCCAACATATAACATACGTTTCATTTCAACCATGTTAGCTGTTGTGTGGTAGTATGCATGGTAAGTTTACATCAAAGACACTCGGAACAGCCCAGGTGGAAAGGAACCAGCATTAAATTTAGTTTTTTTGTGCCGCGATCGTTTCGGCGACCCACATGAAAGCTCAGGGGAACACGGACGAGTATCCCGGAATCTGAACCCTCTCGTGCTACGTGCAGTGCCTCTTCCTTTCGCTTTCACGCGTAATATTTGGGGCAAAACACCTTCTCGTGAGCCCCTTTTCGTTGTTGGTACTCGGCGTCAACCTCCGAGCATTTCTTCCGGACGGCCTTCAGCTCCTCGATCAAGGGGCGCAAACTGCACGCGGCAGAGGCGGGTGCGGACAAGACCGCGGGGGGCAGACGCGTGTGTACAAGCGGGGGAAGGACCGGCGGTATGACCGGGGGGGGGGGAAGGGGACGAGGCAGGCGCAGTGAGAAACCTTCACGCCTCAGGCAGATCATCTAACAGATCATTCCCCCTTGGTGGTCTGATTCTTCCAGGGCAGATGATCTGTATGATCTATCTAGTTCATTCTTCTGTGTCACAGCCGTATAATCTGCACGGTTTAGGACGTGTTTCCTGGGTTGGATCTGTACCATACAGATCCTGTGCCACAGCATACCATAACGGCAGGTTAGGATCTACGTAGATATCTATCTATCTATAGATGATCCACTTGTAGATTATTTATCAGTCCGAGGTGTATAAACTTTTCATGCTGTATAGGGGGGATAGGTATGTTTCTGGGTGCTGCGAGTGCGAGTACGATACCGTAGCAAAAAGTAGGAGGCAGGTTTTTCAACTCCTTATTGTGGAATTGTAACAAAAACGCCTTTTTTCTGCGCTCCTAAGAAAACGCGAACAGTGTCTCGTATACCGTGCTTAATCGTGCTTCTCTGCCGGTGGTTGCCTCTCGTTCGACGCGCTTCAGGCAAAGAAACCTTGGCGCGAGGGCCGTGCGGCGTGCAGAGGGTGGAGTGCGCGGCGTGCCTAATTTTCGCGGCTTGCGAGCAAAACGAGTTTGTTGGTTCAATCGCTCGCTCGCTAATTCGTTTGTTCGTTCGCAAAACTCCACCGACGTTGAAGTATGCTCACCGCTCCTTGCGCGACTTGAGCTCCTGTGTGATTGAGTTGACCAACGTCGAGATCTCTTGCAGCGTGTCACCCTTCATCGCGTCCACCTTTCAACGTGACCGCATCAAATTGACGGTTTCCCCGAGATCGATCGCGCAGGAGGGCAGGGGTGGAGACAGGCAAGGCGAGCGAGGGAATCGAGGATAAGGGAGAGTTCAACTGACATACAAAGTAGTCGATATTATTTTCCAGGCTCTTGCGTCGAGGGTCATCTGACGCTACCTGATACGCGAATTTTCGCGGAGGTTCACAATTCCTTAGAGGAGATGGGCAAGTTTCGGTAACGCAACGGCAGGAAACGCAGTCCTACCACGCTAGACTGCGCACTAAGGTTAACAGTTAAAGCAGGGCCCTCTTCTTCGTGCTCCACGAAGACGTCGCTCGAGTTATCTTTAGGCGACCATTCTCTTTTGGCTGTCCCTACCATCTTCATATATAGGCCCCCTACGCCCCTTCCCGTGGCCTCAGACTTGCCCAGGACATGACCCAACGACAGTGAACAAACCGACCAAATCAACCAACCAACTAACTAAGGAACTAACAAACCAATCAAGCAACCATCTAATTATCAACCAACCAAGCAACCAATCAACAAACCAACCAAATCAATCGATCAAACAACCATCCAATTATCAACCAAACAACCGATCAATCAACAAACCAACCAAATTAATCGATCAATTAATCAACTAACTAACCAACCAACCGAATCAATCGACAAACCAACCAACCACCTAACCGATCGACCATCCAACCTACTAATCAACCAACCAACCAAAAAATTGATCAACCGATTCAAATCCCAACGCCGACTTTCGCCATCTTCTTCTGCTCAACGTGTGGAAACCTCCCTTTCCCGAGCGTCCGCCACACACCGCCATTAGTACTCTCGATACCTGTTGAAAAAAAATCCTGCCTGGCTGCACGGAATCCCACTAGTCGCGACCATGATATGTGGTACCTTGTTTGATTTTCTCTTTTACCTGTGCCGTCTGCTCTGACTTGGCAATGAGATCCGCGTGTATCTTGCGGTAACCTGTCACCCCTTTCTCCGCCTCAATCTTCTTCAGAAAATCTTCGAGATTCTGCACGCCGCAGCGAAGGTACACAGCGTGAGACACCAGGTGGGCAGGGAGGAGACGACAAGAATCATCAGTTTTGAGATCTGCGCCCACAGGGGGGGCATGCAGTGAACAAACATCATGCTACGAAATATTTCGTCTTTGCCAAACGTTACCTAGTATGTTGGAGACTCACGTGATGCTGCACAACGGTCTTGTACTCTGTCTTTGAATCATGTGTACAAGTCGCTCGACCTCCCGACCATGACAGCTCAATGCCCGCACGCAGAGACCAAGCGGCAGAAATCGGGGCTGTTTTGTTTACTCAAGAGGTGGATGTTGGAGGTATCGGCATGTTGAACATAGAACCCCTCCTGCTATGCTTCACATCTTCTGATGATGCCTGTACTCAGATTGTCTGACTAGGACTGGTCTCAGACGTACACGTACTGATTTTCGGAACTATGTCACTACAGTAGGGAGAACGGACACCCCAAGGAGTACTTTGAGTAGGGGCTGTTCAACAACAGGTTGACGTCGACGAAGTTTCATCTCTTCTTTTTATAAATGGCCAAACCACTGAGTTGCCCAGTCAGTCCCGGGCGGTGCTATCGGCGGGAGGCCGTATCGAGCCCAAAAGTACTTCTTTTTGTTCGTTTTATAAAGGTTATGCCGCTGAGCTACTCTGTCAGCGCTGACCTAGTAGCTCAGTGTTTTGGACCTCTATAAAACGAACAAGTGGCATATATTTGCAGAGCACCACCTTCTAGAGCCGCAATCGACATCACCCTACCTCGAGTACACAAAGGATGGCCTGGCACCTAGGCGACGAGACACGCGGAAGGCTCTACCTTGCAGAAGCGCTTCGCTATGCGAGCCGCCACATGATATCCGACGAGGGCGGCGATGAGGCAGCACCAACCCAGCGAGCAATGAGCGAAGCAGCCGTAGATGAAGCGGTTCATCTGCGACTGTATCGGCTACTAGACGTGACCAATCCACTTTAATGTATCTCACAATTATAGCGGATGAAACGTCTAAGAGACGATCCAGTCGCAGATTGGCCGCTTCGTTGTTGCGGCTGCTTTGCTCAGTACTCGCTGGTTTGGTGCCGCCTCCTCGCCGCCCTAGTTGGAGAAGATGTCGCGAAGCACACACGAAGCGATGTGCTTTTGCAAGGTACAGTCTACCAGGTGCCTCGTTGCCGAGGTGCCAGGCCATCTTGTGTGTACTCCGGGTAGAAAAAGACCGTTCTCTGGGCAAGACAGGGATTTATCGCTATGAACAGTCGAGGGCTCAGGTGCGGGAGATGAAGGAAGAGGGAGCATGGAAGGGGGATGCTCAAGCACACTCGTCCCTCTGAACTGGCAGCATTTCTCACTGCAGCGTCTCGCCATGGTGCAAAAAGTCAACTGTCAACTGCCCATTCGAAATTTCATAGCAACGTAACTGCCATTCGTCCAACCGTAACTTCATTTTCAATAGGTTCGTCGCACAATAGCTTACAGGGCTACTCCAGTAATAAGATACACGCACTGCACACCACCCACCATAGGACGTACCAGGTGATACATGATAAGACTTGCCACAGCGCTGCTGTAGAACATCGATCCGATAGGATGCTACCGCATGGACTATATCTCCCCTTAGCACTTCTTTCCCGAGCGGTCGAAGAAGACACGCGTCGATCGCATTCTTCTCCACCCGAGCATGTGTTTGATTTGGTCGTATTTGGTACAAGAAAAGAAGAGAACGAAAGCTCACAATCTAGAAGCACAATTTTCGTGCACCATCTCGTGCTGCTATACAAAAATTGACTATTACGGGGGTCCATAGTTAATAGGACCTATGGTTTACATAAAAACCTATATATTTACCTATTTTTACTAACAATATTTGGTCCTATTTACTACGGTCCCCCGTAATACTAACAACAGCCCCCTATAAGCGCGTACTTTACCGGGTCAACCGCAGCCTGATTCACGCATTGCTAAAAAAACGAACACCCAGCAGTAAGCCGTTTCAGTAGACGATGCCATCAACGACGGCGACAACAGCAGCAAACAGCGCAACACTAGCCTTGACAGCCAAATACCACGTTGTAGACGTCGGATGTTTTCACCGGCAGTCTTCTGCACACTCGACTCCTACTCACATCCATAGCCCCCCCCCCTCCCCCCTACGGCTCACCTCGTCGCGACCCTTGAGGATCTGCTCCGTCCTCGTGAGGACCACGCTTTCGGCCCGGATGGCACCCAGCTCGCCCTTCATCTTCAAGTACACCTGGGTTTTCTTCCGTAGTTGAGCTCCTGTCATTCAAGGCAGTGACGACGCCGACGAAAAGAAAGACATCAGCTGAGCCAACTATTAGAGTTGTCTGGCAAGGGTTTCGAACCGATGGCGTGCGCTTCGGTGCATTGCGGTTCGATGCGGTGCATTGCGGTTCAATGCGGTGCGTTGTGGTACATTGTGATGCGTTGCGGTTCATTTGCGGTGCGTTGCGATGCAATGCGATGCGTTTGCGGTGCGTCGAGTCAAGTGACTGCTGTCCATGCAGGTGAGATGGCGAGAGCGAGTGTGCGTTTTAGTGCGGAATAACGTAGCGTGCGCGTGTGTGGGACAATGCCTCATTCGGACGTACCTGGTACGGGACAACACAGCATATGCGTATGCGGGATAATACAACATACTTGCGTGGAAAATGTGTGCGGGACAATACCGCATAGGTATGCGGGATAATTACATGTGCGCATGTGCGGAACAATGCTACATGTGCGTATGCAAGGAAGTGGCGCGTTACGCTCGCTCACCGTACTGGCGGAGCTCTTCCTTGGACATGCCAGCGGGACCTTCCTGTCCCGTTCCGGTCGACGAAAGCCCTTCCATCTTTGACTGCGCCAAACGCGCGCAAAGAGGGGGGGGGGGGGGGGGGGGGTATTCGATGGGAGAGATGTACTCGACATCATGCATGGCCCTAGGGGGGGGGGGGGGGGGGGCACGGGAAATTTGTATGCGTTGATTGATTGAGTGTGAGACCACCGAAAAGGAGTTGCGAGAGGGAACGGAACGGGTAACGGCCTTCTTGAAGAGCGGCAGCGGGCGGTAGACGACAGCACCTAGGAGGAAAGAAACGCTTTGCCACCTAGTGAAGGCGACACGTACCTGGACACCCTCCGTCGTTCGAAATTGAAATGGTTTAATTTGTCGGTTTTTTTTATACCTTGTCCTCGCGAAGCACATGAGTTCGTGGGGTGGGTACTGATCGCCCGGTGGCGGTAGACCGATTTCCTTCAGTTACGCTATCCAGATTCATGCGAGAAACCACAGCCAAGCCATGACGCACAGAGACATGCGGTGACTTCCGCCCACTTCGTGTCACAAACTAATCGCGTCCACGGGGGGAGAAAACACCAGTTCAGTGTGCATCGAGACACAAAACCCCAATCACTAGGGAACGGGGTCGGGGAGGCATGAATTGTAGTACAGTAGTAATGATAGTACTTGTATATTTCCTACCAGGTACGTACAGCTTTAGTGTTTCCGTTTGATGCAAGCGTCCACCACGGACAGAGAAGCGCGAACTAGCGAGGAAAATAACCGAGACTGTTAACGTACTCTGTATTCCGTAGGTTGTAAAGGTAGGTATGGGTATAGGTATAGAGGTATATATAGTACGTAGAGATGGAGGTATAGGATAGGTTATAGGTATATATTAAGGTATGTCAGGTGCTTGGTAGGTTCTATGTGAAGATTGTACCTCGTAGATACCTGGCTATATCACGGGTATACGTGGTACCAGGCCATCGGGTACGAATGTCACCTCCTTCTCCTCGATGTCCGCCGCAAGCTTGGCCCTCTCCTCCTGAAGCTTTTCCCACTCGTCCTCCTTCTCCGCTCGCTTTTTTGCCGCGAGGGCTGCCGGCTGGCGCAGCATGCTCAAGTTGCTGTCGGGTCTTTTGTGAGGACAAGAAACAAAGTCACACGTTGTTCGTTTTGGTAAGGGGCCCGACGCAGAAACGGCAGGGATCCGAAGGGGTGGGGCGGGAGAACGGGGTAGGCGACAAGAGCGTGTACTCAGCGATTGCAGAAGCTATCATTTGGTCCACATAGCAGGCACGGAGGCGTTAACGTTCGCCGACGAGGCGCATGCCATGCGGTGCGGGGGACGGGTTTGATGAGAGGGTTCTGACATGAAAATGAGGCCCCGGCACGGGCGATAGTTGGGGGCGGAGGAAGTGACCGACTTCTGCTCTGCAACTCAACGAGGGGTCTGCCTCGGGTGTTTGCTTACAGCTATTATGGCCGGTGAATAACGCTAAAGTAATTTACAGCGCTATGCATTTCTCCATGACGTACCGTGACGCAAGCCACGTGGACATAAAGTCTCTAACACGACCATATGCCACGACATCCAACCCCTTACTTCGAGCACACCCCGTTTATCCCTGTCAAAGTATTCGGGGACACGTAGTGTAGGAGGGAGCGTTCACGTGGCTTGCCGTATTCTATGTATAAAAAAGAAGCTTCACGCGGGGCGGGTATGCGGCGGCGAACGATCTCGGGAACATGGTTAGCTCGGACTGCGTGGGGCAGCAACGGCTAAGCCGGTGTACCTCGTCGAGATGTTTCGCCTTTCAGTGGAAGACGCACCCTACATATTTTACCGCTCCAGCACAAGCACTTATCGCACAAATTGACGAGCTCGTGTTAAGCGATTGGCGTGTGACTCCATGATGCTTGAAAGCTATCACTGGGGAGAGATCACGGAAGAAGCTGTTTTCTTACCGCTCCGCGATCGATTTCTCGATCTGTTGCCGAGTAAGTTCGTTGTCCCGCTGCAGCTGGTACTCCAATTGCTCCATTTCTTGCACGTCCTGAGGATCGAAAAAATCACACGACCAAGCAAGCGCATGCATTGTTTTGTGGCACAAGCAGAAACCAGGTGACATAGTGGCAGCATGCCTTGTGATGTCGCACCTAGAATAAGTGGTATTTTCCGAGGTCAGGCTGTAATGAGGCTTTTCTCGGACGCCAAACAAAACGACCCCCTCCCCCATGGCCTTGGTGTGAACGAAGAGTTAGAACGACTCTGAGAATCCAACAGAGCGCTCTAAGACGTGGTGTTACTTGTTTTAGCATAAAAAATTACCAGGTACGATATGTCAGAGAATGAAGAGCGGAGGACACCTATTTGTTTTTCGGCATGGTGAGTCATTAGCAAGAAGCGGAGGCAAACTGTCAATCGTACCCTTCCGTTTAAAACGGGGCTCATCGGCCCTCCCTCCCTAACCACTCGCACCCACGAACAGAGACCCAGTCGCCGGCACAACACGCGCACTGAGGCGAGAGAATTAAGAAAAAAAAAGAAAACGCTTGTAAGTTTGCAAGGGCGTGCATATGCAGTGCAGCAACCGCGACGACGGGTTTCGACAGCCTGGTGTCCTTGCTAGGTTGTCATACATACCTCTCGGGAGCGCTGCGGCTCAGCCGCGTCCCGCTCCAGCTGCTCCAATTTCCGGCTCTTTTGCCCCAGCTCCGCAGGAAACACGTGCGTCAACTTACGGTCGAGCGTCGCCACCTATAAGATACACCGTATGGTGCGTAAGCCGCAAGAAGAGTCAGAAGCGGCAGGACGGACGACAGGGTCGCAAAGGGTTCATCGTTGGGTGTGTACGTCTGATCTCCATCTGGAGGGCGTCGGCCGGTGCCCTTGCTGGCCTTGCTCTGTTGCTGATGTCAGCGTCGCTGGCCTGTTTTCTGTCCTGTTGCTGCAGGTCGAGAGAAATCGTGGCTGTTAGGTCGGTCGGTCGGTCGGTCGGTTGGTCGCTGAGCTTAGTTCTTTGGATCTCTCGAAGATATTGACAAAGTTCTACACACCCTCGAAATTTGCAACATACGTACCTGGTACGCATTTCCATACAGTCAACGCAGACACGTAGCTAGGCCGGGATTTCCAACGGGATGGCCATACGCTCCACTGCTCTTCTGCCCGTCATCTTCAATGCCTGGCTCTCTGCCTCCCACCCCCCTCCTCCAGGGGATGAAAGGCCAAGAGCACCACGCACCTCTCTTTGGAGCTGCCCCAACACCGCTCCTGCAGTGGTGGCCGACGCCGTCCCCTGCCTCAAAATTCCCAGCCGCCGCCTCGCGTCCTCCGCTCTCGTCTCCGCCTGATGAAGGGCTGCCCTCTGCTGGCCTGCCTTGGTCGAAAGCTCGGCGTTCTCTTCCTGCGCCTTCCGGAGTCGGCTGGTGATGTCCAGCATCTCGGCGAAGCCTGCGAAGGTTACGGCAACGACAACGACAAAAAAAAACGCCTCTTCTAACGAGCGAAAACCCTTAAACCTTATCGGTGGGAAGAACCAAAAAGAGGCGTTTCGATGCACCCCGAAAACGAAAGCATGAGCAGGTTTGTTGTTGTTGTCGTCCAGGGCATTATTTTCCCGGCGGTTGAGTGGTCCACCTCTACGTTTGATTGACTTTTTCGCTGGACACGTTGACGGCAGGGGCTGGACGCACCGGCGCACCCTCGTCAGTAGCGGAACATGCTTGGCTTTAGGCGTTCTAGTTGTATGTTATGGTCAGTTGGGGCTGGGCCCCGTGGGAGTATTCGGGGCCGGGACGCGGGAGCAAGGGAGGAGCGCGAAATGCGTCGCTGTGCAAATTGGCGATGGCTTATTGTGCGGAAGTGGGTTACATGTAGCGAGAAAGGGCAAGGGGAAGCGACGTGATACCTAAATATAAGAACCAGCGAACCCTTTTCGCTCCCAGCATGTCATATTTTACCGGGCTCGTCGCTGACGTTTCCCTTGAGTTTGGAGATCTTTTCCGTGAGCTGTTTCTTCTCGTCCTCCAACTGCCCGATCTCCCCCCGAAGCTCGCCCGGCCGAAGGTCGGTGGTGCGAATCTGGTCCACCTCCTTGTGAGTCGCCTTGAAATCCGCCTGCATCGAACAATTCAGATGAACTAATCATAGGCTATCGTGGCAGTGGACTCGGGTCTTTTGATGTGCCACAAGGTTTTGGGGGCTGGGCTGGGCTGGGCGATATTTTGCGCAACATGCATTAATAGTATTGGGTGCTATACGATGAAGACATGGCCGGCAGGAGTTGCGTCTACCCCCACGCAATGCATTGGCAAGAATCACAGTAAGTGGCCTGCCAATCGGTAGAACCAGGTACATGTGCATTGAAACCCCTGTGCCATGCCGTGCGTTGGTCTCTTGAGCCCCACAAAGGAGTTTCTAGACACCGGGACAATTTTCTGACTGTATTAAGCTTACGAAAACGGCCGCGACTCCTCCCCGGTGGCCTATCCATATGCAGGAAAACCCGCCTCAAAAGCGGTTCTTAGTAGGATGCAGCTCACTCTTCATGCGACTCGCCCAACACCCCACGGTGCTTCGCGCTTGGTGCATGCATTATCTGCCTGGTCGATGAAAACCCGACGTGCTCCGTCCCGGCATCGTAGGGATGCGAGGGCCTATGGCCATACGACTTCGACCATGCATGGCATGAGTACACCCTCCCCCCGACCTCTAGCCCGCCTCTGGCTGACCCTGCAAGGTGAAGGCGCTAACCTGCAGTTCCCGGTAAGATGCGTGGAGATCGACCAACGCCTGATCCTGCATGAACTCCATGGGCACCTCCACAGGCATGAGGTAGCGCGCTAGATACGCCCGTTTCTTCAACTGCGGGAGCCTTTGTAGGCACCAGTGCATGGCCGGGTAGACAACCCCTTTGTCGCTTGCCTCGCAAAAAAAAACGGGGCGTTTGTTTTGGATCGAGCGATGGCGGGGGGGGGGGGGGAAGGCCGGCAGGGCATTTCAGGTATGGTCGTGTTCAACTCCTATACCTGGTACCATTTCTGTACGTAGATAGTGGGCAAGAGTTTAATTTTGGTAGACAGCACACTCGACGGAACCTTCCCCTAGTGTTAGAAAACTACAACGCGATAGATAAATGCGCTGCTGAACCATTCGGTTCCTCAAACCATGTGAGGACTACGTTCTCGCGGAACCGTTACGGCCATTGCCTTCGAACCGTTCTTTGCCCGTCTTGCTCTGCAGCAAACGTTTATGCGCCGGGCATTGGGTTCGAGGTGCAGCACCAACGAGAAGTAGTTATCGCGTATGTACGTGCTATCGGCAAGGTGCCGAAGGCTTCTCACCCCACTGCCAGTCCGCGGCGGAAGTCGTCTCGCTGGTGCTCCCGTATCGGAAACTTGAGCATGACAAGGAACGACAGCAGACGAGTCGTGCCGGCATCGTCGGGTTCGTCCTGCTCCGAGGTTTGCTGGGGTCGATCACTGAAAAAACCTCATTCAGCACCTGCAGCAGATCTGCGGGTGACTTCTCGTCGAAGGAAACCTGCCGGTACCGGGAGCACGCGGCGCATATATTCACAGTACGCCACTTTGGAAGGTGTCCTATTGGGCCAGAGGCTCGATTTCATAGGCGAGGCAGGGTGTGTCCCATACTTTTTTGTTCAGTACCCATACATGGTTTTCTTGTGTTTCGTGCAAATGTCGGGCCTAAAAATTATCGAACCCGGTACGTGTAATACCAGGAACGTATAGTACAGGCAGGTTTGGGACCGATTGCGTTTGATGCCGAAGTAGCAGGAGGGGAGGAGGGGGGGACTCGGTGGAGACACGAAAACGAAAGAAGTGCCGAAAATATCTCTGAGGTGACGAACTCCCCTGCACTCCTCCCAAACGAACAAGCGCACGATGTCACGGACAAAGAGAGGCTTATGAGCTACGTATTTCAGCCCCCCCCTCCCCCCTCCATTTACGAATGAAGGTTACCACTTACTATCAGGAGCCCTGTCGTGGAATTACCAAAAACAGAGAGACATAAGCAACTGCTGTCGTAGGCGATATTCCCAGGAGCAAACGGCAGAAAGTAGTATCCTCAACACCCGCCGCAAGATCCATATCTACATCCTTGAGCCCAGCCTCGGGCCGTAGCATAGCAACTTCCGGTTCAGCATCCGTCAACGATTTCAAGGGGTTTAGAGGACACAGACTCGTGTTCAGGAATAGTCTTTAACGAATCAAAGCCTGCGACAACAAGTAGGGTGGAGCTACGGACCTATAGTTACGAGTATTTCAGTTTTTTTTTTTTTTCGCTTCCCATTTACTCTATCTTCGCCCTTCTTTTCTCTGTCCCACATATTAATACTCGTAACTCAGATCCAGAATCACACGTATTACGGGGGACCATGGTAAACAGGACCTACGGTGCACACTAAAACATATATATTTCGCTATTTTTACTAACAATATTTGGTCCTATATACTGTGGTCCCCCGTAATAGTATTGCGGGGGTCCATAGTTAATAGGACCTATGGTGTACATACAAACCTACATATTTACCTATTTTTAATAAGAATATTTGGTCCTGTTTACTATGGTCCCCCGTAATAGTAGGCCCTCTCCCCCCCTTCCCACTACGGCCCGTGGCTTGCATTTTTATCGCAAGAAGACTTCAGCCCTCTCTTCCCTCGTCGACTCGCGTCGAATCGCAAAAAATAAATCTACAATTTCGGGCAGGTGGTTATTTTCGACGGAGGGTATTTTGGTGTCCGAGCAAGGAGAGGTGGATTCGAATGAATATTCTCTTGGTTTCTTTGAGCTCAGGTACGGCTACTCCCCGCAGCATTGGCGGACAAGGGTGAGCATGGACCGCTGGCAAGGTTCGGTCAGTCGGTCGTCTGGCTCCTTGCAAATCGCAGCGCGACCGTGACAAATTTGAACTTGTCATGGTCGTCAAAAAATCGACATTCGCGGAGCGGCCCGTCCTCCCGAGTGCTCGGCACCAAAGCCTTTTACATCCCAATTTCGTCGGTAGTCAAGGTCGCCCCGCAATTCGCACGCAGGGCATGATACGCACATAGTTTATGATATGATGATACTATCAGTACGTAGAGAGTTTGCGCTGAGAGCTGAGAGGATGCCGACCCTCGGAACCACTACACGATGGTATTATACAGCAATACATATACTTCAGTATACACGTATTTTATTATGTGATACGAGTGCTCGATTTTTTGCAGGCCTGTCGAGAAGCGAGGGTGCGATATCGCCGCACTCGCCCAGCCAACTTGTCAGCAATGCCTCCCCACCCGTCTCGAAACTACCTGCTTATCTAGTGTGTCGCGAGCAAGTGGCGAGAGGACTCTTCGCAGCCGCATGGGTCAGGGCGCCATTAATTCGTTTTAGATATATTACGAAATTTACAGCAGTAGCTTGATTTCATGCTCAGAGTATGATACTGGTGACGTGCTGCCAGCACATGAGGGTGTGTCACGACCCGAGTATCCGCTCTTAGGGACCGCGAGATTGCGACCGAAACAATGGTTGGTAACATCTGAAGCAGCGTGAGCGTCCAGCAGTGTGTACGGGTAAGATCATGGCGCGCCCGTGCCGTACGACTCCTTGCATCAACCATTGTACCTCGGACACTATGTTATAGAATATCATCCCCCAATCGTGCAGTGACCGTTTGTGAAGGTGTTACCTTCTGAGCTATAGGGGGGAAAGATCGATCGATCACCCAGCCCAGGGTAATCCTTATAACACTCTTCCCCCCTCTGAACGGCGGGATACTGGGGGCGTCGGTACCGTATACGGCAGTACGCTGACCTACCCGCTTCGTTTAAATACCTGGAGAATCGCCGAGATATACAAGTATGCATTCAGGGACGCACGCGCAAACGCTTCAATAAAAAAAACGTTCGAAGTGAGATTCGAACCCGTGTCCTCGACGACGTCTAATGTGAAGGCATTTCTTACTGAGCTATAGGGGTAAAAGATCGATCGATTAATTAACCAGCCCAGGGCATTCCTTACAACACCGTAGCTGTAATCGTCACTTGATATTGTCAATTTTCCACTCTGAAGCCCCAAGAGGGTTAACTGCCCATAGGTACGTGCTGCAGACTAAACGTTGTGCACAAACTAAACTTTAGATATTCACCCGCCGGACGATAATGCAAGCAACAGCACATCATGCACATACCTGACACGTGTATACGAGTGCAGTTTATTACGAAAGGAGTTCGACCACCTTGGAACGACTAAACGAATGTATTGGTTTTGAATGAATGATACAGCATGATACGACTTTGATACATACTCGAATTTACTAGCTTGTCGAAAAGTGAGGAGCTGACACCACCGTACTCGTCCAGCCGGCTTGTCAGTGATAGCATACTCCGTCCGCCTTGGAACTGACTGCTGCAGTCTGTCGTGAGCAAGTTGCGCTCATTCGTCGTTGCTTCGCTGCTGCATAACTGTGGGCCCCAATTTTTGTGAGATTTTTAGCGTGTTTTACCAGTACGCAGCTTGATACCTGGTATGATACTGGTGACGCAGACGCAGAGCATAAATAATTATAGAACAAGCCAATATTCCTTCATAAAACTACCATGCGTCCTTCAGTGTGCCCCCCACGCCGTGGCAGCGGGGGGGGGCGCATAGTCCCCACAGTAGTACTGTAAGTAAAGTACGAATAAAGCGGTCGGACGATTTCACAGCTTTTGTATCGACCGAGTTATACCCCATCTGTCAGTACGGTGTACTGCTGTACATTGGGAAGGAGTGACAGAGCATACTCTTCGAACCAGGTGCGTACTGCATGTAGCTGTTATATACCAGGTACACGGTACCGACGCCCCAAAGATCCCGCCGTTCAGAGGGGGGGAGAAGGGCTACCCTGGGCTGAGTAACCGATCCATCTTTTACCTCTATGGCTCAGAAGGTAATGCCCTCAAATTTGACGTCGTCGAGGACACGGGTCCGAATCTCACTTCGAAGGTTTCTTTCATAGGAACGCTTGCGCGTGCGGTCCCTAAAGACATACTTATCTCCCTGGTTCCCCAGGTACAGAGACGAAGCGGATGGGTCAGCGTACGGCCGTATGCGGGACCGACGCCCCAAAAATCCCGCTGTTCAGAAGGAGGGAGGGTGTGTTTCAAGGATTACCCTGGGCTGGGTAGTTGATCGATATTTTGCCCCTATAGCTCAGTAGGTACTGCCTTCACATACAGTAGCTCTATGCATCGTATACGTATATGATACGTGTGCACAAAAACTCGTTCATTACACGTATCACTCTGCCCCGAAATGTAAAGATCGTTTGGATATTGGATATTTTATTCATATACATGAAAAAGATCCTACTGTAATATTTCGGGACTCAGAGTGGTATAGTCGCATACCGAGCACGTACGCACGTACCTGTGAATAGAATAAGAAAAGCAAAACCCTATAATATACGACGACGCTGCGCGTTTCGGCGCTTTCGAAAGGCAGACAACGACACGGCGGACACTTCGTGTATTCAAGCAAACCTCAGAGCAATCTTCCACGAAGAGGAGGAACTACTGTACTGCGTAGTACAGGTAATTCCTACTTGTCATCTCCTTTGCAAAAGGCCACACACGTGCGGGTACAGCAGAACACAACGGCGCAAGGTTGCGTAGTCAGTCGTAGTCGTACGGACGGCCCGCAAAACTCGCGTAGCGCTCAGTACGTCGACCAAGCAACTTGCTGATAGACACACTCAACCTACCAAACGTCCTCACATGAGGCGAAGTGCTCGATGAGTCGATCTCCAGAGAGGATTCCAAGCAACGCACGTATAGACCCCTCTCACTTGTTCGCAGCATTTTATACGAGTAAGTACATCGTCGTGCTTATGAGCCGTCCTTCGAAAATCGTCGGCGTTCTCTGATATCTTTGTTTTGTGCCTACTGGTGGTTCGTATAGTATTTTCTCGATACGAACGAAACCTTCAAGATCGTGGCTCCGATGTAGTCCAACCTCAAGCACTTATGTATCCAACAAACGAGTCTACCGTAGAGAGGGTCACTGCCAGCAAAACCTCTCGACCGGCTCCAGGGCTACTGTAGCTACTGTGGTATAGTTACCAGGGTACCAGGCACCAGGGTGGGTATGATACGTCCAGCAGTGTGCGTATCAGGTAGCACCGCTCACCAGGCGCAAATCCTTGCTAAAAGGAGGCTCGTTCAGCTTGTCCACAATGAACTGGATCTCCGCCATGGTAGATGGCCTGGCTCTACCTCCAAGGATCACGTTTCGTCCCCACTCGGCGTGGAAGCTGGTGGCTCAATGCGTGCACGTATCCTTCTGTGTGCTGCCGGCTCCGGGGTGCTTGTGAGGGTGGGTTCCAGCATCCCAGCCCACCTGGAAAATCCGCAGTTCCACCGCCGAACTCCTTCAAAAAAGATCCGAGCGCCGATTGGCTCGAGGTTGCACCGCGTTTCCGTTCGTAGTTTTCTTCACTTCTTACAGTTTCATGCGTTCTCTACCTGGTACGTTTTTACGTTTTTACTCTACCTGCCCTGCTGCTCTCGCCGCTTTGTGCGCCACCTGTGCGCCATCTACTGCTACATGTAGACTCTACCTCGCATTCCACACAGCCCCCCTTTCTTGTCTACTGCACCGCACTCCGCAGCCCTCTACAGCTTATTGCCGTCCAGCACCGCTTGAGCGTGAATGTTCAACGTGCCCGCACCCCGCACCAGTCAATTTTTTCGCATTTTACGCTCGAGCGGCGGTGCTTGAGTCTTCTGAAGGTCGTCGTGCTTGTTTCCCCGGTCGAAAAAAAGAACCGGGAGCTTTTCGGTTTAGCTGATAAAGCAAGAAGCTACGTAGTCAACTCTGCTTTTTCGTAGTTGCTGTCGACTGCGGCGACTATGCCCGCCTGCAGGGCGAGGGCCAGGGAGTGAGTGTGCGCCGGGAGTTTTACTCCACGGGTGTGGCTTTCGGTCGACTCACGGGAACTCTCTGATGAGGTACTGCAAGACAAGACCTCAGATAAATGAGATAAATGGGGGACATAATTTCTGTTTTATAAACAACTATTTAATCAGTCGAACTCACAGCTGACGTATTTCAAAATTTATAAAAAAAATAAAATAAATGCCTACGAAGATGAAAAAAAAAGCACCCGTACAGGTTTAGCACCTGGTACAACGGTAGTACTGGTATATATATTCTCTACTCGTACAAGTACATACTTCATATTATATACGACCACAGTACCGGTGTGAAACTTGGGAGATTTCCGGTACCGTGATACGCGCCCAGCGATGCGCTCGTCTGCAAGTCGAGTCCAAACCTGCGGCTGGATTTGGTTGTGAGCGACACTTGAGGGGTCGTAACGGGAAGAAATGTCAGGAGAAACAGAATTTGTTACGTACAGTATACTTATTGCTTCCTTTTCTCTACCCTGCCTGCCGTTTTAGTATTATGAACATAACAATCTACCTGACGTTCGAAGTCAGCAACGCAACGGACAATCAATAGTATGTATGCCAGCAACGGGTTTTGCCGAACTGGTCGATGTTCTCACCTCTCGGGTGTTTCTCTGCCGAGAAAGCAGGGTGATGATCCCCACAGCATCGCGAAATCGCCCTCTTGATGCGGACGCTCCAATGACTTGTGTGCTCGCACTACTGCTGTACAGTATAATATCACAAAAAATTAAATACAGCAGTATGGAGTGGCGCATTGTGGTTACGGATTGCAGGGAGGAGAGGGGTGGTGGGGAGGCGTACTCGTTTTTGCTTGCCTTGGTGATTTGAATATTGACCACGCTTCCCCTTCGAGACGGAGCACCTTTCCTACTCCGAATGGAGAATCTCCAACCTTTGGGCGCTCATTGCGTTTTTCTCCTTTCGTGTGCCCGAAGACGGAAATAAATAATTACCTCTATTTTCAGTGCGAATTAAAATATTGAAATTCAGGTCTTACTATTTTTTTGTTTTTGTCAGATCGCATCTCCGAATCGAAAAATGAATAATTAGACCGAGTTTCCTCGAAGATTTTTATATTTGAAACGAGGGTCTCATGCGGGTCAATCCGTCAAAAACACAAACAGCATGCGAAGACCGGCTCGAAAACAAACAAATGCGTCGACTTTATATTCCACAGGTAGTTCCGTATTTTTTTCTGCTAACCTGATCCCCTTCCTGCACTCGGTAATGTAGAGATAAACCCTAAACACTAAGCTAACTATTACGGGGGACCATAGTAAGTAATACCAAATTCTGTTCGGAAAAATAGGTAAATATATAGGTTTTTATGTGTACCATAGGTCCTATTTACTATGGACTCCCGTAATAGGAGCGTTAATACGTAAATATGAAGACCCAACGGTCCTTCTATTTCCGCCGATCCTAAATATCTGGACATGTGTCATGCACATCATGGTGTTGTCGTCCGCAGGACTACGTGGACTCGATGTCATCTTCCTTCAATATGTTTGGTGCTTCCTGCTACTACTAAATTTGAAGCCTAAAGTTCGATGCGCATGATTATGTTCTTCTGTTCCCAGGCCTTTAACTCCATTGTTTCAAGAGATGAGAAGGACTGTCCTAAACGGTTCACTTCACCCTTGGGTAGCTCAGTCGAGTAAACACTCCAACACATGGCGTCGGCGGCAATACCGCCGCGAGAGAAACGAAGGGGGAGACGCCTAAACGGGAGTGCTGCCATCGATAACAGCTACGTATTGTTGCTAGACTGCTTAGGAGGCACACGTATCCTCTTCCAGGTCTACGAGCGCTGCTGCCCTTCCTGTTCGGCTGTCTTCCCTCCTCACTATAACCGCGTTGGCCGTCATCCCCATCGTCATCGACTCCATGGACAACACTCGAATCCGGTCGATCGCCTTAGCTCCCGTTCTACTACGCACTGTCCACCCTTGGATCCCTTTCAGCAGCGGGTACCTGTTAACACGTGTTCAGTCTAAACTCTCTCTCCCCCCCCCCCCCATCCCAGGCACATATTAAGCCCTCTACCGTATATATTATCAGCGCCCCTCCCCACCTGAACGCCCCCCCCCCCCCCCCCCCCCTCTCTCTCTTGCAGGCCACCATCTGTTTCCCCACTGGCGAGTTTGTCCCCACTCCTCACTACTATCGCCCCCTCTTTGTCCGGCGTGCGTACCCCCCTCTCTCATCCATATCGTTACATCCGCCGTCACGACCACCTCCAACCAGATCCAGAACGTAGGTCGATTTATTCCCCTATCGCTTCTTCCCCCACATACTCCGTACTGTCTATTTTTGCACCCTGGTTACCCCCCCCCCCGCCCCCCACAATTCCCCCGGTAGTCCATACTACCAGATGCAGAGTTAAAAAAAACTTTGGTGTCCACCCCATCTCTATCACCTCATATCTGCAAACACGTATACCTTGAGCTTCGGTACTCTCCCGGCTTCCGGCCTCTTTCTCTGCCTTCCCCACGCGTTTCTTGCGCCGTCCGTCCCACCCATCCTCACCAAGGTGCAGCACACGAAGTTGCAGATATACTTTCGTGCGAAATAGTGCCTGTGACGACCCGGTCCCGAAAAAGGTCGCATGTTGCAGCTTAACTGGCAAGACAACATCCTCCCCAACGGGTTGCTGTTCTCGTTAGCCACTCCTCTAGCCTCTCTCACACAGGCAATCAGTGCACCTTTTGGGTCAGAAACCAAAAGTCGTCACTACCTCGGGACCTTAACATTTTTTATTGTTGCGCCCAGAATTCACGATGTTGATGCAATAGCAGCCCCCCCCCCCCCCCCCCCCCCCACCGCCTTGACCCTTAACACCTCGTAATCCCTGGCACTGGATCGACCTTCTTTCCTTTCAGTGATGCTATGCCTGCTTGCGCCGTCGTTTGAACCTCCCTCGTCCGAATTACTACCAATGCCTCGTTTTTCGTTTTGCTATGTGCCTTGCCTCGTTCTGGTTGCTTCCCCCGCCATCCCGGGCTCCTCCTCCACCCGCACTGCTTTCGCAGCCTATCCCACGTCGCCAAAAACATCTGTTCTTCCTTTCAATACTCCATTTTTTTCTATAATTCGTTTAGTCTCCTTCCCCTTTCATACTGGATACGACAGGCACGACATACACATTCCATGAAATAGAGAAACGAAACGAAACAAAGAAAAAACAAAAACAAAGAAGACAAATCGAAAGAGAAAAAAATAAATTAAAAAAAAATAAGAAACAAACTGTCGTGCCCCCCTCGCAGGGGATGTGGCAGACACTTGAAAACAACGAGCTGGAAAAAAAAGGAAAAGACAGAAAAAACACCACTACTCGTCGTAAACAGAGTAAGACTAAGAACCAAGGGAAAATAACGGGCAAACCAAACAAAGCACGAAGCATCCTCCAGGTAGCGGCAGCAGTTTGTGATACGAGTAGCATAGTCCCGCTGTACTCGTTCGATTTTATCAAGAGTAAGTTCGTTCGGTTGCTGTTGAAGAGTACATAGTTTTTGAGCCTATTAGACTTGAATTTTTTTACGAATTGAAGAAGTTAGCCGCTTGGACGTTTTTTTCTCATCTAATTGTCTTTTTCTCAAGTTATAAAATCCAGTGTTATAGCCGAGGCCTCCCTGCCAGTCCGCCTGGTACCTTGCTACCCTGTCTGCCGCGTCCGTCCAGCGTTCGTCGACTATGCTCGGCCCCTCGGCGTCGGACAATACGAAACAAGCAGAGCAGGCTCGTTATCCACCCACGTCACACGACTCCTTCATTAAGGCTTATCAATCGGAGAAAGGAAGAGAAAGAAAATAAAATGAAAATCACAGAGGATCAGCGCAAGAAAATAAATAAAATAAATCACAAAAAACAAAAGGAAGACAAAGGAAGACCACGTTCGAACCAGCTGCACCAGCTGGTGGCACGAGTAGTATAGGCATGTTCTACTTCCTAGTCTGCCCGGTACCTTGCTACCCTGTCTGCCATATCTCCTTACCACTTCCGTCCACTGCAGTTTCCCTTCTACTCCTCTTCTCTCCCCTCTCCGCATTCCCTTGGTCGGGTTTTCTTCCACTCCTCCTGTTGCCCCCCCTCCCCCCATTCCCTTGGACACCACCCACGTCAGATGCGCGGCGCGGCCTACTCAGCTCAGCCTCAGCCTCGTGCCACCTCGCCATGAACCGTTCGGCTGCTTCGAGGATCCCCCGGTACCACTTCCCCGTCACTTTTGCAGCAGTGGACCACAGCGCAGTCTCAACTCCAAACACCAAGGGGGCAAGTCCCGTTGACCCTTCGGTGGCTCGGAACTCCCTAAGGTCTTCGACTATGCATCTATGCCAAGTCTTAAACTGTCCGCCAGGTCTCGGATTCTCCCCACCAGTCTGGGTAATCGATCCTTGCTTTGCCGTGCCACCCCCCCCGCAAAGAAGAGCCACTGTTTGCGAATGGTCGTTTCGATGCTCTCGCAACGTGTCATCTTGAGGGCCTTCGCGTACGAGAGGGTGATATGGTCAGTACGAAGTCGGCGCTGGAAGCCAATGGCTCGCAACAGGACGTGGTGGTGAGACGTTCGAAGCTTGGCAATGTGTTCCGCTCTGAGGGTCCACGTCACACACCTGTAGAGCAGGGTCTCAATCACCTCGGCCTTCAGCATTCGGACTTTCAGGCTAAGGGGGGCGGTCGTCCTATCATACAGCTCCGGGCCGAACCGTTTGAGGCATGCTCGCATGAGACGGATCCGTCGGTCGATTTCGAGCGAGAGGTCAGCGTTTTCGTGGATAATGCCGCCTAGGCATAAGAACTGGCCCGTCTGCATGTACCTCTGGCCTGTTGCTTCGATGACGAGCGGTGGTGCGAGGGTTTTCTGGTCTGGTGTTTGTAGGAGCATTGTCTCTGTCTTCTTTTCCGACACCGTCAGGCCTGCTGCTTCGAAGACAGTCACGATGACTGTCATCATTTTCGCGAGCCCTTCAGCCGACTTCGAGATAATCCCTGCGTCATCGGCGTACAACATGCCCCATACAGCCCTTCGCACGCACGCCAACGGCTCCTGCTCCTCCGTTCCGACTACTCCAGCATCACTGAGTTGGACCAAATCCCGTACGATGGCTTCGTCTTGGCTAACGCGTACTAGTACGACGTGTAACGCAACAGCGAAGAGTACGTTGAACTGTGACGGTGATAGCACACAGCCTTGTCGCAGCCCCTGCGTGACATCAAACCATTCCGAGTGCTCGCCGTCATCCGTACGCACGACAGGAAGGATGGGAGTGTCGGTGTTGGCTGGGACGGCTGCACCCAGCCAACGGAAACCAAGGCGCGTGCCGGGCTACGAAACGGAGAGCCACTTTCGCCATAGAGAAGAACAAGAAACAAAAGAAGAAAAAAAGGAAGCGGGGACGAGCCTCACGTCGGCTGGCAAAGAAAGCAGCACGCGAGGCTCGTAAGAGACAGAAGGAGGCACTGGCGGTAGCGACCTACAATGTGCGCACCCTGGCTATAAAGGGGAAGAACGGGTACAAACATGACGAGCGTGTACTGGCGAAGGGACGGCAACTCGGCTGTGACTTCATTGGCCTGCAGGAAACTCGGAGGTCCGGCAGCACGACGTTGCGTGCGGCAGGCTATCGCGTGTTCAGGTCAGGTCAGGACAAAACAGCTGCCAGGCAAGGGCTGTACGGAGTAGGTCTAGCTGTCAAGGAATCGTTGTGCAGTAAGTCTGTGTACACTCATCAATTCATTGACGAGCGGCTTATGTCTATGTGCTTGGAGCTGGCTAGCAAATGCGAGGCAGTTAATTTCGTCGTTGCATATGCTCCAACTGCTTGTACCAAGGACGTCGAACTGAAACGTATTTTCTGGCAGAAGCTGGAGGACTTGGTGGAAAAGATCCCGACGAAAGAGTGTCTGTTTGTACTGATGGATGCCAACGCGCGAACTGGACAGAGGATGGAAGGGTGCGGTGATGATAAAAGTAGAGTGCTTGGAGCATATGGACGTGATGCTCGTAACGATAATGGCAAACGACTCCTGTCGTTCGCCACCAATTGCAAGTTAGCTCTCACCAACACGTTTTTTTTCAGCACGCGCAAGGGTGGGATTTCGCATACACGCAACGGCACCAGCCCGAATGACCGTAAGCGGATCGACGACATCCTAACCCGTCAAGCCCATCGACCTAGAGTACAAGATGTTAAAGTCGTCCCACAGCCTTCTGCCTCAGCTTAAGGCTGACTCAAACCACAACATCTTGTATAACAAAGTCCGATTCAGTGGTCACTTTGCGCCCAACAGACAAATACGTAGGCCGACCAAACGCCGAGAGTTCGACAGGCAGCTTTTTATGCCCAATGAAAAGTGTCGTGAACAAGTAGTCGCCAGGGTCATCTCCACATTCAACCAGCTTATCCATCCCCGTAATACGTCTGGCATGGTTGAGTTTTTCACTGCGGCTATTATTGATGCGATCGAAAACGAGGCACCACCCCCTCCACGTCGCCACCGCAGACATGGATGGTGTGAGTCTGCCGAAACCTTGGCCGCATTCATATTAGCATAGACAGCGAGGGAGGATGCACGACAATTCTTGCGTGCCCACCCCCGGGAATGAACCGTGTGGAAGACACCGAGATTGCGAACCTGCAGAAGAAGGTAATTGCCGCAGGACTGCATGTGTACTTCGAAGCGTACCTCGCCGAAACCGAACGACTCCTAGCGAACAACGACCAGAGATGCTTTTACAAGCACCTTAAGATTACGGTAGGATTGGAAGGGACTAGAGCGAGGAGCGAAGGGTTCATCAAGGACGAGGATGGCATGCTGTTGCGGGAAAAGGTGCGAATTCGTGAACGATGGGGGGGGGGGGGGTTCACTACAACAAACTCTTGAACACGAAATCGCTTAAACTCGATCCCATGATCATCGACCTCTTGTCACCACGACCGCTTAAACTGTCGCTCGGAGATGAAGCATCTATGGACGACATGACGGAAGCACTCAAGGGGATGCCAAATTGGAAAGCTGTCGGGCCAGATGGTCTCCCCGCCGAACTCCTGAAAATCGACCATCCCGCATTCGCCCAGTGCTTCCTTGTCAATGTTTGGGTAACAGGAGAAGTCCCCCAGCAATGGAAATATGCGATCATCAAGGTCCTTCACAAAAAGAAGGACCAAACTGATTGCAACAACTACAGAGGGATTTCGCTTGTTGCCCATGCAGGCAAAGTTTTGTCGAAAATCGTCGCGTCCCGCCTCAGCAACTACTGCGAGACCGAGGAACTACTCCCGGAGGAACAGTGCGGCTTCCGCCCCGCACGATCAACGATTACGATTGATATGTTGTTCGTCGTGCACCGGTTGCAAGAGCTTGGACGACAGAGGAAAATCCCCCTGTGCTTGTGCTTCATCGATCTGCAGAAAGCGTACGGCTCTGTCGACCGAGAGCTGTTATGGGAGGTACTCACATGTTTTGGCGTACCAACCAAGATGCTGAGAATTATCCGTAATTTCCACGATGGTATGCGGGCTCGCGTGCGTACGGATGACGGCGAGCACTCGGAATGGTTTGATGTCACGCAGGGGCTGCGGCAGTGTGCTGTCACCGATACTGTTCAGCGTTCTTCTTCGCTGCTGTGCTACACGTCATACTATTAATAGTACACTTCAGCCATGACGAAGCCATCGTAAGGGATTTGGTCCAACTCAGTGATGCTGGAGTAGTCGGAACGGAGGAGCAGGAGCCGTTGGCGTGCGTGCGAAGGGCTGTATGGGGCATGTTGTGCGCCGATGACGCAGGAGTTGTCTCCAAGTCGGCTGAAGGGCTCGCGATAATGATGACAGTCATCGTGACTGTCTTCGAAGCATCAGGCTTTACGGTATCGGAAAAGAAGACAGAGACAATGCTTCTACAAACGCCAGACCAGAAAACCCTCGCACCACCGCTCGTCATCGAAGCAGCAGGCCAGAGGTATAAGCAGACGGGCCCGTTCTTATACCTAGGCGGCATTATCCACGAAAACGCTGACCTCTCGCTCGAAATCGACGGATCCGTCTCATGCGAGCATGCCTCAAACGGTTCGGCCCGGAGCTGTATGATAGGACGACCGTCCCCCTTAGCCTGAAAGTCCGAATGCTGAAGGCCGAGGTGATTGAGACCCTGCTGTACGGGTGTGTGACGTGGATCCCCAGAGCGGAACACTTTGCCAAGCTTCGAACGGCTCACCGCCAAGTCCCGTTGCGAGTCATTGGCTTCCAGCGCCGACTTCGTACTGACCATACCACCCTCTCGTACGCGAAGGCCCTCAAGATGACACGTTGCGAGAGCATCGTGACGACCATTCGCAAACAGCGGCTCTTCTTTGCCGGGGGGGGTGGCACGGCAAAGCAAGGAGCGATTACCCAGCCGGGTAATGTTCGGGACGATGGCTGGTGGGGAGAATCCGAGACCTGGCGGACAGTTTAAGACTTGGCATAGATGCATAGTCGAAGACCTTAGGGAGTTCCGAGCCACCGAAGGGTTAACGGGACTTGCCCCCTTGGTGTTTGGAGTGTGGTCCACTGCTGCAAAAGAGGCGGGGAAGTGGTACCGGGGGATCCTCGAAGCAGCCGAACGGTTCATGGTGAGGTGGCACGAGGCTGAGGCTGAGCTGAGTAGGCCGCGCCGTGCATCCGACGTGGGTGGTATCCAAGGGAATGGGGGGAGGCGGGGAACAGGAGGAGTGGCAGAAAACCCGACCAAGGGAATGCGGAGAGGGGGGGGAACAGGAGTAGAAGGGAAACTGCAGTGGACGAAAGTAGGAAGGAGATGGCAGACAGGGTAGGAAGATACCGGGCAAACTAGGAAGTAGAACATGCCTATACTACTCGTGCCACCAGCTGGTGCAGCTGTTTCGAACGTGGTCTTCCTTTGTCTTCCTTTCGTTTTTGTGTATTTTTATTTCATTTTATTTTCTTCTTTTTGCGCTGACCCGATGTGATTTTCATATTATTTCTTTCTCTTCCTTTCTTCGATTGATAAGCCTTATTGAAGGAGGCTTTTGGCGGGTCAGGTCAAATTTCACGGGTCGGGTCGGGTCGGGGTCGGGTCAGCTGACCCGACCCGACCCGCGAGATTTTGAAAGCCTCTTGACCCGACTACCCGACCCGCGAGATTTAAAAATCTGTTGACCCGACCCGACCCGATCCGTGAGATTTGAAAATATCCTGACCCGACCCGACCCGACCCGCGAGATTTCAAAACCTCCTGACCCGACCCGACCCGACCCGCCACCTTCGGATTGACCCGTGATACACGGGTTTCATCCGGGTCGGGTCACCTTGACCCGCGAGACTATTTATCTTGACCCGCAGGTCCGACCTGCGGATCCGGCCCGTGGGTCAACGCTTCAAAAACAATTTAGTATAAATTTGTGCCCACAAGCGATTCGTGGCCTGGCTGTATTGTGATGTGGGAGAGCAGTAAGGGTTCCAAGGGATGATGATCCACAAAATAGGTGTGACACAGGTGATTGTGCTTGGTCAAACTCAGACCTAGTTCTTATTGGCGTTCTCTTATTTTATTGATGCGAGGCTTGCTCGAAGGGGCAAGTGAGAAGAGGGAGAAGGGAGGGAGGGGGAAGCAGATGGTTTTTGAAACCAGAAGTATCATCTGGTTTCAACCGGCTATAATCTGCTGGCAAGGGTGCATGCGTCACCCTCAACTTCAATAGTACAACGCCCCGTAAAACCTGACGCACGAACATACCACGCGCGTACATCTCCGTCTCTTCGGCTACTTAGATACTAGCCTGCGTATCCTTTTCGCAAATACAAATATCTTATTCCAAACGGTAAACGGGGTACGTACGTGTACGAAGGATACTAGCCTGCGTATCGGATACTACAGATACGAAATATCTTATTCTAGACGGTAAAAGGAGTAAGATCCAACTGTATTAATAATATCTAACGGCCTCTACTGATGGTTGGTCTATTGACTACAAACCAAGGTACTCTATCACATTAGCCCACTCTGAATAGTCGTAGATGCAGATCCCACGATGATATAGATATGGCTACTTAGACATCAGAAAAATCGAAAGAGGGGGGACGAAGATGCTGCTATTCAAAACAAACGACAGACCAACGAGATCATAGACCAACTCACACCTCGTAAATGAGGCTAAGACGCCTCTGGTAGGGGCAGCAGTCGTGTTAGAGAAGGAAAACGCCATGAAGACGAAAGAGTAAAGGCACAACGGGATGTTCGTCGTGGTACAATACGCAACTAGAAATACCAAGGGGGGGTGGGGCGGCAACTGTGGGCCCGATGTAACAAGTCGTGGCTACACGCGGTGTAAGCTATGAGAGAAGCGGGAGAGACCGAGCAAGGTAAGGCACGAACTAGAAAGCTAATGAAAAAGCCGGCAATAGACTTGATATAGAGCGAAGTCTACATGAAGCTAGAGCGAAAAGGACACAACAAAGTCCCCACGGATTGGTAATCAAACGGAAACGAAGAGGAGGAAAAAAAAAAAGCAAGGAAAGAAAGAATGACCGAAGGAAACAAGGAAAAAACAGGATAAAAAAAGAAGAAGAAAAAAATAATAATAAAGACCGAAAGACCGCCCCGAAGGAAAAGCAAAAGGAAATACAACATAAAGGTAGACCCTGGAGGTACAATTGCACTTTGTGTTGCGAATTGCGTTCTAGCGAAACAAACGAAACGTGAGGTGTTAGATGGAATCAACACACAAAGCGAACGCGTGTCAAAGACAGCGGACGCACAGAATATACCGGTCCCGAAACTAGTACACGACAATCTAACGCATCCGTCGGCCATCAGCTACGGTTAACTGGTCGGGCGGATGAGTGGCGGGGGGGGTGCATTAGCATTACGTAGTACTTCGCGTGCTAGTCCTCCGACCTGATGACGCTGAAGGCACCAGGATCCTTGAGTCGCGCTCCGTGAAGTGGTGTAGAGGGACGGAAGGAGTGTGATCTTGATCGGGCCCGGGTCGTCGAGGAAGCGGACGATGTAGGAGTTAGCGGAGGATTTGTCGGTCGAGGCGCGCGGAGCAACTTTGCCCAACCACCAGAGACCATCGCGGACCTTGTACCAGAGGTGTGCCCCGGCAGGTAGAGGTGAAGAGCTGAAACGGTGAAGCCAGAAGGTGCGTGGTACGAGGCTGTACCCGGGAGCGAGGAAGATTTCACCTCAGGACCGCGATAGTTCACGGTGAGCGGCCCCTATGCGCATCTGGCGGTATAAACGGTTGGTCTGGCGGTGCTGTGAAGGGGTGCCCGACCAATAGCGGAGGATGTGGAATTGGTGGAGCTGTAGGTCTCGTTCGTGTTCCAAGAAGGGCTAAGGAGTCCGGCCCAGTGTGTTTCGTACATCACGGTGAGAACGCCTCCCCGGCCACGAACGAGTTGGTGTCTCGAGATCTGGTCGACCTCGAGGCGTTCGGGTGGTGGAGAGATGTCGTCGAAGGTGACGTGGAAGGGCGGGGACTTGGTGGAGAAGGAGTTGAGAACGTACTTGGTCAGGTCGGCCGGTAGGTGTTTGGGGAGATCGTCGATGTCGTCGGGGTTCCGGCAGGGCTTGCAGCGGAGAACGGAGACGCGGTGTTTGGAGCCACGTCCCGGCATGTCCGAGGGAAGGTCGAAATACAGGCGCTTGTCGTGAAGGGGCCGTCCATCCGGAACGGCCGAGGCTGGTGCAGGGCCCACGGCAAAGATCTTGAACGGGCCAATCCAGTTGAAGGAAAGTTTAGTCTTGAGGACTGTGGCGTCGGTGCCTTTCTTGGCGCCATGGCGAATAGTGGCAGCGGTGTTGTAGATCCATGCCCAACCATCGACAGAGAACGGAAGGGAAAGGCAGAGGGCGTCCATGATGGGAGCGTTGCGGCGGTCGAAGCGCGAGACGTAGACAGCGTGGAGTTCTCGGACGGCGCGGTAGGCGCGTTGCTGGCGGGCAGTGGCGAGGTCGATGTAAGCGAACTGGTCCCGGTTGAGGCTTTGATGTCCGCCAATGCTGGGAGAGTCGAACACGGTTAGGGGGAGGCGAGGCAGTCGGCCAATATGCACTTCGTTGGGGGCCAGTCCGGTGGCGGCGCTGACGGAGTCGTTGTAGGCGCTTTCGACGTGAGGAAGATTCAAGTCCCAATCGTCTTGTAGTTCGTTTCCGACCATGGCGAGCATGAAGGCCATGGTGTGGTTGACGCGTTCGACGCCACCGTTGGTGCAGGGGTGGTAGGAACTCGTGGAGATTTGGTTAATGCCGAGGTGCTCGTAGAGGCCGCGGGAGAGTTTGGCGCAGAATTGAAGGCCGTTGTCGGAAAGGAGAGTAACGGGGCATCCCCAGAGAGGGATGTAGCGATCGACGAGGATGTCGGCCGTGCCGGATGCTGTGAACTCGGATTCAGTAGTGGCATACATGTCGGCGCGGCGGCTGAAACGGTAAGTGAAAAGGAGGATGTAGGCGTTGCCCCGAGGCGTGATGGGTAATGGCCCGAAATAGTCGACGCTGACGAGAATACCGGGGCCGTTTGGTAGCGGCAGGGAGAGAGTGGGCCAGCGAATTGTTTGGCGCGAAGACTTTCGCGTCTGACACTTAAGGCAGCGGCGGAGCCACCAGCGGGTGGAGATGTCCATGCCTATCCATCAGTAAAAGCGCATAAGCATGCTGAGTGTCCGAGCAACACCCAGGTGGCAAGAGGTGGTGGAGTGGCAAGTGTGTAGGACCCACGGTCGCATCAACATTGGATCGTAAATGCGAGGTGACGATGTGAGGGGTTGCGGTGTAGTCGTACGAGGTTGGCCCAGGGGAGTCATGTGTGGTCGATTAACGAGAAGGACCGTGTCGTCGTCGGTTGTATGTAGCTGACCTTTCGCGGCGAGGGCGAGGACCTCCGAGAGAAGTGGGCGACTGGTCGAGGGAATGTAGTCTAAGAGGTCGCCCGGCGGTGGTGAAGGTAAGCCCAAGGAAATATATCGTATACTCGTAGTAGCTGAGCAAAGGGGCTCGGTGCGTTGTTCGCACGCCCAGTCGGTGGAGGTATAACGCTCAACGCAGGAACTAAGGTGTGGGTCGTCAACAGACCGGACAACGGGTTCAGGTAGTGGGAGTGGTTGAGTAGAGGAGGGCGGGGGAGAAGGCCCTGGGGCGGTGGATTGTGGTGGTGGCAGGAATACTGGTGGTGTAGCGCCGGCTGGAGTCGCTGGTGAGGGCGAGTCTTGAGCGGCGCTGCGACGAGCTGCATCCGGTCGCCGAAGCAGTGGCCTGGGCGCGACGGCAGACGGACGGCGGCGGGTTGGTGAAGGTCTTGAGACTGCCGTAGTTGACGTTCGACGGCCAAATCCGTAGTCCGTAGGAGTAAGGGGGGTCCCAGCGGCAGCGGCAGAACGGCGACGGGTCCGAGAAGAAATTAGGCCCGACGAGGTACGAGGAGTGGCCGGAGGTGAGACGCCCAAGGTGGGCGATGGGGAGACGAAGGGTGGCCTGAAAGCCACACCAGTAGGAGCGCCAGAGGTCACGGTGGATTCTCGGAGCTGGAAGGCGATTCGGCGATGGGGTCGAGGATAGAGAGGTGACCGACGAAGGCGCTGCGAGACGATCCAGCGGCAGTGTCTTGGGCAAAGCGGGGGGCGGCGGGAAGGCTGCGAGGCGGTCCAGCGGCGGGATCTTGAGCAAGGCGGGGCCGGCGGGAGGGCTGCGAGGTGATCCAGCGGCGATATCTTGAGCAAAGCGTGGGCCGGCGGGGAGTCTGCGAGACGATCCAGCGGCGGTATCTTGAACGGCGGTAGAAGTCACAATAGCGCAGGGGGTAAGAACCAAGTCCGAGTTGTTTATACGTGGTCCGTGGCGGCGGAAATCGCCAAAGTCGCTTTCGGTGCAAGGGAGTGGTGGGATGGTGTCGAAGGGAGTGGTTGAGGGTGGGACGAACCCACCCAGACCGATGCCCGGGGTGAAGGGGTCGATCGGAGTAAAACCGCAGGCTTGGATAAGGTAGGTACCGATGGTGTCGGGAGTGGTGAGGCGGTTGGGTCCGGTGCGGTCGAGATCGGTCGCTGGTTGTGGGAGTCGAGACAGGAAGTCGGCATTGCCATTAGCTGAGCCTTTTCGGTACTCCAAGGTGTAGGAGTAGGCGGAGAGGAATTCCAGCCAGCGTTGGACGCGAGCGTTGTGTTCACCGACTTTAGTGATACTCTCAAATGCCTTGTGGTCAGAGTAGACCAGAGGTGGCCACGGAGGTGTTTGATGGCCCAAACGATGCTACCGGCTTCGAGGTCGAGGGGGGTCCAGGATCGTTCGTTGTCGAGAGTGGTGCGGCTGATAAAGACGATGGGACGGACGGAACAGTCGGGTTGTTCTTGTTCGAGAGTCGCGCCAAAACCGTCGATGCTGGCGTCGCAGTAGAGGCGAAAAGGTCGGGAGTTGTCGGCAACGGCATCCCAGCCTGGGTATACCAAGATCAGAGGGGTAGCGAGTTCGTGGAGGATCTGGCGAACGATAATTTCCATTTCCGGGGTGAAAACGAACCTAACGCCTTGTTTGAGCAGGGCGTTAATGTGTCGGAGCCGAGTGGAGAGGTTCTTCAGGAACTTACGGTAGTATCCAATGCCTCCGAGGAGTAAGCGCACTTGCTTGGTGTTCGTAGGCATGGGTATCTGAGTTAGGGCGGCAACCTTGTCGGCGTTAGGGCTAACGCCGGAGGAGGAAAAGGTGTGTCCCAAAAAGTCGGCGCTGGTAGCGCCAAGCTTGGCTTTGGACGGGGAGAGCTTGAGGTTGTGTTTTCGAAGGCGTTGGAAAAGGGAGCGGATATTGGCGACGTGGGCCGCGGGGTCGGGGTCGAAAACTATGACGTCGTCGAGGTAGGCCGCTACGCGGTCAAGGTCTTTGATGACCTCGTTGATGACCTTGACGAACCAGCCAGGCGCGTCGCTGCTGCCTTGGGGCATGAGGAGCCACTCGAAGAGTCGGGTGGGCGTGCAGAAGGCAGTCAGGGGTATGGTGTCCTTGTCGATAGTAATTTGGTGGAACGAAGACACGAGATCGAACAGAGAGAAGATGCGGTCTTTACCGAGGGAGTCGAGAACCTCGTCGACGCGGGGAATCGGCAGTTGGCCCAGGGTGCTGATGGCGTTGAGCTTTTTGTAGTTCACGGTTATTCGAACGTTGCCGTCTTTCTTGGGAATGGCGACCATAGGGCTGGCGTATGGAGAAGTGGAGTGCTAGGTCAGGCCGGTAGCCAGATATTGGTCGAGCACAGCGTCGGCCTGCTTGGCGAGAATAGGGTTAATGCGGTAAGGGCGGGAAAATACGGGGACGCTATCCAGAGGGATGGATATCTTGAACGGAATGAGGGAGCACGAGCCGAAGCCGGTTTTGGACGTGGAGAAAACGTCGGGGAACTCGCAAAGAACTTCCCCCAGAGCTGTGATGACCGAAGGGGACCAACCAGAACCGCAGAGGTCGAAGGAGATTTCACGGAGGTGTAGCGGAAGTCGGTCCCAGAGGCGGAGGAACTTGTCCGTTGGTCGGCAGTTAGGCGTTCCAGGAGTTTGCGGCAAGGGGTCTTGGGGGGATCCGCGGGGGGTGTACTGTCGTCATGCACGGGGATGTTGTCGTGCAGGGCGTGAACGTCGATAACAGCTGAGGCTGGAGGTGACGTTGCGGGGAGACCTTGCAATGCTGAGACCGGAATTTGTATGAGGGGAGAGGAGGAAGTCCCCAGAAGGTCGCCTGGTTCAAGATCAATGAATCCCGACAGCGGGGTATTTTGGTAGCCGTTGGCGACGAAGATTTCGGTTTCGGAGAAAAGACCGTCGCGGGGAAGCATGTCAACGAGGTAGTGGCCGGTGTGTGCCGGAATGCCGGAGGGACGCACCAGATTAACCTGGACGAGAAACGGCGTAGCCGAAAGTGAGACTGCGTGAGCGCCGACGAACTCGAGGTGTAGGGTGTCGGGGGAAGGTCGGTTATCGTGGATGAAAGTGGAGAAGCCATTCTTGTAAGAAGTGGTTAGAGAGAGCTCGCCAAAGAGCGGTCGCGAGGTGAGGCGAGGCAGGGTGGTGTACGTGCGTTGTCCGAACCGCATCCAGCCATCGCGTCCCAGTAGAACGGGGTGTTGCATAGTCCCATGTGGCACGATGCACGCCCATACGGCGAGCTCGGCGGAGGGAGTGCTGTCGTGCAAAAACTGGATGGTGAGTCGGACGGAAATCGAAGTGAGGAGCGGAGCGGATTTACCAAAGCCGCCCCAGGAACGAGGAGAAGCGTGTCGTTCACAGATGTCCGACGCAGCGTTGTTGCGCTTCATACGGGCCCAAGCTTCAGCGGAGATGAAGGTCTGGGAGGAGCCGGTGTCCAGGAGAGCTGCAAGGCCGTAGCGGTTGGATACGGAGGGTCCACTGAATACTTTGATCCTGGTCGTGAAGGAGGCGTCGTCGACGGTAACTATACCGCTCGAGATACCCCGTCCATGGGGGGAAGAACAGCTCCGGACGAAATGGCAGAGACCAATGTGTGCGGAAGAGTGGCCTCAGGGAGAAAGGGGGGCAGTAGGTGGTCCAGTGTGGAGGGCATGGTGGGAGGTGGTACGGTTGCACTGATTTCGTGAATCCCATTCTCGGAGGGTGAGACGCGAGAGGCGCGCAGAGGGGGCGGGAGTGGGGGGGGGGGTCACGCTGGTGGCGAATCTTCATGAGGATGTCGCCCAACAGGTTGAGTCCCGGCCAGTGTAAAGGTTGTAAGGCTCGCTTATCGTCAGATCGGAAGCCGATGCCCCAGACGAGATCGTGAGGACTTGCTTCGGCGAGGAACTTGTCACCGGTGTCTACGAGTTGTTGTAGTAAGGGGGATGCGGGCATGCGTATAAGGTAATTTTTTATTTCCGGATTCGGGGATGGGAACCCCTGCTTATGCGATCCGTAATAATTTTTTTTTTCCGAATTTGGGGAGACGAAATGGATTTGGCAGTGTTGCAATGTTTGAATAAGGCCGCTCCTAACGAACCGAAAAAAAATCACAACTCGTGACTTTTTGGCATGCCAAAAGATCACGATCCGTGACATTTCAGTTCTAACGCAAAAAGCCGAAAAAAAAAACGTCGCGTTTCGTGATATTTTCAAATATAGTTAAAGTTCCGACATTTCAAACCCAACGTTTTTTGGGGGTGGAGCCAACTCTCGAGAGTGGGGCACGGCCAGGCCGGGATGGGCCGTCCGCACCTGGCCCGGCCCGTGACACATTCGAATCATCGGCCGAAGCCTGACCCAGCCTGCGAGATTCCAACTTCACCGACCGTCGGCCAAGCTTGTTTCGCGAGATTCCATCTCGCAGACCGTCTGCCCGGCCTGGCCTGTGACATGCTCAGGTCATTTTCGCATTTGTCTTCCAGCAGTGGCTCCTCCTCCTCGACATTTCGAGGCCACAACCTTCTCGTTAGTCGGCGCCCAGCGGTGTCTTTGGGTAGCCGCCCGTGGTTCACAAGCGGCGTACGAAGCAGAGTCTGCCATGCACCTATACGGACCTTCGGATACCGTTGGTGCGCGTGGGTTGCGTAGTGTGAAGCGGAGGCCGCTCTAGGGTAGTGGTAAGGGTAGTGGTAAGGGACGCAGGTGGTTCTGGCAGCTGGAAAGCAGTGCTTCGCTTCTTCTGATTTAGATCTTCTTATTGATGGCGAGAGCTGAGGAGGTGCTCTGGTAGAGAAATGAGAGGTAGGGGGGCGGGACTCGACGCCCAGATATACTCTCGTCCCACCCCACGCCACAAGCTCTCCTAAATTCCTCTTATCTGATGTACGCCTACAGAACTTTCCTATGGCTACCGATCGTTCCTCTGCTAATATAAGAACTTCTCACTTCGTGGTCCTATCTGCGTTAAAGAACGTTACTCTCGTCTAACGGGCTCTCCGCCCTAGGGAACATTCCTAAGAGAACGTTACTCTCAACTAACGGAATATCCGCCGGGTTAATCCATTCTTTGGATTATTCTCGTACTCGTGAGACTACAAGACTGCAACGTATTATCTATATCTATAGCCCATGAATACTCTACTCATATCACAGTAGTGCCTTGATCAGGCGTATCTTGAGACACGACAAAGGTCACGAATCGTATTTTGTTTTTTTTTAGGAAAAAGCTAAAAAAAAATGGCGTCATGTGAATCGTGATTTTTTTTGTCGTGATTTACGACAAAAAAATCACGATTCACGACAAAAATCTCACGAATCGTGTTTTTTTTTGTTCGTTAGGAGTGGCCCTAAGATACCAAAGGAGTATTATTGAGTATTTGTACGAGAAAAGCCTTTGGGTAAGAGAGCTAGCGGCAAGTGTTTTGAGTGTCGGATCCGCGGGCCGGATGCGCGGGTCCGACCCGCGGGTCAGCAGAAAAGAACTCGCGGGTCACGCTGGCCCGACCCGCGAGTGACCCGTTTCTCGCGGGTCATGACCTGACCCGACCCGTGAGCTTTTTATCACCTTTTGACCCGACCCGACCCGACCCGACCCGTGAGATTTGAAAAACTCTTGACCCGACCCGACCCGACCCGACCCGTGAGGTTTGAAAACCTCTTGACCCGACCCGACCCGGCCCGTGAGATTTTGCACACTTTCAGACCCGACCCGGCCCGACCCGTGACACTTTGAACACCCCGTGACCCGACCCATGACCCGCGAAAGGCCCATATAATTACCTCTATTTTCCGTACGAATTAATTAAATTGTTTTTTTTCTGCTCCTGCCAGCTTACATAGAACTACTTATAGATATCTCGATCTCTGAGCGTGCTCGGTTGGTACATCCCTGGCCTCTCAGAGCTCCCACCTTGGAAATCGCCTCCTTTTGTTACTTGCCGGACCTTTCCAGCGGGTCTTTGTTTTCTCCATTTCTGCGTCGTACTTTCAGTCCTTCTTTCCTTTTTTCTTCTTTCGTTTCGCGTGCGTGCGTGTACTCCGAGCACGGTTCTGCTGCTTGCTGCTCCTGCCTGCCTCATGTGTTACCCTACATTACTGTGTCGTTGCTCGCAACAGCAGTATCATACGGGTACGTAAAATCAACGATACAAACAGCCGTACAAAAGACAAAGCACGACAGGGACCGGCGCGTCATGGTCTTTGTTTTAATTATATTATGACATGTTTAGTATCGGTATCCGTCAGCCAATAAGCCAAACCCCGGTCTCCTGGAGGTACATGACTAAAAATTGTACTACTGTTGTTAGACTAATAGGGTCGTGCGGCCTAACCTATAACTCTACGGGGAACGACGTACGTAACAGGCAGGAGGGAGGACGAAGACAGCAAGACCCAAACACGCAACCACCCCCCTCCCACGATTGCTGCCGTGAAGCTTCTTCACATAGGGCCTCTGTTCGCCACGAACGCGCTAGAGTTCACCTGTCGCGTACTGGACGAACGCATGCGCTCGGAAGCGGTGAGTAGGCACAGAGGAAGACGACGATTACGCTCTTGACGACGAGAGACTTTTCAAACAGAGGTGGTCGAAGAACTATTCTGGGGTTCGTACCTACCGCTATATGTCCGAAAACGTAAGGAATATTTTCTGTATGAGTTGGAATACTCAAACGTTCATTATAATTCCGGACAGAAGGGCTTCGTGTTGGATAGTTGCTGCTATGCATCGCGTGTTCTATGCGGCACACCGCCTGGCCGACTAGGGTGCGCCTGGTGTCTCCATAGCCTTGATCAGTTGTCAGACGCAACCCTCTCTCTCTCTCTCGCCCCATCACTCCTCTCTCTCGCTCCTCTTCTCAGCCAACCTCTGGCGCGCTTCTCTTAGCCGCTGCTGCTCCTGATTCCTGATGATGTGTACTTCGCTCTCTTCATCATCTCCGAACAAGTCCGGTGGGCCCTCGAGCTCGGCGGCGCTGGCCTACGGACGCACTCCTGGCTGTGCTCCCGCCGCACGAGCCCCGAAGCCTCCCTCCTCCGTGGCAGCGCAGGCGGTGAGCTGATCTTGGTGCCCTCTCGAGCGAACAACAACAGTAGTGGCATTCCTCTCACAATGGCAGGAGAGTGCTACGAGTACGTGCTCAACAATCGTAGACCTGATGTAGCATGTCTTGTGTATCCTGGTATCATACTCACATGGACGGAAATATAAGGACCGATTGATATTCATGTTAATGAAACAACGCTCCTTATGTTTACGTCCGGATAGGAATGCTGTACAGGTACCAGGTACGTTAACGTATGATATTTGCTTGCTATTACTACCCGTATTTTTTTTTTTTTTTTTTCATCATCACTTGTACTTTCCAGCCCACTCGTAGGAGGTTTTTACCCTCGACGATCTTCTGGACAAGCCGTGGTCACAGGTGTCGTCCCTTCTCCCACCCGGTACGTGCCTTTAGTTTTTATCGCGCATAGGGTTCAGCATTCCCACTGCTCGTCGACTTTCATCGAATGTACAGCTAACTCACGCTCTCGCGCTTTCCGCTAATCAATTTTATGCAAGAAAAAGTCCCTACGAGCATGCACTCGGTGAGACTCGAGCTCACGAAATTGATCTTGATAGGCTCGCGGACCACGTACCATGCCACCGGGGACGACTATACCGGGTAGTGTATGTACCTGGTGCAGATTAGTGGTACGATATGATATGATGAGAGGGTAGTACGTACGTACTTTACTTCAGTTTACTTTTGTACAGCAGTTACATTTACAGCAGTAGTAAGTTAGTGATGGATATCGGATATCGATATCGGAATCGATTTCGATACGATACCGATAAATGAGCAAATGATCGTAATCGATACGATTTCGATGTTTGATATCGGTAGATCCAAGCTTCCGTTCAGTATCAGCATGATCAACACGGGGCTGCCAGGGATTGGCGTGAAAAACAAACACGCTACTCGTAGGTACCGAAGATGTAAGGAGGCATGTCAAGCAAGGCAAAACGTGCGCTGTCGAGGGTGTAGGGCCAAGTGTTCCACAATAAAACCTAGTAGTTTGGTGTCAGTCAAGGCATGTCAAGGCAAACTTGCTGTCTGTCAAGTGGTGAAAATTCCGTCTCCTGACATCCTTGCTCGGTACGGTACATCGAAAGTTCGATATTTCGATATATCAAAATTTTCGATTCGTACGATATCGTAGGTTATTATCCAGTATTATCAATATTAATAGTACGAGTAGCACTCTGTACACGCTTTACGTACGTGTACGTATGAGATGAGCAGCAGACAGCAGACTACTGTCGTAGGCACGTAGCCCTTCGGTTGTCACTGTTGATATTAATAATAATAATGGTTGACTTTACACGCACAAGGCGCAGGCGAACGGCAAGAAATTTAAGTGCGATTGATTCCCAGTGTGTTACCTGGCAGCAAGAGTACGTACAGCAGTCCACTGGTGTACTTTGAAGAATGAAATATATATATTTTATAATTTTTGAAATACGTCAGCTGTGAGTTCGACTGATTTAATAGTTGATACTCAACTTTGCAAGCTGCGTAATACGCCTCGTCTGTATTATTCCATTTTTACCGAATTTTACGAGTATTGTGATAAACCGAGCGCGCGTATTCTATATGTGATTCCTTTTTTATATTTTATAAGAATTTGCTGGCGTTGTGTTGTACGAGCGAATGTGGACTGTCAAGTCTCTTTTGCATCACGCACACACGCCCACGGACTCGCGGGAGGAGCCCGGGCCAAGGACTGGGTGCGTTGTGTACGAGGGGTGCGAGCGAGGGGTGTACTTCGAAGTTTGCTACACGCGGTAGGTCAACATCGGCAGGCCACGCGTACCGGCTTACACAATCAGTACGAGTCGTTCAGTAGTCAGTGTCCACGCCTTGGTACTGCTGTAGTATTTGAGGATACCCGGTGTCACATACCTGGTACCTTGTACCCCGTTATACCAGGTGTACCGTTGTATGCGTCGATGTTTGTGCCTCTTTGGGCGGAAATGTAAGGACCGCATGGGCGTTAGTACGGAGGCGCGAACGCTTCTTACATCTTCGGACGATAGTAGATGGGTGCTCCTGTTAATCCTCCAACATATTTTCACCTCGGATGCATGTGATCGTACTGTATGTAGTATACACCAGTATACGGCGTACGATCGCAATAGTTCGCCGTTGCCAACGTTAGAGCGGTCTCGCTCAAATCCCTGCTGTCCTGGGGCTGGCGCGGACGGTGTTGACGCTGCTACCGATGCTGCTGCTGATGTCGCAAGCCTGCCGCATCCCTCCCTCGTCGCCAGGTCGGGGATAGCGATACGAAAGCACCTCAGGGTCAGGAGGCCACAGACGCCGCCGCCACCGCCACGGCAGCAGCAGCGGCAGCATCAGCTCTAACAGCGACAGCAGCACCAACGGCAGCACCGACATCACCAACACCATCAGCACCAGCACCAGTAGAGCCAGCAACACCAGCAGCAGCAGCACCAGCAGAGCCAACAACAACAACAACAACAACGACAGTCAGCGATGGCGGCAGCGCAGGCGGCGAGAGCAACAATGGCGGTCCCGCACCGATAAGCCGCGGCAGCAAAAAGCGCAAGTACGTCACCACCCGGAAGCGCATCCCGCACGTCGACAAACCTCAGGTTTTCATCTCCATCGAGAGACTGCTCGACGGCTCGGCGTTCGGCGTCCGGACTGGCCCGCCCGACGGTCCCCAGTACCGGTCCTGCTGCGCGGGCAAGTGCAACGAGGCGTGGGACAGAGAGGCGTTGGAGCGAACTCGAGCGAGGTTGCCCAAGCGCGGGAGGGAGACGCAGACGGCCCGCAAGATCCACGTTCGAGAGTGCTTCTCCCCCGGGAGGAAGGAACTGTACGTTCGCGACGGCCCAAGGGCCATGCGCGTTTGCTGGACTTTCTACCGGGCACTGATGGGCGTTTCGTTCAATCTTATACGGTCTGCCGGTGGCGTCGGTCCCGTCAGCATGTAAGGGCGTGTCACGCGTATTTGGGATATATAGCTACGTACAGCAGTAGTGTTGTAGGTGTTGGATATCGTCCGATACGATACCGATAAACGGGGAAAAAGATATGTGGTGTATACCTGGTAATCGATTCATTAGTACATGATTTCGATATTTGATAGTATACATACGTCGAAGCTTTCGTTCAAACTTCTGCATAAAAAAACACGGGGATGCCAGGGGATCGGAGGGAAAACCTAATACGATACCATTATATATTTCGATATAGCGAAACTTTCGAAACGATATCCAACACTATCATGGGGTGTATAGTTGGACGTTGAACAAAGCCGATTTCCGATGAAGAGATCAAGCGTGGGATGCGACCTTCCCGTAGAAGGCCAACTGGCCCTCCCTCTCATATATGCACGTAGGCAATGCAGGACGACGGGGGGAACAGAGAGAGGCAGTTGGCGCCCGCAGCTATCCTATCGGTCAGTTCGTTTGAAAGGAATTGTCTGATTTGTGGAAAATTCCTCGGCGACCGGTGTAGTCCTTCGAGGTTCATATCCTGCATTTATGGGAAAAGTTGATAGATTTAGTTTCGCCGTGGATGCTGACTTTACCCTTTTTGTCCAGCCTCACAAGCATCCTACATTCTCAAAAGTCCTCCAGAGTGCAAGAACGCCTCCCTCTCTTCATGTACACATTTTCTCTGGCGGCCGTATTCTCTTGTTGCAGAACGGGCGCAGGAGTAAAGTAGATTCAGAGGGGGAGGTGTTTTTGCGTCCTGGAGGTCAACAAATGAAGATGTCCGGCACGAAATACCTTTCTCTCTGTTTTCCTTTTTTGATGAACTGACCAATGGGGACACTGATGGCATCAAATAACTGAGTTTCTGTCTGATTTACTTTTAAGTGAACTGGCCAATAGGAAAGCTGCGTGCACCAGATACCTTTCTCTAAAAGTCCGTGCAAGCATTCCACGACGCTAAAGCACCTCCCTTCCTCTCTGCATTGATTTCCCCTGGCCTTAGTCCTCTACACGACAAAGGAGAATATGGCCGCAAGAGAAAAGTCGATTTAGAGAGGGGGGCGCTCTTGCGCCCTGAAGGACATCAATAATGCCATTCAGCAAATAGAGAAGGATTATTCAGTGCCCGCAGTATTCCTATTGGTCAATCCGGTTGAAAGGGAACCAGTAGGATACGTACCGTTCTCTGTAATTTCCAGTACCAGGTACAATAGATTGACCCAACAGGAAAAACTGCGGGCATCAAATACCTTTCAATCTGTCTACTTTCCTTCAAATATGTTGGCCAATAGGAAAAACCGATGCCACCGTATACCTTTCTTGCTAGAATGCCTTTCTCTCTTAGGGCCCATCTTATCGAGGACTTTTGGTTCTTCTATTTGATTTGATTTTTTTTTTTTCTAATTTAATTTGCATCTAATTGACCGAAGAGTGAATCGCCAGGCAGGATTCGAAGGGGCAAATTAGAAAAAAACAAGTTGAGTGAAAAGTCTTTTGGGACTTTTTTCGTGTGATTTTTTAAATTCAATTTCGAATTTGGGAGTTGATCAGCCTTGATGTATCATGTTCATGGTGAATCAACACCCCCGGTGGAGTCGGGGGTGATTCTTGGCCACTTCGGTGACCACCGTCGAGGCGATAAAACGCGAACCTCAACGACAGGCGACCGGAGCAATAGCCGCGGCCACGGCCACAGACCATAGCACATCGTACCCCGGCGGTAGCGCCTCCCAAGAAATCATGGCGGCCGCAAGCCCAATTTTTCGGCCTGCTCGATCGGCCAACCATCACGAAGACCGAGCGAACGAGCAAAAAAACAGAGGATACGCTCGAGACCTCGGTAGCTGCACCACCGTTGCTGGTCCGCACGTGTGCTTGAGGACTCCCTCCGCCCACCCAAGACACCCTGAGAGTGATAGCTTCCTATCCTGCGCCACCAGAAAGAAAAAAATGCTGGCGGCGGCGCGCACGCGACAGCGAAAACCTTCGCTCTCGTCTACGCTCGTCGCTATTTGTCGGCTGGGCGTTGTGTGGCGCAGCGCGTTATTCCAGGTTATTTCGAATTCTTTTTTGTTTGGCAATGAGTGCGCCGTTTCCCGATAGAGGATACAAACACGTTTTTTTTTTTTTTCCGAAATCAAATTGAAATTCATTGAAATTGAAACTTTATTTCCAAATAACGAAATTTAGCGTTCCCCGTTAATATGGCCCCTTAGTGCTGGCCCACAAAACAAACACGTCACTGGGACCCAGGTTCGCACGACCACCAAGAAACGACAAGCGCGGCCTCACCAACCGCACCATCGTGTAAGGAACCACCGCATTGTATAGGGTGGGCGATCTGCACTATTGAGTAATGTAGACCACTACGGCGGTATCATCGCGTTGCGAGCGTGTTTGTAGAATTCCTTGCAGTGTACCCCAGGCACTGAACGTATCATGCCCTAACCCAGCAACGCCAACCCAGCAACGCCGGGTTGCTAGAATACAGCGCACGCGGGGTTATGCGGGTTAAGCCAGCAACGACGGATGGCCATGATGCCTACAGCGCCGTTTTTTTTTTTGCGTGTGGCCTATGCCGAAGCCCCCCCCCCCCCCCCCCCCCCCCCGCCCCCGCTTTCGCCTCTCCCAAGTCCTGGAAGAGCTCTTCGCCTCCCCATGTTCATGTTCACATTTACGTCCGCTGTTTAGCGGTTTGTTTCGCTTTTCCCGCTCACCCTCGACAGCCCGGCGTCCCCCCTCCCCTTTGTTGGTGTCCTTGGCGTTATTTGCTTCAGGAAGAAAAGAAACCGCGTCAACACGGCTGCCGACCGGATCGCAGGATGGCTGTCGGAGGTGGCGCGTCACTTTGAACCGCAGCTGGACGGGCACGAGGTCCACTTGCCCTTCCCCACTAAACGGGTGAAACTATTACTGCTTACCTGTTTTTTTTGCAGCATTCAAAGCAAGAAACGAGCAGGCCTTCCGTCGTACGTACCTGCCGCGTGTCGACATACTGCGGCAGCAGCAGTTAGCAGGGAGCAGAAACACCAGTAGTTTTGTGCTCTCTCGGCTGCGACAACCGTGCGGAGGGATACGTAGAGAGAACAGGCTTGTTTCTCTGTTATACTTCACCCGCGCCGACCAAGCACTCTATGAAGTCATGTGACATGAGTAGATCAGTGGGGTGGTGCTATCTATACGAGCATCATTGTGGTACAGCCGTTCGTGTATCGGTTCTGTTTGCACGCACCCCCGATCCCCGTAGCGTCGTGCGATAATCCCCTCACTCAAGAGCCTACCTCCCTTGCGTACTGTGAAGGGGAAACCTCGCGCCCGCTCGCTGTTTTTTTCGCCATGCTCAGAACTGCAAGCACGGGTGTTAACCCTTATATCATCTCCAGTTTACAAACTGGTAAAACATACCAGGTATGATATATCTGAGCATAACCCAAGTGTTTTGTCACCACACCGAGGGTGCAGTTCTAAAGGGGTTACACGACTTGGAATCCTCCTCTTGTTCAACCGATCCCTCTCCCCACCAAAAAAACGCCGCTTTGTGTGTGCGTCGTTTTGCCGCCCTGGTGCGGTCTCCGTGTTTTTATACCGTTTGTAGATGGTCTACAACATCTTCTGTGAGTGCACACCGTGGAGGACCGGCGGTGGCAACATTCCTTCGTACCAAACCTTCATCGCCTCGTGGAACCAAACTTCCGGCAACATCAAGTTGACGAAAGCCGAGCACATCAGCAAGCGCGACGTTCGCGCGGTGGCGAACAAGGCGATCAACACGGCCAGAGCGAGAGGGGGTGCGGAGTGGCTTTCGGATGCGATGTCGTACATCAGGCGCAGCCTTGACGGTGACCAGGAGGTACGGCTGCCGTACGTTTCGAGCCTAGCGTTGTGTTTGCGTGTGCTGTGAAGGGGTGGTCCCCCGTCGACGATGGTAGGCAGGTTGATTGCGCCGGTTCTTTGCGTCCCCGCAGAAGGAAGGCTTGGGAAGTTTTTGCGTGTGTTGTGTTGTGTTGTGTTGTGTTGTTGCGCCGGCCATCTCCGCGACTGATAAAACACAGCAATCAGTACAGTCAGTGCGGCCAGAGAGAATAGCAGCTACTACCCTGTCACGACTAAACACTTGCGTTGTAAGGCTGGCAAAGCAGTGGCGGCCACTTTGCCATCTTGACCCATCCACCCCGTGGAGTCCGCTCCGTGCACAGCAGTCGTACACACGTACGAGTGAGGTTTCTTTGCGTGTGTGTGGTGTGCGGGGAGAAACGTCAAACGCTGTGCGCTTCACGAATTGAGCACGCTCGTGCTTTCATCCTGATGAGTCCCCTTGCCGGTACCTCTGCGAGGAAAAGCGTTTGCCGGCTCATGGCGTCCTTCGCCGCCCCTGTCCCTGGTGTTTTGTTGTGCTGTTAGACTTGAAGACAATTCTCAGCAAGGAGAGCACAAAAAAAACGTAAGAATGTGTGTGGGGGGGAAACAGGCGAAAAAAAAAACAAAAAAGACGATGCCGTCATCCTTTTTTTCTTTTTGGGGACGTTTTGTTTTCATTTTTATCCCCCTTGACGAATGCAGGCAGTCTATAGAAGAACCATCAGCACACCCTCGCCGCAGGAGCGTATACAAACGTTGTGCTAAATTTTGTACTGAGATGGTCCTCGATTTGTCGTGGACTGCGTCCTTCTCCATCGCCTTGCATCAGGAACTGCATGGCGACCCTTCAATGGCGAGGGCCTCAGATGACAGCAACCGAGCCGAGCGGCGTGCAGGGGGGGGGGATGTGGGAAGCTCGGCGACCGAGTTGAGCGCCAAAGTCCGGAAACGTGATGTTGCGAGATTAGTCGAGGAGGAAGCGACCACCACGGATATAGCGCAAGAGGCGGAAAGGGCAGCGGTGGCCATTGCTGCCTCTAGCGCGGCCCCTCCAGCTCTTCGGGTAGTCGCCGATAAGCCTGCGGCGACCGCGGCTGGTGGTGCGACTGTTCCGGTTTTCCCGCGATGGCCAGCCCCTGCGGCTACTACCACCGAGGGTGCTGACCTCGGAGCGGCGACGGCTGATGACGAGGATAGCGAGGACATTAGCGTTGACGCCGGGGGAGATTATTAAACAACAGGCCACCGGGAAGTACAACTTTCCTTTGTGTGTGTGTGTGTGTGTGTGTGTGTTTTTTTAACATCTTTACGTAGAACCGCTCCTCGTGTTTTTGGGGACAAACTACTTGGAAATAGTGTGGGATACAGTTTTGCAGTTGCAAGCGGTCGTATCCGTCTCGTTTCTCGGTTTCGGTCAGGTTAGTTAGTTCGGTTGCGCGACCCTCCTCGGACTTTACGCCTCGGCGCGGGTGAAGCGTCGCTACAGCAAGTAGTATCATGGTGGGCTACAGTGCTGTGAACGCGAAGTATCCGTGCGTGCGTCTGGACTATGGGGACAGCGCCGAAATGGGCTGGGTTTTTTTTCCCCTCCAGCATCGTGAGTGGCGAGTGGCATGTCGTGCGATATACCCTCGAGGTTTGGTCGGAAGAAGGGGCAAGCGTTGCAAGTTTTCCATGTGGAGGGAAGGAAGGTAGAGAAAGTCGCGGTGCCGGCAGCTGTCCTCGTTGTCGCACGCAGGTTTCTGACTCGAGAGCGGAAAGGGCGCCCCTCCACGCCGGTAGCAGTAGTGGGATTTTTCGCCCGGCGATTCAGCCGCGCCCGTGCGAACGAACGTAAAAACCTTCTGTGGATTGCCCGCAGAAGAACAAGTTCTTCCTGGACGAAGCCCCCTGGTAACAGTTACGTCGGCAAGGTAATGCTACCAACCCGTTATTGTTACCCATACACCTGGTATCGTTTTCGGAGATTCTCGGATCTGTGTTGTGGGTGTCTTAGCCCCGCCGGATTTCACTTCACATTGGTATCGCCGTCACATGTCTGCAGGGGTAGCTTCGAGGTGGACGGACCCCTGGTGTGATGGTGTGGCGGACGTACAAGTTTGAGGGGTACTAGTTTTGCCGTCCCGTGCACCTAGAGCCGGGTAGCTTCAAGTTGAACCCTTGGGTGTCATGATTTTGCGTCGAATGGCAGATGTCAAGGCGTTTTTTTTTTTTTTTTTTTCCCGTGGACGGAGGAAGAAGGAGTGTACCTAAAAAAATATGTCCCTCAGACCGAAGCGCTAAGCTCAAGCGCGCCTTAGAGCTGCCCGAGTTTGGTCGGGAAAGGGTTTTTTTTTCCTACTCGTGGTGTTTTATTTTAGCTCCTGACCGATCCCCGCCTTTTAGCTTCTTACTCTTTATTAAACCTGTTGGAATTCAGGCGAGCGCTATTAATACCATGTCCTGTGACTCCCAAGGAGGCTCCTTGGTATCGGCGCCGAGTGCATGGTGGCCGTGGCGAAGGCACTCTCTCTCATGCTGGATCCGGCCGAAGATTTTCTATGAAGTACCACTCTTTCTGCAAGTTGTGAGGACCGTTTTGGTATAATTGTGAATACCCAACCGGTCCTTACGGTTACCTTCCCGGATGGAGCGGTGCTGATTTCGCGCGGTATTTATTTTTTTAAAAAATCGAAAAAAAGGAAATTTATTCGTTGCCGGATTATTCACGAGGGAGATGAGGGCGTGTGGAGAAGTTGCGGGGGCAGGAGTGGGTTTCGAAAGCAGGTGGCGGCGGAAATAGCGAATGGGTTTTCCTGTCCTTTGGGGCTGTAATGAATCCGTGCATACAGAGCCGGAGAGTGTTCGGCGCAGGGGGACGCAGGTGTATCTCTCAGTAGCGAAGACGAGGTTACGTAGATCTGTGAGCTGTGCCGGCATGTATCATGGTGTGTGGTTCTCGCAGTGGATGGCAGTTTGGGGTGTATTTCCTTCGGAGTCGACAGCACGTGTCATCGCCGTTTGCAAGCGGTACTATATAACACCGGTGGCGACGATGAGTGTCCGAAATCTGGTGCGCAGAGCAACACCTAGCCTTGTCTGCGCTGCTTGGTGCCGCTTTTTCTTGCAGCAGTACAGTAGGAGTGTTTAGAGATGGTTTACTGCGTCACGTAATATGGCGTTGCTTAAGTCTTCTGTTAGCCATGTGCAGTAGAGCCGTGGTAGGGAGTCATCAGGATGAGTGCAGCAGTAGCGAGTATCTACCATAGCTGAAGCTACACCTGGTAGAACTTTACATGTGCCAGAGACAGGCGGCAGAGAGCAAGCAGTACGCCAACCACCCGTCGTCCCTGTCAAGGAATCGAATTTATTACGGTACGTATTTGTAAGAGTGTAAGTTGTATGAGCCGGAGACCTTTGCTACGGCGTAACGTTGGATTTCTAATTCCAACTGCTTTGTCCACCAACATTTTGGCGGGAGTCATGAAGGGCTCAACGTCGCAAACGTTCCTGCTCAGGGCAGACGAGGACTGCACGAGCTGATACTTTGAGGCTTGTTGATGGTGCAGGTGCTGTCATGATCGTAAGAGCCCACACAGACTGCGCTACGCTCTGGAGCGGGCCATCCTTTCCTGAGGCCGTGTTTTCAAAATACAACGAGGGGCGGGGAAAAGAGCTACTGTGCCTTGAAACCGGGCCTTGTCTTGTCTTGATGCCCACCAATAGCCTGCGCACATCTTCCAGACATATACCCTCTGGGTGAAACGTAGGTACCCGCGGCTTTACAGCTATCAATAGTAGCGCTATAATCTAGTCTTATTCTCAGTTTGTAAAACTGAGTCTCAGCTGCGGCAATTGCAATCTTGTCTGTCTGTCTGTCTGACTGACGGTCTGTCTGTCTGTCTGACCGCAGCCACAAGGAAACTCCAATCCTCGCAAAATCTGGTCCCAAACCGCCACACGACACTTACGTTGTTTTCACGACCCTACCAACATTTTGGATGCTTATGGCATGGTATGTTGTATACCTGGTATCCTACCATTTGATAATAGCAGTACGAGGGTTGGGTGTGTATGTGTCACATATATACATGATGTATATATCAAGCTTCCATCATGATCTCGACTTGGGTCGTTTTTTGTGTTGTTCTTCGTGTTTTCTAAAAGTTACAAAAATCGCCATCTTCCATTGATGAAACGAGGTGAAGTTTGGTCGAGATAGCCCAAACTCCTCGCGTCACTACTATCTATATTGGTTTACACAACCTCACGCTAGCTGGAGACGAGCCTTGCGCATGCATACATATGAAATTGTGAGGAATGAATGGGGGGGGGGGGGGGGGCGTGTGACCGCGGGCAGCACCCCCTTCGACGACCGCGCGACGCGAAACCGAACGCCCATATCCTTCTGTCCCTCCCTCCCTTGCCCCGCGGACGCTCGCCAACACCCATGGCGGCCACGCGCTGGCTCGCGCTGACGACGCGAAGCTGGACTCGTCCTTGTGAAGAAGGGACGTGGCGAGTTTTTCGTGTTTTTTTTTAGGGTTTTCGTGGTGCTGGTGGTTTTCCGCCGCCGCTGCTGCTACTACTAGGGTTTTGTGGTGGTGGTTTTCCACTGCTGCTGCTGCTACTGTGCTGCTGCTGTTGTTGTAGTTCTTTTAAGTATAGGATCACGGAGAAGATAGTGCTGTACCCAACTCCTTCGCTGCCTCCTCTCCGCCCTCCTGCGTTTTAAAAACACGACTCTTCGGAAATCGTGCGAGGCCAAAACCCTCGCACCGTCCATCATTTAAAAAAACGTCAGCTGTGAGATTGATTTTTGGAAATATACCCTCTAGTAGGTCGGTTCCATCTGCTTGTAGTGTATTGATAGGTGATGTCTATGGGGGGACTGGAAGCACGCATCGGCCAATGCTGGGAGCTGAGAGTAGGTCCGATGCGATGCTATCGTGTGAATAGGGGTGTACGATAATGTAGGTCTGTGGATTGGTCAGGGTGGGAGATCGAAGAAAAAAATCGCGAGTCCGAAGGGGGAAGTGATGGACAGACACAGGGTCCTCGAAAAGGTGCTTCAAAATCGCCAACACCAGGTAAAAGTTTTGGTTCAAAACACGTACTTCGCGTAGTATGTAAGTATGCGCATAGGATATTCGCTTCAAAAACCTCATGTCGAGTTTTTTAACTCCAGAGGGAAAGCCAAAGAGCAAACTCTTAGGAACCACGACCTGTGGTACAGAACCGCCCGTAGTACTTGATAGACTGTGCGCGCGCGCCCATCCCGCGCTTTTTCGATTTGGTCGGGGCCAAGCGCTTCTCTGTCTGCCCCCAGGAAGCCCCGTCGCGCTCCATGCGCGGGAGGGAGCCACTGAGTCTATGTACCTATGTAGCGACGCTTGTTTGACGACTCGATGCTGCGGCCAAAACTCTCGCCACAGGTCATCATGCACAAAGCCTGAAAACACACTTACTTTGCCCGTGGATATGCGGATCGCTTGGGTATTGACATGGAGTCCAAACCGTCCCTTATATTAAAATTTGCGGATAGGTGGTCGGTGTATAGCACCGCCAGCATCTTGTGAATCTCTCCTCCCTCGACGACCGCACGACGTCGAGACACGAAACCGGGCGGCCCAATCTCTTTCTGTCTCTCCCTCGTCCTGCCTACGCCCGCCAGAACCAACCTGCGGCGGCCACGCGCACGCCCGCGCTGACGACGCGAAGCTCGGCTCTGCCTCGTGAAGGAGAGGTGCCCGAACCCCTCAATAGCTGCCCCAACGTCAGATATTTGATAGCTGCGAGATCGAGTTTTGGAAGCTCGTGGGATATACCGGTTAGGCCCCAACTCCATACAGTATGTTCGAAAGGGCATGCCTGTATGGGGACTGGAAGTACGCATCGGCCGGTGCCAGGTGCCGAGAGGTAGGGTCGATGCGATGCTATCGTGTGAACGGGGGGGTACGATACTGTGTGTGACAGTGTGGGGGACGTGACGGTGGGAGAGCAAGAAGGGAACTCTGAATTCTCGCATCAGTTCTGGCATCAGCAAAACGATAGCTGACGCACTGCTATATCACTTTGTATTCCAGTAGCAGGCTGCGCTCACGGTGCGCCCGCCACAAGCAGTTGTACGCACTTGTGAGCGAACCCGGCCGTCTGGTGTGAGCGTCTGGTGTGAGCGTCGCTGCTGCACACTCGCAATTCAATGACACATCATTACTATAGCGTTTCGCCGGAGAGACTTCCAACAGTACGTCCCTGTTCCACGAAAAGCACAGAACGATCTAACATCTGACTCCCTATGTAGGGGTGACTGATGGCTAGAAAAAAGCTACACTAAAAGCAGCGAGAGAGAGAAACGCATTCCCTACCATGGGAGGTTTTGGTGTCCACCCCGCGCCCCTCCCACGTTCGCCCGTTCGAAGTCTTGAGGCATCAAAACAGTCCAGGCAAGGAAGGCACAGCACGTCGAATCGCATATCCTCACGCTTCCCAAATGTTTCCTCCAACATTGCACAAAACTTTGCAAAGCGTTTCACGGATGCATTTCGACCCAAGGTGTGCTGCCCTCCCCCCCCCGCGCCCGTGTCAGACACCCTTCATCACAAAACCGTACACAAAATAAGACAAAATTGTTCTCTGGTCGTCCTCATTGATCGCTGAAAAATAAAAGGCGAACCCAGGTTCAAAACAACCTCTTGCGAGTTTCGCGCGCGCTGTAGAAACAAACTCCGAGCGGGTTGCAACTCGCATCTTTTTGGCCCAAACCCCCAAAGCTAGGCGCAACGTCTTATTATGTGTTTTTTTTTTTGTGTCCGTCCCTCGCAACTTGGCGGCAACAACCTACAATCCTAAAAAAGACCCGAGGAAAACTCTGCTGTTCCACATGGCGTGTATCAGGACGTTCACCATCAGGTTCCCCGAGTAAAAAAACAGCAAGGACCAGATCAGTCCGAGGACGGTGAGGGGAAACATGGCCTGTGAGGAAACGGACACATCGGGAGGGTTTATAAACAGGTGCGCGGCGGGAAGGGGAGGGGGGGGGGGGGGGGAGGGGGGGGGACACGGTTATTTACGGGGTGCGGTGACGAAAAGTAAAAGTCTACCAGGTGTGTGCTTGCCAAGGGGAGGACTTTCCTGGCGTACGCATCCCGAAGTACCGTACCGGCTGTTTCAAAAACACGCGGCGGAAAACAACATTGGACCACACCAGCTACCACTTACTGCATCATACCATCCCCACCGTTTATACTACCGGTATGAGCTATCGTTGCCGCCGGCCGATACAATGCTTCATGACTTCCTTATTTCGCAAGACTTAACGCTTAGTTAGATTTTCTGTCGCCCCTGAATTCACCCCGCTACATAATTACGATGCGAATATCTTGAGGCGGGGATCTCGAGGCCGGATTTTGAGGACTCCCCTCCAACTGGGACTGGTACGAATAGAGGCCGATATTTGTGGACCCCCTCCATTCTGAGACTGTTACGATAAGCCGACCGACACGCGACACAGTACACACCCCATAGCACGCGCGATCGAAGTACAGCACAAAATATGAGTTTCGAGGAAATTGCCAATCTCACAGCCGAGTCGTATTCATCTTTTTTTTATACCCAGTCGTGCAGGACATCTACAACAGTAGCTGCACTATATACTATTAATATTAATACCCATTGTCGAGACCCAAGACTGGAGGGGGATGCTGCTGCAAAAGCAAGTGAAAGCAAGTTTGAAAAAAAAGGTACATCGCTTGTTTGTTTTCCCATCATGAGTGTGGTGACATTTTCTCTTTTTTTACGTCGTGCCCCCCTGACGTGCTCGAGTTGGTACTGATCCGTGGTCTGCTTCGGCTTCTGTCTGCTTCGCTTCTTCTTCGTGTGTGTAGTACTAATCGTACAATGTATACTACATACCAGGTGAAGTACACTATTGCGGGTAAAGATAGAAAACAGAACTAACTGTGGTGTGGAAATGTAGCGGGATGCATGGATTTTGGGTTCATCGTGTTTTCTGATCCATCGTAGATTCTGACTGCTATGCCACTCCCGCAATGCTACTTACTGCCTACTGCCAGGTTGCACGTACGAGGGGGGTCAGATCATACCCCCTCGAATCGCACTTCCTCGTGCCGCACATCTACTCGAATTTCATTCGACGCCATTGACAAGCAAGCCACCGCAGCAGCAGGAGCTCTTGCCTGTTTTCCTTTCTGTCCGTCGACCTCGTCGCTCTTCATTGACGAGCCACCACACCAATAATTCCTAGCGTAGTTCGTACTACAGCAGCGTTCCTTGTTGCCTCCCCCCGCTCTTTCGACCTCTCGTGCTAAAAAACGAAGTACTCTCAGGAAATCAGTCCGCCGCCCCTATCGCCCGCGAACTATTCTACATGCAATAGTAGAGCGCTTTCGGGGCTGTCTCGATAGCTACAGCGGCCAGACGCTCACGCATGCCAAGCCGACACCAGCAGTGACATAACAATACCCACGCGCTGACATTCGAATCGAAACTGCCAGTCTACCGGAAAAAGAAAAAAACAGCCTCAAGCTAAAAGCTACCACCGCCGTCACCCCGGCCTCCATACCACCGCCGTCACCCTGGCCTCCACCTGCGGACAGGGCAGCACGCACACCGCCAACTCCTCGGTGATGCGAACACACATACATCCGGCTCAACCTACGCATTTAGTTACTACCCCCTTTTGCTGGCAAAAATACCCACAGCAGTTGTAGTTAGTCTCACGTTACGCACCCCATGTTCGGGCAATCCAACAGATGAATATGCGCGGTCTCGTCACAGTGTGAAGACTGCAGCAGATAGTTCCACACCGTCTGAAAGGACTTCATCTAGATCACCTGCCGTAGATCCTAACCTACCGTCGTGAGGACCTGTGCAGGAGCTGTGCAGTACAGATCCGACCCCGGGCAAACACGCGCGATAACATGCAGACCGTGTACGGCTTCTGCACCCACCAACATGAGCCGTTAAGACACACAGCATCAGGAATGCTGTCCCAGGAAACACGCGCTTATAAAAGTCGCAGAGCCTACGGCTTCTACCCGGAAACATGCGCGGTACATGACACAGATCAGGAATAGATCTGCCGGGAAAGATTTAGATAATCGAAGTAGGGATGATCTGTAGATGATCTGCACATGATCTGTAGATGGTGCATGCTATCATATATACGTGGGGAGGCGTTCTACGACAAAGGTATCATATTCTGGGAAAAAAAAAACGTTCTGAGCCACGACGGCGTCCTTACCGTGTGCCAGTTGAAGGATGACGACTATGTAACATGTGCTCTACATATTTGAGTGAAATGCGCCCGTACACGTGCGAGATGCGTGCAGCATCAGTCGTATTCATAAGTTTGTCCCCGATGAATCCCGGAATAATCCGACGCTAGAAGCGGCATCCCCTAACCAACACTACTAAATGCTTTAGGCGTTACTTCGCGCGGTTGATGCTGTCTGTCGTCGTCATTTTTATTTTCTATCCGTAAATTGCTTCCCCCTCAGGTTGGGATGGCGTCGGTTGGCGACGACGCTGTAAAACACGCCTCTCACTGCGTGAGCTAGTCAGCCAGGGTACCGTTTTTTTTTTTTTTTTGGCGGTTACCACGGCTAGCGGTCGAGTTGATCATTTTTGTGCGGAGAGAACCTTTACTCCGCACAAGGGGGATGATCGTATCACGTATTGTACATGGTGAGGCAGCCACGAGGCAGTTACATAGCAAACTCATTGCTGTCTCTGGAAGTGGTCACACCAGAAAATAAACCAATTCATTGATGCTGTCATCCATTTGCGATAAAGTCCGCCTCTAAGGCGGTTCTCAGTACGATGCAGCTCACCCTTCATGCGACTGGCTCAACACCTCACGGCGATTCGCGCTTGGTGCAAGCAATGCCTGCCTGGTTGATGAAAACCCGACGTGCTCCGTCCCGGCATTGTACGGATGCGACATCATGACCCTGATCTATTGCGGGGGACCATAGTAAATGGGACCTACGGTACACACAAAAACCTATATATTTGCCTTTTTTTACCAACAATATTTGGTCCTATTTACTAGGGTCTCCCGTAATAGTCCGTCCTGAGAGAAGACAGGCTCCAACAACTACTCCCATTGCACAGCAGGTAGCCCGCAGGACGGGAACGCACGGGCCGTGGGGGAGTATATAATACGAACACTGCACGATCGGAAGTGGTGCGGCAAGTACATGCAGTAACTAGTACATCACAAACTCGCCTGCAAATTCATGTGGTGTACCGCAAACACAAAGGCCTCGATCGGAAACGCCGCCTTCAAGGGAAGGTACAGCGTCAGCGCAGGTAACAAAAACCTGCCGACCGTGGAGCGGGTGGATTGGGGGGGGGGGGGGGTGAGGGGGGGCGCGATACGTAGAGGGGTTTAAGTCGGTGAACAGTGAGCTAGTTCTCGTCATGGTCGAGGGGGGTGGGGGGGGGGGGGGGGGGCAGTGTCTTCTTCGTTGGACTATTACGGGGGTCTATAGTTAACAGGACCTATGGCATACATAAAGACCTATATATTTAGGTATTTTTTACTAACAATATTTGGTCCTGTTAACTATGGACCCCCGTAATATACATCCTAGAAACTGCTTGTTGGGCTACCACTGTAGCAAGGATTCAGCTCAGCGCTTTCTAAGTAACCCAACCCCTATCCCACGTCGAAGCTGAAGCTATGCCGGAGTAATGGTGCCATGAAGGTAAAAAATAAAAAACAACTTTGTTTCTTTTTTTTTCGGCGGCAAGTAACCAAACAACTTTTTCTTGCAAGGGGCACGTAACTAAACAATTTTGGTCTTCTTGGCGTTGTCGGTTGCCGCGGCGGGCGGCAGCGGTTGCGGCCGACGACGCGCACGAGGCACCCAACACACCAGCGTACACACGCGCGCAGCGGCCAAGCACGGCACGGCACGGCAACGGAACAAACACGCCTGCCAAAAACGCGCACTTCCAATCCATCTATGTATTTGTACAAAGTACGCCAAGGGGCGGCGTGGTTCAGCATGAGCGCGACCACACGAAAACCCTGCGCTGTTGGAAGCGGGGGTAAATATATATATATATATATATATATAATGGCTTAGAGATAGCCCCCGGCCGCTTCCATTGGCCAGCTCGTCACGAAACCGAGAACCCGCGGCAAATCGTGGCCCCGGCAAAGCAAAACGAGGGGTTAAACAGGTACGCTACTGGTAGCGCGGAAAGCTCAGCAGACGGTCTCGCTGTTGAAATGTTCGAGAAGAAACAAGGCCGGTGGCTGTCCATCAACGCAAGCGCCGGTGACCAACGGCGGAGATGAAACGAACGGCCCTTCCTCGCCAACCTGCGCGCCACAAGGGCACACGGAAAAAACATGATGAAGCTGCCAGCCATGACGCCCACGCCCACAAGCAGCAAAAAGCGTTGACCTTTTTGCCCCCCCCCCCTCTCCCCCTCCTCCTCTCACTCCTCCGTGGCCGATACGCCATATTATAACAGTCAAAGAAAGGCCAAATCTACTTTCTTGTTGCATGGAACAGACAGTACCCCCCGCTCTCCTCTGCTGATCCGCTCATTCGGCCGTCAGAAAGAGCATATGCGGCGAGTTTAGCGTCGGCCCCCCCGGTCCCCCCCTCCTCCCATCCATATGCTAGTACGCCTCACAAACGGTTCTAAGTAGAACCCTTCATGCGAATCGCCAAACACCTCACGTTGCGCTTCGCCCTTGGTGCACGCAATGTCTGCCTGGTCGGTGAAAACCCGACGTACTCCGTCCCGGCCTTGTAGGGATGCGAGAGTCAAAGGTCATACGACTACGGCCATGCATGCTATCGAGTACAACCCCCCCCCCCGGCCCGCCCCCTCCCAGATGCACTCGAGTTTTTTCACAACCAACTGAAAAATTGACCAATCATCAGTCAAAACAAAACTGCGACCAACATTTACGTTTTGTCTGAATGTAAACCAGGTATGTAATAGCGTAGTTCGTATGATATCATCACGCTGATACATTACCAAGATGGTAACGAAAAATAGTAAAAGAGCAAAGGCTGTCTCCTGCAGTAACGCCATCGCACCCCCCCCCCCCCCCCCCGTTAAAAGCCTTTTCACACACACTACGTACTCCCCTCCAGAACCAAAAGATGGGGAGTTACCGACGGCAGTTTAGGGGTCCGACCGACGGAAATTTTATTTTGGGGGGGGAAAAGTGTCCGTGACCGACGCTTTTGCTAGTACAGTAGTAGTATTTCTGGTCGCGAATACAAGCCCCATTTAGTAATGACATAAGAGCTCAAACGGGGACTAAATTTTCGGCCAAAGCGGTAGGTTTTACTACTGAAGTGTGGAACATATCGGCCGTACGCCCGTCACCGCTGCTCGATTTTTTTTGGAGACCGACTAAGTCGATCCGTCACCCCCGATCTTAGGGTTAGAAACTGCACAAAATAGGGACAGACTGCTTGGAATAACAGTACACCTGGTATAGTTCGCAAATAAATCTCTTTCGTTTCCCAGCCAACGAAAAAAAAAAAAAAACACACACACACACAAGAGACACACACAAGAAACCGACCAAAGACTGACCACACTACATACAGCACTTCTAAAGCTTTTGGGAGTTCGTGATTTCTCAGGCGTTTGGGCGGAGACAAAAACGCGGCAGTGCATAAACCCAAATAAAGAGTAGGACACGCCCTCTACCCTGCCACAAGAATTTGAGCCTGGCCCGCCAAAAACCAAAAGACACTCTTGGGGGCTGCCATGCCGCTTATAGCTCACCCTCGGTAAAGCACCTCCTCCCACCAGGGCGCGGAGATGCACGGCGCGATGGAGCCTATCGCCATCGCGGCCACGTCGTTATCTTCCGGGTTGATAATCTTCACGACCACCGACTCCGTATCGGGCATCATCGGGCACACGAACTGGTTGGCCAGATCGGCCATGTTGAATAGCGAAGAAGACACGTAGTAGCCGCCGAGAACCCACCTATACATTCCGATGCACACCCGCCGCGACGGGCGAAGAAAACACGAGAACACCGGGAGGCATTCGGGGTGGGGGATTGGGGTTTGCGATATGTTGGAGCAGGCGGCAGGAGTCAGGGAGGGGGGGGGGGGGGGGGGGGGGGGTGTACTCATTATCATACATGGCCGTAGTCGTATGATCATAGACCCTCGCAGGGCGGGGGGGGTGGTTGGGTGGGTTATTCAGGTTGGGGGGTTCGGGCTTGCAAGGTGTGAGAGGGGGCGGGAGGACCCGGGGGGTGGGGGGGGGGGGGGGAGGTGAGGGGTGTCTGACCTTAACCTTAATCCCGACCTTAACCTTCACCGTGACCTTAATCTTAACGCCGACCCTATGCTAACCCTAACCTTGAGTCTAATGTCGATCCAAGCTAAATCCTTGCCTGAATCTTAACCCTGATCCTAACCGGACCCCTGACCTTCAACATCGACCCCTGACCTTAATCTCAACCCTAGACCCAGGTTTAATCTGACCTTACCCTAACCCTGACCTCAGCTTTAAATCCTAGACCCGACATTAATCCTGCCCTAAAGCTTAACCCTGACCATCATCTTGCCCCTGACATTAACCCTATAGATCCAAGCTTAACCCTGACCTTACCCGAACCCTAACTTTAGCCCTCCCTGATTTTACCCCTTTTAGTGCTGCAGTCCCGTTTTGGGGACGCATCAGTCAAATTCCAAGTAGTTTGTGTTATAAGGCTTAGATTGGGTAGGCGATCGGTTAACCTTTTACCTTTAGCCCACCGCACCAAGACCTCGACAAATGGCGACGACGGCAGAACATGGATCGTTGGTCGTGAGTTCGAATCTCACGTCCACCATGAAATCGCTTTTTAAAGAAAAGTGAACTTCCTCGTGACAAGAATCTGAAAAAATACTTCTGGCGGATCCCCAGAAATTGGAACCGCGTGTTGGTGTCACGCGTCGACCCGTGTATCCGGTCCGTTCCAGGGGGGGAGAGTGCTGTTAGGCTTAGATTGGGTAGGCGATCGGCTAACCTTTTACCTTTAGCCCAACGGACTAAGACCTTAACATTTGTCCTCAAAGCGAGACTGCGGTCCTGAAAGGGTCAACCTCAACCCTGAAGTTAAGCTTAACCCTGATCCTAACCTGAAACCTGACCAAAAACCTTTTAAACCCTGACTCTGACCTTAACCCTGACCCAAACTCATTTAGAACTGAGGTCCCATTCGGGGACAACCCAGTCAATTTCTAAGTAATTTGTCCCCCCCAAACGGAACTGCTGTCCTAGTTAACCCTAAGTTAACCCTTGACGCTACCCACGACCCTACCCGTGAGCTTGCCAAATGCTTACCGCGTCTGGCGACACTGCTTCAACAGTTTGAGCTTATATTTCACAGGTGCGGTTTCGCCGAAAAAAAATATATAAATAAAAGCAAAAAAAGTATTCACGCGATATTTCCGTCCGTTCCCAGTCCTCACCACAGCCAGTTGGACCGCCACTTCATGGTGACCCACGAGCCCTAACCGACAAAAAAAGAGGACAGGTGGGAGAATAGGTGGGCAGGGGAGTTCAATCCGGCAAGAAGGGGGGCACCCCGGGGACCAAGAGACCGAGAATCGTCACGAACAAGAGCACGGGGGCAGGGTGGGCGAAGGGGGATGGAGGGGGGAACAAGAAAACGTGGGATGGGAGGCAGTGCAGGATTTTAGGAGTTCGGCAAGAAGGGGGGCGGGGGGCGGGGGGGGGGGGGGGGCGTACTCATTTGTTGCTTGCCTTAGTCATTTGACCATTGATCACACGCATCCCCTTCGAGACGGAGCACCGCTCCTAGCACCGTTCCTATTCCTAATAGAAACGCCTCCAACTTTTGGGCGTTCATCACGTTTTTTCCATATGTCACGCCGAGGGGGGGGGGGCGGGGGAGGTTCGCCGTGTACTTCATTCAGGCCCTGCCGGGAAAAGATTGAACCGCAGCACGAGGCTTGCCAAGGCTGCAAAAGACAAGCACACGGTGCATCGAAGGTTGCAGCGCGGACAACTAGCCAGCTACGCGTAGCTAGCCGTACCTACGCGCTTCAGAAATATTCGTGAAAAATCTTGTACGGTACGACCGACGGGTGCTTTCTTTTTTTCGGCGTGCCATGGTGCCGGACCGAGCGATCAGCGCTTTCTTCGAGCACTCTCTTTCCAAGTGCATGCCAATGTAAGCTATGCTATGTCTGCATATCGTGGTGACCATTGGGACGGTGCTGAAGGGTGATGATCCATCAGGCGTGCATGCAGAGCAACGCTGTGCTTCTTGCCGCGCGGCACGCACCCGATAGCACGGGGGGATTATTGAGCAGCCTGTGGAACACCAGGTACCTGGTACGATCTATAGGGGGATGAAGGGCGCGGAAGAGGAGTTGCACTTTTTTTTTCTTCTTCTTCTTCTATCCCATTTGTTATCTTCGCCTTTCCTTCTTGTGCTCCCTCCCTGTAGTCGTCACATAGCGGGCTCTTTTCCCCCTCCCCCCTTTATGGGGATAATTTAGCAAAACAAATCTACGTATTATATGGAAACAACGTAAATTATCGCCCAATTGCTGGAGGTGTCTCTATTAGGAGTAGGAACGGTGCTACATCTCGAAAGGGATGCGTGGTCAATGGTCAAATGACTAAGGCAAGCAACAAGTGAGTACCCCCCCTCCCCCCCCCCTCCTCTCTCTGTGCGCGCTTTACATTTCATCTCGAGGAGGGTTCCTTCCGGATTTTCCTCTTTGGATTGTGCTCATGAACACTCTTCAATGTTAGGTTTTGTATATCCGTGATGCTGCTACACCTCACCTCGAAGCGCAGCAACTGAAAAGGCACACATTAGACTGCACCCACGCCCGAAATTACACAAAAAGCACCTGTAAGACTAATCCGAAACGTTAACCCAAACTATGAATAATCCTCTTAGTACCTGGGTGAAACAAAAGAAAACAAACGACTACTCGCACCTGGTGTGAACTAAAATAGAAAAACCAAAACAAAACGAAACAAAATAAAATCGAACCGAACCAAGACCGAACCAACACACATCACAAAATCGATCCAAAACCAAAGCCAACGAGAACCGAAACCAGGCTACATTATATCAAAATTGAACTTAAACCAAACAAATCAAAACATACCGGATAAAACCGCACCAAAACCAACAAACTAAAACTGACCAGACCAAAACATAGAACCAAACCGAAACGAAAACGAAAACGAAAACCAGATAAGACCATACCTAACAAATCAACCAAACCAACCGAATGAGATAATATCAAACAAATCAAAACCAAACCGAACCGAACCGAACCGAACCAGACCAAACAGAAACAAACCTTAACCGGACCAAAGCCAAATCGAAAAGACAAAAGTCACCTTTTCGCTGTCGAAGAACGGCTTGACAGCAAGGCGGAGAATGCGGACTCCCATCAATACCCAGACAAGGTGACTCATCAGGACCTGCACGGACCTTATTAACAGAAAACCGATTGTTTCAAACAGGCGAAGAAGGGAGGAAGTACACCACCAAATTCCGGGAAAAGTTGGAAAAAAAAAAAAAGAAAAAAGGGAGGCGAAGACAAGCGAAATGCATGCTTTGAATTCGAGAAAAATGATGATTTTGGCCGCGGTTTAACCCTTTTTTACCTCTGCACTTCGCAGAAACCTAAAATACTATTAAAAGTCTAATTCCAAGCGCTTTCTTCACCACAACTGGAGTGCGTTCCGAGAGGGATTAAGAGGGTGAACCAAGCCATTTTGGGAAATTCGAAAAATGCCCAAAACAGTACTTTAGACCTTAACCCTTGACCCCAACCCCGCCCCTACATAACCCATTCACTTTGTTCCCAATTATGATGACCGTTGGTACGGAATAACAGTGTGTAAATGATTTCTATATTTCGGGACATGGTGTTACGAGCGTAAAAATGGGGCATGGTTTTGTTGTTTGTTGGGAAATTGATCGTCCACATAAAAATGAAACACACGAAAAACTGGGATTTTTATTTATTAACAGTTGTTGGAAATTTGATCGTCCACATCGATAAAAAAATCGGGGATCCGGGTTGTTGTTGTTTGTTGCTGTTGTGGCTCGAGATGTGATCGTTCGACATGAAAAAAAAAAAAAAAAACTCTGTAGGTATAGAAAAAAATCCTCCTCGATTTCCATACTCTTATTACATCCTACAAAATAGGTTTAGCGATGCGGTGAAGGCACACTGGATGAGGGAGCACTCGCCTGTGCATCGCCACGCTCATGGTGATACCCACACTGCTCAGCGCGAATAGCACGTACTCGCAGAGCGAAGAGCCCACGCCGGAGAGCATGTAGGCGATAAGCAGCACGACGAACGTCGTGGGAAGCTGGCAGCCAAGCCAGCGCCGAAGCACGAGAAAAAACAGACACAGGCGCACCAGAAACAGCGTGCAGTCGTGAGAACGATATTCACAGGACGGGACCGAAACCTAGTCAGCCGAGGGAGATAGAAGGTCATTGCCACAACAAACCACATGGCGCGCAGGGTAGCCCGCTCGTTTCCCGGACATCGTCCCGCCGGAATCCATCTTCCACCTTGGGGCCAGCCACGAGAAGAACCCCCCCCCCCCCCCCCCCCCCCCTCCGCCTCTCCGAAATACAGCGCCGTATTCTCCCGTCTCCCCATCCGCTTATCTCTCTTTGTACAACGTGATCAGGCTTTGCGACACCGGGGACAAGAAACCAGTACCCCCCCTTCAAGGATGCAACTCTTGATACTTACATACCGTGCCTTATTTCGCCTGTGTAGTCGCGCCGCGGAAAACGTTCATCAAAAGTAAAAAAAAATCTTGAACTGCGTCCCGCTCACCCCCTGCCCCCGCCCACCCACCCACCCTCTCTACGACCTTCCGCCGTCGATCAGTCTAGGAAACCACCGGCCCACCCACTAACTCAACCCCACTACCTACCGACCGCCGCCGTTTAGCCCAAGAGACCCCCCCCCCCGGCTCCCCACCCACCCCACATAACTTACCGCTGCCGCTAAGTTTACGAAACCCCCCCTGCCTCCCTTCCCAGCCCTATCGTACAAACCACCACCGCCGATTAATCTACGAGAGCCCCCCTCTCCACACACCCCGGACTACGGCCATGCGCGACATGATTACCCCCCCCCCCCCACCGAAAATTAAACCAATTCATTGATGCTGTCATCCATATGCAAGAAAATCAGCCTCTAAAGCGATTCTTAGTAGGATGATGCTCACCCTTCATGCGACTCGCCCAACACCTCACGGCGCTTCGCGCTTGGTGCAAGCAATGTCTGCCTGGTCAGCGAAAACCCGACATGCCCCGTCCCGGCATTGCAGGGATGCGAGGGTCTATGGTCATACGACTACGGCCATGCATGCTATCGAGTACATCTCTCCTATCGAGTACACCCCTCCCCCCCCCCTATCACCACCCGACAACCACCATCATCGCATAATCTATCCCCTCCCCCCCCCACTCCCCCCCCCACCCCGCTCGATGCCCGCGCCACGCTCAATCGCCGCCCCTCAAGTCTTTTAATGACTGCACTGTAAACAAACAACTACAATGAACTATCTACAACCCCAAGTACCCTCAAGCAATTTGTCCCCTTCTCTCGCAGGGGTTACGGCTACGAGGCTTGCCTTCTTCCTGACCCGTTCCGCGTCAAGCTTCCAGGGTACCCGGTCCGGGCCAATGGGGGGAAGCAGCGGCATCCCCGACCGCACGCGCACCCACCCCGCGGCCCCGAGCACAGCGAATCCCATCACGGTATCGAGGCCGACGGACTGGCATAGCCCATACTTGTTCGGGATGAGCTGAATCGGAAAAGTGATTCCGGTCTTGGAAAGGTAAAGCTGCGCGGAGGTGGGCAGACGGACGGGCGGGTGGGGATAAGGGGGGGGGGGGGGCGTACTCATTTGTTGCTTGCCGTGAGTCATTTGAACAGTGACCACATAGCCCTTTTGAGACGGAGTACCGTTCCTATATACTCCTAATAAGAGATGCCTCCAACAGTTGGGCGCTCGGGGGGAGGGGTGTATTCATTATCATGCATGGCCGATGTCGTATTGCCATAGACCCTCGCATCTCTACAATGCCGGGACGGAGCACGTCCGGTTTACTCGCTGACCAGGCAGACATTGCTTGCGCCAAGCGCGAAGCGTATTAACGTGAGTTGTTGGGCGAGTCGCATGAAGGGTGAGCTGCATCGTACTAAGACCCGCTCGCGAGGCGGATTTTCTTGGACGGGGATGACAGCGTCAATTCATTGTCTTATTTTCTGGTGTGGCCACTTCCAGAGACAGCAATGGGTTTACTATGTAACTGCCTCGTGGGTGCCTCACCATATACACACTACGTGATACGATCATCCCCCTTGTGCGGAGTAAAGGTTCTCCCTGCACAAAAAAATATCTAACTTGACCGCCAGCGGTGGTAACCGCCAAAAAGATAAAGAAAGAAAAAAAGAAGAAAAAAAACGGTACCCTGGTTATAGCTAGCTCACGCAGTGAGAGGCGTGTTTCACAGCGTCGTCGCCAATCGACGCCAACCCAACCTATATATATATATACATACCTGGTATATAAATATCAGGTATATGATGTAGGGGGGCGTCGGTTGGGGGGGGTATACGGGTGTTACGGATAGCCGGGGGGGGTACCTCATTATCATGCATGGCCGTAGTCGTATGACCATAGGGGGGGGGGGGGGTGTACTCATTTGTTGCTTGCCTTAGTCATTTGACTATTGACCACGCATCCCTTTCGAGACGGAGCACCGTTCCTACTCCTAATAGAGACACCTCCAACAACTGGGCGCTCATTACGTTGTTTCCATACATTACGTAGAAAATTTTGGCTAATCTTATCCCCCTTCCTGTTTGGCCGCCTGTGGCCACCATCTATCTCCTAGGATAGCGATCGTTTTTCTCGTTGCTATCTAGGGTACCAAACTCCTCCATGTTATGTATTGTGTTGATCAGTTACAGTTTCATTTGTTTGATTGGGCGGTGCTGGCGGCTACAAGAAACTTTCCGTGGGGGGGGGGGCAGGGCGGTGGGCGGGCTGGGCATGGGCATGGGCAGTACGTACGTACGCGAGTACGGGGATACGCCGGTGGCGATAATAGCACGCCGACAGAGCATTACGAAGGATCATGTGTTCACAGTCCGGACTGCTGTGGAAACCTCACGGGATTTAGGAAGGATAGGTCTATGTCCGACAGTAAGAACCATGTTTGTCCTGTAAACACGTAAAATTGAGCCAAATAGCGGAAACCTTGATCCTAACGGCGCCTTCAGCGGGATCCTCCGGAGGCGCCTCCAGCGGGCCCTCCCGGGGCGCCTCCAGCCCCCCCGCCCCCCCCTCGGCCGGGGGGATTTTTTTTTTGTGTCGCTTGTTAGCCGGCTAGTCGGCTGGCTAGCGCCGCGCCAGCGGAATAAAAACCAGGAAGTCCAGCTCAACTTGTCCAGGTAGTGAGAAAGGCTACCCGTGAGACGCACGTTGAGCGCGAACGTTTGCACAAGGCATTGCAACCATTCTGTCTGACCTCGTATGGCTTTCTAAGCCAACCACACCAGGAAGAGAAGCGACTACTATACGTACAGTCGTACGCACCTCCCTACCCCCTCCTCGCGGGACTCTCAACGTCCTCGGGATACCAACAAGCGGCCAAAATAGGACCACTACCACCCCACCAAAGGCGTCAGTATCCCTCTCCAAGCACCACCCCTACACCTCACCCCTCTCCCCCTCTCGTTCCATCTTGAAAGGGATGCGTGGTCAATGGTCAAATGACAAAGGCGAGCAACCAATGGGTACCCCCCTCCTCGCCCCCCAGCCCCCAGCCTTGCTCACCATGTGAAATAAGTAAAGCCCCATGCCCGCCGCCGCTTGCATCGCCGGGTGCATGTTGATCGCCCACCGGGAGTCGCCCATGCCCACTGCGGAGGGGTATCGTCCTCGACTGTCACGCCCCGCGCTCCCGCCACCACTACCGCCGCACCCGGCGCCCCGCCCCCCGTCGCCGCCGCCACCGCCATCGCCGCGGCATCCGCCCCCACCCGTCGCGGCACGCCTCCACCCGCAAAGGCATCATCGTCCCCGCTTCCTGAGGCCGATCGCTCGTCAGCAGGACCGTCAGCGTCGGCCGCGCCTGCGCCTGCTGCTGCTGCTACTGTTGTCGACGAGGCAGGCGCCAACCTACTTGCGCCGCCAAGAATTCTACTATTTCTTCGGAAAGGCGGCGCCCTTGCGGAAGTCCACGCGAAGATTGCTCTGAGCGATGGGCGGCGGCGCTGACGGTTTTCGGGTTCGGGCGAGGCGTTATGGTGGCACGATATTTGGGCCGCGGGAGTTCGTCTCCTGGTAGGGCGGAGGCTGCGGCCCTGGGTGCATGGTTAGAGGGGGAGGGGAGCGGGGGGGGGGGGGGGGTGTACTCGATGGGAGGGATGTACTCGATATCATGGATGGTCGTAGTCGTATGACCATAGACCCTCGCATCCCTACAATGCCGGGACGGAGCTCGTCGGGTTTTCACCGATCAGGCAGGCATTGCTTGCACCAAGCGCGAAGCGCCGTGAGTTGTCCGGCGAGGCGGGAGGCAGGGCGGGCTCTAAATACGTGCTGATGTTGTTGAGGCAATTTGCTTGCAACATGTCGCGGCAACGTGACGGGTGCGCTGTGTGTGCACACGGCAGGCTTCGGCTCTCTTCCTGGTCCCCGTGCAATAGACGCCGCCGGAGAGTACTTGTGTACAACACCCGGGCGGCAAAACAGCGAAAAAAGACACACAACGGAGAAGAAACCCAGCAGCAGCATCATAGTCGTAGCCGTGCAGCACGAAGTACCGGTAATCGTTTCGAGTAGCCAGTCGTCGTCAACAACACGGAGGACCGGGACTTTGGTGAAGCTGTTTCGCCACCGACTCGACACCAAGAGCAGGTGGGCAGGCAGCACAAGAAGCAACCGCACCGAAACATAACAGCGGCAGCGACTCGTTTTTAAGCGTCCACCATCCACGCCTACTAGTACGGGGCAAGGTTTACTCATGCTGTCTGGTGGTGATGCCTTACTATCTTTGGGTGCAAGATAGCCTGGGGTAGGTGTCTCACTTCGCACCTCGCATGCGAAGCTAACTGTAGAGAGTACTCGCAATCGCATGATCGGATGAGGCACGAGAGGATGGCTCCGGCGATGCGAGCAATATTTGATATTATGCTAGGTTCAGTCCCGTGATTCTGTTGTTGATGGACAGCCGAAACACCAGTTGCGGCGTTGCAGCAAGATGCCCTACCTAGCAACTGTCGGTGCAAGCAGCGCAAGCTGGAACCTTGGACAGACAGTGGCAGCAGGTGTCATCGTCTACCAACTATACGCATGGTACCGTTCGTACGCGCGTACGCGTACAGACGATGCTCCACCAAAACCTCTGATGTCTCGAAGTGTCAATACCCCAGAGGTATTTGCCGGCATGAGCTCATGGAATCGCGGATATTTTCAATCTCAACCCCATCGAGCTAGCGCTCAACTAGGACACGCAGAGCAGACGGTGGGAATCAAACGGCGGCTGCCTTGGGTACGTGCAGACAGCAGAATGTCAACGTCCGGATACAGCGAGGCAGCAAAGGAGTAGTACACGCCCACCGCCCACCTCATGTTGCCGTCGGGAACAACCCACGGATGGACGTTGCACCACGCTCGGGGCGGGAATTGCCACGAAACCCAGCGTAGGTTGCCACGCGAGCAATGCCAACATCAGCATGAACCCAACATGGCGAAAGTGATTTCTTCCCTCGTGAGCCATGGGTACACCAAGGACTGACAAGGCAAGGACACCGGATTTGGGCTAACGAGTTTTTAGGGGGTGTGTCCTTTTATGCCAAACCGCATCCAAAACGTATGGAAACCCCGATAGAGGGTGCGGGTTCGTGTACACGCGGAAATCACACGCAGCCGCGGCAAAATGGAGGACCTTCAGGAAAAGCTAACGGCCTACACGCAGCAACTCGAGCAGGTATATCTTAATCTGTAGCGCTGTCTTTGAGCGCGATACTTGTTTGACTTTTTAGCCACGAGTTGTCCTCTATCCGGTATCAGCATTGCTTCAAAGCTGGCAGAGTCAATCTCTGACCTTGACGAGAGCGAGACGACTCGACGGGTCACTGAGAGTCTGGCCTCGCAGACTCCACATGCGGCAGTGAACAACGAACACGGCCTATTTCATGCCGGTGCTTTCTGTGTCTGTTCGCACGAGTGGATACTACTGGGGTGACCCGCAATCCAGATGCCGGTGCCTCTTTTTTCTCCATCCCGCACCGACACGAAAACGTTTTCGGACGCCCCTCAAAAGTGTACCACTTTTTACGGAAGGTACCCGTGGCAGTGGTGGTGTATATCTGGTAGGTTGCAATGAGCATGAGTGCAGTGCAGCAGCAGTGCAGTTCTAGAATCGAATAGCAATTAAGGTATGTCTAAACGGAGAAGAACGTACCAGGTAAGCTAAAAACAAGAGCTACGAGTAAAAAGAATGGAGCACCCGCAATCCGCACTTGCTTCATCATCCAGCTGTTGTACGACGTCGTAGGCTGGTAGGAGGCGGCCCCCAGCCCTAAAAAAGACGGGAATGTGCCCACAGGGCTATTATTATAGTCGACGAGATTTCTGCTGCTGGCTGCTGCAAGGGCACCCGGTCACACCGCGGTCCGGTATTCTGAAGCGCGAGATCTGCGCTCGATGAAAGTACGGGTGCTATGTATTCAAACAGCAGCATCACTTGCTACAACAGACGATTCTGATATTCAGAACAGCATAGTAGCACTCCATTCGATAGGGACGGCCGGCCCCATGGGTTGCGGTTTTGGCGGCGGTGATGGGAGCTGCGGTGACTGGCACCAGGCGCATGTTGTTCGTGTGTTGTCTGCTCTCTGTCCTCTGACGGCTGTCTATTAATAGTCTACGGTTCGTAGCTGTCGGTGTCGCCATGGGTCTCGCTTCTTGCTTGGGAGAATTTATTATTAAGGGCCACTCCTAACGAACAAAAAAAATCACGATTCGTGATATTTTTGTCGTGAATCGTGATTTTTTTTTGTCGTGAATCACGACAAAAAAAATCACGATTCATGACACCAATTTTTTTAGCTTTTCCCTAAAAAAAAAACAAAATCACGATTCGTGACATTTGTCGTGTCTCAAAATACGCCTGATCAAGGCACTACGCAACCCACGTGCACCAACGGTATCCGATGGTCGGCATAGGGGCATGGCAGACTCTGCTTCGTACGCCGCTTGTGGACAACGGGCGGCTGCCCAAAGGTACCGCTGGGCGCGGGCTAACGAGGAGGTTGTGGCCTCGAAATTTCCAGGAGGAGGAGCCACTGCTGGAAGACAAAAGCGAAAATGACCTGGGGATGTCACAGGCCAGGCGGGGCAGACGGTCTGCGAGATGGAATCTCGCGAAACGAGCTTGGCCGACGGCCGGTGAAGTTGGAATCTCGCAGGCTGGGTCAGGCTTCGGCCCGCGATTCGAGTATGTCACGGGCTGGGCCAGGTGCGGACGGCCCAGCCCGGCCTGGCCGTGCCCCACTCTCGAGAGTTTGCTCCACACCCCCAAAAAACGTTGGGTTTGAAATATCAGAACTTTAACTATTTGAAAATATCACGAAACGCGACGTTTTTCGGCTTTTTTTTCGTTAGAACTGAAATGTCACGGATCGTGATCTTTTGGCATGCCTAAAAATCACGAATCGTGATTTTTTTTTCGGTTCGTTAGGAATGGCCCTAATAATAGCTTCTAGACCAACTATTATGGGAAATTTTTGAAACGTTATTTCTGGATTTTTCAGCGATCTCCGACGCTCAGAAATAAGAACCATCTATTATGGGTCAGAAAAACATCGATATTTTTGGTCTCAGGGTGTGTCTAAACAGAATCGAAATCGAAAATCGAAAATCGAAATGATAATAAACAAGGCGCTGATTGGTCCCTGGTCAAAACATGTTCCCCTTCGTTTTTTAGGTTCCGAGAAAATGAACGATTTACAACCCAATGCCAAAATCAAAAAGTTGACGGCTGGAAATCGAAAAGGAAATCGAAAGCACGAACAGCAACAATTCAGCTCGTCCTACTGGTCAGCGCAGCCACGTCAAAATATCACATCAGGACCGCCGTACACAGCATCCAACCCGCAGCTAGCACGGCAACACAGCCGCGCAGACCCCCCGTAAACAGCCAGCAGGCGAACCACAACACCAGCCCAGACGTTCTCGGGCCTTTGTTTCCCGGCGTTCGAGCCAGAGCAAACACAGTTTGAGGAAAATTCGGGATGATACCCTCGAGAATGAGGTCGGAAGTTCGTTCTCAGTATAGTTTCAAGTTTGATCTCAGGCGCGTCAACGTTGGACGCGCCACCACCTCCATGGGAGGCCCAACGACCTCCCGGAATCGAATTGCCGTCGCGTTGGCCTGCTTGTGTGGTGGATCTGTGTTGCCGAGCGCTAGATTGCCGGCATGTGTGCACAGATGCGAACGGCCTACTAGGTTGTGCTCTCCGTTGCTTTCCGCCTGGACTTCTATTTTCATTTTTCGATTCTGTTTGGACACCTCTGCAATTTTTTTATCGAAATCGAAATGAATTCGATTTTCGATTGAGCTTTTCGATTCTGTTTAGACACACCCTCAGTTCCTGGAGGGGGCAGAAATCAGCAAATCCTCTCAGAACTGAGCCCAGTTCTGAGCGGTGTCGCGTACCTCTAGGAACTGAGAAATTTGGATTTTGGGTGCTCTGCCTTGTGCTGCCCACCTGTCCACCACAGCGGTACATACACCTTCCACTCACACCAACGGCTAGCTGTACGTACGGCCTACGGTGCTCGTGTGGGAGATGGCCTCTCCATCACCTAGAAGCGATAGCAGCGGCAGTGTCAGCAGCAGTTACTAGCTAGCAGCAGCAGCAGCAGCAGCAGCAGCAGCAAAGCAGCAGCAGCAGGAGGAGCAGCAGCAGCGATGCCGATTCGACATGGCCGGCGATGATCCTCTAGTACTATGAAACCACGCTCGCGGCAGCCGCTGCAATCGCGGACCTCGATGACGACGAGGAGGACGACTTGCCCGCTATGAAACGTTCGCGACGAGCGAAGCCGCGCCGAGACAACCGAGAAACAACTTGGATGAAAATGTCGCGGACCACAGCCATGTAAAAAAAAGAACAGCTCTCGGACGCCTTGTCACGAAACCAACCAATCAATACTACCTGGTACTGTATATAAAACCAGTTTTGACGATCAGAAGCCATAATAGATGGTTCTCATTTTTCATCCACATATTTTTGGAGCCTCAGAACTAGAAAAATAATTCCAGAAATAACGTCTCAAAAATTTCCCATAATAGTTGGTCTTAGCTTTGGCTTTCTCGATCAAGAAAAAAAACTACCAGAAAAAATATCAAGATTTTATAATGGAGAAGCTATTAATAGCCGGTCTACTCGGCCCTCATTTTTTCATTTTGGCCCACCAGACCGAGTGCGTCTTCCAGTATCTCATGTTCCCTGTGGTTTTCAGCTTTCGTTTTTAGCTTCAAAACGCTTCGTTTGGGCGGGCCCTTAGCGCTGCTGCCCCACCAAAGTTTCGAGGTTTCGGTTGCTACAACAATAGTACAACAACAAACATCAGTCCCACGAACAGTAGATAGCACGCGTCTCTGCTGCCTGATGTTGGGCTACATACATAACCGCCCGTAGTTCTGGTGTTGTCGCGGGCGGTGATGCTGGCGCACCTTCCCCCTTCTCGTACTTGTCTTCTGTTCGTCTGCACGCGGTGGTTTTAGGCGCACTGAACCGCCTAGCTGTGCAGCTCGGATGACATGGCACTGAGCAGGCAACGTACAGGGCAGATAACATATATCTGGTAGACACATGCAACCACACACGATATGATCCGAATATATACTACTATAATAGTCTATTGGTACTTGAGAGTATTTCACTTATCGTTAGAGGCCAACACCAAACCATTTACCAAGCTTGGTAGGTGGTCCGCGTGCCTATCAAGATCAATTTCGTGGGTTCAAGTCTCACCGAGTGCATGCTCGTAGGAACTTTTTCTTGCATAAAAATATTGATTAGCGGAAAGCGCGAGAGCGTGAGTTAGCTACATTCGATGAAAAATCGACGAGCAGTGGGAATGCTGAACCCTATGCGCGACAAAAAATAAAGGCACGCGCCGGGGGGGAGAAGGGACGACACCTGTGACCACGGCTTGTCCAGAAGATCGCTGAGGGTAAAACCTCCTACGAGTTAGGCTGGAAAGTAAAAGTGATGATAAGAAAAACAAAAAAAAAAAAACTCCGGTCGGACAACCTGCGTGCATGCGCCGGTTGGCCGTTCTCATCCGTTTCTATCGAATGCGTTGTCTAACGAAAGGTGGCTGAGCTGGAGGCGTCAGACCCTGAAAATGCTGGTTTCACGAAGCTCAGGACCGACTTGGAAGAGGTCATTCGACTTACTCAAGGACTGGTGAGTCAGGGGCACACGAAGAGAAAAATAGGCGCCAGACGGGGGGGGGGAGGCATACTCATTTGTTGCTTGCCTTGGTCGTTTGACCGTTTACCACGCATGCCTTCGGAGCTCCTGGGGTACATTGAAACCAAGTAAACATAATTCTACATCAGAAATGTCGTGTTGTTTTATTCCTCCAAGAATGACACCATTCTTGTTTGTTTTTCATTCTAATTTTCGGAAAGAGTGTAATATTACGGGGGACCATAGTAAATAGGACCAAATTTTGTTTGTAAAATAAGTAAATATATAGGTTTTTGTGTGCACCGTAGGTCCTATTTACTAGAGTCCTCCGTAATAGTACTCCTGGGTGAGTCTGTATCTGGTATCTCTTGTCAAATTAAAGTAAGGAACCCCCTTATTTCGAGTATATATTACACCCTGGACAACAGCCTGTTGAATAAGCTTGCTGGTATTTCAATAGGTTGAGGTATTGCATTTCGCTACCTATTGGCCCATGGAATAGGAGGGTGAAATTGTCTGTCGACACCTGTTTCTTCGATCAAATTCGTTCAATAGGCTGTTGCACTTGGCATAAGTATTTGAAATCGTCTAGCAATGCCCATTGCTGTAACCAATGGGCCCAGTTTGATTTGTACGACTAGCCTATTGCACTTGGGATTGGTATTTTTTCTTTTGTGCTTGTGGAATTTTGTATTCGGCGATTCTCGACAATGTTTCCCGTTTCGGCTTATCGGGAGGTATGGCCGTATAGGGTACACCAACGCTCCGCACTCCTCTTAAAAACTGCTGGTGTACGTCGCACGCCTAAAAGGTAGTATTGCTACCCGGAATCCACGCCATACCAACCGAAAACAAAAAATGTGTCGTCCGCCCCCAGATGCGCCCACGACCGTGTTCCATGGCGAAATGTTTTTTGGACAACTACCAACGAACGCTGCAAAAACCACCGAAGTTGGCATCTATCCCACGATTAAGTTGATATTTTTTGTTATGACTTACAAGCGTTCATACCCCCCCCCCCCCCCAATGGTCATACGATTACGGCCATGCATGATATCGAGTCCCCCCCCCCCCCCTCCCCTGTTTCCGTTACGCCAACTCCACACCGACAGCTCGAAGAAGCGCAGGGCTCATCGGCGCTGCCCGCTCCTGGCCCCCCTCCCCCCCCGGCGGCGGCTGCCGCCCCAAAATCCGAACCGGTCCCAATCGGGAAGTGGGAGCCTGTAGCCCCGCCCCCTCTCCCCTCTGCAGATGCCTCCTCCACTTCCGCAGCGCGAGACGGCGGAGGGGGAGCAGGGGGAAGGGAGGGGGGGGGGGAGGCGGGCGGGAAGGCTGCGGCTGGCGTTTTCGGTGTGGGATCGCGGGTAGAAGTGCTGTCGGCGGATAAATGGTATCCAGCGGTAAGTTTTTGGTTTTTTCCTGCCACGCGACTGGTTTGGTGTTTGTTGCCTCGAATAAAAATGTTTCTGGACGATCAGGTTTTTGGTTTTCGGGGCAGGGGTGGTGGTGTACTCGATATCATGCATGGCCGTACTCGTATGACCATGGACCCTCGCATCCCTACAATGCCGGGACGGAGCACGTCGGGTTTTCACCGAGCAGGCAGACATTGCTTGGGGTGGGGGGGTGTACTCGGTAGGAGAGATTTACTCGATTTGATGCATGGCCGCAGTTGTGAGGGGTAGGGGGAGGGGGGGGGATAGGGGGGGTGGGGTGTGCTTTCGTTTCCCGTGCCTTGTAGTCGGGTTGGTCGCTGGTCTAGAAGAGTTGGAGGAAAGGGGACGAAGGAGGAGTGTTTTCTGTGATGGAAGAGTGTTTCCGTCGGTTTCTTCGAAATGGCCGTCGGTACGTACTTCAGGCGTGGCGGGCTTCACGACGGGGACACCGTACGTATGAATAGTAGCATCGTTCGGCGGTCATTTTTTGTGACGGTCGCACCCTTTGCAGATCATCCCTCCCACCCACTCACCTCTCGGCATCACCCCGGTCACACCCCTCCCCCCCCCCCCCCCCCCCCCCTCGTTGTCGTTTGGTCACTGGTCACTGTGCCACGACGGCTTCAGGTGATACAGACGGTGTCGGGAGATGGGCAAGACTTTGGGGTCGTCTACATGGGGTATGGCACCGAAGGGACGGCGACGATCACTACTCTCCGCCAAATCACGCGCTCAGCTCGACCGGTAGCGGTGTCGGCGGCGGAGAAGGGGTTCGAGTGCCGGGCGCTCTACGTGGGAGACGGAACGTGAGCAGGCCTGAATCGCTGCCGACTTTTTTTTTCGTTCGTTTTTTGTGGGCACGGGTGTCTGTCTGCCTGTCTGCCTGTCTCCGAGGGATCGACCAAGGCTTCAACCGTTTTTTGTTTGTGGATGGCTGACGTGCGGCATTTTTAATGGCGACCTTAACCTACTACTGTAATAACCCTTTTCAGATTCAACTATCGGCACGTGTTTGGGGATAGACCGCTTGGAATAAAAGACGGGGGGCGGGTGGTTTTTTTTTTGCAGCGGCGAAAGGCTTCACACATCAGATAGGTCATGATCTACTGTAGATCACCTCTCTGTCCTTCAGTATACACACCGTTTTTTTTATGTTCGTATTTATTTGAAACGATCCTGATATTTCGGGACAGAGTGGTATCTATTACGGGAAACCATGGTAATCAGGACCCATCATATACACAAAAACCTGTATGTTACAGTATTTTTTACCGTTTCGGGGGACCATAGTAAATAGGACCCACGGTACACACAAAAAACTATGTATCTATCTATTTTTACTAACAATATTTGGTCCTGTTTACTATGGTCCCCCGAAATAGCAATAGCAGCAGTAGTGATTAGTACGAGTGTTTGTTTCCCCCGTAATAGTCCCTCACCTGCCCTTTGTGAGAGGTTGTGCAGGGTCCGTGCACAGTTACAGGTCCAACCCAGGAAGAAAGTGCTATCAATACTACTGCTGTAGACCATGCGGATTGTATGGGTCCCCACCTGGCAACGGTGGCCTATTATTACGGGGGACCATGGTTAATAGGACCCACGGTACACACAAACACCCATATATTCCCATATTTTTACTAACAATATTTTGTCCTGTTTACTACGGCCCCCCGTAGTAGTAGATCATACCGGTACGTGATTGGGAGTACGAGATCTGCCTTGGAGGGGTCTATAGGTAGATCATGAAGTGGGGAAACGGATGTTCTGTCCCAGGTGGGAAAAGGTTTAGTCACCGTAGAATTTTCACCCGCGCTTTAGGAGACAAGTTATTATGCCTTCGTTGTAGTAGTAGTAGTAGGAGTCAAGTGTGGGATGGATTTTGCGTTGTAGTTGTAGTAGTGGTTGGAAAAAATAGTTGGAACTTGGCCCGACCCTTTTGGCTCTTTGCGTGCGGTTTCCGACCTGGGTTCGGAGTGCCACGCGTGTGGTACGCAGGCGGGGCGGCGGCGGGGCCGGCGGCGGCGCAGTCACTGTGGGGTTATTTACATCCTGTGTTTTTGTTTTTATTCTTCCGCCGTCTTGTTTGGGCGGTCCTCGTTTTGGTTCTTACGTGTGTGTGTGGGGGGGTGTTTTGCCTTTTATCCACGTCCTGTATGCGCTCGTCTTCATCACGTAGGTACTACGACTGCACGATCAAGGAGGTCACTGCGCACGGATACAAGGTGGTTTTCCCGGCCTACGGGAACGTGGAGGAGGTCCCGTTAGAGTACCTGCAGAAGAAGGTCGTGGTGTCTCAAGCCAAGGTGAGCCGGGCGCTTATACGCGGGGAGAAAGCGAAGCGTTTCGGGCCGTCTACTGAAGAGAGCACCATCCTCTTGGCCGCGTTCGGTTTGTCGATGTCCGTGCGTTTTTTTTGCCCGGAATTTTCGTGCTTTTTTTTTTTTTTTCGACAATCGGACTGTGGGAGTCGTTTTCTGGTGACACAGGCGTTGGGCAGCAGCAGCAGCAGCAGCTGCGTCGTGGTGCCAGGTCTTGACGGTACGTGTATGACTGTGCTTTTTTTGTGCGTATTCGAGGGTACACGACAAAAAAATATCGACACCCCACTTTTTTTTTTGTTCTCATAGTCCCAGGTAGGGGGGAGGGGCGTACTCATTTGTTGCTTGCCTTCGTCATTTGACCATTGCCCACGCATCCCTTTCGAGACGGAGCACCGTTCCTACTCCTAATAGAGACACCTCCAACAATTGGGCGCTCATTTCGTTGTTTCCATATATTACATAGAAACTTTTCGCTAATAACCAGACAGGGGGGGGGGTGTACTCGATAGGAGAGATGTACTCGATCTCATGCATGGCCGTAGTCGTATGACCGCAGACCCTCGCGTTACTAAAATCAAACAGGAAAAAACTTGGAAAAAAAAAGTTTTTGTTTTAATTCCCGGCGAAGATCCCGACCAGCTAATGTGTTTTTTTTATTTCGACATGGTGGCGAGTTTGGCTCAGTTTTCTTTTTTTTCGTGTACCCCTGACGTATAAAAACACACACAACAGCCGTGAGATCGAAATTTTCCCCCGAAAAAGATTTACCAGAGGTATAGATTTGCATGCTGTGTGATACTTCGATCGCGCATACTACTCGCACCGGGGTATGTAGTTTGTTCATATACTGCAGTGTTCTGTACCACCGCTGACAGTTTTCGTTCAACACGCACTCGCTATCTATACCTACGAACACCAGGTGTGTCACAGTGACCACAGGCTTATACATACGAGTACTGCTGCTATGATTACGGTGCATTCCACGAGCCCTGCAAGCTGCCCGCATGCATGGTCTACAATACGGTGTGGCTTCTTGGCCGCGACCGTGTGCCGACCCGCACCACCGCTCGTGCCACGACCCATCCTCTCGCCCGCGCCCCCCCCCCCTCGGTCGACGGTACAGGCGAGGCAAGCTGAGGCTCAAGCGGAAGCAGAAGCGTCGTTCGCGATCCCAGAGAGTCTGCGATTACAAGAGGGCGAGTCCGAGGCGGAGTATGACAGGAAACGCAAGAAGGTTAAGGCTCTCAAGGTGAAACCAAATACTGGGAGGCAACCCCGCCCCCCGGCCCCTGCCGCCCTAATCACCCCTCCCCGGTGGCTTGTCGGGGTTTCGTTTTGGAAAGCGGACCCTGTTGAAGTTGAGCTCAGTGGATTTTGTTGCCCTTTACGGTCCTAGCTCATCCGATTTGTTTTTATTTTTTGTCCTACAGTGGCTCATCCGATAGTTTGGTTTGACTTGTATTTTTCGTGCACGCATGTGGTCGCCGCGAGTCCAAACAGCAGGCGTGCGCGCACGTTCAAGCGGTTTTAATATTACTCGCCGGCGGTGCTTGCGATATATAGACGTCGGCGGTCCCGCGACGGATTGTGCTCACGCCGCTCGCTGGCCGATCGAATGTTGTGTATATGCTCGCGCGTTATGCCTCTTGCCCCACAGGGACGTTTCAAGTTGAAGCAGAAGGACGCCGTGGTGAACAACAAGCAGGCGTCATGGCAGGTGCAGTCCAACCCTTCCCCCCTGCTGTGGTTCTTACTTTACTTAATCGCCAAAATTGAGTCCGTATTCACACAATAGGCTCCAATAAGTCTGAAGTGGAAGAACTATCCCAGGAAAAAGAACGACTAAAAAATAATGCACATACGGTATACGCGTAATTGTACTTGGTACCGGGGTACTTGTGATTTTTTTGCTCAGGCCAGCCATTTCAGGGCCCGCTAGCTGTTGTCCTCATGTGGCGGAGCTGGTCGGCCCGGCCGGTAACCGCCCTCTCTTTTTATCTTGTAGGCATTAAGTGCGTACCAGGTATGCTATATCAGTAGTAACGTACTATCGTGCCCGATGGTTTCATTTCATTTTCACCTGACGGTTTCTTTTTTATCCAATCGTTTGATTTTATTCAATCCGACGGTTTCGTTTTTCTCCGACAGTTTCATTTTCAACCGACGGGTTTCGATTTCATCCGATGGTTTCTTTTACATTTTCACCCGACGGTTTTCCCCCCCCCCCCTCGACGGCCACAATGGCCATATGACTACGGCCATGCACGATAATGAGTGCCCCCCCCCCCCCCCCCCCCCCCCCCCGCTCGACGGCTTGGTTGTTTACCTGACTACTACCTCTATTTCCACCGCGACCCCCCCCCATCATCCCCCCCCCCCCCCCCCCCCCCCCCCCCCCCCCCCCCCCCCCCCCCCCCCCCCCCCCCCCCCCCCCCCCCCCCCCCCCCCCCCCCCCCCCCCCCCCCCCCCCGTGTCTATTGACGGCAAAACGGTATGATGTTTCGACAGAACAGCGACGCCGCCGGTACAGGCAGTACCTGAAGCGTTTTTTATCGCCTGGAAGGTTCTTCACACCGCTGTGAATTAATGCTCAGTGCGGTACTTTTGTTGGTGTCGTGGGCGGTGTCGTGGACATGCTTGCCCCTCTCAGCCCTTCCGTCCAGCCGCAATGTTGCCTTGCATGCGCGTTGAGGAGTGTTTTTGTGTTGACGCGATCCTAGTGATTTTCAGGCCAAAGACTCGCCTGTTACCAGGGGGAGCCACCCCTCCCACCCCCCCCTAAAGACTCGCCTGTTGTCACGGGGAGCCAGCCCCCCCCCCCCGCCCCCGCCCCCCTCCCTCCCCTCCCCCCCCCCCCCCCCCCCCCCAAGGAAGGAAATTCGTTTGGTGCAAGTAAGAGGGCGTTTCCACCGCGGGACTGCCTTTCCCTAATACGCCGTGTATCCATATCGCAACCACCACGCGCTGGCCTCCTGCGGCAGCGACGTCAGGGGCAGTCCGACGAGATCTAAGCCTGACTCACCCCCGCACCCCCCCCCCCCGGTGAAACCCACATAATGTTGCCCATCGAGAACGCAGGCCTTCCAAACGAAGGGCGCGAAAAAGAAGCCGAAGGGAACCATGGCCGCGGTGTCGCTCAAAACGGCCAGCATCTTCGCGTCTCCGGAAGGGTTGGAGGGCAGGGTCGGAGTGACGGGAAGCGGCCAGGGTGTGACAGAACAGGTCGCCCGAAAGAAGTTCAAGCTGAAAAAGTCAGAGTGATCCCGCTCAACGACGTACGTATATATACGTGTGCTTACTTTTGTCGTCGAAACACCCTTTTTCCTTTTTTTTTAATATATAGTCGCTGCGCGGGTTTAAAAATAATATCGCTCTGGACGGAAATATAAGGAACGTTGGTGTATAGATATCAATATATAACGGTCCTTACATTTCCTTCCATAGTGGAATCACCTTTGTAGGGCTTGGTGGAGGAAGCTTAGGTCTGCTGAGTGTGTTCAGGTTGTTGACAGCTGACGCTGGCCGCTCGAGCTAGAGAGCCGCGGACGATTTTGTTTATGATGTCCGTGTGTACCCAGTGGCGAAGCACGCGTCCAAGAGCTCCCCGTAGTAAACTGTGGTTGGTTTTAGTACGTGGTGGGGTTCCCATTGTTTTTTGGATACAGGGATCGGATTTTTTTTTTCTTCTCATTCTGGTTGTTGTCCCGCCGTGGAGGTGCACGTCTGCTGTGACGGCCACTACGCGGATTTTGGTGGATCGGCTATGGTCGATTTTGGTGGACCGGCTGTGTTCCCAACTTTAAGGTGTGATGGGCCGTTGCTCGGGCCCGCGCCTTTAGTTTAAATGCCTTGGATTTTTTTGTTGGATGTATGATATGAGACATACCGTATCACACTATTACGGGGGGCCATAGTAAATAGGACCAAATATTATCAGTGAAAATAAGGAAATATGTAGGATTTTGTGTGTACCGTAGGTCCTATTTACTATGCCCCCCCCCGTAGTAGGGTGGTAAGATAACGCACCCCCTCAGACAAATTTCCAAGCTGATTTGCTCGACAATGGGGCGAGTGCAAGCGCCAAGCAATACGTCTACGGAAATATCTCGACGAGATTATTTCCAAGGCCGCCATTCTGGTTGCTTGTGCTTTCCATTGTTACGGAGAAAACCTGTTCGGAAATTTCGGCCCAGGGGGGGGTGTGTTGTAATATCACCCTGGTCTGTTATCTTGCATGTTTCACGGCAGCAGAGCAGACGGCGTCTGTTCGGAGCTCGACCATATACGAAAACGAAAAAAAAAAAATCAAACGTGGACACCACTTCACAGGAAGCAGTGTTTTAACTCTTAGCGCAGCCGTATTACATGACGTCGATTGCACGTCGCGCGAAAAGAGAGCGGTCGGAGAAAAACAACTCCACCGCACGAGAGCCTGGTAGCGGTGCGAAAATGCGCCATGTTACTAAAAACTTTTTTGATTATTATTGAATAAAACAAACGGATTTTTGAATGTGCCGCCGCTTGTCACCGCTCTTCCAATGACGCCGCAACACACAGCCTCTTGGGTCTATTGGTGGGAGGGCGCCCGAGACCCGGAAAAGGCGTCTACTTCATGCTGATCGGGACGTCGGGCATCGTCTCCTTCAGCTGGCGGTAAAGCTCGGCTTTGTTGGGGTCCTTGAGCGCGTCCTCCAGGTTCCGCTGCCGCTCTTCTGCCTCCTCAACCATTTGCCGCCGCGCGTCGCGCATCCGTTGCTGTTCCACAGGAGGAGAGTGGAGACACAAGAGGACAGGACAGGAGAGGAGAGCGCAACGGAGGCTTTGAATCAAAAGTCTGTGCAAAAAATCTTCGAGTGATGCAAGCAGTTTCCATTTTTTTAAGGATGGGCGCTAAATCGGTGCAGGGCAACACGCGGTGACCAACACCGATTACGCCTCCGTTGCACGTGCATTCCACCTTTAGGTGGAGTACACACGTAGAAGACCACATAAATCGCCACTGCAAATAGCAGCAGTGGGGGGGGGGCAGGGGCGTTTTCCGTATGTGTGGGTGGGTGGGTGGTGCGGGGGGGGGGGGGGGGCTCGGGTGTGCTCCTCGCGCTGATTGGTGCGTACGCTGTCCACAAGACCGGCGGCGGCTTTGCGGCTGTTGCCGCCCACTTGTGTGGCGCTTTTGTTACTTCTGCCGTTAGAAAGGTCCACCTTGGGTCGCATTGTTGTACGAGCTGGTTCCAGCGACACCTAAGATATTGCATCTTCGCTTCAAAGCGCGCCGATTCTTTGGCGTTGGAGAATGAACCTTGGCAGGGTTGTTCGTCATGACAAGAAGAAAAAAACAATGAAGGGTCTTTAGTTTTGTGTTTTTTCCCTTCCGTACGTAGGTATATATATATTCGTTTTTTGGGGATTTTTCGGTAACTTTGACACGAAATATCGCACGATTTTTTCAAAAATGGGAAAGGCCCTTGGCCCTTTACTTGTTTCTTTGTGCTGTTATGGAGGGCGACATTACAATTTTTCGTTTTCCAACTCCCAAAAACCAGCGCGCTAAAGTGATTCTTCCCACAAAGGGTAATTGTTGTCCTAAGGTTCCAAATTTGCTCAAAACATTGTTCTAGTAATTTGGCAGGCGGTTTTTACCACAGCTTGGCAGGCTCGCAGGAAGGAAAAACGTGACATGGACGTCTCCCCCTTGTTGATGTGATCACGTCAAAGTTCTAGTGTCAACGTACTCGGCGTATTACATTGATATTACTATAGGAAAACTATTCCCTACCTGGTATGAAATAACGCCTCCCCAAGTAATAAGAATATGGTCACATCTCGCGCACTACAACTCGCACGCCAAAAATCTCTTCACCGACGTGTTCCCCTTGGTGATGTGGTCATGTATATATCTTCAGGGTTCAAAAAGTCAGTGTGTTCCGTTTTTTATTGCCCGAAGATGGAAACTTGCGCTTAATCCTGGAACCAGCTCGGACAGCGAAATAAAGCAGGCGATGAGATGCGATGAGCGGCAGATACTCACCTTCGCCCTGAGAAATATCATGCGCCACGTCATTATCTGACACGACTCACCAACACAACTACTACACTAGACGGACCACCGTGATGGCACGCCGTGCGACTCGACATGGCCAAGGTATTGGCCGGTACGCCCCGCAGGTAGACTCCGCTATTAGAACATGGAGCTAAATTGCTGTTTTATCTGCAAAACAGAGGTGCAAGCCTATGCTTTCCGTGTTACCGGGAAAAAAGCTGTTTTCAAGACATTCCGACCGAGAACTCTCTTGAACCCTGTAGCAGAGTGAAGGCGCACACATTGATTCCTTGCTTTAATAACGAGGGAGCTCTCTGAACCTCTCTGAACTCCGAATCGAACCCCTAAGGTTAATTACCCGCTACGACCAAGAACGGATACAACCTGCTCCCACATGCAGCTACGGAAAGAGTGACCCACCTCCTTCAGCTTCTCCTCCGGACTCTTGCGCTGGTCATCCCAAACCGCCTTGGCCCCCCGCCGCCGTGCGTGCTCGGGGTACTCGGAGGCAATCGAACCGGCGTCGCACGCCAGCGTGTCGATCTCCGCGTCGCCTTCCATCACGTTCGTCCACCACTCGAAACCAGGCTCTCCCTCCCCGGGCAGCTCCTTCTGGAGGTACAGGACCACGCTGCCACGCCTCTCTGTCGTCCACAGGCACTCGTCCACTTGGACCGGCCGGGCAAGCATCCCCGCCAGCACCGAGATCTTCTTTTCGTCGTGGCTCGCGGCAGCAGCAGCGACGACACCCGATTCGCCCTTGCCCTTAGTCGCGGGAGTTGGGGTCGGGCTTATGCCATCGGTACTGGGGTGATCGGGGCTATTCCTGGGAAGTACGGCTATAGACAGATGAGATCGGCGGATGTCTACGCTAAGGTCGCTGGCGCCGGCCCAACCGGGCACCTTCACGCACACTTGGACCTGTGCTTTTCAACGCGCGTGCGGGAATAGCCCACGGCCGGTTGGAAGGAAGGGCGCGGGGGGGGAGCGTGGTTGCGTGTCAGAGGCAGGAGCTTGTTGGGGTTGGGGAATATTCGCGCGAGCATCGTAGGCTGCAAAACTACAAAACCGACAGCACGGTTCCATAACACCCAGAAGACGCTGTTTCCCTGCGCCTTTGGCTGGGGGTCAGTGGCAGGGCAAGCGGTGACAGACGTACTTGACTAGATCGCACGTGCATCTCGGTTCACTTCTTATCAATATCCGCTCGTACGCAGTGTACAAACGACGGCGTCGTCGACAAACCCAACAGGACAAAAGCGCTGACGTTTCGTCGTGTGCTCCAGCGCTAACCGCACGTCCTCCAGCCAACCCTGCGGCAAAATCGTTACCTCGCGGATGGACTGGTTCCAGCTGTATAGACCCTCGCGACACTCGCCGCCATTGCCAATGGGGAAAGGTTCTTCGTCGTCCCCCGGTTGCCCCCCCCCCCGCTGCGCCCCCTGGTCTGACGGCCCTTGTCTTTCGTCCTGCTCTTTGTCGTCGATCAAACCGGGGCTATCGACTTTTCTCTTGGTGTCCGCGACGGCGTGATCTGCTGGTGGCGCGGAAGATTTCGGCCCAGCGTCTGGCTTCTTCGCGTCGCCTCCGCTCGAGGCGGCGGCGTCGATCGTAGTGCCCGACTTTGCTCCCATGGGGGTGCCTTCCCGTAGACAACTAGTTGAGGCATAACTTTGTCCTCCTTGCTCATGCTGTTGTTGCTGTTGTTTTTGTTGTCGTTGATGACGTCTCGTCCTGCCATCTTCCGTTTCGCTTACGGTGGAGTAATCGAGTACGCGATACAGCAGTCGACGAAGAGTGAAGAGAGAACGTGAACAATCGAAACGACGGATTGGGGGGGGGGGGGGGGGGGGATAAAACCACTCTGGTTGGGGAAAAAAAAAACCCAAGACAGGGCCTCTCCCACCAACATATCACCGACATAGTCACCGCGTTTCTTCTCGACGAGGTCAATGCACAGACGGCAACGGCCTCGGGGACAGCGTGTTCGCAATGAGCACACTATGACCGGAGGGAAAGCTTCTGCTGTAGACACGGCCCCACCCTCACGATTTAGCGCAAGGTAGGACGTACCATGTATAACTTGGTACGTATCGTGGCGGTGGGAAGTCTCTAATTTGCCATGATCAAGCTCCGCAGAAAGAAAGCGAGTATAAAACATGCCATGTTGTGGAGCTACGACTGCCGTTGCATCGTCGATAGAAGGAAGACAAGCACGAACGTGGTACTGCTGTTGTCACACACACAGCCAGGCACAGCAGCAGAGAGCAACGTACGTACGTGGGGTAAGACGCGGTACCAGTATTAGGGCGTGTCTTAGCCCTCTCTGAAGAGCATGGGAACGAGGGGAACGGAACGAGGCTGCTCGTGGTCATTCGTTCCGTTCTTATGAAAAAACACGTGTTTGGGTCCATGCAGAATCCTGGGTCTCGCCAGCCGAATCAAAACGAACGGTATAGTTTGCACATGCCACGACACCCAAGACGATGTTGTGCGCAAATTGGTGTCCACGTCCAATCTTCGGTAGTGTCCATCTACATCAAATAAGATGCTTTTTGTTCCCGTTCGGTCGGGCAGTTCGGTCCTCCCACAGAAGAAAAAGGCGTGCAACACTTCTTCCTCTTCCGAGATACACTGTTTTTCTCGGGCTGCACTGAATCTATTCGTTTTCCATTCGTTTTCCATATAACCAATCAGCACCAATTCATGCGGCCAATAATGTTCCATTCGGTTCGTTCCAATGCTCTCTCGGGGGAGATAAGACACGCCCTTATGTAAGGAACTCACCGCCGAAGAGCCTCGCTCGCCTGAGCATCGGCCACCTTCTTGTCGACCTTCTTCAACTCTCGGCGAATGCTCACATCTCCCGGCTTCAACCTCAGCGCTCGAACTAAGTCCTCTCGCGCGGCAACCCAGTCTCTGCTCCCCTGCCGTGCCGTCGACCTTCGATACAGGGCTTTCGCGGCCAATTCTCGACACCGACTGCTGTCGTCGTCGCTCTCACCTTCTCGTCGTCTCTCAACCGGCAACGAACTATCCGACAATTCGCCGCTACCTCCTCCGTCTGCACAAGCGACGGCCGCGGCTATTCCGTCCCCGCATCGCTCAAGCACGTGCGTGCAGCAGGCGATCGCGGCTGCCTCCTCGCGTAAAAGCAGGTTACACGCGGCGAGGTTGAGGTACAGGGACGGGCGGATCAAGTCCGCTCGCCTCGACAGGGCGGAGAGAGTCGTCGGGATGGTCTCAAGATCCTTCGGGGTTTGGGGGGATGGCGGGTCGGATTCCACGGCAACCTCCTTCTCCTCCTCCTCCTCCTCCTCCTTCATCTGATGCACGAGCTTCGCCAGGCCTTCGTCCACACTCGCCAGTGCCCGAAGCCCTTCAGCGTAGAGGAGGCAGGCGTCGGATATGAGGTTCTTACCCGCGGTGTGCTTGGCTAGCACTCTGCCCTTTTGAAACTCGATGTTCCCTCTGTCCTTCAGGCTCTCGGCCTCCGATAGGAAGGTACCAACCGTCTCTTCAGTGCAGCTATCTTCCGCGTCAAGAACGTCATCCGAAGCTGGAGGAGGATCACTGCAGGCCTCTTCTCTCAATGAAGCGTTGGGTTCATCTGCGGTTGTCTCCATAACAGACGGGCCTGCGCCTTGGAAAGTTGGTCGTCTCGGTTATGAGTTGAACAGCCAACAGCCGTCTGGCGAGTTCGTAAAGACTTGGAGGCTTTTTTACGTGCAAAAAATGCGGGTCCAGGGTTTTTTTCTTTTTTCCGCTCTTGCGGTTCACGGGTCATCCTCGATATCCAGGCTTTACGTTCGGAACCTATGTGCTATGGCAGTAAAAAAAAGGACTGTCATAGCCCATAGTTCGGATCCTCGGTCCTGACCTCGATATCCAGACTTTGCTTTTTTTCGGAACGTGGCAATCCTTTTCCCTGCTAGATAAACTGTTTTTATTAACTGCGCCCAGTTTTAGGGAACAGACAATAAAGCAGCAGTACAACAACAGTCACACAGCAGTAGTAGTGACCAATTAGTCAGAAGTACTTGGATATGATACGTGTACTTTTTAGGAAAAAAGGACCACAGCCTCTGGCCCAACCCCCGCATACTATTCCTTGTCGACACAACAGCAGTACAAGTATATTCCTATCGCACCAACCGCAGCTCGAGCACCTGTACTCGCACATGCTACTGTGAGTGTCGACAGAGAAGGACCCCTACGAGTACTACTGCTGCTACGTTAATTTTAGTAGACTACCTGGTACGTAGTAAACGCCCCCCGGGGCGCTACGATTTTGCAGGTGTAAAAAGACGCCCCGGGGCGTTACGTAGTAAACGCCCCCCGGGGCGCTACGATTTTGCAGGTGTAAAAAGACGCCCCGGGGCGTTTACTGTTGAAACCGGGGCGTTTTCTAAAAAAAAAAAACAAAAAATCGGGGATTTTGGCCCCCCCGGGGCGATACGAAAAAACAAGAAAAAAATCACACACCTCTCACGCACACAGCAACAACAACATCAAGTCAGCAGCATTGCTGCAGGTCAGGTGTTGTTGCTCATGTCGCAACCCAGCAGCACCGACAAGGTACACATCACCGACAAAAGTACTGACGATCAATCACACTCTTGGGGAAGCTTGCGTCGTCCTAGTGAAGCGGCGCCCACGGGGGAAGGCACATGCCGGCCCCAGTTCCCGCGCCTGTTGCTCAGGTGGTACAGCGCGGACCAGTCAGTCCCTTGTGTTTACCCTCCGATATTCGAAACTGGATAGAGCATTCAGTGGGGCCGAAGGGGCGGCACTCCCCTACTCGACAGCGATGAAGCTCAGGGTGATCGACTACATACACCCGCCTCCGCTGCAACGGCGGCGGCCTCGTGGGAAACCGTGGCTGTCCGCTTCTGACTTTGTCTCTTTTGCTGTTGTTGCCCAAAACATGACCAAAACCCACATCCCAGGCATGAAGTTTCCAATGAAAAGCACACCTTCGCCTGTTTCGGAAACAGCTTTTTTCAATCTCCCACACTCAAAAGACTTGCCAGCTCGGCCCCGGGGCGTTTATCCAAAACAATGTTAGGGGGGGCGTTTACTGTGAGGCCGGGGCGTTTTTCGCAATTTTTTTTTTTGACAGGGGGCTTTTTACTCCGGATTTTGCCCGTTTTCGCTAAAAATAGCGCCCCGGGGCGTTTACCGTGAGGGGGGCGTTTACTCCTATTATTACGGTATATAGGTATGTATGTTATGAGACTTAGATTACGGACTAAGACCTTAACATGTATGCAACAGATGTTCATCAACTAACTGACTAAGGCTCACTCTTATCGGAGAGCTTTTCATCCAGATTCTTTTTGGAAATAATTGGAGATATGTATCAAGATACGGAAGCGTTCCGTCACTATTCGTGAACTTCTCCAGAAGCAAAAAATCATGTTTATTAAACTTCACATATTTTGAAAGAAAAATCAGGAAAACCTGCAAATTAAAAAATTGCGCGAAAAAAAAGCATGGAAATTATGGGGAAAAGCTCTCCGATAAGAATGACCCTAATTATCGGCGTCCCCGGTGGCTTGGTAGGTGGTCCGCGTGCCTGTCAAGATCAATTTCTTGGGTTCAAGTCTCGCTGAGTGCATGCTCGTAGGGACTTTTTCTTGCATAAAAAATTGATAAGCGGAAAGCGCGAGAGCGTGAGTTGGCTACATTCGATGAAAATCGACGAGCAGTGGGAATGCTGAACCCTATGCGCGACAAAAACTAAAGGCACGTACCGGGGGGGAGAAGGGACGACACCTGTGACCACGGCTTGTCCAGAAGATCGTGGAGGGTAAAACCTCCTACAAGTGGGCTGGAAAGTAAAAGTGACGGATAAAAAAAAAAAAAAAAAAAAAAAAAAAAAAAATTGGGCAAAAAAATGTGAAGTTTCGAAAAAAATGCATGTCTTCGCAGGTCTTCGCAATGTTTCGCACCACCGAAAAGTAAATTCTTGAAAGAGAAAAACCAGGTAAGTAAGCGTGATTAGCCCCGAACCAAGTGCAAGATGGATGTGTAGCTTTAAGCTACGGAAACAGCGTTTGGTTATGGTACTGTTTTTAAACGAGACCGAAAAGCCGTTAAATACCGGCTCAGGTGTTGGGATCGTATTTGTAGTACTTGGGAGGGGTATCTTAGATGGAAAATCGGGTTTTCCCAGCGAGGCACGAGCCTTGCTTGCAGTCTCTCATCGCGTTGGAAAGGACTAAAGCTGCTCTTCTTCTATCTCTAACTAGTCAACACACGTGGGTACCCACGAGTTCCTGCTCAATAGGCTAACCCAACAAGGGATACAAAGTGTCCCGACCTTGAATTTAACAAGTGGCGTCGTCGGCAAGACTCCAGCATGAGGAAATTCACTTTCTGTGAAAAGCGTTTTCGTGGAGGACGTGAGATTCGAACTCATGCCCAAGGACTCATGTGCTGCCGATGACGCCAGTTGTCAAGGTCTTAGTCCGTTGGGCTACTAGTAAAAGCTTAACCAATCGGCTACCCAACCTAGGCCTTAAAACAGTTTCGCCTTTCGCGATTCACAACCTACCAAAATGGTACAGGTAGGAATCACATTCGTTTCCATAACCACAGCGTTCATAACCTTTGTCCCTTCGTGATCGCGAAACAAACCATCAATAGTAATTTTTCTGTCACGAGTCACGAGTGCGTCTCCTCGACAGGAAGATACTATTTTACCGGTACAATTTTAGATTATTTTCGCGTTTGTTCTACCACCTACTCTAGTTGACACGCCAAAAAAAAAAAAAACAGGATGTCCGTCCGCTAAAGTCTTTCCGGACGTCCCTGCATCTCGATCAGGTCGAGTCTACCCTGCACGTTATAATTTTTCAAAGAGAAGTCGGTGTGTCGCGAAGCCGCCGCCTGCGCACGGCATGCCAAAACGGAACGGTCCATTGTAAGTATGCCGTCCCGAGATGCTCAAATGGTACCAATATTAGGTTGTCCAACCTTAACCTCCCGCAGAGCGGACGAAAACAACCGCGCGCACACACGCAGCAAAGCGCCAAGCAGTCCAGCGATCAATGCGTGTTCACATAGCACCTAGGCCATAAACCGCCTGGATAGAGCCTTCTTCTGACTCATGTGGTATTTCCCCGAGCTCTGAGGCTACTACATACAGCTCGCGAACACAGAAACTGACGCCTTTATGGCGGCAAAAAGGCGAGCACGCATCACACACACTATATACGTGCGGCCACGAGCAAGTACCGCTATCATAGCCGACAAACTCTGCTGGAAAAAAAAAAACTGTAAACGCAGCAGCAGTCCCTACTCCAACGCGTACCCGGCCAAGAAAAGCACGAAAAAACGCGGCGAGGCTGCCGAATATGATAAGGTTCTTCTGGCCGCCGGTCATCTTGTTGGCGCCGAAGCCGTAGTTAAGGTTGTCCTCGAAACCCGCGATCGTCTTGGTCTGAGCGACGAAGGTGTCCTTCGGTGCCTTGCACACCGGGCACAACCACGTCGACGGGAGGTCGTCGAACTGCGTGCCCGCCAGCGCTCCCTGCCCGCTCTCCGTGGGCTTGTACACGAACGAGCACTGGAGGCACTCGTAGTCGCCTTGAGGACGTGCGAAGGGCGCGCGGGCGCGGGGGCGGGATGCAGGGTGGATTCGTCAGAGAAGCAGACAAGCGAATGTGGTGAGTGGAGGGGTAAAGGGGAAACATGTATACAAACATACTGCTGTACCAAGTAGTGGCTTTTCGTGAAACGTTCGTCGTCTCGCGACGTGGTGTATTCATCAACACCAGACAGGATTCTAGTCGTGGGTAGGCAACCCAGTTGTTTTGACAGCACACTGATAGTTTGGCGGAGACATGAGGGGCGGGGCCTGTGGCTCTCCGAACTATAAGAATATTGTGTTGGTACCGCAAATCGAATGAGTATCATTCGCGTAGCTTGTCTCCAGTCTCAATTAATGTATCGATGTGATTAATAGTCATTTTTGGGGGAGGGACGGTCTGCCCAATAAGTTGCCATCGCCGAGGTTTCCAAGGTGAATCGGCCGTTACCGGGGAAAAATCGCGAGAAACCCGTTAGTGAACAAATAACACAACTTCCTGGCAGAAAAGCTGCGCAATAAAAACAGGCAGATGAAGAACCGAAAACAAAAAAAGCAAGGGGAAGACACGGTGTTAGACAACGGACACCCCTGCTACGAAAACAACAACTCATGATAGACGGAGCCTGGTCGAGGAAGCGAAGACAGGGGTCTGCCATTAATAGCCGGATAGCAGACAAACACACAAAAAAAAGCAAGTCCCTTGAAATAATCCGTTGCCATTAGTGATGAGGGCAAGAGACTTAAGGAAACCCGCCCAACTAACAAATGCATACCGTATGAACGCCATGGTTCTCCACCCTATATTTACATTTGGCCCGGCACCACAGAAGATAGCCGACAAACGGACGGGGGGGGGGTTCACTGGCCACTCAAGTCCATGAGTGATGAGAGACGATCAGTGCTCTAGAGAGGTGACCCATGGCTAAGCTGTCAACGACAACTAACCCGAACGCAACACACAATCAACATATTTACGGATTGGCAGGGATATGATAGACCAAAAACGCCGCCGAAAGTGATCGCTTCGAACTACCTAGAGCGCGGCGAGGCGATGCTACGAGAGGCCACTTCCGACGACGCCGGGGGCGTGCTCATTTGTTGCTCGCCCTGGTGTCATTAGACCGTCGACCGGGGGGTGTACTCGATAGGAGAGATGTACTCGATCTCATGCATGGCCGTAGTCGTATGACCATAGACCCTCGCATCCCTACAATGCCGGGACGGAGCATGTCGGATTTTCACCGACCAGGCAGACATTGCTTGGCACCAAGCGCGAAGCGCCGTGAGGTGTCCGGCGAGTCGCATGAAGGGTGAGCTGCATCCTACTAAGAACCGCTTGTGAGGCGGACTTGCATATGGATGACAGCTTCACTGAGTTAGTTTAATTTCCGGTGTAGCCACTTCCAGAGACAGCAATGGGAGTACCATGTAACTGCCTCTTGGGTGTCTTACCTTGAACACTACGTTATACGATCAATTTCCTTGTGCAGAGTAAAGGTTCTTTACCTCGCACAAATGATCTAACTAGACGACCAGCTGTGGGCGACCGCCAAAAAAACAAAACAAAAAAAACGGTACCCTGGATGTCTAGCTCACGTAGTGAGCGGCATGTTTTACAGTGTCGTTGCCAACCGACACCAATCCAAAGGGGGGACGGGGGACCGTCGACCGGGGGGGGGGAACACGCGCATTACAGCAATTCAACAGTGCTGAGAACAGCAGTTCGTTCGTGCTCGAGCTCTGCTCTTGGAGCTTGGAAATAACCAAAACTGACTCATGTTGTTAATGTTTTCTTCACATTAAACCGTTCTTTCTACCCGTCGACATCCAGCATAACCAGTGTCCGTGCCGATTCTTCAATCCTAGATAGATACAAGTTCTGTGGTCACAAAGCTACGCCACAGCGATACTACGTTGCCACGTATGCAATGCAATGCCATGTCATCATACTGCGTACGACAGGCACGACATACACATTCCATGACCTAGATAAACTAAACGAAACAAAGAGAAAAAAACAAAAACAAGGACAATTCGAAAGAGAAAAAGAAACAAGAAAAATGAAACAAATATATACCTGGTATATGTATATATAGCAACAAACCATCGTACCCCGCCCGCAGGGGATCTGGCAGACACTTGAAAAGAAGGAGCTAGACAAAAAAGGAAAAAGAAGAAAACACCACTAGTCGTCAACAGAGTAAGACTAAGAACCAAGGGAAAATAACAGGCAAACCAAACAAAGCACAAGGCATGCTCCAGGTAGCGGCAGCAGAGTATGGTACGAGTAGCACAGCCAGGGTCTCCCTGCTGGCCCGCCTGGTACCTTGCTACCCTGTCTGCCACCATCGTCCAGCGTCGACTATGCCCGGCCCCTCGGCGTCAGACAATACGAAACAAGCAAAGCAGGCTCGTCATCCACCCACGCCACACGACTCCTTCAATAAGGCTTATCAATCGGAGAAAGGAAGACAAAGAAAATATAATGAAAATCACATAGGGTCAGCGCAAAGAAGAAAATAAAATGAAACAAAAAAAAAAACAAAAACAACAGGAAGACAAAGAAAGACCACGTTCGAACCAGCTGCACCAGTTGGTGGTACGAGTAGTATAGGCATGTTCTACTTCTTAGTCTGCCCGGTACCTGGCTACCCTATCTGCCATCTCCTTCCTACTTTCGTCCACTGCAGTTTCCCTTCTACTCTTCTTCCCCCCCCTCTCCGCATTCCCTTGGTCGGGTTCTCTGCTACTCCTCTTGTTGCCCCTCCTCCCCCCATTCCCTTGGATATCACCCACGGCGGATGCGCGGCGCTGCCTACTCAGCTCAGCCTCAGCCTCGTGCCACCTCACCATGAACCGTTCGGCTGCTTCCAGGATCCCATGGTACCACTTCCCCGCCTTTTTTGCAGCAGTGGGCCACAGCGCGGTCTCAACTCCAAACACCAAGGGAGCAAGTTCCGTTGACCCTTCGGTGGCTCGGAACTCCCTAATGTCTTCGACTATGCATCTATGCCAAGTCTTAAACTGTCTGCCAGGTCTCGGGTTCTCCCCACCAGCAATCGTCCCGAACATTACCCGACTGGGTAATCGATCCTTGCTTTGCCGTGCCATCCCCCCCGCGAAGAAGAGACGCCGTTTGCGGATGGTCGTTTCGATGCTCTCTCAACGTGTCATCTTGAGGGCCTTCGCGTACGAGAGGGTGGCATGGTCAGTACGAAGTCGGCGCTGGAAGCCAATTACTCGCAACAGGACTTGGTGGTGAGCCGTTCGAAGCTTGGCAAAGTGTTCCGCTCTGAGGGTCCACGTCACACACCCGTACAGCAGGGTCTCAATCACCTCGGCCTTCAGCATTCGGACTTTCAGGCTAAGGGGGGCGGTCGTCCTATCATACAGCTCCGGGCCGAACCGTTTGAGGCATGCTCGCATGAGACGGATCCGTCCGTCGATTCCCACGCGAGTAGTAGGTACATATATACTGTACATAAATACGTACCTATCGATAACCGAACGTATAGCACAACGGGGACGCCCTGATATACAAGGAGCAGGGTGACAAATATAACAGGAACGGACATGTATTGATTGTGCTCAGAAACTGGATGGAGACGTTACATCTAATATTAGGGAGTTCCATATATTGATATAGGATTATAGGGGAGGGATATTTAGTCGGGTATTCGGGGGGATAAACGGGAGGTTTATTCCCGCGTCATGCTGGATAATAACCTGCATACGATGCATGAGCTGTCACTCGACAGCTCGGATATAATATAAGAGGAGTTCCGTGTTACTGTCGGGAGTCAACCACGCGTTCCCGTGCCAGCTGCGCCTATACCTTTAGAGATCAATCAACACACTAGTGAGTCCGGCGATCTTCTATTGGCAAGCGTAGCCAAGGCCAACCTAGAGAGGTGGGAACCTGCTTCGGCATGCTTCGTTTCGAGGATATGCCCAGTCAAGAAGCCAGCGTGGAGAGTGAAAAGATCATAGAGGAGATGAGGAAGAAAAATAGAGGTCCTGGAAAGGACGATGGAGGAGCAGAGACTACGCGCCGAGAGGGACGCGCAGGGAGCAGGAAAGGAGGGGGGGGGGGGCGGTGGGGGGACGAGAGGAGAAGGAACTGCTGGAAGACAACAAGCAGCGTCGACGGTGCCGACACCTGGGCTGGAGGCCCGATCAGGCATGTCATTACCTTCTTTGTACCGCCCAAGTTTGTCCCAGTCGAGACCCCCGAAGTTCGATAATGTAGAGGCCCACTTTAGCATGTGGCGTAGTAAGTGTTTGGCATACCTATCATCGCTTGGGTGCTTGCATGTACTCAGTAGCACAGCAAACCCAGTTATGGTGGGTGACATGAGGGTTTCGCCGGAGGAATTAGCCTCCAGACATTCCCCCCAGGAGATTAGGGACGCGAGATTGGTGTATGGATTGATGATGGAGGCCATGACAGGATACGATATGGCTGAGTTTAGAATGCAGAAGGCAATGTCTCCGAGTGGTGCTTGGAAGGAGTTGGAAGACTATTACATGCCGAAGACGATAGCAGCAACACACAGATTGAGGAGGGAGTTTGATACCATCCGAATGGCTGAGGACGAAAACCCCTTGCTGTTCCTAGGAAGGGTGGACAAGGCAGCAGATGAGCTGGCGATGTTAGGATGTGGTAAGAGTGCAGAGGAAGTAACCCGCCACATTGTTACCAACCTCTCATCTTTGTATACTATTCAAAGCAAGTCAATTATTTCCCGCCCTTCCATCCCCCGTTCCGAGATCGATGAGATCATCCGTGACGCGCATGCTAACGGCAAGGTAGAGAAGGAGATGGTTTCTAGGGCGTTGGGCGTGCAGGGAGTGGTAGATCAGCATGCCTTGTACGCCGGAGGTGCGCAGCCTGCCGGTGGCGGAGGTGCGGGTCCAGGAGGGGGAAGGAGGAACAGGAGAGGCGGGAGGCTCAAGGATGGGCAACAGCAGCAGCAGCAGCAGCAGCAGCAGCAGCGGCAGTATCAGCAGCAGCAGCCCCAGCAGCAGCAGCAGCAGCAGCAGCTCCAGCAGCAGCCCCAGCAGCAGCAGCAGCAGCAGCAGCTCCAGCGACAGTATCAGCAGTATCAGCAGCAGCAGCAGCAGTATCAGCAGCAGCAGCCCCCAGCAGCAGCAGCAGCACCAACGGCAGCAGCAGCAGCCCCAGCAACAACAGCAGCAGCACCGTCCCCATCAGCAACGTGGCAACCGGGGAGGAGCTTCGTCGGGGGGGATAACCGGCCCCAAATGGCGTTGGGATGCCGTGGCCTGCAGGTACCGTTGGGATGACTCAGCCCCAGACCCCTTCGGTACGGGTGGAGTAGTCCCCCCCATGGGTTGGGTACCTACCGACCCACCACCAGGGACGTTGCCGCCGATGCCCCCGCCACCCGCAGCGGCTCCGGCAGGCTGGGGTCCCCCACCGAACAACACATGGAGGCGCAAGGGGCCCTGCTTCCGGTGCGGCAGACCGGGCCACCATGCCGCGGAATGCCAGGCAGCTCCCGCGCAAATGAATGTCGCTTTCCCGGGTGCCGCCTAACCTCAACCCGCCCAACAACCATACTACGGAGGTGGCTGGCTGCAGGAGACGCCCTACGGCAGTGGTGGGTATACCTCGGCCGGAGCTTCCCCGCCACAACAACCCTCCTTCAGCACTTCCCCATCCCCTGGCCCAGCGAACAACGGCAACCCTACGCCTACGTTCGATCCGCACCTCCTCACCGCGCAGTTTGCGCACCAAGGCAAGGCGACTGATGATTTGTTTTGGGTTAATGGGGAGAGAAGAGTGGGTAGCGGATTCGGGAGCAACCTTTCATGTGACTGGTAACCCTTTTGGTATGGTAAACTGTACTCCCCCTCCCCCTGGTAAGAGCCGTTTGGTGGTCGGTGACATGAGGTCACTGAAGATAGAGTACGTCGGCCAGATTCCAATTGTGATGCACAGCTCTCAGGGTGACGTTCAAGTTAGGCTGATGGACGCAGCATACGTCCCCGGTGTTCGCTTCAACTTATTTTCGCTTCATACAGTAATGTTGACATGCCTGGTGACACTTGATACTCAGGGAGCTCACAAGTTGAATGGACAGCTGTCTTTCGTGCGTAGGGACGCGGGTTCATACGTAGACGCCACGCGGATTGTAGAGACCCCGATTGCTGCCGCTGTTTTGGCTCCTGGAAAAATGAGGAGGATCGATGTTAACGACCTTCACGTTGCCCTTGCCCACTCCCATGCTGACACTCTCCGTGAGACGGCACGCCAGATGGGCATTAAGGTTTTCGGGGAGTTGGTTCCACGTGCTGGGTGTTCAGAGGCGAAAGGGAGGAGGATGGCGGTGCCGTGGACGACCGAGTGCCGTTCTACCAGGCCTCTGGAGCGTCTGTTCGTGGATCTATCGGGACAACAGCCTACGTCTGCTGGCGGTGCGCAGTACTTGATGATGATCGTCGACGACTACTCGCGACTGGGGTGGCCATATTTCTTGAAGCGGAAGTCCGACGTCCCGAAGGTCTTCGCTGGTTTTCTGGCCGACATCAACGCGAAGGGTGTGCCGTCCATCGTGGAGTGCCTTCGCTCGGACAACGGCACCGAGTTCACCAAGGCGGACTTCGTGGAGTTGCTCATCCACCACGGCATCCGCCGCGAGTACACGCCCGTCGATTCTCCGAAGCATGACGGGGTGGTCGAGCGACGGATCGCCATGACGCTGGAGCTTGCATTGGCGTCCCGCCTGGAGGCCACCCGCCTGTTCGGCGATGCAAGGATGCCGGCGACGCAGTCCCTCTGGGCTGAGTCATGCGTGTACGCGAGCGATGTGATCAACATGACGGCGAGGGTAAGGGACAAGCCGGAAATGCACTCGCCGTACCGCAAATTCTACGGGAGACCACCGTTTGCGCGGCTGCTCCCGTTTCTGAAGCCGGGTTTCCACCACGTCAGGAGGTCCCTGAAGACCGAGCCGAAGGCGGAGGCTTGCTTCTACCTCAACGGTGGCAACCACCACGCAGCTGACTGCAGCAAGATCCTGCTGATGTCTGGCCGAAGGTCGTTCTCCCGTGACATCACTTGGGAACACCCGAGGAAACCGTTTGTGGGGTTACTGCCTTCGGAGGAGGAGAGCTCCCCGCCGCCGCCGTCCCCGTCGCCACCGCCGCCGGGTGCGCCGGAGCCTCTGAGGGGCCCCGACGTATGGCCCGAGCCACCGTCCCCATCTCCACTGCTGCCGCCGCAACCGCCGTCATCACCGCCGCAACCGCGGCCGCCGCCGCCGTCGCCGTCGCCGCCGCCATCGCCGTCACCGTCGCCGTCGCTGCCGCCGTCATCGTCACCGCCGCCGCTACAGCCACCGTCACCGCCGCCGCCGTCGCCGCCGCCGCCGTCGCCGCCGTTATCATCGCCGTCGCCGTCGCAGCAGTCACCGCAGCCACAGCTTTCGCAGCGTGCTGCCCGGGCACTGGGTTCTTAAATCCCGGACCCGGAGGATGACGATGTGCTGAGGGGGCGGACAAGGGGGGAGACTGCACGACACCAGGAGAGCGGTGGCGCTGTGCAGAGAGGGCGGACTAGGGGGGAGACCGCACGACACCAGGAGGGTGGTGGCGGTGTGCAGGGTGATCGGGCCAGGGGGGAAGCTGGGCGACACCCGGAAGGTGGAGATGTGCTGAGGGGGCGGACGAGAGGGGAGGTTGCGCGGAACCGCGAGGCTATGGGGCATGGGCTGCTGTCGTTGATGGCAGCACGGGAAGGCATAGGCCATGTACTTTTCCACCAAGCCCCACCGCGCGAGAACCCTCCCTTTCCCACACGCCCGGCGAGCGAACTTTCGACGCCGAACTCGTATGCTGAAGCGTGTGCGGACGAGTATTCGGCCACCTGGAGACAGGCGATGGACAAGGAGTACCATGGACTGGCGGACGCGGGGACGTTTGGAGCGACGCAGCAACCAGAGGGGCTCAACGTCATCTCGGCGAAGTGGGTGTTCGCCTGGAAGTCCAACGAGCATGGTGACGTGCTGCGGGCGAAAGCAAGGCTGGTGGCACGAGGTTGCAAGCAGCGTGAGGGTATTGATTTCTTTGAGACTTTTGCTCCGACGCCTGCAGCGTCTTGTTTCCGTTTGTTGGGTGCTATTGCGTGCGAGTTGGGTTTGGATTTGTGTCATTTTGATGCTGAGCAGGCGTTCGTGCAGTCGAGTTTGGATGAGGATGTATTCATGCGACCACCCCCCGGCTGCGGCGAAATGTCTGGTAAGGTGGTCAGGTTGAATCGCAGTCTCTACGGCTTGAAGCAAGCGTCGAGGTCGTGGCACAACCACCTTCTCACTCACATGAAGAGTCTAGGATTTGAGCAGAGCCCCGCTGACGCGTGTGTCATGAGGTTGGTCGAGTCGGGCTGTCTCCATTGTAACGGTAGTTCATGTGGATGATATTTTTGCTGTAGGACTCAAGGCTAGATGCGATCAGTTCTGTGAAGACCTGAACAACCTTGTTCCGATCAACAATCTGGGCGAGTTGCGGTGGTATGCTGGTTGTTGTTTTTCGAGGGATTGGGATGCAGGTACTTTGACGATTTCGCAGCAGGCGTTCGCTGAAAATACCGCGGCGAGGTTTGGTGTTAGTTCTGGGAGGAATAACCCGCTTTCGACTGGTGTGAAGCTCGAGGAGTTTGACGAGAATGAACCCGTGGGCGATTGGCCTTTCCGCGAGTTGGTGGGGTGCTTGATGTGGCTTGCGAACCAAACACGACCGGATATTGCGAACGCGGTGAGGGCGGTAGCGAGGTACACGAATAGGCCGAGGGAAGTACACTGGAAGACAGCAGTCGGTATTTTAGAGTATGTATTTTCTACGAGTGATTTCGGCATTACGTTCCAGAAGGGTAGAGGGCTTGAGCTGGTAGCGTTTGCAGATGCAGACTATGCCAACAAAGCCACTGACAGGAGGTCAGTTTCCGGTGGGGCTATCATGTGTGTTGGGGCGTGTGTGCTGGTTTTCTAGGACGCAGAAATGCGTCACACTCTCAACCACTGAGGCCGAATATGTAGCACTGGCAGACACTATCAAGGAGGCAATGTTCATGCGCTATGTATGGAGTTTTATTTTTCCGGGGTTTGGGGAGAGATGCATTGCGGTTTTCGAGGATAACGAGGGGGCAAGGCACCTGGCACAAAATCCAGTGTGCGCGTCGAATTCGAAGCACATCGACGTACGACACCACTTTTTGCGCGAGCATATTTTTAAGGGGGAGTTTGTTATTGCTCATGTAGAGTCGGAGAAACAGCGTGCAGATTTCTTGACAAAGCCGCTCAACAACACAGTGTTCCGCTACCACCGGGATTTTCTGATGAATATTTGACGCGGTTTTTTCCGAGGTGGAAGGTTTTATGTTATTTTTGAGTGAAGGATTTGTCTGAACTACGTATAAATCCGAAGATGCTGCCGTTTTTCCCTGCCTAATTCCGAGGATGATACCATTTCGTTCCTGGTGATGGATTTCGACGAGAGTTTTTGGTGTTTTCGAGTAGTCCCCACGTCAAATAAAATTCAAGTGAAGGAATGTATGCTATCTCGCATTACCGTCGCGATCTGTGTATCTATGGCGGGAGTAGGGGGCAAGGGGAGACCCTTGTCCGAGGGAACGGGGTTCCTTGCGATCTCTGGCATTTATTTTCTTGGCTTAATTTTTATTTTGATGAGTATGACTACTGTGATATTTGATATGATTTGCATTAATTCCTCATTAAATAGAGGGAGATTTTTTGGATAAGGTTGAAGAGAGACTATGAAGCGCCTGGGGGCGTGTGCGGTCCATAGAAAATGTTTTCTGACTTGGAGCGTTTGGACAGTATTTTGGAAATTGAGAGTTTGATTTTTGGTTCTGAGTGAAATTATGTTTCTGAATTTCGTATGAGTTGGTCATAATATTGAGATGTTTCCACCCAGCGGAGTCGTACATTGTAGTGTACAGAGCTGGGGGGATACTAAAGTATGGTCGTGTATAATGAGCAGGGGGGATATTGATTGTGCTCAGAAACTCGATGGAGACGTTACATCTAATATTAGGGAGTTCCATGTATTGATATAGGATTATAGGAGAGGGATATTTAGTCGGGTATTCGGGGGGATAAACGGGAGGTCTATTCCCGCGTCATGTTGGATAATAACCTGCATACGATGCATGAGCTGTCACTCGACAGCTTGGATATAATATAAGAAGAGTCCCGTGTTACTGTCTGGAGTCAACCACGCGTTCCCGTGCCAGCTGCGCCTATACCTTTAGAGATCAATCAACAACATGACATGGGCCGTTCCCCGGCAACATCTGCGGCATCCTCGGCCGTCTCGCTTCCTTTGCTCGCCAGTTACTGAAGCAAGCAGCACACTGAACAACAAGCAAACGGGAGCGAGTGTAGCCCGCTGACTGAATTCCAGGGTGTATGACTTCGGCTCCGAAGCAAGGGCAACAACGGCATTGCGGTTACAGGGGGGGGTGTACTCGATATCATCATTAATGGCGGTAGTCGTATGATCATAGATAGACCCTCGCATTCCTACAATGCCGGGACGGAGCACGTCGGGTTTTCACCGACCAGGCAGACATTGCTTATTGCACCAACCGCGAAGCATCGTGAGGTGTTGGGCGAATCGCATGAAGGGTGAGCTGCATCCTACTAAGCACCGCTTGTGAGGCGGACTTGCGATAGATGACAGCTTCGATTGATTTGTTTTCTGGTGTCGCCACTTCCAGAGATAGCAATGGGTATCCTATGCAACTGCCTCTTGGGTGCCTTGCCATCAGTGTTGTGAACCGAAAACCGAAAAGTCGTTCTTTCGGTCGTTTTTTTGTCGGTTTTTCCAACCGAAAACCGACGTGTTTTAGTCGGTTTTTCGGTTGCAAAACAACGAAACCGGAAACCGACTCAGTTTTTCTTTGCCTTTCCCCCCCCCTGTCCCCTACCCCAATAACGCCTTCTTATCCGTACCGAAACCCGTTTAGTACGTATGGATACGCCCCACGCGACACAGCCAGCACACAGCCCACAGCCAGCACGCAGCCCGCATCCCGCAACAGCAGATCAGCACGGCACACAGAAGCAGCAGTGGTAGCAGGCAGCAGCAGTCGCACAGGGCACAGGGCACGGTGCGCCGCGAGACTGCGAGGGATAAATCATGTCGAGTGCAGACGGCAGTGCTGGCCTTTTCGCCCGCTAAACTGTCGCGCAGTCGCCCTCTGCCTAAAATAATACTTGTTCGTGCTCACAGCCCCCTTTGAGCAAGGTAGATTTCTTCATGGCGTTAGCTGTATGCTGCAAGTTGTGTCTTCATGAAATACATACCTGGTACCTGGTATTAATAGTGTAACTACGTAGTGACACATTATGTCATCTACGTTATGACAACCCAGCCAAGTACCCTCGCACAATCCTGCTAAATGTTTTTATTGTAGCAACAAACTGCTGTACCTGTAGTTATTGTTTGCTGCAGAATATAAGCACGTCTAACGTACCAGTATAATAGCGTATGTCGGCCTGTACCGTGTGGCGCAGCAGACGCATGTACTGCAGGAAGGCCACTTGACACCATAAGATCATGCCACATTATGCCAACACATGGACACCGAACCCTTCGAAATACTGACCATTTGGTTGGTTTTGACAAGAAATCGACCGAGAAATGTTCGGTTTCGACTTCGTTTTTTTTCGGTTTTAACTGACCGAAACCGACCAACTTTTTCGGGAAAAACCAAAATACCGACCGAGCCACTTTTCAATCTCGGTTCACAACACTGCTTGCTATATCATATATTGGGGGGGGGTTAAGAGTAGCGTCCAGCCGATGAACGTATAAGGGAATATTGCGGTCAACTGGTCAAAGCCAAACGCGAATTCTAGATTGGTTGCAAGTATTGATATCGTTGACCGGGGGAAATAAGACCCGGTAGCGAAAGGTCGCTCTTGGCTAAACATAGCCTACCCAACTCCTCTTTCTTATTTTGTTCTCCCATTTATTATCTTCGCCCCTTCTTTTCTCTCTCTCCTACAGTAGTCGTAACTCCGATCCGGGGTCACACCTCAAGCTCTCCTGCCCCTTCCCCAATACAGTTCGTGCCTTCAATTTTATCGCGAGAAGACTTCAGCCCTTTCTTCCCTCGTCGACTCGCGTCGAATCTCGCCTACCGACGCTACGCGCTTTCGTTCGTAAGTGGATGCCTTTTTGGTATTTTTGAAAATAAACATAATTATCACCAGGGTTGGATTTGAACTCCCGGGATCATTTCTATTAACAATAGAATAACTCGAGGGTACCACTGAGTCACCGGGGCGGGCGGCTGGCAACAACCGAAAAAAGGACAGCAAACCAACATACCAGCTACTTGTTGATGACGGGTTCTGGAGCATCAGCTCTCTGGCACTGCCGCGCTGACAAGGTCAGCGCGGGGGTAATAGCTCTGGGTGGGAGCCGTCCCTTGGTCGTGGCAAGAGACCCAAAAAGTTACATCGATGGCGGCAAGACTAAGACTGCGGCACTGTTATTACTGATAGGAGTGATGGACATCGGGTGGTACCCGGTACTTGCTGTTTACAGCAGTGGACACACTTACATATGACACCATCGGGTAGAGCCACAGCGACACATCAGGAACACATGGTATGAACTCCGTGCGCACGCACACCTTGCATGGAGGCATCGGCTGTTCGAAAAGCCAGACATCACGCGTGGCAACAACGTCGGCGACACACTCCCGCGCCCACTGCTGTAACAGGTGCAGCACACAAAATAGTGCATACACGGCTGTACTTGGTTGCTGTATGACACTTGGAAGCGATTTTCAGATTATACCTTCTTCCTTCATGGTTCCTGTTTTTTCTCAAGGCACGTTCGTTCCGAATGTTTGGCATACGATATCATAAATCGAACACAAGATCAGAGAACGCAAGAAGCAGACGAATGAGGCACAAGGGACTACTCAAGAGACTACACGTGAATGCTCAAGTTTGACGACATGCATACCAGCGCTCGCCGCCACTCTCAACACACCTGTTGCCACGGTAATGAATTTCTCCTTCGAGCGTAGGCGTTCGATCTCCTCCAGCTTTGCCTTCTGGGCCTTCTCCATCTCGGTGAGAGGCTTCTCGGGCTCCTTTTCCTCCCCCCCTCCTCCTCCTCCTCCGCCGCCGCCCCCTCTCCTCCTTCTTCCTCAACGGCCGGAGCTGCAGCGCCCTCGGCCGACACCTCCTCTCCAGCGAACATGGTCGACACTAACGTTCTCGATCGCTGCAGCGCGCGAACGGACCGCGTGCTTTGGCTGCGCGCGGGCTGCGCGCGGTTGGTCATGACACATCGCGGAGACACTGCAACTCCGTAGGTAGCGCAAGGGTATGGGGGGGGGGGGTATCATGTTGAACGGAGAGACGTGCAAGAACGGACCAGGGAATTGATAAAACGAAACACGTCACTCAGAAAAAAAGCACAGCAGTGACGAATGGGGAATGACGACAAGACGACGCCGCACGTCGGCGACAACAGACTCCTGGACATGGCGAGCAATGAGGGCGTTACAGCTCTGGCCTAGCTTTGTCCGCTAGGGGCTGGAGGGTGGGGTAGGCTGTACACTGCGCACTCAGTGACGAGTACTATACGCTGGCTTCTTGGATCTGACGGGAACATGTGCACTTGTTGTCTTGTCGTCCAGAATAAGATAAACATAACGATCAGCAGTCGTGACCTCACCTTGTAAAAATCCACGCGCCGCCGTGGCCAGAAGGGCCACGCCCACGGAAACAGAAGCGGAGGCTCTCATTCTTCTTCGGCACAAGCTCTGTGTGTACCCAGCTATACGGTGCAAATGGTATCAAACGAACTCACATCGCATCTCGGGATACCTCTAGGAGGGTTTCCATACGTATGGAGGCGAGATTTTTCAGGGAAAGCTAAGGGTTCCATGGATCTCGATGGTGTTGGTTAGACGCTACCGGCGCGCTCGGATGACTGGAGGAAGGCTTCCCATCCGGAATGCCACTTCCTTGCCTCTGGGGTGGCCGCAGTCATCAACTTCCCGCTGTGGCGAGCTGCCGCAATCGGCCAGAGCGGCTTCAAGGAAATTGCCCGAACGAACAAGAACTTCTTGGAACGGTCAGATAGCCCGATTCTGTCTAACCGTTTACTTCGTACGTAGGAGAGATGAGGGTGTCAGTGAGGGTGGTGGTGGTTCGACGGGCAGACACGAAGCCGAGTTCATATTTCGCGTCCCCGCCAAAGCTTGCACCATGGTATTACTACGATGAAGTCTTGACTAGAGTCATTCGAGGCGTATATCAACCTGAAAAATGATGGCTGATTTGGCTGGTTTCAGCAGAGGAAGCAAATTACACACCTACATCAGCAGCAGTATATAGCAATGCCCCGCATTTTGACTGAATCGCGACGGGCACGAGTAATAAGCACGATATGATGGAGGATGACAAAGGGCCCCGACAAGTTTTACTAATATTAATAGTGTCTCGCTGTTGTGTACATCCTTTCTTCTCCCGCACCTGACCACGACTGATGATGCCGCCTGTGTGTTTTGGTTCTGCTGCGGCTTATAGGTATGTGGAGGCCCTCAAACCGCCCTACAAGGGCGTCGCCGCTACTATCGTCGGGGTGAGTCTCACGTCTCACGTACGGCAGCAAGCAGCAATGCCTGCAGTACGAGTACGTACTGGTTCCTGCTGTACGCGGGCAACATTACACCTGGATGTCGTATTTATATAACCAGTCTACTGCAGTGCGCACATCGTTCGCAGTCATGCACGAGAGAGTTTCTGCTTTACGCAGGCGGCGGTGTGGTTGGCATCATGCATCGCCCAGAAAGAGCTTGCCAGACTGCGATACAAATAGCGTGAGGGCCGATCGATGACGTCATGTCGTCTGTTCGTAGACTTACTCGGTTATATTATACCAGCACACCGAGCGTGTCTCCGGAAAGCAGAACGAGCACGTTGGGAGGCTGGGGGGTTTGGTATAATGCCAAGGAAGAACCTAATCCAGACCATCGCTAAAGACATCGAAGACATCCATGAAACAACCGCTTATACTCTACCTGCGTATGAGCCAGCACTAAAAATAGTAGTTCCTGCCCTGGTAGTCCGCATGTTCCCTTCACAGCAGGGGGACGCGTCTACCAGACTCGGATTTTTTATTTGGAGTCCTTCGCCAACCGCCAACTCCTCTGTTTTTTGTACTGCTTCTGTTGTGCTGTGCACGTATTCCATGTTATATACCGATAGATGACGTGGGCGCGGGCTTTTATTTTCTACGGAAGCGACGTGGGCAAGCGCGACCTGGAGGAGAGCGGGTACTCCAGCCGATTCATCACCGTCGGGCTGCCACCGTTGATGCTATCCACGACAGTGCAACTTATCAACATGCCCATCATCCGTGCAAGGTGAGGCTACGCACTAAACTCGGAGGCTTATTGCTGTGCGGTAGCGCTGTAGACAGTCGGCCAGGCTGTGTACCATGAGTATGCACTCATAGTTCACGAGTGTTGCACTGAGTTATGGATGAAGGTTAAGGTTTGTTTGTATAGCACGTTAAGCTAGGTTTATGTAGAAACCTAGGTTTGTATAGAACCTTAAGCTGCAATTCGATTTATGTTGGCAATGTCAAGTGTTTGGCGGGCTCTATTCGAAATTCGAAAGCATTCGCACCGATCCCTGACTTTTCTCTTCCTACGCAGGTGCCGCGTTCCATGAAATGCGCCCCTGGATTGATTTTCTACCCCGTGCAGGATGCCGGCCAGTGACCCACCCTAGGTGCTGACGCTACGTTTTCGTTGTCCCGTGCCTCGCTCCTGCGTCTATTGTTATCACTGCTGTACGTCCTGCTGTGCCCGGTCACTTATGCGCGCGTTTGGCGGAGACAGCATCACCATCCAGGTGAGCGAACGGCTGTCGGTGTACGATGTGTTCCGTCGAGTCACCGCCCCCGCGGAGGCTGCTATTACGGGGGTCTATAGTTAACAGGACCTATGGCATACATAACAACCTATATATTTAGGTATTTTTACTAACAATATTTGGTCCTGTTAACTATGGACCCCCGTAATAATGTTGTTGTCGGTGTTATTGCTGCTGCTGTTGCTTCTGTTGATGTACAACAGGTGTCATTGCTGGGTCGTTATTATTGTTGTTGGCGGCGGCGGGGGGAGAGGGGGCAATGAAAGAAGTTGCGCGATTTTCAGGTTTCAGCCACTTCGCGTCTCGAATCTGTGTGGAGATCAGCTAGGACGCAGTCTCCTGTGTGCCGTGCATAAACGCAACCCCCTGACTTTGCGGCAGCGGAAAAAAGACAGGCCGATGCGGCCCGCTTCGATGTGAGCGGTTGGGATGCCGGACCGTAGCTGCTTCTGTACGTTGGTAGCGCAGCACCCCTTCGGCCTGCTATTCACAGAGCGCCTTCGCCGCTTGCTCTACTTCATGTCATAGCACTTGATATTTTTTCTGTGGTACATATACACGCCACCGACGGGCTTTTTGGTAGCCATGCTTGAGCCTGTACGGACCCGTCGACTTTGTGCGACCGCGCTTACCCTGACACCAAGACCGAATACGCCTCTTGAACTCCTTGCAGAACCCAGCGTCTAACGTAAATACGGTGCGGGAGTCGCTGGCCGCTATCTACCGAAAGGGTGGAGTGGCAGGGTTGTGGCACGGAACCTCGGCGGGTGTGATGAAGACCGTGCCCAAATACTGTGTGGCGGTTGCTGTCAAGGTACGCCCCGAGGCCCAACTCCAAAGTGGTTCGGTTGCATGTCTTGACACCTAGGACAGATCACCGATTCCCACCTTCATGTTCTGGCTCTTTTAGGGATGCTCTGTATGGTCTTAGCTCACGTTGACGAGTGGGAGCCTTTTAAACCACACGATCTAGCACGTGTTTCCTGGGTTGGGTCTGTACTATGTACATCAATCCTGCATCACCAATCACAACGGCAGGTAAGGAACTAGATTATCTAGATCATGATCTGTCTGAGGCGCGCACTTCCTTGCCTTCCAGGAAAAAATCTCAAATGGATTCAGCTTGCCGTAATTCGCGAGGAGGGGGGGGGGGGAGTTATACACCTGGTGCAAAAGTCACCAACTGTCTTTACTGACGTCGGGTCAAGATCCCAGCACAAGCTTGTTCTTTCAACACTAGTGACCTGATGGCACACCCGGAATAATTGTTCCCGGCGAGTTCTTCGGCCGGTGAGAAGTTCTAAATTGTGGTTTCTGTTGTAAACCCTACCGTGCCCTGTCATAAAACTACACTAGGCCCCGGCGGCACAACAAACGTGTCGCTCTCGACTCATGGAATCCTAAATGGAGACGCAGGCGGGAAGCCAAGTGTAGTTCTATCGTCCAAAAGGGTGGAAAAAAATCGTCAGAGATCCTGAGCACTGCCTTTTTCTTGTTTTTTTCGCTCGCCGCCGCTTTGCTAGTGAAGAGATCGGAGAAGCCGAGGCACCGCCACGTCGCCCGGCATAGACGTCACACTACTGTAGGGAGAAGCAATACGGCGGGCTCATGGCACGGCGCATGCCCTCGGCGCCCCCCGGCGTCCCAGAGGGTTCTTGCTCGCCAGCCCTCCTAAACCCCTCTGTTTTTGTTTTTTGGTGTGTCTCAAGCACTCTCCGTTCAAGCAAGCAAAACGTAACACGGTCGGTCTTTGCCTTGCCACTGTCTTCCCCCGGTCCCCAGGACTACATGGACCGAACGCTTGCCCCCGCCGAACCCGCCGACCGATGGGGCACCTTGGTGCGCTCCGCGAAGAAGTCTGTGGCCGCCGGAGTAGCCGGCGCGGCCCTGACAAACCCGTTGGACGTGCTCCGCAACGAGATGTTCAAGACGGACCTCAGCGTCGGCATGGCCCTGGCCAAGCTCCGCCAAGAGGAGGGAATGGCGTTTGCGGTGAGGGGGATGAGCAAGAATCTCGTGGCGGTGGCGATTCCCATCGCAGTGACCATCTTCATGACAGACATGCTGGTGCGTGCGATTGAGCAAGAAGAAGGGGAGGGAGCTACGGCGGCGATTCGGAGCTAGCGAAAACGGACGTCTACTATTAGTGGTCGGGAGAACTAGCGTGACGAGCCAGACGAAACTATTACATTTTTTGTATTTACCAGCGGAGATGGAGCGGACTCCCCCGCTAGTCGGTGGGTGGGCGGTTCGAGTGACGGTTTGCGCCGGAGAGCGTTTTTGCCCCCACTGCAAACAGATTGGGTGCAGTGGTCTTGCGTATTTCTTGTGCGGCGAATTTGCGTGGTGGGCCCCCCAATTTCTCTGCACCTTGGCGAGATATTGATTGGGCGATTCCGCTCAAGGGAGGCTTTGGACCACATTGATTGGCCGTTTATTGTCCTTGGCACCGCCAAGCGTGGCGGAAAGATTTGTCTTCGGCGATAATTATGGTATTTTGTGGTGCTGTAACCAGTGGTTGTGGTATGGGGTGAGATATTTGCTAGAAGTCGTGGTTCAACTGCGCAGTCTTGAAAGATCAACGGACTCGAACGTAGAACGCCCAGTCGTTCGCGTCCGCATTTTGTTTTCGTCGGGCTATGATACGGGGCATGCGTTGTCATGTTCTTCATACTTTCGATGCACACTTTGAGTGTTCGATTTGTTGTGGTGTACGAGTGGGGGCTTCCTCGTTTTTTTTTTTTCCTTTGTGTGGCGTGAGGATTTTGAGGAGTTGGGCATTAACGTGGGAACGTTTCTCGTTGTTGCGGCAGTTGCCGTACAGTAGTTTTGTGTCACGTTTGTAACTTCATCGAAGGGACCAAAAAGGTATTTGCCTTGTCAGACGAAGGCGTTTTTTTGGGGTCAATGGGGTGGAGACAGGCGTGAGGCTCGCTCTGTGTCGCCCTCGCATCCGCATCACCTCTTAGCACTTTTGCAAGACCCGCATGATACTATTTCATGTGCTGAGGATAAATTCCAAACCAGTCACCTCTACTACAAGGCGCGACGTGTGCTCGCTGGACCCTCGAGTAGTCCTGCCATCGAGGCTGCGGTAGGCGCTCGCAATCATCTACTCGTGCATGCCAACTCGTCTCTAGGCTGGAACTTGTCGAGCCCGTCTGGGACTAACCCACCGACGGTGCCACCACTGTCAGCGCCCGGTTGGCTTCGCCGAAGGACGTCCTCCGACTCGACGTCGTGCTGAACCCGCCACAGGCTTACGCGGGACTTATCCGCACGAACACCCGCTCCGCCGGCGATTCTACTACCCTTGCCACCCCTACCACTAGGCTGCCGACGGCTTTGCTTGTCCAGGTTTGCCCTCATAACGTCGTACACCTCCTTTGCGCGCCCTCGCAGGCCAGTGTTCTCAAGCGAGGGTCTCTGATCCGTCGCCTGGCCACTCCCTGCAGGAGGCTGCTGTTCAACCGCAGTGGCGTTGGCACCCCCGACTGAATCACCTCCAATCCCGCCGCTTGCGCCTCGTGCGCTGGCACCAAAGTCGAGCGAGAGCCCCTCCATGGCGGCGTTAACGACCTCATCGCGATTCTCCTGCCCTACACTCTCTCCCATCTCCTTCGTCTCGATAACCCTGCGGCCCATAATATCGATGGACAGCTTCACCTCCCGTCTCGCCCCGCTGCGCTGCGCGGCTTCGTCGCGGCGGGCCTTCTCCTCGGCCTCGCCGCTCTCTCGCTCCCGTTGCGACAGCCAGTTGTGGCTCGTGAAGTAGTCCCCCTGGTCGTCCAGGACGCGGGTGCGCGATGCCGATGTCCGATCGAACAGGAGAAGCTTATCCTTCCGTTCTAGCGCCTCCTTCAAAGCCGCCGACGGCGGCGCCGCGCCCCCGCTCGCGCTTGCGCTTGCGCTCGCGCCTCCGCCCTTGTTATCGCCGCCGCTTTGGCTCTTTGGCTCGCGGCCTGTCCTCGGAAGCGCGGCTGCGCAGAATGAGCAGCCGAACCCACCCTCCACCACGCAAGCTATCTTGCCGCAAGCGATGCAGTTAGTTATGATGTCGTGCGTCTTTCCCATACACTGACAGCTGACTCCTGACCACTGCTGCGGGGCCGGCTCTGCCACCGCCACCGCCACGGCTGCCGCCTGTTTAGATGTTCCAGCCGCACCGCCGGCTGGCGCTCGCCCGGTCGCCTTGCCCTGACCTGCATTCCTACCGGCCGGCTTGCTGACTTTCGATGCGGTTAATGCAGCGGGCGGTTGCAGATAAGCGGTCGCAGGAACAGCCGGCGGTTTCGGCATAGTCATCGCAGCCGAAAGCTTACCACCGCCTTTCGTGTTTCCCTTCTGTCTGTTTTGTGTACTCGTTGCTGCGGCCCGGACGGGAGCCGGGGTCGGCTTTCCCGCCGGTGTCGGGGCAGGAACTGGTGTTGCCGTGCCCTTCGCAGAGGCCGAGCGGCCGGACTTGGTGCCCCCGCCCCAAAAGTCTTCTTCAACAACGGATTTCTGATACATTTTACCTTTGCCCTTGCCCCTGCCGGCGGGTGGCGCTTTTCTATCCTTCTCTCCTCGTCCAGAAAGAGCCGGGGCAGACCCTGCAGCTCGGGTGGGACCGGATCCCCCCCCGCGCCCCCCCAAAAGTCGTCGCTTGCGCTCGATCGGTTTTTCGCCGCTCCTGCCGCTGCCGGTGTTCCACCCCGTCTAGCGGAGAGGTCGTTGCAGAGTTTGTCCACATCCTGGACAACCGGTCATTAGAAAATGGGCGGCGAATTCATCGGGAACAACGAGCTCAAAACGACTCAACGTTCCAGTTTCAAAGATCCTTGGTGGTATTAACCGTCGCACAGGAAAGAGTCAACGGGGAACGGGGGATAGTTGATTTAGTGGCCTCCGGTCACGCGCAACGCGTCTCCGTCGAGCGGCGACGTTGAAGAAACTGCCAACATATTTCCCTTATTTTCGGACCAGACTTGTGGAGCGCTGAGTCCGTATGACGGTGCACCGAAAAAAAAAAAGGCACGCTGCTTTTAATTTTCCAAACCCTCGCATGCGGTTGCAAATACTGCGCTATCGTCCATGAACACAAGATGGGGCCTCACCTTTGACTGACCCAGAAACTGTTCCAGATACTGCTTGAGCTCCAGGGGCTTCGACACGGGAAAGCTGTCGAGCGCGAACTTGGCGATCTCTTCCACCTGTGGTGCGCAGGAAGGGGCCAAGCGTGAGGTCGCGGGCGCAGCGGAATTGATTCGAGTCTATCCGAACTTCTCGTTCGCTTTCCTCGCGGGTCCTGTCGCAATGCGGTGTTTTCGCCGCTGCGATAGTGCCTATAGCCGTTCTTCAGCCTGAGGTACTGCTGGTTACTACTACTGTATACCTACCTTTGAATAGGTTGAATGCAATACTACTGTACACCCACCTCTGGGCTTCGGGTGTCATGCCTGTATACCGGATCACATGTGTGATATGATAACACCCCGCCATCGGACGAGTTCTCAAGACGATTTTCGCGACAGCGGCCAGGGCAGGGTGCACATGGGTAGACATGCCGAGCGATGCGTCTACGTATCGAAATGCCGCGACGAGACGTTTCCAAAGACACCACACATCATTTTCGTTGTGTGTAGGCCGGGTCCCCCTTGCTTTAGAGAAAAATATATCGGAAGTTCGTCCCAGGGGGCGTGTTTCCGTATCACCCGTGCGTTATGTCGTGCGGTTTGATGCTCCACAGCTACATACGTACGTATGATGAATAGCTGGTGTTGACACTCGCTGGAAACGCAGTCGTCGCGACAAAATCACAACAAAAGTCCTAGCCTCTCTACGGTACGTCTATCACCAGCAGTCGTGCCGCCCTCTCGTGTAAACCCTCGCTGTGTATACGTGTATTCTCGCGTGCCCATGCACGTACAGAGCTGAAGACACCGCCGAATCGACACCTCTTCCTCTCCTGCTGTATGCAGCACTTTTAGTCTACTAACGGTACATACACACATAGGGGTACCATAATGAGAATTCCGTCCGTCACAGTGAAAAGAAGATACGTGCGTATTTCGAGACGGCCAATCTCACTTTTTGTTTTCTTTGCCTACGGATCATACCAGCATAATCATGGCCGGGAAGTCGAATCACATATCACCTCGTCGAAACCGAGCATCCGCCGGAGTTGGTCTTCCAACCATGTTCGAACTTCGCCCATCGTTCTCCAGTTATCAGGAATTTCGCTTAGCTGTGCGAGGTGATCCTTGAGCAGCACTCACTCGTGTGCGGCGGTGCCTGATACCCTGCCTGGTACCTGGCACCAGGTATGTCTTAATAGCTGCCAGGTGTTAGTGTCCCTCTCCTGCGGTACAGTGTGTATACGGAACAAAATAGGTATATGCGAAGTTGGATCGCAAAGGTTGAAAGGTTTCACAAGCTTATCCTACTGTGGTACCTGGTAGGGCAGATAAGCGGACGGATGAGGCGAGTTCTAAACGAAAATGTGTCCAATAAACCACGTGGAGAGAGCTTGCCGGTGTGTGTTCTTCACATTCAACCGTTCTTTCTACCCGTCGACATCCAGCACAACCAGTGTCCGCGCCGATTCTTCAATCCTAGAGAGATACAAGCTCTGTGGTCACAAAACTACGCCACATATACTACATTGTTGCCTGGTATGCAGTAAGCAGAGTAGGCAATGCAATGCCATGTCATTACACTGGATACGACAGGCACGACATACACATTCTATGAAAGGGAGAAAACAAAAGAAACAAACAACTAAAAAAACAAAAAAAACAAAAAACAGAGAAAACAAACCGAAAGAGAAAAAAGAAAAACCGTCGTGCCTCCCCGCAGGGGATGTGGCAGACACTTGAAAAGAACGAGCTGAAAAAACAGCCCCACTACATATAAACAGTGTAAGACGAAAAACCAATGGAAAAAAACAGGGAAACCGAAGCACAAAGCACCCTCCAGGTAGCCGCAGCAGTTTGTGGTACGGGTAGCATATCCAGGTTCTCCCTACTACAGTAGTCGGTCTTGTACCTTGCTACCCTACCTGCCGTCTCCGTCCTACGTTCGGCAACTATGCCCCACCCCGGGGAGGATGCGTCAGACTATACGAAACACGCAAAGCGGGCTCGTCATCCACTCACGTCACAAGACTCTTTGCATGAGGACAAGAAGAAAGAAAGATGAAGGAATAATAAGAAAGTCACGGAGGATCAAGCGCAAAAGAGAAGGGAGACAAAGGATGACCACGTTCGAACCAGCTGCACCAGTTGGCGGCACGAGTAGCATAGACATGTTCTACTACTACAGTAGTTGGCCTGGTGCCTTGCTACTCTGTCTGCCGTCTCCTTCCTAGTTGCGTCCATCGCGGTTTCCCTTTTGCTCCTCCTGTTGCCCCCCCTCCTCCCATTCCCTTGGTCGGGTTTCCTTCCATTCCTCCTGTTGCCCCTCTTCCCCCCATGCCCTTGGGCACCACCCACGGCGGATGCGCGGCACTGCCTACTCAGCTGTGCCTCATCCCCGAGCCACATCACCATGAAGTGTTCGGGTGCTTCAAGGGCCCCTCGGTACCACTTCCTAGGTACAGCAGTACGGTACATCAGTCGCAACAATAGTTAATCGAGCTATCGTTGCGGGCGACCGACTGAAAAGCCGAAATCTTCAGTTAGTTGACTTCATGTCGGCGGCTGTCGTTATGCTTGTGTCATAGTACGTACCAGGTACCTGGTGATAAATTGAGCCAAGGCACAAGGCACTAGAGGTGTTACGCGACGAATACCCGCCATCTCGGGAAAAAAATACCCGGGTATACTCGCGAGTGTTTACAGTTATTTTTTCGGGCGGTACCCAGGTATCCGTTTAACAATCAGGTACCCGCCGGGTACCTATCTAAGCACCGGGTACCCGTTAAACACCCCGGGCCCGAATACTCGGCGAGCATGAAGTATTACTCGTACCCCCAACGGATGATAGCAAGCAGGGTAACACCCGTGAGTACCCGGGTAATTAGCAAAAGGGCAACACCTCTATTAATAGTACCAGGACTAAATTAAAAAGGTGTAGCATGTGAGGCACAAGGCACGAGACAGCATTGGGTTTCCTGGAGATTGCGTACGAAATACTATCCAGGGGACGTGATTTAGGGGATGATAAGTTACCATCACCCAGGTTTCCAAGGTAAACCAACGGTACCAGGGTACGCGGGTACCCGTTTAAACCGAGTACCTGGGTATCATAATACCCGGGTAGCCGGGGCCCAAATACTCGGGCAGTATGAAGTGTTAATCGTACCCGTGACGGGTACTATTAATAGCAATCCGGGTGTTGCTCGCGAGTACCCGGGTAACTGGCCAAAGGGAAACACCTCTACCAGACATCTCGCGGACAATTTCCGGCGTTCCGCCCGGCTCCCCACGCTCAAGTCTATAGCAACAGCCCAAATCCCCCGCATGCAAGTAGCATCTACAGCTCAATGAGCAGACAAAGTTGAATTGTGAGCAATGGGCAAGGACAACGTACAGAAGGGAGTCTTTATGCGAACCCAACCAAGAATTCGGCACTCTTTGGCCCTGTATTACACAGCCTCCCTCGTGTGCACAGCAGCGCACAGGTGCGCACAGGTCCGCGGTCCATAGGGTAAAGCAGTAGTCAGCACAGCTCACGTAGGGAGGTTGTCAGGAGATTGGAGGTACAGCAGACAGCAAGTGTCAACGATTTTGCGCTCAGACCGGGTGCGGTCACTTCCCTACTCCATTCCAACTTCTTACCGGCAACGAGGCCCTCTAGCCTCAGCTGAGGTCTTCAGCTACGAGTATAGTTAGCAGCGCGCAGCACTCTGGACTCTGGATCGAAGTCCATTCTACGGCCCATTCTACGATCTACGAAAAGGTGTTCCACCCGCAGGCGTTTTATCTAAAGCGGGAAAATTATTTATCAGCCCCGTATCTTCGTCGCCCCCCATTTACTGCCACTTTCCACCGATCCTGTTGCCCTAGAGGGCACGCGATATGCCCTCTCCCATATCCTGCAGACCCACGTACGACTCACCCCTCGAAGAGTGCAGCCGATCTGGAGAGCTTGTCTTGCCTGAACTCTAATACGTACAGCAGGACATAAGACGTGACCGACTCCCAGGTATTGTTCAAGTACTCATCCGTGGTCCGCAGACCCTTTGGCGTCCTCTTTCGCCCATTCCTGTTCCCTGAGATGTCCGGACATAACTTGTGCGTCCATGGCAGTGCCCTCGCGCGAAGACTAATAGGCCATGTTCCTAATGGCTGCGGGTAACGTCGAGAATCCCATCTATCCGTGTTCACGCAGAAGGAAGGTCTTGCGTCTGGTTCACGTTGATCCAAACCTTGAGGGACGAGTGAAGATTTTTTACGGAGATGAGGGTCACATACTACTGTTTGCTGATACATGGCGGGAATGGCGGGCATAATCTAAAACTTTTCCATAGTCATTTCCATCAAGCTTGATGAGCCCCAAAAGCGTGGCTTAGTCGATCGACGTCTTCGCAACTCCCAAGAGGGCTTTACGGTGTGGATCATATATATAATACGTCAGTGGGTGTGTCGGCGCGTGTCACCCGCTCAGACTCGTAGATATTGTCCAGAATCCGCGGGGAGAATGGCATCCCTTCTATTAATATTAATAGGCTGCTTCTATTAATATTAATAGGCTGCACCCATGAGGCATGCTTCCATCCGCACCCTGCAAGACTCCCATGCACATTTTTGTGCAAAGCCCTTCTACCGGACTCGCTCGCATCTCGTGACTATAATCTGAAAGTTCATTCCGACTCATATAACCTGTCTGCCCCTATTCATCGCCTACGATGACTCGACTACTTCTGCCCCACCTTTCACTCATTTTGTTTTAGGGCTCTCGTCGTCTTCGCTTTCCAAGCTGATGACCCAAACTGTGCTACTGAAATCCGTAAACCCCCCACAATGTCGCACGCGGCCGACACTCAAGGTCCGTCAAATCCCATCGTGGTGGTTCTGGAGCCGCTTTCCGTGCCAATTTTCCGCCTCTCCTTGACTTGATGGCGACATACAGTAGGTTAGACCTGCGTCCTTCGCAAGTCGACAGTCACCGTCCACACCGCCTTTTTCACTCCCAAGAGGGTCGAGCATGCCGCGCTCGACATCCCTCTCTGGGCATCGAGTCCGGAGGTAGCAAAAGAGCAGTATGCACACTACTCGTGCCCGCCCGTGACGTTCTTACCTTGCTATGTACACGTCGGGGGGGCGTCTTCCCTCAATACACCGCACCCTGCGAACGAGTGGGAGCAACCCTGTTATGCGGAGGAGGCGCGCGCCCTCGTCACCGGGAATAAAGCATTGACGCTTTCGGGCGCCAAGGTGCTCGTTGCTCAAGCGTGACCGTAAAATGGGCGTGCTGCCTGGATGTTGAGCAAAAAACTTGTGTGTTACGCCCTGAATATGTATGCGCCTCTGGCAAGAGATCACAGCATTATTATTGACACGGCAGAATCCTATAGCCGCACATCGTATAAATACCACCGTGCGGTACAAAATTGTACGCAACATACGGGGGGGGGGGGGGGGGGGGGGGGGGGGGGGGTACATGGCTGCCGCCGGTGCATGCACAACTATTCTCGATCACGTTAAGGCAAACATCCAGAAAGGTTGGGCCCATCCAACACATGTCAGGGGAAACGTGTACTGCGTGTCCAGTGCAGCAGTGTGCGTTACCATTTCTTCCTGTCGATTGATCGACCCGTGGAAAATACCAGAGCTCTTCACGGGTCATGAATGACCCTTACCCGCGGGTCTGGTCGCAAAAAATTCGAAACCTCACGGGTGGGGACTGGTCGGATCAGGAGGTTTTCAAAACTCTCACGGATCGAGTCGGATCACCCTTGCCCGACCCGACTCGACCTTACCCGCGAGGTTCCACCCGACCCGTGAAACATTCTTGGTGTTTCAAAATACGCTATGTCACCCTTACGAACGCGTTAATCAATGCACCATCTGCCAGTTGGCCACCGCCCCCAAAGGCCGCGCACGCACCAGAACAGAAACCATCCATCATACATCACCAAGAGCCTCCAAAACAAAAAACAAGAACCGCCGTCGCCGTCGAGTCCTTGCAGCGAGTAGACACCATATTATATACTGCAGGCCCCACACCGCCCATTCATTCTATCTTCGCCTGTGCCTCGTCGTATTGCGCACTCAGGTCTGCGAACGGGTTGGGCTCCTTTACTCCCTGATGTCCGCGACGAAAGAAAGCGGTCGAAAAATTCGCCCGCCGTACCGATGGATGCCAAAGCGACGGATGCGGGGAGGGGCAGACAGAAAACGGTCGCGGCACGACAAGCAGAAACGATCTGTTAGACACTGCTTGAGATGGAGACACAAAAACAACTAGGCCTCGTCCACCGAACAAAAACGTATACTGGACTGCAAACGGCAAACAATCATCAATAAATCGCATAACCGTAGAGAGAGAGCGGAGCCGGGTGCGACAACGAGCGCGTTCAACAGCCCAGCACGACAGAGTATAATTGTCGCCGGAAAACGTGCCCGAGGGGTCAACGAGCGCATCGTTCGGACCCATTTTTTGCTGTTCGCGACCCCTGCACGTCCTCACCTTCGGCTGGCCCATCCCAACAAGTTTTGTGATGTTCCCCTTGACCCCGGCCTGGCAAAGCGCGAACAGGAACGTCTGCACAGCGTTGTAGTAGCAGCGCGCCGAGATACGACAAAAACAACGGCCCGCGAAAAAAAAAAAGAAAGGAAAAGGTTTCAACACGGTGCATGTGTCACGGGGGGAAAACGCAGCGATCAGTCCACGTAAGACATTGGGGCTTGCGCGCCGTCTCTGATCGTACGTGTCAGACTGTCCGCCCAAGCCGCTCACTTGTGCGCCACACACCCTTGTAACGAGGGACGTTCTCCGGGTACAGGTGGCATTCAAACGAGAACCAACCCGCGCTCGTACAGACGCCTAAGCCACTGCCAGATACACATGTTCTTCAGTTAGGGGTGGGAATGGATTTGTTTTAGTGCGTGAAAAAAAAAAAAGGGTAAACGTCGCATGGTCGATATCTGGGGAAAAAATCTTGAGGAAATTAACCAATCCGTGATGGGGAAAAAAAAACTTTGCCACCAAAACATCCGTTCGATGATGCTGCCTCCCAAAAGTAAAAAAAAAAGCAGTGCCTTTCCTATATTTCCCGTCCCCGGTGGCTTAGTAGGTGGTCCGCGTGCCTACTAAGATCAACTTCGTGGGTTCGAGTCTCACCGAGTGCATACTCGTAAGGATTTTTTCTTGCGTAAAATAATTGACTATTAATAGCGGAACGTGCGAAAGCTTGAGTTAGCTACATTCGATGAAAATCGACGAGCAGCGGAAATGCTGAACCCTATGCCCGACAAAAAATGAAGGCACGTACCGGGGGGGGACAAGGGACGACACCTGTGACCACGGCATGTCCAGAAGAAGACCGCTGAGGGTAAAACCTCCTACGAGTTAAGCTGGAAAGTGAAAGTGATGCGGTAGAGTATTTTTACTCGATAGTTTTCTCACGTGAGACAACAGTGATTCGTTCGCATCTGAATGCTAGGGGTGACTCGCTTCCCGCTGCATCAAGGCCAGATCACAGATGGCCTTCGCTGCGGCGATGGCACCAGGTGTGATGGCAATCGCTCGGCGTGCGGCCGCGTTTATGTCTGGCACCGTTTTCGTCCGATACAATGAGGCCAGGACGTCTTTTTTTTTTCATCCAGGGATACTTTTGATCGAATTTCCCATCAACAATTGACTCGTGAAAAGAGGGTCAACACTTGGAGCAAATTTCTTGTCGGCTACTACTGTACTGTAGTCGGATTCAATCATGGGTTGCACTGCTGTGTGCGCAGGAGGGACTGACACGTATAGACTTTTTAGCACCGTCAAACAGTTCTTCCCTACAGAGAAAAATACGAATACAACCTGAAAAATCGAGATTTCCCGCATACCTCCACTAAAATATCTGCAGCTCAAATCACAACCAATCACAGCCTCTTTCTCTATTGATGGGATGTGCTTGTCGAACGCTATAATCCACTTCGTTTCCTGTTGTCGAGCAATCAAATATCTGACGCAACCGTGAAATGTAGTCTGAAACCAAGTACGTAGGGTGGTGGCAGACTATTTTCAAAATTAAGTTATTTCCATGTTTTGAACGGTTTCTCGAATAGACTGGACATTATTTTTACCTCTAAAACGAATCCATTCCCACCCCTACCAGCAGTTAGTTTCTCGAATAGACTAGACATTCTTTTACCTGTAAAACGAATCCATTCCCACCCCTACCAGCAGTTCTAGCGGCAAAATACCACTCCTCATTTTTGATATCGAATTTTCCGGTCCCTTGCCAGTTGCGTTACTACTCTTGGAAACATACAGTGCTACTCACATTATACAATTGCCTATGTACCACGCATGGGCTCTATTCGTACTGTATGCTGACCCAGGGTTGTGAACCGAAAACCGAAAGTCGTCTTTTGGGATTTTTTTTGGGGTTTTTTTCAGACCGAAAAACGACATTTTTTCTCGGGTTATTGGCTAGAACCGACCAAAACCGACCGAAACACTCGATCTTTCGTTTTTATCGTTTCGGTCTGCTTGAAAAAAAAACAGAGCGCAACCGCCCGACTTTCCGGTGAAAAACCGAAAAAACGACAGAGCCATTTAATGTTTTCGGTTCACAACCCTGACGCTTGTTAAGTACTGCGTGTCCTCTTACCATTTCCCAAGTGGCTCGTCGATGCACTCTTCGCGCTAAGCTCTGCAGTGAGTGAGGCCTGTGCTGACAACATGATCTTGGACTGGTTGACTATCTCATAATTCATAGTTCATCGCCGTAGATTATACCACTCTGACCCGAAATATAGGGACCTTTAGCATATAGTTATTCAGTCCAAACGGCCCTTATATTTTGGGTCGGAGTGGTACCAGGTATATAGCCCGTGGTCACGATGACACCACTCAACCAGTTTGTCCTCGTTTGCCGCATCTTCCAGTCATACCAGAGACACCACGCTCACCAAGATTCCGCTCGAACAGCAGACATCTCGCTCATCAACAACGCGCGCGCACCAGGTATTTTTTCACGGCGCCTGCTGAGTACCGTTGGACGCGTTCTACGATGGAGGTTGCACATTCCCTCGAAATTGTTTCTGAATGCCGGGGCTCCTTAACCCCAAACCGTCGGAATACCAATCTTGTTTCGAAAAATGACGTATTTATATACTTGGGCCATGGGATTATTCGTCGGGATGCAATTTGATTTTTGCTGAAAATACTGTTCGGGTGAGGTATGGAGTTCCTTAAGGTCAAGTGAGGAGCCCCAGAAAATTTAGGATGAACCTCTATCGTAGAACGCCTCGTTGCACACCGCTGTGTACACGTCGCTTACCACAGAGCAGTCCGTTGGGTCGTCTCCCTCGAGACCCCGGTGGCTGATCTTTTGAAGGAGACCAAAAGGCACGAAAGGAAGCTTCGCCACCACGATACCCGCGAAGCTGATCATGCATACACAAGCGGCACGTCGCATCAAAACACAGAATGGTGGTTATTTGGTACTGTTAATAGCCACCCCACTACCCATTTTCGAGACCCAGACAGGGGGGGTATACTAAAACCAAGTAGAATAAAAAATCTGAAAAAAGTGCATTTCGTAAACCTCGTCCAGAAATCCCAACGCACTGGTTCTTTGTTTTTATTTCGACACTCGGAAGGAGTGTAGGTCGTTTTCTCTTCTTGTCGAGCACCTCGGATTAGTCCTTGTTCCGATCGGAAAATGGGCAATGGGCGAGGCGATGCTCCCTCTCGAGCCTAGGTTGAGAGCACGGAGGTTGCTCCAACCCGAGCGAGTGCAGCATCCTTACCGAAAGAAAACGACAGCCACCGACCAATAGCTACCGAACACAGGCACATAAACACCTATATACTAGGTATATCTGAACACACGCATGAACCAGAGGCGGGGGGGGGATCAATCCCGACGATCACAGCGTCCGAGAGACCGGCGACTACAAGAGACTTATGTCCATACACATAAGCCACTCCTTACGTAGTCCATCGCTTCTACCATTGAGCTGTTCGCTGTCGACATTGGAATGCATGTCCCCCAGCTGGGTGCTGGGAGAGCTGAAATGCGTGAGAACAGCCTTTTTCGAACAAGTTTGTTATAGCTAACCGCATACATACAATAGCTCTATCGTACACATGGAGACGAACGATATACTATAGAAGGACACTGGTATACGATCTGACAGCAGAAGCAAAACTTCACCCCTCCACCGTTCTCGGCCCTAATTTTCCTCACGTCTTGTTGATACCGACCATAACCGCCATCACCAGGACCGTCACCGCGAGCTTGCTCGGCGTTGCCAACGCCTGGAGGTCCTTCATCGCGTCCGCCAGGTCTTTTTCCAGGCGTTCGATCGACCGCTGGTTCTTCTCTCGCTTCTTCGAGCTGCTGTCCAACCCCACCGGATCGACCTTCTTCTTTTCCACTGCCTCGGTTTTAGTCGGAGGAAAGCAGGAAAGGGGAAGGGGATACTCTTTTAACTTGGGGGAGAAACTACTCGAGTTCCCAGGCGGGAAATTCTTGCAAAAGTGTGAGACGGTTTTACAGGAGCTCTGCTGTATCGTACCTTGAAGGCGGATTTGCCTGTTACGTATTCTAAATAGTACAGCAGCAGCGTGGCTCGATGTGGAGAGAAGAACAACGCAAATTAGTAAAGCTGGTATCAGGCAATTGGCGTACGAGTAGCATTTGTCAGCAGTTAGCACGCGCGGAGTGCCACGCGCGCCGGCAGGCGCAAGGTATGCACAGCAGAGTGTGTTTATTTTCAACAAGGTGGATAATAATTTCAAATATTAATGTAAATACATATACAGCAATGCACTAAACCGCCGGCATGGGTGCTTTGAGTGATGGTACATTAGGACTAGTACATCGGTACGAGCAAAATACGCATGATACGCCGCGCACGAGCGAAATCCGTCGGCCCGAGCAGGCACATCTTGAAAAAACTGTAAAACATGCCCTGCCGTCTGCTTCCCGCACCTGGGAATGTCATCACCTACAGTACTTCTGCTGCATTTCATAGTTTAGATATAGAGCTTACCTCTCTGCTACGTACATACCTGGGACTTGGACACTTCACAAAGCTACATACCAGGTACACGAGTTACCGGTATACTGTGGTCCTCATCCCATCATCGCACAGTAGACTACATACCTACCAGGTGCATCGCAGTACAGTACGCAGTGCCTGGCGAAGGGGTAGTATGTAGAGCGCAAACATGGTTCTCATTGCGACCGATCGATGGGATACATGGTCAGCATGGCTCCCTACGCCTGCGGTAGAAGTCCTGCCGTCGACGCCAATACAAAAACGAACGTTGCTCTCTTTAGCTAGCGTCTAGAAGAATGCTGTGGGACACCATCCGTCGCGCAATTGCTACTTGTCAGAACAGGAACTATATGTGGATGTGCTATCACTGTGTTGGAAGTTTAGCGCAGAGATATTCAAACGGAACATGTTGATAGTATATATCAGTACGTGTCATGCCAGTTTACGAATATTATCACTCTACTAATAGGTGTGATATGTACAAGCAAATATCCCGGGCAAGGCCTACACCATTTTGGATTGAGGAGAAGAACGCGGAAAAATGAAAAACGACCCTCGCCCCCCTCAACATAGAACTACTTACAGATGTCCCACTCTCTGAGCGTGCTCGGTTGGTACATCCCTGGCCTCTCAAAGCTTCCACTTCGGAATCGCCTCCTTTTAATACTTGCCGGACCTTTCCAGCGGTTCTTTGTTTTCTCCATTTCTCTTGGCACTTTCTGTCCTTTTTTCCTTTTTCTTATTTCGTTTCATGTGCGTGCGTGTACTCCGAGCACGGCACCGCGGGCGAGCCCGGCGCCGTCGCGAGTGTCAGCGGGTGCTGGCGGGTTGGGGGGGGGTTGCAAGGAGCGCGGTCGCCGTTTTCGTGGCTAGGCGTTGCGTGTGCCTCCAGACACGAGGGAAGCATGAATGGGCTCTGTCTGGCCTCTATTGGTGATTTTGGATAGAGTATGTACGAATATATAAGGGTAGTTCGGGATTGCAAGATAATATTCAAGCAGTGCTTATTTTTGCGACCGGGCTGAAGCTCAAGGAGAAAGCTACGCAGTCTGAGCACCAACATTGTCGAGCTGGCGAATGCCGGCCGCGGTGAGAACCGGGCTTCACGCCAGGCTGGCGACGGAGCTCACTGTGGCAGAGAGTGAGGAAAGCCTTTACCCGGACCGAATCGGTGGCGAGATGGTCGCGAGAGGGGCGGGCGGCGTACGAGGCTGAGAGAGAGAACTCTGCTGTTCGATGTTTTTTTTTTTGACCGGTGCAAGGTGTTCCAAACATGCAGAAAACTATTACATGAGGGGACGGGGATTTTTTCTTCTTTGCAGAATTTTCGGTTTCATTTCAATGTTTTTGCGATGCTTCTGTGCCGTGCTGTGCTTTCTGTTTTCGTACACATACAGCAAGCATATCAAAAGCAGAAAAGGATTACCCTACCTGGGGTATGTTCGCACGTACGGCATGTGAGCGAGCGTAGCGGGCGGAACTGCACGCGACGCGAAGCGTATGTACCTGGGGTATGTACGTACGTACGACATGTGAGCGAGCGTAGCGGGCGGAACCGCCCGCGACGCGAAGCGTATGTGGCGTCCGAGCTGCTTTCCCCTGAAGCATGGCGGCGTGACCCTTGGCAATATCAAGTTGCCAGTTTGCAACTACAATCATTAAAAAAACTATATTCAATCATGGACCTCTGTCCGCTTCGCATAACTTGATGTACTTTTTTTCCTTCCTGAGCGAGCGTAGCGGGCGGCGCAGGCCGCCCGCGGAGCGAAGCTCCTTGTATTTCCGTATCCAGTGCTTAGGGAGAGGACTCACGGTCTTTGGCAATGGTCTCGATTTGCCGCTTGAGCCGCTGGTAGTCAGGTTTTCGGTAGACCATGAACCACGAGAAGCCTGCGGAAGCGAAACGCACAGGATATATAGAGGGAGGCAAGACATACGTGAGGATTCAGTGGTGCTGCTGCTCCTTCTTCTGATGTACCGCAGGAATGAGTGACAACAACACTCTTGCCCTCTTTTGCTCTTGCGTGGGGCTGAGAGGATGGAGGGGGGATACGGTTCGCTGGTATACGGAATCCGGACAGATCTGCGGAACGATGGCAGCAGTGTATGTAGCGGTCGGTTTTAGACTTGCTGCATACCAGGTATCCATCTCCCGACCGTCGAACGGTCTTCTCATGTCAACATGATGTAGTTGAGGCAGTTCGTGCAGTCAGTATCCGCCTTATCGTGTGTCCTGGAGTACATTGAGGCCCTTCATTTCCGCATATGTACCTGGTACCTGGGCATATGGATAATAAACCTGGTTCGTACGAAGCTCGCTTGAAAAGCACATTCTGCATCGTATAGTAATACGAAGTACTATAACCAGGTGCCTGGTACTCGTAGACGATACCGGTACTCAGCTGCAGCACATCCATGTACACAGCTGAAACAACAACTCGCAGCAGTACGTAGTGGGCATCGATCCCGTCGCAAACGCTCAAGTTGGAACAGGTGCTCTGTTGCGGACCAGCCCGAAGGTTGCGGACACTGTTCCTGTTCTGCTACTGCTATCTGTATCAGGTAGTACATAAATCAGTGCCATTGTAGGGGTAGTCTACTGCTGCCAGGCGAGAGGCGCTTCCGTTTGGCTCAATCGCGGGGACTTGTGAACTTGCTGGGTGTGTACGTGCTACACACTACTGTTGTTCATACCAGGTACCAGGGTGTCCGCGAAGCCTCAACCTGGTTTCTGGAGACGTGTGGTCGAGCCGTGGTCATCCAAACGAGCGTCCTTGTGTGCTCGCGTGCTATCGTTCCGCACGACTACGAGCACTGAAACACGCAAGAGCTGCTGTTACTCCAACAACCTGTGCTCCCAGCTGCTCTCTTCTGCGGGAACAAGCTACACTACGAGTGCACCATTGACATGGACGGAACTACGGCAGGAGTAATACTCTCCTACCAGGTACTAGACTACAGCAGGAGTAAACATATAATACCGGTATGTTCCAGCGACCGTGCGCGAGGGGCGCCTGGCACCTGGAACCTGGTAGCCCCCACAGCCCCGCTGGAACGTGGTTCCTTCAATTTCTCCTTTCTACCGAATTTTCGTGGGCCATAGAAGATGCGAGGTTACAACAACAGCCGTAACAATCACCTTCTGCGAAGAGGGCGGAGAAGGCCGACATTAACACCACCCCGATGCACAAGAGGACACCCATCGTTGATCGAAACTCCGTGAGAAGAACTTGAGTTGATTTGGCGTCCTCGAGGTATTTGGGAGTGCCATTTTTATGGCAGGCGGTATGCTAGCGAGGGCTTCAGATATTCCTTGTAAAAGAAGTGCGCTCACCGACCGCATAACATCCTTATCGTGCGAACGCAAGGGTACCACAAGTCGCCAAAGCTACTCTCACGCCACAGATCTATTCTCCATCGGTGAGTCGCGCGTGTATTGAACGTATTCCGGCGCGGCGCCGCCGATATCTTGCACGCAGAGCCCCTCCTGTCCTTCCCTTCAAGTTGGCATGTTCGGTTTACGCATCATAATCTTGCTCCATTGCTCGCTGCTCTACGCCCTGCGCGATGGACGCGCACGGTGGAGCTGCTGCGTTAACCCATGCATCTGCTGCGCTCGCCCTGGTTCTTTCGTGACCGTGTCGCGGCAATTCGCGCGCCTCGTCTACCGCGAACGCTTTTTTTGTGTGTCCATACTCAAGGCTATTTCCGAAACGACACTTGAGGTTTGCTCCCCCCGAGTTCTCTACGAGTAAGAACAAACAGCAGCAAAAGATGGCTCTTGCACCTTCAGCCTCTCCCTCACCTCCCGCTCGCCTACGACGTATACCTGACACCAGGGAGACGATACTCTGGTTTCACCTCGTCGCACAACCCAGCCAACTCACTGCAGCGCTTTCCTGAACTCACCCCGCGTCTCAGCGGGCGCGTCGGTGGTCTTGTCTGCAGAGCTGCTGATGCATGCATATACAACGTGGCCCAGCTCCCAGCGCAGCTTGCTCTTTTTCGTTTGTTTGCTCAACAATCTCTTTCTGGTTTCCACACTCCACATGTTGCAGTTCCTGTTCTGTTCCCAAGCCTCACACCGCACCGACGCCCATACAAACAGTAGGCGGTATCGAGAGAACGAAGCACCCACCCGTCATCCACCATACGGAGAGCACGCGCGTGCGAGAGAGAGAGGGAGATGGAGATAGGGCGCATGCGACCTGTCCGCACCAATGTTGTTGCAAGATGTAGGCGGGTTGCGATCGTACGGGCGGACAGGTGGTCCCCAGGGTTTCGTTTTTTCGTTTGTTGCACGTTCAAGAAGAAGGTGATATGCGCGTCGCGATGTATCATCGTGCATGTTGATGGCGATACTATTAATTAACCCTTTCAGGACCACAGTCCCGTTTTGGGGACAAACGACTTGGAATATGACTGGTTTGTCCCCAAAACGGAACTCCAGTACTAAAGGGGTTAATAGTGGGACTTATTTCCAGCTGCTTATTCGACACTTTTATCTTTCGAGACTTTTCGATATGTCGTTGCACTGTTCATGCTGCTGCACTACTTTTTTTTTTTTTTTTTATATATCCTCCGGCGGATTGGTAAAAATAAAGCTTAAGCTCACGACACTCCAGACTCGTACTGCTGTACAGCAGTAGGTGCATATTAATAGTACTCGTATAATACCAGCTTACCGGATCAGTGCATATTAGTATTAATAGTCTTTTCGTACTGCTGTATTCACGCGTTTCTTATTTTCTCATTTACCAGGTAAATGGTTTTTTCTTCTGGTGTTTTTTTTTGTTTCTAGAGCTGCCTACGACGTCCTGCCGGTATAGAGGCGGTTTATATTAATAATAGATGAGTTTCGGCGAAATCCTCGATCTCACAGCTGCTGTTTTTTAATGTCATATATATATATACCTCGTATCTGGTACCTGGTATGTATTATACAGCAGTAAAGTGCAACACGCGGTGCGGTATATAACTCCTATCTGCGCAAACCCCTTACCACCAGTATGCATATACTTGATACTATATAAAGGTAAGTACGGGGTCGAAAGAAGAAAGATAAGGGATCGAAAGATCCGCACGAGATTGATCACGCGTTCGTATTGTAAGACTGGTCTGAGTCGTCGTGCTGATGACCAGCACCAGCCAGGTTCAGCGCGGCTCGCGTACTGCTGTATAGAAACAACTCCTGTCCTCTGGACCGTTCTCGCAACGAAGCCCTTTCTGAAGTTCATTCCTATCATGTTAAGATTTGTTCCTGTAATATCAAGTTGGTTGTCAATTGTCGCGACGTGTGCATGAAAGAGGCAAAGACACACAGCAGCAGTACGTAGCACACGATTAGGCTCGCGCGCATGAATCATTAGCCCACAGCAGCGGTAGTACACTTCACACCAGTTCTGAGAGTCATCAGTTTTTCCTCGTCATTCGCAGGTCAATTTTGCAGTAGTTATGGCACTGGTTTTCGGTTGTTTGTTTCTTCAGCTTTTCTCGGCCAACATTGCCTTCTTGTTCTTCTTTTTGTCTTGATATTGATATTGATATGGTCACATTCACATATAAAAATATTTCCGATCAGTCGCCTCGCGTCGGGTTGCGAAAGCTGTTTTTCACTTTCTCGCTGACTCGACCACAGCAGCGGTTCAGCCTAACTTGCTAACTACATCAGTTGTATTTTCATCATCACTTTTACTTTCCAGCCCACTCGTAGGAGGTTTTACCCTCGACGATCTTCTGGACAAGCCGTGGTCACAGGTGTCGTCCCTTCTCCCCCCCGGTACGTGCCTTTATTTTTTTATCGCGCATAGGGTTCAGCATTCCCACTGCTCGTCGATTTTCATCGAATGTACAGCTAACTCACGCTCTCGCGCTTTCCGCTAATCAATTTTATGCAAGAAAAAGTCCCTATGAGCATGCACTCGGTGAGACTGGAACTCACGAAATTGATCTCGATAGGCTCGCGGACCACCTACCAAGCCACCGGGGACGCCTGTATGGGTGAGCTTGAGCTTTTTATTTTTTACCAGACTCCCCCGGAGGATAAAAAAAAAAGGAAAAAGGAAATAAAAACAGCAGTATCAACCCTGTTGCCCTGCTGTTGCCCTGTTCGCTTCGATTGCATCTGCTGCCATTCGTTTTTGGTGCAAAACTGCTGCTGCTGCTGCTGCTGCTGCTGCTGCTGCTGTGGGAGTAGAGTGGGTCAATTCTTGTATTTATAGTGCTAACCTATTGCGTTTACGGTGGTTTCCCGGATTTAAGAGCGTCCCGTGACACGCCAAGAACAGGCGCTCTTTACCACAGCGCTCTTACAAGTAGTGGGCAATATATGTGGCTTTGAGTATTGGCGGGTCATGCCGATATGACCGCGCTTAAATCCCGAAATCTCTTATCTGGGGCGCTCCTAAATCGGGGGACCCACTGCTGTATCACGTTTTGGGGGTAAAATGCTTGGAACGGACTCGGATTTTCATGTATGAGTAGTATTACTAGTCAAAAAAGGCGTGCGCGCTCTTTTTTTCAGTTGATGCTGCTGATGCTGCTGATGCTGCTGATGCCACCTGGGGTTATTCGCCGCAAGTGGACGAGCGATGGGAGTGCCTGGTATTGTGAGTAGTATCATTATCACGGGGGTCCATAGTTAATAGGACCTATGGTGTACATAAAAACCTATATATTTACATATTTTTAATAGCAATATTTGGTACTATTTACTATGGCCCCCCGTAATAGTAGCTGTGCCCCTGTTATACGACACAAAACAACGTAAACAAAGGAACGGGATGCAGCAGTTTGTAGAACGGGTACAGTACGTGAGTAACCGCGGGGTACCTAGCGTAGGTGAGGGGGAGAGGAGACCAATTGAGCTCCCGTGATCTCTCGTCAGAGTGTGGCGCTGCACTGCGACGGAGGTGATATATTACTGTAGTCTACGGCAGAGCATCCGAGAATTAGCGGTACTGATATTTGTGTACACCCGTGCATTTCTTAGTCATTTTTCATTTGTTTCGTACCCACAACGGGAGTGCGGTCCTTAAACGTTAACTTTAAGGCCACGGTTGATACTAGGGATGCGTATTTCCTGGTAACAGTAATAACCCGAAATTTATAGAGCACGAGGATTTTATTTTTTTCGGACGTAAGTCTGCGCGTCCCCTATCCCCCCACCGAAACCTCCCGAAATAGTATTGGAAAACACTGATTTTCCGGAGCGCCTAATTACTAATTACAAGGTCAACCCATGGCTTGTAGTTGATGCCGGCGTCCCCGGTGGCTTGGTAGGTGGTCCGCGTGCCTATCAAGATCAATTTCGTTGGTTCAAGCCTCACCGAGTGCATGCTCGTAGGGACTTTTTCTTGCATAAAAGAGACTGATTAGCGGAAAGCGCGAGAGCGTGAGTTAGCTACATTCGATGAAAATCGGCGAGCAGTGGGAATGCTGAATCCTATGCGCGATAAAAAATAAAGGCACGTACCGGGGGGGAGAAGGGAAGACACCTGTGACCACGGCTTGTCCAAAAGGTCGTCGAGGGTAAAACCTCTTACGAATTAGGCTGGAAAGTGAAAGTGATGAGTAAAATAAAATAAAATAAAATTGAGAACCAACACCCAAACATCCGAGCAGTGGAAACCCCAGGAACCCTGGGATTTCACCCCTAACCGTCCCCGCCCACCCAGAACACAAAAAATGCACGAACGACAAGAAAAAGCGAGAAAGAGACAAAACTTGAAGTAGTACTGCTGTGCCTATCTGCACAACAGAAGACGATGAAATATGAATGCATCAGCAGCTGCAGCAGCAAGCAAGCAAGGCACCCAACCGATGTCACGCACAAACAATTATTCTACTGCTGCTGTACTAATGTAAATAGGCACGTGGTACTCCTCGCTCGCGCATTGTATCGCTTATCGTAACCATACCACACAGCAGCATACACGCAGCAAGGGTCCTGTTGTTGTTGTTGTTGTTTGTTGTTGTTGTTTTTCTCGTTTTTTGTTGACACAACACTCCGGCCAAACAACACACACAGCAGCAGCAGAAGCAGCAGCAGCATCCCTGCGAATATAATGTACGTACACACCAGTAGCTCTCTCTACGCCATATACACCACACTCGGTCTACAACTGGTGGTGGTAATAAGGCGGTCGTGTGCTGCTCGGATGGGAAGAGTTTGCACCTACCTCCGCTGCTGCTGTGCTGCTGCAAGCATAATCTGTTGTTGTCGCTTTGACTCTCTCTTCGCAACAAAGACCAAAAAGTATTAATAGCACGCAAGCCTCAGTGAGAGTGAAAGCGGACGACTACGACAGTCATCAGTAGGGAGGAGTGAATGTGTGTGTTTGTATCATATCCCATATGCATACGTGTTAATCGTCTCGTGTTGTGCCATATACAGCAATATCATAGATGAGTACAGCAGTATTTCGAGTTGTTTCTCTCTTTCTCCCTTGCTTTCTCTTGCCGGTCGTGTATTTTTGTGTTCTGGATGGGCTAGGACAGCTAGGGGTGGAATCCCGGGGTTTTCAGTGCTTGGATGTTTGGGTGTTGATTCTCTTCTACATCCCATGGGTTGTAATCAGGCGCTCCCTGACTTTTTCATGTCTACGCTGTTGAAAGTTGTGTATGTGTAGCATTTGCCGTGTTTTCGAACCCCCAGACATGCGTTTTTTTTCAAGTCAACATGGGCATGGAAAAATGATGGGGAAAATAGTGGGAAAAAATAACTTTTAGGTTGTGGGGAAGTTCAGTAAGTCTCGTTGGAGGACAAGTCAGCATGCTTGGGGCTACTCAGATCGTGGGCACCATCTATGACACTACATACGTGGAGAAAACCCGCAGAAAAGGAAGGCCCGAAGGCCTGAACGAATCGTACGCTTGAGCTTCATGCAGTACATGGGCTGCCGCGAATGATGTTCTTCGTCCCCGCCCCGAAATGACCACCATACTCTTTTGTCCTTGGACGACAGAAAATAGGGGAATTTTTTCGGAAAAGGCTGGTTTCCCGGAAAAAATTCGGTTCCAGCTGGGGAAATGCGCATGCATCATCCCTGGTTGATGCTGGTATCATGGTTCTTCAAAGATGCTGATGAAAAATCGTGTCGGACGCTATACCTCGTACCAGGTATTTAACCCTTTTAGACCCGCACTATTAGTAGCTACTCCTACTCCTGTGCAGTTACTGTAGCGCATATTTCACTCTAGTTTCAAGTCATTTGTCCCCAAAAATTAAGTGCGGTGCTTCGTAAACGGGTTTAAATGAAATTATTGCGGGGGTATATTATGGGGGTCCGTATTTAACAGGACCAAATATTGTTAGTAAAAATACCTAAATATATACCAGGCTTTTATCTTTGCCATAGGTCCTGTTAACTATAGACCCCCGTAATAGTACGAATACCAGTAGAGGTAAATTCTTGTCTCGGCGTCGTTTTCATTATTTCTTAGGTAGTGAAGTCCCACTTTCGTGGCGAATTATGAAAACAAGTCGACCACCCATGATGTCTGCCTCAGATCGTGTGCCAAGTGTCTTTTGTCTTCTGGTCCATCAGCACTATCAATAGTTTGAAACACTTTCGCTTTAGTTATCGCACTACCGTTCATGACGCACCCAGACGAGGATGCGGCGTCCGCGTGCGCATGTACCCCCCGGGAATCAGACTACCGCTGAGGTTTCCTAACGCATTGCTGGCTCCAAATGCACCAAAGCGTGTTTTCTGTACATGCCGTTTCCGCGTATTCATTATTCGTGTCTTAACCCTTTTAGTACTGAATTTCTCTGTGCGTAAACAGTTAGTCCACTTTAATTCCAAGTAGTGTGTCCCCCAAACGGGGTGAAGTCCCACAAAGGTTGAAGCAGCTAATGCCGTACTTGGTATTTATACTGGCATGTGTATGTATGTTATCATGTTGATGTCATTGAGGTTGTCCTCCAGGAAAAAATATTTTGTAAGCTCGGTACACAACGCTCACTCTCAGCAGCTGTCGTTTTTGCAAGTTTTTTTTTTACGAAATGCAGCGCTTCGAATGAGGTTTGGACTCGTCGTGGAAGGCAATGCTTGGCCACGAACCTGTCGTTGCGTGCGTGCGCGAATACTCTACTCGCAGGTACGGCTTTGTTCGGTTGCCGTGTGTCAGGAGGAATCATACCTTCGACCCCCGCGCCTATGATTACTCTTTTGATCGCTTGTGTTCGCTGTCCCACAACATGCTCTATTTTGCAGTTTGTACTGTAGCACGGCAGCTGTCCCACCGCCGTGTGAGCGGAGGCACATGGCCAAGTTGCGCCGCGCTTTGTGCAACTTTTAGTCGCTTGGCGTGTCACGAGTTGACCCCGTTTTGAAGGTAGACATTTGATTGCTTCTTTCACGGCCGACGGCGCATATTGCATACGCAATGTCTTGTTCAATAAATGGGCGACTGAAATGTGTTGGATATCAAGTTGTTGTAGCACATGATGAGAAGGAGAGGGGGGAAGGAGAGAGCGAGCAAGCAGGGCGGTCAAACCAACCAGCCTGCCAGACCGGCCAGCTTTATTTTTGATGGGCCGTCGGTCTGGTTCGTTCTGTGTTCTTTCGGAAGAATTTTCATCAACTAGTCTGTCTGTTCTTCGTCGTCAATTCGTCCCGTTGAAATGGACGCATTTTTTTTTATAACATACCAGGTAGGTTGCACTACAGCAGTACCCGAATTCGGCGTTGTCGTGCGTGCTGTTGAGGCCTACTGAGTCTGAATCGTAAGTATAATGCTGCAAAATCTCGTATGAACACGTACGTATTTATCGACGTGTCGTCGATATTGTTAATTGTACATAAAGCAGTAGCTCTCAGCAGTCGTTTGAGTCGTCAAACCCGTGGGCTCTGTTCTTTCGCCTTGCCTTGGTTTGACATTTTGGTGGGCGCGTTATACGTACATATATGATGAATGCTGTTATTACGAGGGACCATAGTAAATAGGACCACATATTGTTAGTGAAAATACGGAAATGTATAGGTTTTTGTGTGTACCGTAGGTCCTATTTACTATGGTCCCCCGTAATAATACATCTCAAGTATGCTTATCCATACGTATTAGTACTCGTATGGCAAGGTAAAGCATGGGTAAACAGGCGTTGCTTCGGACTGTGCGTTCATTTTTTTCATTCTCGAATGATGTGCACGTGGCGTCTCGCCCCCCCCCCCCCTGCCCAACGCCAACCCCTACTACTCGACCCTCTCACTGGCATCGCATGTCGTCTCGCTGTTTCGTGCTCACGGACGGGCGTTTCTGCTATTCCGGTCTTGCATGCTGGGTTTCAACACTGCAATACTGGCGTTTTTTGTAGTCGTGAGGCGAGCCTCGGGGTCCCTGCCGCAATCACGCGATTCGTCTTGCAAGGCGGCCCTCCCTCGCTACGTACACAGCCCGCCCGTGCTATCAATACGGTGTTCGCGTAGATCTGCCCGTTGAGGCGAAGATCCTTAGATGCGCCCAAACAACGTAGTGTCTTTCCAAGCACACGACCACCTGGCACAACAAGGTGGGCATCTGGTTCGGGTTATAGGGCTAGCGTTTCGGGTCGGAGTGGTGGCCGCCGTTAGCCGAAGCCGGAAACAATCTCACCACCGGGGAAAAATTCCTTCCGGTTTTTGTGACAGAAACCCTCCCTCCGTCTTGCAAAAACAAGAGCAACTGAAACAAAAATATTCAATTTTAATGCATCTCAAAGCATTCCCAACGCTCTCCCCAAAGGCACGGGCCGCGCAGCAGCCGAAACAGAAGGGGGTGCTTTTATTGGCTCATCTTTCGGCGGGACTAAGGCCGTTTCCTATGCGGTTCGATTTCGAGCTTCAGATTTGTATTTTTCGATCTAAAAAATGAATGACCCTGCTTATGCAGTCCAAATATGCAATCCGACCGGAATTTTTTCGATTTGAGAATCCGATGACCCAAGTCGTCGGATTTTGGCCCCAAAATCCGACGACCTGGGTCATCAGATTTTCAAATCGAAAAATGGCATGCTCTTTAAATTCAAGATGTTATCCACGACAGCAAACAGCAGCAGAACGATCGATGAGTTGGATGGTGATACAGCTGCTGTATAGCGACGTTGCTTCGCGCCCGACGCGGGGACGGCGCGTCCCTCCGTGGCCAGACTAGAGTCGGCTGGCGCTGGCTCGGGCCTAGAGACCAAGAGAAGCGCACTCGGCACGCGCCCCTCCGTGGATACATACGTACTCGTAGACTACACTGCTGTACAGCAGCAGCAGCAGTCGGTCACAAAATGAAACACAAAATACCAACACAGGTTGACTCTAGCGCACTCGCCACGTCTCTTCGCTGCCAGACCAGAGGCAGTCAGCGTGGGCTCGGACGCTTGGGTCCTACGCGCAGGGCAGCGCACCCAGCACGTCTCTTCGCGGCGCCAAACCACAACAACAGCCGTTGGTCTCGGCGTCTGCTGGAATCTCTACACGGACAGTAAATCTGATTTTTCCGCATAGGCAGACTCTTTCGATTTGCCAAGTTCATATCTAAAAATGCCATCGGGTCAAAATCTGAAGCTCAAAAATCGAACCACATAGGAAACGGCCTAAGCGCGAATTGACGTGACCGTATCATCTATCCCTCTCTCTTATGTCTATACCTTTTTTCGCTCGCGCGTCGCTCGCCGTGGGCGCCTCGCCTGCCATGGTTGGATTTTACGGGTTGCTCACAGATCAGCTTTCGTGCGCAAGACGGTTTTCATATCAGTGCGGACGGCGTTCTTTTCGTTTCGTTTCGTGTCGGTTGGTTGGATGTATGTCGGTTTCGTTTCGGTTCGTTGGATTCGGTTTCGTTTCGCCATGTCACTTTGTTCCGTTTCGTGCTTCTCTGTTTTGTTTCGTTTCGTTTCGTTGTTCCCTTTGGAACAGGTATGGACGGGCACAAGGTTAAGTCGCACCCGGCACCAGAGTCGCGCGTGGGCGAGGAAGGCACCTCGAAGCGCAACATAACCAGGAAGGGGAGCGCCAAGGTATGCGGACATGCCAACGCGTGTGATCGCACAGCGGCACGACAATTCGTTGCGCATGGCGCCTCTTCACTCTTCTCCTCCTCCTCCTCCTCGTCCTTATCCTCGTTGCCCTTCCCTTCCTTTCCCCCCCTCACGCGTTTGACGGCTTCAATGTCCCTTTTTTGTGCTGTTTTTTGTTTTGTAACGCCGCGTGGCCAAGAAAGAGCACGTAAGAAACTAAGATGGTCAGAAAATACCCCTGTCTCTGCATGCTCCCGAGGCTCCTCACATTTTGAAGAGCTCTATACAATTGAATACGGGATGCCTTACAGTAAAACATGAAATAATGGGCTAAGGGGCATGGCTTATGCCCCAAAAGGCAAGCCTTACCGGGGTGGCTCCTCAGTTAAGGAGCCCTGTCAGTCAGAATCTTTTGCCTTGCAAGGCAAAAAAGTGGCACGCCTCGTTACATTGTATGCTAATAGCTATTACGGGGGACCATAATAAATAGGACCAAATATTGTTAGTAAAACTAGGTAAACATGTAGGTTTTTGTGTGCACCGTAGGTCCTATTAACTATGGACCCCCGTAATAGTCAAAACGGTGCTTGTGTGTCGGGCCAGAGTGGTACGTAGGTTACAATACCTGTATTTTCGTGGGTATATAATTAAGGCCTCCTACCATTCGTTTGTACCGGTTTTTGTGCTTATTTTAGTGTAGGATGGGGGGGGCAGCAAACCGCTTCCTCTTTGTAGCGTCTTTGCTGGACACTATTACGGGGGGCCGTAGTAAATAGGACCAAATATTGTTGGTAAAAGTAGGTAAATATATAATTTTTTTGTATTCCATAGGTCCTATTAACTATGGACCCCCGTAATAGTCACACAAGGCAGGATTCGATTTTTGTTCGCTGTGGCTGGTTTGCCTCTCGCTTGCTTGTAATCTGGGGTGTTGACGAGTGACCCATCGAGGGACCCCCCGTCCCCCCGCTCTCGTTGCGCTGCGGTAGGCTACCGTGTTGCTCTCCTCGTCAGCCCATACCTGCCCTGCGCCGCGATCGCTTTTTTTCTGCATTCGGCCAAAGGCTCGTTTGCAGAGAGAATTGTCATATTTCGTGGGTTTTCGTAGAGGTGGAAGGGAGAGGAAGGGGGTCGGGGGGGGGAGCGGTTCCGTCGCGACGAGCCCTCGTTAACGTTGCTACTGATGCAGTTTAGCTATCCATAGCTCTTGTGTTCCTCTGAAACGTGAGAACAGTTTTAAGGGAGGTATGAAACCCCTGTGCGGCTTCAGAGGCAGCCCCTTTGTGGGGCTCGAGAGGTAACCCCTTTGGCTCTTCTGCAGAGGTATCCCCTTTTGGGCTTCAGAGGTAGCCCCTAGCGAGCTCCAGAGGTATTCCTTTGGCTTCTCAGAAGTAACCTCTTTTTTGGCTCCAGGGGTAACCCCTTTAGCGCTCAGAGGTAACCTCTTTTGAGCTTCAGAGGTAACCCCTTGCGAGCTCCAGAGGTGATTCCTTTGGCTTTTCGGAAGTAACCTCTTGTTTGGCTTCAGAGTTAAAAGCCCTTTCGAGCTTCAGAGGTAACTCCTTTGACTCTTGAGAGGTGTATAACCCCTTTGAGGCTTCAGAGGTAACACCCTTGGTGCTGAAGAGGTAACGCCCTTGGTGCTCAGAGGTAACCCCTTTGAGGCTCCAGAGGTGACACCCTTGGTGCTCAAGAGGGAACGCCCTTGGTGCTCAGAGGCAACCCCTTTAGAGCTTCAGAGGTAACCCATTTTTGGGTGGGGGGTTGAGACGTACCCCCTTTGGCTCTGAAGAGGTAACCCTTTTGACCCCTCAGAGGAAACCAATGTGGGCAAGATGATGACGACTACATCAGAGTCGGGCGCACCCAAGCAGCCCGAGTTACTGCGGGGTACGATGCGTCCGAGCTGCGTGCGGTGAACGGAGCCGTGACCACACGCGCGCAGGCGGCGTGGTGATACTTGTTTTTTTTTTTTTGTTCTGCTCCATCGTTTACAATACGGGCATCCACCTTGTTTCTCTGAGGCTCATGATTGGAGGAGCTTTGTTTCTCACTCAAGAAGCTGGAAGGACATGAAAATCAAAACGACAAATCTCATGACCCATGACGGTCGGTGGGTGACCATAACGTGTAGGCCCAATGAGCGGGGAGAGAGGCTTCCCAGTGTATTTATGAAGAAAGCCAACGTAGCATTGATGGAAAGCCTTTCATCAACGGCCTATTTTGCACAGACAACCCTTTCATTTCGCGCGGCAGTTTTCGAGATGAGCACACACCAAAGTCACATGGAAGTGGGCGCTTTGGGCTTATTGTTGGGCCTACCTGGTGTTTGCTATGGGCCTCCGTGATGGGTGTATGATATAGAAGGCATGCCTTGTGGCGAAATGTGAATGGGATTCCGGCGATAAGGCATGCCTTCTTTATATATCATGTGCCTTGTTGGGTTGTCCCTCAGTGCCCTTAAGGAGCCCCGTCGGTCACAAGCACTTGCCTTGGAAGGAAAAAAAGTGCGACCTCTACGGTAGCACGGGTCTATGAGTGACAACAGCAGTCGCTTGATAATGTTATTAGTCAATTCTTTCAGCAATTTGCGAACATACAGTAGGAAGCGACGTACGAAAAACTGTCAGGTTTTGAAGGGCACTCTATAAAACCTGCACACCGGCTATATGCAGCACCCACGATCGAAGTATATCACACGAAAAGCTTGGAAATACCGCTCTGAACGGAAATATAAGGACTGTTTATACAATATTATGAAGACTAAGTGGTCCTTCTCCTTGCGCCCACAGTGTGTTTTGGCTTTTTTTTTCTTCTAAACCACAGCTGAGTTTTTCGTTCGTTTTTGTTTTCAAACAATATCGCAGCCATTCGTCGTTTGGTTTGTTGGTCGCCATGCGTACGGATTGGGTCCCTCCTCTGGTTAAAGTTGAAACGAGAAAAACGCCCTGCCGGACCTTTTGTGTCAGATACGGCGGTTAAGAAACAAAAAGCGGGTTCGCACCAAAACGTTTTTGTCCGAAAAGTTAACTCCTTTTTCCGCCCTTTCTTTCGATGTCCCATCAAATCGGTCTCTCACGGGAGTACCTGTATTACACGGCGTTATACCGCGTGCCGCTGCAACCCACCCAACCGATAAAACCCACCGCACCGCCGCGATGTGTTTCATCAGGGTAAAAACGGCGGTGGCGGGGGACAGAAGGGGCGGTGGGACCCAACGGACGACGGGAGCGAGGCGAAGGCGGTTGACGGGATCGCCGACAAGGGTGACCCCAACTACGACTCAGAGGCGGATGAGCACGACAACAACTACGTCCTGGTGCGCGGCGATGACTTGCGGCAGGAGGGGGTGGTTCCGCCATGCATGCGCTCTCTGGCGTTGCTGGCGTTTCGACGTTTTTTTTTGTAGATTTAAGAAGAAAAGCAGAACAGATAATACAGTAGAAGAATAGAATGGGAGCAATGCGTTGCACGCTTGTCCTGTTACGTGCGTTGTGCGTCTTATTAGCCGTTATAATCTGAAACATGTGTGTGTGTGTGTGTGTGTTTATTTGTTTTTTTTGTGTTGAGCTGGTTTTGTCTTGTGCTTGATGTGCTCGTGTTTTTATTTGTTCCTGTGAGTGGGCACCAGGTTTTTTCCGTTCCCCCGTGTTCCCCGCCTTTTTGTTCGGTGGCGACCACATGCGCGATGCCGTTTAATGCCGTTGAGCGATAGTTCCGGTGAGCGTTAGACCCGTGCTACGGTGGATTCGTTGAGCGGCATGCCACAGGAAATCTCTACTCTGTTCGCATTCGTACTTATTTTCTTTGTGCAGTCTTTTACTTTTTGTCTAGTGTCTGTACTCGTATTGTTTGTACTCTTGAGCATATCGTGTGGAAGTGCGCATACAAATGATGGCCGATGAAGAGTCAGGTTGTGTCCGCGCTGCCTCGGCCCTTTTTCCACGTTTTAACGACCAAGTAAGACTCAAATAAAATACCAGGTACCATCTACTTGGTACGTAAATAGTTCACGAGTATCTGGGACTTGTTGTTTTCTTCCGCGATATCAATAATCGCTTTCCGCTTGGTCGCGCAGAGGATATAGTTATGCTGCACGGAGCAACGGCGCAGGAGACTCCGAATGTGAATATGATCTAGTTGTAGACCCATCCACCCGCCTACGCACATCCTGCCGCTCCGTTGGGCTCGACCGCAGCATGCCCTACCTTGCCGCACCGGACCGCACCGTACCGTACCGTGTCCTGTTCCCCCCCGTGGGGCAAACCCGCGAGACAGCAGTGCCGCGGACCGCGCGCCCGGCCCGAAATTTTCTCTCCGCTGTTTGGCCCCGTCGTTCCGCGAGCGCCATACGTACGTACGGGTGCTACTGTTGCGCGTGGTCAGTGCCGCGTACGTTGTGCGGGCATGACAGGACAGGGCAAGTCAGGGGAAGTCAGGGCAGGGCAGGCTTCTTATTTTTGTTCCTTGGTTGGCGACTGTTCGGAGCTAGCTGAGCGCCGCCCGGCTTGCGGGGTAGGAAGTTATCTGCTGTCTGTAGAATATGTAAGTGCTGCCGCCCTCAGGTGCCATTTTTCTTTTTTTCCTGGACCTTTCTTTTTCTCGAATCCACCTGCAGGTGTCGGACAGCACAGTCATAACTCCCAACGGTGTCCCAGGTCCCCTGCATACGCTGCCGGAGTTCAAGAGGCGGCTCAAAACCATCATTGAGGTAGGCGGGGGATGGGGGGGGGTGTACTCACAATCATGCCTGACCGTAGTCGTATTCTTGATGACAGACCCTCGCGTCCCTACGTTGCCGGGACGGAGCACGTCGGGTTTTCACCGACCAGGCAGAAATTACTTGCACCAAGCGCGAAGCGAAACGTGAGGTGTTGCGGCGAGTCACATTAAGGCGGGGGTGCTTTCTGCCGAGAACGGCTTTGCGAGGCGGAATTTCTTGCATATGGATGACAGCGTAGAGTTTCGTGATTGGTTTGCTCTTCTGGTGTGACCACTTACGGAGAGGGTGGCCGAACACGTCGGTTTATCGTCGATGACGCGCTGCACGCGCGCCTCTTGTTGTGTCAAAAGGGAGATAGAAAGTGCGGAACTGTCCCCGTATGTCTCGCGAAAAAGCGAAAATTTGTTTTTTGTGCCTGACGAGCGAAAAAATGGTGGCCTGGCGAAACGAAGATTTATTTGTATGTTTTGTGTATGTTGGATACGATGGGGAAGAAAACGCCTGATGGTCGAAAAGGTGGGCCTGGCGCCATGTCATTGGCTGCATGTCTCACAGGCAGGCGGAAGATTGGATTGCTGCCTGAAGGAACGAAAATAGTTCGCTGCCAGGAGGACTATTATGCCTTGCAAACGATGCTGTCTACGGCACGTACCCTATCAACAAAAAAGTGTATCTGCCGAACGATTACCTCTTACGTGTCGTCAAAGCCGGGCCTCTTAACTTGGGGCCCGCCGGCAACTAATTGCCGCCGCCACCGCTACTTGACCGTCGCCGATGCCCTTGCTTGGCCCGTGAGCAACAGTTTGACACCCACCATCGCCTAAATACTACAAATCCTACGTTAGTCGCGCCAATCGTATGTTGGAGGCTGGCGTCGAAAGTAACGAGCGAGTTGGGATGGAATTTGACTCGGGTGTGCGGATCTTTGCGTGAGGTTGCTTTGCTGCAGTTGCTGCTGCTACTGCTGCTGCTGCTGCTGCGTGAACGCCAGCAATGGTAAGACCACTACCGCCGCTGCTGTTGCCACCGTCGCCGCCACCGTCGCCGCCCTCTCCGCTGTCCTTACTCGTTCACTCACTCACATTCTTACATCCTCGCATAGATTCGTATAGCTCAGGAAGCAGAGTTGCGTCGGGGAGCGCGGGGGGAGGGGGGGGTACTCATGATCGCGCATGGCCGTAGTCATATGACCATAGACCCTCGCATCCCCACAATGCCGGGACGGAGCACGTCAGGTTTGGGGGGGGGGGGGGGGGGGGGGGGGGGGTACTATTGTAGTAGCAGCAGTAGTATTAAGACCAGTAGTACTTGTATGGTTTGTGTGTGTGTGTGTTTTCTCCATCCATCCGTCTCCGCTTTCCTCACACGTTCGCTGTTCGCTCGCTGGCGTGGTGTCCGGCCCTTATGTTTTCATTACTTTTTACTCCGCCATTTTGGTTTCGTTTGTTTCGTTTGTTTCGTTTTTTATTTCTTCAGGAGTATTTCTTGTCGGAAGATGCGGGCGAGGTGCTGCTGCGGTCTGTGAGAGAGCTCAAATCCCCGGCATACCACTATGAGGTCGTGAAGCGCGGCATCAACATGTCACTTGACGCCAGGGACCATGAGGTGTGGCGGATGGGGAACGCTTCGGCTATGATTTTGGTGTGGGTTGGTTTTAGTTTGATTTTGGTCGGATTTGGTTGGGTTGGGTTGGGTTGGGTTGAGTTGGATTTCGGTTGGGGTTTGAGTTGGGTTGGGTTGCGTTGGGTTTTAAGAGAATTGGTTTTTGGTTTGCTTTTAGTGGAGTTGGCTTGGGATGGATTGGGTTGGGTTGGGTTTGATGTGGTTTGGTTTTGGTTTGATAATAGTTGGGCTGGGTTGGTTTGGTTTGGTTTGGTTGGGTTAGTTTAGGTTTGTGGCCCGGCGTGAAGGCGAGAGGGGGTAAGGAGTGAGAGGTGAGGGGTTCCGGGTGGAGGCGCCGGAAATGGACGGGCTCGATGATTGTCGTGGACGTGGGTTTGACCCCCCCCCCCCACCGCCACCGCCGTGCGCGCGACGAAGTGTTGGTCCTTGCGGGACTGCTTCTACTGTCGGTTGCCTCCCAGGGCACACTTGGTCTTTGCAGCGTATGATCAGCAGCAGACAACGCCTTTTGTAGATGTTTGGCCTACGAAGTTTACTGGTTTGTATGTTTTGTTGTAGACTACAGGGTTGTTACCTTCTTTCTGTGATATCTGATACTTCATTACGGCAGCAGAGAATGTCGGAGTCGGGGGTGGCTGTGAACGTTTCTGTGAATAGCGTTAGCATCGCCCGAGCGAGGACGTTGCTGTCTCTCTCCTCTGCCTCTTGCAATGTCTGACCCTTCTTGGGTTTGTGTTCCTCTTCCTTCTCTTCCTACTCGTGTTGCTTGCTTGTGTTCTTGCTTTGTTGCTTTCTTGCTTTCTTGCCTGCTACGCCTACCTTCTTATTCATCCGTCCTTTTCTTGGGCCTGACTGGCTGACCGCCTGTGCAGCGGGAACTGGTGTCCAAGCTCCTGTCGGATGCCTACCCGGACGTACTGTCGAGCAGAGAGGTCTGCAAGGGATTCGAGCGGCTGTTTGAGATGATCGACGACATACAGCTAGACGCGCCCAAGTGAGCACTTGTCTCTCTTGTTCTTGTTGAGATAACGCCTTCCCTGTGATTTTACTTTTCGAGCCGATTTTCCTCCCAAGACAAAGGGCGCAAACACACACAGCTTAACCCTTTTTGGACTGCAGCCCCGTTCTGGGGACAAGGAAAAAAAAAAACGTCGAGGTGTTGCCACAGGCACATGATTCACTCGCCGTTTTCCCCTCGTAGTCGAGCAGATGGCAGCTTTTGGGGGGGGGGGGGGGGGTGACATTTTGCGCGATGTACGGTACCTCGAGGGACGATAATATAAGCAACGGACGACAATGTAAGCAACGTTTACGTGTTAATATAAAGACGCGACTTGTCCTTACATTTTCGTCCAGAATGGTGTGCATGTACTTGGTATATATACAGTACGTAGATATATTTATATTTTATGTGTGTTAAAAAAAATAGATTTATACTACCAATAGGTGTATAAGTATATATATATATATATATATATCAGCTGTGAGATCTATTAATAGGATTTGTGGAAAGTAATATTTTGTAAGCTGCGCATAAATAATGCCAGGTACCAGCTTTGTGTTTATGTTTCGATCGCTGGTATTACGGATCTTGCGTGACCTCATGATGTATGTGTATTCCTTGTTGAGGAGGGGGACAAAATCTGACAGCTGTGTATTTTGGAGGGGATTTCACCTTTCTATTCGAAAAAACGGTCGAGGGTCATTGTTGTGTACGATACGAAATGTGCTAGCCCTATCCCAAAGTCTGAGGCAATCAGACCCTATCGACTGCCCGGTATTGGTTAAGATTTGTCGGGCCCTTTGTCTGTACACAAGTTTGTGCCGACCGTACTGCTGTCGAATGTCGAATAAGTTGATGGAAGTCTTACTGGTGTATTGTTGTAGTGTCTAACCAGTGATGTGTTTGATTCATACAGTATGTTTTGGCATCGGACACGTACGTATGTACCACGCTGTGCGAAAGTGTAGAGATCGTTGGTATATCGATATTATTAATAGCATACCTACGGTCCTGGAATTTGTTGACAGTAGAGTGGTAATATACGTACGTAAAGAAAGGGTTGGGTGCGATTGTTGCATCCGCTGATGTGTTTACACAAACAGTTCTTTTTTGTTGTTGTGAAATCTAGACATTGCTTATCGTAAATTTGGTGTTTCGTATGGCGGTGCCTTCCGGAGGGCCGCCCGGTTAGTTCTGAGGGCATCGGCTGCCGCCCGCGGTCGAGCATAATGCGACTGCGGTGAGGTCCAGCCTCGAAAGCAAAAGCTAAAAACTGGTATGCAGAGGGCGATCAGTCAAGGAACCAAAGCGCTGTCACCTGGCATCTTGATAAACTACTGTAGTTTCACTGAAGGGGCGGTCAGGTCAGTGAAGGGGTCAAACCGCGGACACCTAGCATCTAAATATACTAGTTTCACTGAAGGGGCGGTCAGGTCAGTGAAGGGGTCAAACCGCGGATACCTAGCATCTAAATATACTAGTTTCACTGAAGGGGCGGTCAGGCCAGTCAAGGGGTCAAACCGCGGTCTCCTATATATCTTTGCGTTCAACCCATCCCTGTTCCCACGTCCCGTATTCGCTACGTAATTGTCCACTTTTTGCTGCTGCCCTGCCATCCACACGCACACGACAGCGCGCGCACATTAGTGGCGTCTTTCCTGGCTCGTGCGGTTGCGGACGAGATCATCCCCCCGTCGGTCCTGCGCAATGCGGCTTTCCTTAGCTTGGGAGGCGAGGTCGTGAAGGGGGCGCGGCGCCTGCTATCGAGGTGCGGTACGGTATGGTGTTACAAGGCGCTCCGCGGGCGGCCTACGCCGCCCACTACGTTCGCTCAGGAAGGAAAAGTACATCAAATTATGCGAAGCGGACAGAGGTCCATGATGGAACATATATATTTTTAAGATTGTAGCTGCAAACTGGCGACTTGATAAGGCCAAGAGTAAGTCCCGCCGCCATGTTTCAGGAGAAAACAGCTCGGACGTCACATACGCTTCGCGTCGCGGGCGGTTCCGCCCGCTACGCTCGCTCACATGCCGTACGTACGTCCATACCCCAGGTGGGGTACGTATTTATTTTGTTCTTTTGATATGCTGTATGTCTGTACTCGTATGTACGAAAGAGAAAGCACAGCACGACACAGCAGCAGCACAGCAAAAACAATTGACAATGAAACCTAAAATTTCGGGAAGAAAAAAAAATCCCCGTCACCTCTCGTGTAAGATCTTGCCTGATTGGAACACCTTACACGGTCAAAAAGAAAAAAAAGAAGAAAATCGAACAGCAGAGCTTCTCTCTCAGCCTTGTACGCCGCCCGCTCCTCTCGCGACCACCTCGCCACCGATTCGGTCGGGGTAAAGCTTTCCTCCCTCTCTGCCACAGTGATCTCCGTCGCCCGCGTCGCGTGAAGCCCGGTACTCACCGTGACCGTCGTTCGCCAGCTCGACAATGTTGGTGCTCAGACTGCGTAGCTCTCTCTGTGAACTTGGGCTTTGGTCGCAAGAATAAGCATCGCTTGAATGTTATCTTGCAATCCCGAACGAGCCTTACACACTCAATCTAATTCTATAGATGGAGGCCAGACAGAGCCCATTCATGCTTCCCTCGTGTCTCGAGGCACACGCGACGCCTAGCCACGAAAACGGCGACCGCGATCCTTGCAACCTCCCCTCTACCCGCCATCACCCACTGAAACCCGCGACGGTGCCGCGCTCGCCCACGGTGCCTTGCTCGGAGTACACGCACGCACACGAAAGGAAAAAAGGAAAAAAGAACCGAAAGTGCCAAGAAAAATGGAGAAAACAAAGAACCGCTGGAAAGGTCCGGCAAGTAATAAAAGGAGGCAATGTCCAAGTGGGAGCTCTGAGAGGCCAGGGATGTACCAACCGAACATGCTCAGAGAGTGAGATATCTGTAAGTAGTTCTATGGTACGGTACTGCTATATGATATGGTACGGTACGGTAGGGCTGGGCAGGGCATGGTGTGGTGGAATTGTGGTATGATATGGCACGGTACGGTGGGGTTGTGTTAGGGTAGGGTGCGGTATGGTAAGGTAGAATACGGCAGGATAGGGTATGGGATGGATACATGGGATTATGTTATATGGCATGGTGGATACGGTATGATGTACAAGGCGCTTCGCTCCGCGGGCGGCCTACGCCGCCCGCTACGCTCGCTCAGGAAGGAGAAGTACAACAAATTTGCGAAGCGGACAGAGGTCCATGATTGAATACAGTTTTCCTCATGATTGATCGTAGTTGCAAACTGGCGACTTGATAATGCCAAGAGTCCCGCCGCCATGCTTCAGGATGAAACAGCTCGGACGCCACATACGCTTCTCGTCTCGGGCGGTTTTCCGCTACGCTCGCTCACATGTCGTACGTACGTACATACCCCAGATAGGGTACTTCTTTTCTTCTTTCGATATATATTATGCGCTGTCTGTACTCGTATGTACGAAAGATAAAGCACACAGCACGCCACAGCAACACCCCAAAAACAATGAAAATGAAACCGAAAAATTCGGAAAGAAAAGAAGTCCCCGTCCCCTCTCGTGTAATAAATTCCTGCCTGATTGGAACACCTTACACCGGTCAAAAAGAAAAAAAGAAAAAATCAAACAGCAGAGCTTCTCTCTCAGCCTCGTGTACGCCGCCCGCCCCTCTCGCGACCATCTCGCCACCGATTCAGTTCGCGTAATGCTTCCCTCCCTCTCTTCCACGGTGAGCCCCATCGCCCGCTTCGCGTGAAGCCCGGTGCTCACCGTGGACCTCGTTCGCCAGCTCGCAATGTTGGTGCTCAGACTGCCCCACTCTCACTGTTATTTTTAGTTTCGTCGTAAAAATAAGCACCACTTGAATTATATTTTGCTCATCAAAACGGCCCTTATATACTCGTACACAGTATAACCGGAACCACACCAGGAGGCCAGACAGAGCCCATTCATGCTTCCCTCGTGTCTCGAGGCACACGCGACGCCTAGCCACGAAAACGGCGACCGCGCTCCTTGACCCCCCCTCTACCCGCCAGCACCCGCTGACACCCGCGACGGTGCCGCGCTCGCCCACGGTGCAGTGCTCCGAGTACACGCACACACACGAAACGAAATAAGAAAAGAGGAAAGAAGAACTGAAAGTGCCAATAGAAATGGAGAAAACAAAGACCCGCTGGAAAGGTCCGGCAAGTAATAAAAGGAGGCGATTCCCAAGTGGGAGCTCTGAGAGGCCAGGGATGTACCAACCGAGCACGCTCAGAGATCGAGATCTAAGTAAGTAGTTCTTCTAATCTAGGTAAGTAGTTCTATGGTTCGGTATGAAATGGCACGGTATGATGGGGTTATGGTAGGGTAGGGTACGGTATGGTAAGGTATGATCCGGTAGAGTAGGGTATGGGATGGGTATGGGATTATGTTATATGGCATGATGCATATGTTATGATGTATGGTTCGGAATGGTACGGTATGGTATGGTAGGGTGTGGTGGGGTTGTGGCAGAGTACGGTACGGTATGGTAAGGTATGGTGGGGATTGTGGTAGGGTAGAGTATGGCATGGTATGGTAGGGTATGGAATGGGTATGGTATTACAAGGCGCTTCGCTCCGCGGGCGGCCTTCGCCGCCCGTTACACTCGCTCACGAAGGAAAAGTACATCAAATTATGCGAAGCGGACAGAGGTCCATGATTGAATATAGTTTTTTATGGTTGTACAGAGTTGCAAACTGCCGACTTGATAATGCCAAGAGTCCCGCCGCCATGCTTAGGAGAAAACAGGTCGGAAGGCACATACGCTTCGTGTCGCGGGCGGTTCACTCACATGCCGTACGTACGTACATACCCCAGGTACGTAGGGTACATTTTTTGTTATTGTGAGTAACTGCTGTATGTACGAAAGAGAAAGAGCAGCACGGCCTAACAGCAGCAGCGTAAAAACAATAACAATGAAACCGAAATTTCGGAAAGAAGAAAAAATCCCGTCCCCTCTCATGTAATTCTGCCTGATTGGAACACTTTGCACTGGTCAAAAAAGAAAAAAATCCATTAGCAGAGCTTCTCTCTCAGTCTCGTACGCCGTCCGCCCCTCTCGCGACTACCTCGCCACCGATTCGGTCCGGGTAAAATCTGTCACAGTGAGCCCCGTCGCCCGCCTCGCGTGAAGTCCAGTGCTCACCGTGGCCGTCGTTCGCTAGCTCGACAATGTTGGTGCTTAGACTGCGTACCTCTCTCTTTGAGCTTCAAGACCGGTCTCAAAAATAAGCACCGCTCGAATCTTATCTTGAAATCCCGAATGAACCTTATAATCTCGTATATACTCAATCAAAAACCACAAACGGAGGCCAGACAGAGCCCATTCATGCTTCCCTCGTGTCTCGAGGCACACGCGACGTCTAGGCACGAAAACGGCGACACCGCTCCTTTCAACCCCCCCCTAACCGCCAGCACCCGCTGACATCCGCCACGGCGCCGGGCTCGCCCACGGTGCAGTGCTCCGAGTACACGCACTCACACGAAGCGAAAGCAAGAAAAAAAGAAAAAAGAACCGAAAATGCCAAAAAAAATGGAGAAAACAAAGACCCGCTGGAAAGGTCCGGCAACTAATAAAAGGAGGCGATTCCCAAGTGGGAGCTCTGAGAGGCCAGGGATGTACCAACCGAGCACGCTCAGAGAGTGATATCTAAGCAAGTGGTTCTATGTTATACAAGGCGCTTCGCTCCGCGGGCGGGCTACGCCGCCCGCTACGCTCGCTCAGGAAGGAAAAGTACATCAAATTATGCGAAGCGGACAGAGGTCCATGATTGAATATAGTTTTTTTCCATGATTGATTGTAGTTGCAAACTGGTGCCTTGATAATGCCAAGAGTCTCGCAGCCATGCTTCAGGAGCGAACAGCTCGGACGCCACATACGCTTCGCGTCGCGGGCGGTTTTCCGCTACGCTCGCTCACGTCGTACGTACATACATACCTCAGGTAGGGTACTTATTTTATTTTTTCGATATGCTCCATGTCTGTACTCGTATATACGACAGATCAAGCACAGCACGGCACAGAAGCACCGCAAAAACAATGAAAAAGAAACCGAAACTCGGAAAGAAAAAAATCCCCGTCCCCTCTCGTGTAATGATTTCCTGCCTGATTGGAACACCTTACACCCGTCAAAAAGAAAAAAAAAAAAAAAAAAAAAAAAAAACAGCAGAGCTTCTCTCTCAGCCTCGTACGCCGCCCGCCCCTCTTGCGACCATCTCGCCACCGATTCAGTCCGGGTAAAGCTTTCCTCCCTCTCTTGCACGGTGAGCCCCATCGCCCGCCTTGCGTCAAGCCCGGTGCTCACCGTGGACCTCGTTCGCCAGTTCGACAATGTTGGTGCTCAGACTTCGTACGTCTCTCTGTATAGTTCAGATTGGTCGCAAAAATAAGCACTAATTGAGTTTATTTTGCTAATCAAAACGACCCTTACATACTCGTAGATAGTATAACCGGAGCCACACCAGGAACCCAGAGAGAGCCCATTCATGCTTCCCTCGTGTCTCGAGGCACACGCGACGCCCAGCCACGAAAACGGCGACCGCGCTCCTTGCGACCCCCCCCTCTACCCGCCAGTACCCGCTGACACCCGCGACGGTGCCGCGCTCGCCCGCGGAACCGTGCTCGGAGTACGCGCACGCACACGAAACGAAATAAGCAAAAAGGAAAGAAGGACTGAAAGCGCAAAGAAAAATTGGAGAAAACAAAGACCCGCTGGAAAGGTCCGACAAGTAATCAAAGGAGGCGATTCCCTAGTGGGAGCTCTGAGAGGCCAGGGATGTACCAACCGAGCACGCTCAGAGAGTGGGATATCTATAAGTAGTTCTATGGCATGGTACGTGGAGTACGATACGGTATTGTACGGTATGGTATTGTGTGGTATGGTACATTATGTATGGTACGGTGCTTGAGGTGCGCGTGGGGTTTGTATCGCGAGATGTACCGGTGGAGCGTTCGGCGGTCTACAGTGGCCGAGGCGTGATGGTGATGATGTTCTCGCACTACTATTAATAATAGCTCATTTCCCTGAAACCCCGCCCCTGATCACAAAACAGGCTGAACCAAAAGGCGTCTCGATGGACGAAAAGAAACCGGTACAAAATATTGGGCGCAGTGCCAATACGGAAGGGAACGCTACTACGTACTGGAATGAATACGAAGCCGTGTGTATATACCATCTTTGTCACTCACAACCAAAATAATACCGGTAACATATCCATGGTACACGCCCATACTGTTCTACTTTCGAAGTATCCGGTAAGCCAACACACGAGCGTTTCGCGGCATTGCTCGAAAGAGGTCACGCCTTTCTTTGCTCGTTCTCGGAAGAAGGGTACGCACAACAGCACAGCAGTGTAGACTACGGCACGGTAGCACGGTTGTTTCACAAATGGGCCGGCGGCAGCTTCGTTTTGGCTCGCATTCTCACACCCCCTTTTCTCTCGTGCTCCTCCTCTGCCTAAAAAAGTAGACGGTGCGGGATTGTTCGACGCGTCGAGCACTTACTGGGTAGTTTTTTTTTTTTTTTCTTCCGTTCTACGCTCGGGATGTGGCATGTTTCAGCCTGACCTGTGGATTTAGACTATGCACACGGGATACTTTTCTTTCTTTTGTTTTTCATCCTCCGGCAGATTGGTAAACATCATCTCTTTGCCTGGCCACAGTTGTTTTAGATTTATTGTCCGGGGTTTGTACACCTGTCTGCCTGAGCAAATGACCTCATCACTCATCCATTGTCGAACCCGAAGCTCCTGTTTTGTCCCCATGTCCTTACCTCTACGTTCCTCCCCTCCCCTCTCCGGGTCTCGATCGCAAATAACAAAACCAGACCAAAACTGAACAAAACCAAAAAGAAAAAAAAGCATGGACAGTATTAACACAAACGCAAACACAAACAAAAACGAAAACACACACCAAAAAAAAAAAAAAAAAATGAAACCAAAGCAAGAAAAAACAAAACACCCTGATCTGAAATGCCTCCCGTCCCGTCCCCTCCCCTCCCCTCCCCTGAATCTCGCTTCCCGTTGCGTCGTCTGTTTTGTCATCCCCTCCATCTTCCATTCTGCGGCGGCGACGGTTCCAGGGACCACGTCCTCTCGCGCCTGGAACACGTCTGGGGGCCCGGCGACGGCCGCCCCGTGGAGGACCTCAAGGTGGCTATCGACCAGGTCAGTCATTTCAGCCACGCCCAAAGCGTCTATTAATATTAACAATGTACGTGGAGTATCTCATATATCTCCATCATTAGCAGGGCTGTGAGTTGGCCGATTAGTTGTTGGTTGGCTATAATGGGTAGGTTCCATGATTCATGTATAGGCCTGAGAGTCGCCGACTACCAGGTAGTTGTTAGTTGGCTATAGGTAGGTTCCACGACTAGTATATAGGGCTGTGGGTTGTCTGACCATAAGTCGCGGACTAGTTGTTAGTTGACTTAGATAGGTGGATGCCATGATTAGTGTATCGGTCTGTGAGTTGGCTGACTATAAGTCGCCGACTAGCTGTTAGTTGGATAAATAGGTTCCATGATTAGTATATAGGGCTGTGAGTTGGCTAACTGTAAGTCGCCGACTAGCTATTAGTTGGCCAGGTAGGTCCCATGATTAGTATATAGAGCTGTGAGTTGGTTGACTATAAGTCGCCGACTAGCTGTTAGTTGGCTAGATAGGTTCCATGATTAGTAAATAGGGCTGTGAGTTTGCTGACTATAAGTCGCCGATTACTGTAGTCATTAGTTGGCTCGGTATTGCAGTAGTTTGCGTACGGTAATTTGCGGAATTCTGCGGTAATTTTGTATCTGATTGGTGGGCTGGACAACGTGTGTGTCTATTGGCAAAAAAAAAAAAAAAAAAAAACGGAAGTCATTTGGTTGGCCTACTTTGCTCTCCACCGACTAAGAACTGGCCGTGAAGTCCACCCAACTCACAGACAGCCCTACCTTTTAGTCTAATACTGTCTGCTGCTGTCAAAAATAATCCCAACTCTTTCCGAAACGCGAGTGCAGTCGTAAAAAATGGGACAGGTCACCGATCTCCAGCGCATGATCTCCAGTAGATAATCTAAGGCCGATATCTTCCTGAGCTCTGATGATCTATATATGGGTCACGTTGGCCGCGTGGGAGAGGTGATACTACTGCATAACCTACTTACTGTAGCTCAGCGTTCCTTGGTTGGATCTGTACTATGTAGATCCTGCACAAGATATCGTAACGGCAGGTTTAGCATCTAGATCATCTACCTATAGATGATATATCTGTATATGATCTGTCCGATGGGTAGATAGTTTTATCTCTGGGCGTAAATATGAGGACCGATTAGACATTAAGGCCCGTTCTTGCCGGAGAGCTTTTTTTCCAGAATTTCCCAAGTTTGGAAATAATTGGAAATATGTATCAAGATACGGAGGCGTTTTGTCACAATTTGTGAAATTCTTTAGAAGCAAAAAATCAGGAAAGTTAGATTTCACATATTTGGAAAAAAAATATCAGGAAAATGTGGAAGATTAAAAAAATTGCGCGAAAAAAAATGGAAATTAAGGAAAAAAAGCTCTGCGTTAAAAATGACCTTCGTATGAAGACCTAGCGGTCCTAACATGTTGGCCCCCAGTAATCTGTACGTATACGTGCAAATGAGTCCGGTTACACTCGTGTTTATGAAGTCAAGTTGTGATTATAGTTGAATTTATTATCGTTGTTTGGGGTGGAGACGGGGATGGTGAGACCCGGAGCGAGAGCATCAACATTCGTGTAAATATTTAATTTCAGGAGTTATATTACGATGTCCTTGGATCATGTGCCATCCTTGACAGTCAGTTATTGTGATGTGCCGGGTGGTTGCTTCCGTTTTGCTGTACATTCCCGCGTCTGATTGTCGCCGTTCGAACCCACTCGCCCGTCGTGTCGGTTTGCTTTAGGTCTCTGTTGCTCTGTGATCGACTACGACCCCTCTCTCTGTCTCCCAATATATGTCTCGATCTCGATCTCTCTTGCTTCCTGCTTGCCTGTCTCTCTTCCTCTATCTAACCTCTATTTCCCTCTCCTCTTTCCTCCCCCCCCCCCCCCCACCCCCTCTCTCTCTGCTTTTGTTTATCTCTCTCTCTCTCCCCCCCCCCCTCCTATCTCCCTGTGTCTTATCTCTCTCAGCTTCTGGTGGAGTTCCTGTTGTCCAGGCAGCTCGACGAGGCTGCGGCGTGCGTGAAGGAGCTCGACTGCAGTCTCTTCCACCACGAGATTGTCAAGCGCGCCGTCAAGGTGAAGTGCTTACCCCAATTTCCATGCAGGAGTAAGCCCACACCTTGCTCACACCTCGTACATGATCTAGACCTTTCAGGGCAGAGATTGTCCTGATTTGTATGATCTGTATGATCTAGCTCATGTCGCCGCGTGGGGGCCGTACATCCACCTGCACGAAACTACTTTATTAGAGAAGCTTTCCTGGGTTGGATCGGTAGAGTTACTTGCATTGACCCATTTTTGTCTGTTTGGAGTTTTGTTACGGCGGCGGCGGCGGCGTTTTGTTTCGCGCGCCGCGGTTCTAGATGGCATGCTGGAGTTGCCGCCGTCAGCGAGGGCGTTGGCGGTATGGGGCTAGCTTGATGGTTATCGTGGGGGTTGGCGTTACCTTTGCTCGTAGCGTTAGTGTCAGCTTTAGCTTCCGTGTTAGTGTTGGCGCGATTAGCGTCAGCGTTAAGTCGCCGTTTGTCCAGAACGCGATCGAGGGTACGGTATCACACGGGTGGTAAGACGACACACCCCCTGAAACGATTTTCATAGCCCATTTTCTCCAAGTCATGGTGGGCACACAAAACGAAAATAGTTGCGTTGGAAGGGTCTAATGGAGAACGAGATTTTTCCGTAGACGCGTTTACACTATATCCTCGTCGTCGAAAAAAACGGATTTTTGAAATTCGTCTGAAAGGGTGTGTGAATCTTGCGCAGTGATGTATTTTTTCTTTTTTTTTTGGTGCCAGCTCTTGCCCTCTATACCAGCGAAGCGGCGCAGTATTAACTCTGGCCTGCACCACCCCCACCGCTTGCTTATGGCGTGCGACGTGCAGACGGCACTGGACAAGACGGATGATGACCGCACCTCCATGTCCTCTCTGTTGGTCTACCTCAACAATAACGAGGTCATAAGCGACGGCCAGATGAAGAAGGGCTTCGACAGGCTTCACGAGGCAAGTCTTCCGTCTCTCTTGTCTCTCTTATCTTAGTCTGTCTGTCGTGTCTTGCCTTGTTCTTGTCTTGTTTTGTCGTGTCTGTCTTGTGTGTATGTCTGTCTGTTTGTCTGCCTGTCCGTCTGTCTGTCTACGTTTTCCCTCTGCCTGCCTGTCTTGTGTCTGTCTTCTTGGCTCGTTTCTCTTTGTTTTCCTTCCCCCGCCTCCTCTCTTCGCTTTCTCTCTCTCGTACGGAACCTCTTCGTATCTACCTGGTAGCGCGGAAGGAACACTGGGAACAAGAAGCTGTAGAAACATGACACAAGTGCAACTCGGGCGCGGGGCGCACATACAGTACCTCGCCACCTTTTCAACACAGCATACTACGTCATGACTATCACCTAACCTCGCTAGTGGTACCCCCCCCCCCCCCCCCCCCCCCCCCGCTTCCCCTCCCGTTCTCCCGCCTTCCTTCCCCTCCCCTCCCCCCGCCTCCCCTTCCCTCCATCGGCTCAACGTAAACCCAGATCTTGCCGGATCTCATCCTAGACACTCCGGCAGCGCCTTCCTTGCTGGAGAAATTCACGGAACAGGCTATCTCTGACGGCTGCTTGCCCGCGGACTATAGGCGTCCCAGCCCCCCCGCAGCAGAACAGGCCTCCCACGGAAGCAACGGTGTCGTGCCCCCCCCCCCAGCGGGGGAAGGAACCAACGGGTCTAGCATTTAGCGGCCTTGAGCGAGCGAAGGTGGTGGTTGGTGGTGGTGGTGGTGGCGGTGGCCGCGGCGGCGGTGGCGGCGCGGGTTGGCGTTTCGTGACCTTACCGAGCGCGAGGGAAGGATGGTGGTGGTTGTGGCGGCGGCGGTGGTAGTGGTTGAGGTAGAAGTGGTGGAACAGGAGAAGCTTTCGAAAGATTTGCCTTGGGGGTTCGGGGTGGCGCAGCGGATGAGCGCTGCATGCGGGATGTCCTATGATGGAGATGAAGCTACGGCCTCACGGCTTTTCCGATGTGTGTGTGGCCTGCGGTAGCTACCCCCCCCCCCCCCCCCCCCCCCACCCTCCCCGCCGATAAGGAGTGCCCCCCCCCCCCCCCCCCCCCCCCCCCCCCGCCTCTGTCCATGTCTCGTGGTGCTCCTTGCGCTATACCTCTTGGGGGTCAATTGCAGATTTAGAGTGGGGGGGGGGCTACAGAAGGGTGCGCTTGACACTGCGTGTCGGGGTCGTGTCGTGGATGTTGAGCTTACGTGCTCCGGCAAAGGTCCGGTGCTCAATGGGGGTGATGGGGTGAACCTAACCTCCTTGTCCCTTCACCCCCCCCCCCCCCACCCTGGGATGCGTGGCAAATGGTGAAATGACTTAAGGCAAGCGACGAAATGAGTACCCCCCCAGTCTCCCGTCTCCCATCCACGGGCTCACTGGCCTGCCCATAAATATTGCGTGGATTTGGACCACCAAACGGGAGACTTGAAAAAACGTTTTTTACCGGAATGCTTGTGGTTCCTTTTCCGCTGTCCTCGACATTCTCGTCCTCGTCATCGTTAACGTTGTCACCGTCGTTGTAGTCGTGGGGGGACAAGTCTTGTATCCTGTGATGCTACAAACTGCACGTGGGCAATATTTAGGGAGAATATTGGATTTTAGTCAAATCCACGGCAGCCGTCGTCTGTGAAAGGGCGCGCGGCGCGGTGGGGGCGGAGATGGGGACAGGGGGGGGAAGGTGGCGTCCCCGCCCGACATGCATGCAGGGTTAATAACCCGGTGTCCATAGCTCTATTTTACTGGTTGGTTGATGTTTTCGCGTGTGTGTTTTTGAGTTACACTATAGTATACCTAGACAAATTCGAAACTTGTTTCTTTTTCTCTGCCACGGCGATGATGGTGGGGCGGAAGACGATTTATCTCACCAAAATGGTTGTCGGATGGGAGTGATGCTACTCACTCGACTCACTGAGAGGGCGCTTGCCCGGCCCAGCGATTTTCGGCATTTTGGGGAGAGGTTACTCTGTCCAGCCATCATCGCCTCATCGCTTCATGAGTTGGGATTTTACATGTTTCTTTGTTCTTTCCGTTGTTGATCCGAGTGGGTACCTGGTGATTTTTTCATTATTGTTTTTTTCATGCCAGTGCGTATTCTGGCACGGGTTCGCAAGGCACTCCGGCATGCTGTTCTCGCCCCCCCCCCCGCCACTCGTATGGCTACGGCCATGCATGGCATGAGAACACCCCCACGCCACTCCCACCCTCGCGCGGTGTGCTGTGAGTACAACGCTCTGCAACGCTCGCTGGTCGTCTAACGTGGGTAGAACCAGGCATCTTCATGGAGGAAGGAAGGAGGGGCACACTTCGCGCACTCCTGTTACCGATGCTAGCTAGTGGCCGCTGCCGTTTTGAAAACCGAAGGAACACGCGCTCGCCATGCGCCACGTATGAATATACACGGTGTTCCCAGGTGTACGTATTGTGCGTATGTATTTACTTGAAGAGACTACTGCACCGACACAGATTACCGAAGCCCTCTTGAACCTTGTACGAGTAGGGCTTTTAGGACCACCGTCCCGTTTTTGTGACAAGCAAGCCGTAGTTTGACCGGTTTGGCTCAAAAACGAGAGTGCGGCACTGAAAGGGTTGAGGCCGAACTGACCCCGCTCACGACTGACGCAAGAGGCCACCTTCCACCGTGGCCGTCGAAATGGACCATGGTTGCGAGTTATGACGGCTCTACACAGGCTGTGGTTCGAGCTTGGTTAGCCCTTCCCCTACGAGCAGCGTCAGAGCCCGGCAGTACGCACGGGTACAGGACTGCGATCATGTGCCGCGCCTGTGCCGTACCACTCCTTGCGTTCAGCCATTGTAGCTGGGACATGAACCATTGTATCATCCCTTAAGGATCGCCATGTGGTTGTTGCTGAAACCGTTACTTTTTTTTTTTTTTTTTCTTTTGTCGCCATCAGTACCCGTAGTTGACTCTGAAGTCCTAAGAGGGGGTTAACGCCTCATGTTTTTTCAGGCATCGAAAGCTCACGCCGTTTTTTTTTTTGGAGATGATATATATGCTGTTTTTTTTTCGCATACGTACGTATGAGCTTCCGCCAACTCCTTTCAACGAACGGTAATGTTTTGTTTTTTTCCCGCCATGTGCTCGATCGTTTTTTTTTTTGGTGTTTTGGCCTGATTATTAAACAGGATTCCAAATTTCACGCCAAAAAAAAAACTTTCGTTGACGGGTTGGCAGGGGCTCTTAGGACACGCGTGCAGACATTCTGAAACTATCTTGAAAAACGGCGCGAACTTTACCTCCTCAGCGGTAAAATTTCACTTATTTCACGGCGTTGCCTCGTAGTTACGTCGTTTCAGTATGGGATCAACTTTGGACGTGGAACTACTGTTCCAGCGTGATAACTTGATGTTGGTCCTACATACATACGCAGTTAATTCTTCCAATATTTGAGCGAGATTTTCCACCCAAGGCATTCCCTGAAACACCTGGAATCGGCTCGTTGATCGAAAACATGAAACGAAAAGGTTTCGGACATAATACTCGGGGCCGTCACGAGTCATCCCTCGCCCGCCTCCCTATAACAAGCGGAGGCGGTGAAAGGGCTCGACATCATGCATGGCCGTGGTCGTATGACCGTAGACCCTCGCATCCCTACAATGCCGGGACGGAGCACATCGGGTTTTCACCGAGCAGGGCAGACATTGCGGGGGGAAGGGGTGCAGCAGCGCCCACCGTCAGACCGGTGTCTGGAAGGGCGTGGAGGGTGAAGACAGGAGAGCAATGAGTACAACCAACTGCTGACCAACTAAAAAAAAAAAAAAAAAATACTCGTACGTATTCAAAAGGAAGGGGACAATGGATGGGATCGATAAAAGGGACATGTATGTGCAACGACGGTAATTCGAGTAGCGGCCTGAAAATCTCGAACTCCCTCGCTTGCTTATCGTATAGGAGTTCTACGCCTTGATCATGCCATGGGTACAACTGCCACATCCTCGTTCGCCCGTTGTTGATGCTGTGTGGAAGGAAGAGTGGCGCCCTCCGCAGATAAGAGGAAACCTCGTCGGCGTCATATTCTCAGAACGGTGCCGAGGAGGCCTCTGCGTTTGAATGCGCTACAATGTACAGCCTGTAGCATCTCTGCGTCGTGATTGTGTAACCGCAGAGCTTGTACCACTCCAGGATGAGGAATCAGGACGGGCACTGCGGGTGGCGGACGTCGACTGGTGGAAATAAGGGGTTCAATGTGAAGAATACATACACACATATCTCCTTCTTTCCTTCGATCCCTAGGGATAGAATTCCCCGTAGCTGCAGCAAGGAGATATATGTCACTGAGTAAATAAACCCTTGCTGGGAAGCAGATAAGCCGGGAGACGGTCTAGGCCTATAAACCACACTGCTGAGACCGACATCGATCACAGGCTCATTATTTTTTCCGCCTGTGTGGGGGGCTTTTTGAGGGCGCGGTCCCAGGCCAATCTACTTGCCCCGTCTCCCGTGACACATTTTTGCCTACAGCTTCCACGACCCACACGCCCCACGTTTGCCATTCTAACATTCATCTAGCGAAGCTCCCATCAATCAGCCCATCAGGGTTCGGAAAACCCCAGACCCCGGATTCCTGTAGAGACCTTCAGGTTTAGAGGGCTCTGTTGTTTGCCGTAGAGTAGTATGCGTATACTACTGTAATAAGCCCACAACTCCGATACCGTCTCCTAAAACAAATCAATAATTCCTGCATGCACACAAACGACCAAGGCTCCTTCACGGATGGTGCCTTGTTTTCTGAGCTCCTAATTAAACTCCCCCAACTCCGATACCGTCTACTATTACGGGGGGGCATAGTAAACAGGACCTACGGTACACACAAAAACCTGTATATTTACCCATTTTCACTAACAACAGTTGGTCCTGTTTACTACGGTCCCTTACCGTAATAAGAGAACTACATACTTCGTTCATTCACAACGTAACGACTTAGGGGCCCCGTTGGGGTTGGTGCTTTATTATTTTCTGGGCATCTGTCGCATGAGGGGCTCCAATACCTCACCTGAAACAATCTCGCTCACGCAGCCTGGCCAAGGTTTCTACTGATACGAGATATGCGCTATGTAGAAGTCTTAAATGTCATGGTACAAGTACATTGTTATATGCTTGCCTTCTGACAAAATAGTGTAGACGCCGTTCCTATATAAACCAAATTGTACCATCCTATTAATACTATATAGCCAGTACTCGCTCACTTTGTTTTTATTTTTTATTTTTTTCTCTTTTTTTTTCATCATTATCAATCACTTTTACTCTCCAGCTGAATTCGTGGGAAGTTTTTACCCTCAGATCTTTTGGACAAGCCGTGGTCACAGGACCTGTCGTCCCTTCTCCCCCCCGTTTCGTGCCTTCATTTTTTTTATCGCGCATTGGGATAGTGTTCAGCATTCCCACTGCTCGTCGATTTTTATCGTAAGTTGCTAACTCACGCTCTCGCGCTTTCCGCTAATCATTTCTTTTGCAAGGACAAGCCCCCACGAGCATGCACTCCGTGGGACTCGAACCCACGAAATTGATCTGAGTAGGCACGCGGACCACCTACCAAGCCACCGGGGACGCCGGAGGAGCTCAACCGGTCAGAAAATATTGCCTCCGAGGGAAAAAAAGTACAACCCCGACCGTGGGAGGAGTCTAAATCAAGTCAAAACCTATTACTCGCTATTAGACGCGTGTCGACTAGGGTAAAGAGAGCGGAAGCATTCTTGCGATAAAAAGCCAAACCCCCTCTTACCAGTTTTTTTCAGGAGACGATATCCCACAGAAAAGCAGCAGGAGAGGGAGAGGAATGGTGGAGCAGCAGATGCCAAAGCCGGGGATGGGGGAGGCACTCATTTTTGACATGCACGACCGTAGTTGTATGACCATATAGACCCTCGCAGAATTCCTACAAATGCCGGGACGGAGCACGTCGGGTTTTTTTACCGACCAGGCAGAGGCATTGCTTGTGCACCAAGCATGAAGCGTAGCGCGAGGTTGTGCGGCGACTCGCATGGAGGCCGAGCTGCATCCTGCTAAGAACTGCTTTTGTGAGGCGGACTTTGGCACCTTGTGAGACGAGCCTTCTTGCTTATGGATGACAGCGTCGAAAGATCTGACTTGTTTTCTGGTGTGACCACTTCCAGAGACTGCTGTGGGGAGGCGAAGGGCTCTCCTTCCTGAAGCTTGCACCCTTCTCGGCAAAACGTTTGGGGGGAGGGGAGGGGCGGTGACGAAACTATGGCGGCTAGGGGTGCGTAGAGAGATAAATATATACCAGTCTGATCGTAAATATAAGGGAGGTTCTGACGGCAACGAAATATTGAAATGTACCTTATATTTACGATCAGACTGGTATGTATATAGAAAGAAACGGCAACGTTGTCGCTCGTGCGGTGATATGCTTTTAATAGTGGCATTCACACCCATCCTAGACTTCGACCTACTAATAATGACCTTCGCAACCACCGTACACTTCGATCTTCTCTCTGCGGTGTTACAGTATTGCACTATGGCACTTCGATCTTCTCTCTGCGGTGTTACAGCAGTATTGCACTATGGAGGGATCCTTCACCCGACGTCTACGTTTCGTTTCTCACAAAAAACATTTTGAAAAAAAAAAGAGTCTGCTGTGTGAGGTCGAGGATTTTTTTTCGAAACTCATATTTGTAAGCTGTGGGTCGTATACTAACAATCACCGTGGTGATAATAGTTATACTGCTATAGCGGGCACTACGTGCGGGTGTTGGATGACCTCATGCAGAATATTCACGCACGCACATATTCCTTATTTAGGCGAACAAAATCTGAAACTTTGGAACTCGGAGTGTGTCTGCGTACGTAAATACGATTTTTTCATACGAGGCACCTGGTGTGCATATTTTACGTTGACAACATCTTGCAGCTGTCTAGATCGCCCAGACGAAGTGCCCGGGGGGCAGAGGAGGGGGGGAGAGGAGGGGGGGGGGAGGAGGGGGGGGGGAGGAGCAAAGGAAAGAAGCGAACCATCTTGACATTCTCGACCGGAAGACATCGCAGACGTGGAGAACCTTGAAGAGCAGGGGCATCCGATGCACGTGTAGTCAGTCGCCCACGGAAACAAAAGACCTTACGCGCAAAAAAAAATAACGAGGGGGGGGGGGGGGGAGGAGAAGGAGGAGGGAAGGGAGGATGGGGGGGGGGCAGGAGAGGGGGGCGAACGAAAAATAGGTATTGCGCGTAGAACCAAAAAAAAAGAGAGAAAACAAAAGCGTAGGAAACTAAAACAGCAGAGGTCATTTAAGCTTTTAACTTCGAGGTGGATCGATCAAACACGCATGTACTCCACTACTGTCCGTATTTATTCGATCTTTCAGCTTTGCCATCTATCCGATGACGCGCATGCGTGAGCGTCAATGCACAAAAAATAACTATGGCTGTGAGTCGGCATGACTTGACCCTTTCAAAACCACAGTCCCGTTATAGGGACGAATTACTTGGAATTTGACTGGTTGGTCCCCAAAACGGGGCTGCAGTTTGTCCTGGTAGTTATTATTACGGGAGACCAAAGTAAATAGGACCTACGGTGCACACAAAAACCTACATATTTCCCTATTTTTTACTAACAATATCTGGTCCTATTTACTACGGACCCCCGCAATAGTCGGACTAATAGCTAGCCGTTTCCTGGAGGTGCCTCCTATCCGGCGTATTGGGTTTCCATACTTGTAGGAAGGATTATTGAATGCGGGATATACACATTTTCCTTGTTTGGGCGCCCCCCCCTCGGCCGGGGAGAGGGCTGGTTTGGGTTTATTCGCTCGCCTGTGTGACTCGAGTCGGCGAGTCGGCTGGCCATCAGCTGGGTTCGACAGTCGACTTGCTGGCCAACACCAGCTGGTTGGCTAACGGGCACCTACCGATCACTTATTCGTCGCCGAATCTTGCCGACTTACACACAGCTCGACCGAGAACGTGATGAAGTAACAGGAAATCGTCGCCTTTTACTTGCTGCTCGTACTCACTCGTATGCAGTGACGTAAATACTATTAATAGTACTCTGGACGGAAACGTGAGCACCATTGGCGTACATATATATGGGAGGGAAGAAACTTGTGGTATTGCTGCTGGTGGTGCCGATGATGCGGGGGGGTGTGGAACACTATATACTGTGCTAAGACTTTCAGCTTCGTTCAAAGCAGTACCATAACAGATGACGAGGAGTAGAGGGTAAGCGGTAAACGAGGGTTTGCCAAGGGGGGGGGAGGGAGGTGTAAGTAGGGGAGCCTTCAAGAGGGAACGCGGGATACTTGTTGGTTCAGAGTGACAGAAGAGATACTACGGTACTAACGTACGGTAGTAGTAACTACTACTACTACGGTGGTCCATAGTTAATAGGACCTATGGTACACACAAAAACCTATATATTTACCTATTTTTACTAACAATATTTGGTCCTATTTACTATGGTCCCCCGTAATAGTAGTGCTATTGATGCTCCTGCGGTATCGGGGGAAACCACTCTCACTCAATAAGGACCGTTTGGAGTAAATATTTCTATTCTAAACGTCCCTATATTTCTGGTCAGACTGGTATTCGATTCAAGTCGGACCGGAGCATGCGCGATGCTACAGTAACTGCTGTATACCTTCTCCTCGATGGAAAATCAAGTATGCCAGGTAATGAAGACCAAGCGGTCCTTGCGTTGACGTCATTTACGTCCAGAGGGGTACTTTTTTTTTTTTTTGTTTTTTTTTTTATCCATCACTTTTACTTCCCAGCCCACTCGTAGGAGGTTTTACCCTCGACGATCTTCTGGACAAGCCGTGGTCACAGGTGTCGTCCATTCTCCCCCCCGGTACGTGCCTTTATTTTTTGTCGCGCATAGGGTTCAGCATTCCCACTGCTCGTCGATTTTCATCGAATGTAGCCAACTCACGCTTTCGCGCTTTCCGCTTATCAATTTTTTATGCAAGAAAAAGTCCCTATGAGCATGCACTCGGTGGGACTTGAACCCACGAATCTTGACAGGCACGCGGACCACCTACCAAGCCACCGCTTACTCAGTGGCGTGCCAGCCCGCTCCGAACTACGGTATATATTACTCTTTCGTACTGCGTGTAGACTATATATAGCAGCACACGACAAGCGCATCGTAACAGGCAGGAACGGCGGAGGAACAGCGAATCCCAGAATAGACGAGCTAACGCGCGGCTGAGAGTCGTCCTCGCTAAAGAGGGCATGTATGTATGGTGTATGATGCTCACGAAAGAAAGAGTATCACGCCCAACGATAAAGACTACTTAATATCATATCGCGAGTGAGTGGGTGCAAAATATCAGTGTATAGGTCACCACGATGACGACAAAAAAAAAAAAACACGCCGAAAATGTCTGGAAAATACTGGATGGGGGGGGGGATGAGCTATACTGCCACTGCAAGAACAATGGTAATACTACTGTTCAACTGTTATTAACGATACTTGTAGTCAATTGCTGAAAGCGGGAGTTGTCTATTTGCTACGCACCACCTAATTTTTGTGGGAGTATGTAGCATGCACTTGTACTTGGTTTTTACGGTGAAGACTTTTGATTGTTGTGTAAAACACCCAGGTAGTTAGTTTTGCGTTGTTTGTCGCATGAAAAAACGTCGCTCACTCATATTTCGTCTCCCCGAACTCGGAAAATAAATAATTACCTCTATTTTTCAGTTCGATTTTATTTTATCACAGACTTTTTTTTGACGAGTGCAAATACATATTTCAATATATGTGAATAAAACACATCCCGTAGGCATGGTGGTATGATGATATGATACCATCAGTCAGCAGCAGAAGCAGCTACAGCAGTAGCATCAGTAGTCGTGAGGCAATTGCCCGAGGTCAACCGCGGGTACCGTCCAGTTCGTCGTCGTTAATAGGAGAGAACTATTACGGGGGGCCATAGCAAATAGGACCAAATACTTCTATTACGGGGGTACATAGTTAATAGGACCTATGGTATACATAAAAACCTATATATTTACCTATTTTTACTAACAAAATTTGGTCCCGTTAACTATGGACCCCCGTAATAGTAAAAATAGGGAAATATAGAGGTTCTTGTGTTACCGTAGGTCCTATTTACTATAGGTTCCCCGTAATATTGATACTAAAATTACCACCACACTGAGCTACAACAGCGCACCACTCTGTCCCAAATTATTGGGAACTATTGTATTTTAAAATTCAACCAAAACGTTACTTATATTTTTAGAACTGCAGTCCCGTGGCGGACTACTTAGAACTAGAATGGTTTGTCCCCGAACCGGAACTGCAGTCCTAAAGTCACCCGGCTTCTATTACGGTGGGCCATATATATAGAGTATATAAATATATAGCTCAGTCCCATAATATAAGAAATGCTTCATAACTATTACGGGGGTCCATTGTTAACAGGACCTATGATGTACATAAAAACCTATATATTTGCCTATTTTTACTAACAAAATTTGGTCCCGTTAACTATGGACCCCCGTAATAATAGTTAAACCAAAAGTTTCTTTTGTATTTCGGGACAGAGTGGTATATATACAATATGTACCATATATTACGGGGGTCCATAGTCAGCAGGACCTATGGTGTACATAAAAAACTATATATTTGCCTATTTTTACTAACAAAATTTGGTCCCGTTAACTATGGACTCCCGAAATAGTAATCAGAACCCACCGAGAAGCCATGTATGTATATATCCCCCTCCCCACGCAACGCACACCGCATTCATCTGGGTCTGAATTGTACTGCCTGCATGTTCCCCCTTACCACTCACGCCAGTAGCTCAATGGGTAGGTTTGATCGTGTAATTCATGTGCCTACTTTTGTAGTATGTTGTGTGATAATATTTGCACGAGTCCATCCGACAGGTATGCATGTCACGTGTTTTCGTATACCAGCAGCGCACAGAGTAGTGCGTGTATATATATATATATATGCTGTGCTTTGAGTGCTGAGATACTGCCGTGCCAGGCACCCGTTATCTTCACATGTTTCATTCCGACTTGTTCACGCATTCGTATTATCATGAGACAAGCTCTGTCAGCTGTATATACCACACACAGCCACCTGTCTGTTATTCATTCTGTGGCTGGCAATGTTTATATATATACACGTCTATACGTACACGTACAGTAGACGCTGTGGTGGAAGTTTGTGTTTTTTTATGACGGGGGACCATAGTAAATAGGACCTAAGGTCCACACAAAAACCTATATATTTCTATGTTTTTACCAATAATATTTGGTGCCATTCAATAGGGTACCCCGTAAGGATGGTTTTTCGGATTTTACTAGGGCTTCAACACCTTTGTGCAGTGTGCGACCACCTGACTCCTTGACCTGAGACCAACAACAACAACAACAACTATAGTATTGGACATATATGTTCAAGTTCGGCATTAATCGAATACCCTGTACTATTACGGAGAGCCATAGTAAATAGGACCTACGGTAAACGCAAACACCCATACATTTACCTATTTTTACCAACAATATTTGGTCCTATTTACTATGGCCCCCCGTAATATTACGGGGGACTATAGTAAATGGGACCAAAAATAGGGGAATATATAGGTTTTTGTGTCTACCGTAGGTCCTACCAGGTATTTACTATTAATAGGGTCCTCCTCTAATACCGCAACAGTTTTAGTAGTGCTTATTACTATTACGGGGGTCCATAGTTAACAGGACCTATGGTATACATAAAAACCTATATATTTACCTATTTTTACTAACAATATTTGGTCCCGTTAACTATTGACCCCCGTAATACTAACAATTAATCGTGGTGGACTCTCTTCTATCACGTTATGAACCGACAAAAAGTCCCACCCTCCCTTCTGCGAAGGTGTTACCTACTGAGCTATATATAGATAGGGGTAAAAGGCCGAGCGATTACCCAGCCCAGGGTAATCCTTGTAACACTCTTCCCGCCCTCTGAACGGCGGGACGATGTTCGGGGCGTCGGTACCGTGTACGGCCGTGTGCTGACCTCCTCGCTTCGTTTCGAAACCTGGGGAACCAGAATATATATATATATCTGTGTGTTCTTGGGGACGCACGCACGCGGAAGCGCTTCTTCTATAAAAGAAACGTTCGAAGGGAGATTCGAACCCGTGTCCTCTCGAAGACGTCGAACGTGAGGGTATCTCACCTTTCGTAAAAGAACGATCGACTACCCAGCCCAGGGTATTCTTTAGAACAATTTCTTCTATTAATAGTACTACTGACTAATGATGTACCACTCTATAAAAGCTGGCGTACTATATGATACAACAAGATCATGCACGGCATGTGCGTATATATGATACCGCATGTTTGCCGTCATGGGCCACAATATGTTGTATGGGTCTTTTGGATCTCCATGAATACTTTTTACTCGATTACCGGGTATGTATGGCTTTAGACTACTATTACGGGGGACCGTAGTAAATAGGTCCAAATATTGTTAGTGAAAATAGGGAAACATATAGGTTTGTGTGTCTACCGTAGGTCCTATTTACTGTGGTCCCCCGTAATACCCTGGTAATATAACATGCCATGTCTTGTGTTGCCATCGGACAATGTGTATACCGTATATACCGTGCGTGTTGGTGGCCAAAAACATGATGGCGCAACAGAAATCCGAGACCTTTGAGTCATCATCTTCTTATGCGCTGCACGCTATCGTTGGATTCCAACGGAAACAATAATGATGTCACTGCCATTCACATGTATGAGTACTTATTACTTGCGCACTACAGCAGCAATATATGATTCAAGAATAGAAAGTGAGCACATAGAGAGTAAGATGCACCACGAAGGAGTAAAGACAACACATAAGATTATTGTAGATAAAGCATAAAAGGAAGCAGATATGAAAGATAGATAAGACCTTTTGCATAGGTTTCCTTTGTATCCGGGTATTTCTTCTTTCATGAGTGTTTTGATTGATCAACGGTGAAGCAAGCTCATGCTGCAAAACATTGTCGGATGGCAATCCTCATAATATATGAAAGCCATGCATGCACATGCTTCGCGTCGATGGAAATACCCTAAAGTAAACAGCAGTATGTACCCGTGGGCGGCGGTTGTGTGTCAAATGCACGTTAACCTTCAGAACAAAAAAATGCTATTAATATTAATACCCATTAATACGCGGTATTAATCACGATTAATTTTGCCTTCCGGCAAAAAATGTATCGTGCGCGTTCCATTCCACGTTGAATCGGACATACCGCCGCACGCAGCAGTAGTAGTAGTGGCCCCTCTTCTATTCCTGTGAACCAACAGAAATATACCGTTTTTCCTATACTAATAATACCTTTCGATCGGGTGGACGGGTGCGTTGCTGGGTGGGTAATTGGTGGTTGGGCGGGTTTATGGGTGTTTGGGTAGGTGGGTTGGTGGGTGGGTAGGTGGGTGGTCGGGTGGGTAGGTGGGTGGGAGAGTGGGTGGGTGGGGAAAATACGAAAATACGACCCACGACCAGGTACCTCGAATATGACATGGGGATGGAACGTCGACGAGCAATAGAATATATTGTACTGGTAGCTAAAATGAAATGTAGTAGTGGGGAATGGAAATTTGGAAACGACAGGAAGAGAAGTGTATGAGGGATACTACTGATTTAAGGAAGGATATTTGGTTGATGTAGGAACGGCATCTACGCTATTTTGTCAGAAGGCAAGCATAATAATAATAATAACAATAATAATAATAATAATAATAACAATAATAACAATAATAATAATATGCGACGCTCCCCGCCCTGGACATGGGTGACTCTCTCCTGTTCAGGCTCGTGGGCTTGTTCCGCGTGTGTGTATTCTATGGTATTCTATGTGCATATATGCAGCCCATTGTTGTTCTTTCTTGCTCGTTGCCCTTCCGTTTGTTTTTTTTTCTAAACGCTTTTCTTGTGGCGCAGTTCGACGGTTCCTTTTTTTTTCGCTTGCGTTGCAGGATTGCTTGCAGTATGATTTTATATGTTCTGTCCCCTTCTTAACCCCTGGAATGAGCTGCCCTGCTGCTGTGTACATCCTCTGATCATGTTGCATCAGCACGTATTACGCCGGGACATAGATAATAGGACCTACGTTGGACACAAAAAACCACATATTTACCTATTTTTACTGACAATATTTGGTCCTATTTACTATGGACCCCCGTAATAATATCTCGCGCCAAGCACTACCCCACTCGTCGATTTCGTCGTCCAGTGCGTACAGTATGTCTTCTTATATTCCTCCCGAAAACACAACTAACTATTAATAATACCAGGTATTATATAATATATAATAATACATAACAATCCGTTCCCAATACGAAGGCATTTTTTACTTCGTTATAATTTTTGAAAGTTTTTTTCAAGGGGCAGAGTGCTACACATATGGTACAGTATAACACAGGAAATGACGCGTTCTACGATTGAGGTAGCACAATTCTGTTTTTTGTTTTTCCGGATGACGGGGTTCCTTAACCCACAATCGTCGGTTTGCCAATCTTGTTCCGAAAAATGACGTTTCTGTATACTTGGGCCATGGGATTCTTCATCGGGATGCAATTCGATTTTTAATGGAGTCAGTTTTCGGGTTAGGTATGGAGCTCGGTAAGTGCGGAGCCTCAGAAAATTTAGAGTGAATCGAATCTCTATCGTAGAACGCCTCAAATATGAACATACACCCTCTCGGACGATTCCGGAAGGCGATGTTTTCTCTACAAACGGGAGAGCGCAAAATAAATGCCGAGCGATATATGCCGGGTTATGGAAAGAATATCGATGGGACCTTTCCAAAGTAAGCCACCATCTTCGCCGCGTGTGCCCTCCCCCTCCACTGCCTTGTTCTCGGAAATTTTTCCACTGGAGGGGGGTGTGTTGTCTTATGATCCGTGTGATACGGTAAACTTAGTCCGCAAGAATACCATACTTTTTCTGCGGTTGGCACTTCGACGAAAAAAACTTGAAAGCATATATAATACAATAAAGGCGAGGGGGGCGGGGGGGCGACGGCGGGGGGGGGGGGGGGGGGGGGGGGGGGGGGGAAGGGAGGGTGTACTCATTATCATGCATGGCCGTAGTCGTATGATCATAGACCCTCGCATCCCTAGTAGTTGTAGTGTGTTGGGCTACGTGCGGGTAAAAATGTTATCCGATTGCCAACCCGAAGTAATGCATTGCCTGGGTATGCGAAACACCTTCTTTCACGTGCGTGCAACACGAAACGCGACCGACCGACCGACCGACCTGCACACCAGTCGCGCTACGCGCGTGGAACGCCTCTCCTCGTGAGACTCGCGGACTGCAACCAACCTTTTGTCTCGCTCGCACCATCCAGTAGCCCCTTGTCCCTGCTGTCTCCCCCTATCCCTCTGTTCCATCCACTAGACCCTCCCCCCCCGAAACTCAAACTATGATTACAGGCATCGTTAATCATACCCCGCGATTGAACCGAAAGTCATCTATCCCCTGATGTTTACACCCCAAATTAGGTTCTGATTATCACGGGGGGCCATAGTAAATAGGACCTACGGTACACACAAAAAACTATATATTTACCTATTTTTACTAACAATATTTGGTCTTATTTACTATAGCCCCCCGTGACAGTATGTTTCCTGCAACAGTCCCCGCCCCGACACCCATAGTATTCTTGGTATTATTACGAGGGAACGTACTGTGGTAATCACGACCAAATAGGACTATTACGGGGGACCATAGTAAATAGGACCATATATTGTTAGTAAAAAAAGGTGAATATATAGGTTTTTATGTATACCATAGGTCCTATTAATATGGCCCTCCGTAATGGTCAAAATTCTGGAATATCTAGGTTTTAGTTCGAATGATGGGTCCTGATTACTGTGGTCCTCCGCAATAGTACTATTTTTTATTTGCCATCCGACAATGTTTTCGCGTGTATCAATCGCAACAACAACAAAAACAACCAAACGAAAACGAAGACGCGCGAAAGAACGATTTTATCCCAAACCGATCGCTGTACATACAGTACGGACACCGTCTTCACCCAAAACGCCTCTCCTTGCATCTCATCCGCCAAGGGGCAACTAACCCCCTTCCCTCTCTAAGCCTTCAAACCGAGCATCGACCAAAAACCCGCTGCCCATAAAAAATCGTATGCTTCGCATCGCTACTTCTTTTTTCGCGTTTGCCACCCGATACTGTTGTTATTAATAGCATAAGTAAGCTTCAACGTTGATCGCTCATTAACTTTTCGAGGAAGGAGAAAAGCACAAGGGAAAACGATTGTTTACTCCATGTACGGTTGGTTCGTTCGCCTTGACCCTTTTAGTACCGCAGTCCCGTTTTGGGGACAAATCACTTGGAGTTAGACTGGTTTGTCCCCAAATCGGAACTGCGGTACTAAAGGGGTCAACGCTGCACCATGAGCGATGAATTTGCGTCGGATGACCGCCTTCCTTCTTTCCTTCCTGGCTGCCTTTCTTCTTTCCCTCTTTCTTTCCTCTCATTTTCCTCGCTGCCTTCAGTCAACCATCCTTTCCTTCCACCCTTTCCACCTTTTTCCTCGTTCAATCCTTCTTTCCTTCCACCCTTCCTTCCTTCCTGCATCCCCGCTGAATATCTGCCTCCGTCACTCGCTGCGCTTCCAGCGTTGCCGGCCCCGCTGTCCGCCCTGAAGGCAAACGCGAGTCCTTTCGGAATCGGTTTGGCTCCTGCTACCCTCCGTTCTCCTCCCTACCGCAAGGCTTTCCATGCTGGCGGAACGTGAACGACGGCTCGTCGTGGCAAGGAGCGCCGGTGCGGAGACTCCGCACCTGATTGTCTCATGGGAACGCCTAATCGTAACCCGCAAATTGCGAAAAAAAAACAGTTGTAACCCAGAGCCGAAAGAGTCGAGACATACGTCCTAACACTACCCCTAACCTGCAGTATACACTACTGTTATGGTATCCCCTCTCCCCTGTTGCGGCGTTACGGTATGTAGCAATCGTCCCCTCATCATACCTGGCAGGCGTTATCGCCTGCTTTTCTGACGAGAACCTCGCTCCTTCGTTCAGAAGATATCTGGCGAGGCAAGCAGGAACTAATACAAGAGCTTATAACATCTAATATCGTCAAGCACCTCGTGTGAGTGACCAAAGCAGAGCCAAAAGCATCAACCAATCTGCTAGCAGTAGTCGGTCCCTAGGTCCATACCGCTTTACACTTATCACTGGCGTCGTCGACTAGACGCATTCGGCACCTGTTCGAGGCCTGATTTTTTTATCCGCGGACAAAATCGTCTTTTGCAAGTTAGGGTGTGTCTTAAACAGAATCGAAATCGACAATCGAAAATCGAATTGGTAATAAAATAAGCAGGCGCTGATTGGTCCCTGGTCAAAACACGTTCCCCTTCATTTTTTAGGTTCCGAGAAAATGAACGATTTACATCCCAATGCCAAAATCAAAACGTTGACGGCTGGAAACCGAAAAGCAAATCAAAGCACGAACAGCAACAATTCAGAGCTAGCACGTCAACACAGCCGAACAGACCCCCCAGTAAACAGCCAGCAGGCGAACAACAACACCAGCCCCGACGCTCTCGGGCCTTTGTTTCCCGGCGTTCGAGCCAAATCGAACATAGTTTGAGGAAAATTCAGGATGATACCCTCGAGAACGAGGTCGGAAGTTCGTTATAATTTCAAGTTTGATCTCGGGGCGTCAACGTTGGACGCGCCAACACCTCCATGCATGGGAGGCCCAACAACGTCCCGGATTCGAACTGTCGTCGCGTTTGCCTGCTTCTGTGGCGGATCTGTGTTGCCGAGAGCTAGATTGCCGGCATGTATGCACAGTTGCGAATGGCCCAAGTAGGTTGTGCTCTCCACTGCTTTTTTCACCTGGATTTCTATTTTCTATTTTCGATTCTGTTTGGACACCTTGGCTAATTTTTTATCGAAATCGAAATAAATTCGATTTTCGATTGCACTTTTTGGTTCTGTTTAGACACACCCTGAGGGGGGAAGAAGTGGGTTGTAAGTCCCGCATCTTCGATCCATTCTCCGAATTCTGCGGATTGGTTTGGTTCGTTCCTGAGTTTTCTATGAATCTGCATATGCTGCCCTTCAGGTGGGCTAGTGATATGATATCCCCTCTCTCCTGTTGCGGCGTTATGGTTTGTAGCAATCGTTCCCTAGTCATACCTGGCAGGCGTTATCGCCTGCTTTTCTGATGAGCAACTCGCCCCTTCGTTCAGAAGACATCTGGCGAGGCAAGCAGCAGCTTATACAAGAGCTTATAACATCGTCAAGCACCTCGTGTGAGTGACCAAATCAGAGCCAAAGGCATCAACATGCAAGAAGTAGTCGGTCCCTAGGTCCGTACTGCCTTACACTTAACAGTACTTCTACATCTAACCCCCAGATAGCTGCATAGCGCATACAGGAACATAATACATAGGCATAATTTTGATACCCTCTGCCTGTCTCCCTCTCTCTCTCTCACCCTCGAGATCCCCTGCCCATGCATCCTTCCGCGAGTGAAGCAGAGGGCGGGCTCGGGAAGGCCGTGCGAGCTATCCGACGGGCGTAGCTAGGATATAGGGCTATACCTGGTAGATGCACACAGCGTGTCGTGGACTGAGATTTGTGGACTAAGATTTGTGGATCGAGATTTGTGAAGTGAGATTCGTGGACTGAGTTTATTGGACTCTTTTCTTCCCATATATTCCCAATACAGCAGTATCATCCCTATCCCATATACCGCTGGCAGCCATGACACCAGTTCCACCTGTACACCCCACATTATTTTGCAGTCGGCCAGCTCCCCTTCCCGACGAAATACGTCAAACCCACCCAAAAATCTCCACCATCACTGTTTCGCCTCAAACATTTTTTTCAGGCGAAAGTTGCGAGCTCTCCCAAACGTACACCTGTAGGCAAACACCTACTGTAAGCATATACCCGAAACCAAGAGCCGCTCCTGCTTCTTGGCACCTGCTTCCTCACCATGGTATATTTTCACACCGGTTCACATATGTTTCACAGTAGTCCAATCCCATCTCAATACGATTGCTGCCCCCCCGCCTACTCCTACCCAGTACCTGTATGTATTATCTCCTCTTGTGTCTGCCTTCATGACGAACACGGGCATGACCGCTGCATTACCTCACGCACATCGACTGACGGTCGTCTACTCCCTGACCCTCTCTCATCTCACCAAAACCGTGTCTTCCTCGGGGATTGCTGGACGAAGCTTAACGACACCACTAAGCTCCTTAGCACGCTGGGAGTGAATCACGAATTGGCCCGACCTTTGCAGAAACCACGAAAAAGAAATCCAATTTTTTAATCTACTTTTGTGCAGGAGACACTCCGCCTCGAAAAAACTTGAAAAACAACAAACACCTCAGCCTGGGCCAAAATGCTCTACCTGGTATTAGTTTCTTAGTTGTCGTCGTTTACTCTATGGCTACTGTACCACAGTAGTATATACCTCCCGCACAATCGCTGTCTGCTGCCCCGTCGGCCTTGCTATCGGTGTGCTCGCTCCCACGTCGTCTCTCTGCTCGCGAACAAGCTGACACACCGCGCTCATGATGATGCTGTAGTTTTTGTTGTGCGCGCATTGACTCGTCGCCACAGCAAAATGTAGTCTGCGGTTACAGCACAGGCTCCAATAACTCGGAGGTCGAAGACTACTGCGGGGGGCCATAGTAAATAGGACCTAAGGTACACACAGAAACCTACATATTTCCCTATTTTTACTATTAATAATTTGTCGTATTTAGTGTGGTCCCCCGTAAATAGTGTCCCTGAAAAAAACAACTGTCGCTCCTGCTTGTTACGCCCACCTAAATCGTATTGATCGGTGCCTTTCAAATCGATTGGGTGAAGTCCACCTCCGATATTTAAGGCCAACCCATTCCCGATCGGTGCCTTGCTTGCGTACATGGATTCGGCGGCGTATGTGACACCTACAACGCCGAGCGCAACCCGGCTTGCACGCCCCCACGCTATCTGAACAAGAAGCGGCATCAGTGAGTACCATGCTGGATGTCGACGGGTACAGTAGAAAGGACGGTTTAATAACCCCTTGAGGCGCGGGGAGGGGAAGATTGACGATCGAAATTGACGATTACAGCAACGCTCACTAACTGCGTGATTCGGGGTGTCCGAGGTATGATGCGAAAGGAGTCGAACGGGACAACTACACTACGTCAACTGCATTGCAGCGCTAAAGCGGTAAAATTACATGATTGTCGTGCTGTAACCCTACAGTTTCAACAAACAAAAAACATCAACGATATACATGCGTGTTGAAGGTGAGCGCGACAAAGCGGGACAGATGAGTCAAAATCTACCCCTTCTTGGGATTTACTTCGGAGGCCAACAAAAAAATGACGACTCTTAAATAAAAGTGACCATGATTTCAGCGACGGCAATTGCGTGATTGGGGGGATGGAACGTCGATCAGGAATATATTATATTATACTGGTAGCTAAAATGAAATGTTGTTTGGAATGGGAATTTGGAAACGACAGGAAGAGAATTGTACGAGGGATACTGCTGATTTAAGGAAGGATATTTGGTTTATATAGGAACGGCATCTACGCTATTTTGTCAGAAGGCAAGCATAATAATAATAATAATATTCTACAACGTGGTGTCCCGAGATACAATGGTTGAATGCAAGGGAGTCAGTCGTACGGCATGGGGCGCAACATGATCCTGCCCGTGGACGGTTAATAACGCCACAAGATATCGTTGTGTTCGGTCGCTATACCTCAACCCTTTCAGGACTGCAGTTCCTTTTGGGGGACAACTTAGTTAGGATTTGACTAGTAGTTTGTCCCCTAAATGGGACTGCAGTTTGTCCCAAGGGTCGTGAAAGGGCTCCCAAAGAGGTGCATGTGAAGAAGATGCACACGCACCGGTACCCGGTACATGTCATCATGCAGTCCGTGTTTATCTAGCTATAAGGAACAACAATGATGGTGTGACGGCACAACAAGACTTTTTGCTCACGACGCACGACGCATCGCGCTGCTGTGCGCACGCACGCACGCCCCAACATCTTTTTTGGCTCACGATGCTACTACGTAGCTCAGTGCTTCTGCCGGTGTGGTATATCATAGTAGCTGCCTGGCCCACAAGCCTAGAATACCTGTCAGGCAACTATAATATCGTCTATGTATAGTGTATACTATGTACAAGGTATCACTATCGAGGGGTTTTCACGGTTCTGAACCAAACAAACCACGTCACGATTCGGTTCTTGCGCCTTGCACATGCCCACAGCTCGGCTTTCGGTTCGGACCTCGCCGTTTATTAGAACCGTCCGTGCGGTTCGATATGACCCGGGCCTCGCAACCTCAAAATCGGACGGTTCGGTTCGGGTCCGACAGATTCGAGGCGAATCGAATCGAATCGAACCGTAGCCAAACACCTGAGGTTCTTTCTGATGACTTGACGCCAACGCGAAGGGATTGTCACGATTCGAAACCGTGGTTCTTTTAGTAGTAAGTAGCAGTGTTCACGCATCGGTTCGGTTCGGTTCGGTTCGGTTCGGTTCGGTTTTTTTGAACGAGCAGGTTCGGTTCCGGGCCCATGAGTGCCAAATCCAAACCGAACCGAACCCAACCGAACCGAACTGAGCCAAGCCGAACCAGATCGAACCGAATCGACCAAACCAATCTGAACGGAACAAACTCAACGCAATCGAAATATACCCACCGATAGGGTTATATATTACAGTGCAGACAGATAGATAGATATATATATACCCCTGATCTGCATTTTCTAGCTCACGTTGCTGGATGGGAGTAATAAAATCTGCGCGATCTGAGACATATCCTGATTGGATCCTGATTGGATCTTAACTGGACAGATCCTGCACAGCAACAAGCATATCATAACGGCCGGGTATGATCTAGATGATCTACAGATAGATTGTGACCTGTCCGCCGTATGTACAGCAATATCAACATACCAAGTATATGTGCGTTCACGTGTTTTTCATCGCAGGGTACTTGTACTGGGAGGGAAAACGTGTTGAAAATACAAGACGGTTATACACTGGGCTGCATTTATCTACTACCTGGTATTAATATTGCTGCGACTGCTGTGTAGTGCGCAAGCAGTACCATCAGCTGATGGGGTAGGCGAACTATCCGAAATTTATGAATGGAAGGAGCGGTACCAGCCAGGTACATGCTTACGTTATGTCTGATGTAGTACATACCAAGTACGATATGAGCGGAGGAGCATTTGTTTGTTGTTGTCACACTTCAGGCTTACCTCTACCAGCTACTACTGCCTTTTACCTTTTTACTGCTTCACGGCGGTGACGCTCTTGATAGATGGTTGACAAAGACGGACTTCCTACTTGTGGTATGATCCATGCAGAAGAATCATATCTTATCTTATACGTACATACGAGGTACAATTCTCATGATAATACGTCGCTCGCCTTATTATGATGTATGTACAGTATGCCCCGGTTGGTTTAGTGCGACTGAAAACTGTTTCGATATTGCTGTGTGCGTGTGCGTTTTTCACATTAAACTCTTCTTTCTACCCGTCCAGGTCCAGCACAACACAACCAGTGTCCGTGGCGATCCTTCAACCCTCGAGAGAGAAACAAGCTCTGTGGTCACGCTGCAATACGTACGTACTCACTCGTATAAATAGTGTGCTTGCATTTCGCTCAGACAGCAGATACGAATAGTTCTTCTGCGACCGCTCCGTCCGGCCGTTGTGACTATCATTAATAGGAGTAATAGGTGCGAAGCATTAATAACATTTGATACAGCAAGCAGTAGTAGTTGTGACCAGCTTTTTGTGTCTGCGTCGTATTCGACCTGCTCACTCACCGTTTCCTCCCTCGCAGCCTCGGTACGGACCGTTATAGTCGCACGCTTTCTTCTTTTTTTCTTCGTTTTTGTCAAGTCCTGCCTGTTTCACCTCGCCCATCACCGCATCACCGGGGAGGAGGGTGATCCGTGATTCGGGTAGCGTGTACCTGGTAGTATCATATATAATGTGGCAGCTCATACTACACTGCTGCTGTTGGTGTCTTTACATTAAATCGCCCTTTCTACCCAGCTTCATCAGTCAGTGCACCCAATGTCCATCCTGATTCCTTATCCTAGAGAGAAAATAAATGATTCTTTGGTCACAGACTGTGAGACAGAGGAAGACCTGAGGCACAAGAATACTGCCGCCTTGCTCGCTCAACAACAATGACAAGGAATGCATTACCCCCCCCCCCCACCAAATTTCTATGTAGGTTGGATTGGCGTCGATTGGCAACGACACTGCTGATGATGTAAGAAATGCCGCGCACCATTCGAGCTACCAGTACAGCATGCAGCGCACAACCAGGGTACGAGTACGTACCATTTTTTTTTTTTGGCGGTCGGTCAGAGCAGGTTGTGGTCGTAGAGTTGTTACTACAGCAAGCAGTAGATCGTTTGTGTGGGGTGGAGAACTTCTACTCCGCACAACAAGGGGAATGATCGTATCGCGTGCCTGGCAGCGCTTATGGTGAGGCACCCAAAAAAGAGGCAGTTACATACTATACCCGGTACTCTCCTCATAGCTGTGTCAGGAAGTACCCGCACCGGAAACTAAATTAACTTACTGAAGCTGTGTCATCCATAATATGCAAGAAGACTTGATTGAGTCCGCCTTACAAACGGTTCTTAATAAGAAGCGCCGTGAGGTGTCTGGCGAGTCGCATCAAGGGTGAGCTGCATCCTACCCAATTGTTGGTGTCTCTATTAGGAGTAGGAACGGTGCTCCGTCTCGAAAGGGATGCGTGGTCAATGGTCAAATGATTAAGGCAAGCAACAAGTGAGTACCCCCCCCCCCCCCCCGCTCCCGCTCGCTGTGCGGCTGTGGCAGTAGCTTCGGGGTCTGACGTTTTCAAGTCTCTGTGGAGAATAGGCTCCATTTCCTACTACTATAATTAACATCAATTATACTACAGCGGGGGGGAGAAGGGACGACACCTGTGACCACGGCTTGTCCAGAAGATCGTCGAGTGTAAAACCTCTTACGAGTGGGCTGGAAAGTACAAGTGATGATGAAAAAAAAAAGAAAAAAAAGTATCAATACTACTCGTACTGCTTCTATAAATACGTACTAATAATATACTATTTGTAGACTGCTTGTTGGCAGTATCTGCGATATACATATAATATCACACAAGTGTATCACACAGCATGCAAATATTATTATGGATGATTTTCGAGGAGTTTTTCGATCTCATAGCTGTTGTTTTTTTCCTTCTACATATCTGTTGTTGCTGTGTCATCAGTCGTGGTAGAAGCTCTTTATTTTATACCAGGTACTGCATAGTAGTGGCACTGGTACGAGCATATGCCTTACGTACCAACTTACCCTCTGAGATAACACGATTGCAAGGCTGCTGTATCTAATGTAATATTACGGGGGACCATACATAATAAATAGGACCTACCTATATATTCACCTATGTTTACTATTACGGGGGACCATATTAACTAGGACCAAATATTGTTAGTAAAAATAGGTAAATATATAGGTTTTTATATATGCCATAGGTCCTATTAACTATGAACCCCCGTAATAACAACATTTGGCCCCATTTACTACTTACGGCCCCCCGTAACATTTGGTAATACACACTAGATTGTGAAAATACATACCTGGTACATGCCAGAACAGACCACAGCAATAAAAAGGAGCTGCACAAGTACTACTTACTCTGCACATACCCTCTCTCCTGACAACAACGTGTTCCTTGCGACTCACCAGGTGTATCAAGAAGAAGATGAGGGAATCACTACCACTTGATGAGGATGGTCATCTAGACACAATAATGGCGATGATGGCTCATCTGTGTGGCTTCCCACGTGGTACTGAGACAATCAGCATCATCTGTCTGGTACTTTGCTTTTGTAAACTTTGTGAAGCGTACCCCCAAGTGCTGGTGGGCGTACCATTGCTTGTGTGCATCGAACTGCGAAAGTCTAAAGTTCTAAGCTTGAAAAAAACTCCGTCGTCACACACCACAAGGACCGATATGACTGGGTGACTGGGCAAGTGGATCAACCCGAATAGTCTCCGCCGCGGCAATCAAATCCTCTAGATTCACCGAATTTCCCTGTACGAAGCGACTCCATTGGTCATCAAAACATCCCGAGTATGAAAAAATATTGTCGGAGCCCCACAATCCAAATGGTTGATATTAGTAATAAAGCGGCGGGGGACCCCGTGTCATCATCTTGTCACACCACCAGACACCAAACGTCTCACATTATACATCCAGCCCACACGGTTCACGGACGACACAACAACACAACACCCCCGGCCTCTCACAAGTATCAGCCCTCTCCCTTCTTATCTAAAAGGAGCAGGCACGGAACACAAGAGAGAGATAAAAGCGAGCGAGCAAGCAAGCGAGGTGAGAGAGAAGACAAGCGTGGAAGGCATAGGAGTTGCTGTGATTCGTTATTATCCTCTCTACATTTTTTTTGGAAGGCGCTTTATTCTGTTTCCTCTATGCTTCTGCTCCGTTCGGGGCGCTTTGCGTCACGTGTGCGTTAAAAAGTTGATAATATCGATGGGACAGGTTGGAATGCGCGCGCGTTTGCGGTGTGCATAGATAGCGATGATTGTGGCAGGCCCGAGGACGCTCGCTGCGGGCATATACCAAACCAGCCCAGCGAGACGAGAGCCTACATGGTTCGAAGGGTGCGCATCTTTGAGTATCCTGCAGGCACTCGGGCCATGTTGCGAAGACGTGGAAGATATTTTTTGGCTTGTAGCCTCTCGTTGTCGGAACCCATTCGAACTTTCGAAGAGTTCGGGAATCCGGCTCTCTTCATCCTACTATATAGATCAATAACTTCCTTTCAATAATTCACATTGATTCACTTTTTTCGCTCCGACACCGGTTGCTGCCGCCCTCTTTTTTTGACGAGACTCCAATTTTTAACCCTCGTGGTGCCCTCTCGAGTAACCATCGAGGCTGACCGCAGCAGCAGCGGCAGCAGCAGAAGCGCACAGCGGCAGTGTGGGCTAGCTCCGCTGCTGTTCCTCTCCCCTCCCGACGCTCACTTCTGATTCCCAACTTTTATTGTCGTCGTTGTTCTCGTAGATTGTTTCGGGAGATCTCCTTTACCAGCCCGCTCATCAGGATCTCGGAGCTCGTAGCTAGCGAACGAAGCACAACCAGCATCACCATCATGTCCAAGGCCAGCCGCTCCTCCGTTTCTCCTACCTGGGCGCTCTCGACGATCGCGCTTTCTGTGGGCGCGCTGGGCGTGTCAGCAGCCGCGGTGGACACCGGCTTGATTCTTGGCGGCGGGGACGTCGCGGGGCGCTTCCTTGCTGTTGACAACGCCATCACCGCCGTGGAGCAAAAGATCGGCTCAAAAAACGTTCGAAGGAGGCGCCTGCAAAGTGAGTGAGATACAGTATGCATTACGTCAAATCACTGTTTTTTTTACCATTTTTCTCTGGAACAGACGGAACGCTGGGGGTCATGCAGAGCCTACAGCGTCTACAGCAACAATATTAGTAGCTCGCTCGGGGCTCTCATCTGCGGTTTGGCTTCGTGTGGGCTCTGGTTAGATGCCCGGCCTGGCTGCTGATGGAGCACGACTACTCCTCCTTCTGTTCTGAGGCTACGCTAGTCTGGATAGATGGGATGGACAATGACCGAACTTTCTTGTACGAGCCACAGTTAGCACAGCTATTATAGTCAATAACAGCCTTTATTTTGTTATTTCAGGTTACCCACCCGTCCGGGAACTACTGCTGTAAATTCCCACAGCCCACACCCACACCCACATGTCCTTTGGCCTAAAGCAAAAGAAACAAGAGAAGACGTGAGATCGAAATGTGAATTCCCATATTTTGAGGCCGCCAGATCTAGCTGCTACACCGGTAGCGTTGGCCCTCATTCTTCGATTGCAAGGCTTTTCTTTACGGCGTGCCACGTGCCAATTGATCTGGACTAGACGATTGTTCCGCCAGCAGACCGGCGGGTGGGCTTGCTACGCACGAGGTCTTGCTTTGTTCGCGATCTCTGAAGCATCGTTCCGCACATGCTTGAGTTGAGTTGCTTGCCTAGTGGGCCGCGCCGCTCTCTCTCGCGCGAGAGAGAGAGAGAGAGAGAGAGAGAGAGAGAGAGAGAGAGAGAGAGAGAGAGAGAGAGAGAGAGAGAGAGAGAGAGAGGAGAGAGAGGAGAGAGAGGAGAGAGAGAGAGAGTAGGGTACGGGACTCTCGTCTGAAAATAAATCTACACATACTGGTGCGTAAATAAGGGATTAAAAGGGTGCTCGAGATAAGCACTCGTACACACGTTTATTTCGATTTTTGTTTAGAGAGGGATCCATGTTCAACCCACCCACAGCAGGATACCGGTGTACGGTTCCACACTCCACAACATATGTTGGTTTATTTTTCGCCCGTATCCGAACGCATCTTGTTGAACAGCAGTAGTACCTGGTAAGTTTTTTTTTTGTTGCATCATCACATGCATTTTATTGTTCCACGCGGGCACGGCGGGATTTTCTGGAGCGGGCCTGCCGCGCTGTCTGACTAAGTTTCGCAACAAGACACCATGAATACAACTGCGTTTTCGGATCTTCTGAAATCGAGGCAGAGACCCCTACTGCTGTGTATTCCACAACGCGGCAGTTCCGTGAGGAACACGAGCGCTCCAACGAGCCGCAACGGCAGCATAGAAGCTACTATCTATAGTCGCAGCAGCAGAAGAAGCAGCAGCGGCCACAGGATCTTTGTTTGATGGTGTTGGCGCACAAGTATAGAGAAGTCGCGTTTGCAACCTGCCTTCTTCGACGGCCGAATGAAGCGTCAACATCTTGCTGTCACCCCCCGCGCACCCACGAACGAACAAAAAATAAGCTGGGGTGCTTCTTTCCCACTACTTACTTGTCTTTTCTACTATCGAATCTTCAGGTGAAAAGTGAACGGGAAAAAAAAGTTTTCTATTACTTGACCTACGAATGCGTACGTGGTTTTTTTACGCTTTTGTACCGATTTCTGGTGTAGGATGAGTTCCTGGTATCCATACCTACGATTTATCAATGTTATTAATTTTGACTGTCAATACTAATACCTCTATACAAGAGCACCTCTCTACCTGATATAACACCGTAGCATAGATGAGTCAACGTCACTCTATTGGCGTCAACCTATATGAACGAGTACATCGCTCAAGTCTCCTCGAAGTATACGAGGAGACTCTTAAAAAGTACCCCGCGGTACGATTCATATCATGTACCTACCTGGTACCTACCTGGTACGTTCATAGTGTAATAGTTACCAGGTATGATGGTCTATACCTTGTACGCTAATTGCTAATCTATTAATAGAAGAACTTGTTGTATTATCTTGTACACCGCGCTCCGAACGATTGTTCGTGTGCCCGAAGGTCTGTCTATATCGTAGTCAGAATGTACGGCGGGTACGTGATCGATAGGAGACGAGTGTGTTGATGTTCGACGACGTATTAATATCAATATTATACCTCCATATTATACAGCAGTATGTATGTGTGTACACAATCCTCAACTCGTTTTAATTATTTTTTCTACCGAGAGGCAAGACGAACGTACACAAAATTCACGTACGTACGTATACGACGCGGGTACTATTCTACTTACTCGTATGTCCTCGACGGGTAGAAAGAACGGTTTAATGTGGAGAACATACACAACACTGCTTTACGTATGTAGATAGATATAAAGGGCTCCTTCGAAGTCGTATTTTTTGGTCAGGGGGGGCTCGTTCGAAGCCGCATTTCTAGTACTGCTGTAAAAGTTATAGTCCCTGAAGAGTTGTTTGGAGTACCCAATCACGTACGACGATACAAACATATCAATTATCAATACTATTCTTGGTGCGCATCTACAGATGACATCTACAGATGGCACAACGGCACAACGACGACAGGTACGACGGCAGTATTCATACGGCAACATGCGCCAGACAGCAGTTAGTTGTGAAGTTCTTGTTTTGTACGAGAGGTAATTTAATTGATCAAGCATGATAGATCAGAGATAATACCAGGTGTACGCATATGATCTATCTATGTGAGAACTTGTTAAAGTACAACAGCACAGCACAGCAGCAGAGGCAGAGACAGACATCAACACAACTACGGATAGTATTATAATATACCAGTTATACTGCTGTTTGTACCACACACGAATTATATGCAGGAGGAGCGGACACCGCCGTAATAAGCCGTTGGGTTCGTTCGTCTGTTGTGTTGTGCAGTACACATACATATATGCGCTGCTGTATTGATAACGTATAACATCAATACCGATACGAGTATATACGCTTCAAATCAATAATCATATCATCGATGAATAAATAAGTAACAATTTCAGATCCTTTTATTTTCATATTTTCATCACGACGAAAACAACGAGTAAATATCATGTTGTTCACCTCCTGTAGTATGATACGAGTTGTGGTACATGTTCTGGTTTTTTTTTTGCGATAATAAACAACGACGACAATTGCACGCGAATCATATCATACGGCGGTCCCGAAGGCCCAGCTGACAGCTGTCAGATTGTCTGATGACTATTATATTAATAACTCAGATTATTCGCGAGGGACCAGCAGGCAGGGGTCTTTCTGCTTTAGATTATACCTACCTGTGCATGGCAATAATACCGTAGTGTCGCGAATCAGGAATAATAGGAGGGCACCTAAAAATACCGCCATCCTCGGGTAGAGAGCAGGTCATTCGTTTTCTGCTGATTAATGAGTTTTGTTTTCTAGGTTGCCCGCTCGAATTTGGACTTAGATACCGTACCATAGTTTCGACGTTTGGATGCTCCGGCTTGGCTTGAGCTTTGTTCAGACCCCACAGACCGTTTCCCACACACTCCACACATCCAAAACACGCTTTGTTTTTTGTTTTTTTTTTTTTTTTTTATCCTCCTTGGAGATCTGGGTAAAAAAAGCTTACGCCCAACAAACACCCTTTCTTATTTGTGTACCGGTTCTTGTCCATCTGTAGAAGACAGATTTTAACGTGACACTCCACTCCAGCAGTGTTCATGTCATGAACTTGCCGAACCTCTTTGGTCGACCCCTTTTAGGTTTGTTAATTCGCTTCGCTGTTCTGTCTGTCTGATTATTGTATTGTATTGTATTGTATTGTATTGTATTGTGGTGGTGCTGGTGCTGGTGCTGTCTGTGTGTCCTTGTTCACATCCATCACTCGGTACTGCTGCTGTACTCGTATGTGGCGATTAATAGTGATGTGGCACCGCTGAAACATTTCGAACGTTCAGTTAAGTCGTCAGGTGGGTAAGGTAAGTAAATATTAATATTCATACTGCTGTTCTTACTTCAGTAGTCAGTCCCCTTGTAGTACTGCCGTACTATTAATAGAACAGAACTACCAACACTAAATACCAGTATTAATCGTAGCGAATGCATGCGTCCTTTCCTTTGCAGCTATATTAATATTAGTATTAGTATTAGTCAGTAATAGTACCTACCAGGATATGGTTAATAATAAGTACTACAGTAGCTGCTGCTGCTGCTGTATACGACTTGGCAAAAGATACCACCACTCACACTCACTCGGACGTATTTTCGATCTGATTTTTGTCGACGACCGGCGGTGCGTGTATGGAAACGACTTGCCAAGATATTTCGAACGCCGCCATTTTTTTGTTATTGTATGCCCCCTAAGGTACATTTTGGAGAAAGTTGGCTCCGAAATTCGTTCCGGGGTCTGGTGTGTCATACTTTGCATAGTACACGGAAAGTCTGCATGGTCTGTGTGCCTGCCTACCTACCGCCTCGTTTCCGAATGACGAACTGCTTCCGTACGTCTCTGCTGCCAGTCTTTTGTCTTCTGTCTCGTGATCCCGTGCAATTTTGGTATTTACCATTTGGCATGGCTGGTTTCGTTCGGTTTGCACGAAGGCATTGCATGGTGGCTGGTGCTGCTGTACGAGTTGGAGTAGCATTGCCGTTTTTTGCACGGGTGATGGATGCTGCACGGAGTTGGCCCTTATTCGGACCCGTTCCCGCTTTCGTTTGTGTTCTTTTTGGCGGGTCTGGTTTGTCATCGACCCAACCACACCACCACACCACACCTACCTGCCAGGTACAGCATTCTAGCGGGGTAAATATGAACAAACACACTGCCGGTAGGGTCGAAACAGCATCAGCAGCAGTAGGCAGCGCCACCCCCGTGATAGGGAGGGACCCTGGTGCCTTCGCGGTCGGAGTTCCCCCATGCACGGAACCAACAACCCCCCTTATCAGAGTTCGTACCGGCCTCTTCCAGTCAAGTCATTACGGTAGTAGTGGGCATGAATTTGAGGTCCCTTATTTACCGTTCTCCCTTATCGATGGGCGGGTGGGTGCCTTCTAGCCCTTCTAAGACCGCAGTCCCGTTTTGGGACAAGCTTACTTGAAATTTCACTGGTTTGTCCCCCAAAGTGAGACTACTGCAGTTTGCCCTATACGAGTACCTGGTATACAGTAGAAAGGGGGCCATAGTAAATAGGATAAAACATTGTTCGTAAAAAATGGTAAACATGTAGATTTTTGTGGGTACCGAAGGTCATATTTACTATGCCCCCGCCGTAATAAATAAAGGGGTCAAAAGGAGTTGATCAAAATGAACTGTTAGAAGTACTTGCTGACAATAGGAGTGGTGATCTGTCGTGATTCGTTGCCACCTCCTCCACCGCTTCCGCAGAGTAAGTATGACACCTCTGACTTGACTGACTGACTGACTTGGTTCTTTCTACCTTTCATTTTTCGTGCAAGCAGTCCATAACAGAATGAAGGGCGTTGACGTGCCCCCTTATCATCTGATATCTCCTCTCCTCTCACGAACTAATTGAATGCCCAAACGTGACCAAACCTCGTCATGTGTGATGGAGCAGTGTCACGGCGGCGGTAGTAGACATTTGATTGACCCATTTGCCTCTCTACTTTTGTGACTGATCGTAAAACGACGAGGCATCATGCCATAATGCCGTACCAGGTACATAATAGCTCACCAGGTACGTGATAACGTATCATGGCATATGCCGTTGGGTTCCGGCGGCTGCTCTGTGTGGCCTTTGCCGGGAGGGGGGGGGGGGGGGAGCGTGCCAGTCAGGAAAGTACTGTAATACGGGGGACCATGGTAAATAGGACCTACGGTACACACACAAAAAAAACGTTCTACAATATTAATAGTATATATACGTACTCACGTAGTGTACATGCTTGCTTACCACTTCTGTTGTGACCCTAGATATGACCACCTTGTGTTGAATTTTAGTGTACACAGTGGGATAGCAGCAAAAAAAGCACCATTTTTTTCAAGTTCGCAACTTCCATCTGCGTACTCGTACTACTCTTGTAGGTGCGACAATCGTTCGTTGAGGTGAGGTGCGGTGCGGGGGGTTTGTGAACGATGCATCGAGTCAAGTCGATAAAGAGTGTGGGGGAGAGAGCTGGTTCCGTCGGGTTTTTTGCTGCCGAATGGTACGTAGCGCAAGCCAGTTAGTTTCACTACAGTATATAAGTATATAATTGCATACGCTGCACGGCCATCCGAGTCGATAATTGGCAATCGACGCAGCAGCCCAGCGAGCTCGGCGGACCTACTAGTTGTACAACAGTAACTACCCACCAAGTACCCACCACCCACCAAACCCACCACACACACACAATATCAGTGTTGATCTATCCTATGAATAGCTACTCCCAATTCCTTGTTTGTGTCCGCCCTTCTTCGTTCCGCCCGGCTGGCTCTGTGACAGGTAGTGTATGTCACTGCCGCGACAAAAACTAACGAAACATTAATAACAATAGTTGATAATAAAAACAATAGTTGCAGTTGCAAAACGACCACAAAATCGACAAAAACGCCGCGACGAAAACAAAGAAAGACTCCATTTGTTCCTATCCCGCCCGAGGGGGGGCGGGGGGGGGGGGGGGGGGGGGGGGGGGGGGGGGGGGGGGGGGGGGGGGGGGGGGGGGGGGGGGGGGGGGGGGGGGGGGGGGGGGGGGGGGGGGGGGGGGGGGGGGGGGGGGGGGAGATTTCTTCGTGCGTGATTTTCCGTTGTGTTCTGTCATGCATGCATGAGTGAAGAATGTGCACAAGCGGGTGGGTGGGTATCACATGCTTTTTTCGTTTGGCGAAATATCTGCCGCTGTTCCTTCTTGCGATTGATTAGTCTCGAACCTCATATAACTTGACTGCTGCGGCTGGTTGCACAAAAACAATTTTTTAACGTGCAACTGTTTTTTTTTTTTTTTTTTTGTAGGCAAGCAACGGCAGACAAAGAGGCACTCCGTTTTTTCGTCCCTACACCACATGTCAGTTATACGGATGTACACAGCAGTATAGTATAGTGTAGTATATAGTACCAGGTACTTGATGCGCGATATGTTACGACTAAACTACTTGTGATTTTGTGTATACATAGTGCTCGATTCGCAATACTAACCGCTGTGATTTCGTACCGCCCCCCCCTTCCCCCCCCCGCCCCCTCCCCCTCCACTGTCCGAACCGTCGCGTACATCCGCATCCCGTCCCCCGGCGTGTTTGTTGTCTATCCTTCTCCTTTCTGCCCCTCCCTACCCATTGCTTGTTCTGTCCCGTCCGGTTGCTTGCTCTTCTGTCTGCTTCGTCTGGATTGTTCTCGTTTCTTGTGTCCGTTGCGTCTGTTGTCCCTCTTGCGCCTGCCTGCCTGCCTGCCTGCCTGCCTGCCTGTTGGTGCCCGCTGGGTGTTGTTAAGGCGAATGGTGCACCACGGTCTCGGATGGCGACACTTACTGCTGCGGGTTCGGCGGGGAGGCCTCGTGCATTGCCCGAAACCTGGAGTACTCCGGCCCGAGCACCCCATGTGAAGTGAGGCTGGTGACAGACAACGAGGGCGTGATGTCGTGCGAGGGCCTAGCGGGAGAGAGTGGAAACCTCGACAGCTGCAACTGCGAAGGTGGGCACGGGGGGAGGGGATGGGTGCAGGCGCGCTCGGTGGGGGGGGCAAGTGATTTTATTGTTCTGCGAGGCGTACGTAGTAGTACCAGCTTATTAATAATATGTTGTCGTAAGATTAGAACCGCCGTCATTGTTGGGGGGGGGGGGTTGGGGGGGGGGGGGGAGGGCGTTCTCGGTATCATGCATGGCCGTAGTCGTATGATCGGGCGGGCATTCATTTACTAATTGTTCTTGGAGCCACTCAAGTGAAGTCAACGCCAGCTAGACCCAAAAGAAAAACAAATCAAGCGAGACGTTTTTTTCAATGTTTTTTACGTTGGCCTCCGTCACCTGCCTTGTGATTGGCTTTTCTACGTTGTTTTAGTGGCAGTGCATATTGACCTGGTATTAATATTAAACGGTAAATATTACAATTTTGCCTCGTACCAGGTAACTTGTGACGCCTACTTTTTTGGAGAGCAGTATTCTTCAGGTGGAATTTTTCGTTTCTGGTTGTTTTTCGAGGGGGGAGGGGAAAGACAAGATGCGCGGAAGTGATTCGGAGAACGAAGCGAGGACTACCTTTCTTTAGGCCGACACACACTGCGGTGTTTTGATTCGCCTGGACAAATTTTTACCGTTGTCTCGTTCGTCGTGCGCATTTACGAAATCGAAAAGATCCGATATCGATATCAGGAATCGAGTTCTCTGTCGGTACGATACCATACCAGTACCGATACAAGAAAAGCGTACTCGATACGATTTCGATACTTTGATGCCAGGGGATGGACATATCAGCCCTCCAACACTCTCATTTCTATACCGCTCTTTTATCATAGGCATAAGTAGTTGGCACCCACCCCACCCGTACATAGAATTTTTTTTTTGATGTGTTGTTGCACTTATCACGACGGAATGGCGAATTAAGTCTATAGCGTTAATTTAACTGCAGTCCCGATTTTGTTGGACAGACACCTCAAATACTATAGCGCAAGAGGTTTGTCTCGAAAGTGGGATTGTTGAAGTTGTGAAAGGGTCTGTGACCGCGCGACTGTCGCTTTTGCGGGCAACGAAAACCGTTGGTTGCTATTTTTGTGTGATCGGACAGCGGGATCGATCCTTAGAAAACCATCACCTCACTCTTCGGCCCGTACGCACACTATGGTGCCGTAAATGCGATCGATTGTTGTGTTAACCAAACGTGGTCGTCTTTACTCGGTTGCCCTCCCCGTTTCCTAAAAAAAGACGTACAGCAGCACAGTACCCGTCCCCATTCTCCTTCTCTCCCGGCCTGGCCCTTTTCTGACTCTATTCTCTTCTCTCTTCTTTCTCTCTTGTCTGCGCCGTTCCTGTTTTTATTGCTTGACTTGTGTTCTTTTTATTTTACAGAATTGAACACGGACCCTCCCGTCACTGAAGCCCCGGTCACCGACGCTCCGGCGGACACGCCCGCCCCCTCGGTCTCATCCACTCCGGAGCCCGGAATGACCACCTCCCCCGTGGCCCTCCTCGACCCTGCCGAGACTCCCGCCCCGACTGCCGAAGACACCCCAGGCGCCACGGACGAGACGGCGACCCCGAGCCCCGTAGACGAAACTACCTTCGCTCCTGTGGCGACAAACTCTCCCGGAACTACCCCCGAGCCTTCGGACAACGTGACGCCCCCCCCCCTCCGCTGCGGGAACCGTCGACATGGCGACGGACGCCACCCCTGCTCCCTCGACGGAAGACACCACTGCCACGGAGTCGCCGGACGCGACCCCCACTCCTTCTTTGGAAGACGTGGCCGTGACCGACCCTCCCGTCGCTACCCCCAGCCCTTCGGACGACGCGGCGACCGACTCTCCCTCCGCAACCCCCGGGCCGTCCGATGAGATGGTGACGACGTCGTCTCCCGATGCGACCTTGTCTCCCGATGCGACCTCGTCTCCCGAAGCCACCTCGTCTCCCGATGCGACCTCGTCTCCCGAAGCCACCTCGTCTCCCGATGCGACCTCGTCTCCCGAAGCCACCTCGTCTCCCGATGCGACCTCGTCTCCCGAAGCCACCTCGTCTCCCGATGCCACCTCCTCTCCCGAAGCCACCTCGTCCCCCGACGCCACGTCCTCTCCCGAAGCCACCTCGTCCCCCGACGCCACCTCGTCTCCCGAAGCCACGACGTCTCCAGACGCGACCCTCGCCCCTTCGGACGAGACCACCACCCCTTCCCCTTCCGCCGAGACGGACGGAACCCGGTCCCCGACACCAGAAGTAGAGTTGGGTGAGTCGCCCGCGCCCACCGCCGCGGGTGACACTCCGCCTCCCGAGGCACCCACGACGACCACCCCGTCCCCCACGCTGGGGTCTCGCGGCATCAGCTTCACGGCCGCGCCCACCTCCCGCTCCTCGTCGGACACCGCCGCCCCGACATTGGCGATCTCCAGCGCCGCGCCGTCGTCGATGACCTCGTCGCCCACCTTCGTGCCCTCAGCGATGCCCACGTCGTCTCCGACCACTCTGTCCACAGGCACGCCTACGGCGGCCCCAACAGCCGCTCCTACCACCGGCTCGCGAGAGATTCAGGTCGAGAGCATGGCCCCCACCTCGTCCCCCACCGCCGAATTTACCACGATTGTGGCGCCGACCGTCGCGCCCAGCATCCCCACGGTTGAGGCCAGCGGGGCGTCCTCGCCGAAGGTGGTGTCGTCTGGCCGTGTGGGAGGAGTGGTGGTCTCGGTTGTCTGCGTGGTCGTCGCGGTCGCGGCCGGACCGTTCCTCATGGCGTAGTGAGCTTGGTGATGGCGGTGACGGTGGATGGTTTGGGCGCGTTGGCTGAGTGATTTGTTGGTTGGTGGGGGGGGGGGGGGGGGGGTGATGGCCGTGGTGTCGCTTGCGGGCGGGGTGCGTGCGATCATCATGGCGTGGACGGAAAGAGAGAAAGGATATTTTGCTCAAGCTTTGCTTGCTTGCTTGCACCTTGTGCTTGCCTGAGCCTGCTTGATTGATTGAGTGTGCTTGCTTGCACCGTCAAGACGAACGGAAGAAAAGAAGGAAAGACAGCGGGGGGGGGGGGGGGGGGGGGGGGGGCGTACTCATTTGTTGCTTGCCTTAGTCATTTGACCATTGACCACGCATCCCTTTCGAGACGGAGCACCTTGCGCTTGCGTGCATGCATGCCTGTGCAGCCGAGACCTATCGCCTGTAGTGTGGGGGAGGAACCGGCGAGAGACCCAGCAACCACCGAAATAAAGACACAGTTTCGAGCCTGAGAAGATAGTTTCCCGCTTTCCCGCGCAGCAAGCTGGTCGGTCGCGATCGGGTGAAGGTCGGAGGCAAGGAAGAGCTTGAAGGAAAGGGGGGGGCGGGGTGCGTGTGCTCTCGTAGGCGTATTTCGCGTCGAAGCGAAGATAAAAAAAAAACGAGTAGTAGTAGTTGGCTGTGTAAGTAGGTGTCAGAGAGAACGGACCGGACCGACTCGTTTGTGTTTTTCTTCAGAATTTTCGTTTTTGCCGTCCCGTTTCGTCTTTGTTGCAAGAGCTTTTTCGTCATGGGAGGATGGATTGATGTGAACGAACGAAAGACAGAACAAGGCGAGACGGGGCTGGGCAGGGTAGTGTAGGGTGCATACCCCACCGATCGTTGCGAAAAATATACACCAGCCGGATCCCAAGCTCGGTTCAATCGCTTTTTTTTGGCCTGAATGAATGCAGACGGTCTTGATCTCCATTCGGGCTTGGTCTCTGTTCGGGTATGGCTATTGGGAGTCACCCTCAGAGGAGGAAAGGACGCGGCGCGATGCGGCAGGCAGAGCGTTGCCCACGAGGGAGAACTAGATCGCCAGAGGGTGGAATGGAAGGCTGGCGTAGAGGCGGGGGAGGGAGGGCGGGTGGGGGGTTGGGGGCGGGGGGGGGGGGGGGGGGGAAGCGGGGAGGATTTCTCTGTAGCGTGCGCTTTTGATTTCTTTTGGGTGCTGTCGGAATCGACGTGGAACAGGGGAAGGAGGAAGGTGCGCCGTTTGGTTACTCGCTTGCGTTGCTTTGCTTTGCTCGGCGTGCTTGCTTGCTTGCTTTTGCTTGCTTTGCTGGCTGGCTTGCTTGCTTGCTTGCTGTGGCGACCCGCGTGCCCTCAACGGAAAAGAAAGCTGGACGCTGACGGTGTTTTCTCTTGAGAAGCGCCTTTGACGATATTTGCCAGCTATCCGTTCTTTCCCGCCAAGGCGATTGTTTTCTTCGGGCCTTTTTAGAACGGCTCGATTTTCTCACGTGCGACTTGTCGCAGCGTTGGGGATAGGCGGGGGGATTGGAGCCCCGGGGGATTTAGGAGGGGGGGGGGGAGGGGAGTTCCATATGGCTGCTGTAATTACTTGTCGGCAAGGGGGGGGGGGGGAGGGCGCTGCTGCTACATGCTTATAAAGTCCGTTCTTGATGGGGGCGGCAGGGTCATTCATCCATTTTCGATCTGTTTTTTTTGTTTTTGTTTAGTTGTTCCTTCTTTTTTTTCGCTTGAACATTGTTCCTTTTCTTATATCAAAAAGTTGTTTTTTCTCTTGTCTTGTGCTTTTTCTTTGTTTTGCGTTTTTTGCCTCTCTCCCTTGTTGGAGGATTTGCCAGGTTATTGACTGACTGACTGAAATGTGTGGTATTTGGTAGTGTACTCTACTATATTCTTTGGATCGGAGCGTCTTTGGACCTCCTGTCTTGTGTACATTTATTAACCCTAGGGGGTAAGGTTTTTATTGATGCCGTCTGTGAACCGCGCTTCTGCGCCAGGCGATGATTTTTGTGTCGTTCGGAGTTGAAAAATTGAACCAGAGAGGGGGGAGACGAGAGAAAAAAGGAGAAAAAAAAAAAAAAAAGAGACAAGAGACACACCCGCGGCGAGCCTTTGCCGCCGCCACCACCCCCTGTCCTGCCAGCGACCTGCTGGGTCAACACGCGCTTTCTTCTTGCGGTTCCCGAACACCACCTGAGCCTATGTGTTTTGTGTGTGTTTTTTTTTGCAGAGGCGTCAACGGGGGTCCATTTGTGCGGTGTGAGCATATGCATACACAAGAGCAAAGCAAGCTATTCATAATAACGTGTGCTATGTACGTGCTTTTTTTTGCTTTTTTTTTGCAGTGTGAGCATACACAAAGCATAGCAAGCTCTATTCATCACGTGTGCTATGTACGTGCTTTTTTTTGCGGTTTTTTGCTTTTTTTTTTGCAGTGTGAGCATACACGAAGCAAAGCAAGCTATTCCTAACGGCGTGTGCTATGTACGTACGTGCCTTTTTTTTTTTTTTTTTTTGCAGCTGCTGCTCTTCTTTTGCTGTTTCTGATGTTTGTGAACGACGAAACTTTTCGAGTTTTTTTTTTCTGTTTATTATTAGTTGGTAGGTAGGTAGACGGGTAACGCGAGCTGGTACCATTGCGTGGTTGGTTGCTGCAAGCTAAAGCTCTGGTGGTGGTTTTTACCGTTTGTATGGTTGGTGGCAGGGCTTAAGTTTCCTGTCCGAAGGCCAGGCCCCGCGACATGCAGGCAGACGGGCCTTGCGGTCGGTTGGTCCTGCTCCTGCGGTGGTGGGTGGCGGCAGAGAGAAAACCGCTGCTCTCTGACGGTCGTGGTTGATCGAGGGGGGGGGGGAAGTCAGTACACAGAACGCTTGGTTCCATTTTGTTTTCCCAGCGATCTGTATGTTTTCTTGCTTTTTTTTTTTTTTTTTTTTTTTTTTTTGCTGTAGCAGTGTTTCGGTGGATTCACGCCGTTATTAAATTTAAACAAATATCTAAAATTCTAACGTCATGAAGAAAAAAATAATACAAAACGAGCGCGCATGCCACAAAAGTGATGTGCTTTCACGTCATGACGTGCAAAGCTATGCTGCCTGCCTGCATGCCAGCCCTTAGGTAGCACCCAACCCTTCGGCGGCCACGACGGTCTAGGCTTATTTTTTTTATCGCATACCCCCTCCCATCCCCTTACATGTAGGCCTCCTTCGGAACAGATAAGCCGAACGACGGCAAACAATACTTTTTCGTGGTTGGTTTGGGTGTCGCTATGGTCGTACTTCAGTAAATCCATGGGTGTGTTCGGTACGGTATTTACCAGTACCAGGGGTATGTTTTGTGGGTATACCGCACTTTCCGAAGCGTCGGGGTACCGGTATTGAGGTCGTACCGAACCATACCGGATTGTTCGGTAGGGTATCTAGGCCGTGCCGAACCACTTCGGTACGGTTAATCTCCCGGTATACGGTATAGCACCCTTACCGAAGCGCTGGGTACCGGTATCATCGAGTTCGTACCGAATCTTACCAGAGTGTTTTCGGTAGGGTACTGCGGCCGTACCAAACACTCCGGTGAGCTTCGGTAGGAGATTCGCCGAGGAAAAATATTTCGGTACACTTTGACACGTAACCTACTGAACCAAACATACCCTCGGTAGAATCGAGGAGGGAGGGGAGTCGGTATTATGCGGCAGGGCTTTACGTCGAGACGTCCCTTTGCGACTTTTTTGGGGGGGGGGGGGGGGGGGGGTCGTCGACGGTCAGTTGAGAGGTTCGAAAAGGCTGTGTTCCGTTGTTATTTGTTTTTTGCTTGTTTTTTGTTCTTCTCTGACGCTTTCGTTTTTTTTCGCTCCTCACGAAACGGGACGAGAACAGCACCTACGTACCTACTACCTAAGTCACATGAAACGAACCAACCCAACAGTATACCGCTCCTTGATTTAAGTAGGTAGGCGGGTTGGGGTTAGAATGGAGGACGATGATAGCGATGACGACGGTGGTGATGACCATGATTGATTGATTGATTGATTGATTGATTGGTAGTCTTTGATTGATTGATTGGATCATGGATGGATGGACGGATTGCTTGATTAATTGATTTATTGATTGATTGATCAATTGATCGATTGATCGATTGGAGGAGGCAATGACGATCGGTGCGACACCGGAGAAGCGGTGAAAGATTGCTGACTTCTTTATTTCCTTTTGCGTTTGCTTTTTGCTGATGTCGTTCGCTGTATTGGTGGGTGGATGGGAGGGGCGGGGGAGGGGGGGGGGGGAGGGGAGGGGAGGGGGGGGGGGAAGGCAACGGAAGCAACACACGGCGCGCAACAGAGAGCGACAAAGCACGAAGGGAAGTTGAGGAAATAGGACACGAAGTTAATGCTACCGCGACAAAAAGAGTGACCAAATCGGGATACACAGCAGTGGGGTAGATACCTTGAGATCATATTTGCTGAATGGGATTTGTACAACCCAGATCATACCTGTACGAACACGCCTTTGACTGGGTGGGATCTGTATGAGCTGCGCGGTCTGCTGTAATTCATATATTCCTGATGACGGGATCTGGTACGGGATCTGTGCGGGACTGTTTTTGCACGATCTAGACCGGAAGAGTTAGGACATTTTCACGTAGACTGAGTCTTGATCTGCCTGCCCCATCGAGGCTTGGTTTGTGCAGGCAATAAACACAACCCCCACCAGCACATAGATAATTTGCCCGATGGATTCGGTGCGATCTACAGATGAAACGAGCTGAGACTAGTGTAAGGCTTTTGGTTTTTGGGCAGGCAACCAACAACCTTTACCAGTGTGTGCGTAGCTCAACATACTATTCTCAGTTTGTAGAACTGAGTATCTGTTTTGGTAAAAATGCAAATCTGTCTGTCTGTCTGTATGTCTATCTGTCCGCAAGGCTTATATTTTCGAACACTTTCCAATGGTCGATATAAGCTCGTTACAGATGACATTCGTACGACGTATTCGACCCTTACGGACCTTATATACTGAAGCATACCATACCACCAGGCAAATTTAGCCACACAATACATGCACGACATCGTACCATGGTACCATACCGCAAACGTACCATACCATATACTGTGTTTTTCCCGTACCATACCGTCAACACACACCATACCACATACGGTGGTTTTCCCATATTCCCATATACCATACCACTAACATATCCCATATCCAATACCGAGTTGGGGAGACGTCTATACACCAGACCAGGTGCCTGCTACTGCTGTAGTGCCACTTGTTGTGCAAGGGTGGCGATTAATACAAGAGTTGGCTCAGACGCCCATACCGAGTTGGGGAGACGTCTATACACCAGGCCAGGTGCCTGTTACCGCTGTAGTGCTGTCTTGTTGTGCAAGGGTGGCGATGAATACAAGAGTTGGCTCAGACGCTTGGGTCCTACGCTCACAGTGCAGCGCACTGGCCGCTGGTGTGCACGAAATAGATGAAAAACATTATCTACGAGTACTACTACTGCTGTATCCGTCTCGAATGGCAAAAAACCTTCTTTTTTTTTCAGGTTTGGGAGGATACCGTAGGACGCCGCCGGCAAGCTCTTGCCCCCTAGAGCATGCATCCACCTCATTTCTTCGAGCCCGTCATCTATACTAGTTGATCTCTCCTGCCACCCAGCGGGTTGCCCGTGGGCTGAGTCTCTGTCGAGATCGAGCGTCTATCGTCTATCGTCGCACGAGCAGGTCATTTACAGTTACTGTACAACAAACGTCTATCGTCTATCGTCGCACGAGCAGGTCTTTTACAGGCAGTACAACAAACCTGTCGAATGGCAAAAAAAGGGCTTCTTTTCAGGTTCGGAAGGATACCGTTGGACGCCGCCGGCAATCTCTTGCCCCCTAGAGCATGCATCCACCTCATTTCTTCGAGCCCGTCATCTATACTAGTTGATCTTGCCCGCCACCGAGCGGGTTGCCCGTGGACTGAGTCTCTGTCGAGATCGAGCGTCTATCGTCTATCGTCGCACGAGCTGAAATAATATTTTTTTGGTGTACTTCGCGTGTCTATTCGCATACTATAGCAGGTCTTTTACAGTACAACGGGGGTGGGTTACTTTTTGTGCCACAGCAAAATTATCTACGAGCACTACTACTGTAGCAGTGCTGTATCCGTCTCGAATGGCATAACATTGCATATTATCGCAGGTCTTTTACAGCAGCGAAAGGCAAAAAATGAGCTTAATTTCAGGTTTGGGAGGATACCGTAGGACGCCGCCGGCAGCGGTGGACTACTTTCTACTTTTCGCCTTTATTTGTTGCGATCGTCATCGTATGTTTCGGTACTCGCAAATAATAACCCGCAGTTGAAAATACATGCCAATCTGTCGAATGTGTAACAACCCACAAAATGTTTTTCATTGGCCAACAAAGCGTCGTCATTCGCAGACTATATATAGCAGTATATAGAGCCTGGTATCAGTATATAGGGTTACCCTATATATACCCCCTATACGATAACATGATATTTCCATAGTACTTGGTCATGTTTTTTGCCCCCTAGAGCATGCATCCACCTCATTTATCATTTGGCCAACAACCAAATTCGCATACTATAGCACAAGCAGGTATTTTACATTACAACGACAGGAGTGGATTACTTCTTGTGCGACAACAAAATTATCTACGAGTACTACTATTAAAAAATTGCATACTACTAAAAAATTGCATACGAACTATCGTAGGTCTTTTACAACAACAGCAGTTAGTTGATTACTTTCTACTTTTCGCCTTTATTTGTATTTTGCGATCCTCGTCGTATGTTTCGGTACTCGCAAAAAGGATGACCCAAAATTGCATACTATCGTAGGTCTTTTACAACAGCAGTTAGATGATTACTTTCTACTTTTCGCCTTCATTTGTATTTTGCGATCCTCATCGAATGAACGTTTCGGTACTCGCAAAAATAATAACCCGGTAGTTGAAAATACGTCAATCTGTCGAATGTGTGACAGCAGCACACAACAAAAAATGGGGTTTTTTCAGGTTTGGGAGGATACCGTAGGACGCCGGCGGCAAGCTCTTGCCCCCTGGAGCATGCATCCACCTCAGTTCTCATTTCGCCAACAACAACTATTTCGCGGTGCAGAGATCTCTTGTCAATCTGTCGTTTACTTGTTGTAATAAACTACCGACATGTTTTGCTTTGGCCAAGAGAGCGTCGTCAGCTTTCTGACTGATTGTTGGAGATCTCTCCCCGTTCATGTTTTGTTTTTCATTGGCCAACAGTCTTGCATTTCGTCTCCCCGATTTCGGAAAATAAATAATTGTTTCATGCAGTAGCATTAGAGAGGTTGATCTAAAGCGTTGTGGAGGAGTTTGCAAGCAGAGAATGCGTGAAAAGAGCGAAACACCCAATGCAGACCTGATCGCTCGAATGCACGTCCCATCCCTTGTGTGTGCCGGGTCAATGATTGTGCATCGTTTGGCTACCTAAATAATATGGCAGGGAACGAAGGGGGGGTTCACGGGAAATTTTGCTACTATATTCGTAATAGTATTACTACGTACCATGGTACCACTATTTTTAGCCCTGCAACCCCAGTTACACCTCAATGATATCGATCCCATTGCTGTGGTACTGGTGCGGGTGCTCGTTCCGTCTTCTTCGTGTGCGGCTGCTGGATATATGTCCCCGCCGAGTACTGTAACAAGTGGTACCGATAGTCAACAAGTAGACGCTCTGCCTGAGCCAAACACAGCACTCCGGGGTTCCGTCTGTCTGGTCCCGACTGGCCTCTCCCGTCATTCTCAACAACTCCGCCTGCGACTTCACAAAAAAAGAGACAAGCAAACTGAGAACAGCGCTCGAATGCATTTCATCGAGGGCAATAACAATTCATGATTAATGTACACATACCTGCTAGTAAATGAACGAACAAGACTATTTTGGTTTCGGATCGTGAATTCGATTATCGTTCAGCTCCACAATCCATAGTTCGTCTTTCTAAGAAAAGTGACACATAACTATAAATAACCGTCTTGAAGAACTGGGGATAAGAATCGCGATTATTCTCGCCGAGATCCAACAATCCGTGTTTCTAGCATTTTGTCGAACCTAGGCCAAGTTGTGTGCAATCTTCCAAGAGCCAGGCAACGAGCGAACCAGCCATCACGTCATCAAGGAAAAGCGTGAAAGCAACTGTCTTTCGCAAGAATCGTGGTCGCAAGTATATCAAGTCGGGGGGGCGGTATGAGCTAACTGGCGTCAGATATAACGAAATGAAAAAAAAGTGCGCTTCAGATTTCTTTGATGAGCGGTTCGAGATATACAGCAATCCTCATATATCCCCTCACCACCATGCACCATCACCCCACTTATCCCCTCATCGCCTTGCACCTTCAACGTAGAGTGCTCTTGTGTACTTGATGTGATACGATGCTTGCAGCTTCACCTCACTTATCCCCTCATTACCTTGCACCTTCAACGTATGCTCTTGTGTACATGATGTGATAAGATGGTATACGGTTTGTTTATTTGATGTACTACATGGAAAAAACACGGTATGAGATATAGATGATATACATATATATTGGTATAATGGTACGGGTTGATACTGTGGTATGGTATGATGGTACGGTGTCGTGGATGTATATGGTTAAATTTGCCTGGTAGTATGGCATGTTTCAGTATATACGGTCCGTAAAGAGGGTCGAATACGTCGTACGAATATCTGATTCGTCTGTAACGACCTTATATATCGACCATTGGAAAGTGTTCAAAAATATTAGCGATGCGGACAGACAGACGGACAGACAAGTTTGCAATTACCGCAGCTTTACAAACTGAGAATTTGGGACAGCTGTCGATGACACCAACAATAATCAAAATCATCATCGGCAGTCTCGAGATATCGAAGATACGAGAAAATCGGGATTTAAGGGCGAGGCGCCCCGCTCCCCTATATACCAATTTTCTTGTATCCTCTGTTTTACGAGCCTGTCTAAAGGCTGATTTTGATTTTGTGGATCGATACCTCCTATGTGGTACCATCCACGAACACATATTCTAGGTTAACTTTTGACTTTTTGAGTGAGATACATACAACAACTCTTGAAAAAACAAACAACGGAACCAAAAAAATCGATTATCTTTCAAAAACTAAAAACGAAACAAAAAATCGACTATACTAATACCTGGTACCAGGTTTGCAATCTCATCGGACAGGCATTTTTTTCTCCATTAGGAATATCGGCTGTTTCTGGTACACTTCCTTTTTGGACAAAGCTTTTTCGACGGCCGCCCTGGGGCAGAAGCCTTGCGGTGGTACTTCGACGTTTTCGACATTCCCTTTCCACTTGGGCCTCCTTCCCTGTCCCGCTTCAGGTTTTTGACATGTTTTACTTCATCAGGAGGTTTCGTTCAGCCTCGCATTTCTTGTCTCAATGCCTTAATAAACCCGGAACCACACCAGCGCTGACCAGCCCGCGCATCTTGATACTATGGGCACAAGGTAGACTACCATGTTGTTTGCGCGTGGATCCAGTGAAATAGCAACGTTGGTGCATGGCATGTGATGAATGTTCCTTCTTCCTACACAGGTATACATGAGATATGACACACCTACAGTCAGCAGTGACACTATTGACATGTGCGAGGGTTCGAACCGAGAGCTACTACAAGTACGTACAATAAATTAGTAGAGCTCGTTCCGCGGCAAGAAAAAAAAACAAAAAAAAATCCACCAAAGTATCAATCACCACCCAGTCGTTGCTGATCGTTCATGACGAACAAAGAGAGAACAAAGAAGAGCCACAACAAGACAGATCGATAGCGCTACTGCTGCTGTGCTGTTCACCTTTACCTACCGTTCTTAATTACAGTACGATGCCGGTGTCTCGAGCGACACCGCTACAGCCCTGCTGGGAAGAAGCCTCAACAGAGTATGATGATACCAGTACCAACAGAATAACGAAGAAGCTACACCACCCACCCAGCCACGCACCCACCCACCCACCTGTCCGCAAAACAGGGCAAAATAAAACAAAAGAAAAAAAAAAATTGCGGGGGGGGGCGAAGTGGGGTGCGCGATAGTCTGCACAACCGCTAAAAGCTAATAATCCCGCTGCTGCGTACATAGCTGTAGCTATTTCATTCGAAGAAGAATATAGATCTACCGTTCGGCCACCGCCATTAAACGCACCTTCAACATAAGCATCAAGGAGCCAACACTTGTACTCCCGAGTACTTGTCTCGCCACCGTGCTTTCTTGTGGGGGGCGAAAATACATGAAAAGGCGGCGAAAAAAGGCGCGAAATCATACGCTTTGAGGGGCGAAAAGGAGCGAAAAGGTGCCATTTTATTTGGCAAAAAGGCGCGAACAGGCAGCCAAGACCCGAGAGAGAACGGACACAACACCACCATCAAACCCAACAAAACAACGGGGGGGGGGGGGGGGGGGGGGGGGGGGGGGGAGAGAAGGAGGGGGGAAGGGAGGGCTCTTCTGTCTTCCGCAGCACCCATCAACCACCCCAAAAGGTTTCGTCTCTACGCACGACAACGAACAACCACTTTACACCCCCTCCTGAGACCATCCGCCGCACACACCATTACGGCTGTCGCTTGCTGTGGTACTGCAGTAGTCTACTGCCGTATCGCAGTAGTCTACTGCCGTATCGCAGTAGTCTACTGCCGTACTACTGTTCTAAAGCAACAGCGACGACGACGATGACAACAAGAAGAACAACAACACCAACAAATGACGGGTCCAGTCGCAAGAGCGCGGAGCGACAATGCAACACCGGTTATTTTGCTCTCTATACTTTATACTGCAGCACCATGCAGCACCTGAGCAACACCCGCTTCGTTACAGTAGTATTATTAGTATTAGTAGCAGCTGAAACGACAGCGAAGTAGCGAAAGAAGTTGTGTACCAAATTAACGTTGCCCCCCACACCCAGAGGGCACAAAATACGCTGGGGTAATCATCGCGGAACATCCAAACACTACCCACACCGTTCCGGCTACTCGCAGAGAGTTCATGACCCCAGCCAGAACATATAGACCAGGTACCAGGAAACAAACACCACGTTCAGCCAGCTATCATACTGCTGTGGTATCCCCGACCCCCCCTACCCCCTGCATCCGACACCCCCCGCCTCCTGCTTACTACGGTGAACTTTGACGCCAAGTGACAACCTGCATTCTCAACCCAGCGAAAACAGCTACACACATACACACACGCAATGCTCGACTCGCGCGTAACCCTGGACATTGATCGTGCACAGAAAAAAGAAGCAGCAGCAACCCCAACCCACTTATATTATACTGTATCGTTCCTTCCCGTCTGTGCAAATGCTGGCTGCTGGCTGCTGCTGCTGCTGCTGCTGCTGCTGCTGCTGCTGCTGCTGCCGCTGCCGCTACCGCCATAGCCGCTGCAGACTATATAATACCAGCAACAAAATATTGCGTGCTATTACGTCACGCTTAGGCCGTGCCAAGCGGCGGCACGTCCACCCGATGCCGCGGGCGTTCTCCCTGAAGCACCCACCCCAAAACGAACCAACTCTCTAAAAACAACCCGCCCTACCCTACCTACCTACTTACCTACCTCGACGCGGCTGTGACATCAAGATGGTGCACGGTTCGGTGTGGCATGATCTAAATAAACAAACCAATCTGTCGATCACCGTCTTGGTTTTTTTCCACCAGTATAGTAGCGCACTCAGCGAAAGTGCGCTTTCGAACGGTTGCCGCCCGGCCCGCGCCCGCAAGACGGGGCGGCAAGCACTCTCAATCAAGCCTCCCTCCTGCCCATGCCCACGACAACCCCGGCAGCACCAGCAATATCATCACGATCATCATCATCATCATCACCATCACCAGCAGCAGCGACAGCCCTAAAGACACGAAACTCAAAACTGCCCAAACGAGTGCGGGAGTGGACAAAAACGAGGCACTGCGGCGCATCTGAACCGGGAGACACGTCTATCTCCCGTCGTGGAACCGCGATTTTGCGACAGACAGATCGGCATTCTCTAAGGTGTGTTCGCTCACCCCCCCCCCCCCCCCCCCCCCCCCCTCCACCCCCCCGGCCCCCAGCCAATCTCCCCCGGACCGGCCCAGCCGACTTTGCCCAATTCGACCCGGAAAGTTCTTCTCAGTGACAAGTCATAATCTCGAGAGCCGAGAAGAACAACAAAACAAACTGGTGTACAAGTACATACCGTATTAGCGTTAAAAGGTACGGACGGACCCCTACTAATCCACCCCGAGGCCAGCGCATCGAGCAAGTCACGGCATTACACCACACGGTATGACACGGCACGTGACACACCTCTCGAATCGGGACCTCGTCCCATCCCGCCAAAACCCTTCCCTGCACAACTGCGACAGCCCTCCTCTGTACACTCTGGCGACGGTCGAGCCAACCATCGCCCGCGATATATCCAGCCAAGGTCGCATCCCCTCCCCCCCCCCCCCCCCCCCCCCCCCCCCCCCCGTCCTTAATCCCCACCCAATTCGTCCGGTCACGCAAGCGCCACACCTACTCTCGAAAAATATCATCACCGAGGCCACCGCCAGAACACGAGGTAGGCCACCCTCGCGTAGAGCGGAGCGGCCTTCCATCCTTTCTGGCTCCAAAGAGAGTGCCAACAAGGTCAGGGCCAACTCCAATCGCCACTCCCTGTCCGATCTCTCGGGCCAAGGGCGGGCCCATCCCCGCCCCCCTCCCAGCCCGCAACGCCGGTACCATCGCCAACACCGCCGACACCACTGCCACCACCGTGAGCATCGCCATCACCGCCGCCTCCACCAACAACACCAACACCACCACCACCACCGCGGCCGCCTCTGGCTCCTGCACCTCCTCCTCTTTCTGCTGCTGCTGCCTCGTCGATCGCTAGAACTCCGCCCGCCACCACCACCATCATCCCGGTGGCCGCGATTCCCAGGAGCACCAGCTTCGGCAGAATAACCCTCACCACCACCATCACCACCACCACCACCATCCCGCGCATTCCTCCTTCTACCGTCCGCGGCCGCCGACGCCGGTCGGCCGCGTCTCGCATCGTCGACGGCAGAGCCGCCGCCGCCGCTGCCCCCTTGTACCCCTCGTTAGGGCCGCTGCGGACACGCCTGAACGGCCGCTCCGACGCTCGCGGGGGACGTCTTACATCCTGCGAGCTAACGGACCTCTCTCCCAGGTCTCCACTATAAAACGTGGAGCCCATCACTGCGCTACTACTACTAACGCCTCCGCCTCCGCCTCCGCCGGCGCCGCCGCCGAACCGGGCCTGTGACTGCCAAGTCTTTGGCTTGTTGACTTCGGGAGCGATCCGGCTGTCGCTGCCGCCGATCCCACCCTTCCCGAGGTCGTCGCCAGCATCAGGGCTACCGGCGCCGCCCGAGGCGGCCGCAGCGGCGTCTCGGTGCGGCCTGGGACCGACCGCGCTCGCGGTGTAGCCCGCCGTCCAACGTCCCGTCCCATACCCCGAGGGCAAGAGGCCTGCACAACAGGAAGCACGCGCATCGATCGTAAAAAGTAAAACATTCAAGACGGAAAACGAGGGGGCATGAGGGTGGCGGCGGGGATGGGGGTTGGGGGGGATTGGGGCTCTGGGCGTTGTGGCACACTGGTATCTACATGAATTGCTTCGTTTCGGAGGGAGGGGGGGGGCGGGGGAAATAGTGAATGTTCACTCTGATTTTTCGAACCTGTCCACAGCAGTGATGATGTGGCTGTCTTCTCGTCTCGTGCTGAACGTGTTAAAAACGTGCTAAAAAAAAAAGAAGCAATAGTGGTGGGGTTATCAAGTCCGGGAGGGAGGGGACAGAAAGAGAAAAGGAGAGAAAAAAAGCCCAGAAAAAAAAAACAAAAACAAAAACGGTCGCTTCGTCAAAAACCACAACTATCACCCCGAACAACAAAAACTTCAAGCCAAGCCAACCAAACGAAAAACACACACACACACACCTCTCTCCCGGCGTCGCGTGAGACGGTCGAGCGTCGGCCGTGGCGCAACCCAAAACGCAGGAGTTTTCTTCAGAGGGGACTCCACGTAGTTCAGGATCATCTCGGACTCGATCGACGCGGATGCTTCGTCCGTAGAGTAGGCGTACCCGCTGCTGGGTGCCTTAGCCTGGGCGAACCTCGTCCCCACCGACCCCTGCATGGCCCGCCGCCTATTCGTTTGCTCCGACCGGGAGCGAGACAGCCCCGGCGTTGGATGCGTGGTCGCTAGGGTGGGGTAAGGGTCGAGCGGTAACGTCTGAGCGGGAGGAAAAAAAAATGAAACGATCAAGGACCAGGGAGCGGCGCGGGGAGTAGGGGAGAGAGAGGGGGGGGGGGGAGGGGGGGGGGGGGGGGGAGGGAGGGAGGGACGGAGGGCGCGGCGCGGAGGGTAGGGTAGGGTAGGCGGCGGGAGTGGAGAGGAGGAGGGAGTCGGATGTTTGGTCATTTTATGTTTCATCATTCAGAGAAGACGCTAACAAAATTCAAGGAACTAACAAAACGATAAAACAAACAAAAAACGATTGCAAAGCGAAGACAATCGGCATCGATGCACTAGTCATCCCATCGGGGCCTTAACAAACACATCGCTCACACACCGCCCACCTCACCGGTCCGTCGACCACATTTTGGCCGTGACTTGTCTCAATTTTCCTTACGCAATTTACTACTATAAGAGGCCTGATAACTGTAGAAACCTAAACGCGGTTCACTCACCCAAGACCACGACCTCGCCTTGGAAGTGGCCGGCGTCGAGCCTCCCCCATCCTCGCCCCCCAAGCCGTCCACGCTGCTCGGCCTGGACGACATTGTGTCTGTCGGCCGCCGATTGAAAATTATGGCATCGCCATACCCCCGCGGCCCGCTCAACCGCTCATCCCCCGCCCTCATCCCCAGATCCGTGCCCGCCCCGCCCCTCCTCTCCTCGTGGCGCTGCTGCTGCTGCTGCTGCTGGCGAAGCTTCACTCCCCCCCGCCCGTCACCTATCTCCTCGAAAGACGCAAGCACCAAAGCCGGAGGTCTCTTCTTGTGTCGCCCGCCGCCGCTGCGGCTGCTGCCACCACCACCACCACCACCGCCACCACCACCGCCGCGGGAGCCGTCGGTATCATCGCGCCATCCACCCGATCGACGGGCACTCTCTTCCGTCACCTCTCCGCGACTTTGGCTACCACGCCCATACAAGTCAGCATCGCGCCATCCGCTGGTCGGCGAGACTCGGGCGGACTGGCTCCCGCGCTCCCCACCCCCCCCGCCCACCCGCCCCTCCTCCTCCTCCTCCTGCGCTCGCGATAAGGCCCCCGTCACCCTTGACGAGGCCATGCAGTCCACGTTCGGCATCGCTCTCGCCCCCTTTCCCGCCTCCTTCACCGCCTCTGTCGTCGAAACCCCGGCGAAGCTCTCCGGTGATTCCCACGTCGCTGACGCGAGCGCCATCAGCATTGGCGCGGCTGCTGCCTCCAGGACCATCGCCACTACTGTTGCCGCCGCCGCCGCCGCCGCCGCCGCCGTTAATGCTGCTGCTGCCGTCGCCGCCGCCTCCGCGAGCAGAAGCGGCTGCCCATTGCGCCGGCGTGAGCTCGACGTGACCGCCGCCCGCAGCCTCGACCTCGAGGATGACGTGGTGGAGCTTGGGCTGCCACCATCTGTGGTAGAACTTCCATGTGAGGTCTCGCATGCCCACGGCCGTCACGCACAGAGTTATTACCGCCCAGAATGTCGGGTTGGCCAGGAGGTGGAAGTAGACCTACGGGGACGGGGGCAGAGGGATTGTCGTTATACTAATAATAATAATAACAGCTGTTTTCGGTTGTTGTTGCTGCTGTTATTGATGCACCTATATCCCACGGAAAGAAAAAAAACATGGAAAAAACAAAACAAAAAAAACAAAACAAAATACACCTCAAGCTGTGAAACTACGACCTGCTGTAGAGTACGGCGAAGAAGAGCTACTGCGACAACCAATGCCATCAACACCTCACCGCGATGACCTCATGTGAGAACAACAGCAAACATCAACACACACCTCAACACATCCAGCACCCACCATGTAAAAGTCGAAGTCAGCCAGCAGTAGGGTGTTGATGGCGCAAGCGGTGCCGAACCACGCCAAGATGGAAACGACGACCAGCACCGCCGCCCACCATGTCCACCGGTATTGCAGCCACAAAATCTGACACAACAAACGCAAGGGTCCCGCGGTGGGGGCAGGGGTTTGCATGGGCTATAGGGAGGCGTGACACATAAAGGGGGTACCAGGCAGCACTTTTTGGCCAAAAAAAATATATGACGCGATAGGACTCCTTCACCCTTTTTAGCACCGCAGTCCCGCTTGGGGGACAAACTTACTTAGAATTTGACTGGTTTGTCTCAAAAACGGAGACCGCAGTCCAAAAAGGGGTATATAACCCTTTCTTAAGGCTGCAGAATCGTTTTCGCGACAAAACCACACAAATTTTGAGCAGTTTGTCCCCGATACGGGACTGCGATCCTACAAAAAAAAAAAGGTCACCAGGTATATCACTTACCTGAGGATTGGCTGGGTTTGAACGATTGTTTTTGTAGTGTAGACCTAGATAGGCCATGGTGGTTATTGCTCATAGATTTGCAATTTCATGATTCTCGAGGCCAGGTTATCGTGGATGGGGTAGAAGCATAGAGCTTCTCAACCGAGCATCATGAAACAGTAGACGCCATCCCTACAAGGCAAGCACGCGCCACACCCCCTACTAACTGCATCTCTACCGTAGGATCGGGGCAGGGGTCGGGCGGCGTGGCGTTGCAGCTTGGGGGGAGCAGGTAGGAACGAGTGGGGGTGAGACGCGGGTTGGGGGGGGGTGGATGAGGGGGTAGGTGTAGGTGGAGGGTGCGGCTGGGGGGGGACGAGGTGGGGGTGCGGCTGGGATGCAGTATGACGTTTACGATTTGCTCCAAAACTAAGGGCGGAGGTGCGGGTGTTGCTACGGGGAACCATAGTAAATAGGACCAAATGTTGTTGGTGAAAATACGAAAATATATAGGTTTTTGTGTGCACCGTAGGTCCTCTTAACTATGGTCCCCCGTAATAGTGGGAATGGGGGGGGGTGTGTGTGTGGGGGCGGGGGAGGGGTGGAGTAGGCGTGGGCAGAGTGATGGCGTCAAGGCAGACGACGACGCAAAGAAACTACAAAGCAGCGGGTGAAGAGGGAAGGAGGGCCAGATGGAGGGGGGACAACGCGAGTGTCCCCCCTCCCCCTCCCCTATAACCCCACCCTTCTCTCCTCCCTCCCCCGAAAACAAAATTTTGTAGGAAAAAATACACATACCTGGTATATATGGAAGTAACGTAACGAGCGTCAAACTGTTGGAGGTGTCTCTACTAGGAGTAGGAACGGTGCTCCGTCTCAAAGGGATACGTGGTCAATGGTCAAATGACTAAGGCCAGCAACAAATGAGTACCCCCCCCCCCCCCCCCCCTCGCTATGTCTTCCAGGTCGGTGAAAACTCGATGTGCTCCGTCCCGGCATTGTAGGGATGTGAGGGTCTATGGCCATACAGCTACGGCCATGGATGGTATTAAGTACGCCCCCCCCCTTCCCCCGGCTTCACGCCTTAACCTCTTTAGAACTGGACCCAAGTTTGAAACACATCCTATTAATGCATACGGCAGGATACACAGCTGATCAGTGTTTCCAGTACATGACCTGCCACGCACGTACCTGGTATACAGCAAAAGGGTGAACAACACCAAGCTAGCGATAAATACACGGACCGGTTACAGCAGTCAGTCTTCATACCAACGTCTACAAGCTCCATAATTTTCCGCCCGGAATGGTACGTACCAAAGATGAGGGCATGATAATGGACCAAGGTGGCCGAGCACGCCAAATCACAACATTGCGCCCCGCTTTTCGTGTAGGAGGAAAGGAGGGAGGGAGGGTGAGAGGCAGGGGGGGGGGGGGGGGGGCGCACCTTGCTGTTAGCCAACAGTACGACGAGCGTGAAGGTCGTGGCCCCGAAGAAGAAGAAGCTCTGCTCGGTGCCGAAGTCGCCGGGGCCGCCCGTGAGCAGCAACAGAGGGACGAACGTGATGAGAGCGGCCTCCGCGATCGCCTGCGCCATCCAGCTCCAGAAAACCTACAAGAAGAAAAGGGACGATAGGAGACCGCGGTTTGACCGCCTTGACCGAACGCTCCGCTACACTGAAACTAGTACAGTAAGGAAACAACGCGAGGAGACCGCGGTTTGACGGCCTTGACTGACCGCTCCCCTACGCTAAACTAGTGTAGTGTGGAAAACATGCTGGGAGACTCGGTTCGACCGCCTTGACTGACTGCTTCCCTACACCAAAACTAGACTACTGTAGAAAGGGAAAAAAATGCTGGGAGACCGCGGTTTGACCACCTCGACTGACCGCTCCCCCACACTAAACTAATATAGAAAGAAAAACATGTTATGAGACCGCGGTTTGACCGCCTTGACCAACCGTTCCTCATATTAAAACTAGTATAGTAAGACAAAAAAAAAAAACGCGACGCCTCTCTCGCCTTGGCATTGAAGAAGACGTCGTTAATGCCGAGCACATATAGCCCGGGGAACCTCTCGGTGTCTTTCAGCGTCACGTCGCGATCGAAGCAGCCCAGGAACAGGATGGGCCAGAGGGTGAACATGATGTTGTAGAACTGGATGCCCAGCTCGGTGTAGAACTTCTGCCCGCTGTAGCCGTTCGAGATGATGTACCTGTCAGATTTTCGCCGTTCCAAAACGTTTGCCGTTTCATCTTTTCAAATATTGATAAAACATGACATGTTTCAAATTTCATTTTTTTCCAATGTAATTTTGCCGTTTTGACCGATTTCCGTTTTCATTTTTTTTTCCTCCCCCCTTCAATTTTTGCATCTAAAATTGCCCAGAAAAAAAAAAAAAAAAAAAAAAAAAAAAAAAACACTGCAAAAAACTTGCAAGTCTTTCTAACAACAACACCACCAACTCGAAACGGGTGTAAACCTTTCGTAAGAGTCCAGCAACACAACACCTACAACATCACCAGCTGCAGGCTGCGACAGTACGCTTGCTCACCATGCCATGGGCACCGCCATGAGAACGTTTTTGTAAAAGGTGTACACCACCAGCTTGGACATGCGCCGGTAGTTCTGCCGTCCGTGAAAGAGCATCAGCTTGCGAAGGAAGCGGAACTGGGCGATCGCGAAGTCGCTCGCGTTCACCGCCTGTATCGAACGAATCACATACATGTTGCGCGGGGGGGGGGGTGGGGGTATACTCATTATCATGCATGACCGTAGTAAGACCATAGACTGGGGGGGGGGGGGGGGGGGGGGGGGGGGGGGGGGGGGGGGGGAGACATATCATACAAGAAGTACCCAGGTCAGAAACAGCGGGAACAACTAAAAATAGGAGCGAACAATAACGCGGCGAGAAACAAATAAAGGCGTGTCTGCCTGAGTGCTTCGACGCTACTGCCCACCTTAGGTAGGCATTGGCAATCCCTATCCCTGTCTGCTTTTGTTCAGGTACCCCCCCCCCCCCCCCCCCCCCCCCCCCCCCCCCCCCCCCAAGCCCCCCTCTCCAACGTTCCGTCGCCCTGCCCTGTTCATTGGATCGGTTGAGAGACGGCCCGATCCCCGAGCTAAACACACAAAAAAATATCGTCTGCATCTACACTTTCTTGTTTTTGTAATTGATATTGATATGTTTTTCTTGGTTTCGTTCGATTTATATCGCGCATATCGTATCCAGTACGACGACATGGCATTGCATTGCATCGCATCGCCTACTCTTGCTTACCGCATAACGAGCACTGCTGTAGTATTTCCTGTTGCGCAGATTTGTGACCACAGAACTTGTACCTCTCTATAGGATTGACGAATCGGCAAGGACACTGGTTGTGCTGGATGTCGACTGGCGGAAAGAGCGGTTTCATGTGCAGAACACACGCACACACAACACCACTACCACTACCACTACCAACACGCACACCAAACAACAACAACAACTACAACATGTACGAATGCTGCCGGCACTCACCTGCATACCCTCCTGGCCGCTGATGCCAACCCCGATGTGGGCACCCTGGATCATCGCCACGTCGTTCGCTCCGTCTCCAATCGCGAGAGTCCTCGCGTCAGGACTCGTTTCGCGCACCAAGGCAACCACCTTGGACAGGCGTTTTCGATGCCAACAGGTGTGGGGAGGGGGGGGGGGGGGGGGGGGGGAGGGTAACGGTTACATACACCTGCTCACTAGAGTCCTCGCGTCAGGGCTTCTTTGGCGCACCAGGAATGTCAACGGGTGCAGAGGGGTGTATAAACCTAATCGCTCATATTAGTAGAGTCATTGCGTCAGGGCCCGTTTGGCGTACTAGGAAAACCACCTTGGACAGGCGTTTTCGATGTCAACGGGTGCGCGGGGGGTAACGTTTACATATACCCATTCGCTAGAGTCCTCGCGTCGCGGTTCGTTTGGCGTACCAGGGCAACTACTCTGGAGAGGACTTTTCGATGGCAGTAGGTGTGAGGGGGGTATTCATGTGCTGCTTCCCTTCATGTAGTCATTTGACAACCGACAACGCATGCCTTTCGCAGGGGAGAGGTTAACCGTTGCATACACCCGATCGCTCGTGGAGTCTTTTTAGCATGTATCTTGGTGCACTGTTAACAGGGCAGGAAACTACCTTGGGCAGGCGTTTTCGATGTGGAGGGGTGCGTGGGGGTGTGGATAGGGTGACGGTTACACCTAGTAGATATATGTATCGCACAAGAGTGAGCCTCTAAGATAAGCGAAGGCCACTCTATGACCACATTCTACACACTGCAGATATAAGGCACCCGCATTAAACCGCGTTTTACAACACACAGCAAACAGAGCGCGGCAAACAACCGCTTCCTCAAGGAGGCGACAAGGGGTGTGGGCTCCCAGTCGGTTGGCGACTGGCTCACATCTCCCCCGGCTCCAACACACCACACACCGCATCACATACTTCCTGCGGCCGTAGCATGTTTAGATAACTACTTATTAATAATACACAACTACCACTCTGACCTAAAATATAAGGACGGTTCGTATTGAAAAAATTTATGCTAACGGTCCCTATATTCAGGGTCAGGTACCATCCATACAATAGTGACATCAGCTTTTGATACAATTCGTGATACCAACTATTACGGGGGGCCATAGTAAATAGGACCAAAAATTGTTAGTAACAATAGGTAAATATATAGGTTTTTGTGTGTACCGTAGGTCCTATTTACTATGGTCCCCCGTAATGCCAGTAGGAATCAATAATAGGGGCACAGAAGTTCGACGAGACGTGGGAACGCTGAACGAACATATGACTACGGTCATGCATTATGATGAGTACACCCCCCCCCCACTCCCCCCTCCGCTTATAGGAGATCCCCTCTAATCGGCACCCCTCACCCCTCACCTCTCGCTTCTGGTTCGGGGACGCCCTACAAGACCCTCCCCCCCCCCCCCCCCCCCCCCCCCCCCCCAACTCCCCCACCCCTCCGCCCATGGCAGACCCCCGTAAACCAGCACCCCGTTCACCTCTCGCTTCTGGTCCGGGGACACCCTGCAACACACCACGGCCGTGCACTCCATCGCCAGCTCCGCTAAAAACTTCCTGCACATCGGCTCCACCGCCAACGTCAGAGCGTGGCCGTCGATGATGAGGGGCGCGGGGGCGAGCGCCGTCTCGTCGGGGAACCCCGGCCCCGGTCCCGCCCCCAGCTCCCTTCCTCGTCCTCGGCCGTTCGTCCTGCAGCCCGAAAGAAACAGGCCGGATAGAGCGGCGGCGGCGGCGGGGGGGGGGGGGGTGGCGTACTCAATATCATGCATGGCTGTAGTCGTAGACCCTCGTATCCCTACAATGCCGGGACGGAGCGTGTCGGGTTTTCACCGACCAGGTAGACATTGCTTGCACCAAGCGTTGCGACGCGCCGTGAGGTGTTGGGCGAGTCGCATGAAGGGCGAGCTGCATCCTACCAAGAGCCGCTTTCGAGGCGGATTTTCTTGCACGGGGATGACAGCATCAATGAATTGGTTTATTTTCTGGTGTGGCTACTTCCAGAGACAGCAATGGATTTACCATGTAACTGCCTCGTGGGTACCTTTGCCATATACGCACTACGTGATACGATCATCCCCTTGTTCGGAGTTAAGGTTCTCCCAGCACAAAAATGATGTACAGTAACTCTACCGCTAGCCGTGGTAACCGCCAGAAAAAAAAAAAAAAAAACGGTACCCTGGTTATAGCTAGCCCACGCAGTGAGAGGCGTGTTTCACAGCATCGTCGCCAACCGACGCCAACCCAACCCAGACACGTACCAGGTATATACTATAGGGGAGAAGGGTACTCAATTTTTGCTTGCCTTAGTCATTTGACCATTGACCAAGCATCCCTTTCGAGACGGAGCGCGCGCGGGGGGGGGACGGGGGGGGCGGCGTGCTCATCTGTTAAAGGGCTTAGCGATTTTACCATTGACCACCCATCTCTTTCGAGACGAAGCACCCTTCTTACCCCCTGTAAGGGGGGCAAGTGGGGCGTACTCATTTGTTGCTTGCCTTGGTCATTTGCCCATTCCCCACGCATCCCTTTCGAGACGGAGCGGGGGGGGGGGGGGGGGGGGGAGGGTACTCGTTTGTTGCTTGCCTTACATAGTTGACCATTGACCACGCATCCCTTTCGAAACGGAGCGGGAACGGAGCGGGGGGGCGTACTCGTTTGATGCCTGTCTTACGTGACCATTTCCCCACGCGTCCCGTTCGAGACGGCAACGGGCGGGGCGGGGCGGGGGGGGGGGGGGGGGGGGGGGGGGGGGGCTTTCATGTCATCCATGGCCGCCGAGGTTGTGTTACCCATAGACGGAGGGGAGGGGGGGGGGGGCGTACTCATTTGCTGCTACGTTGGACCATTGACCACGCATCCCTTTCGAGACGGAGCACCGTTCCTACTCTTTTGACTAGAGACACCCCCAAAAATTGGGCGCTCATTACGTTGCTTCCATACATCACGTATTAATAGTAACTTTTTGGTAATCTTATCCCCTTCCCGACTCGCCGCCTGTGGCCACCATCTATCTCCTAGGATAGCGATCGTTTTCTCGCTGCTATTCATTCTATCAAACTCCTCCACGTCACATTCGTCTATTTCCCTCATCTCCTTTTCCAAGACATCCCGTTCCTCCTTGTGTACTTCACATTCTCCTACTATGTGAGTTCTACTCTATTGCTTTGCCACACAAGGGCACATCTGTGCATCTACTTCTTCCTCCTCCCGGCTACTGGTATACCTCTTTCTTCTTTCTGGCAGCTCCAGGTCCCCTACACGAAATCGCAGTTTTCAGCGTTCTCGCGAAGTCCATCGGACCGTGCAACTGTGTTTTCATTCCTATTCCTTCGCTTAACCCCCCGTATATATCCAAGTGTTTCTCCGATTCCCCTTGTTTCTCGGCGCTAGCCAACCCTTCTTTCTATCCTTTCTTCTACTTCTGTTGACAAGATATATTCTTCATTTCCTCCTAGATATCCTTCCATACTTTCTCACCTACGCTATCCCACCACATTTCGGCTCGCCCCTATACCACTTTCTCGCAAACAGCTGTATCAATTGCGGCTGGCAACCTCTTTTTTGGCATGTTCTTTACCTCATATTGTCATTTCAACTATCTCACGTCTCAAAAGAGGGTACATTCGCTGTTCTGCTCTCAACCTCTGTGTTGCTCGTCGTACTTGAGCATCCTACTACTTTTTTTTAGCTGCTGGCCTCTGTATTGTTTTGTTACTATTTGCGGGGGGGGGGGGGGGGGGGGGGGGGGGGGGGGGGGGGGGGGGTGTACTCGATAGGAGAGATGTACTCGATCTCATGCATGGCCGTAGTCGTATGACCATAGACCCTCGCATCCCTACAATGCCGGGACGGAGCACGTCGGGTTTTCACCGACCAGGCAGACATTGCTTGCACCAAGCGCGAAGCGCCGTGAGGTGTTGGGTGGGCCGCATGAAGGGTGAGCCGCATCCTACTAAGAACCGCTTTAGAGGCGGATTATGGATGACAGCATCAATGAATTTAATTTAATTTCTGGTGTGGCCACTTCCAGAGACAGCAATGGGGTTACTATGTAGCTGCCTCATACACGAGGTGGGGGGAAGGGGGAGGGCTAATCACGGACGGCAATCGCCTCTTGTTATGATTGAGCTTGCCAATCGTATAATGTATACGCTATGATGTGTATTCGCGGTGCTGCCCAGGTGTTCCTGACTTAAACGTATGTTTTTTTTTTTGCAAAACTCGTCCAGGGCAAGCGGAACGCTACTTCAACGCTTATTTTCTGTTTCAAGAGGCTCTCTCTGTTAATAATTATATGCTAGCCCTCTCTCTCGTGAGCTGCAATTCTCACGCATTTTTCACAGAATTTTCACAGAATTTTCACAGAATTTTCGCGGAATTTTCTCTCACCGATATGCGATTGAGCTCCTCTTCCAGGCGGTCCTTGACCTCCTCCACGTCTTGGCAGCCGGTCTGATCCACCGTACGTACAATGCGGACAAAGATAAACAGCAAGCGGTCAGGGAAGGGTGGGGGATTGGGGATGGATCGACTTGAACACCTTTAAAACGCAACTTCAATAAATATCGTGTACTAATAGCAAACACGCAAGATAACCACACGCCCCAGAACGAGTTTCAGAGCCGAAAATCTCAAACTAAGGGGGGTGTACATATTATCGTGCATGGCCGTAGTCATATGACCATAGAAAACTAGGGGGTGGGGGGGGGGGGTATAATGCTCATGTCACACATGGCCGTAGTCGCATGGCCAGATGAAACGAAAATGGCGGCTTCGGCAACTATTTGCACTCCTGCCCGTTATCGAGAAGCCGAGGTTGTGTGTTATCTCATCACCCTATTACGGGGGTCCATAGTTAATAGGACCTATGGTAAACATAAAAAAAACTACATATTTACCTATTTTTACCAACAATATTTGGTCCTATTTACTACGGCCCCCCGTCATACTGTGATACGGTGCCACTCTGCCGGAAATAGGAGGAGGGCTTGGTCTTCACGTTTACTTATGCTTATAGACGCTCCTTACAGTAGGCAGGTAGGCAGACGACGAGACACGCGAGCTACGTATCGTGCATACAGCAATGATGCGCCTGGAACCAGAAAACCAAAACGAAAACACAGAGCAAAAGAAAAATCCCGAAAAGAGAAAACAGAAAGACGGCAAAAAAAAAAAAAAAAAAAAAAAAACACGAGCAAGCAAAACCCCTGAAAATAGAACAAGACAAACACACACAAAACATATACTACTAGTATAGCAGTAATCACCGACCTGAAATCAGGGGAAATCACACACACGCATACACAACGATTAGTTGGTAGCTCTAGTTTGGCCGTACGGTATATCAACCTGGGGGTCCATGTTGATGATTATCCTCTCCACCACGTCCTCCGGTCCCAGCAGCTGACACGCCACCCCGATGTTGACGGCCGTTTCCTCCTTGTCTCCCGTGAGCATCCACACCCGAACACCCGCGATCTGCAGCGCCTCCACGCAGGGTCCAACTCCGTCTTGAAGCTTGTCCTCGATCGCGGTGCATCCCAGCAAGCACAGGTTCGTCTCAACCTGTATAGATGGCGTTCAAAAAGTTCTCCGATGTTGTATCTACCAGGTATATATTTATATATTTCTATGGTATGTATAGCAGAAGGGTGTTTCGACGCAAAATGCAAGGGGCGAGTACATCAATGACAGGCAGGCCCTTCCATGTTCATTTTTTTTTCTTTCAGGTTTTAGTACAGCAGTACCATGTGGTCTGCAACAACAGGGACATCAATAGCATCAACCAACCAAAGAACAGAAAGTAAAACAACAACAACAACAACAACAAAAAACAGCGAGGTTAAGAACGGGAAACCACCTTTGTCAACAACAACGTTTGGAACAAAGAACCAAACAGCAACAGCATCAACAACAAAAAACAACAACTAACCAGCAAAAACCAAGTTCAACACCAGCAAAAAAAACCACAATCATCACAACTGCATTCGACACTGACGCCATCACCCAACCTCAACACCCAACAGCCGCGCCGGCTTGCGCGTACATCACTCAGTCAATCAAATATGATGTCTGAACATCACTATATAGACCAGACGTTCTTCTAATAGTCCGGGACGGAGAGGGCCCCCCACACCCATGCACCCCGATGACCCCCCACGTCCAACTCACCTCGTCCATGAGGCCGTCGATGGCATTGTTGAGGCCCTTCTTCTTGTTCTCGACTTCGGTCAGGTCGGTGCTCGCCACCTCAAACCTACATGGCGAAAGTCATCCCCAGACACGAAGGCACCAATGAAGGACAGGCGGCAACAGACAAGCGAGCAGACGACACACAAACGAACAAACAAACCAGACAAGAAAAACAGCGAGCAAAGCAACCAAAGCTCACAAAAGAGCAAAAACGCTTGAAACAAACCAAAAAACTTTAAAAAAAAAAAGCAAAAAGCTTACAGATCCCCCATCAACCTCTCTCTCCCCTTCACCGCCATCTCTTGCACCCCCCCCCCCCCCCCCCCCCCCCCCCCCCCCCCCCCCCCCCCCCCCCCCCCCCCCCCCCCCCCCCCCCCCCCCCCCCCCCCCGATCCCGACTCTCAGCCTCCCCGACCCCCTCTCTCCTCTTTACCTCACTCTCGCCCCGCCCCACCCCACCCCACCCCACCCCCCACCCTATAACCGAGGCAGCTTACCTCTTGTCCCACGCGGCGAACCAGTCCCCGTCTAGGTCCGCGCAGGTGACGAGGAGGGTCCGCAGGCCCTCCCTCGCGTAGACTTCCATGTGTTCCAGCGTGCGCTCTCGGCTCTTGGCCCCCTCCGGCTGATTGTCCTGCTTACACCACACAGCACAAATGCCGCCGCCGCCGTACGCAAAAAAAAAAAAAAAAAAAAAGATGCCGCCGCGCGGAGGCAACGTGTAAGCCGCCACACAGAAAGGTCACACACTCATGCACACGCACAAATTGCCAGGCATACGCACACTCGCTCCCCCGAGGACGGGGACAGGGGTGTCACGACCATCACTGCGATGCGGTTGCCTCCCCGACCGTCCCACGCCGCACGCACTTTCTCCTCTCCCATCTACCCGCCCACCCACACCCACCACCAACCCCCATACCCACCCACCCTCCCACCCCTCCCACCCGCCAACCCACCTCACTGCTGGTATCCCAGCATTCCTGCATCCACCGCCCATCAACAGACGCTTCGCCACCTCCCCCACCCCCCCCCGCCACCACCCCCACCTCCACTCCCACCGACAGCGTCGACACCCTCGCAGGTCGCCGCCACGGCAGCCAGCCCCTCCCCCTGCGCGCCGCGACCGCCGCCATCCCCGTCACATACGACACGACCGACGACATGCCCGACCACATCGCTGCCCCCGGCCACACCTCCGGTTACACCCCCAAAGGCCGTGGTGGTAGCGGTGGCGGCGGCGGCGGCGACGGCGGCGGCGGTGGCACCACCGGAAGGTTTTCTAGAGGTCTGAGCGAGCCGCGGGACCATGACCGAGTCCGCCCCCTTGCAGAGAATCAGCACTTTCCTGGAGATGCGCCGCAACCGGGCACGGTTCATAATGCGTCGCGACAAGGCACGGTTCATAGGCGTAATGAGGCGGGTGTAGGGGGAGGGGGTAAGGGTGACGAACAACTATGGCTGGAGACGGGTCCTTTGGGGCGCGTCAAGGCCTGTTTTGTCCTCGTTGTACTATTTTCAGTGTATGGGGCGGTCAATCAACGGGTCAAACGTCCAGTCGCGGTCACCTGTGTGACACCTTTGGCGACAAAAGGTGGTGGTGGTGGCGGGGTACTCCTTGTGATGCACGGCCGCAGTCGTACGACCATGAGACCCTCGCATCTCTATATACAATCCATTGACGGGGGCGCGTCGGGTATTCACCGACCAGACAGACATTGCTGACACCAAGCGCGAAGCGCAGCGAGGTTGTTCGGCGAGTCGCATGAAGGGTGAGAGCTGCATCTTACCAATAACCGCTCGCGAGGCGCGTTTGGGCAACTTGTGTGTACTTTTTTTTTGCATATGGATGACCCGCGTCCGTTTCATTGCTTTGTTTTCTGGCAGTGGTCACCTCTCGAAAGACAGCCGTGGGTATACTATTTACGGGGGACCATACGTAGTAAATAGGACCACATTACGTGTTGTTAGTAAAACAGTGAAATATATAGGTTTTTGTGTGGACCGTCGGTGCTATTTACTATGGTCCGCCGTCATATGGAACTGCCTCGAGGGCGCCACACCATATAACTGGGTCACACTGTTGTGGTATTATTACGGGGGTCCACAGTTAATAGGACTTACGGTATACATAAAAACCTATATATTTACCTATTTTCACTAAAAAAAAAAAATGGTCCCATTAACTATGGACCCCCGAAATAAGAATACGCGATACGGCCATTCTCCTTCTGAGGAATTTAGGTTCTCCACCCCACACAAGATCGATCTATATAACTCGACCGCCTTCCATGGTGACCCACCCCCTCCTCCAAAAAAAAAAAAAAAATGCCCTGGTTTTCCGGCTCACGCAATGGTCGACGTGTTTTAATTGGGGGATGCAACATGAGCATGTTACACAGAGCAGTGACGGAGGGTGGTGGACGGGTCGACAAAAGCGTGAGTGTTCTAGAACTACTACTAAGGGGGACCATAGTAAATAGGACAAACTGTTGTCAGTAAAAATTGGTAAATATATAGGTTTTAGTGTGTGCCTTGGGTCCTATTTACTAGGCTATTACGGGGGACCTAGAGTAAAAAAGGATCGTTTTTTTTTTTTTTGGAAAAAACATGGAAATATATAGGTTTTTGTGTGTACCTCAGGTCCAATTCACTATGGTGTCTCGTAATAAATAATAGCCTGTATATAGACAGTCACCACTACGGTGCGAAGGTAGCCCTGTTTCAACCCTTTCACGCCAGCAACATTAATAATATTAGTATTAATAGTAGTCGCTCCAATAGTGCCGGTTGCCCGCTATACCTGTTAATACATGTAGTGCCTGTGGAATGGCTTGGCCCAGACGGCATTCACCCGCGCGGTACAGGGTGTGCGGAGTAATTAGTGCCGGTTGGCGCTATTTATATTGCCGGTGTTGTTGCTTGGAGCGTATATACCGGCACTATCAATAGAGAGGGACCGGCACTACTATTAATAGTACATACTGCTGTACTGAAAAAAAGAAACACCTGACCCAACTTGTTCGAAAAAAAAAACTTACAGGGTGCACGGACAGACCTCCGAGATTAATTCGGCTGCGATTCGTTCCTTCCTTTTTTTTTCGGCGCGGGGGGATTCCTCCGATTTTTGTTCCGGCTTTGGGTTTTGGTTTTTACGGTTTTATCCGATTTTTTTCGGAGGCACATTCGTTCTACGTCCCTCCGATACACGTATACCGCTCTATACCATTCTGTCTCTACACACAAGGACACAGGTATACCGCTCTATATACCATTCTGTCTCTACATGTAAGGACCTTTTTTAATACATATTGGTATACAAACGACCCTTATATTTCCGGACACACTGGCGTATATAGTCGGCGGCTTACTGTGCCGAGCCACACCTAGACTCTAAGGAAACGCGTTGCCAAGCTGACTGAATCCCCACGTCACCACACGTCACCACACGTGCGCACAAACAAAAGCAAAAGCCGCCCGGAACAAAAGTACGTGTCGGTGTATAATACGTGAAAAAAGGCTAAACGGTGGAGCTGGTGCTGTGCTAATTTCATGCCCAGCTTACGTACTTACTGCTGCAGGAAACGAAAAATGATATCGAAACCCCACTGCCATTTTCGAGACCCAGAGAGGGGGGGGGCGAATTAGAGGGGGAGGGGGGGGGGGGGGGGGGGGGCGCTCATGTCGTGCATGACCGCAATCGTTTGCACATAGACCCTCGCATCCCTATTTGCACAATACAATACCGGGACGGAGCACCTCCAACAGGGGGTATACTAAAATCGAGTAAAAAAAACTGTGTTTTGAGTTCAATACGTACAAAAATTACAGAAATCCCATCTCATCAAACTGCCGTTCACATTTTGTTTCCCGGCGGGTCTCTTTCGCAATGTTGGCTCGTTTTCTGTTCGTTGTTCGTGCTCTCCCCCGAGAGCGTAAAAATGTGAACAACCTTCAGAAAAAAATAGACCCCTCTGTGTCCCGCCATATAAAAAAAAACTTCGAATTACATACGAACCCTTTTAGTACCGCAGTCCTGTTTTGAGGGACAAACCAGTCAAATTTCAAGTAGTGTGTCCCCGAAACGGGACAGCAGCCATAAGAGGGGTAACATATAAAACTTTCTTTTATATTTTCGGACATCGTGGCGTCTGAATTTTCGGACATGGTGGGTGGCGGATTCCTCCTGTCTCACCCTTCAGGGTTGCGAACGATGACGCTCATGCGCTTCCTCGCGCTCGTGAAGTCCAGAATCCTGAGCACCTCGTACCGCTCGTCCACGTAGAGGGGGTTCGCGCTGGACCTGCGGCGCGACGGCATCAGACCCCAACAGCACAAAAAAAACGGCAAAAGATCAAGCAAAGGGCAACACAAGGGTACGCAGGACACCAGAGAGCGGTAGAAAAAAACAGGACACGTTATTCTTATTTTCGGCGGCCATGTCTTACCCTTACGAGGAATGGTGAAAATAAACCTGGAGCACACCGAAACAGCAAAAAGGGACTTAAAAATAGTGTTGGGGGTGTACTCATTATCGTGCATGGCCGTAGTCGTATGACCATAATGACCATAGACCTACGCATCCCTACAATGCCGGGACGGAGCACGTCGGGTTTTTCACCGACCAGACAGACATTGCCTGCACCAAGCGCGAAGCGCCGTGAGGTGTCGGGCGAGCCGCGTGAAGGGTGAGCTGCATCCTACTAAGAACCGCTTTAGAGGCGGATTTTCTTGCATATGGATGACAGCATCAATGAATTGATTTAATTTCTGGTGCGGCCACTTCCAGAGACGGCAATGGGTTCACCATGTAACTGCCTCGTGGGTGCCTCACCATATACACACTACGTGATACGATCATCCCCCTTGTGCGGAGTAAAGGTTCTACCCGCACAAAAATGATCTTACTTGACCGCCAGCCGTGGTAACCGCCGAAAAAAAAACAAAATCAAGAACGGCACCCTGGGGGCAGGGGGTACTCAATATCACGCATGTCCGTAGTCATATGACCTTACGGAGGGCACAATAACTAAGCAAGGGTGCCGGTACGTACGTAGGACACGAGAAAGCGGCCAAAACGGGACACACAGGCAAAAAGGGACACATGTTGTCATCAAGGCTATGCTCTTCAGAACCGAAGCGGACTAACTGACCACCAGTTTCGCATAAAAATAGTTATAATCTGAACTCTCCTCACGTATGATTTTTTGAGGCACCTCATTTTTTTTTTCGCTTCGCGCTTTTTTACGTGTTTCGTTCATGCGACAAGAACATCCTCTATATAGAGAAAAAAACAAGGGGGACACCACGGCAGGGAGGGCAAAACACGTTCGACGTTTCGATATATCGAAAAAAAATCAGTACGATATCCAATAAAATACTCAGTTGTGGGCACTTGCTCGTGCATGTTTTACAATCAGGTATATTATTTTTTTATGGCGTTCAAAAACGCTTTTTAGGCGATTTTTTCAGGCCATATCGTTTTAAGGCCAACACGACTGGAGTTCTAAAAGGGATCACATTATTTTAAGGCTGGATATTCAACACTTTTTTTTGTCAAGGCAAGGCTGACTTGAACAAAAAAAAGGGTGTAAATCAGGCGTGTTATTGATACGGTGCTAGCCTTTCGAGTTGGGGTCTAGTCATCACCCAGCTAGCAAAGCCGCTAGGTTAAATAAAATCAGTAAAGCCGCTAGGTCAAGGCGTTTGTCAAGCATATATAGTGCGGCCGTCGTCGACACCGAAAAGAGCCAGCCGAAATTCCGCTCGAACAAACAGCGCACAAAAAATAGCAGAAGAAGCAGCGAGGGCTTGTATATAGACCTTGACCCAGCTTGATAGACAATTGTGGCTTCAAGCACACTTGGCCTTAAACTTCAACCTCAACAAGAACCCCGATCGCTTGAGAATATTCTCGGAAACTTCTCGGAATGAATGTGTACATGAATATCAAGTGTGGGACGTCGACCATTTTGTCGAAAGAAGCCGGGCCAAGCTCGCAGCGGCAGCTGCAGCACGAAGGGAATAAGACAACCCGTTGCGTCAGCTGGGAGTGTTCCCCCCCCCTCCCCCCGCCTACCCTCCCCCGTAGGCCCTAGCTTTTCAGGCATGTCGCAGGCGTTTTTTTTTACATTCAGGAAAACTTCGGCAAATGCCTGAATGCCTGAATGTGCCTTACTGTAGTTCATCTTTTTCTAATGCCTGAGACGTGCCTGAAACCTTATCCTATACGACGTTCAAGTTTTTCTGTTCGAAGGGGTGGAAGGCCTGAAAAAATGCCTCTACACCTGCCCGAACAAGATAGGCACTGAAACAATGTTTCAGACACGCCTGTTTCAGAAAAAAGGCAATTCAGGCATTTTTTCAGACATGCACAAACCCTACTTGTATATATATACCCCCTTTCCCCTGTTTTCGGGAGTTCTGGACTAACGGCCTTAGTGCTACGTGCCTGAAAATGCCTCGAGGCGTGCCTGGGGAAAACTAGGCAAGCTAGGCACGAAAACAAGAAATTCAAGCAGGCCTGTTTCAGAAAAGGCAATTCAGGCATTTTTTAGACATGCACGAGAGGCTAGGGGGCCTACCCCCCCCCCCCCCCCCATCCCGCCCCTCCGTGCGGTTTTCCTGTTTGCACTGTATGACACGATGGTTGGAAACAAACTCTACAGACCCCCGCTCTCCCGCCACAGCATCCACTACACACACCACTCTGCCCTGAATGTAGGGACCATTTGGGTATTGGCTTGAACAACCAAACGTTCCTTAAATTTTCGGACATGTTGGCACACAACAAACCTAGCCACCACACGAGCAGCGAACAACCGGCAAATCCACAACCCCCCCCGCCGCTCCCTCTCCCTCCTTCCTGCAGGAGCAGGGTAGAGGCACGGATGGGGCATAGGACACAGGGGGGAAACCCCAAAACTAAACACCAACAAAATCAACAACAAACGATTGTAGCTACCACTCTATTTGATAAATGGACCGTTTCATGAGGATCGATCGTTCCCCACATAATTGACGACGAGCTGCGACCGGCCGAAAAGAAACAAGTACAGCTGAGCTGCTGACTTTTACTGCCAAGGCTGATTCGCTCGCTACACACAACTCGCTTTCTTCTCATCATGAAAACAACAAACAAGAAGAGAAAAAAACCCAACAACCACGAGTCAACTTTCATGAGAAAAAATGGAGCACACCACGTGTATACGACGAAGCATACACATAGTATTACGGGGGATCATAGTAAATAGGACCAAATATTGTTAGTAAAAATAGGTAAATATTATGTATACCATAGGTCCTATTAACTATGGACCCCCGTAATATTAATTAATATTGCTGTACATACTGTACGTCTACTGCCCAAACCCACCCCAACAAGTCAATCATTCCACCCATTATATATAACCCTACACGTGCACTTTCATGCCATGTCCGGGGCAATGCATCAACCCCAATTCCTACTCCCCGCTACACTTCACCTCGCGGGTCTAACCGCTCCGTCGCCGCCGTTACCGACGCCCCAGCCACTTGCCGCCCGCCCGGTGCCTCTATCTTCGGAAACTGTTGGCCTGGAGCGGGACGAGTGCCCTAGAGCGTCTCTCAAGAACGCGCCCGATCGACGCACGCAGGCGTAGTTGTCCACGCGGTCGCGAAACTCCATCCCGAAATGTCTCGCGCCCAAGACCTGAACAACAAACAGCGGGGGGGGGGGGGGGGGGGGGGGGGGCGGAGGCAGATAAGGACAAGGAACAAGGACAAGAATACGGAGAGGATACGGACAAGGATAATGGCAACGGTAAGGATGAGGATAAGAATAAGGATACGGAAAATCATACGCATAAGGATAGGGATAAGGTCGTGGAAAAGGACAAGGATAACGAAACTCGGGTCAACGTGGCCCAACTGGGCTAAATTGACACACGACACGAAATCGCGAACGTGGAAGTGTGGTGAGCTTAAGCTTTATTTTTACCAATCCGCCGGAGGATAAAAAAAAAAAAAAAAACGAAAACGAAAACGAAAACGAAAATGACAAGGATAGCGATAAGAATGACGAAAATGATAACAAAGGTACGGAAACGGACGCGGGTAAAAAAACGCCCCAACGCTAATTTAGAGGATGAGGCTCTGGACATGGATAGCGATAGAATCAGGACAGCAAGAGGACAATGCCAAGGGTAATAATACGGCACGGATAAGGATGACAACAATGATATGGATGAGGATAAGGGCAGGGGCGAGGATGAGGATAAGGACAATGGTAAGGACGAGGGTGAGGGTAGGGTGGGAGTGAGGACAAGGACGATGATAAAGCCAATGATGAGGGAGGAAAAATAAAAAAAAAAAAGGAGAGAGCCAAGGGCATGGACATCCAGCACTACCCGGCATGAGCTCACCAGCGCCTCGTCGTCCGGACTCGACGCCGAAAGCCTCGGCGGTCCTTCTTCCTGTGGCTCCTCCTCCTCTTCCTCCACACCTTCCTCCTCGTCGTCTTCCCCATCCTCTCCCTCTTCCGCCATCCTCCCCCCTCCTCCTCTCGCTCCCCTACCCCCGGTTGCCCCTGCGCCTTCCAACCCATCGCACGATCGCTCTCCCGCTTGCCGTTGCCATCGCCGCTACCCTTGGCCTCGGCCATCACACCCTTGCCCTTGTTCCCCCTGCCCGGTCCGGGTCCGCTTCTGTCCCGACGCTCCTGCTGCTGCTGCTGCTGAGGCTGCCGCTGTTGCCGTCCACCTCCTCTCCGCCGTCGCCGCAGCGGATGCTCACGGTCGGCAACGCCCTCATCGCCACCACTCCCGCCATCCTCACACCCCTCCTCCTCATCATCATCCTCACAATCCTCATCGGTACCATCGTCATCATCGTTGTCCTCACACTCAAACGCGCGACCACCCTCGCCGGCGCAATCGACGCCCCCATCTCCACCGCCCGCTCGACCTCCACCTCCACAGTCAAGGCTCCGGCGGCCCCTCCCACCCCCCCGACTCCCTCCACCACCGCCACCATCACCCCCCCGACTTTCTCGACAGTCTTGTCCGTTCTCCCGCCGGCGGCTCTCCCTGATTTTTCTAATCTCTCTGCAGCGGCGGCTGCGGCGGCGGCGGGCGGTAGTGACGCCTCGTTCCGGGATGACGGTGTGACACACGGCCAGGGCGAGGAAGAAGTTCGTAAGGAGCGCGCGTTGTTTCTCCCCTAGGGCCGGACGTCGAGCACAGGCAGGGGTACGGGTGTGAGGGAGGGAGGGAGGGAGGGAGGGGAGAGGGAGGGAGGGGGGGGGGGGGGGGGCGTACTCATTTGATGCTAGCCTTAGTCATTTCACTATTGACCACGCATCTCTTTCGAGAAGGAGCACCGTTCCTACATATTCCTGATAGAGACGCCTCCAACAATCGGGCGCTTATTACGTTGTTTCCATATGTGTATTACATATCTGATATAAACTATTCAGACAAACTTACCACCTTCCTGTTTGATACGTAGGAGGAGGTGGGACGGTAGGAAGAGCCAGAAGAGGAGGCACTCCATCCCGATCAAAACGAATCGGAAAGATATAAGAGCATGCCCACGGGGACAGCGCAAGCGTTCCATCACCGTCTGTCCCTCCGAAAAACGCCAACGATTAGCTATATAGAACTCCCGCCCACCCCCCAATTCAATGAAAGTAAAGTAGGTCATAGAAGCTGTCATCCATGGTGCGAGCCCGCCTCAAGCGAATCATAGTAGGATGCAGGTCACTCTTCATGCGACTCAACCAACGCCTCATTTTACGCTTCGCGCTCGGCGCAAAAGCAGCGTCTGCTTGATCGGTGAAAACCAGACGTGCTCCATCCCGGCACTGTAGGGAAGCGAGCGTCTATCTATGGTCATACGACTACGGCCATGAATGACATTGGGTACCCCCCCCCCCCCCCCCTTTCCTTCCCCCCAGCAACAACTGCCTGGTCACGGAAAACCTGGCGTTCTCCGTCCCGGTATTGTCGGGATGCAGCGGTCTATGGATATACAACTACGGCCCTGTATGGCATGATTATACCCCCCACACAAACATCCGTGCGAGCGCCTATTGCTTGTCACGTCAAGTCACGTCACGTCACGTCACGTCACGTCACGTCAGTTGCCTCTCCCGTACCTTTGGCGCCGTCGAGGTCTTTCCATATGCGAGGGTCGTAGAAGCGCACATGCGGAACGGGGGGCTCCTTCGCGATCACTGTCTCCGCTTCCTGCCACCGTTAAGGACACGCAAACAAGATTAAGCACGAACGTGCGAGCACAATGGTAACGCACAAGAACATGCAGAATATCGAGGAACAATTTGCACAACATCAAACAAACCAACAAGAAAAGATCCAACCATGAGAACAAGCACGAGAACGACAAGGTACAAGCTAAACGATGTGAGCGCAAGAACAAGGAAACAAGGAACAACACGCACGGAACAAAGTCAAGCGACAACACAAACACAATAATGACACTAAATACAAGATAAAGCACAAGAACAAGAACCGGCAACACAAAACACAGTAACCACACCAAACACAAGACAAAGCACAAAGCACAAGAACCGACAACACAAACACAAAATACCAAAAAGAAGAAAAAAGGAAGGAAAAAAAAAAAAAAAAAAAAAGGAACGGAAAGGAAAAAAAAAAGGAGCCTATGACCCAATCACGAACCAAGCTACAACCATACGAGTAGCGCGCGCAAGAACAAGCACGAAATAAACTAGAAACATTAAGTGAGAAAAAAAAAAACTGTGAGCAACTCACGAACCGAGCTCTGACAGCGTATAGCCGGTGGATGCTGTACAACACGACTCGTTGCTGGTGCTGCCGCCGACCTCAGTGTAGTATTCAGAAGCAAACATGGTGTATGAACATGGGGGGGGGTACGGTAGTAGTGCCGGTCCCTCTGTAGCACCGGTGCTGCATGCGCCAGGCAACAATACCGGCACTATTATAGCGGCAACCGGCACTATAAATAACACGGGGGACCATAGTAAATATGACCAAATATTGCTGGTAAAAATGGCGAAATGTATAGGCTTTTGTGCGCACCGTAGGTCTTACTTACTATGGCCCCCCGTAATATGATAGTATCACACACATGAATCCCATCTGCGCCAAGCGAGGTCGCAGGCACTATAGATATAGCGGGCAACCGGAACTACCCAACCGGCACTACCGATAGAGGGACCGGCACTATCGCCTGTACGACGTGCCTGTTTACTGGGTCCATCGTCAGTTCCGACCACTATACCCCCCCCGTACTACTTGTAGTTCTCATCGCGTTCACTCATCGCCACACCCCAGCGCGTGATCACACAAGGCAGGCTCAAACCTTCTGGAAGGCGAAATCTGGAACAGAAGTTACAAGAAAAAAGAAGAGAGAGGACGCAATATATATATCTCGTAGCCTACAGCAGTACACTGATCCAACAAACTAAAACGGAAAAAAGCAAAGCTAAAAATATTAACAGCACGGGTGCACACAATCAAAACCACTATTACGTGGGTCCATAGTTAACAGGACCAAATTTTGTTAGTAAAAACAGGTAAATATATAGGTTTTTATGTATATCATAGGTCCTATTAACTATGGACCACCGTAATAACAGCCCTCGTAGTCTAATCCAACAAACTAAAACGGAGAAAGTATACGAATAAGAGTGTACTGGTGAAAAAATAATAGTAGTGTCTGGGGGGGGGGGGGGGGGGGGGGGGGGGGGCTCTCCCCCCTCCCTCACCTGGTCTTCCTCCGAGATGCTTTCTCCTCTTTCGGACGCCACCGCCCGGCCAATCGCGGTCACACCCCTCCCGTAAGACACGCCTCCGATGCTGCACTTGCGGAAATCCATTACGTTCTGGGTCAGCGTCCCGGTCTTGTCGCTGAAAACGTGCGAAACCTGCGTCACAGCGGTCATCGTCACCATCAGGATCATCGTCATCACCGCCATCAGGATCACCATCGTCAGCGTCATCATCATTATCATCATCATCAGCAGCATCGTTGAATCACCGCCACCACCATTATCACTATCGTATCACCGCCACTACCATCATTATCGTATCACCGCCACCACCATTATCACTATCGTATCACCGCCACCACCATTATCATTATCGTATCACCGCCACCACCATTATCATTATCGTATCACCGCCACCACCATTATCAGTATCGTATCACCGCCACCACCATTATCATTATCGTATCACCGCCACCACCATTATCACCATCGTATCACCGCCACCACCATTATCACTATCGTATCATCACCATCAACTATTTATCACGCCAACAGTATCACTATCTCATCAAAATCAACACCAATATCATCCCCACCATCGCCATCACCTTCACCATCACCATCACATCAACATCATCCCCACATCTTATCAATATCTCCACCACACCATCATCTCCACCACCATCACCGCCACTGTGTCACCGCCACCACCATCATCGTCATTACCAACGAACCCCTCGTCTTGATAACAAAAAACATACCAGGTTTTTTTTAAGGGATGGGGCGACGGGTATCCCCTCCACCCCCCCCCCCCCTCCCATGCTCCGTCTCAAAAGGGATGCGTGGTCAACGGCCAAATGACTACGGCAAGCAACAAATGAGAAACCCCCCGCCCTCCCCTCCTCCGCCACGCCCCTACTCCCCCCCCCTCTCAACTATAGTCAGTGTGCCACTTTATGTCATTCCATAATAGGTAGTAGTATTTGTATACGTACAAACCACAAACACAACTCAATGGACGGGAATATAATGCACATTCACACATCAACAGTTAGTAACATTTGAACACAACCCCGGACGGAAATGTAACCATCTTTTAGACACCAACAACACCGTCAAACGGTGCGTATATTTTCGTCCAGAGTCATGCCAGAGAAAGAAGCAAAAACGCCTACTGTATCTACCGCAGAAACCCTGCCTCCCATTCTCCACGTCCACTTCACTTTCCCTTGACTCGCCTGTCCCAGCTCCTCGTTCAGGGCCATCGTTCGCACTAATGCCGGTGTGCCCGTTTCCTTATGGTACATCTCCAGGTCCTGTTAGCATAAGGAACAAAAAACACAGCAAAAGTGAAAAAAAAAACAAAAAAAACAAACACACACACACACACACACACACACACACAGAAAACAAAAATGGGCAAAAAAAACGATCATCAATCTGATCTACAAAAAACCCGAAATTCGATATTATTGTATCGGACAGCTTTTTTTTTGTTCAGTCGTACAGCAGTAGGTACCGGCGTCCCGGTGGCTTGGTAGGTGGTCCGCGAGCCTATCAAGATCAATTTCGTGAGTTCGAGTCTCACCGAGTGCATGCTCATAGGGACTTTTTCTTGCATAAAATTGATTAGCGGAAAGCGCTAGAGCGTGAGTTAGCTGTACATTCGATGATAATCGACGAGCAGTGGGAATGCTGAACCCTATGCGCGATAAAAACTAAAGGCACGTACCGGGGGGGAGAAGGGACGACACCTGTGACCACGGCTTGTCCAGAAGATCGTCGAGGGTAAAACCTCCTACGAGTGGGCTGGAAAGTAAAAGTGATGATGAAAAAAAAAAAAAAAAAAAAAAAAAAAAAAAAAAAAAAAAAAGGTATGGGTCACACCCCATGCTATGGCGGTCTTGAGTAAGGCGGTAGACCGCGGTATACCGACAAAAGGCCGTCCAGATCGCTCGGCGCGACAAGAGAATTGCACTCGCAATCTGGAACGAATAAGGCGGCCTCCCCCAAATAGGTGGTCATATCGCTCTGGCACACCACCGCCACACCGGGGGACTCCTGATAGACCGCTATCGTACCCACCTCGATTCTACAGCAGCACTACCGTCGTTCGATGCCCAACACCAGCGCCAATTTTTTTCGGTCACGGAGCTCATGCAGCACATAAAAACATCACCCGCACACGTTCAACACAAAACAGCACGGTCGTCCACACCGCAAGGCAGTACCATCACACACCAACTTTACACCTCGAGACAGATCATGATCTATCTGCAGATAGATCATGATCTAGATCATCTAGTTCCTCACCTGCCGTGGGTGAGAGATTGTGCAGGACCTGTATACAGTACAGATCCAACCGAAGGAACATGTGCTAGATCACGCAGAATATACGTGTCCCACCCGGCGAGATGAGCTAGATCATACAGATCACTAGATCATACGTCTACCTTGAAAGGTCTAGATCATGAACTGTGGGAATGATACGTCTGACCTGTCAGCGAGGTGTGAACGACATAATAATCAAACACCGTTGTCCAGCATCGGCATCACCAGAAGCATCAACAGCTTGATCGACAAAAACCGAGCAACATCGACAACAGCACTAAAAAACAACGCCCGACACCAACAGCGAGCGAGACCAACCACTCCAAGAAAAGCAACCCGCCTGCTTCATGAAGAACGCTTGGCAGAACTTGACCGTGCCCATCGACACATACAGGGACACGGGGATGAAGTTTCCCAGGAGCAGGAACAGATACAGAAACTGGATAAACGCCTCCTGTCAAGGCCATCCCAAAACAACAAACATGAAAATGGGGGGGGGGGGGGGTGGGGGGGGGGGCAGAACGCGGACAAATGGGGAGTGGGGGGGGGGGGAAACACCCACAAACAAATGTAGGAACGAGGGGACAGGGATTTGAGCCAGTCAGGAGTCAGGAGCCGAGAAGGGCCTACATAAAAAAGACACGCCACATCAAACCCTACTACGAACTCCTTTGGGAGGCCCTCTTACGGGACACGTAGCGACCACCACAATGGTTGGTAACTTCTGGTATTGTCACCAACAGCGTGAGCGCCGAGCAGTATGTACGGGTAAGGGTCATTTTGCGACAGTGCGGTACGACTCCTTGCGTTCAACCACTAAACTGTAACTCGGACGCCAACCGTTGTATCATCTCAATCAATGACGAAGTGGCCACAATGGTTGCTGTGGTCGTCACTTTTTTTAAACGTTTTTTTTTTTTTTTTTCCGCCTCTGCAGCAACCAAAGGACGGGGCGCACAGTTAAGTCACCCGGGAAGCGAGCAAGAAAGGGCAACCGCAACGTCAGAACCGCCAGCAAACTAGCAGAAGCCAAGAGACAACCACGGTAGGCAGAAGCAGGAGCGAGACCACGCGTCTCCTTAGCCGACCCCCCCCCCCCCCCCCCCCCCCCCCCCCCCCCCCCCCCCCCCCCCCCCCCCCCCCCCCCCCCCCCCCCCTCCTTCGCTCGGCAATCATCTACCACCATACAACCCAACCCAACCAGATACAATTTACCCCATATACCCCCCGCCTCCCCTCACCTCTCCACCATAAACTACAAACCCCAACACCCGACAAAAACAGAAACATCCACCCACACTACACAAAACTCAAGACCTCAAGACTACCCTCCCCCCCCCCCCCCCCCGTCCTTCCATGGTCAAACGACGGCGGCCATGCATGACAAGCGCTTCGCGCATGGTGGGCGCAATGTCTGCCTGGTCGGTGAAAACCCGACGTGCTCCGTCCCGACATTGTAGGGATGCGAGGGTCTATGGTCATACGACTACGGCCATGCACGATATCGAGTGCACCACAGGCGGCCAGACAGGAAGGGGATAAGGTAAGCAAACATTTTCTTATATGTAATACACGGAAACAACGTAATGAGCGCCCAATCGTTGGAGGTGTCTCCATTAGGAGCAGGAACGGCGCTCCGTCTCGAAAGGGATCCGTGGTCAATGGTCAGATGACTTAAGGCAAGCAACAAATGAGTACCCCCCCCCCCCCCCCCCCCACCCCCCCCCCCCCCCCCCCCCCCCCCCCCCCCCCCCCCCCCCCCCCCCCCCCCTCCTCCCGCCTCCCCGCCCCCCCCTCCTCCGCTCGGGGCGCACCCACCTTCACATAGCCCTGCCAACCATTCAAGTCCCACACCAAATACACGTGGTTGTCGGAGGAAGTCACGTTCCAGACCAAGGACCCTACCGCTCCGAGGAAGCAGACGAAGCACAGCAACCGAACGATGCGCCAGACCTCCACGTTCGTGCGTTGCTCTAACCGCGAGGTCTTGATCGGGGGCTGTTTTTCGCATCGCAGGGTGACATTTATTTAGGGGGTTGGCGTAGGAAGGGGCGGGGTTAGGCGCGACAGCGGGGGGGGGGGGGGGGGCAGTGTTCACACCGTGGGGTGACGTTATTATTTACGGGGGTTGGGGGGGGGGGGGGGGGGGGAGGGGAGGAGGGGGGGAGGCATTGTGCCGTAAAGGAGTAATGGAGACGTTTTTTTTTTCTTTTTCAAAACGTTTTTTGACGTCGTGGCTGGCGTGCTGTGCTACCTTTCGTGGAGCTGCTCTTAGCTTTTGTGCGTTTAAACCACCGCAACAACAAAGCAAAACAAGAAATGAAAAAAAAAAAAACGCCTCGCCAGAAAACACGGCATCTCAACGAGCAGCATGTACGTCAGGCCGAAGGCGGGACAAGGCATGGCGCAGACCAACCCACTCAGAGCCAAGCCAAGCCTATAGCGTAGTACAGCTCGATTAACCCAAGACAAGGAGCAACAAAACTAACCAGGCCAAGCACCAGGTACTTCATGTATGCAGTCGATATACTCTCCGTATTCTTCTCGTTGCAATTTGTTATTTTACGTACGTACCCCCGAGTAATTATTAATCTCGAAGACCTGATCTCCGGATTTTGCCATATAATCTGCCACTCAAAACACAAACCAGCAAAATAAACATCCCAGACCGAGCGTATCGGCTAGCTCAGGGCCCAAGGCAAGGGCAACATGCTCACCTCCAAGGAGCTCATTATGATCTTCGTGTCCGGGCCGGTGTTGAGGACCAGCCCCACCACCCACTTCGTGTTCCTCAGGACGCACCCACGCAGGAGAAGGTTGCGGGGGAGGATGACCTCCCTAACCCTGCATCGCACCATCACACCATCACACCATGTCGCATCATATCGTAAAAGAATATCGTGTATCGTATCGTGTAATGCCCAAGAATATCGTGTATCGTATCGTATAATACCCAAGAATATCGTGTATCGTATCGTATAATACCCAAGAATATCGTGTATCGTACCGTATCGTATCATATGATAGCGTATTACTCTGTCCCTGAATATAACAACCGTTTGTATACTAATGTTCAATCAAAACGGTTCTTATATTTAGGGTCAGAGTGGTATCACCTAATACCCGTACGTAGCATATCAAATCATATCATATCAGAGAAGGCGCAGCGGGGGCATATCATAATATATGAAGGCCGCAAGCGGGGGGGGGGCGGGGCGTACTCATTTGTTGCTTGCCTTAAGTCATTTTGGGGGGGAGAGGGGGTACGAGGTGCGGCCGGCGCATAATTCTGGGACGGCAGGGATCAGGGGTATGAATCTCACCCGATTCATCCGCATTCAATCGTAGGACTCGATCGACATCGAATTCTTCATCCTACAGAGATACCAGTATACATGTACAACCTGTGTCCTCACAACCTACGAGATAGAGTTGCTACTGATACATTGGGACTTAAGATATTTCGCGCTTTGTAAGTGAACGTATTTCGCCGGCCATACTGCCCCCCTCTCACCGGGGGGGGGGGGGGGTATTGGGGTTCGCTTCTTGGCTTGGCGTCTCACTCGAAAGCAAGCCGATATATCGGGGGAGGGGTGGGGAAATCTATCAGTCGGCTTCTTCGCCGCGAGTTGATGCAAATTCAATCGAACTTTCGCTCCGATTCACACAGACCTATCGCGCCTCGCCATGTACCTGTTCATTTTTTTTTCATCAGGTGGGTCATTCAAAAAAAAAAAGAAGGAAGCTCTCATGCTTCATACTCGTACTACTGTAGTAATAACAATACTGCATAACTAAAGACGAGAAATTACGTGTTAATCTCAACATCAATTGATACAAATGCTTAATACCGTGTTGACATCATGTGCACAAAAACCCATGTACCCCTTTATTTCTATCCCAGGGACCATCCTATTCCATTCTGATGACTATGTCCCCCCGTACAACCTGAAGTACAGCAGTTTCATATACCGTCTATAAGGGGGGACCCAACTAAATAGGACCAAATATTGTTGGTAAAAATAGGGAAATATATAGGTTTTTGGGTATACCGTAGGTCCTATTTAATATGGTCCCCAGTAAAAATAGTACGAGCTCGTTCATGCTCGTCACCTCAAATCTTGCTCACCACGAATGCTCGATCGCAACACCTACTGGAATTTGATACAGGTGGTATCATACTGACCGCCTTGAACAGCGGAAGAAGGTGGCATGGCCAAAATGAATAGAGCTGGCGCTATCATACCGGCGGAAATGTGCACCAAGCAACCACGGGCCTTAAAAAACGGTCAGAGACAGTAGGCGTTTGTTTCCGTGGCATGCTATATTTTTTTCTTTCATATTTTGTTGGACGAACCCGTTCCACAGGGCACTCCAAAGCATGCCTGCAAATTGTTTCGCGCAAATATTCGAAGAACTGACTCCGCAGGATCAATATCGAGTCATATAGGATCAATATCGAGTCATATCTAACATTCAAGGACACAAGTTGATCCTGTACTGAAACTGAGCAACTACGAGGCAACGCCATTTTTTTTTTTTTTTCGACTTTTCGCCACACAAAAAAATCCAAAACTCCACGCCGTTTTGTGGAGACAGAACCTGAAATTTGGCATATACGTGTTCTATGAACCCCTGCCAAGCCGCTGACTCTCGAGACCCAATATCCCCAAAAAAATGCCACAAGAAAAAAAAAACTAGCGAAAAAAAAAAAAAAAATCAGGACAGAATATAACGGGTTGGGATGGAGTTTTATAAAACACGTGCCCAAAACTCCAGGGTCTCGCACCTCCAAAAAACGGCGTGGACAGATGAGGTGAACTCGATTCGAGGCGGCAGAGGCCTGAACCAGCCTGTGCATACAACTTACATTTCGAATTTCACGTTCATCACATCGGTGCGTAGTTTGTGTCATATATATACTTCAAAAATACACGTAATGTTCGTCGTATGTGCATGAAACGTGCTGCTGCTGCTGTTGTACCTCGTACCCTCCTGGACTTTGTCACCAGTACAGATTCATTCATGCAATGTACCTGGTACTTGTACCTGTGGTATGTTCAACGAGGCATTTCCTTCGCAGCGCGTACCAGGTACAAGGTACCTGGCATACAATAACGGCACATATATACTGCTACTGCTGCTGAAAAAAAACAGAGATGTCACAGGACATGTCATGGTCAAGCAACACAAACCGTGTGCTGTCTGGCAAGGGTGGGTATATAGGGTCGAGTGTTCCACACTAAAAGCTAGCATTTTGGGTGTCAGCCGAGGTATGTAGGTCGAGCCAAAATTTGCTGTTTGTCAAGGCGTGAAAAAGCTGTCTCCTGGCGTATTTGGTGCGTACCAGGTATGATCCGAGGTACCATGCAACAACGGCGGTGATATATGTGTGTGTGTGTTCTTCGCATTAAACCGTTCTTCTACTCGTCGACATCCAGCAAAAGCCCACTGTCCGTGCTGATTCTTCACCCTAGAAAGATACGAGCTCTGTGGTCACAGACTACGACACAGAGATAACACACCGTAATGCATTAATAGCCTACGCAATACCATGCCTTCGCACTAGGTGCGGCCGACACAGCATACATACATACGCCAGCAACCAAAATACGCCATAAAGAAAGAGAAGCAACGAAGAAACCAAACCGAAAAAGAAAAAGAAAAAGATATAGATACTGATACGAACTGCTGTCAAAACGTGGTACGAACTCTGTTGTTGTACAACTATTACGGGGGTCCATAGTTAACAGGACCTATGGTGCACATAAAAACCTATATGTTTGCCTATTTTTACTAACAAAATTTGGTCCCGTTAACTATGGACCCCCGTAATAACTTCCTGCACTTCATATTCCGTACCCCTCGTAAACTGGCCCCACATGCAAGGTACCACTGGTATTTGTTGTACTTCATTCACTGCATCTTCCAAAATTTCACACCGCAGGAGGTGGTAATGTTTTCGCTGTGATTGCGTCATCATGATATATGTGCGGCAAATAATCATTTATAGCACCCCTCTCCCTGGGCTACTACTACTACTACTACTATTACGGGGGACCATAGTAAATAGGACCAAATATTGTCCGTAAAAATAGGTAAATATATAGGTTTTTATGTATACCATAGGTCCTATTAACTATGAACCCCCGTAATAACAGCGAAAAATGACGCGCACGGCGGTGCACCCCGCACAAATTGTTTTTTGCTGTTGGTTGGTTGTTCTCAGATAAACACTCAAACGAAGGAGTCCGTGGTCACACCAAGCAAGGTGCTTATCACTATTACGGGGGTCCATAGTTAACAGGACCTATGGTGTACATAAAAACCTATATATTTGCCTATTTTTACTAACAAAAGTTGGTCCCGTTAACTATGGACCCGCGTAATAGCAAGATCCGAAAAAAACATTTAAAAAAATCGAAATTCGGCTTGCCTAAAAAATACCACGAGACGAAGAAGGCGCACACTCAGGATGAAATCAACGTTGCAAACTGAACTACTACGGGGGACCATAGTAAATAGGACCAAATATTGTTAGTAAAAGTAGGTAAATACATAGGTTTTAGTGTGTACCGTAGGTCCTACTTACTATGGTCCTCCCTCCGCAATAACATGGCCGCGGGTATATCCTCTCAACTATTAATACAACATAAGAGTTCCCCCCGTTCCCACCACTAACTCTGCTGACTATCAATGGAGTTATATATGAATACACCTTCGGTTTTCTCCTGGTGTATTTTTTTGTCGAAATTATTTTTAGACTGAACTGGTTCAGCCCAATATCGTTGGAATACCATACCATTTCGCGAAAAGACGGGGGGGGGCATACTGTAGTAAATAGGACCTACGGAAAACACAAAAACCTGTATATTTCACTATTTCTACTATTACGGGGGTCCGTAGTTAATAGGACCTATGGTATACATAAAAACCTATATATTTACCTATTTTTACTAACAAAATTTGGTCCCGTTAACTATGGACCCCCGTAATATTAGTAAAATTGGTGGTGATGAGGCGCGACATCAGTAACACCTGCATTGGTCATATCATATCTGCGATGCATCATGCTGGGCGAATACGGATTATTCTGTTTCGTGCTGAGCCAACACGAACGAACATCTACGTACACGGTCGTACGCATCCGTGACCACGTTGTGACGTTTGGGTTCAATATTTTTTAGAAACAAAAAATCGTCAGCAGCGACAGCAGCAGCAGTTGGGCACACGAGGCCAGGGTCAGCGTCGCTACACCATGAACCCCTTGTACAACATACTCGATTTGGTTGTGTGTTTCCTGGTTCCGAACTCACTATCCGGCATAATTTTGAAGACGAAAAATCTGCACCCGACATGTTTTGTCCAACAGAGAGAGCTTCTCGTAGCTGGTGCCACCACTATGAATACTACAGACGTACGACATCTACAGCAGAGCTTCTCCAGCTGCAAAACAGCAGCAGCAGCAGCAGCAGCAGCAGCAGCAGCAGTAGGACACACGAGGCCAGGGTCAGCGCCGCTGTACGCTCGGCTTGTCGGTATAACTCAACCCTTGAACCCCTTGTACACGTACACGTACTCTCTTTGGTTGTGTGTTTCCTGGTTCCGCACTCATAATCTGAAGACAAAAAAAAAATCTACAACCTGGCATGTGTCCAACAGAGAGAGCCTCTCGAGGCAGGTGCCACCACTACCACTGCTGTACAACATCTACAGCAGATCTTCTCCTGCTTCTCCGTCCCCTCATCAGCAGAAGGGTGGGCCTGACAACACCTGCAGCATGTCTTGGGGATATGGCCCGAATGTTGCTGTCGACAGGCACAGTTTGCCTACGAGTACTCGTAGGGTTGGGTTTCGTTAGGCAGGAACTAAAAAAACAAAAAACCGTTATTATCATATTTTACGGTTGTCTGTTCTGCTTTTTTTCAAACCAAGGCCCACCATAACCATGTGCCTACCCATGTTGCCGCACCTAGCTCGACCAACTGTGAACGACTTACCACCGCACCAGCACGAGAAGGTTTCGTTTGTGTGTGCGTGCGTCGCGTGCACAGAGCCCGCCGGTACTGGAAATGGTGCCGTGTGCGTCGAGCGCGGCCGAAACAAACGTTGAATCATGACGACTTGACACACACAGAGACACTCAAAACAAGGCACCCTGGTGAGACCCTACCCTCGTGTACGACTCGTTTATGAAGAGGCATTTTTTTCCCTTGGAATACGAAGAAAAAAAAAGGCTCGAGCTTCGCCCTCTCGCGCCTCATTATTATACTTCAGAGTAAAAGATTTGTAGCCGTTACCGCCGGTGGGTCGTGATCCCACGTCTCTCTACGGTCGCAGAGTGGTCTTACTGTTGAACTACGACGGCTAGAGTGTACAACAGCTCGGGCTGAGACAGCAGTGCGATGACAGGATGAGACAGGGAGGAGAGATGATGAGTGAGAGCCGAAGGGCGAGTAATCATCGTTGCTCTTGCGGCGCTCGGGTCAAAGGACAATTCAGCGGGGCCTTGCTAAGTCCTGCTGCGGAGAATCCGGTAGTACGGGGGTCCATCGTTAATAGGACCTATGGTACACATAAAACCTACATATTTACCTATTTTTACCAACAATATTTGGTCCTATTTACTATGGTCCCCCGTAATAGGCAAAATAGCCGCCGCCACTGAGGATCCGTCAGCGGAACGTGGAGAAGGCTCCGTGGCGAGATCCAGACATGACAATCTCCCGAGTTCCCCGAGCAAAGATTCTGGAAGAGCTTTCTCGAAAGATGCTGGGGTTTCGACCATATGGGTAGGTGTGTTGGTTCCGGGGACATGGTATCTACAAGTACTAATAGCGCTATTATTATTCGTGTGATATACAAAAAATAGGGTAAGTTCATCGGGCGCACTTTTATTAATAGCTTTCTTTTAAAACAAAATCAAGTTTTTCGGGGCGATGTTAAGATCTCACGTCTGGAGTCTCAGAAAATAGTTGGTGCACCTCCGCTACTTGGAATACGTGTGGGGCATTTTGTTCGGCATTTTCAGTCAGCACCATGCACCAGGCGTGGTCCCTCGGTATTTGCAGTCAGTAGTGCCTATTTCCGCAGCGGTGTCGCAGCTCTCCGCCTCCCCTACTAAAACCCATATATTCCCCAGTCCGGAGAGGTGCCGGTTTGCTCAGTATATATAGCCGGTTTGACTCGCTGGAACATACTACTATACCAAGGGAACACTACTACTGCCTGTATGTATACCCCAAAAAGCGACACCCTCCCATACTTCCTCAGCTACCGCTCCGAGAGGATGCGGCAAAAAATGTCCTGCATATAGATGTAACCCAGCAAAAAATGTCCTGCATATAGATGATGCAGGATGCAAGGCTCCCACCCAGCACCACGGGCTGCATGTACACACAAATATCCACTGTCACAAAATATTAGGGCCTTTTGTACAGTAATATTCAATCAAAACGGTTCTTCTTCATGGGGACAGAATTGAACTTACATCAGAATAGTACCTACATCATACATGATCAGCAACATCTATCCTCCCTGAATGAGCGACCAGGTACAAAGTACTAGGACCTTTTGTGCACTAATATTCAATCAAAACGGTTCTTCTATATAGGGACAGAGTACATACATAATACATGATCAGCAAATCTATCTTCCCTGAACAAGCTACAAAATATATGGACCTTTTGTACATTCATATTCAATAAAAACGGTTCTTATATATTGGGACATAGTAAATAACGAAGGTGGAAATCGACCACCTGTATATCTCAAAAGTTTTTTGAGCTGAATGCAGTGCACAAAAACATATTCCAGACCCCTATACTTCCTCAGCTACCGCTCTGAGTGGATGCGGCAAAAAATATCCTGCATATAGATGTAACCCAGCAAAAAAAGTCCTGCATATAGATGATGCAGGATGCAAGGCTCCCACCCAGCACCACGAGCTACATGTACACACAAATATCCACTGTCACAAAACATTAGGGCCTTTTGTACACTTATATTCAATCAAAACGGTTCTTCTACATGGAGACAAGAGTACATACGTAATACATGATCAGCAAATCTATCTTCCCTGAACGAGCTACAAAATATATGGACCTTTTGTACATTCATATTCGATAAAAACGGTTCTTATATATAGGGACACAGTAAATAACGAAGGTGGGAATCGACCACCTGTATATCTCAAAACCTTTTTTGAGCTGCATGCAGTGCACAAAAACACATTCCAGAGCCCTGTTCCAAGTTAATTGGACCAAAATATGATTACAACCCTCTAGGACCGAGGTCCCGTTTTGGGGACAAACTACTTATAATTTGACTGGATTGTCGCCAAAAAGGGACTGCAGTCTTGAAGGGTTTAGAGTGGTTAACTCGTCAAGGTCAAGCGCACCTGCTAGTGACCCCTCCGGCGTGGTCGATTCCATCGAGCTCTATCGTTCCGGAGAAGCTGTCAATGAGCTTGTTGGGGTGCTCCATGGCTACGCGACCCCTGAGGCAGGCGGCGTCTTGGGGGCAAGAGACTCGCCCGATGGAGGGGCGGATCGCCTGTACCGACGGGCCGACAGGCAAACCGACGGATAGACAGATAAACAGACGGAGAGGCAGAGGGGAGGCAGACAGGCGGATAGACAGGCAGAGATAAAAGACAGACAGGGCAATTTGACAGACATATAGACAGGCGGATCGACAGACGAACATGCAGACGGATAGGCAGACAGACAGACAGACGGACAGAAAGACGGACAGACAGACAGACAGACAGACAGACAAGACAGGCGGTTAGACAAGACAGGCGGATACACACACAACAGACAGAAATACAGGCAGGCAGACAGACAGATAAATGGGCATTTTCTCTTTTCAGGATAGACGGATCCACAGAGTGGGCACGAACTGAAGGCGGCAACTCTTCCAGAAAGCTCATCGAGTACCCCCCTCCGTCGGTCTGCTCCCCACACCCCCTCCCCACTTCGTCCCCCTCCAATCTCGGCCCGACTCTCACCAGGATCAAAACCCACCGATCTTACGAAAGAGCACCGCTTTGCGCCGTCAGACGCGGCCCCAAGAAACTCCCCTTCCCTTTAAAATTCTCTCCGTTCTTCTACAACTTGTTCCCTCTCTACAAATACCTCCGTTCTTACGACTCCCTCCCTCCTAGGCTGAGCCTCCGCCAGCTTTTCTGCCGAAAAAGGCCGATTTCGAGGTAAAAAAGCCCAATTTGTGTCTCTTCCTAGAGCCGATTAGGGGGGGAGAGGGCCGATTTTTAACCCCGGGGGCCGAATTCTGCTACACAGCCATTTTTTACTCGTCCCCTGTTCAAACGCGCCCAATGTTTGGTATTTCTGATGAAAAAAATACATGAAAATATGGCAGATACATTTCGGATTTCTCATGCTTGTTGGCCGATGTGGGCAGCGCGCTCGGCTGATAATGCACCCAGATCGAGCCTGCTTCCAACACAACAATCAATTTCCGTGTGAACGAGCCACTTTTCAATATAGTCGAGCCAAAATGGCCCACAAAACTGTTTTTTCGGAGTCGACAAAGCCGAAAAAAAATGTGCTTTTCGTGTCCGCCGTATTTTTACAGCCGATTCTAATTTTTTGTGAGCCGAAAAGAGCCGAAATGAGCCGAAAAATGTTTTTCTGGGATTCCGGCGAAAATCGACAAAGTCGTTTAAAAAAAAAAAAAAAAAAAAAAACGCAAGAAAAAAAACGGCGGACGCTCAGCCTTTTCTCTTCCTCTCCGTTTACAACTTCCTCCCACTCTCTACAACTCCCTCCTTTTATCTACAACTCCCTCTCCCTGTACGACTGCCTCCATTTTTCTACACCTCTCTCTCTGTACAACCCCCTCCGATCTTCTACACCCCCCCCCCCCTCTCCCTCCACAACTCCCCTCCTCCCTCTCTCGCGCCCCTCCCCTCCCTGCACAACTCCCTCAATTCTTCTTTAATCCCTTTTTAGGACTAGACTCCCGTTTCGGAGGCAAATTGCTTGGAGACTGAAATACACCATCCTGCACAGTGCGTTTGACAACGTTCCTGCAAATCCGATCGTGGCGACATTCATCACTGTATTTTTTTATAAATTTTGAAATACATCAGCTGTGAGTTCGACTGATTAAATAGTTGATCCTCAACTTTGCAAGCTGCGTAATACGCCTCGTCTATATTCCATTTTTACCTAATTTTACAATTATTGTGATAAACCGAACGCGCGTATTCTATATGTGATTCCTTGTATTTGCAAAAAAAAACAATTATTCAACCATTGAGAGCGCACGGCGTGGGTAGGGCGAAATTCGACTCCAGTCTACGAGCGAAGAAAGGGCTCAAGTCTTCTCTCTCGCGATACTAATAATGACTAATGGGCACGAACGAGTGGTAGTGGGGGGGGGGGGGGGGGGGGGGGGGATGAGAGCCTGCTGTGTCACCGCGGATCTGAGTTGCGACAGGGAGGGCGAAGAAAATTTAAGGGGATGGAAAACGAAAGAAGGAAACGCCCCCTCTCAAGCTCTCTTCATAACCTGTCTGATCTTGAGGTTCGTTTCGCCGTCCAACGACTTGGTTTCGACGTAGCAGATGCCGGCCTTCGCGTCAGGGTTGGGCTCATGCGCCCCCATTACCTGCGTGCAGACGGACCATCGAACAGACAGATCGACTTCAGCTTCAACACAGCGGAACGATACCTGCAAGAACGCTGTCAAAACCCAACGACAGCACCATCACCAGCATCACCAAAACCGACAACAGCAACAAAAACCAACAACAGTCAGCGTGACCAAAAGGGCCACAACAGCAACAGCAACAGCAATGACAGCAACAGCAACGACAGCAACGCCAACGGTATCAAACCCAAACAGCATCAACAACAAACACACAAAGATAACAAACCAACACCAGCAACAACACAGCAGCAGCAGCAGCAGCAGCAGCAACTACAACAACGTCATCAAAACCAACGGACCTAATACCTACCACCAACAAAACCAACAACGCAATAAAAAACAACAGAACAACGTTAACCACACTACTGTACAACAACGAGCATTCAGAAGTAACCAACAGCAACATCAACGACGGCGTAGAATATCAATGTCGAAACCAAAATTAGCGACATACCAACGAACAGAAACAAGCGACACCAGCAACAACCACGACAACCAAGGAGAAAACAGCGGGGGAATAAGCAGAGGCCCATCCTCACCCATTTTGCACAACGACCTCTGCTTCCCCGAGGGGTCACCCCGCACGGACTGCTAGCTTAGACGAGCACAAACTGTTGCGAGTACGACATGTACGCGATGGTTATGCGCGACCGTCAGGTGTACGTAGAGATAACTGGCATGTTTCTTCCGGGTACGATTAACATGTGTCCGGGAGGTGCCGCAACAATTGCACTTCATATTTGTATGATTCTTCCGTGTGTTTTACAATAGTTCAAAATCTTCATGTACCCCGAGAGGCACCCAATCTTCAAACGATTGTCGAGCCACGGCCTCGACAAGTACTCTGTACACACCACAGCAAACGCACCCTGCTTCCCGCCATCTCCCCACCCCCCTCACACCCCACCCCCCCCCCTTCCCGTTTCAAAAATCCCTACTCCCCCCTTCCCTTGTCCCCAGTCAGACAGGGGTGGCGAGGGGGATATATCTCTCCATTCCTCGGTCCGCACAAGGTCCACCTCACCAACAAGTCAGCGGGGATGCTTTCCCTGTTCTTCACCAGCAGAAGGTCCCCCACCCGAACGTCCCTCCACTCCACCCGCCTGAACCTCCCGCACGAGCGCTGCAGGTCAAGCGCCCGCGCGGGGGAGGCGTTCGCCTTCGCGTCTGCGCGATGCCGCGCCACGTCCTGAGGGGCCCCCCCAAAAAAGAAAAGCCAGCGACAACGACAACAACGTTAAATATACATATATACAAACTAGACCAAGAAAAATCGTCCAAAGAAACCGCAAAAAAAAAAAAAATCAGTGAAAACACAAACACTAAACGAAAAACAGTACAAAAAAAAAAAAGAGAACCTCTCCCCCCCCCCCCCCCCCCCCCCCAGCAAAAACTAAACAGCAGTAACAGTATCGGTATGGGTGATACATATATGATGGCTGCAGGGTGCCTTCTCGGCGTCACGTGTGGCAGATTTGTAAGGCTGAACCAAGAGTGTGGGTGAGTGGGCCGCGAGGGGCGTACGAGTAGTGCTCCTGGACACGACCGCCGCCACCACCTCCTACCACCACCACCACCAACACCAACACCAACACACTACCACCAACACCGACTCATCACCACCATCAGCCGCACCACCACCTGCAGAAGACAAAGCAAGGTAAAACACGGAAGGCAAGAACGGACTAAAACACGACCCGCGCCTCCACAAAAAACGCCATCACCACCACCTCAGAAAGATGAAGCAAAGCAGAAAGAAACGGGGGACGGAAGACGAAAACAAAGCGAGCACCATCCCCATGTCAACATAACCGCCACCACCGCCACCACGTCATCACCAGCACCCACCCAACCCCAAAAAAAACGAGACACGGGAGACAAAAAAACGCCACCATCACCACCATCACCACCACCAACACTACATACAATGGTTCACTACGATGTTTGGTGGTGTCGAACTTTTTTTTTTTTTTTGTCGCTGCTCTCGCCTCCAGGATAGCGAAGACGGCGTCGACGATGACCACGATTGACAGCGGCATCAGGATGGTCGGCACGCGGAAGGTGTTGGTGATCTCCGGGATCGTCTGCAGCGACGCCAGCACGAGGAAGTAGGCGTTCGCCATCTTACGCCTCGGGTGGAACTCCTCCATCAGAAATCGAGGCAGAAAGTCCAGGTGGGTGTACTGCTCGCGTGTGTGCGCAATATCGTCGTGGTTGGTGCAGGGTGTTTGTAGTGCCATGTCGACATTAGGCGGTACATAGGGAGGGAGGGAGGGAGGGGGGAAGGGACGGGGTTAGAGCGCGCGAGTATGACCCGAGGTTAACAGTAGCGCAAGGTTCTCGGTGCGCGCCACTATCAGCAGCGTGTTAAAAACAAGTCAAAGGCAAAAAAAAGGGCTGCCAACCATCTGACACACACAGCCACCAACACCGGCCTGACGCTGAGATAATCTCAAGCTAAAAGCGGAGCCACCAACCCACGCACTGACTGACTACTGTTGTGCTCGCCACCTTTGAGACGCACAGCGCTTAATGCCTCGGGACAAAAGCGAGGCAGCAATACCCGCAGTGATCGCTTCGCTCGCCACCTTTGGGAAGATACAGCGCTTTACGACCTGGGCATCCGCCCGATATGCACAATCACGAGCGTTAGGGTGGCCGCCCGGATCATCTAGGAAGTGTTTTGCATTACCGATCCCGCAATGATATACTACTACCAGGTATACCCGTCAAAAAGACGGATTCCCGTTACCCTGCTCTCCCCTTCGATTAACTACACCGGAATATCGTATATATACCAGGTATGTACATTTTATATTTACAAAATAAAAAACAGCAGCTTTCTGTTGTATTGTTACCATATCACATAATAATACTTCGAAGTATCAAATTATATCATACCAGGTATCATAATATGTCGTGTCATACAATATCATATGAATGCTATTAATAGTATACGTGCTTCGGACGTGGACAACTTTGTGTTGCTTTGTTGTCCATTCAGATAAGGTACAGTCAGATAAGGTACAGACAATCATCCACAAAAAAAACAGAGCGTTACTTTGACAAAAGACGACAAATTGGCGAGGGGCCGCTGGTATCCATCTCACGGTCTTCTTGCCGCCTGTCGCCAACTCTATTCCGTAATACAGCGTGTCAAAAACCGAAAGGAGGGTACCCCACCACCCACCGGGTGTTCGATACGTACATAGCATGCTGGAGGGTCACTACTGCCGTGTACTATTACAGGGGGCCATAGTAAATACCGGTAGGACCTAAGGTACATACAATATGTATATATATATATTTCCATATTTTTACCAACAAAATTTGGTCCTATTTACTATGGCCCCCCACCCGTAGTAGCACGATACGAACACAAGTAACGCTGCACACAGCACCAGCAGCAACCCCAACCCTCAACCCCTATATGGGAGACACCGAGAAAGCCACCACTCCGACCAGAAATACAGGGCCCATTTTGACATCTTGTTATATACCGTCTAAACGCACCTTATACTTACGACCAGACTGGCATATATTTACGGGGAACAACAGCAATCAGGACCAAAAGTGCTTACCTGGTACCAAAACTACCTATATACGCTATTACGGGGGTCCATAGTTGACGGGACCAAATTTGTTTAGTAAAAATAGGAAAATATATAGGTTTTTATGTACACCATAGGTCCTATTAACTATGGACCCCCGTAATAGCTGTCCCGAACATGTACGAGGTAAGGGTCGTTTTTATTGACTATGCATGTAGAACTGGTCGTTAGATTTAGGGACATAGTGGTAGATTTTTGAGTTGATGATGGGTCCCAATCACTACTGCTGCTATTGCTATTACGGGGGGGCCGTAGTAAATAGGACCAACTATGGTTAGTAAAAATAGGTAAATATATAGGTTTTTGTATGTACCGTAGGTCCTATTAACTATGGACCCCCGTAATACTGTGGTCCACCGCCGTAGTGCCAACACCTGTAGTATTATGGGGGTCCATAGTTAACGGGACCAAATTTTGTTAGTAAAAATAGGCAAATATATAGGTTTTTATGTACACCATAGGTCCTGTTAACTATGGACCCCCGTAATAGAAATACCTACTGCCGTACAGCAACAGCAGTAACATATACCAATATGTCCCGAAAAACATAAGGGCCTTTTTGATTAAATATTAATGTGAAAATGTTCATTATATTTAGAGACAGAGCGGTAGATTTTTTTTGTTTTATGATGGGTCCTGATCACCACTGCTGCTGTTACTATGGTCCACCGTACTTACAGCAGTAGCATGTACCAACACAACGATAACACTATTAATAGCGTGTTTATCAAGCGTCCACGAGAAGCGCCAGCACCAGCAGCAGCATGGCTAAGCAGCAGCATGGCTAAGACTGCTGTGTAGCGCCCGTGACATACTACTCCTTGCACCTTAACTCGGATACCAGTTGGCATCATCCCCCAAAATCACTCAGTGACCGATCCCGTAACGGTCAAATAATATCGTCAACGAAACAGCAGTAGTCCCAAGGGGGTTGGTTGACCTAATCACCCAGTGTGCGTCAGCTATAGTTAATGTCGACTGAGTGGCAAGCTTCACCTGTTCACTGCTGCTGATGATGAAAAACATCTCCACGAGCGCTACATGTTAACCCTTTTAGAACCGGAGTAGTGCCCGTTTTGGGGACAACAGTAAATAGTGGTACAGACACCCACATATTTCCATATTTTTACTATTAATATTACGGGGGCTGCTGTACAATGCCTTGAATGGTAGAAAGCCACAAACCTGTCACTCTTCATAAATGTTCAAAAGCGGTACTGGGTTCTCCAGTATTACGCGTTCAAACATTGGGGGGCGATGTGGGTTCCAGGTTCTCGACCAGACCGTCGCATGGGTATTGTCCCGCGGAGGTCTCACCATTCGCCGAGGTCGTGGATATCCGTATATCTTATTGTACGACTGTGGTCATCCATATTCCATGACTATTTGTTGTCGTCAGCAGAGATGTCGTCCGCAGTGACATTGTCCCGTGACAAGTAGTCACTGCGGATTGGAATGCAAGGGCCGTGCCTCGCACACACTCTCTCTTCCTCTTCCATCATCGTTGATGGTTGTTCGTGAGATCGTCCGTACCGATCCTATACCAAAACCTGGCGTGTCCTACACGCTACACCCTCTAAGAAAGGGAAGTGCCACAGATGTCGAGTCGAACCTGGGGGTCCTCCCCACAGGGTACATAGTTAATAGGACCCATGGTACACGTAAAAACCTATATATTTACGTATATTTACCAACAAAATAAGGTCCCGTTAACTATGGACCCCCGTAATAACAATATTTGGTCCTATTTACTACGGCCCCCCGATATAGTATGCCACGTGACCTCTAGGGCAAACTGCAGTCCCGTGTGTGGGACAAATGACTTGTAATTAGAGTGGTTTGGGCCAAAAACGGGACTGCAGTACTAAAAGGGTTTTATATACTGCAGCATCTTGAAGAGAGCGAGTGCTCCGCGATACACAAATAATAGCAGTAGATTCATGTGCATGGCGGGTGCACTTGACCGTGCAGGTAATTCAACTCCGTTGCCGCTATTCCGCGTGATTTATCCCACTCACGCACGGGTTTGCCCGCTGCCCCACAGACAGAGCTGCAGAGTCGAATACACCAACACGAACGAACCCCACCAACAACAGCACTCACCGCAGTTTTCTTGCCTTGCTGTTTTTGCATGTGAGTCGAGGTGCCGACACTAGAAACAACCTACTAACTGCTGTAGACGCAACGGAGTACCGCAATACAATTATATACGGGGCATAGTAAATAGGAGCTACGGTACATACAAAAAACTATATGTTTCGCTATTTTTATAAACAATATTTGGTCCTATTAACTATGGCCCCCCGAAGTAGTTGTACACGAAAAATACTGGTGTTCAACAACTTCAACATGCATGCGCATATATCAACATCAACATTCAAAAGCAACACAAAACATTCCAATTGCCTCACATACATTATATGTACAGCACCCCAAAACACGTAATACCTGTACAAAAATTCTACAGCAGTAACACCTAGTACATAGCATACACCTCTGCACGGAAAACGACCGTTGGTGCAAGTATATAGAGATCAATACTCAACGGTCCTGACGTCTACATGCAGCGAGAGTGGCATCTCGAACCAGTTTGGTCGGAAACACAAGCGCAGGTTGGTCTTCATATTGATGACTAAATGTTCCTTATATTTCAGACCAAAATGGGATTATCTTTACTACTCTATTCGTAGGTATATATGTGCGTGTCGCTTGCTGTGGTGCGTGGTGCATTCACAGCAGTACTGCAGTAGCAGTAGACACCGCAAGTGCACGAATACTACACTGCTGACTGCTTGCGGCCTCAAGACTGAAACGCACCACGTCGGTGTATAAAACGGAACAAAACCATGTTATTAATAGTGCAACTTTCTGGAGGGGAAAAACGAAAAAATAAAAAAATAAAAATGGCTGAACAAACGATGTTGGCGCAGCCGCTGTTGGTGCAAATTTCTGGAGTGGACAAGGGAAAAAAATGTCCGTGACGTATTACGCAGGAAGATAGTAAACAGCACCTACGGTACACACAAAAACCTATATATTCAACTATTTTTACTAACAATATTTGGTCCTATTTACTATGGTCCCCCGAACATTACCAAAAGGTGATACGAGCTATCAGAGAGGGGAGCGTAGGGTCTGTTCGAAAAGAGTGATTTATACTGCTGTACCTACAGTATAAATAGCGCAACACCCACCGGGAGCCCTGATCGATGGGCGGGACTCGTTTGACTTCACTCCAACCTTACGCAAGTTGATTTCTTTGAGCGACTAAAAATTCGATGGATAAGCTTCTCGCCGAAATCGGCGCCAACAAAGTCAAACCTTCGCTCCGATTCTCAGCCGCGATATATACGACACTCTACACGCAGCGTTTATATGAACGTTGACTCCACACGGTCTCAATATATTTGGGACAGATTTCCGATATATAGGGAACCTTTTTATATGAACATTTACTCCAAACGGTACCCAATATTATGGAACAAAGTGGTAAACAACATTATGCGATGGACAAGAGCACTCTCTTGTCTCAAAAAAGAGAAGTTGAGGCTGACACTGCAAGTTCGTAGGCCCGGTCGAACCTAAACAGGGGCTTGTTCAACAGTAACCGCAGCGGTGGAGTAGCAGCAGCAGCAGCAGCAGCAGTGACAACAGCGGTAAAGTAGCAGCAGCAGCATGAGGGCTACACTAAATAATCCAACACCCAGAGATGTGTCAGATTGACACTTCAACATGGTGCGAGAACACAGCAGTGCCATAAATATCATCGTCAGCAGCAGCAGCAGCAGCAGAGGCAGCAACAACGGGTACATATTGCTTCCATGCAAATTCGGACACTGGGCGTGCTGCCTGGCTGGGTACCTGACGCCCTGGGTATCGTTGGCCAGGCATAACGCTTTATCGTGTCCGACAAAATTAACCACGCAACAGCAGTTGACTACAGAGTAAAATATAATAAATATCAAAGATGTCATCAGGAAGACAGCACCCATTTCACATCACCCGTTGACAAGAGAGCAGCTGTCTAAGCTGTGTCACGTCCTCTGACTGACACCAAACTCCTATTAATACGAGGTCTCGCTAATGTGGGAACACTCGGCCCCACACCCACACCCTTGACAGCGCAGGGTTCGCCTTGCTTGACATCTCTCTCCCGACATATTTGGTACATAGGGCTGGCTGGCTGTGAGTTGGGCTAAGTCCACGCAAGTGATTACAACGAGGGGTGGTCCCCATACTAATCAGAACCAAAAAAATATGTGAAACCGTAAAAGGGGATACCTGGTACATGGTTATTGGGTCCATTCGTGGGTTCTGATTTATATCTGTATGACTATGGCCCCCGTAACAGCAGTTGAGTGGCGTAGTAAGCCGACGACCAGACTTGCCCTGGGTACTGCTGGCGCAAGTCTTCAAAAACAAAATCATCAGTCGAGCTGGAAACGCACCAAGGCAAGACGTAATACAAAAGCGCAGAACTCCGACAATCACGCACGGCACGGCACGTAACTATACAGAATTGTTCTTGTAGTAAAACCTAGCCGACTACTATAGTAACTGCCAGGTACCAGAAAACGAACACATGAAGAAAAAAACAAGAACGAAAAAAAAACGGAGCTGTGATATCGAAAACATACTTCAAAACTCATATTTGGCGAGCTTGGTGTGATGCTATTTCTACTGACAATTCGATCGCGCCTTCTACGGGTGGAGTAGGTTTATACAGAGTAGAGTTGTCGACAAACTATTTCAGGTTCGAAAGCAACGAAATCGCCACCTACCAGTATATATATACTGTTATATATTTGGTATATATACCATTTGCACTGTAGTCACCGACTTATCTTGGACCAAGACACATCTCTACGTAGCCACTATCTCTTACCGCTTAAAACCCTTCAGGCGCACAGCAAACTGCAGTCCCGTTTCGAGGACAAACTACTCAAATTCCGCGTGTAGTTTTTGGGGACAAAACGGGACTAACCGTGTTACTAAAAAAGTGTCAAGGAAAAGAGGGAATGCAACAACACCAGCGTCAGCAAAAGCACTCTACTGCTGTACAAGCCGCCGTGGAACGTGTGCGTATGAGCCGATCGCCCCGGAGCGGTACCGGTCCGCCGTAGGCAAGTACTTCTGTAAGATCACTACTCTATTATAGTGGAGGATACGAGTTGCCGCGTAGGAGATCAGTGGCCAGTGGCTATACAACCCGGGGTACTATGGGCTGATCTCTTCTCAAGCGGGCGGGCAAAGACATGTATATACGCAAAACCTGGTAAATACAAGTATCGGCGACACTACGGCTGGTTGTTCCTCTTCATGTGACCATTGCCTACGCTCCATTCCTGCGTTAGTCGCTCTGCTTGTGCCGCGAAAACAAAAACAACACGCGTCCCAAAACAAGATGCTTCGGCGATACCATTGATCCTTGCTACCATACGAAGCACCACCTATATATTGTACTACCCCCGATCGTACGCATGCGTGCGCTGTTTATCATTTCTATCCTATATATATATTGACAGAGTGGTTGGAAATGCTTCGCACCGGAAGATCATACCCTCGTATACTTCTGCAAACACGCAAGATATTCATTAGTTAAACACCCCCGACAACTTCCCGAAGCGGGGTTTTTTAGTGAACGGGGGGGGGGAGAACGGAACTTAAAAGCCGAGCGGAGCGTCTCACGAGACATTTCCAAAAGCCACCACCGTTTGCGATGTATCTTCGGAAATTCGTCCGTGGGGGTGTGTTATCCTATCACCCGTGTGATATCCGTGGGCGTTGTGCTATCTTGCGTGTTGTCCCCGGCGGTGTGCCATCTTGTGTGCTACCTGAATTTTTTCTTTCCCTTCCTCTTCTTCGTCCCATTTATGATCATCGCCCTTCTTTTCCCTTTTCCCCCTCCCTCTTGCTATTACGGGGGACCATAGTAAATAGGACCTACGGTACACACAAAATCCTATACATTTCCCTATTTTCACCAACAATAGTTGGTCCCATTTACCATGGCCCCCCGCAACAGTCGTAGCTCAGAATCCAGGGTTACATAGCAGGCTCTCCTCCCCCCCTCTCTACAGCAACTGCAAGTCGTGCAATCATTTTTATCGCGAAAAGACTTTAGCCATTTCTTCCCTCGCCGAGTCGCGTCGAATTTTTCAATGTACCGTGCGTGTCAACCCTCATGACGACAGAAGCTTCGGGGTGACTTTTCCGGGTCGACTTTCTCCAAAGTAAGGAAGGTACAACGCAACCACACAGCAAAACGAGTGGCCTTGGACACCATCTTCTCGAGACATACCTCCATAGACGCAAGGCGCGCATCGCTCGGCGTGTCCACTGCCCCCAATGTCGGAATAAAATTGACATCGGGGATGAGGGGGGGGGGTTGCAATTAAAAAAATGTTACAAGGTGTTTGCAGCGTTGACTCATACATACCTGGCACCAATACCAGCGGACAGCAGGCGAAATTGCGCCGACTGCTATAGGCCCAGTATGATACAAGTGATTTCTGTCTTGCGTGGGAACAGGTACAGTTACCTGGTATACGCTAGAGGGCACTACAGTATACAGGAGGAGTAGTGGTAGTGGTAGTGGTAGTAGTAGGAGTACAATAGTAGTAGTCTATGGCTGCGTCGTCCAACATCAAGCGAAACACAGCAACACCAGGGCCGGGCGCAGGGAGACCCAGACGCGGGGCAACACAGCGAGCGTTCCCGTGTCTTTCCCGCCTTCCCGCTCGCCGACTTTTGCTGCCGGCACTTGGAACTCTGCAAACAACAGCAGTGCTTGCTCGCATTTCTCTCACGGGACCCTCTCGCCATTTTTCCGCCGAGACCATTCTCCGATGTCGACCGGCATGTGCCACATGTGCCCCCGGCCTTGTAGGGATGCGAGGGTCTGTGGTCATACGACTACGGCCATGCATGATATCGAGTGCACCTCCCCCCCCCCCAGTACGATGCAGCTCACCCTTCATGCGACTCGCCCTATGTAACACCCCACGGTTATTCGCTTGGTGCAAGCAATGTCTGCCTGGTCGGTGAAAACCCGACGTGCTCCGTCTCGGCATCGTAGGGATGCCAGGGTCTACGGTCACACGACTACAGTCATGCATGATAATGAGTACATTCCCCCCACCCACGTCTCCCAACTTGACATATAGGGACCAAGTATAGAGGAAAGGGAATGCCGTGAGCCCCCCCCGTGTGGTTCCAGTCTTAGAGGCGGGGGAGGGGGAGACAAGACTCGCTCGTCGGCGACGACCTTAGTGGCATTCGAGCCCATCAGGTCGACATGCAGGATACATCATCCAGTCGAACCACGAGTCAACAGTCCCACATGCCCCAGCGGCTTAGGGCTTTCCACAGCTGGCTGGTCGGCCGCCGGGGATACTGAATATTGAACACGAGTACTCTATGAAGGTCAAGGAAACAGCCGCGAGCCGAGAGTACCCCTCGCCACGCCCGGGGGGGGGGGGGGGGCGGGGGCGGCGCATGCGTACCTGCGGCTTGCTCCGTTCTATAAATCTACACATGAAGTCGTATCGTTGATCAAAGTACACGTGTTTGTGGTATTTACCAGCAGTAGGCGAGTGTTGTTGTCACATCCACTCATCGCCGAAAATATAATCTGTTAGGTCATCGGTAAGGCAGCGCAGGTGGTGCCGTACGCTTCACAAAATGACAGGATTCGCTGTGGGCCCGCCAGTGACAGAAATGGATACAATCAATGCATCAGCACATCACGGCACGCCACCTCCCGAGCAATTCATCCTCGGAGAAGATGCAAGGCTTGTACGTATACGGCAGAGGTACGTGACACGTATTCAAGAATTTGGGAGTCAAGAGTTACAGGCTGAGTTTATAGTTCAAGAATTTACAGCTGTTAGTAAGCACTTTGCGCACGCCACCTCTAAATCCTACCAGGTACATACGTAATAGCCCACACATCAACGTTGGTACGACAATAAGCCGGGAGCCCTACAATTACGGGGGACCATAGTAAATAGGACCAAATATTGCTCGTTAAAATAGGTAAATATATAGGTTTTCGTGTGTACCGTAGGTCCTATTTACTATGGTCCCCCGTGACAGCCGAAATACGAGATTCACAACGGCTGTCGCGTACTGGTGTATATGTCGCCGGCTGCCACGAAAATACCCGCGACGCCAGGCCCAGGGTCTACCAGGCAGGGTCTACGTATAACGCACATACTGCTGTGGTATGTGATGCGTGTCGGAGTTGTCCTTGCATGTTCATACCAAATACCACTATGTCCCGGAATATAGATCCCATTGTCACACTAATATTCAATGAAAACGATCCTTATATGTACCAGGCAAGGACTTAGAGTGGTCCAGCGTTGAGTTTCGCAGAGGGATGCGCGACCGTTTTTCGTCAGCGCCTGCCCATCTTCTCTCATCAACGGAAAAAAGGTGCTAAAAGTCGAACATGATATTTCAGGAAAATACTCCCTCTCGATCAGGAATTTTCCAAAAAAAAACTCCTCGTTCGGTCTGATCAGCAACCTTCCCGGTCTGGAAAAATAGAGCGCTGTGGAAAAAAAAAACGATCGCATCCCGGTGCCCAATTCAACGCCCTTTACCGCAACCCCCTTACCTTTCAGCAACCCGGGCTCGCTTGCTTCGTGTCACCATCGATGGTCGATGCCGCTCTCTAATCGTCACATCCTTCCACACTTTTCTACACTGACTGCTGTCGGACAGCTTATCCACCTCCACTTGCACTCACTCCATATTCATCATCTACATTTTTCAGGGCAGATGCATCCCTCATCTTTATGATCTACATACAGCAGTAGTAGTAGCTCATCTTGCCAGGAATGAAAAAGTCACAGCTCTTTCAAGCACGGTCACACGGACGGGTGTCATAGATATGTATTATTAATAGGTGCGCGGACGAGATGCGTTGCGGAAATTGTACAATATGATGATCTATTTGATGACATATCTTTCCTGGATTCGGATCTGTATTACAGCAGCAGTAGCATAAACACAGATCCTGCACGATACCTCATACTAACGGGAGGTTGGGATTCAGATGATCTACGACCGAGTAGCAGATCGTGATCTCTCTGTTCGACGTGTGCCCTTTCCCCCCCTTGACGTCCACCAGTGAACAGGGGCCAAAAGCCAACAGCCATACAATATTGTACCACGCGGCAAAACAGAAAATACCGGCAGCGATCACGTGGGCGTTTCATCAGTTTGTCAAGTACAGCCAGCAGCAGTAGTTTGTTGTGTGCACGCAAGCGCACACTTCCTGTGCTGTATATATATATACATATTTATTTTTTCATCATCACTTTTACTTTCCAGCCCACTCGTAGGAGGTTTTACCCTCGACCATCTTCTGGACAAGCCGTGGTCACAGGTGTCGTGTCCCTTCTCCCCCCCGGTACGTGCCTTTATTTTTTGTCGCGCATAGGGTTCAGCATTCTCACTGCTCGTCGATTTTCATCGAATGTAGCCAACTCACGCTTTCGCGCTTTCCGCTCATCAATTTTTATGCAAGAAAAAGTCCCTATGAGCATGCACTCGGTGGGACTCGAACCCACGAAATTGATCTTGACAGGCACGCGGACCACCTACCAAGCCACCGGGGACGCCGGCATGGTCCCCTATATATACCCTGGGTACGTACTTCTTTTTTAAATTAAAAAACAAGAGCTGTGATGAGATCGAGGATTTCGTCCAAATTCATCTTTGCAAGCTGTGTGTCATACTATACTATTACAGGGGCCCATAGTAAATAGGACCAAATACTGTTCGTAAAAATAGGTAAATATATAGGGTTTTATGTATACCATCGGTCCTCTTAACTATGGTCCCCCGTAATAGTGATACCATGGTACTTCGAACGCGCGTACGACGGGTTTCACATGGCCCCATGGAGGGTATATATACTGACTGTTGTAGAGTTCGCATTCATTCACGAATACACCGAACACAGCATGCCTCCGCTGCTCGCTGCTGCTGCTTTGTTTGCCATCAATGGACCCAAAACTTTTGGACCAGACCGGTACCGATACTGCACACTGACTGACTACTACGGGGGCCCATAGTAAATAGGACCAAATACTGTTAGTAAAACTAGGTAAATATATAGGTTTTTCATTGTACTGTAGGTCCTACTTATATACCATGGTCCCCCGTACTTCGATATACTGAGCTACTTCTGAGTGCCGTCCTGGAGCTCTCCGAGAGTTTCATCACCTACCAAGTACGTATAATATGGACATACAAGATAAAACGATAGAGATATTGAACGACGTTTCGGGATGACGCAGAAGGACAGAGTAGGTTTAGCAATCTGGGAGAAGGGATCTTTAGGGGTGTTTTTTACTTGAAAATTGCGAAGCGCGGTCTGCACTTCGGAATCGTCGTCTGCAATTGAGAAATTTCCTGGTTCGATGCAAACCGTGACGCAGCCGCGTGTTTGGTCAGTTTTGGCCCGTTTCGGTTGCGGTTTGGTCAGGTTAGGGTTAGGGACAGGTGTTGGGTTGGGTCTTCGCCCGTAACCTTGATCCCAGCAGGAACCAAAATACCTGAACAGCCTACCAACCTAAAGATCCTTTCTCCCAGATTGCTAGGGGACCTCGAAGGACAACGTGACAGAAGGCAGGAAGGGAGAAGTGCTATTATCAAAAACAGGTAGTAATAGGACGTCAAGCCCACCGGTGTTCTAGAACAGGACTTGAGAGGACTACTATTAACAGACAGAGGACTGGAGGAGCAGTAGATTATTACATTATTATAGAGATACATAGAGCAGTACGCATTATACGTCGTAGTTCATTTTTTCCTTTTTTGTTTGTTTTCTCGTCTTTCATAGAATGTGTATGTCGTTCATGTCGTATCCTGTACGATGCCATGGCATTGCATTGCTGCTGAGAATTATCCGTAATTTCCACGATGGCATGCGGGCACGCGTGCGTACGGATGACGGCGAGCACTCGGAATGGTTTGATGTCACGCAGGGGCTGCGGCAAGGCTGTGTGCCATCACCGTTACTGTTCAACGCTCTTGACACGTCGTACTAGTACGCTTTAGCCAAGACGAAGCCATCGTAAGGGATTTGGTCCAACTCAGTGATGCTGGAGTAGTCGGAACGGAGGAGCAGGAGTCGTTGGCGTGCGTGCGAAGGGCTGTATTGGGCATGTTGTACGCCGATGACGCAGGAATTGTCTCAAAGTAGGCTGAAGGGCTCGCGAAAATGATAACAGTCATCGTGACTTGTCTTCGAAGCAGCAGGCCTCACGGTGTCGGAAAAAAAATTGGCAGGGAAAACGGTTCTACAAACACCAGACTGGACAATCCTCGCACCACCGCTCGTCCTCGAAGCAGCAGGCCAGAGGTGCAAGCAGACGGCCCAGCTCTTCTACCTAGGCGGCATTATCCACGAAAACGCTGACCTCTCGCTCGAAATCGACGAACGGATCCGTCTCATGCGAGCATGCCTCAAACGGTTCGGCCCGGAGCTGTATGATGGGACGACCGCCCCCCTTAGCGTGAAAGTCCGAATGCTGAAGGCCGAGATGATTGAGACCCTGCTGTACGGGTGTGTGACGTGGACCCTCAGAGCCGAACACTTTGCCAAGCTTCGAATGGCTCACCAAGTCCTGTTGCGAGTCATTGGCTTCCAGCGCCGACTTCGTACTGACCATACCACCCTCTCGTACGCAAAGACCCTCAAGATGACACGTTGCGAGAGCATCGAAACGACCAATCGTAAACGGCGGCTCTTCTTTGCGCGGGGCCTGGCACGGCGAAGCAAGGAGCGATTACCCAGTCGGGCAATGTTCGGGACGATGGCTGGTGGGGAGAACCCGAGACCTGGCGGACAGTTCAAGACTTGGCATAGATGCACAGTCGAAGGCCTTGGGGAGTTCCGAGCCACCGAAGGGTCAACGGAACTTGCCCCCTTGGTGTATTGATTTGAGACCGCACTGTGGTCCACTGCAGCAAAAAAGGCGGGGAAGTGGTACCGGGGGGTTCTCGAAGCAGCCGAACGGTTCATGGTGAGGTGGCACGAGGATGAGGCTGAGCTGAGTAGGCAGCGCCGCGCATCCGCCGTGGGTGATGTCCAAGGGAATGGGGGGAGGGGGGGCAACAGGAGGAGAGGCAGAAAACCCGACCAAGGGAATACGGGGAGAGAGAGGGGACAGGAGCAGTAGAAGGGAAACTGCGGTGGATGAAAGTAGGGAGGAGATGGCAGGCAGGGTAGCAAGGCACCAGGCCGACTATTAATAGGAAGTGGAACATGTCTATGCTAATCGTGTCGCCAACTGGTGCAGCTGGTTCGAACGTTGTCTTCCTTTGTCTTTTTTTTTTTTGTCCTTTCTTGCGCTGATTCTCTGCGATCTTCATTTTTTTCTTTCTCTGCCTTTCTATTGATAAGCCTTATTGAAGGAGTCGTGTGGCGTGGGTGGATGACGAGCGTGCTTTGCTTGTTTCGTATTGTCTGACGCCGAGGGGCGGGGCAAAGTTGACGAACGCAGGACGGAGACGGCAGACAGGAGAGCAAGGTGCCAGGCGAACTAGCAGGGAGAACGTGGCTATGCTATTCGTACCACAAACTGCTGCGGCTTCCTGGAGGGTGCTTTGTGCTTTGGGAGAGTGCTTTTCTTTGTGCTTCGGTTTGCCTGATATTTTCCCTTGGTTCTTAATCTTACTCTGTTTACAAGTAACGGTGTTTTTTTCTTCTCTTTCTTCCAAGCTCGTTTTTTTCAAGTGTCTGCCACATCCCCTGCGGGGGGGGCACGACATTTTGTTTCTTCTATTTTTCTTTTCTGTTCCATATAATGTCGTGTCTGTCGTATCCAGTGTGATGACATGGCATTGCATTGTCCACTAGTGTGCGTACTGTACTGCATACCAGGTACGTGGCAACGTACGTAGTGGCGTAGTTTTGTGACTACATCACTTGCAACTCTCTAGGATTGAAGAATCGGCACGGGCACTGGTTGTGTTGTGCTGGATGTTGACGGGTGTAAAATACGGTTTAATGTAAACAACTGACATGGCGTAGTTTAGTGACCACAGAGCTTGGATCTCTTTACAATCGAAGAATCGGCGCGGACACTGCTTGTGCTGGATGTCGACGGGTAGAAAGAACGGTTGAATGCGAACAACACACACACATCGTACGTACATCAAGCTATCACGTCTCTATCTGGCTATATTCGAACCGTACACCAGTAATATTAATATTGTACGCGTAATGTGGTATATTTTATATCAGAAGGAGTACTATATTATCCCGTAAAATACACCTAGTGAAATTGTCTTTGCAAACACGCACTCTTTTTGTACCGGAAATATATTATGTTTGCTCGATTGATGAGGAAGCAAACCTTAGACCTGCTGCACCTGACACTTCGTTTTTTATCCACTTGCACGGTCAGACATTCGGCAGTACAACAGCTGCTGCGTACAAGCATCTTATATGAGTATGTACCGATTTGATATTGAGCTTGAAGTCTGAGTTGCTGTACGTCCCCGGTGGCTCGGTAGGTGGTCCGCGTGCCTACCAAGATCAATTTCGTGGGTTCAAGTCTCACCGAGTGCATGCTCGTAGGGACTTTTTCTTGCATAAAAAATTGATTAGCGGAAAGCGCGAGAGCGTGAGTTAACTGTGCATTCGATGAAAATCGACGAGCAGTGGGAATGCTGAAACCTATGCGCGACAAAAATAAAGGCATGTGCCGGGGGGGAGAAGGGACGACACCTGTGACCACGGCTTGTCCAGAAGATCGCTGAGGGTAAAACCTCCTACGAGATAGGCTGGAAAGTAAAAGTGATGATTAAAATATATATACATATATACAAAAGCTATCACAGCGAGCGGTAAAAAAACACCACCAGACCCATAAAAAAACGCGTGGACCACCCCCGAGGCGGCGGAGCCGGCAGGAAATATATCAAAACGCCGGAAGTAAATATATCCCTACGAGTAGGCAGGAGTAAGTTGGTCTCGTTGTCTCGTTGAATGAAGCAATTGAAACTTTGACTCGAAATTGAACGAAATCGGCAACAAGAAGGTTCCAAAAGCCAAAAAAAAGCAAATGCCACAATTGACACACGCACGACCACGTGACACTAACTGCTGCTGCTGTGTACCAGGTATTAATAGTAATAGTTGAATCGAGCAAATTGCAATGCAGACAGAGCGGTACGTACCTGTCATGTGAGAACAACAACATATGGGATGGATATGTACGGAGATGAACTCTTGCCATCACGGAAGCGTTGGGTTGGAATGAGGCCTCCGGTGCATGCTGGGGACTCTCATCCCGGACTATCACCTCACCCTCAGCCCTCCTGCGAGGATCGGGCTACGATTGATTATAGATGCCCGTTTGGAAGGGTAACAACCTGGGTGTAAATGGCATACTGTAAGTAAATGTTATTTCTGGCAATGGCACTTGGTGCTCGTGTTTAGTATGATACTGCTGTATTCCAGCTGGGAGGGTGGGTGGGATGGTCCGCTTTTGTACTCCGCTTTCCACCTACCAGGTACCATATGTACGAGCAACATATTGATACGTGCGTAGCACTAACATTAATAGTAGACTTTCCACGGCTTTTCTCCAAGCAGACTACTGCTGTACGCACGGGGCTGGGCATGGACTCTTACATCTACTTTGTTGTTCCAATACTTACACCTCTCTCGCAAGCCGCATTTGGTTCCAAATACTGGGCACCTAGACTAACGTGGCACCGGGTATCATATCACACTGAGTACTATTGTTGTATATATACGAGTATAGGAGGTGAATTTCGTGCCGGTACCGGGAGCAGGGTTTACACGCTGTGAGCCCGAATCTTCACGCACACGGGTGTTTAGACTCAAAAATCGCGTAGCCGCGTTTATGGTCAGTTTTGGTTCGTTTTTGCTGGGGTTTGGGGTCAGGGTTAGGGATAGGGTTAGGTGTTGGGTTTAGTCTTCGCCCGTGCCTACCTTGATCCCAACACGAACAAAAACACGAACAGCCTTCCTAACCAACCTAAATATCAGGGTTCACAGATTGTAAGAGGACTCTGCTCCGTACCGGTGCTCGTGAGCAAAAAAGGTATCAGGTACGTACAGAAAGAAGTAAATGGATACCACACCATGATACACTCACTGCGGCTGTTCAGACACGTATGTATGAAGTACGTATGGTACGTACAACTGCGAAGCGGTTTGACCCCACGTCTTTGATTTGACGCGTACCTGCATTATACACTCTGCAGCTCTGGTACATACTCAGGACGTACGTACTATTGATATTACTTGGTCCGGAAATAAAGAGATGGTTTATGCAAAAATATATAGATAAAGGTTCCTTACATTTCCGGACAGAGTGGAACTGATGTTGTACGTACTGGTGGTAGGTATTAATACTCTATCCTCGTCTTTTTTTTGCTCTTGCCTTCTTTCCCGTTTCGTCCCTCTTTGTGTCTGTCTGTATCTTCCTTTTTGCTTTTTGCCATCTGCTTTTTCTTTGGGCTTTGCTTCGTTGTCTTCCTTTTCGTTTTTTTGTCCGATAGTTTCTTTTCGCTCACCTGTGTTCTTAGTAGCGGATTAACTATTTGTTTTCTGGTTTTCATCTCTGTTCTACACCCCTCGCGCAGCTTGCGAACCTGCAATCTGCGAAAATCTGCGCATTTTCTTGTGTGTTCCCTTTCTTGCTTCCTTGCTTTCTTGGTTGAATTGAACTTTTCTTCTCTTTTGATTTTTGATCTTTGATCTTTTCGATTTTTCAACGTCGGGTTGTTTTTTTCATTCTGTCTATTTCTTCTGGGTACATATGCGGTCTTCTTGGTTTCTGTGGCGACTTGTACTACAGCGTATCGCATGTACCTCAAGCGTACGTGCGTGGACCTATATACCTCACTTCTCTATGTATTATATTTCTGTCTGAGGTGTAGACGTGCTTCAGTTATCATGAGTAGTATTCTTTGCTTGTTAGTATTTTTTTCCCGAGGTGTTATTCCACTCCGGACAGAGTGAGTTATTGGAGCCTGTCCTGCGACCATGCACGGACTGCATTGACAATTTGTATTGTGGCGACGAGTTACTGTGAGAACAAAAACGACAATATTCAGCGTCAGCCAAGCCGGTACTACTCGTGCATCTGGTGTACCTGGTATTATAGAAGTGAACATGTACAAGTCGCCGAGGAGGTAACAAAAGCAAAGCGGACTACCATCACTCCTGAACACTCGTACGGCACTGCACAGCAGTAGAACAAAAGCCGCCTGCCGCCGTATCACCATCTCTCACTAATTGCAGTACACCCAACATCCAACACACATGTACGAAGTATGGGAGCAGTGCATCTAATGCTGCTGCTGTATTATATAAGAGTATCTGGCTTGTGTTGTGTTCTCGTACCCGGTACGTTGGCATTTCACTTGCTTCTGCTTAGGGCCCTTATTAACGAGCAAGTTTTTTTTTATGGGAATTGAGTATATAAAAATGAACTCGATTTGATTCGAACATAATTTCGTGAAGAGTATGACCATGGGCTTTATCGAGGATGGAGGAATAGCGTATTCTGCTGCGAAAATCGAATAACGCGCAAGGATCAACCCGTGGGCAACCGACGAGGCGAGGGACGGTCCTCGTCCCCCCGGGGGCTCGGCCGGGGCACCGCGGCCAGCGGTCGACAATTTCTGCCCGCACCGCCGAATATGCCATCGCTCTTGGGATGTCTTGGGTGGCTGGCGGAGCCCCGAAGCTCAGGCAGGCAGCAGCGATGGGGATACAGCGATCGAACTTCTGGGCGATTTCGTAACTTTGTCGGTGCTCGTGTGGTTCGCGAGGCAAAGAGGGATGCAAAACTGGGTTCGCGACGGCCTTGTAATTATTTGAGGTGCTGCGGGTGGTCTACTCTGTGTCAAGGGCCGTCGGACTTCGCGCTGCGGCTGCTCCGGTGGCCCTGCCTCTCGGGAATGGTGGATCTCGCCTCTGAAGCAGTCAACGACACGGCCGAAGTTTACGTGGCTTGCTTCAGTTTCAGGAACATGCCACGTCGAGTTGCACAAACTCCCCAAATTGAATCACCTACGAAGAGCAAAAGAAGCTCCCAAAAGGCTTCTGTTCTTGTTGAATTCGTGTCTTCGTTTCTTCGTTTTTTTCGAATTTCAAGTCAACGCGCCTGCTTGGTGATTCAGTTTTCGACTAATCAGATGCACAAATCAAACCAAACAAAAAATTTATTCGTTAATACAGGCCCTTTTACCCATTTATTTGCGATTATTTTTGTTTAATTCTTCTCTGTCACACAGTAGACAGACAGCCTATGACCACAGATAATTAGTTTCTCTCGTAGGATAAAGCAGAAAGGAATAAGGAAAGACTCTCGCTGCTGTAGTGCTGTACAGTTCACCGGGATGCATAGTCCCCTTTTTCCTTCTCGTATCTTTCCCCTTGCATGTCCCTTTTGGCTCATGCTCGGGGTAAGTATGTATGTGTCTGAGCTTTGGCTTCCCATTTTATTTATTTATTTGGGATTCTTCCCCTTTTCTTTTTCTTTTTCTTGTTCTTTTTGGGTTTGGTTTATTCGTTGCTTCTCTTTCTTTATGGTGTATTTTGGTTGCTGGCGTATGTATGTATGTTGTGTCGGCCGCACCTAGTGCGAAGGCATGGTATTACGTAGGCTATTAATGCATCACGGTGTGTTATCTCTGTGTCGTAGTCTGTGACCACAGAGCTCGTATCTTTCTAGGGTGAAGAATCAGCACGGACACTGGGCTTGCTGGATGTCGACGAGTAGAAGAACGGTTTAATGTGAAGAACACACACACACACAGTTGGGTATAAATATCTTACACGAAAGATAACACACCCACCCGCTGGAAAGCATTTCCGAGCAGACTCTCTCCAGCACCAGGGGCAAAGATGTCAGGAGAGAGACATGTCAAGCAACGCAAAACATGCGCCGTCAAGGGCATAGGGCCGACTGTTCCACACTAAAACGTGGAAAGTGCGCGTCAGTCAAGGCAAGTCAAGGCAAAGTTGCTTTCTGTCTGTCAAGGGGAGACAGCTCTTGTCCAGGGGGGGACACGCGACGCAAATACCACCAGGTACCTATTAATAGTATAAATGTATAAATAGAGCAGTACGTATACTACTGCTGTATATTATACCTGGTATCACGGCTGTACGTACAGATCAGATTGCTTGTGTTATACGACCGTGGTGGCACCAGGTACCTATTTATACTGTTTCCGTACGTACGTATAACCATGCGTGCTTGTCACTCCCTGAACTGAACTTGAATTTTCCTCCACCACATCACAAACGATCGAAAACAACACAAACGGGACACGACTGCAGAGGGAACAAGCATCCAAAACACGCCTGTGGCGGTTGTCGCCCACGACGCTACGAAGCGAGAGGCGTCGCAACGTGCCGTACCCCCTACGTGCCACCTCTGCTGCTGCTATCGTTGCCGGCGACATACATACACGACGATGTAACGAAGCTAGAGGGGGTACAATGCTGCTGCTATGCTGCAGCAGCACTGCCATGATGGCATTGTTACGCATCATGCATCGCGAAGCACGAGAAAAAGGACGAAGAATTCGGGATGATCACGCGCCAAAAACGGTCCGGTCATCGTACCGCAATCCCCGCGCGTCGGCGAAAAACACAACACCAAAAACAAAAACCGCTCGTCCCATCGCATGGTGAATGTATGGAAAATGAGTGAATAAAAAGTGACACATGAGCAACGGCCGTAAAATGATGAAAGACGAGTCGATATCTGTGTAGTTCCTGTCAACACACGCGCGCGTGGACACACAAGAGCAAACCCAAGCCCACCTTGCTCGTGCGGACGAAGTTGGTGCAGAAGCTGTATTCCTGCTCCTTGTTGAGGAGGATCGTCCTGTGCGGGCGGTCTCGCACGTCGCCTCGGTCGGGCCACCCCGGAGGGTTGGAGGGAGGTTTGTTTGTGTCGTTCTTTTCCCTTCTCACGCCCCCCTTTCCTCTCCCTCTCGCTCCTCCTCTCCTGTCTTCTTCTTCATCCCTAGCAGCTTAGTCCTGGCTTCCATTCCCCCTACACCCCTCCCGCCGCCGCCACCGACATCACCCCCTCCTCCTCCTGTTCCTGCTGCTCCTCCAGAGCCACTGCCTGGAGCCTGGCCCTCTCCTCGGCCCCCTTTGTGAAGTGCAATCCAGGGGCTACTGTCAACCATCTCGGGATTGTAGGACGCCCTATAGCCCAGTGTGTATCTCCCCCTCTGTCCAACGACTCCGTCTGTACGCCACCAACTGGACAGCAACCAACCCCAGAGCTGCTTGTGGGTCGCGGAGGCGAAGCTGGTCAAGCGCGGACGGAAGCAGGCTCCAGATCTCCGAGCGTATGTTACAAGACAGGAGAGGGGGAAACCCTTCAAGCAGTTGCGTCTATTCTATCAGGCTTTTTCTCTCCGATCAGATTGGCCGCCGTTCCTCAACCCGTCCCTGCACTGGCCGTGCAGGGTGCAAATCTCCCTAGCACGTCCACACGGTCGCATCTATGGCCGAAGGGGGAGAGGAGAATCCCTCACGGGTGAGGCAGGCTACCAGTACTCTTGGGACGCCGTGCCTCTCACAAAACTCGCCGTCTCTACCGCCTGGTAATTTCCGCGTTTCCGCTTGGCTCTTGTTTGGCTCCTAGAGAAAGAGAGGTTTCAGTTCGATAAAATTGCGGACCTTCATCGGGGACTGGGGGTTTCGCCTTCAAACTCAACCCCCATCGAATCCTGGTCTACTAGTCATTCTCGAATGAATCAGCCGAATAGCCCGCACGCATGCGGCAGGCTTTATGGCTCACACATACACAACATACAACATCATTACCAATTTTGCACCATGCATGTGCCCATCACATACATATATATATACATACATCGACTTCCTCGATTTTTCAGTGCGAATGCATACATTCTGCTGACGGTGCTGTGAGCATCAATGCGTGGGCTCGATCGGCGGGCAAGCTGCTGTAAATTGCCACCGGTATAATTTAGTGCATCACACTTAACTTTTAAAATTTCCTGCTGTGTAAATAAAAAATAATACATACATGGCCGTAGATAATTTAAAATTGCCTGACAGCATCCAGGGGAACGACTGGCGGCCTCTATCTTTGACAAGGAATAACATGTACTATACGCGCATTCGGTTTATTGATACGCGCGTTCGGTTTATCACAACACTAAGTATTTGTAAAATTCGGTAAAAATAAATGGAGTATAAACGAGACGTATTACTTACGCAGCTTGCAAAGTTGAGAGTATCAACTATTTAATTAATCAGTCGAACTCACAGCTGACGTATTTTATAAGAAACTAAGAAAGCACGTCAGCTGTGAGTTCAACCGATCGGCAGATCGGTCGATACTCAACTTTGCAAGCTGCGAGAACCGCGCGCGTTTTCCATTATTTCCCTCGCGATTGACTACTGGCCAGAGACTCCCCTGGATGCCACCAGGGTCGACGAGACGATAATACTTACAGCTGGTTCGATTTCCAATTGATTTCGGCCAGTACCATTTCGCGCACTGAAACAGCAGATCGACACGTGAGGGCCGGGGTACACAAGACAGTCGAAAGTTGGTTTACAGCAGGTTCACACGTGACATACACACCAAGACACCGGAAATTTTTCAAAATTTATAAAAAAAATAGTTATAATATTAGGGTTTTAGCCAAAATCAGGTATACCTGGCTACTTTTGGGCCAAAATCAGTTGTATTCTAAAAACAAGTAAGTACAAAACACACCCAGCCCTGCTATATTGGCCAGGCTGACATCGTATCGTAACTGATTTTGGCTCGAAAAAGCCGAGGTATACCTGATTTTTTCTACACTCTGTCTAGCTTTCAACTGATTTTTGCCAACTTTGAACCAATCAGAGAGGCCATACGTACACTATGTTTTGTCTCCGTATGTATGCGTCTGCCCTCCCTCGTGTTAAGATATGGTCTTGAATGAGATTGAAAGCCCGGTAACTACCTGGGTTCAGTCACTGGGAACGTATCGACGGCGGTTCGGCTTCTCCTGACCGCCCGCCACCAGCATTGTCAGGAGAAAAAACCTTGATTTCACAAGATGCTCGCGTCCCAGGCTCGCTCAGTACTCCGTTCCCGCCCCGCGCGTTACTCCGTACTTCGGACCGACGCAGCGACTCAGCTCCACAGCCTTTTCCGGGGAGCCCTCGGGCGCCTTCCCCGACGTCGGGAGCCCGCGCCTCAAACGCCGCTCCCCTCAACCTGGGCACGAGAGCAGGCGCGATTAACGCCTCTCTCCCAAACCACGCACCGCGCAACACGACGGGTGTCGCGCCGGCGCGTCGTTTTTTTCAGTGAGGGTGTCCCCCTCCTACACCTCCCGGCCCCTCGCGTGGGCAACATCACGGTCAGGGTCAGCAACACAGACAAGGTGATGGCTACAACACACACGCGGCACGAGGACACCAGCAGTCTCACCCCGGCCATCATGGTGGTTCGACCGCCCCTGCCTCTTCCGCCCCGGCTCCCGTCTCGGGGGTTCGCTACGGCGCCTCGCATACCTCGGGCGGAAACCCGAATGGACGCCAGCCAGGCACCTTCCGCGCCGGTAACTGACAGGTCGACGGCAGTTCGGCTTCTCCTGACCGCCCGCCACCAGCATTGTCAGGAGAAAAAACCTTGATTTCACAAGATGCTCGCGTCCCAGGCTCGCTCAGTACTCCGCTCCCGCCCCGCGCGTTACTCCGTACTTCGGACCGACGCAGCGACTCAGCTCCACAGCTTTTTCCGGGGAGCCCTCGGGCGCCTTCCCCGACGTCGGGAGCCCGCGCCTCAAACGCCGCTCCCCTCAACCTGGGCACGAGAGCAGGCGCGATTAACGCCTCTCTCCCAAACCACGCACCGCGCAACATGACGGGTGTCGCGCCGTCGCGTCGTCGTTTTTTTTCAGCGAGGGTGTCCCCCTCCTACACCTCCCGGCCATGCGGTGGCGGTCGGTTTGAGGTGCGGGAAGGCAAACACCGAAACCCCGAGATCTCGGTTGAAGCTCGACTCGGCGTTTCCTCGCAACAACGGTGGCCGCTCCACCCTTTTTCCTATTAAGGAGGAGTCGACAAGATTAGCTACCTCGTCCCCCTTCCCCACCAGGTCTACAGGACGGAAGCTCTCTCCGGTGGACCCTTTGTTGCCCCCCACCCGAGCACCGTTCTTGAAGACGTCTACAGGATCTGCAGGCCCTCTTTCGTCTTCGCGCACGCCACTCCACGTGCGCAGCGCTCCTTCGGCTCCAGTGGAACAGGAAAAACCTGGCACTGTCCGTCGAGCCAGTGGTGACTCCACGGCCTCCGGTCAGATCAACCGGACAGCATACCCGTTAAATTCGGAAGAATCGCAGCTCTCGTCAAGCAGAACGGGCTCAGAGCCCCCTGCCCCCTTTGGTCCAGGACAGAGATCATCGGGCGCAGCAAGAGAGCCTTCTGGCAATTTTTTGCCTACGGGCAATGGTGACACAGAGCCAGTATACGTGGAACCGGACTCGCCTCGTGCACCAGGGGCTCAGTGTTCTCAGAGAAGAACATTCCCCCCCCCACACGCCGCAACTGCGGCCACCGACGACTCGGCACCGTCGGTTTTTGACCCTACTCTCGAGTATACAACGGAGCGGGTGGTACTGTTCTAGCAGCCCCCCTCTTATTTTTCGCAGTGGTCTCCCTCGTCTTTTGTCGTCGACGATGCATCATATTCCTGCGCGGAGCAGTACATGATGGCTGAAAAGGCTCGCCTTTTCCAGGACCACGGCTCAACGGAGCGGATTATGACCTCGCCAGACCCACGCGAGCACAAACGCCTCGGTCGAGGCGTGCATAACTTCGACTGCGCTATCTGGGACCGTGTTCGGGAAGACGCCGTCCTTGCTGGTAATTTTGCCAAATTCTCGCAGAACCCGTTCATGAAGCAGCACCTATTGAGCACTGGCACCAAAATTTTGGCTGAAGCCAGCCCTTTTGATGCCGTGTGGAGCATCGGTTTGCGGGCAGACGACCCCGAAGCTCACGATCCCTCTCGGTGGCGTGGAAAAAATTTGCTCGGTAAAGCTCTTTCCGCCGTTCGCGACACCCTCCGATCAAGTGAGGCCGGGTTGGCACACCCCGCCTCCTCTCACCAATTCTGCACCCCAACCAGACCTGACAGAATTCATGAGATTACACCAGCGCCGCCCCGCCCTTTGGCCGTGGCCCGCGCTTGCCCAGGTCCTCCTTTGGAGTTTTCGACCTATTTTTCTGACGCACCGGCTGATCACAGCCCGGAGATTTTGGCTGTCGCACCTAGTGTCGACCCCTCCCTCGCGCTGCCAGAACACGGCCCCTGCCTCGTCGGGGGCACCATTACCCTCGATGACGCCTCTTTTACAACGAAAATCGCGATTCACAGCGGAGCTGGCGTTCTTGCACCTTTTGGTTGCGTGGCGCTTCTCGACACTGGCTCCCCGCAGACTTTCATCCGACGAGATGTTTTGGATCGCATGCACTCGGTTGGTGCGGCCTCCCTCGCGTGCGAGCAGAAAGGCGCCCCTCGTTCTTGGGGGGGTTTTGGCGAATCGGCCCCTCTGAAGACTTCGACGAGTGTGCGCCTGAGCGTCCAATTTTTTCGAGAAAATGAGCCTACTTGCTCCCTCGCAGTTTGGGCCTGCGTGGTCCCCCCCTCGGTGATGCAGCATGCTGTACTATTGGGACGTGACAGCTGGATGCGCTTTAATAGCCGCTCCTACCGCTCTCTGCCACCTCGGCCGTCTGATCACCGCGTTTTTGGCGAGCTGGAGTTAGTTCACCACGCCCCGACAGGCATGTCCGTGTACGCCATCGACTCCGCCGCTTCGGCTGGAGGCTTCCATCTACGCTACGAGGGCGCAGCAGGCGTCACCCTGTCAGACGATCCCCAGCTGCTTGCTGTTAATTTGGTTCGAAGCGATGGCTCCCCGGCCCTCACTGGACACTACTTGGTCGACATGATGCCCCAGCCCGACCTACCCTCGGTCGAGGAGCACTTCGTCTCCTCTGGACGACAGGTTCTTCGCCTCGTTGGAGTGACGGCTCTCGAGCCGGGGGATGTCCTCGGCGTCGCCCACGCCCCACTGCTGAGCGTTCTGCTGGACGTTTTGCAGCAGGACAACCGAGCCCCCAGCCCTCCCTCCAGACTAGGTGAGGTGTGTCCGGTTTCAGCAGTTACTCCCCCCCCCCCCCCCTCGCAGCTCCAGCCTCGCCCCCGCCTGCACTGCTTGAGCGTTTGACCTCAGAACAGCGCGCTTCGTTCCTGCGCGTCTGGGCACGCTTGCCGACACATCTGCGGGAGGTGGCTTTTGATCTCCACGGCACAGGCTGGACCCCTGCCGTCATTGAACAGCTGGGGGACGTTCTCTGCGAATTTCCTGACGTTTTCTCGAAGTCCAAGTCGGATTTTGGTTCCTGCTCGTTGATGCCTTTCGTGATCTCGGTCCCGGAAGGAAGCGCTCCTGTCACGTCCAGGCCGCACCGCATCAACCCCATCCTGGCCAAGGAAGTGGAGGCCACCTTGGATCAGTACCTAGCGGCTGGTCTGATCCAGCACTCGACTTCTCCGTACTCGAGCCCGCTGGTGGTCATCCCGAAGAAGTCTGGAGGCGTTCGGATCACCGTGAACTACAAAAAACTCAACCAGATCAGCAAACTCAGCCAGCTGCCTATCCCTCGCGTGGACCAAGTCCTCGACTCCCTGGGGAAGGGACGGGTGTTTTCCCTCTTCGATTTGGTCTCCTCGTTTCACCAGATTACCGCGCACAAGGACACCGTCCCTCTTACGGCGTTCTGCACCCCCACGGGCCTTTACGAGTGGCTCGTCACGCCCCAAGGCAGCAGTGCTTCGCCCGGCTGGTTCGTCAAAGTGATTAACGAAGTCATTAAAGGCCTGGCACAGGTGGCGGCGTACCTTGATGATGTGATCGTTTTCGACTCTGACCCGACGGCCCACGTCAAGACGATACGAGCCCTCTTCGAACGCCTGCGCAAACACAACTTCAAGCTCTCCCCCTCGAAGGCTCGCCTCGGCGCCACGGACGCAAATTTTCTGGGCCACTCTATTTCGCGCCCGGGGTATAAGCCCTAATGCGGACAAAGTTTCGGCCTTGCTGAAAATGCCCATGCCCAAGAACCTCAAGCTGGTCCGCGCCCTGATGGGGGCGGCGTAGGATATTATCGCAAATTCCTGCCCGACCTGTCTAAACGGATACGTCCTCTCACCGCCCTTCTCCGGAAGGGGGTCAAGTATGTCTTCACGCCGGCTATGGAAGTTATCGTCCGCCAGATCCTCGCGGCCCCACCGATTTTGGTCTTCCCTGACTGGGATGCCGTAGCCGACGGCTCCCGCCCCTTCCACGTGTACTGCGACGCCTGCATCGACGGTTTCGGTGCCGCGCTCGAACAAGAACAACCGGACGGCTCGGTACGGCCCATTGCTTATATCAGCCGCGCTACTCTCGATTCCGAAAGGCACTAGACACCGTTGGACCTGGAAGCTGGCAGCATTGTCTGGGCTATCAAACGACTCCGAGGTTACCTGTGGGGCACGAAGTTTCGAATATTTTCGGATCACAAAGCACTTGAGAGTATCGCCAAAGTAGGGGACCACAACGCGCGAGTCCAGCGGTGGCTCGAGTTCCTCACCGCGTTCGACCACACCCTCGAGTACCGCAAGGGCAGCGCCAACGGAAATGCTGACTTCCTCTCCCGCTTGCAAGAGCCCGCCACAGAACACGACCGCAGTGGGTCTAGCTGCCTCAACCCCGTCGAGGACGGTGGTATCTTCCTCATCCGAGCCTGCGGGCTTCACACTCGCTCTTCGCCGACCCCTGGTGTCGGTTTGGGTGGGCTGGTGTCCCGCAGTGAAAGTGCCGTCTTGGGTGGGCTACCTCTCGCCCCTTCGGATTTTCGCGATTTTCGCACACACGGGTCACGTATGAGGATTGACGACCTCTCTGCTCCTTCGGGGAGATTCGTCGCTCGTGTATCTGCCTCCGTCGCCACCGTCGACCGCCGTCCTGGCTTGGGGGATTTTTCACCCCCCGCCACCGCCGCTTTCGCTTCGGTTTTTTTGTCGTACCCTCCGGGGGCGACCAGGGCTCTGCAGAAGCCCCCGCTGCAGCGACGTTTGTCGCCCAGCGTGCTCCTTCCCCGACGAGCACTTTACAGGTCGAAGATTCCGCCGTGAGCACTGCTCCGGCCGCGTCTTCCCTCTCAGGCCAGGGCTCTGCAAAAGCCCCCGCTGCAGCGACGATTGTCGCCCAGCGCGCTCCTCCCCCGACGAGCACTTTACAGGTCGGAGATTCCGTCGTGAGCACTGCTCCGGCCGCGTCTTCCCTCTCAGGCCAGGGCTCTGCAAAAGCCCCCGCTGCAGCGACGATTGTCGCCCAGCGCGCTCCTCCCCCGACGAGCACTTTACAGGGAAAAGATTCCGTCGTGAGCACTGCTCCGGCCGCGTCTTCCCTTTCAGGCCAGGGCTCCGCAGAAGCCCCCGATGCAGCGACGATTGTCGCCCAGCATGCTCCTCCCCCGACGAGCACTTTACAGGGAAAAGATTCCGCCGTGATCACTGATCCGGCCGCGTCTACCCCATCGCCGCCTGGCAACCCGGCGCCTCCGAACGTCTTGCCGTCTTCAGGCCGCATCTCATCGCGGACGCGCCGACGAACAGCCGCCGCCGCTGGCGCCGTGCCGCATGCTGTTGATTATGGCTTCGGGCCCGGCGGGACCCCTAGACCATCAGCCCGGCGCGCTACCACACCCCGCTGCGAGCCCCACGGCCACGACCGCCCGCACCCGTCGTTTTGGCCCCGACTCCTGCCGCCTCGTCCGTCCCGACGGTACCCATCCCATCCGGCCGCGACCGACCGCACCGAGCCCGTGGGAACTCCTCTTTTACAACTTCCGCCGCCAACTGACGCACCTCCCGTCACCTCGACCGACTTGGACGCACTCGGCGCAGCTGCCGAGTTTCAGTTCGGTGATTCCGCAGCGCGCTATTCGCACGCCGACTGGGCTCGGGGATAACAGGCTGAGCCCGCGTGCAATGCCGCCATGCGCTACATAGCCCTTGGCCGACCGGAAGTTTTGCCAGACGACTTTTTATCAGGTTTCCCCTCCCACCAGCGCCCTCCCCTTTCGGAAGTTCAAGAGCTGGCCGCCAAAGGCCGCTTGCACACCACTGACGCGGGCATCGTTCTACTTGTCCGACAGCCGTCTCCCCCTCCTGCGTTGGATACGCCACGCCCGGTGGGCCGTACGGCCTGCTTATTGAACGACGAGCCTATTCGCATTTATGTTCCGCTGCTCATGCGCCCCTGGGTCATGCAGGCTTGCCATTCTACGGCTTCCTGCCACCTAGGAACCGCGCGCACCCTATGTATGCTCGAACGTTTCTACTGGTGGATCGGCATGAGCATCTGCACCCGGTGGTGGCTACGCAACTGCTTAAAGTGCCAGGCACGGAAAACGTCGCGGCAGACGGTCCGGTGGCCCTCCATCACGTTGCCCTTGCCAGAAGGGCCCGGCATCGCCGTCAGCATCGACTACTTCGGCCCCCTCCCGGTGACGCCTCGAGGTAATACCTACATCTTGCTTTTCACTGATCGTTTCAGCCGCCGAGCTGACATGTACGCCGTCACAGCGGCAGAGTTCACCGCTGAGGGCACGGCTAACATTCTCATCAACCGGTATATCCCTCTTTGGGGGTGCCCGCGCAGCATCCTCTCGGACAACGGCCTCCAGTTCTGCTCCAAGCTTTCGCACGAGGTATATCAGCTTCTCGGGGTTCGAAAAATTGCCACCAGCTCCTACCACCCAAACGGCAACGGTGGGGTGGAACGTGTAAACCACACGATGGCCCAGATGTTGGCAATGGTCGTCAACGAGCTCCAAAACAACTGGGATGAACAGCTCCCTCACGTCGAATTTGCGTACAACAATTCCGTCAGTGCCGCCACGGGTCTGGCTCCCAACGAGGTACATATGGGTCGGCTCCCACGCCTCCCACTCACGATTTTCGAACGTGCAGAAGTCGCCGGCCACCAGAGCTTGGCCCGCGACCATCTCGCCTACTGCGACTTAGCGACGGACCGCCAGCAGCGCGCGTACGACACCGTTCGAGAACACCACGCCCTCACTGTCGCTCGCGTGAACCGCCGCAACTCCGCCCTCTCCAACGCTTAGTCCGGTCCCCAAATTTGACGTTGGTGGTTGGGTGTGGGTGTACAATACGGCGGCCACCATCCGCCAGGGCGCGAAACCAGACACGGACGCCAAGGTCCTCAGGGCCAAACTCTCCCTCAACTGGACGGGCCCCTACAAAGTTCTCGCAGTTGGCCCCTGCTCCTCTGCAGACACCCCGGATGGATCTCCTCTCGGAGCAAAGCTCCTGTATTTGGATCTTCCTTCCGATATGCCCGGCGCCGAGGCTTGCCGGCGCGTATCAGTTCAACGCTGCAAGCCCTGTGCCAACCCCCACGACCGTGGCGACATGCCGAAGTATCTGCCGACGGGGTTGACGCAATACGTGCTCAACAATTTCTCCAAGAAATCCCCTCCGTACCACGTCACCGAGGACGATGTTTCGACCCCTCTTGAACGACTCGAAGTGGAAAAGATTACTGGACATCAATCGGTTAGAGGTCGAGGTGGCGTCATCGCGGTGATGTACGAGACGCACTGGAAGGGACTTTCCCCTCCCTCCTGGGAACGGGAAATGGACCTTCAGCTTTCTCGCCACGCAATTTTGCGCTACTGGGCCGGCACTCCGAACCAACACCGCCAAACCAACCGCCTGTATCGCCGAATGAGAATTGGCGCGGCACAACGGGAGCTTTCCCGGAGCAACGGCGAGTGGTTTCTAGCACCCGGCTATGGTTGCGTATCGCACGCCGATTGGCTCCGCCGATACAGCAACACTGTACTTCCGAACGGGGCCCACTTTTGGTACAAGGGCGACGACGGTCTGTGGTGGCTCGGGAAAATCAGCGCAACTACACCGACGGATGGAGAATATTTTGTTCGATTTTTGGACGACCCGGGACCAATCAAGCTTCCTCTTTCTCCGGCGCGCTACACGACTTCGACGAGAGCTGTACGAGGTTCTTGGTGTCTGCAAATTCACTTGGCTAGCGCGTTTACACGGGGAGTCCAGCGTAACGTAGATGAATCTCGAGGTGCCGCCGTGGATAGCTGAATTTCGCGTCTTGACTGCACTCGTTATTTAGTTATTTTTTGTCGTCTTCCTGGGCCTTGGGGGATGAGTTTTTGTCTGCCCGATATGTTTTCTGGTGTGTGTGTGTGTTTTTTTTTTTTTTTTTGTGTGTGTGTGTGTGTGTGTGTGTGTTTTTTTTAACTGGGTTGGGGATGTGTTTTTGCGTATTCTGTCCTGCCCCCCCCCCGCCCGGTGTTGGGACGCGCTTCCAGAGTGGTGGACTGGGTATAGGTGGTTCTTGTCGTCCTCCGTGTTATTTTTATTTTTGTTCCCGTACGCACTTTTCGCTTTTCCGCATCTTCCTCGCCCCCCCCCGTGCGGGTGGTATGGCGATGGCTTTCATCGACGATTTCTTCCTGCCCCTTAAGGCTAGGTCTTCCCTTTATTTTTTTTTACGTACTTTGCCGGCTTCGTTGCCTCGCCGTTCAGAGGTGTGGGAGTGGATTTTGAGGAGCCGCATCTTCGACTCATGTTCTAGTTCGTGGAATCGGGGTTTCCACGAATTTCCCATAATTCTGCATATACGGCTCATCAGAGTGGGCTAGTGTTAAGATATGGTCTTGTATGAGATTGAAAGCCCGGTAACTACCTGGGTTCAGTCACTGGGAACGTATTTGTAGTACTTGGAAGGCGTATCTTAGATGGAAAACCAGGGGTTTTCCAGAGGAGCACGAGCTTGGTCTCAGTCTCCGCGTGCACGAAAGGAATAAAACTGCGCTTCTTCTATAGCTAAGCCTCATAACACAAACAACACATGTGAGTGCAACGTTTACCGACTTAAAAGGCAGACCTGTCCAGGGATACAAAGTGTCCCGCAACCCTTGATCTTAACACTCGGTTGAAATTCTTCTGTATCGACGTATTAACTCTGTTACAGCAGTACTCGTATGTCGTACGTAAAAGTACGTATATACAATGAACGTACATGCGTACTATTAATAGCTAATGCGTATACCCTGGTTTCACTTTTTCTCCTTTGGGGTGTGCGATGTGCTTCAGTAGTTAGTTGTTGTGTGTACTCTGTTGTTTTCTATGCTCACAGCACACAGCAGTCTTTTTACAGCACCATGGCCACACACGACATTTATTTCGTCTGCACCATCCCGCGTCGAAGTGGTCTCAGGTTTGGTACGGCAAGATAATTTCCGAGCAGGCGGTTCCGCGAGGACGGTCTGGAAGCTTTAGCTGTCAACGGGGGGGGGGCGCCAGAGTAATACTCTTGGCGCTCCCGCCGTGGCGAAACAAACGAAGCATATTAATAGTGACTCTTTGCAGGTCCAAGTGGAGCCCGTGGTACCTACACCGTGAAGAAAACAAAACGATTCAGATTTTGGAAGCCATGTGGCACGCTTAATGCTTCAGGCGCATTCTTTTTTACCGGATTGTCATGGACATCACACCGCTCGTGGCGCGCGTTTTTTACTTGGTTTTAGTATGTACAAGTACCTGATTTTTGGCTCAAACGGATCAGGTATACCTGATTTTGGCATTTATTTGCCGATAATAATAATAATAATAGTTCGGTTTATCACAAACAAACTTATACTTGTAAAATTCGGTAAAAATGGAACATAGACGAGACATATTACGCAGCTTGTGTTATAAGGATTACCCTGGGCTGGGTAATCGATCGATCTTTTACCCCGATCCGATGCGATAGCTCAGTAGGTTATACCATCACATTTGGCGGCAGGACACGGGTTCGAACCTCACTTCGAACGTTTCTTTTACAGAAACGCTTGCGCGTGCCTAAAAAAAAAAAAAAAAAAAAAAAACACATCTTCCTGGTTCCCCAGGTAATGAACGAAGCGGGTAGGTCAGCGTACAGACGTATACGGTTCCGACGCCCCAAAGATCCCGCCGTTCAGAGGGGGGGGTGTTATAAGGATTACCCTGGGCTGGGTAATCAATCGATCTTTCACCCCGATAGCTCCAGTAGGTTGTACCATCACACTTGCAAAGTTGAGTACAGTCAGTGATCAACTATTCATAATCAGTCGAACTCAGCTGACGTATTTCAAAATTTATAAAATATATCGATTTCCCCCGACCGAGGGGATGGGAAGCGGCGGTCGGCCATTACCGTACGCTGTTCGCGGCATATGCCATTCAACCGCAGGACGCCTTGCTCCGACTTCCAAATCAAAGACTCTACATCGGACCACATGTCCAAGAGTATCTGGTAGGCCTTGACGCCGAATGTGAAGAACGCTTAGCGAGGTGGACCCTCGGGGTCCAACGCGCGTTGGAAACGGGTGACGCGCTTCCTCCCTTTTTGGCGGCGGTGGCAACCACGTCGGAGAGAACGGACAGGGCGCCGGAGAGTGACCAGTTACAGATGGGACCGGGTGGACAGGGAGGTGACACTATTAATAGGAGTGAAGTAGAAAGGCGTCAGAATGTGGGGAACAGGGGCGCCTCTCCCTGCACGTACTGTGGGCGGGCTCTAGAGGAATCTACTGGAGATTTGGCGGTAGACTCTTTATGGGCATCTTTTCCGTGCCCCCACGGAGAGCAAGTGCATGCCCGCTGCATGCTGGATCGTGCCGAATGCCTCGCGAGAAGGCAAGCAGACCCACAGCCATGCGCTGCGTGTCGCTCTGAATGGCCGGCAAGAAACCGGCCGCTCCATCGAGCGGAGCTGGCAGAGGACCTTCAAGGCTACGGTTAGAGGGAAGGTGGTCTGCGGTAGCAGGGGCCTTGCAGTTCGCAGAACTCTTGGAGGAGGACGGCCCCCGGCTGGAGCCGGCCAGTTACGTCACGACTGGTTCCCACAATACCTGGGAAGAGATGGTGAGGACCCATGGGGGAAGTCCAACCTCTTCGTTTCTGTTGTGCACCCTGTTCAGCGATGCTCTCGGCCTGCCCCAGCGAGCCTACCTCGACTTCCCCGGACCGAGGGAATGGCGAGCGGCAGCCGGTCACTTCCGTGAGGTTTTCGCCGCGTACGGTATCCGACCGCAGGACATCGTGCTCCGGCTCCAGAATCGGAGGAACTACATCCTACCCCATGTCCAAGAGTTTCTGGCGGGCCTCGACTCCACATGGGAAGACCGGTTGACGAGGTGGACCCTAGGGGTTCGAAACGCGCTGGAAGCAGGGGAGGCGCTGCCTCCTTTCCGACGGAGGCGGGGACCCTAGGGCCCATAAACGTGTTTGAGCCAAGGAACACGCTGCCTCTTTCTCCGACGGCGGTAGGGGCAACAGCGGAAGGAACGGACCCGGCACTGGAGAGCGGCCCGTTAGCAGCGAGGGTGACGCTGTCAGTAGGAGAGGCTTCGGTGTCTGAAGGCGACCCGCGAGTGAGGCGGCAGGCAGAGCCAGGAGATGCTGGTTATGTTGCCGCGGAGAACTTTCGCACTGCCGGAGATGGAGATACCACGGCACCGGGACACTTGTCCCCCCTCCCGAGACAGCCCAATGCCACTCCAACGACGGCGGGAGCCACAACGGAAGGGACGGGACCGGTGCGGGCGAGCAACCCTTTAGCAGCGGGAGTGACACCACCGGAAGGTGAAGCCCCGTCGCCAGAAGGCGAACCGGGGGTAAGAGGGCAGGCGGAGCCAGGACATGCTGCTTCGGTAGCCCCGGAGAACCCCCACACCGCAAGGGACAGGGAGGCCACGGCGCCGGGACGCTCGCCCCCCCCTCTGACACAGCCCAGCATCACCCCGTCAACAACTGGAGCAACTGCGTCCACGCCCACCAGGGCAGTAGAGGGTGAGGGGAGCGCAAGAGGTAGGCGAGGCCGACCGCGCGGATCTGGAAGGGGATCACGAGCGGTGATAAGTGGAAGAGGGGTCGCCACGAGCCGGGGGGGAATCTCTCGACCCGAGAGCGGCGAGCCGCCCATGGCCCCTGGTGAGGAAGGGGGGTGGCGAAGGAGAAAGTGAATTTCGCAGGGAAGAAGGGGACGGAGAAGGAGGAGGTCCAGCACCAGAGAGCGTATCGCAACTTCACGCTCTCATCGCAGACGACCAAAGCGGTACGACCTGCGGGGGTTGTAGGGCAACGATTGCTCGGGGACACCGAGTGGTGGGGTTACCTTGTGGACGTCAACATGCCATGCATGCGAGGTGCGTGGTGAATGCAGTCAGGCGAGGCGGGGCGCAGGTGCCGCTGCTCTACGGCGCTAGGGGATGCACAGCTCGTCATGGAAGACGGGAAACACTAGAAGCGGCAGTTCAGGCAGACCCCGGACTGAGCGTTACGGCAGCGGGACTCGGAGGGAGACCTGACGACCGTGAGGATGGGCGCCGGAATGGGCTCCTCTATCCCTGGGACCAAAATACGTTGGGGATCGCAGGACCACTCGACGATGTTCCTCTTGAGGACCTCCAACAACGCTTCGTCACTGTTATTAAAGTGCAATCACGATTGAATGGCTACTGCTCACGCCAAGCTTATCACCCACGTGCTTGGCCTCCTTAACCACGCCCTGGGAGAGCATCGCCCACACAGACAGTCGGAGACGCCGACCTCACTCTTGGGGTCAATCAAGCTTTGGTACATCCTCCCGGTTCTACTGCACTCACAGGATGGCCGAGTGAAGCGGCGCGAAAGGTTTACGTCTGTCGACCGCGGTGATCTCACCCTTCTACTCCCGTGGTTAATGGTGTATACCCGTCGAACATCGAGAAGACAGAGGGGTCAAGCTCGCGAAGTGACAGACGCTGATCTGTTCAAGAGGGCGTCTTCAGCATGTCGCCATCCAGGGGGGGTGACTGTCGCAGCACGCAGCCTCCTCGCGGAACCACGCGCGCCGGGGAACGATTAGGAAACGTGGGAGCGAGTGAAAGCAAAGTTCTCGGAGGAAGATCAGACCGCCGTCTCCGAAGCAGCAGCGGCAGCGGCAGCGGTGGCTGCAAGTTCCTCCGACCCGGAGGAAGGGAGTGGGCCCAAGTGGCGCCCGGAGGAAGAATTCGACCAACAGGTGGCCCTCGAGGTCATCAACTCTCGCAACGCGCTATCAGGCGCAGGAAGCGATGGCTTGCGCTTTTCGCACCTGCAGTCAATTATCAGGACTGGCATTGGGCGCGAAAACTTCGGGGCTGGCATTGAAGCCTTCTGGAGAAGAATTATCGATGATCCAAACGCCTTTCCGCCGGAATTCTGGCAGCTTTTCCTGCAATCCAACCTCACTGCCCTGGGTGAAAAATGCCGCCCCGTCTGCGTAGGGATGACATGGAGACGCCCTCTCACAGCCGGGACCATGCGGCAATGGCGACCACGACTGGAGGAGACCAACCGCGAGGCGAGACAGTTTGGAGTCGGAGTACGAGGGGGGGTGGAGCAGGTAGCGCTACGCGCGCGGGTACACCACGAGGCAAAAAACTGGCTGATTCTCACAGACTGCTCCAACGCCTTTAACACGGTGAAACGGACGGCTGTGCTTGCAGAGGTAGACACCTGCGCGCCTGCGCTTACACCGTTCGTGACAAAGTGTTACGGGGAAAGAACTGCTGCCGCGTTCTTCCAGATGGAATCGGGAGGAAGGCGCAAGATCGAATGCTCCAGTGAGGTACAGCAAGGGGATGCCATGGGGCCGGCGTTGTTCTGCATGCCTCTCTTACCGGTGCTGAAGCGGACCCGAGCGGAGTTCGAGCCAAAAGGAGTGGAGGATTTCGCCTACTTAGACGACATCATCAGCATCTCGGAATGATGGAAATCACACCCGATACTGTGGAAGTTGCGCCTTTCCTACAGCGTGAGCTGTCCAACATTGGCATTGCAATCAATCCGAGCAAAGCGGTTGCCTTGCCCCCGAAGGGGCACGTACCTACGCCGGAACAAACCGCCCTTCTTGAAGGTATTGGCGTCCGCATCGCGGAACGGGGTGGAGTAAAGGTGGTCGGGGTTGCCGTCGGCACCGATGAATACGCGATGGAGAGCGCAATGGAGATAGTCCACAATGGGGGAGCGGAACAACTCGCGCGGATGCTACCGCGTATGCCAGACGAGCAAGCAGCCAACCTGATCGCCACCGGCTCTATGGTGCAACGGACCGCCTACATAGAAAGAGTGGTGGACCCGGAAATGTCCCTGCCCGCATGCCTAAAAGCAGACGGAAACGCGATGTGGATGCTGGAGAAATTGCTTGATCTCCCGGGGACAGCAGAAGAAACGTCGTTGTTCGAGAATGGGTGCCCAACAAATCAGCTGGTCTTGCAGCCCTACCAACAGGCGCAGGCAAGACTGACCACGGGGGCCGGAGCGTTTGGACTGGTGTCGGCTGAAGCCCGGAGGATGTCAGCGTCCGTCGGATGCTTGGGAGCGACGGTGCCGGAGGTGCTTGCTGACCTGTCCGGCGCTATCGGGGACAAAGTCCGGAGGGAGCTCCCCGATTCAGACCTCGTCCGGCGCATCTGGAACAGCATCAGGGACCTCCGCAATGTGCAGGGGGTTTCAGAAGAAGCCATGGCGAACATCGTGCCGGAAAGCTGGCGGGATAGAACATTTCGAGGAGGAGAACAAGAGGCCTCAGGGTTGTCGGTTGCGGAAGTGTTGCCAGCACATGATGCCGAATCTATCAGCTCCAGCAAAGCGCAGCATAGACTGGGGAAGCTGGTAAACCGAGTCCGTTATGAGAGATACGTTGCTTCACTGGACCAGCTCCCCGTCGGTAACCCACAAGAAGAGAAAGAGTCGAGGGGTCTGGCCAAGGCCCGGCAACGGAGCCAATCGGGACCAGGGGCTACTGCATTCCTAAGGGCGAGACCTGTCGACGCGGCCAGAGTCATCCCACCGTCAGAGTTTGTGGCTGCGGGAAGGCGGTTTCTGGGGATTGAGGAGTTCCTAGCGGCAAGGTGCCCCTGCTGCGGTGCAGCGGAGTCTATTACACGACATACACGATTATGTCATCGATCGGGCGCGCAAGTAAACCAGCACCAGCCTCTGGTTCACGCGCTCTCCCGCACCTTTAAGAGGATGTCCATCCGCCACCAAATGGAAAGCGGAGCCCCTTTCCACGCAAACAGGGATCTCCGCATGGACATCGTCATCGAGGCAGGAGGACTCCGAGATGCTACGGCATCAGAGTATCGCGATATAGCGATACTCCTCGACGTCACGTATGCGGATCCACAAGCGGGGATCCACATGCGGGCAGGCAGCGCTGACCGAGACGGATCAGCTATCTGAGGCGCGCAAGCGCAGTCACTACGCTCGTCCGGGACAGGTGTCCTTCGACGAGCGCAGCTACAAACTCGCCACCCTCTCAGCGGAAAGCTTTGGGCGCCTCGGAAAGGAAGGCAGCGATCTAATTGATCAGTTGGCGACAAGCATAGTTGGAGAGACGGACGGATCGTCCCTGGCGCGGAAGGGCGTCTGCAAAGAACGCCTCTTCCAGATCATCTCCGTGACTACACAGGTCGCAATTTCACGTAGAGTACATAGATATAAACTTGCCCTGAGGGACCGCCAGGCCGCTAGGGGAAGGGAGGAAGAAGCAGGAGGAATGCGGCCAGTGACATGGGGATGGAACGTCGATGAAGAATAGAATATATTATACTGGTAGCTAAAGTGAAATGTGGTGGGGAATGGGAATTTGGAAACGACAGGAAGAGAAGTGTATGAGGGATACTACTGGTTTAAGGAAGGATATTTGGTTTATATTTGAACGGCATCTACGCTATTCTGTCAGAAGGCAAGCATAATAAGAATAATATATATTAATAGTAGCTTGCAAAGTTGAGTATCAACTATTATTTAATTAATCAGTCGAACTCAGGGTGTGTCTATGCAGAATCGAAAAGCTCAATCGAAAATCGAACTCATTTCGATTTCGATAAAAATTTGCCGTGGTGTACAAGCAGAATCGAAAAGTGAAAATAGAAATCCAGCCGAAATTAACGGAGAGCACAAAAACCTACTGAGTGAGCCGTTTGCATCTGTGCACACATGCCGGCAATCTATAGCGCTCGGTAACAACACAGATCCACCACACAAGCAGGCAAACGCGACGCCAATTCGACTCCGAGAGGTCGTTGAGCCTCCCATGGAGGTGTTGGTGGCGCGTCCAACGTTGACGCCGTCTCTGTGGCTGTGTTGCCGTGCTAGCTGTGCATTGGATGCTGTGTACGGCGGTCTTGATGTGATATTTTGATATTTTGACGTGACTGCGCTGACCAGTAGGACGAGCTGAATTGTTGCTGTTCGTGCTTTCGATTTCCTTTTCGATTCCCAGCCGTAAACGTTTTGATTTTGGCATTGAGTTGTAAGTTGTAAATCGTTCATTTTCTCGGAACCTAAAAAGCGAAAAGGGTAACATGTTGTTCTGACCAGGGACCAATCAGCGCCTTGTTTATTATTATTATTATTATTATTATTATTATCAATTCGATTTTCGATTTCGATTCTATTTAGACACACCCTCACAGCTGACGTATTTCAAAATTTGTAAAATATATACTACCAGTGCGCAGAATGATTATTATATTTATAATTGTCCTGTTGACCCGGGCAGCATCCAGGGGAGCCGCTGGCCTACATATACAATACGCGCGTTAGGATTATCGCAATACTCTTGCAAAATTCGGCAAAAATGGAATATAGACGAGACGTACTACTACGCAGCTAGCCAAGTTGAGTATCAACGATTTAATCAGTCGAACTCACAGCTGACGTATTTCAAAATTTACGAGATACTTGTAAAATTCGGTAAAAATGGAATAGACGAGACGTATTACGCAGCTTGCAAAGTTGAGTATCAACTATTTAATCGGTCGAATTCACAGCTGACGTATATTTCCAGGGCCGAGCGACGTTTACCCGTTGCCCCTACCGCTGTTCTCGCGGACACATACGTGGGTCACGGCAGCATCCATCCACCTGGGGGACTTAGGATACGCCGAGGAGCACGCCGCGGGGGGGTACAAGAGAGGACAGGGGGGGGGGGGGGGGGGGGGGGGGGGGGGGGGGGGGGGGGGGGGGGGCAAGCGGGGGGACAAGCGGAAGCGGGGCCGCAGGGGGGGGGGGGGGTGGGGGGGGGGGGGAACGAGCAAGGAGTGGGACGGGGAGCAGTGGGAGTGGGGGGGGGAGGGGGGGCGGAGGGGGGGGGGCGGGGGGGGGGGCAAGCGGAGGGGGGGGGAGGGGGAGGGGGGGGGGGGGGGGGGGAGGAGCGTACGACCGGCCCTGCCGGGATTATGAGGAGGTCGGTGCGTGCCTCCACGAGCCTAAGAGGGGGCTGCCGTGCAGGTACAGGCACGAAGGCAGCTACAAAACCCCGAAGGGTGCGTATCTGCCGAGGGACGGAGGCGGGTTGGGGAAGCGTAAGAGGGAGGGGGACGGGGGAGGGTGGGGGAGGGGACGGGGGACGGAGAAGGAGGGGAGGGGCACGACGGGCCGGCGAAGAGATGAGGACACGGGCTCCGCGGCACAGCGGAGCCAACCAAGCGAGCAACCGTCACGAGTTCTGGGGCGACTGCGACGAGGGCGACGGCGGGGGGTTCGGGTTAGGCGCTTGGCCAAAGGGGGGGTCCGACTCCGGGGTCGGTGATTTTGTCAGAAACAGGTGCGATATCCGGCCGGCGCGTTGAAGATCAGAAGTGTTGGGAGGTTGCACAGGGGTTGTTGGGGAAGGTGTCGGGGAAATCGGCGAAGGCGGCAAGCTTAGTGCGAGTTTTAGCTACGACGGCTGGGGCAGTTTTGTCGCGAGCAACCGGGGCGGGGGAAGGGGGGGTAGGGAGGGTTGTGCAATGGTTGGGGGGTTCGTTGACGGCACCCCACATGGACCCAGAGCGCGTACAAGCGTTCTTCGGGGACAAGCACCAATTCCCGGAAATCGACAAGTTGAGGCACATAGCGCGCGTGGGGGTACCGGTAGACATTGGGCCAGGGGGGGAACTTGCACAGGAACTTGCATACGGAAACCATTCAAGCGCGCAGAAATTTAGCGACGCAGTGTGGGAAAAAGTGGTTGCGGACGTGGCGGGGGGCAGGGCGATTGTTTTCCCAAAGAAGCAAGCAGAGAAGGTTCCGGGACTGCGGGTGTCCCCAGTTGGGGCAGTAGAAGAGCGCGAAAAGATAAGGATAATCCACGACATGACCTTCGAGCACGAAAATGGGCGCGGGTCGGTGAACTCGACGACGGATTGGGATGAGATTCCGGCTTGTGCGCTGGCGGCGGTGATGCATGAAGTTTTACAAAGGGTACTGGGGTTGAGGGTTAAGTTCGGGGATCGAGCGCGAATTCCTATTAAAAAAATGGAAGTCAAAAATGCGTTCAGACAGATCCCAGTAGACCCTGACGGTGCAGCGACTTTCGGGTACGTATTGGGGGAGTACCATTTCGTCGATTTGCGCTTGCAGTTTGGGTGGAGGGGTAGTCCGGGGTGGTGGGGCGTGATATCAGCTGCGATGCAGCATGCGCAACGCAACACCACGAGAGCATCCGCGTCGTTCTCGAGGGCGGGAGACCGCGCCGTAGAACACGTGACGGTTGCGCAGGCAACGGGGCATCCAGTAGCCCAGTGGCCGGCAGAGTGCGTAGTGCGGCCAGCGAACGGGGGAGGGCCGGACGACCCAGCCTTTGTGCTTTTTTTTATGGATGATGCCATCTCAGTAGAGGTTCAGTGGGATCCGGAAGGGGCGCGGTGTTTGGACTTGTCTCGACCGCTAGCGGGAATCCACGAGCAGGTTATGGGCGAGAGGTCAGAAGGGTAGGAGCCGTTACTTTCGGGAAAAAAGGTGACAGGCTGGGCAAACGCAACAAGAGGTGTTGGGGTACGATGTTGACACAGAGAGAATGACTATTGCCCTCCCGAAACGAAAGGTGGACGAACTACGCGCGCGATTGGCAGATTGGCCAGCTCAGACGGCAACGGTGAGGGAGGTGCTAGTGTTAGCAGGGAAATTGCACCACGCATCCTTTGTAGTCCGGCCCGGACGGTACTTCGTCCGTCGGCTTCTGCAGTTATCTAATCTGCATCTTGATGGGGTGGAGCGGGCCGGGGGGGGGGGGGGTGCGTGGGGTAGGTTCAGAAAGCAGAAGGAAGCGAGACGAGTTTTACGGTTGTCGCGGGAGTTCATGGCAGACGTGGGATGGTGGAGATGGTTTTTGGAGACGGGGGGAGGGTACGGGGAAGAGAGCATAACAGCACCGTCTTTCAGCTTCGTGAAGCAGCGGCCGAGTATAACCTGGTTTTCGGACGCTTCCTTGACAGCGATAGGGGGGTTGTGCATGGAAACGGGGGGTGTACTGGAGATTCGCCCTGCCAGAAGAGGTGCAGAAAACATACGATAAGGGGGGGACAGGCGGTAGCTGATTTAATTTCCATTAACCTGCTGGAGGTCATGGCCATGGTGGTGACGGCGTTCGTAATGGTAGGCACGAGGGGGGAGAGACCGAGTAGTAAGGGGGAGGCAGTTTTGATGAGGGCAGATAACGAAGCAGCCGTAACCTGGGTAAAGAGGTGTCACGGGGGGGGGGGGGGGGGGGGGGGTGTACTCGATAGGAGAGATGTACTCGATCTCATGCATGGCCGTAGTCGTGTGACCATAGACCCTCGCATCCCTACAATGCCGGGACGGAGCATGTCGGGTTTTCACCGACCAGGCAGACATTGCTTGCACCAAGCGCGAAGCGCCGTGAGGTGTCCGGCGAGTCGCATGAAGGGTGAGCTGCATCCTACTAAGAACCGCTTGTGAGGCGGACTTGCATATGGATGAGAGCTTCAATGTCACGTGGGGGGGGGGGGTAAGAAACAAGCAAGAGTAGGGGAGTTGATGAGGATAATGGGGGCGTTGGAAGCAAGGGAAAGGTGGTGTTTTCAGGCGAGGCACGTACGGGGGATCGATAACAGGTTGGCAGACGGTCTGACTACTACGGGGGTCCCAAGTTAACAGGACCTATGGTGTACATAAAAACCTATATATTTGCCTGTTTTTACTAACAAAATTTGGTCCCGTTAACTATGGACCCCCGTAATAGGTGGCGAGAGGAACAGGTTCATTCCCGAGAAACTGAACGCAGAATGTCCCGAAATCGCGTGGCAGGTGCAGGAGCTGAGATCGGGGGAGCAGCTAATGTGTTCGGAGATATCGCGAGAGAGTACGCACTTGGAAGAGTTGCAGCTTCGTCTCGAAAAACTTACGAGGCGAATTGGAGGATGTGGGTGAGCTGGAGATCGTTGGTCGGGAAGGGGTGTTGGCTGCAGAAAGACAAGGGGGAGATGAAGTCAGTGGGGGAGTTGGTCGAGTTCACGGAGTACTGCTGCGCAGAAAAAGGGAACAAGGAGTCGACTGTAGTAGGCAAGTTGGTAGCGATTACTTCCTACCATGAGAAGTTCGTGGGTCTTTCGGTGCCCATGAGTAACCCATTGATCAGATCGGTGAGGCAAGATATCAAGAGGGCACACGTAGAGAGGGGTAGTCGGCAGAGGGTAAGAAGACCATTGACTTGGGGGATGCTGAGGGGGGTGCGCAAGGAAGCACTGCATCATGGGGGGAAGGGGAGGAGAGGGTGGTATGGATAGGTCTGGCACTGTCCTATTTTTTTGATGTTGCGAGCGTCAGAATTGTTTGCCAAGGAGAGAGAGGTGTATCATGAGGTATACTGCTTAAGGAGGACGGATGTAGCGTTTTTCAGAGATAACGATCAACTGGCGGAGGGTAGCATTCGGGAAGCAAATAAGGTAGAGGTGAGGTTCAGGGGATCGAAGGGAGACCAAGGAAGAAAAGGGGCGGTACTAGTCAGGACAAGATCAGGACGGGGTGGAGGAGAGGAAGGGGGGGCAGTGGGGCTATTGGTGGAGCTTTTCGAAATGTACAATGACGGAAAGTTGACAGAGGAAGCCCCTTTGATGTCATATCGAGGAACGGACGGTCGGAGGGTCTGGTCCAGGGGGAAGGCAACCCAGTGCTTGAGGAAGGGTCTCGCCAATGTAGGGAGGAGGTGGAGGGAAGAGGGGAGGGGAGCGGGGGCAAGTCTGATTTCGGAAGAATTCGCGTTGCATTCGGGGAGAATAGGGATGGCAACCAGACTGGCCGCGAGAAGAGTGCCAGAGGCAGTGATTAAGAAATAAGGGAGGTGGTCGTCGGACTCGTTTATGGTGTACGTTTGGGCTAACATGGAAGACCCGGTGTGGGTATCAGAGGTGTTGGAGCATGGGGGGGGGGAGTTTGAGAGAGCCAGGACAAGGGACTAGATGGGGTTAAATACTATCGGTGCTACTCCGCCCGGTATAGTAAGGACCGCTTGGGAGGCTGCAAAGTACCCAAACAGTCCCTAGACATACCCGGACGAAGGAGGAAAGGAACCGCGGTCTCGTGAGGGGAGGCGTTCAACTAGCGGAGCGCGACCGGTAAGGAGGTCGACCGCGTTTCGTTTGTGTGGAGGGGGGGAGGCGTAAGCAAGCGAAATGGAACGGGGCGACCCCCCCCCCCTTTTCTCTCTTCCCTCCGGCCATTTTATATAGGAGTAAGGAAGGCGTACGCATGCAGGGGGGGGACGGACCAGGGCAGCCTCCCCCCCCCCCCATCATTTCGGCTTCTTCAATTAATATCGAGCATTTTTTCGTGAAAGTGGACAACCAAAGAGGAAGGTTGTCGTGGGGGCAACCTGGTGTTTGGGGGGTAACGGGTAGAAAAGATAAACCAGTGAAGGAATGAGACGGTTTCGGAGGGTTTCTCATATAATAACAAGGGATGTTTAGTACGGGGGTAAGAGTGAAAAATAATAGAAGTTCCGGATGATTGATGAAGAAAGACCAACGCAGTTCAGATACGAGCAAGCAGCGGTAGAGCGGTGTGAAGCGGGGTCGTCGGTGCAGCGAGTATCCAGGATAGATAGCTGACGGGCAAGGCCCTGCACGAGCTGAATAGAACCGGGCAAGGGACGTCAGGGAGTCGTCTAGTTGTTTTTTTTCCCGCCCACCCTCCCGCAACAAATTTCCACGGCGGGTGGGCGAACGGAGGGGAAGGAGACACAGTGGTCGATTAGAAATGGCTTAATCCCGATCGCACGGGCCGTTTGAAACGGAATCATTACATATTGATCGTTTGGTTTTCGTGGTGGGTTCCCGATCGCACTGGCCGTTAGAAGCAGAACCACTAGAAAGCACGCGTAAGTGGTGGTCGATTAAGTGGTGGCATAATCCCGATCGCACGGGCCGTTAGAAACGGAATCATCGCATTCAATAATCGTTTAGCAATCGTGGTGGGCTCCCGGTACGAACGGGCCGTTAGAAACGGAACCACCCGAAAGCACAAGCACATAGTGGTCGATTAGTAGTGGCTCAATCCCGATCGCACGGGTCGTTTGAAACGGAATCACTACACTCCTAATCGTTTGGCCGTCGAGGTGGGTCCCCGGCGTGGAGGCGTCTGGGGAGGCGCTCCACTAGCGGAGCGCGACCGGTAAGGAGGTCGACCGCGTTTCGTTTGTGTGGAGGGGGGGGAGGCGTAAGCAAGCGAAAAGGGACGGGGCGACCCCCCCCCCCTTTTCTCTCTTCCCTCCGTCTATTTTATATAGGGGTAAGGAAGGCGTACGCATGCAGGGGGGGGGACGGGCCAGGGCAGCCCTCCCACCACCACCACCACCATTTCGGCTTCTTTAATTAATATCGAGCGTTTTTTCGTGGAAGTGGACGACCAAAAAACTTGACAAGGAATTACATATATATATAATACGCGCGTTCGGTTTATCACAATACTTGTAAGATTCGGTAAAAATGGAATATAGACGAGACGTACTACGCAGCTTGCAAAGTTTAGTATTGCCTATTTAATCAGTCGAACTTACAGCTGACGTATTTCAAAATTTATAAAATACTTGTAAAGTTCGGTAAAAATGGGATATCATATAGACGAGACGTATTACGCAGCTTGCAAAGTTGAGTATCAACTATTTAATCGGTCGAACTCACAGCTGACGTATATTTCATACATTTATAAAAATAGATGCGTACGAATCTCTCGCATTTTTTTCGTAGGCACACGCTACGCACTACCGGACGATATACTCGTATACGAAGGAAAATGTGTGCTCAGCGGCGATTGCCAGACTATCAATAGTATACTACCCCTCTCTGGACTTCGGAGAGGAAGATGACGAGTTAAACAACGTCCACGGCGTGAATGGGGGGATGATACAATGGTTGTCCGAGTTACACCGCCAGGGGTCGTACAGCAACACTGGCATATTTATTATTGATGCTCAGAAAAATCGGCTCAGATCGGCACGAACAATAATAAGAAAACTGGGTTAAGAAACACAGCTCAACGGTGGGACCGAGTCTAAATCCTACCGCCAGGCACACAATAAAGTTAGGTCAAGGGCGGAAAAAAATAAGACATTGAGTCCGTGGACTACAAACTGACGTCACCGGGCGCCCACACTTACTTGTACTGTTGTACACCACAAAGGTGACGATATGATCGGTCTTCCACCCCGATAGATGAGAACCTGGTACGTAGGCAATACGTTCACACTTGACGTCGTCGAGGATACCGGTTCGAACCTCACTACGAACGTTTGTTTTATCAAAACGCTTGCGCGTGCGTCGCAAAAAAAAAATACATCTCCCTGAATCCCCAGGTCCCAGGTATTGAAACGAAGTGGGCAGGTGAGCGTGCGGCCGTATACGGCAGTACCGACGCCCCAAACATCCCGCCGTTCAGAGGCGGGAGAGTGTGATAGAGTAACCTGGTTTGTAGTCAATGGACCAACCATCAGTAGGGGCCGTTAGATATTATTATTCCAGTTACGTGGGCCGCGGGGTCGGGTTCGAAAACTATGACGTCGTCGAGGTAGGCCGCTGCGCGGTCAATGTCTTTGATGACCTCGTTAGTGACCTTGACGAACCAGCCAGGCGCGGTGCTGCTGCCTTGAGCCCTGTTGAGCTTGAAAATTACCTGGACCTCCTACGTACTGCGTCACAGAGAAGCCCCGAACGCAGTGCTCCGACCTCCCTCACCAAAATCATTTAGTAGAACCTCACGAGCGTGACGTTTTAGAGAGCATATTTTGCAGGGCTTTTCGCGGGTCAGATCAAATCTCACGGGTCGGGTCGGGTCGGGTCGGGTCGGATCAGCTGACCCGACCCGACCCACGAAAAATTTGAGGTATGTTGACTTGACCCGACCGACACGCGAGATTTTGAAAGCCTCTTGACCCGACCCAACCCGACGGGACCCGACCCTTGAGATTTGAAAATCTCCTGACCCGACCCGACCTTTACATTTTCTACAATTCATTAATTCATTCGTCCATAATATGTAAGAATGGGTGTCGCCATGCTCGATCATTCATCGCATGTGTTGTACTTTTAATGGGTATATGTTAATCATTGCACGACCTCTGTACAACTCCAATCGTGTGGTCCATGAGCAACCCTCTTCGCAACCACCAAGTACTGCTGTTGTAAGGTAGACCTCTCCTCGGCACTCTCTCCTGTGCCGACTCACTCACCACCACCACACCACCCACCACCGTGGGTTGGCCGTCCCCGTGAAAATAATCACAGTCGAGTAATAAATACTGTTGCTGCTGTTACACCCGTGGTAGGTGCGTAGACGACAAGAAAACCGATGCACGTTTTTGCCCTTAACTTTTATTGACACGCGCGTTTTTTTCTTTTTGGTCGTCCTGTCGCACGCCCCCCCCCCCCCCTCTTTCGCCGGGGGTGATTCGGTAGTAATAGCTGTAGACGCTCACACAGGATCATGTACAAGTAGCGCGCTTCCTTTTTCCGACCCCATATCCCAATACACACACCTCCCCCAGCTGGGGATCAGAGGGTAGCTTGGATTAAAATCCACTCTTAGTATCCACCCCCCGTCCCCTCCCCCGCCTCTCTGCGTTCGAGATGCGGGGGTACCTCGAGTTATTCTGTTTTCAGTGTGCATCCCCCCCCCCCCCCCCGGCTGGCGGTCGAGTTAGATGACTTCTGCGGGGTGGGGAGCCCTAACTCCGCACAAAGGGAATGCTCGTGTATCACATGGTAAGGCACCTACGAGGCAGATGCACAGTATACTTACTACTGTCTCTGGAAATGACCACACCAGAGATCAAATCAAATAAGTCGACGCTGTCACCCGTATGCAAGTTCCCGTCACAAGCGGTTCTCGGTGTTACAGTAGTAGGATGCAATTATTACCCTTCATACGACTCGCACAACACTCACGGTGCTTCGTACTTGGTGTAAGCAATGCTTGCCTGGTCGGTAAAAACTCGACGTGCTCCGTCCCGGCCTTGCAGAGATGCGAGGGCCTATGGTTATACTACTACGGCCATGCATGACATGTCCCCCCCCCCCCACCCGCCCCCGCTCGCTGGGGATGTACGGGCAGCTTGTGTTCTTTGGTTATTCATGATGCACCCCCCCCCCCCCAATCCCCCCATCAACTGTTGCGAGAAAACGTTCGCTATCCGAGGAGAAAGATGGTGGCGACAGGCGGCGAAACAGGAAGGGGATACGATGAGCACAAATTGTCTGTAATATAGGTAACAACGTACTGAGTGTCCAAACGTTGGGGGTGTCTCTATGGGAGTAGGAATTGTGCTCCGTTTCGAAGGAGATGCGTGGTCAATGGTCAAACTACTCAAGGCAAGCAACAGATGAGTACGCCCCCCCCCCCCCCCCCCTCCCTCGACTGTTGGAGGTCTCCAATAGGAGCAGGAACGGTGCTTTGTCTCGACGGGGATGCGTGGTCAATGGTCAAGCGACTAAAGCAATAACAAAATGAGTACCCCCCGCCCTCACCCTCCCTGGGGATGCGGTGATAGCGGCGGTGTTTGACATCCTTCGAGTCCCTTTCGGGTAGGCCTTTTGTCCTTGTCCTGTCGACGTTCTCCTCCGGGAGAGTTCGTAGCTTCGCAGGGTAGAGACAGAAGTGAGAGTGGGTTCAGAGGATCCGCATCTACTGTTCATGTTCCAGTTCGTGCAACAGGTGTTTGCTCCAATCTTCCAAAATATATTTTGCCCGGGTTTTGAGAACCGGCACCTTCGATGCATGGTCTAGTTCGTGGATTCGGGTGGTTTCCCGAATCTTCCATATTTCTGTTTTTTTTAGCGGTTATCAGGACGGGCTTGCCTGTGCTCTGGATTACTCTGGAAGTCCTGTAAAGTCTCAGGAGGGTAGCAAAGTATCTTCCCCTCACACACGGAAAAGGGAGATGGCATACTGCGTCGAAGGCGTGCACGTATAGGGAAAAGGGGGGGGAGCGAGCCAAGAGCTGGGCCCTGGTTTCAAACCTCATATCATCCGGGACCCCTATAGGGCAACGGCAAGCACACGTGAGTGACAACGCGGGACCCGGCCTGATAGGCAAACCTGGAACGGGATACGTGTGAGTCTCAAGCAATCTCTATACACCAGCAACACGTAAAACGAATATATATATATATGTTACCCTTCTGTAAGTACCACCACCACCACCACTACTGTTACTACTACTACTACTACTACTACTGCTACTAGATACTGCTCTCTGTATCGGTAAAAATAAGTTTCCAACCGAAATACATTCGTTTTCTTCGTAACCACGAGCTACCGGGGTACACCTGGGACACCATACGTACAGTCGACTAGAGTGTTCGTATAAACTCCGTACCACAGGCGAGAACACGCTCACCACGCTCGGCACATACTACTTCAGTTCCTGTACACAACCAAACGTAGAGATGCATATGCCTTTTTTTTTGCTGCACCTCTTCACCACGTAGCCTTCTACGAAGGCTCTACACGAATACTCACACGTCTTTTGCCGTTGCGCCAATCCAGGATACGAGGGTGGCAAAACAGTCCTGTTGACCCGGGTGTTATCTACCAGGGACGGGTCACCGATCTACCGGTATATCCTCCACGAGCTCCGTACCTTACGACCGAAGGTACTCACAGCTCGGACAGATCGAATAGATCATACAGATCATGATCTATCTATCTATCTACTGTAGATCATCTAGTTCCTCGTATTATGCCGTCGTGAGAGGTTGTGCAGGATCTGCATACGAAGGACACAGATCTACCCCGGGGAACATGCGCTAGATCATCTACTTTTTACGAGTCACACCCGGCAACATGAGCCACGATAAATCACATACCTGGTGCACAAGAGCGGGTATGGGTCTACCTTGAGACACCTACCGTAGGTCATGAAGTTGTAAACCGAATTATCTGCTTGAGTTGTGGAAGCATAGCACACAGCTTCAGAATATGAGTGTCGAACGTTCGGTCTCTCAGCCGGTCGGCTGGGAGGTCGACGTTTTTTCAATTGTGCATAAAAAAAGAGCGGTACGACTATCGGTGGGTGCTCCCCTCGCCAACCCCGCTAAGCGCGGGCACTGCCATGCGTACGTCGCCGCACACAACGTGCCGGTTTTATTTCGCAGTAACTTCTTGCTCAGGAAAATAAACGATGATGCCGCCGATGCTCACGAAAACTGCACCAATTATTGAAATGTCAATTTTTAAACTTCAGAATTTGGGGGCGGGGGGCGGTACTCGATACCACGCACGACCGTGGTCGTATGACCATAGACCCTCGCATCCCTACAATGCCGGGACGGAGCACGTTGGGTTTTTACCCACCAAGCAGACATTGCTTGCACCAAGCTCGAAGCACCGTGAGGTGTTCGGCGACTCGCATGAAGGGGCGGGGGGGCAGTGAGGTCACAAGGACGCAGTGTTATATATGCATTTCCACACAAGAAGAAAAGGGGCAAACAAATAACAATAACGAAATAACAAAAACAAAAAAAATAAGAGAGATACGGGCCGGGTCCTCGTGGTACCAGTGGCCACTGGCGACTGCCGCTGCTTTCAAATGCGCGAACATATACAACCTTAGTCCAAAGTCAACGAAATTTGACTATAGTCACGGTTTCCTTCCTCGCAAACCACCAAAAAAGGGGAAGACGCTAGCGTCTGTTCGAAGAACAGGTCTTTCCCGACTCGACCACCCCACTCCCCCTCCTCTCCGTCAGCGCCAAAATGCGAACAAACTACACCACCCGCACGGGCCGTCCGAAGCCACTGCCTTCCGTCTGCCTCGTCCGAGGACGTGTCCAGGCTCTACCCTAACTGACTACGTACAATGGCGTAAAAAAAAACCGGCCTGCAGCTACTACTCCTATTGCTGTGGTAGCAATACAATCCCTAGAAAATTCAGTAGTGGTTAACCCCCCCCCCCCCCCTCCGTCTTTGGTCATACGACTACGGCCATGCATGATAATGAGTACACCCCCCCCCCCCCCCCCCCCCCCCCCCCGTCCGTCTCGAAAGGGGCGCGTGGTCAATGATCACCTGACCAAGGCAAGCAACAGATGAGGTCACCCTCCCCCACGGAGGTACACACGCACACACCCTTCGTTTCGGGTATATGTTCATATGACTACGGCCATGTACGACATGAGTACACCCCCCCATATAATATTATATATATATATAGGTTGGGTTGGCGTCGGTTGGCAACGACACTGTAAAACATGCCGCTCACTGCTTGAGCTAACACGGGGGACCATAGTAAATAGGACCAAATATCGTTCGAAAAAAAGGGAAATATAAAGGTTTTTGTGTGTACCGTAGGTCCTATTTACTATGGTCCCCCGTCATAGACAATCAGGGTACCGTTTTTTTTTGTCTGGCGGTCGGTCACAGGTGATGGTCGACAAATATATCATTTGTGAGGTGTGGGGAACCTTTAATCCATACGAGGGGAATTATCGTATAATGTAGTGTTTGTGGTAAGGCACCCAAGAGGCAGCTAAAATAGTATTCCCAGCAGTGCTGTTTCTGGAAGTGGCCACACCGGAAATTGCCTTGACTCATTGAAGCTGTCATCCACATGCAACTCCGCCTCGCAAGCGGTTCTAAGTAGAATGCAGCTCACTCTTCATGCGATTCGACGGACACCTCACGACGCTTCTCGCTTGGGCAAGCAATGCCTGCCTGGTCGGTGAAAACCCGACGTGCTCCGTCCCGGCAGTGTGGGGATGCGAGGGTCTATGGTCATACGACTACGGCCATGTATGATCTTGAGTACACCCTACCCCTCCCGCGCCCTCTGACTATGACCGATGCGCTCGTCGTGATCGCCCGCGGCAGCTGTATCGTTTTCCTAAGAAGCTTCCCTCGTACGTGCCGTGGAGGACGTCCAAAAAGGGGAACGGAAAAGCGTAGTTCACCTCGAACCGCGAGTGGTGGCGATCGTGATCTGGCAGCGAACAAGAGAGGGCGCGGGGAAGAGCAGGTGCAAAATCGGCGATCGCGTTAGTACCGCTGCTACTCCTGCTGCTGCTGATGTCGCTGGTGCTGTCAGTTTTCCTACATTTTGAGGGACGCATTAGGAAAATCTCAGAGGGGCGGCTGGTTCGTCAGCACCAAAAATCTGTTCCTCGAGCATGAAAGGATTTCGAACCAATCAGGCGCGACAGACCTAGCACGAGCGGGGCGGGGGCGGGAGAGAGTTTCGTTCCAGACAAACACCTAACCCCCCCGTGCCCCCCCCCCTGCAGTCCAGCAAGACAAGAAGAGAGGGCCGTGACAATATGCACCGCAGGCCGCGTACTTCAAACACAGGGGAGTATTCGGCCTATATTATCCCTTTGAAGGGGAATAACATCAGCAGGTACGTATGATATAGTATTACTTATTCCGTATAGCATTCTCCCTATGGAGGTGGTGTGCTGCCTCTCCGCGTATATATCCGAAAAATACAGCCCAAACTTCTCGCATGCGCTTCCGCCCTCTCCTCACCTGCCGTGTCGTACAACCCCGGCACCGAAAACGCCACCCCACTGTGGTCAAGAACCCCGCACGTGCCGCAAACCACCATGTACGCCACGAAACTCGACATCGGCATCGAAAACACGAACGGAGGGGAGTACAGCTGAAGGCAGTATCCGAAAGCCTCCAGGGGATGGATCATCTTCGCGTGAATCGGATGATTACATGGAACGTGGCGGCAGTAACAAAGAGACGGGAATCAGCGGAGAAAAGGAAGAGGGGGCGGGGCGGGAGGGGGGGGGGGCGGGGAGGGGGGGGGGGGGTTGGCGGTTGAACGCAAGATTTTACTATACATTAAACCGTGCAACATGCACACAAACACTGAAATACCGTTTTTAAGTGTAGCACAGTGTAAAAGTCCGAGACTTGTACCGGTGTGCACGTGACCATGGCAGCAGTTCTCCTGCCCCAGTCCACGACAGAAGATCAACAACAGCGACATCCTTGGGACAACCTCTTCGCGGCACTCTCCACGTTCTTTCAGATGGCGCCGACTACCATCTTAGGAGACCAGCCTGCAGGGGCCAACCGTCCGCACCTACAGCACACGCACAAAAAGCAATGCACCGTAGTTGGTTGCAAACATGCAGCTGGAGCCACTCCGGAAACCCACCAGGTCGTCGAAGGGCTCGGGGCTCTTGTAGAAGTGGTGGTACTTGTGCAGCCTCGCGTAAACCACAGGCAGGTGCATTAACCTTTGTCGACGGGGACCGGGAAGCGACGCACGGCGTGCGGAGGCGGCGCGCGCGGGGGCGGTATGCGGGGGCGCCTTCAGCTTGGCCTTGGGCCGAGCGCGGGCAGAGGGCAACGTATGGACAACAGTATTGGCAGCATCCCGGCCTAGAGGTGCCCCCATAAAGATCCTGGTGATGGTTGAGGCACAGGCACGTCCAGCAACGAACGGGTGCAGCTGCTTGCGCGCCTTGACCGCTTTAGAGCTGCACCCACTCTTGTGGGGACGAAGCCTTTGGATTTAGTGTGGGCTAGTCTTGCATCAGTAAAAGGTTTTCAATTCGTGAGCCCTAATATAGTACGCTACCGCGTGGGCCGAGCAAGCGCCGACGCGTTCGCCATGCACGGCGGTCAGTCAGTCAGTCAGTCGGTCAGTCAGTCAGTCAGTCAGTCAGTCAGTCACCTGTGCCAGTAGTACTCTAAAACGCTTTGCCAAGCCAGCGCCAGGCCCAGCCCCGCGGTGAACCGCCAGGCGGAGCCGCTTTCTGTTGCCGCATACACTTTTGTCTTGCCCTCCCCGATCAAGTGCGCCACCTACCACGCCAGCCAGTAGAAAATTCGACAGACGATCACCAGCCCCGCAATAAAATAATGATTCCTCGGGAACGTTTCGTATTTTCGGCGACGGGAAGGTCAGGTCCACAGGACGGGGATGCGGGCGTGGGTTGTGGTAGGCCGAACCGCGCCGCCATCGTCGCGCCGTCGAGAGCGACCGACAAAACAAAGAGCCAGCGCCAGCGTGTTCCTAGCGTCCGGGCCTAGCGCCATGCGTGAAAACAGAAGCGCACTGTGCTATACGCCTCTTACCCGCCGCTGTCTGGTCTCTGCCTACTATGCGATCGCGCCGCCGCGCGCAAACACGGGTACCATGCCAAGTCTCACCGTGCCAGCAATGACGGATGCCGTGAGCACATTGATCGTCGCGAACAGGCCGTGGAGGGGGTGCCGGCCAACCTTCTCGCGGCCTATTCGGAGAAGGCTCCCGAGGGGGAGCCACCACCGTCGCGCCTCTACCTCCTGTAGGCTCTGAATCGTTTGCACGCGTGAGAAGAACGCCATGAATGTGATATTTAACGGAGCGTCAGCAGTAGGAACGGGGCATCGTGTCCAAGAGTGTTATATATGAGCCGAGGGAGACTTAGCCGGGGCGACCCGCGCCAACGGTCTCCATAATGCTGCCCGCCCAAGGCAAAGACCCGGGTTCTGTCGGGAGAAGGGGGGGTGGGCGGAACGCGGCTCGTGCAACCCCAGCAGCGTTTCGCTTGCTAAGTGTGACGCACCCGGGAACTGCAACGAAGAAAAAAATCTCACGTGTTTCTTTTCCGGCTGCACTTTCCACTGCTCAGGGTCGGAGGAACGCCGGCGGTAGAAGTTAAACTGCAGAACAGAGCTACGCACGAGCACGCGCGGGCGGGAAGAAGACGGGGCACAAGGCGGGAGAAGGCGAATGCTCGGGCTTGGCAACATCGCAGGGGGAACTCACGGCCGCAACATCCGTTGTGCGATCGGCGGTGTTGTGGCGGGGGGGAAGGCCAGTTACCGCGAAGGCTGTTGCGGAAGCAGCAACAGCAGCAGTGTATGTCTAGTGCTTGCAGTTCATGTGCTTGCAGTTCATGAGCATTCCGCGCTGCTGCTGCTGCTGCTGTAGAAATTGCGCCGGGGACTCCAGGGTCAAGCTCTAGAGGTTTTGATATGGGATACCAACGAGAGAAAACATAAACCCCACCCCACGAACAGCAGTCTCAGGTGCATCTACCCCGAGCGCGCTTCCCGAGGGCTCACGCAGAGCACGCAACGAAGGGTACGGCATTAATCATCGGCTCGTGCCTATGCGCCAATTAGGCAGCCCAAACCATGCATGGGGTGGAGCGGTAGGAGGGGGGGTGGGTGGGGGGGCTGGGCTCGTTTCGACGGACTGACTTGTTGCGCGGCTTGCCTCGGCACCATTGTGTCGTTTTTGCGTTTCACGAAGGTCACCATTCTGTGGCAGAGCATGGAAGGGACCGTACCGGCCATCGAAATTGCGGCAAAGATGGCCTAATTCCATCGCCGAAACTGTGAATATTACTACAGCAACTTCCATGTTTGCTTTTTGAAGTTGTGCTCAGTCTGAAAATAGTTGGAGCCCTGTGACGGCTCGGCCTTGCCTCAATACAAACAAACAAACACGTACCTGGTACGCAGTTATACTATACACCTGCTGATATCGGTATATTGTTTGTAGTAATACGAGGTATTGCTGTACTGTTGTAAATGATCCCGCTCCACCCCCTTTTCTCTTTTTTTTCTTAGTTTCGCCGCAATAGATACGGGTAGCAAGCTCCGACATGGGACCATCTTACGAACTACAGCAGTACAGCAACTGCGATGTATTTAGTTTGTACCTACTCGCCGGGCCTTCGCCCTCTGCGGGAAAAAGGCCCCCGACCTCGGCCTATGAATGCGCAAACACGATGATACTTCGGCCACGGACTCGGAGAGGTTCAACCGGCCGGCAGCCAACGGCACCACGACGACCCTATTAATAGAAGATAGTTGGCGGCATGGCGAATGAAAGTTAGCCCAAACACGCAGCCGAACGCGGATTGCGGGGAGCGGCTCTGACAGTACACAGGAGTATTCACAATACTTGAAGCACTCAAAATACTCGAAGCACTTTAGCACTTGTGGCAGCAGATGGAGAAGAGGGCCGGTCGCGAAAATAGTTGTCAGTTTCGCAGCACTGCGGTTACGCTGTGTTCTGAGCAACTGGTGCAGTCAGGCTGAGTCTTATCGGAGCCGGAACCGGAAAACAGAACCGGCATGTACTCCTCTTTTTCGTATGGCCCAGATATATCGAGTTTCGTTTTCTTCAACCTTATGGTTTGTTGTGTAAGTATGCCGGGGTTTGGTTTGAGTTGGGAAGACGTCGGAGGGAGGAATTACAGCAGTGTTTGAATTCGGCGGACACACAGCAGTACACGGCACCCACGCATTGTGTTTGGTGCCCGCCGGGTAACATGGGGCTTACTTTCGCAGACTCGAGCTTCGTGAACTGGGTGGGCTTCCTTCGATGAAGGGTCCTCGACCTTGGCAGTCTGCTGCACATGCATCAAGGAGCAGTGCGTTGGCATCGCTGAAAGCTCAAGCACACAACGACAACCGCCAAGAGCATGCGGTGTAGTCGGTTGTTTGCCATCACCGGAGCTTGGAGTCTTTAGCTACCGCTATATTCCGGGATACCGTGTCTGAGATACCGAAAGAGTACAGCAGTAGTAGCGATGATATGTGCAAGTACTAGGCGCGCCACGTTATGCCTCCTGTGTGGGGTTCAAAGCCTCAGTTTCGGCTATAGCTCTGAAACCGTACAGAACTGGTGTCTGGTTTCGTCTGGCCAAGCCAGTACTGATCGAAACACAAAACATATTTTAGAGATTTCTGTTTTTGGTCCATCGATAAGATTCGATAAATCAGATCTAGCACGAAATTCTTCCTGGATCTCTCTACAAACCCTGTTCTGTTTTCCACTTTCGGCTCCCATAATTATGGGAGCCCAAAGTGGAAAACAGAACAGGGTTTGTCGAGAGATCGCTTATGGGAGCCGAAACCGGAAACATAATAAGGTTTTGTAGAGAGATCCAGGAGGAACTTCGTGCTAGATCCGATTTATCGAATCTTATCGATGGCGAAACCAGAAATCTAGAAATTATTTTCCGTGTTTGGATCAGAAATGGCTTGGTCAGGCGAAACCACCAGTTCTGTACTGTCCCAGAGCTGGCCGAAAGTGAGGCTTTGAATCCCACACAGGAGGAATAACGTGGCGGGCCTAATACTTGTACATATCATCGCTACAACTGCTGTACTCTTTCGGTATCTCTGATACGGTATCCCGGCATATAGCGGTGGCTAAAAACTTCAAGCTCCGGTGATGGCGAACAACCGACAACACCGCATGCTCTTGGCGGTTGTCGTTGTGTGCTTGAGCTTTCTGCAATGCCAACGCACTGCTCCTTGATGCATCAGCAGACTGGCCAAGGTTGAGGACCCTTCGTCGAACGAAGCCAACATATTCCAGGAAGCTCGAGTCTGCGAAAGCAAGCCCTATGTTACCCGGTGGGTACCAAACACGATACGTGGGTGCCGTGTACTGCTGTGTGTCTGAAGAATTCAAATCTTGCGGTAACTCCTCCCTCCAACATCTTCCCAACTCAAACGAAACCCCGGCATACTTAGGCTGTTTCCTATGCGGTTCGATTTCGAGATTCAGATTTGTGTTTTTCGATCTGAAAAATGAATGCCCCCGCTTATGCAGAATCCTACCGGAAAAAAATCGATATGAGAATCTGATGACCCAAGTTGTCGGATTTGGGCCCAAAATCCGAGAACATGGGTCATCAGATTTTCAAATAGAAAAATGGCATGGTCTTTGAATTCAAGATGATATCCATGACAGCAAACAGCAGCAGAACGATCGATGAGTTGGATGGTGACACAGCCGTAAAGCGACGTTGCTTCGCGCCCGACGCGCGGTCGGCGGGCGGCGCGTCTCTCCGTGGCCAGCCTACAGTCGGCTGGCGCGGGCTCGGTCCTAGAGACCAAGACAAGCGCACTCGACGCGCACTTCTCCGTGGATACGTACTCGTAGACTACACTGCTGTACAGCAGCAGCATTGAGGTACACAAAATACCAAGACAGGTTGACTCTAGCGCACTCGCCACGTTTCTTCACCGCCATACCAGAGGCAGTCAACCTTGGCTCGGACGCTTGGGTCCTACGCGCAGTGCAGCGCACCCAGCGCGTCTCTTCGCGGCACCAGACCACAACAACAGCAGTTGCTCTCGGCGTTGGCTCGAATCTCTGCACGCACAATAAATCAAATGTCTGATTTTCTCCCATAGGAAGACTGTTTCGATATACCAACTTCACATCTGAAAATGCGATCGGGTCAAAATCTGAAGCCCAAATCGAACCGCATAGGAAACGGATTCATTATTCACACTAAAAAAAACATACCAGGTAAGATCGGAAAAGACGAAACTCGATACTCGTACGTATATGAATCTGGGCCATACGAAAAATAAAAGTGGTGAGCTTAAGCCTATTTTGTACCAATCCGCCGGAGGATTTTATAATTTTTGAAATACGTCAGCTGTGAGTTCGACTGACTAAATAGTTTTTCAAAAAAAGGGAAAAAAAGAGGTGCATGCCAGTTCTGTTTTCCGGCTTCGGCTCCCATGAGATTCAGCCGTACAGTCAGCCTCAGTAGAATTTTGAGAGCTAGCCCATCCCGAACGTAGCTACTTTAGCATGTGGAGGGTGACATCCTCCTATCTCCTACGAATATACCCGGTACCAGGTATGTGATGAGAGTGCCGCAGGCGGCAGATCATACCGCCGTCTGGTGGAGCCCGAGGGCACATGTGGATGCAGCAAAGAACAACCGCAGTCGGCGCGCCAGTCGAGCACATTACGAGACCATCAGCGAGTAGAGTTCGTCGCCCCGCTGCTGCACACTACATCCGTCCTGAACGGCTCCTTGCGCCGGAGTATAACAATACTCCATCAAAGCTCGATACAGCACCACACCAGGCATGATACCCACCGCGTCAACAGGCACACACAGCAGGTTGCTGTGCTCTGTACCTGGTCATGTGGTACCTACTTGAAACTGCCAGCAAAGACGTAAACTGCTGTGACGTCTCGTACGAATTGTTATTATTTCTGCAACAAATGGAATTTGGGCTGTTACAGAGTCGTGATGTGTGAGCGGAAACCTTGCCTTACCTGAGAACTGCATGCCCAACGGCAATACAGAGAAATCCTGCAACGAAGCCCGAGGACAGCATGCCGTTGAATGCCGCCCACTCCAACAAAGTGCAGCAAGTAAAGTTGGTCAAGCACACCTAACGATTGCCCGACTGGGCGTTGTTTAGCCAAAGGTTTCCAACACGCCGACTATGCGTTTTTATTCAGGGGAGATTTCGGGCATATAATGGTTGAACTGGCGCGCGCGACCAAACGAGAATTCTGGTGCAGTTTATCCCACCTTTGGCCTTTGTTTGACCTTCGAGGCTGTGAAATTTCAGCCTGACGCTTTGCTGTGTTCAACAGTACCCAGGCAAAGCTTTCGGCGGCTCCAGCTACTAATGACAGGTGCAGGGAGTGGGCTCTGAAAGAGCACGCCTCTCTACCCCGCGCACTGCCCCGGACTGCTTCTGTCCGCTGGTAGATTAGTCTAGAGCTCTAAACGAGGTACTGGTATGCTTATCCACACCGCAGTAGCGGCGCTGGCGCCCTTACATCAACAACGCGGAGCGCCGCCCGACATGCTCTCGGGAGGAGGGAGGCAAGTTCTTGCGTCGTACACGGCGTTCAGCTACCAGGGTAACTTCTCGGACGTGGCGTGCCGGCTCATAGACACGCTGCCGCATCAGTCGCCAGCTGTCCGGGTGAGCGAGCTACGTACAAACGGACAGACACATAGCAGAAGCTCTGATTCGAGGGTGGGATAATCTGTTTGATGCATCGACGATGGATAGAGGAGAAAGTCACCGCAGTTTGATACTGGTACCTGGTACGAGGGGTACATCCGTAGACTACGTTGGTACTCGTGCGTAAATCGAAGAAGTATTAGCTTTGCCCCACGCCTCTGGCCGGTATAGAGTCCTGGCACGCCCTGGTTCAGCAGGGTGTCCCGCACCCTGGCCGACCAGCTCCCCGTGTGTTTGTCGCAGGACGATTCGTCGTCGTGCTTACGCGAAGCTTTCTTTCTCCCCGACGATCCGACCTTGTTTTTTTATAAAATATATCGAAAAACACAACAGCGAGGAAGAAAAAAGTTCGGCAGTTCGCGATCGAGAGCAGCAGCAGCAGCAGCAGCAGCAGCAGGAGGAGGGGGGGGGGGGGGGGGGGGGGGAGGGGGGGGGGCGGAGGGAGGGGCCTAGATGCAGCAGTAGCAGCAGCAGCTGCAACAGCAGCAGCTGTTGCTGCTGCAGCACCAGCAGCACCAGCAGCAGCAGCTGGGCCTGAAAAGGTTCGACATCACTCTGGGGATCACGTGTTCTATCTCTACATGACGGGCGAGCTGGGCATCCTGTGTGTGACGGACGGGATACCTGTCGATGAAGAGGTGCGCTGTACAATGCCAGGTACCTGGTACGATCTTGACGATGCTGTCTTTGTCTGAGCATGATGCTCGACGGGCCCCAATAAACTGCCGGTAGTACACTCGCACGAGTCATGTGTCATACCAGAGGGTATGCCATACTACTGCCTGTAAAAGCGCTTCCTAAGTGCAAGTACAAATACCGCAGTACTCGAACGAGTCAAACGATGTCACCAGGTACATTTTTCAAGTACATCCTGTATCAGGTACGTACTCAGGCACGAGTACGTACCTGGTGTCTGCCTGTACCTGCATGTGTGATCTGTGAGATAACCGTACGAGTACTCGTAAGTAGTAAATACCAGTATTCAGTTATCATCACGTCTTTCACTTGTTTCGAGGAAAACAAGAAACGCGGACCTTCCGTCGCTCTGCCTGTGTGAAACACCAGCCATGTACGAATATCAGACGTCTGCTCTGCGTACAGCCTACTCGCACAGCTTATGCTTACATACGAAAACCATCAGCAGCAGTGGTAACTGCAGTCGTACAACCAATCCGCCGGAGGATAACAAAAAAAAACCAAGAGAAAGCAGCTTATTTTTGTACAGCCTTCCGTCCTCTCGCGCACCGGTACGCGTAGATTCGTTCGTACGGTTGCAAAATACGGTACAACCAGGTATAATAAATAGTACAGCAGTAGTTTGGTGCTCACAGTAAGGAAATACCAAGTACCCGGAGGTATACTGTACGTATACCCCTGGGGTCCCTATTTTTTGGCGTCGTCAAAATCAAATTCTCTTTTCGATGGTACTCAAACACAGTAGTAGCAGTACGTACGTAGTGGTCCCCTCTATAGTGCCGCTTGAGTGCCATAGTGCCGGATGCCCGCTATATATAGTGCCGGTGGAATGGCTTGCAGAGACGGGAATAACCAATGTCGCTGTGTGCGGGGGCAGTATTGCCGGTTGTCGCTAGAGTGCCAGTATTATTTTGTTGGCTGACGCATACCGGCACTATGTATGTAGGGGCCGGCACTGCACTACTGCTTTACCGTAAAGAGCGTTGAGTTGATTGACACAGCAGGGGCGCGATAGTTTCTCAGCGCGCGATTTTTCCCAGAAGGGGAAGCCATAGTCAATAGGGCCCACGATACACACCAAAACCTATATATTCAACTATTTTTTACCAGCAATATTTGGTACTATTTACTATGGTCCCTCGTAATAATACCGAACAACCTCAACCCGTTTTGGACTGCAGACCCGTTTTGAGGACAAACCAACCAGATTCTAAGTAGTTTGTCCCCCGAAAGGGACTGCAGTCCTGCAAGGGTCAAGGCGTTTTCGGAAAGACCAGGTCTACGTAGAGCCTCCCGTAAAAAAAGTGTTGGACTTGAGCACTCCTTGAGCCGTTGTCGAGAAAGCGGGCGCTGTAAAACGATCGCGCCTCCCGTGTGCGAACGCGACGCTCTTACTTGCGGTTACACGCCACGATAACGTCCGTCCCCACACGCGAAGCGTAGCTTGTTTCTTATGCCACTTTTTCATGTGTAACACTCGGTGTATCGTTTCGCGGACCACGTTCTGCTTCGTACATGTAATACCTGTCGTGTCTCCTTTCCTGTAGAAGCCAAGGTGCTTGTGCGAGTTGTTCTCTCATGATTCCGTGCGAAGCTACCGGTACCCACGGCACAACGGCAGCGACGGCACACAAGCACACCCAGTGGGTACTGAACGTGCTGATTCCTGATTCTACGAGTCGCGATACGCAAAGTAGTGTATAGGCAACGCATCCCGTTTTAACCCATTTAGTACTGCTGCCCCCTTTTCGGGACAAACTACTTAGACTTTGAGTGGTTTGTCTCCCAAACGGGACTGCAGTACAAAGACCCGGCGATTAAGGAAGACCGCATATCAATATAGTAGAGAAGGAATTTCTACTGTCTGCGCGCTATTATTCCCACGACAGGAGCAGCTCAGAACATCTACTTTGTTCAACGTACGTACTGTAAAAACGTTTAACAATGAGAAAGACGGGCTGAGATTGACAAGAAAATAGCAAGTTCGAGAAGCATTACACTGAATTTAGTGTTGAACGCGCCCATGACCAGATAATAAATCCAGCCTCTGGACCAGTTTTCCTGGTACTTGCATATGTACACATGGAAATTCAAAAACGTCAGCTTTGTCCGGTACTATTAATATTAATAAATGCCTGTTGTAAATATCAGCCTGTTGATTGACTATTATTTTAATAATACCAGTAAGTATTATTTTTTGGACTGCGATCCCGTTTTGAGGACAAAGTACTCGGTATTTGACTGTTTGTACCCAAAAACGGGACTACGGGTCTAAAAGGGTTACAAAGATACCAGGGTATTTATTGGCTACCAGTACGTATCAAAGAGGGTCCGGCGTCCGGTACCAACTCTGACTAGGGACGTCGGTAAGCAAGGGACCTCCAATCCCGAACGCACTTCGTACCAGGTACGACGTATGGTCCTCTTAGGACTTCGGAGGCAAAATTTGATGATAAGAAGCGGCGATTGCAGCGATGCCCACTGCGCGACTGGGCAATGTGACAAGTTGGTGTCGAGGTTACAATGGTTGAATGCAAGGAGTCGTACAGCACGGGCGCAGGCAGCATGAAGCTGCCGGAGCTTACGGTAGTCGACCCGAGAACCTTGCCACACGATCTGCCATCTCATTCCTATGGTTGTCGACAGCAGTGTCAAGCACCAATACTGCCGCTGTTTTCGCCCGCACCAGAAAAGCAGGGCAAAACGAATAGTACTGTAAAATTTGGGGCAGCAACAACGCAGGCTCCGCTAATATTTGTCGAACTGGAACCGTGCAACCCGATCTGCCATTTCCTTTTTGCTTTCGTCGACAGCGGTATCAAACCGGCTGCTCCCCCCCCCATCCCCCCCACACACTGCCTGGTCGGTGAAAACCCGACGTGCTCCGTCCCGGCATTGTAGGGATGCGAAGGTCTATGGTCATGCGACTACGGTCATGCATGATAATGAGTACCACACACACACACCCCCCACACACGTTGCCGCCCCACAAGCGTTTCTTTCTACAGGATGAAGTTCACTCTTCATGTGACTCGCTAAGCACCTCATGGCGCTTCACGACGCTTCGTGCAAGCAATGTCTGCCTGGTCGGTGAAAACCCGATGTTGTCCGTTCCAGCATCGTAGAGATGCGAGGGTCTATGTTTATGTTCTCACGACTACGGCCATGCATGATATGAGTCCCCGCCCTCCCCCACTGCGCCACTCTTGGCGTCCTCTGATGCGTGGCGTATATAGCCAGCTCCTCTCCGGGTCCTCCTCATGCCATCTCACCATCAAACGGTCCGCTGCCTCGACGACCCATGGGTACAACTCGCTTCTGTTGTTACGAGCCGCCGTGGGCCACAACACCGCTTCCACCGGTGCTTTCCGCCGATCCCTCGGTGCTTCGACAAACAACTTGAGCTCGTCCAAGATTGACGTTGGACCCGGTCATTTGCCGGCCGCGACCTGATGATGATGCTGCTGTAGACTCTGCGATCTGTTACCCGGATTCTCCCCGCCGGCCATTGTACGTGTTGGCTGGTCATTGTTTGTCCGCTGCTGCATGCCCTGCCCCCCCCCCCCCCCCCCGCAGGGAGGAGGCGGTGTTTTCGGATGTTCACCTCGACGCTTTGGCGTTTTGTTTGCCTTATTGAGAGCCTTGGCGCACGGCGTGATGAGGTGGTCGGTGCGTTGTTAGCGCTAGAAGCCAATTGTTAGCATGGTATATTGGAGGAGGGTGCGCTAAAATTGACAACCTTTTGGCCTACGATACGATGTGCCTCCATTCTCCGCCATCATTTTCGGTCGTGTTTAAGGTTATTTTGACCGTTTCGATTTTTTTTTTTTTTTCTGTCTTTTGTTACGATGGGCAAGGGCAAATTTTGACCCCAAGTCTCAAATCCGAAACATGTACGTATTAAAATATTATCAGAGCACCAGCCTTCCCAGTCGCTGCCTCAGCTCCGAGTACCCTTCAGACAAGCGAGGAGTAATCTATTTAGGCTCTAAGGACACTTGGGACAAGCAAGGACTCATTCTTTTCAGCTCCGAGTACAAACAAGCGGGGATGGAATCGTTTCAGCTCCGAGTACCCTTGCGACAAGCGAGGCTCCAAGCCCCGTTGGGACTTGGTCCTCGAAACGGCTGGTACTGGTGGGTCATTTGCTTGGTCCCGAGGACCGAGACTGCTGTTACTCCGATGACACTTGGCGGGGTCTGTTGACCGTTTTAGGACCGATGATAGCGAACGTTGATCGACGGCCGCGATGTTATGAAGCCGCTATTCTTATTTATAGTTAACCTAGCAGTAGTTCACCAGTAAGAACGGCAGTATTAATAGTGCCGGCCCCTGTGCGAGGTATAGGGCCGGTATGCGTGCGCCAGCCAACAATACCGGCACTGAAGCGGCCACCGGCACTATGTACTCCGCGCACTGCCGCACTGGTGAATCCCATTCGTTGTCAAGCGAGTCCACAGGCACTACAGCGGGCATCCGGCACTCTAGAGAGATGACCACTGCTGAATCAACCTTGCTACGCACGAGGCACGTATTTGTTCAGCTCCTGACATTCCGGTTCGGACACACACCCCATTTGCACCGGTAGCCCGAGCTATTTCCTGTGACCAGTGCAAATCGTCTTTTTTGTTTTGTAGATTGTTGTCCCCTCAGACGCGCCGAAGCGGGTTGCAAATGACCCGAGCATGAGTCACTCAACCGGTCGAACTCGCGGCTGACGCGGTTGTAGTATTTTTTCATGCAATAGTTTATCAGATCTATGCACGATGTATGTATGTATATGATATTTTTCTCGGGAGTGGTGCGAAATGATTGGGCGAAGAAGACCATAAAATACGTCGTACGGCGGTAGCAGGTAGGAACATGTCCAGGTCCAACAACAGCAACTGATTGTACAACTAATCCATCGGATCCATGTGTTATACCAGGTATACTGCTGTACCCGTTATTTGTTATTAATGGATCGCTGAAAGGTTAAGAGCGTGAGTTGGCAGATCTCGATGAAAGTCGACTATTAGTATTAATACGAAGCGGTGGGAAAACTGAATCCCATCGCGGTGAGACACGTAAACCTCGGGTTTTGTCCAGCGGCTGCCTGGCGTGAAACACAAAAAAAAAACTCTTCAGACTGGAAAGGAAACATGACGATCATACACCACAAGCATACTGCTGTAGTAACGTAGAGATAGGTCCATGATACTGAGACATAACAGGGTACCTCTACTGCTGTATCCTGGTACGATACATGCATAATCTGTGATACAATTAGCTTTCAAGATGGTTATTTTTTGTAGGTGAAACTCGTATTAATAGTACATATGAAGCGAAGCGAATATCGGAACATGCTGTGATACTATTAATACTATGGGCTCCAATCATGCGGTAAAAAACGACGTGGACGCCTATTTAATAGACTATTATCGGCTATGGCGTTGACAACACTACGTACACAGCAGTAATTATCGGCTATGGCGTTGACAACCACACTACACAGCAGTAATTATCGGCTATGGCGTTGACAACACTACACAGCAGTAGTCTGCTGTTTCATATTTCGCCCTCCCTCTCCCAGTCTGTGCATACTCGTGCAGAAGGTGGACGTCCGTATCTCTCTAGGACGAAGAATTAGTACGAAGACGTACGGACACTGGGTGTGCTTCATCTCGGTAAACAGAAAGAACACAGAAAGAACAACCGGTGTTGTCTCCCATTGCACTTACCGTCGTCGTCCATAAATGTGTGTTTATCGGTCAAGGACAAGATCATCCATCCCGTAGGAGATTCATCATTCATACCGGCAGTGCAGTGCTGCTGCCAGGTTTATCAGGCTCCCGGTGCCTTCGCCGTACTGCAGTACACCTTAATTTGCCACTATTAATGGTTTCGTTGTCTTTTTGTTATTATTTTCTGGTGTTGCTTGTGTTGTTGTTTGTTGTGTCCTCGTACCCGGTACGCTAGCACTTCACTTGCTTGACAACTCGAGTTTGCGATCATTTTTTGTTTTTGGTCTTCCTCTGTATCACAGCGGTCTGTGACCACAGAATCAGTATCGATCTATTAATAGGATAAGGAATCAGCACAGACACTGGGTGTACTTATGAATCTGGGGGTAGAAAGGGCGATTTAATGTGAAGACGGCACACGCATTTATGGACGATGACGGTGAGTGAAATCGGAGACTGGTAATCGGAAATCGGACTCGTTTACCGTCCGAATGGGGTTTTGGCTGTTTCGAGGGCAGCAAGCTGCAATCCTCCGGCGCCGTCAACGGCCATCTGCCATCCTGTAGATTCCGTACAAGGGGTACAGGCAGTGGTAGTAGTCTCTCTGTAGTGCATGTGGAGTACCTTCCGGCTGCTCTCTATATAGTTAGTGCCTGTCAAATCCCTTGGCACATACCTGGTGCCGGGTATGAGACTAACCAGTGCGGCAATGTGCGGAGTGAGTAGTTAGTGCCGACTGCCGCTGTAGTGCCCGGTAGTGTTGCCTGGCGCATATGATACTGGCACTATATGTAGAGAGGGAACGTTACTGCTGTATAGTATTACGGAGGACCATAGTAAATAGGACCAAATATTTTTAGTAAAAATAGGTGAATATATAGGTTTTAATGTATACCATAGGTCCTATTAACTATGGACCCCCGTAATAGTAGGTAATACGTTCACATAGGACAGGTAGATCATCTACAGATAGATGATCTATAAAGGTAGATCATCTAGAGCCTAACCTGCCGTCATGACATGTCTCGTGCAGGATCTGTATGTAGCACGTATATATCTATATCTAACCCAGGAATCGCGTCCCTTATCATGCAGGTTGTGCCGCTTCCACCCGGCAACATGGGCTACCTGTAGATCGCACAGATGGAAGAATGAATATATCTGCTCGGAAAGGTCTGGGTCATCGAATGATCTGTAGATGATCTATCTGATCTGTCCGGGGTGTAAATACTTTATACACCACTCTGTCCCTGAATACAAGGAGTTATTTTATTGAATATTATTAATAGTATGCAACAGGTCTTTATGTCAAGGGGCAAGAGTGTTGTGGGTATATATATCACGGCAAAACAATCCTGCCTGTTTCATAACCAGTGATGTACGTGCGTTGCGATGGCGGCTTATCTACAGTAGAACACTCGTCGGGAGTTTAAAGATAACTGCTGCTCGTAGTTGCGGGTGGCATATGCGGTACTTAAAAAAAAAAAAAAGGCGTTACGGTTGTTGGACCGGCGTTTTTTTATCGTATGAATGCGTGTGGCGCATACTATATAAGCTTGGCCTTCCGGATGTGGTGGACGTGAAAACCGGGGGGATGTCGCAAAATGAGAAGTGGGTAAAAACATCATCATCAGTAGGCGTCTCAGGGGCGTCCGTGAAAAAGAGCAAACGACACGGCTCACCCCCAGAGGTCAGAATGGGAAATCGTTGGAACCGTTGTGATTACATGATGCGAATATAGCAAAATGGTTTTTTTTTTTTTTGTTTTTTTGCATTTTTTCATTTTTTTCACTTGGTTCTATTATAGTAACACCCCCTCTCTAAACCGGTTTTCTTAGTAGGATGCAGCTCACCCTTCATGCGCCCCGCCCAACACCTCACGGCGCTTCGCGCTTGGTGCAAGCAATGTCTGCCTGGTCGGTGAAAACCCGGCGTGCTCCGTCCCGGCTGCGTAGGGATGCGAGGGTCTATGGTCATACGACTACGGCCATGCATGATATCTAGCGAAATAAAATCTGTGACGGTTCACATTTTTTTTTTTTTTCTGGGCGCCCTTGGGCGTCCGTCTTTATTTACGAGTATATGATTGATACCAGCGTGAGGTTCGACGGTGTGTAGTTGGTTTTCGAATTTTGACGTGGAGATGTAGCTACGATTGCATCTCGTGAAGACGACTTCACACGCACAAGCACAGAAGAGACCAAAGCGTGAAGTGCGGGTGCTGTTGCACCACTGCTGTTGCACCGCCGCTGCTGCTGTGCTGCTGTCACCCTGCTGGGTGTCGTGGAAGTGTGTATGGTGGCTGCGCGCGGTTGTTTTTGTAATTCCGAGGGAAAAAAAATGTGTTTTTTTCGTCCAAGAAGTGTATAAACCTTGAGAGTATGTATGTAATACCGTGTGTTTGTTCCCATTTCCTATTATTTTGGACGAAAGGAATCAACGGCAGACACACCCACGCACGCACCCACGCACGCACAGAAGCTCCGTCCGTGGTCGTCACAAGGGAATACTTGGATGTGCATATGCTGTTGTACCGGGGCTGCCGCAAAGTATTAGTATGAAACAGAAGACGTCGAGAGCTGGAGGGACGGTGTGATTACAGCAGCCGCAGAGCGAACAGCTGAAATTGTGGGGTTTCTATGATCCTGGACGACTCGGCGTCGTTGGGAGTAATTCCGTGAAAAAGAGCCAGCTCGCGCGGCTGTGAACGCCCAGAGCACGTGCCACGGGACCCGGTCGGGGGCTTGCCCCGTGGTTTACACCTGGTCTTCCTGCGTGCCCCGCAGCCAAGACTGCGACAAAATTCCCGTGGCAAAAATTCGGTTCATACATATTTTTTCACAAGTGCAGCGTCAGAGAGTTTTCGCGCAAAGTCCAGTCCATACCATTAACGCCGTGCCTGTGCAGAGCGTATTACTATTACGGGGGACCATAGTACATACGTAGGACCTACGGTACACACAAAAACCTATATTTATATTTTCCTATTTTTACTAGCAATATTTGGTCCTATTTTCGATGGTCCCCCGTAATAGTAGTACACCTACCTTCTATCATGCGTGGTAGAGGACTGCAGCACATAGGGCTAAGTATCTAAACAGGATAGTCAATGGAATGATCGGTGTGATGGGATCATAATTGAAGTGTAGGATATCGATATCGGATATCGATATCGGAATCGATGCCGATACGATACCGATAAGCCCAAAAAACTTATCGAAGATTCCGTTCGGTGTCAGCACGAAGAACGCGGGGGGATCAGGGGATGGAGGGCTGTACACGTTCGAAACGATACGTCGGAAGTTCGATATTTCGATGTCCATCACTATTTATAATGTATTTTCGGCTTATTATAATACTTGTAAAATTCAGTAAAAACGGGATATAGACGAGGAGACGTATTACGTAGCTTGCAACGTTGAGTACCAACAGCCAAGTACTTAATCAGTCGAACTCACAGCTGACGTATTTCATACCAGGTAATTTTTATAAAATCTATACCAACTAGGTGTATGAAAACAGGACCATCAATGGAACGTTCGAAGGGTTGCAAGAGTCACGAGGTCGATCAGCCCTCAATTCGATGGTCCGGCGTTCCCGTGTCCTCGCATGTTGGCTGTCGATTGTGGTTATTGTGGCGGTTGTCGGTTGTCGATTGTGGAGTGCTGTGGCACGGCGGCTCGACGGTGCAACCCGGGCAATATGTGCTATCATGGGAATCGATTAACCCTGTTATTTCGGGGAACGACATTAAAACCGCTTGGGTATTGATCTGATACACCTATTACGGGGGGCCATAGTAAATAGGACCTACGGTACACACAAAAAACTGTATATTTACCGACTTTTACTATCAATATTTGGTCCTATTTACTATGGTCCCCCGTAATAGAGTATTGCTCTTTTCATGAGTCTCTAGTATGCCTTGATCAATGTCAGACTACTGTACGTTCCCGACGGAAAGGTTTGCTAACCCTTGGCACAACTGGAGAAGTGGTTAGACCTTTAGACCGCCTGGCTTCTAAATCAAGGTCGCCAATTTGGAGTCCGTGCTTTGGTAGAGTTGCAAAGTTCCCCGTTGATATGGTAGCTTTGACCTGCTACCGAAGGCTGCACGTTTTTTTTTGTTATATTCAGGGCAAGGAGAGAGCCCTCCACGTTGGGTTAGCAGCGTGGAGAAGAGAGGGTTCGAGTGAGGTTCGAACTGGCGAACAAAGGCCCGTCTCGACTTCAAGGAGGCTCGGGTTATCAAGCCGAGTTCTCCCGGTTCTCGGAAAGATTCGCTGATGTGATACCACTCCTGATGTATCTTCCATGGATACATGTGCGATGACCGCTCTCCGAACCTTTCCCAAAACATGTCCTAACCTGTCCTCCACACCTACGGTACCCAAAAAAACTTATATATTTCGCTATTTTTACTATTACGGGGGTCCATAGTTAACTGGACCAGATTTTGTTAGTAAAAATATGTAAATATATAGGTTTTTATGATTACCATAGGTCCTATTAACTATGGACCCCCGTAATAACAATATTTGGTCCTATTTACTATGGTCTGTTATGTACCGTAAATAGGACTGCACTCCCGTTCTTGGGGACAAATCACTCTAATTACCAGTATTACGGGGGTCCATAGTTAATAGGACCTATGGTATACATAAAACCTATATATTTAACTATTTTTTACTAACAATATTTGGTCCTATTTACTATGGTCTGTTGTACCGTAAATAGGACTGCACTCCCGTTCTTGGGGACAAATCACTCTAATTACAAGTATTACGGGGGTCCACGTAGTTAATAGGACCCATGGTATACATAAAACCTATATATTTATCACGGGGGTCCATAGTTAATAGGACCTATGGTATACATAAAAAACGATATATATACCTATTTTTTCTAACAATATTTGGTCCTATTAGCTATGGACCCCCGTAATACCTATTTTTTTCTAACAATATTTGGTCCTATTAACTATGGACCCCCGTAATACCTATTTTTTACTGACAATATTTGGTCCTATTTACTATGGTCCCTTACCGTAATGACTTGTTTGTCCCCTCCCCTAAACGGGACTGCGGCCCTACAAGGGTTGAGGTTGTACTCGTATGAGGGGGGGGCATAGTAAATAGGACCTACTGTACTAAAAAAAACCTACATATTTCCCCATTTTTGCCTCCAATATTTGGTCCTATTTACTGTGTTCCCCCGTAAATAGGTGCCATGGATTATTACCTTCGTAGGCGTACTGCTGTAGTCATCCACTCGAGAGTTGAGAAACGAGAAGAGAAGTAAACACCCCGCGCATTGTTCGTACGTGCAACGATCTACTGAACTACTGCAGTTGTATCAGGTACAGAAGTACGAGGTGGAGGGTATCACCTATCCGCTCTTCTGGAACTTTGGAAGAGTTGCAATATGTGATGCCGGTAGGAATCTGTGAAGTTCCTTGTGCCAGGTACTGTATTTTACCTCCCCTTGAGGAGAGTTGAGAGGGGAAACGAGAAGGAACACGAATCTTCGAACTATGAACAGACAGTAGCAAGTGCCAGGTATATTCTTACCTATTTGCCCACTCTTCTGGAACTTGAGAGTTGCAATATATTTTACCAGACTGTTGAAAGAGCCAGGTAGGTGCCAGGCTTTTACCTGCTTAAGTCACCCCGTTTTCGAGAGTTGAGAGGCGGGCTGAGAAGTAGCAACAAAGCTGGCAACCACAAAGCTGGCAACCCGCGCGATGCTCGTGGACAAAGCTACAAACTGCCAGGTACCAGGTATTTTCCCCTCATGACCCATCCACCCTTCTGGAACTTTTTTTTTGTCGAGTTTTTGAAGGGAACAGGAACAGAGAGGACATGAATGAACAAAATGGCGATTGCAGACGATTCTATTATTAATAGTCATAACAAAAAAAAGGGACGACTAGGTACAGCACCGGGCTCCGGGCTGATGAGCTCGGGGGTGTACCCGAGCTCCAAAGCGAGGAAATAATTTCCGAGGAAATTTCCGACACGCACGTGGTCATGATGGTATACTGCTGTTAGTATCAATGGCCGTGATTCTGCGGTCTTCTATCAGACAATTACGGACGGCCACAGCAATTTAAACTACAGAGTATTGGTGGTCGTATTTCTGTGTGCTCTCTGTCGCTAGTGGGGGGGGCATGGTAACACATACCATCAGAACCCACAATTGAGCCCTAAAACCGTGTGTATGTATCCCCCTATGAACATTCTTACCGGCCATATTTTTGGTGCTGATTGCTATTAGAGTATTACAGGGCACCATACCCACCATATACATAAAAACCTCTATATTCCTGTATTTTTACTATTGATATGCATATTTTGTTCTGATTACCGTTGATTACTATTAATATATGCCAAGTATATAAATATATATAAATATATATGTTTTTTTTTTTCCCCTTCTAGGTGGACGATGAAGTATATATATATAAAATATATATTTTTTTTTTTTTTTCCCTTCTTGGTGGACGATGGATAGGGGATCGCACCTGAAATACTGTACCCGTGGAGGGTAGCTTTGGTTGCGATGACTAGGGTATGACACGTGTGGTGTATGATGACGCCACCATCTTCGAAGATCATTTTTCTCGACAAAGGGGGAAGGCGCAAGCACCCAGAGATGCGTCTACCATACATGGAAAGGCCTCTTTTTAAGGCCTCTTCCAGACCTTTCCGAAGCCACCATTTTCGTTGCGTGCCCCCCTTAAGGCATATGGTGTGGAGAAATTCGGCTCGGAATTTCGTGCCAGGGGGGTGTGTTATCCTTTCACCCCGGGTGATACGACGGTACCTGGGTCCCCATATACCAGATGCTAGATGCCAGGTATGGCTTATTCACCCCGTTCTGGGAGTTGAGAGTTGAGAGGGGCGAGGAGAGGAAACCAAAGAGGAGACCGGTGAACAAAATGCCGATTTCTGCGTCGACCACGCGTGCCACTTGCGCATCTTATCACAAACAGAGGTAGTAGTGGTCTACTGCTGTAGTCCCTCTATTGTGTCGGCTATAACCCCTGGTACAGCAGTGCCTGTAAAATCGCTTGGCACGTGTGGGATGAAGCAGTGTGGCATTAATAGTGCAGTGTGCGGCAGGAGTAGTGCCGGTTGGTTGCCGCTATATAGTGCCGGTGTTGCTGGGGCATAGATATCGGCACTGTGAGAGGTACCCATTACTGCTGTACTACTGTGTACGAGTCGAGAGACTACTATTACGGGGGACCATAGTAAATAGGACCAAATATTGCTGGTAAAAACAGGTAAATGTAAAGGTTTTATGTATACCATAGGTCCTATTAACTATGGACCCCCGTAATATATATATTATATATATATATATATATATATATAGTTGCCAGGTATTATGCATTCGCCATTCATCATGTACCCTTCGCTAGAGCTGTGATTCGACGGAATTTTAGGACTAATGACTACTCGGTAGGTGCCGCTTGCCAACTATCTGGCTCTAGTCAGCAAGCCGCCCGGCGATGCCAGGCTGCTGGCCAGCCCACTTACCGACTTACGTCAGGCGAGCGTTTCGAGCCGAATCAGCTCGCTCTCCGAGGGGGCCCCGCCCATAAAATAGATCTATATCCCGTATCTCAATAATTATTCCTACAAGTATGGAAACCCTGCCCAATAAGTCGGATAGTAGTCGGCATCTTCGGGAAACGACTATTTATAATGATTCGTCCGACTACTAACCAGCCGGCGACTTGAGTCGTTCCTACTCACAGCTCTGCGCTTCACCCTTCTGCTGAACTTGGAGGGTTGAGAGGGGGTAAAAGAGAGGAATGAGAAAACACACAGAACAGAGGACTGTTTTGCGGCATCACCCACGCCTATGTACGGAAACGCGACGCTATTGCAACCAAAGATATGTACTGCCGCAAATGCAAAGAGCGGACGTACCCGTACGCGCCGCAAACTCTCCAACTTCTTGTGGAAACCGCTCTCTCTCTCGCAAGAACCGCAGCGGAAAAGGCGGCGAGGCGGTAAACCAGGGGATGGACCGCTATCATCCCCTTGTTGAGATGCCGCCATAGCAGGGGTTCCCGTGATGTATGGAGAAGGCTTTTTCCACCGAGGCCCAGCACGTTATCCCGGAACCGCAATTTTCCGATCATCGCATGTTATTTTGAGACGAGAAATGCTGAGAACCGGGTACCGGTATTGTGCGTCTCTGGTTACAACTGCGCCCGCGATTTTTCGGGACAAATGCACTTGGAATTAGCGCCAACGTTGTACATATAGATTGCGGGTAAATCTTGTACCAGGTTTATGTTGCAGCCCTATTTATTGCACGCGTTTTATTTTGTTTACTTGTCCATGTAACCTCCTATAGCGAGTACCAATTTTCGGTTGTTTTACCACAAGCAGTGCACGAGTATGCAATGTACGTTTGTGTTCACATGTCTAGTTACCCCCCCCCCCCCCCGTCCACCCTGTGAAACCCCTGAGCAGGCGTTCGTGTATCTGGCACTGGTGGAAAAAAAACGTCTCTCTTCGGCGGTGGCACCTCTTGGGAGGGCGGAGGCGGAGAGGGTGCGGAGGGTAGCGTCGCACGCGCTGGTGGAGAGCATGAACACGTGAGTGGTGTATATACACTTGAGTCTTACGTGGCTGGCTCTTTGTCTAGGGTGCGGCAGGGAGTCCCGCGTGGACGCAACGTCGTCAGTGCTGTCACTGTGATATTAATAGCTTTTAGTAACGAGGACTACCTGTACGTAAGGCATGCCCTTGGCTGGAATTCCCAGCTGGTTACTACGATCGTATTCATATTACTGGCAGGGCTCTTCACGGATCACGACCCGACCCGCGGGTCGGGTTTCGGAGGTCTTTAAAATATCACGGATCGGGTCGGGTCGGGTCAGGGTGGCCTCGACCCGACCCGACCGTGACGGCTCACCCTGACCCGACCCGACCCGCCTTGACCCGACCCGACCGTCACCCTGACCCGACCCGACCCGAGTCGACCCGCGAGGTTCTATCTTACCCGTTAACAGCTCTGGTTATCGGTTGGGCGGCGAAGTATGCAAACCACTGACTTGTAGTCTTCATCGGTAAAACCCACAATTCAAGTACAGAATGCGCCAGTCAGACAGGAATACACATCATTCCGCTGCAAATTAGTACACGCAAAACTACCTGTTTTTGTTCATACCTAGCCAGCCGATAACTAGTGTATTAGTAAGTAGTCGGCGGCTTAACCCTCTCGTTTCGGGGACAAGACACTTGGAATTAGAGGCATATTTAGGTACGTGCACACTACAGTACTAAACGGGTTAAACTATTTACGGGGGACCATAGTAAATGGGACCAAATTTTGTTAGTAAAAATAGGGAAATGTATAGGTTTTTGTGTGTACCGTAGGTCCTATTTACTATGGCCCCCCGTAATAGTCAGCCAAACCTATAGCCTGGGCTCATTATATTTTCGAGGACTTTCCCAAGCGTTTAGGGTCAGAGTTAGGGTTTCGAGCCAAGTCCCTTTCAACCATTCTGCAGCACCACGGCGCTTCTCCTGCTCTTCGTTCTTGCTCTCCTGCATCAATCAATCTTCAACCATATCTATCCCCTCCTCACCTGTTTTTGGTCGGCGGTTCGCCCCCGCGCCCCTCTGATGCCTGTTCGTTGTCGCTGTCCTCGTGCAACGCATTTGCTAACGCTGACTGACGCTCCGAGCAGGTGGACGTCGCAGACGAACGAGAGAGGCTTGTGTGTGTCGCCTGGCCGCCAGTCCCCCGCCCCGACCCGCTCAACGACCCCTCAAAACAGGTGCCGGCGTGCAATATACAATTAATCCGTAAACTGATGGCAATAATTACTGCTGTAGCATATGATAATCATTGCAGCCCTAATTCCAATGAACTTTGCCCCCGAAGCCGGTGGTGCTTGTAGGTGTCACCTGGTAATGTATACGACTGTTATCGATGTAGCGCGATTACCTCCAGGGCGCGGTTTTATCTTATCGTAGAGAATACCTGTGCTGTAAATACGTACAATACCTGATATGATACTACACTAGTGTGGTCTAATTAAATACGTCTACATACAGAGTATGAATGGTAGCCAGCCACATGTTTTTTGTTTCTATTTTATTTTTGTTTTCATTTTGTTCAATTTTTTCAAGAAAATGGCTATTAATAGTAAAATACTATTAATAGACGTCTCGTACGAAGTATAATATCATACCAGTGCCGGGTTAGACCAAGAGTTTGTGTACCGTACTCGCATGGTGTGTACCCCTCTGGACGGAAATATCAGTAGCGTTCAGGCATGAAAATGAACAGTAAACGTGCCTTACATTTTCGCCCAGAGTAGTGGTATGTGACTATGTGAGTGTTCTTTGTTGCCGTGCTATCATGCGTTGGGGCTTGCAGTTCACAGCAGCCGGTACGGAGTGGCTCGCTGACGCCTTCTATCGTCCACTGTGAACTGTAAGCCTCGCAGTCCCACAATATTATCTTCATTCGGATCTTTCGGGTCTCTTGTTTCAACTCTAAAGTACCGTTGGCTTGGAAAATTCACACGCCGAGGTTCCGTCCGGTATTATCACTACATGTACTTTGAGTATCCTAACGACGGGTATAACCTACCAGCAGATGTAACCTACCAACGTGTATAACTTACCAACGGGTATAAGTTACCAACGGGTATAAGTTACCAACAGGTATAAGTTACCAACAGGTATAGGCTACCAACGGGTATAACCAACCAGCGGGCGTAACCTACCAACGGGTATATTTTACCGATATCGCCACCCCATAATACCGTACCCGTCGTACAGTAGTATATAATACTGGTACTACGTATTCCCTGGTTACCTGTTGCATGTGATAATTTCGATAGTATTTTCGGGTAGTCGGGTATCGTTCAGTATAGGCCACATATTTACGTACCCGGGTTTGTACCCGGATTTGCCCGTGTCAGTACCCGGGTTCAGCCCCCCAATACCATATACCATCTTCGACGTTAACTCAATGTTGCATTTCGGCTGCAATATCTGGGTAGTCGGGTACGTTTAGTATTGACCCTGATACCATACCCGCGAGATTTCCTACCATGCTACAAGCGCCCTTGGTGTATAGATTGTGAGCTGTTCACGCGCCGGACATCTCACGATCGATCTATCTATCTACAGATAGATCATCTAGATCCTAGCGTGCCGTTGCAAGATATTATGCAGGATTTATCTTGTTGACTGGGTATCCAGCGCAGGGAGCAATGCGCTCGACCGTGCAGATCGTACGGCCCTCCCACCCCGGCTACTTGGGCTGGATCGTGCAGATCATACAGATCATCTGCCCTGAAAGTCTGCATCATGAAGTAGGAATGATCTGTTGGATGGTCTGGCCGACGTCCGAAACTAGTGTAGTCGACGGTAGAATCGCAGCCAAGGGAAAGCATCACAGCGGCAAGCTGCTGTATCACACCACTTATGAAAAAGTAAATCGACAGATTTTTACTCGAGCGGAATAAACCATCCCCACCTTTCCTCGTATGGTATATTATACCAGGTACAGATGAAGCATGATACTATTCCTACGAGCGTCGTATCCTATATTGACATATCTCGACTGTGTTAAAATCGCCGTTATATTGACGGTTATGCAATTCGTTCGCCCTTAGATTTTTCGGTCAGAGGGGGTACCAGGTATTTTTGTATTGTTTCGCAGCATATATATTCTGATGTGATACCTATAGCTGGGATAGACCATTAACTACTAGCTGGTATGAGAGAACATAGCAATGAGGATCAAATATTCTGGGTGAAAATACTGGAGTATATAGGTTTTTGTGGACGTGATGGGTCCTGATTACTCTGGTCCCCCGTATTTGGTATACTTGTGTCGGGCTTTAGGCAGGAATGTTGGCTAACAATTAATTTACTTCAGAATCATACAGCTGCTACTGCTGTTGTACATAGATCGTTTGTTCTGCGATATTTTGATGGGGGAAAAAAAAAACAGAACACTTCAGCTACTGCTATGCTATGATGATCGTTTTTTTTTTCTTTTTCGAAACTAATTTTCGCAAGCTGCGTGTGATGCTTTCATCAAGCGTGCGATGTATATCGTATAGATATACACACGCCGTGCGTATATTGTACATAGGTCTTCAAATTCTGACATTTTTTGTTGTGGTGGATGGTACATGGTGCAAGCACCAGCGGATAACGTTTTCTATGCACGTGTATACGTGCAAGATTCTTGGATTTGCGCGTTTTTTTTTTTTGCCACCTGGCACCTGGCGCCCTGTTCCCATTTGATGCTTTGACCCCGCAGCACGAGTACGAGTACGAGTATTAATATCTTTGTCCTCGTTTGGCACCCTGCTCATTTGTAGTGGGTACAGAAATATATGCAGCCCTGCGCAGGAGCCGCCGGAGGACCACCTCTCCACCCTGGTCCCATTTGGTACCGTGCGGGCAATACATATGTGCCATAGCTCCTGCTATACATACAACCGTATTGAATCTAGGTGCAATTCTGAAGAGCCTTACATGCACGCACGTGCATCTTTTGCGGTAAGTACCAAGGTACGCATTTAAAGGCGAAAACCTAGGGGATGGATCTTGCCCCCAAATTACAGATATGTTTTTGGGTGGGTAGAGATAATCCGCCCACCCTGTTGTCGCACTTGTAGCTTGTGTTGCACGCACACTCTATCGTCAACGCCATCATGTCCCCGCAGCAGCCGAAATCAACATCGAACGTGATTTCACCACCATCCGCCATCGGTATTTATACAACATCAGTATACTATTTATAGACCGACTTTAGCAGTACGTATCAGATAATACGGAAGACCATTGTGTCCATGCAGTTGTAGAACCCGGTATCATTGGCGTACCAGGCATAGCAGTACGTATTGTACCCGCAGGTATAACACGTACCAGGTATGGCAGTAGTGCAACAGGAATTGCGTTCCGGTGTAGATAGCTGTGGAGTATTAACGCACAAGCTATTACGCGGGTCCATAGTTAATAGGACCTACCAGGTATGGTATACATAAAAAACCTATATATTTGACTATTTTTACTCACAATATTTGGTCCTATTTACTATGGTCCCCCTTAATAGTACGTATAGGTACGTAGGGCGGTTGGCATGTGACTAGTGGAGGGATGGGGCAGCTGGCGCTCCCCCGTGTGATGGGTGCTCGCCGCGCACGCGGCCTCGCCGCGTGACCCGAAAAAAAGTGCTGCTTGCCCGCCCCCCCCTCCCTCCACTGTCTGTTACAAGGCCGAATCAGCTGTGATCCCGCAAAAAAAAAAAGCATGCTTTGGGCTTGGCCTCAAACTCTTGGTGGAGCCAGCGAATGCGATGCTCGTGTCATATCTGGTGCACTTATATCATATTATGCCGTTGTTCACGTTGTGCTTGTTTCGTTTCCTTAGCTCTCGATCCGTTCATTTTTTTTTTTGTATCCCCCGGTTGCTTTCCGCCTTCTCTGCCCATCCACCCACTAACCCACCCACCCACCTACCCACCCAACCATCCACCCACGAAACCGCCACCCCTATTCACCTATAAACCCACCCACCCATTCACCCGCTAATCCACCCACCCACCCACCCATCCCACCGCCCACCCCCTCACTCCCCCTCCTCCTTCCTTATTCTGTTTTCGTCCGGTTCTATACACCTCACGCATCATTGGCGGATATTTTACACAATATAGTCCGGACCCCGACGCCCGGAACACCCTAGAGCACTGCCTGATGGAGGCGGTCCGCCGGCTCCGCATCGACCGTGTGGACCCCACTAACCCTAGCCCTCAGATCATGGGCGCCGCGGAGACGTCGCCAGTAGCGGCAGCGTCCCCGACGTCGAGCCCCACGCTCCTCGCTCCCACCGCCCGCAGGCCTCGGCCGAACGCGAGGGGGCCGATGTCCCCCGGTCCCCACGTGGTCAAGGCGGGGAACGGGATCGGTGTTGGCGTTGTCGGTGCTGGCGCTAGTGTCGGCGGCGGCGGTGGCGGTAGTGGTGGTGGTGTTGGCGGTAGTGGTGGTGGTGGTGTTGACGTTGTTGGTGTTGGTGGTGTTGGTGGTGTTGGTGGTAGTGGTAGTGTTGTTGGTGTTGGTGTTGGTGGTAGCGAAGGCGTTGCTGTTGGAGGTGTTGGAGGTGGTGGCGTTGGTGGTAGTGGTGGTGGTGGCGGCGGCGTCGGCGGCAGCGCGAGGTGGGACGGCGCGTCGACGACCTCGGATGCGCTTGACCGCCAAGGCTGGCCGCCGGAGCGCGGCGGGGACGTCGGCCGTACCGGCACCAGCTCGCCGCCTAACGGCTTCGTTCCGGGGAGCGCGGGCCAGAATGTCCCATTCGCGGTAGCTGGTATGGGGGTAGCGGCGGCGGCAGCATCTGCGGCAGCAGCTGCGGCCACGGAACGGGGGATGGCGGCGACTGGACAACCTCGGGCGATGCTCTTCTCAGGTTTCGGTGATAGGGCGCCCGCCACATCGACGGCGGTGGTGGGGGTGCCGGCTGTAGCGATGCAGTCGGGGTCTTCGCCGGCGCAGGTGGTTGCGGGGGGGGGGGGGGGGGGGGGGGGGCGGGGGGGCAGGGAGCTGATGACGGGCTCGCCGCCGCGGCGCCGGTTCTTGTTGACCTTGGCTTCGACATGGCGCGGTCGGTGCCCGCCTCGAACGGCTCGGGAGGCGCGAGCTCCTCGTCGGCTTCGGCGTTTCCTGCGGGGAGAACGCTGCTACCTGTGGAGTTACATCCGCAGCAGCAGCAGCAGCAGCAGCAGCAGCAGCAGCAGCAGCAGCAGCAGCAGCAGCAGCTACGCCCGCAGCAGCAACAGCAGCAACAGCAGCAACAGCAGCAGCAACAGCAGCAACAGCAGCAGCAACAGCAGCAACAGCAGCAGCAACAGCTGCAACAGCACCCGCAGCAGCAGCAACAGCCACAACAACACCCCCGCAGCAGCAGCAGCAGCAGCAGCAGCAGCAACAACCACAGCCGTTGCGGCGTGCATCGGCCGTGACGATAGGCATTCCCCATCGACCACACCCCACCGGCGACATCGTGAGAACAGTGAGCTTGGGGCCGCAGGTGACCAGCGCGTGGGACGCGCTGTCCTCTACCACGACCGGGGCGATGGTGCAGTCTGATATTGCCAGGGCGGCCACGCCCCCCGCGCGCAGCCACTTCGTCGCCGGCCCGAGTGTGCCTCAGCAGCAGCAGCAGCAGCAGCAGCAGCAGCAGCCACCACCACCACCACCACCCCCGCCACCGCCAGAATCTCCCTTTTTGGGGTATAACCCTCCCGGAAGGGACGCGCCGCCGGGGTCCCTGATGAGATACGCGCCGCACGGCGCTCCTCACCACCACCATCACCACCACCACCACCCACCGCCACCTCCGCCCCCGCCCCCGCCTCTGCCCCCGCCGGAACTCCTCCATCAGCCTTGGGGCACACACCCTTCCATGTTCGCTCAGCAGCAGCCGAGAGATCTCTCGCACGTCCCCGAGATGCACGTCAGCTCGACTTCTCGATTGAGCCATGGGCCGCAGTCGGGGTCTTCGGGCATGAGCCCGGGGATGACCTGGGCGCAGATGGTTGGGATAGGGGTTTCTGGGGGAGGGGTGAGTTCGGGTGTTAGTGCCGGTACGAGTGCGAGTGGGAGTTTGGGTGTAATGGGGGTTGGGACGGCCCAGGTGACGTTAGATACGTCGCCCGCGGTGACCAACAGCTTCTTGGATGTACCATTAGTGCCGGCCCTGCAGGTACGGTCGTTGTCGGAAACTCCGGGGGCAGCCGCCGTAAGCAACAACCGCGCGGAGTCGCAGCAGAGCGGTGCGGCGAGTCGCCCTCCGACGGTCGCCGAGGAGCGGCTGCGGCGGCGGCGGCTGGAAGGCTTAGAGCAGCAGCAGCAGCAGCAGCAGCAACACCAACAGCAGCAGCAACAGCAGCAGCAGCAGCAGCAGCAGCAGCAGCAACAGCAGCAGTACGGGGGTTTGGCGGGGACCGACTCGGGCGCGAACGCGACTGCCTGGGACGGGAGCGGGAGGGGGACTTCGAACGATCTCAGCCCGAGAGCGTGCCGCCGCTCGAACAGCGGGGGCGCGCTTTCGAGCTACGGCCGGCGGATGAGCCCCTCCAACAGCGGCGGGAGGGGCCGCGCGTCTCCCCCAGGCAGCCAGAATGGCTCGTCAATGGGGCGCAGTGGCAGCACCGGCGGTGGCGGCATTGTCGTCGCCCCAGGCGGCGTCGGACGGGTTACCTCACCGGTCTCGTCTGCGCGGGGCGGCGGCGTTGGTGGCTATGCCGCAGCAACGAAGCAGTACGGTGGCAGCTCCGGGGGTGGTGGTGGCGGGTGGGGTGGCGGGGGCGGTGCGATCTCCCCGGTCTCTTCGGTGAACAGCCCGGCCGGGAGTCCGTTCAGGCGGGCGGACCGTGCCTTCTCGCGGTCGCGGTCCCCCCCGCCACGGGCGAGCTTCAGCAGCGACACCAGCGCCAGCGCTAACGCTAATGCCAGCAGCGCGGGGAGGAGGTTGTCGCCGCACTCGCAGAGGTTGCGCCGGGTTTTTCCGCCGCGTGCAGTGTTGCCGGCGGCGGCGGCGGTGGTGGCGGCAGTAGCGGCGGCGGGAGCGGCGGGAGTGGCGGTGCGGTGGGGTCGGCGGAGAGACGCACGCCTCCTCGGCAGGAGGGTAGAGGGGCAAGGTCGGAGTCGATGCCGTCCAGACCGAGGTCGTGGACGGGGTCGAGGTCGGCGGGCGAGGTGCTTGATGAGGCGGCGGCTGCTAGCGAAGGGAGGATATCGGCGGACGGGCAACCGCAGACCTTGGGGATTCTTCTCCCGCTGGACTATTCGGGGTGAGAGTAGGTCTTTGGGGGGGGCTTGGTGGATGGTAGTGTTTGGTGGTGTTGGTGTTAACAGTTGGTGTTAACAGTTGGTGTTAACAGTTGGTGTTGGTGTGGGTGTTGTTGGTGTTGTTGGTGATGTTGGTGGTGTCGATGTTAGTTGTTGATGCTGTTGGTATTAGGGTGGGTGTTGCTGGGTGTTGGTGCTAAGTGTTGGTGTTGTTGTCGGTATAGTTGACGGTGTGGGTGTTGATATAGTTGGAGGTGTTGGTGTTGGTATAGTTGTTGGTGTTGGTGTTGGTGTTGGTGTTGGTATTGTTGGTGGTGTTGGTGTTGGGGCTAGTGGTGTTGGTGTTGGTGGGCTCTCGACCTCTCGTTTTCGGGATTGTTTCGTTGGCGCGCTCGTCACCCCGTCGTTGCTCAGAGCTTGCATCCAGCAGCATGTGGACGGGCCTAGGCTTGCTCCCTAACGGGGTTCCTCCCGGAGATCGTTTTTGCGATCGTGGGCACGGGCGATCGCTGGTAATGTACGGCGTACAAACTGTCGTTAGCGTTTAGCGTTCCAGCAGTAGTCGGACTATGCAATTGTGTATCCCGCTGGGCGGTTTTCGAGGTCCTGGTTGGTTTTATTTATTCATCTTTCCGGTGTTGTGTTTGGTTTGCCAGGATGGTCGCCGACCAGTGTGACGCCGGGGTGGGGGATGCGCCACTGCTGCGGGAGCTGGACGGTATGGCCCGGAATGCCTTGAAGGCGCAGGTGAGGGGTATTGTATGACTTTCACGAGAAATAGTTTTCGGCGCCTTCTCATCTGTCGGCGCGGTGGGTAACGGTGGGTACACGGTGAGGGGGTTCGATGATGACGGTCGCCCTTGTCAATGTCAGGCGACCGACTTTTGGACGGGTGGGATGGTAAACTTTGTGTATCAGCAACGTCAAGCTGTCAACGTGGCGCTGTAAGCGTGGAGCTCAGAGCATCGAGTTGACAGCGTCGAGCTAACAGAATTAAGCGTGCGGCGTCGAGCTAACATCGTCCAAGCTGACAGCGTCAAGCTAGCTGCGTAACTCTTTCAGCGTCTCAAAGCTAACAGCAGCGTACAGCTCACAGTGCCAACCTAACAGCGTCGGCAGACGTATGACCTCCGGTTTTTAACAGCCTCATGCTAACAGCGTCGAGCTAGCAGTATCTTGTATTTTTGTTGTTTCGTTTCTCCGCACACACGCGCAAGCCCCCCAATCCCCAACTCTCATACGCCAATGCCAAAGTTTAACCCCTCTTGTATTTCATCCGACGCTGTCATCCATTGAAGAGCTAGAGGTTTTCAGTACTATGTAGAATGCATCTCACCCTTCACGCGATTCCTCGCCGAACTACTCTCGGCGCTCCGCTCTTGGTGCAAGCAATGCCTGCCTGGTCGGTGAAAACCCGATGTGTATCCGTCCCGCTATTGTCGAGATGCGAGGGTCTATGGTCACATGACTTTGACCACGCATGGCATGAGTAACCCCCCCACGACTGCGACCATGCATGATATCGAGCACCCCCCCCCCCAACCCCCAACCCTCATCCTCCCATCCCCAAAGCGACCCCCTTTGCAAATTGCACCCACATTTGCTGGCGTAAAAGCTTCTTGGAATCAGAGTAGAATGAGTTTGGTTTAGTGAAAAAGTGTTGTTTTGGCCGCCCCCCTCACCCCGGGAGGTGGAGAGAAGGAGCAGTAGTAAACTTATTTTAAAAAATAGATAAGATTGACCCAGGGAACTCAAGAGGGATTACGGTATCGTGTGTGTGTGTGTTTTTTAATGCGTAAACCGCAGGTGGAAGTGAGCAGTTCCGACGACGAGCTCCTCACCGTGCTCACGAAGTTTCGACACACCCTGCTCGGCATTCCCCTGCCCCCGCCGGCCACGGTGGACTACGAGCAGGCCCTCAAGGACGCGCAGAGGGAGTCCATACAGGTGGGCTGCGTCCGTGCGTCACCGGTCGGGTCGGGTCCCCCATCTTAGCCTTACGGGGCCACGCAAAAAATTGTAGAGTGCTGTACGTATTAGAGCGGATGAAACCGAAACAAAAAAAGGGGCAGCTTGGGTTGGAGTCTTTGTATTTAATTGCTCTGCTGGGCCGAACGCTTGCTGTACCAGATGAAACGATTCGGGTCCCGCGTGTAGGTGCTGCTGCGCAATGACAGTTTTTGTCAAGCTTGCATACCTTGGGACAGATAGATCATGATCTGTAAGCAGATCATCTAGTTCCTCGCCTGTCGTTGTGGGAGGCGGCGGTCGAGTGAGATAGTTCATTCGTGCCGGGTGGAGAACCTTAACTCCGCACAAGGGGAGTGATCGTATCACGTACGTACTGTAGTGTGTACCAGGTAGTGTGTACCCACGAGACAGCAAAATGAGTATACCCATTGGTGTCTTTCGAAGTGGCCACACCGGGAAATATACTATTACGGGGGACATAGTGATCAGGACCACATGTTGTTTGTAAAAGTAGGGAAATAGATTGGTTTTTGTGTATACCGTAGGTCCTACCAGGTATTTACTATGGTCCCCCGTAGTAACTCATTGAAGCTGTCATCCGTACGCAAGTCCGCCTCACAAGCAGTTCTTGGTAGGATGCAGCTCTCCCTTCATGCGACTCGCCCAGCACCTCACGCTACGCTTTGCGCTTGGTGCGAGCGAACGCCTGCCCGGTCGGTGAAACCTCGACGTGCTCCGTCTCGGCATATTGTTGTGATGCGAGGGACTATGGTCGTACGACTACGGCCATGCATGACATGAGCAACCGACCCCCACCCCCGCTTCCTCTCCCTGGTCGCGTCGTCGTGTTGTTTGTCCCGACAGGTGAACGGGCAGCTGTTCAAGGGCGACGTGGACGAGCTTCTGAAGACTCTCCGGGGGCTGATCGGACCGCTGGTGGTGGGAGACGAAATATTAATGCGGACGGTGAGTGCTTGGGTTCCAGTTGCTTCTGTGGCACCGTAGCACACGTACAGTTATGATACAGCAGTTGTTTGATTCGTCTACGATCAGTTTTATTGTTGCAGATTACAGATATTTCTTACTGTTACGGGGGGCCATAGTAAATAGGACCTACGGTAGACACAAAAACCTACACATTTTCCTATTTTTGCTTACAATATTTTGGTCCTATTTACTATGGTCCCCCGTAATATCAATTTGGCGGTTTGTTTGGTACAGCAGTTTCATTTGTCAATCAACTACGGTCACTTTTGTAGCATCAAAATACGGTACCAAAAATAAAGTACACTATTAATATTAATTGCTCTTTAGATTATACGACAACTACAATTTCAGACCCGCCTTCGTTGCCGCGAGACGGAGCACCGGGAGTGGGGGAGGTTATTTGGACAACGACGGGAGGCAAAGCGAGCCGCACGCTGGGATAAGCTTTCTGAACCGTACCAGCAGCCGAATATTTGAAATATTTATTTCAGCGGGTTGTTTTGCGTGTTGAAGAAACTGAGGAAACATACCGAGGCAGCCGGTTGTGTACTCTCTATTTTGGAGAGTAGCGAAACGGTATGAAAGAAACATGCCGGCAACAGCAGTCGGACATGGTCGTTACTTGTTCGTTTATTAGTCACACCGGTCGTCCCAAGAGACAGGGTCTCTCTCCCTTCTAACCGATTCTGTCGGGGGTCAGGCTTAGGGTGCGAGGCTCTCCGCTGCCGCAGAGCCGTGCCCCTTCCCTGCCGTCTCCGACCAGCCCTGCGCTACATATGTATTATATATATATATATATATTTTTTTTTTTTTCTCGTTCCTGATTTTTTTTTTTCAATTCTTCAATTTTTCGCCAGGTATGCCAGGGCGGTGTTCCCACTCCCCCACTCCTCCACTTCCCTCCCTCCCTCCCTTCTCTTCTGCCCCCCCCGTCCTCCTCTTTCGGTAGTACGACTACGGCCATGCATGGCATGGTACCACCCCCCCCCCCCCCCCCCCCCCCCCCCCCCCCCCCCCCCCCCCCCCCCCCCCCCCCCCCCCCCCCCCCCCCCCCCCCCCCCCCCCCCCGCCTTCTCCTCCTTCTCCTCCTGCTCTCCTTCGCTGACTCCCCCCCGCTCCCGCCCTCGCCGTCCAGACCGTTTCCGCCCTATCCGACGTTGATTTACTTACCTGGTAAACACCTGGTGTATTCTGTTTTTCCATTTTCTGATTTCTTGTTTTTTTTTTCGTTCCTATTTTTGGCTTTTTTTTTGTATGTACAGGTGTGCCAGGACATCGTCCGCGCGTCAAGCCGGACCTCCTCCGGCGGTGACACGTACGCGGTCATGGCGGCTCTCCTGTCGAGGCCGGCCGAGGGGGACCTGCTCACGCCGTCCGGGGCAGAGTCGGCGGCCATCGGCATCAGCGTCGATGCGGCGGACGGGGAGGTCGTCATCACCGTAGAAAACAGGTTGGTTAAATTTCGTACAGTAGTTTTTTTGTTCGCTTGTTTGTTTTTTAATAATTTTTTGGTTACCACGGTGGAGGTTGTTTTTTTTTTTTTGTTGCGAGGGAGAACCGAGTTGATGTTTTAACGAAGCCGTCTATTATTGCCTTTAGATGCAAGTATTTATGTAGCACCAAGATTTTCGGACCCTTTGTAGTGTTAAATTTAGTGTTTAATCCATAGAATCCTTGTATATGTGGACATAGTGGTGTGTGTGCCATGGAATCGCTTCTGGAGCGGGGCCGTGCATGCCGCGAAAACCTTGTACGCATACATGAATAGCTGGGGCCCTTCTCGAGCCGGTTTTGAAAGCCGGAGACCCGGAGACGCGGATCTATCTCCTCTCGCCGTTCGACCGCCCTTTTTTTGTTGTTGTACCAACCACGACAAACCGACAGATCGCAAACCAAGGACCGCGGACGTTCTTGTATTCCTTCCCGTTGTCCGCAGTATATGCAATGCCAGGTACAGGACATGGTTTAGTTCGTGCGTTTTAATCCGACCCCCCCCCCCCCCCCCCCCCCCCCCGGCACGCCCCTCCTGAAACAAGGACAAAGGGCCCCGGAATTTCCAGCGGGGTATTAAGACACGGACGGTCTCTTCCCCCTCTCCTCCCCGAAATCACACGTACGCCCTACGACAACGATTCTCACCTGTCAAGGCATGCCAAGAGCTCTCTCACCTGTATAACCGCTCATCTATCTCCCGCCCTTTCTTGCCTCCGTGCGCTGAATCGCGCTGTAGTTTTTTGTTGCGGCGGAATGCGATAGACGGGGCTGGAAACATTACGCCGCCGCCGACGGGCGTCTGTGCTGGGAATAGCGGTGGCGGCGAGAAGGGCGGCCTTAAGGAGAGGATGGTTAGGGCGCGGGGGCAGCTGGACGATCTCGTGGAGCAGACGGCGGAGCAGTTCCGCAAGATGACGGTGAGTGCATCCGTCTTGTGTCTGGTCTTGTTTGTCTGGTCGGCCTGTTGTGTCGTGTCCGCTTGCTTTGTCTGTTTGTCTCGCCCGTTTGCCTTGTCTTGCCTTAGTCCTGTCGTGTCTAGTCTAGTCTTGTCTCTGTCTTTTCTTGTCTTTGTCTTGTCTGGTCTGGTCTGGTCTTGTCTGGTCTTGTCTTGTCTGTCTGTGGTATACGTGCCTGTCTGCTTCTGCCGCACAAGCACCGTATTAGGCCTGTGTTGGCAAAAGCGCTAGTAAGCGTTAGGGTCACGTTAACAACCCTCAGTGCGGCATTAAGCGTTAGTAAGCGTTGGCGCCGAGTGTAACAAGCGGTAGGTCCGCGTTAGCAATATGCCTGGTATGAAATATGGCAAGGCGTTAGATCCGCATCATGAAGAGTCAAGGCGGCGTTATCAAGCGTTACAGCGGGGTCAGAGAGCGTTTGGTCCGCGATAGGGCCGGCGGTAGGGCCGCAGTAGCACCGCTTACCAAGCGTCGACAGGCCTGACCATACCTTAGCCAGCCTTACCAAGCGTTAGCAAGCCTGACCATATATGTACAGTAGCCAACGTTTTTAAGTGTGCACAAAGCGTTTCGAACCCGCTACGATAGCCGCTAGGGTCGCGTCGGCGAGGGTCTTGGCAGAGAAGAGCCGTTGGAAGAAAAGGCGTCTGTTTTGGCGTTCTCATTCGAGTGGGATGAAAGCAAGCACTAGGTCGTTCACTGGCAGAGCCGAGGGCAGTCGATTCTGAGTTTTGTTTTCGTTTTTTTTCACAACTTTTCTTTCGTTTAGGTTTACGTTTTTTCGTTTTTTTTTTTTGTTTTGTTCTTGTTTCTTCAACCCCATGTCGGATTGGTCAAAACGTAAAGCAAGCTCACCACATTTTTTTGTTTAAAAAAAAAAAGAAATGTTTTCGTTTTCTAATCCTCCGTCGGATTGGTGAACGATACCAAAAGCTCAAGCTCACCATGCTCCCCGCACATTAAGTATGTGCTGTGTGTGTCAATTTTATCCCGTTGCCCCCATTGCTATACAGACATAATAACACCCCGGGGGCGCGTGAGCATGTCGACCCGGTTTGATCCCGAATCGTTCGGTGCGTGCGATGCAAGCCTTTCAACCTTACCCTCCTCCTTCCTCTTTTTACATGTCCACGTCTTTTTCCCTCTCTCGTTACAGGCGAAGAGGGAAGTGTGGGGCGGACGGGGTGGTCTGTTGACGGGGCGATTCCGAAGGACTCTCGCTGCTCTCCCGGGGGCGTCGCTGCTGCCGAGGTGAGCGCCCCTCTTGCTCTTGCGAAGAGGCAGTAGTGAGAGATTTGTGCTCGTGTGCCGCGCGGTGTCTGTGTAGGGGCCTACATGAGCAGCGTTCGTTGCGTACCGTATCACACTGGGTGATAAGATAACACACCCCCTTCAACGCATTTTCAGACCCGGTTTCCTCCAAAACATGGGGGGCACACACACACAACGAAAATTGTGGCTTTTGAAATATTTCGTCCGAGAAGGTTGCGTAGAGCCATCCCTCGTCGTACTCTCTACGCCCTCCCCGTTGTAGAGAAACCCAGCTTTGAAAATCGTCCGAGGGGGGTGTGTTATATTATCACCCTAGTGTGATGAGTGTTATAGGGTAGTAGAAGGTTGTCCGTGTGTGGAGTGCCTAAGCGGTGCTCGTTGCACAGTGGAGGCGTGCTCGTGTATGCAGGGGCTAGAGCGGAGTTCGTTGCACAGATGATGCGTGTGCGTGTAGGGTCTCAGGGGTGTTCGTTGCACAGTACAGGCGTGTCCGTCTACGGCCTCGGGGGTGTTCGTTGCACGGTAGAGACCCGAGCTCGTGCCTCGCTCGGTGGCCGCGTGTGCAAGGCGCTTGAGAGGTGTTAGTTGCACGGTGACGGCTTGTGTCCGTGCGCCGCGCTCTGTCCTGTGTAGGATCTGGGCGCTGTTCTTTGCACAGTAGAGCCTCGTGCGCCGCGGGGCGTCTTGTGTGTGTTAATGCCTCAGCAGCGTTTTGTTGCATCTTTAGAGGCTCGTGATCATGGGCCGCTCGGTGTCCCGTGTGTAGAGGGCCTGGGTGGTGTTCGCTGTACGATATGTTATCGAGGCGACGGTGATTCTTACTGTGGTTCTTGTGCGCCGCGTTCTGTCCGTGCAAACTCTGAAGGAGGTTTGGTGCACAGTATGATGGGAGACTCGCACGCCGCGCGGCATCCGTGTAGGGCCTTGGAGGTGATATTCATCTGAACGCCGAATGCGTATCGGTGTTCCTTGGACAGCATGGGTTCGTGCCCCGCGCGCGCGAGGTGTCCGTGTGCTTGCAGGGTCTGAGCGGTGTTCGCTTTCAACACGTTTCGCGTGCGTGCGTGCGTGCGTGTGCGTACTTTGCTTCGGTTTTGAGAGCTGAGGGTCGTCGAGGGTGGGGGGCTGTTGATCGCTGATCGGCAACGTATAGCGCTTTGATACGCGGAAGCGACACCGCGTGAGGAAAGCCCTTTCGATTTGTTTGGGGTTGTTGTGGTTCGTTCTGTTTTGGTTCGTAGATGGTCGTTTTGTTTTGTGTGCATTTAGTCTTGTTTGTGATGTGAGTCTGATTATATCTTCATGTTTCCTGCAGTTTTTTGGCGGAAGAAATCAGTGAAGACTATACCTGGTATTTTTTTTTGTCCTCGCGTTTTTACTCCAAACGTGTTTTTCGTAGCGACCATCTACCATTATTGTTAGTACGTGCGTGGTATGTCGTTCTGGTGTAGGAGTTTGGATTATTTAGAATCTTGCAAACACAACCTCCAACAACACCAGGTAGTTTACAAGACGTGGACTCTTGACGTAAACTCTTCTCGTCGGTGCTCGCCGACTTTCCTATCTCTCGCGGCATCCGCAGGCGGCGGGTATTTCTCTGCTGGGCACGGTGGAAGTCTACCTGTGCCTGCTAGACGGCTCCAGCAAGCGACGCTTGAGGGTCACGTGCCCGGACGTAGAGCGCTGTCCGCCAGAGTGCATGTTGCTTGGAGCAGGAGCCAATGAGGTGCGTGTGCGCTCTCGGGTGTGCGTGTGTGCGCGCGCTCTGTATCTCTGTTGATGGTTGGTTTGCTCGACTCTGTTCCCCCGGTTTTTTTTTGGTATGATTGTGACAGGAAGGGATGCTGCGCTGCGCCTGCGTGCCTGTCTATGATGCACACCGTTCTTTTTCATTTTTTCTCGTTTGTTTTGGCACGTACGTACGTAGAGGGATGCTGCGCTGCGCCTGCCTGCCTGCCTGCCTGCCTGCCTGCCTATCTGTGCTACGCACCGTTATGCTCTACCACTCTGTCCCATTTTATAAGCACCTTTTTTACTCTGATTTCTAAACAAACGGTTACTATATTTCGGGACAGAGTGGTATTTTTTGTTGTTTGTCTGGCACGTACATCCTTTTTTTGTTTTGTTTTATTCTGTGAGTTGTTATTTATGAGGAGTGTTTCCGGACGTTCGAGCCTGTTTTTTTTTCGAATGATCTCGAGGTTCGCTTAAAACTTGAGTTTCGACTTCTGCGAAGGCAGATTTTGTTTTGTGGCTTGCGACCCTTCCGGCGTCGGTTACCGTGCCGCTTGCTCGGCCCATGGTAATCTATGAAATTCAGCCGATCAACCGCTAGCCGAAAGCAAACTCCCGGTCGAACGTTACGGACCACCAAAACGCTGCCAAACCACCCGCAGCTGACTTACCGTAGCTTTCGTCCAATCAGGAACCGTCCAACTGGAACGACCAATGGACCAACGCCGACCAGTAGACTGTCAGAACACGCCCAGGCATTGACAACCTATTGTAGAGCAATAAACAACCAACCGCGTGGACAAACCTATACTTGTTTCCAATCAGGAATCGCCCGAAATTAGAAGAACCAAACTGACCGATATGACGAGTGCAGCTTATAGACCTCCGACCATCCAACGAATAGCTTAAGAGCGACGAGCAACAACCGCATGCGCAACCGAACTTTTGTCGAATCGGTAATCGATCGCCCGAATTGAGGAACCGATTTACGGACACGGATCAGTACCAAAAATGAGGAACTAATTTAGTGGCACAGATTCAGCAGACTAGCGTAACCGTGGAAAAACCCTCGGCCCAACCAACATATAACTCAAGAGCGACGAGAAACCGCGTGCCCCCTCCCTCGTCCCCGTCGTTTCTTTCCTCCTCCGCGCGTTGTGCTGCTCCAGGCTAACGGTACGTACGAGCTAGTCGGTTTCCGTCACGGCGCCCCGGTTTATACCAAGGGAAAGGATGACGTGAGTTCTCACTATTTCGCTTGGTTTCTCACTTTTTTCATGTAGGAGTTGTATGAGTTGTATGAATTTTACGAGTCTTACGAGTTTTGTTGATTGTATGAATTATACTATTGCGGGGGACCATAGTAAATAGGACCTACGGTACACACAAAAACCTATAATATTTACCTATTTTTTTCTAACAATATTTGGTCCTATTTACTATGGCCCCCCGTTATAGCAGGTGTTAGTTGTAGGAGTTGTGTGGTTTTGTATTGGCAGGTGTTGTTTTCATGGGTTGCAAGGGTTATCTTGGTTGCCGGAGTTGTATGGGTGGTGGCGTTAGTAGGGAGCTGTATTAGCAGTAGGGGTGGTGTGACGTGCAGGAATCGTCTGTATGAGTTGAGGTATCAGGGATATAGAGCGAATTGTAGGAGCTGTATGAGTTATCGGAGGACTGGTACGGGCTGCACCGAGTCACACGGTTTGTAGGAGTTGTAAGAATCGGAGGCACTGTCTCGTCCCTCCAGGAATGGCGCGTGCGTGGGGTGTCTTAAGGGCTTCCGCGACACTTTTTGGGGTCGTTGCTTTCGGAGCGGTGGAAGCGTGACACCACTGCTCCCGACGAATGGCACGCTTGCCTCGTATATTCGAAAGTACCCGGTATGTACCCGTGGTACATACCGGGTATAAATATATATATATATATATATGTATATATGCATCAAAATATAGTTGTACGTAGCCGGAACACGGGGACACGGGGACCCACAATTTTCTTGTCGGGCTAATCTAAAGTATTTCCCTCGTGATGTTAGATGTACTGATGGCCGAAAGACGTGGCCGCACACGATTTTCTCGGGAAAACTGAAAGGGTTTTCCTCGCGCTGATCTTTCGTTTTCTGTCGACTTGGCTCGCGCTCGTGCGCGCGCTGCAGGTGACGATAGCGAAAGAGTGTCTGGGAGGCCGCGAGGGCTGGATCATCGGCCGCCCCCCAAACTACGTTCTCTACGGCCAGCCCGTAGACACGGCGCTGCCCCCAGAGCTCCACTGGGCCCTCATGAACGGCGGCGCGGGGCAAGACCCGCCACCCACGCTCATGATGCACAGCCAGCGTCGAGCGAAAGAGGTGCGTCTATACGTCGTGGGGGGGTGCGGTACGCGTGCCCGCCATAGGGTGACTACCTCAAAGAGTATCGAGTTTTGCACGCGGGGTGCGACCGGTTTTTTGACGCGCTCGTCTTCTTCGACAACGGCAACAAGGGTGCTACAGTACAGTCGAGCATTACTTTTTCTGGGATGGCTCTCTGTCGACCATATTTTTCCGGAAACGCCATGGTTGTTGTTCGGTGTCGGCGACCTTCCCGTTCTTGAAGAAGAAAATATGTCGGTTGACGGTCTAGAGTTTGGCCGTCAATGGCTGTTTGGACGTTATTACGCTTGATGTACTGTTTTGGTGTCGGGGATTTACTTGACGGCTGTCTTTGACGGCTGTCCTTGACGAATTTCCTTGACTTCTGTCCTTAACGTCTGTCCTTGACGGCTGTCCTTGACGGCTGTCCATCAACGGGCAAGAGTGCCGTCAACCATCGCATCCTACTTGGAGAAGGGGGCGGAAAGGAGAGAGAGAGAGAGGGAGGGAGGGAGGGACAGTGGGGGTCTTGTGATCTGAGAAAGCCCAGTGTTTGAGGTTTACGCGTTGTTCGTGCACCAATTGCTTGACTGTTTGCTGATGTCCGCGCTAAAGACTGTTCGATATCCCATGGGGCGTTTTTTTTCGTTGGACAGCGTGTTTTTTTTTTGTTTTGTATGGTCGTTCTTGTCTATTTTTATCGCTGAGACTGTACAACCGTGTCCCACTCAGAATTCTGCGAGTTCATCTCATGTGGGGTGTGCATGGGTGGTGTATATTTATTTCGCAGGAGTTTTATTTGTACGCGCCGAAACGCTGCCTCGACAGGAGTTGCATGCGTTGCAGCACCTCTCTGTGCCTAAGTACAAATATATTACGGGGGTCCATAGTTAATAGGACCTATGGTATACATAAATACCTATATATTTACCTATTTTTACTAACAATGTTTGGTCCTATTTACTATGGTCCCCCGGTATAGTATTGTTGCGTAGCGTTTTTTAATTTTTTCGGACAGAGTTGCATACTTTTTTTGGAGTATGCGGCAACCGTCTGACACGCACCGCTCGCCTGCCCGCCTGCTCGATTTTTTTCCCTCTTCCCCGCCTGATCCCTCCGTCGCGTTTCCTGCGTTTCCTGCGTTTCCTGCTATCCTCACACAGAGGATCATCGACATCCGCGAGATGCCAACGCCGCGACAGCGCTGGGCCATTGGGCCTAACGTGACGTTTCCTGACAACACCGACCACAACCTCGTCGGGTCCGCGATAGTCGTTCGACCTCCCACCCCGTCTACACCCCCGACTGTACGGAAGGAAGGCACGCACATGGATGCCGCTGCCGCTTCCTTGCCCATATGGTGATGTCAGCCAAGGCGGGGGCGGGAGACGGGGCGGGGGGGGAGGGGTGTACTCGATATCATGCATGGCCGTAGTCGTATGACCACAGACCAGCGCAACCCTACAATGTCGGGGCGGAGCAGGTCGGGTTTTCATCGACCAGGGGGGGGGGGAGGGGGACTCTCTCATTGGCATCGCCTTGGTAAGGCTGTTGAGGGACAACGCTGTGTTTGGTGGAGTGTACCCGTCGTGGTCGTTATTTTGTTGTTTTTTGTTGTCCCCCTTTTTTCTCTGAACTGGCGAAAGCAGGCAGGGCAAGTTGGATGTGAAATGCGGTGTACTGTAGAATTCCCCCTCAGGGCTGGCGGTACGTTTGTAGCCGTCTTGGTGTGCGGCCTACCTGTCTGTCCTGCCTGCCTGCCTGCCTGCCTGCCTGCCTGCGTTGGTTTGTTTTTTGCGATCCGTTTAAGCGCTCAATGTAGTCTGGGTGCCCTAGAGGAGTAGCTATATTCGCCCGAGTCCACCCGAAATTGTCCGTGGTTGGTTTCTCGTGGGACGGATTCGGGGACTGATTCGGCCAGGGATCGGCGACGGATTCGGACAGGGATTAGGAAAATAATCCGGGGATATGTTCGGAAAGAGATTCGGGGGCAGATCCGTGAGCGGTCTGCCGGGCTTGGAGCGTGAACTCCGGTGTGCCTTCTGTGGGTGCTCTAGAGGAGTTTCTGTGTTTGGCCGGACCCACATGAATTTTTTCCGTGGTTGGTCTCCCGCGGGACGGGTTCGAGGACCGATTCGGAAGGACATTCGGGGACCGATTCGGAAAGGGTTCGGAAACGCTGGGAGCGTAAACTCCGGTGGACCTCCCATGATGCCCACCGCCCTGTTCCGTTTCGTTTGTACTATAGAAGCGCCCGCCGCCTTTTCTCCACAGCTCATCGACAAATACAGTAGCAAGCGGGTATGTACACCCGCTTGTCGTGGACTGGTCTGTACTTTTTGTTTTTTGCTCGTTTTGGGAGGTCACCCACGAGGTGATGTTCGCTCGCAAGGCTTGGCGCGATGTGTCGCCACGTCCTCCGCCCATGCTGCCTATCTCTTCCTCTCTTTCCGTGAAGTGTTTGTTTGAGTTCTATTGATAGTGACAAATTTTCCTGCTGCGTTCTTGCGATCCCTGCGGTTGTTGATGACGCTCGGGCGGACCGAAAATGGGAGGTGCGGCGATGGCGAATCGAGGGATTTATTGAAGTTTGCATGGAGTCCCCACGTTTCCTCTATTTAGGTCTTCGCCGGTGTGTCTGGTTGCCGTGTAAGAATAACATGGTCCTGCGCTTCCTGGTCATGGATGGCGTTTGTTCCATTGAGCCGATGCCGGGGCTGCTCTGCGCTGCCCAGCGTCATGATTTTGACAGAGCACTTTTGAATGCACGAGTCCGATGCTATACGTACATAGATTTGATTTGTCAGGTCGTGCAATTGCTAGGTCGATGGGTTGTTGAAGGGTGTGTTGGTTGGAATGGCTACTGCGGTAAGTACAGTAGGTACCGGATGAAACATGCCGTATTTTTCCTATCGGTTATATTTTTTTTCATTTCGGTCGAAAAATGTGTGTGTGTGTTTTTTTTTCCTGGCCCCACTTTTCCTGTCGGTCAAGTTGTTTCTTTTTTTTCGAAAGGTGCGCTTGTACTACCGCGCCTGTTTGTGTGACGATATAGTAAGACACCTTAATTTTGTACGAGTAGAGGGAAAAAAACAAGGCATCTCTTAGTTCTGAGCAATCCCTATGTTATTGTAGTTGGACGCGCCATACCGGGAATTTGTCAAGTTCCGAACGTGTCCCCTCGTCATTAGCTTATAAAAGAGAGGCAGGCGCCAAGAACACACGGTGCATATTCTACTTATTGGATGAGGGAGAAATAGATGGAACGACAACCCGGTAGCATCGTCATCATCATTATCATCAGCAGCAGTCCTGAGCGAGCGCCCCTCATTCGCGCACGACGTCCACCATTGATTGACATGATCCGCAGAGAGGTTAACCGCCCGACGAAGCGGCGAAAGTTGCAAGGAGTCACGCATTTTTGGCCGATGTTCCTTGCTCTGACGACTAGGAAAAGCCACCACAACATCACCATCACCACCACCACCAGCACCGTTGTTGGTTCCGAATGGCCGTCGGCCTGTTGACGAAAGTGGGGGATGCCAATGATGTGCAAACTCTTCGAGTATGCCATGGTGGTAGCTCGTACCAGGTGCCAGTTATACGCTTGTAGGTGCAGGTTTCTCCACAAGCTCTTCGCAACCTCGAGCACTTCTTCGCACTCGACCAACCACTGTTCCTAAGAAGAGTTTATTCTTTTGGTTCTCTCTTAAAAAAACATTGCGACTATAGAATTCTGCTGCGCAGATAGATGTTAAATCGGAGATGTAGTTAAGCGGATATTTGAATAGGCCGACTTGGAAATATTCATGAAAGGCTCACTGTGGCAAGAGAGGGAGTAAATCTTTACCCGGACCGAATCGGTGGTGAGGTGGTCGCGAGACGGACGGGCGGCGTACCAGGCTAAGAGAGAAGCTCTGCTGTTTTTTTTTTCTCATGACCGGTGCAAGGTGTTACAAACAGGCAGAAAAATATTACATGAGAGGGGACGGGGATATTTTTTTCTTTCCGCGCTTTTTCGTACTTCTTGTGTTCGATACGTATAAACTGCACGCGGATCCCAGTAAGATCCTACACTACTATTAATGGCAAACGGGGCCTCGCCGCAGCATACTTGTAACCAATTGTAAGTATTTCGGTCTATTTAAGCTGTCCAAACGACGAGCGAGCCAAAGTGCAGATGGGCAACGGCATTGCGAGAACAAATTGCGGATCTGCCTAAAACAGCTGGCCGCGCCGCCTCTGCCTGAGATCGATATCCATCGGCCGTCAAACAGCCAAGTTACAACAAGCAGTATGCATCCGAATATCGGTACCTGGTAGATTGGAATCATCAACCATCTGCTATGATACTGCCTTGCCAGTAAAGTCACAGCAGTATTGCGCCATGTTCCACTCTTATTGTTATTGCCCTCGATGAAAAGCATTCGAGCGCTGTTCCCAGTTTGCTTGTCTCTTTTTTTGTGAAGTCGCAGGTGAAGTTGTTGAGAGTGACGGGAGAGGCCAGTCGGCACTAGCACAGACGGAACCCCAGAGTGCTGTGTTTGGCTCAGGCAGAGCGTCTACTTGTTGACTATCGGTACCACTTGTTATAGTACTCGGCGGGGACATATATCCAGCAGTAGCACACGAAGACGGCACGAGTACCCGCACCAGTACCACAGCAATGGGATCGATATCATTGAGGTGTAATTGGGGTTGCAGGGCTAAATACAAGACTGCTGGCCAATGAAAAACGAAACATGAACGGGGAGAGATCTCCAACAATCAGTCAGAAAGCTGACGACGCTCTCTTGGCCAAAGCGAAACGTGTCGGTTGTTTATTACAACAAGTAAACGGCAGATTGACAAGATATCTCTGTACCGCGAAGTAGTTTTGTTGGCGAAATGATAACTGAGGTGGATGCACGCTCTAGGGGGCAAGAGCTTGCCGCCGGCGTCCTACGGTATCCTCCCAAACCTGAAAAAAAAACCCATTTTTTGTTGTGTGTTGTTACACATTCGACAGATGACGTATTTTCAACTGCCGGGTTATTATTTTTGCGAATACCGAAACACGCGATGAGGATCGCAAAATACACATTAAGTAGTATTGTAGCGGTAGCGTTGTCTCCACAAAGGGTTCTTCAGTAGATATACCCAATCACAGCAGTGCATCATATTCTGCTGTTTGTTGTTGTACGAAGCACGGCAGTAGTAGTAGTAGTACAGCAGTAGGAGTAGGAGCGAGCGCGATCATGTGTGTGTGTGTGTGTTCTTCACATTAAACCGTTCTTCTACTCGTCGACATCCAGCAAGCCCAGTGTCCGTGCTGATTCTTCACCCTAGAAAGATACGAGCTCTGTGGTCACAGACTACGACACAGAGATAACACACCGTAATGCATTAATAGCCTACGTAATACCATGCCTTCGCACTAGGTGCGGCCGACACAACATACATACATACGCCAGCAACCAAAATACACCATAAAGAAAGAGAAGCAACGAAAAAAACCAAACCGAAAAAGAACAAGAAAAAGAAAAAGAAAAGGAGAAGAATCCCAAATAAATAAATAAAATGGGAAGCCAAAGCTCAGACACATACATACTTACCCCGAGCATGAGCCAAAAGGGACGTGCAAGGGGAAAGATACGAGAAGGAAAAAGGGGACTATGCATCCCGGTGAACACTTAACTAAGTAAAAAGAGCAATAGTGAGTGGGCCAAAATACGCTCGTCACCCACCCACTATGTAGTACTTCTTTCGTAAGGATAAGAAGGGAAAAAAATCAAAATGCATACCGAACGGCCGCAGCAGTTGGCGGTACGAGTAGCAAAGAAAAATCCAACCTATTAGTCGGCCTGGTACCTTGCTACCCTATCTGCGAACTCTCTGCTACTCTCTTCTACCGCGGTTTCCCTTCTACTCCTCCTGTTCCCCCCCCTGCCCCCATACACTTGTACGGTGTTCCCTCTACCCCTCCTGTACCCCTCCCCCCATTCCCTCTTAACACTACCTGCAGCGGATGCACGGCGCTGTCTACTCAGCTTTGCCTCAGCCTCGTGCCACCTGCCCATGAACTGTTCAGCTGCTTCGAGGATTCCCCGGTACCACTTTCCCGTCTGTTTTGCTGCAGTGGGCCACAGTGCGGTCCCAACTCCAAAGACTAAGGGGGAGTCTTCCGTTGATCCCTCGGTGGCTTTGAACACTCTAAGGTCCTCAGCAATTGCCCTAGGCCAAGTCTTGGGCTGCCCGCCTGGTTTCGGGCTCCCCCCACCAGCGATCGTCCCGAACATCAACCGACTGGGCAATCGCCCCTCGTGTTGCCGCACCATACAACTAATTATTGTACCAGGTATTATTAGTACATGACATATATCTATCGTCTTTTCCACTCCTCTGTTGCTGCTGATTATGTTAGGCAACCCATCAACCCGATGAGCAGCACGCAGCGATCCACAGCGCGGACACCCGAATCGGTACACAACGCAGCAATGGACCCGACAAAGTGGAGAGCAGCAGTTGAGACAAGCTAACGCGTTCAGGATACCCGTATCTACGTATAGTCATACATCGCGACGGACAACATGCCAAATAAATGGTCTGTTGATGATGCTGTTGTAATAACGCTCGAAAAATTGCGATGTCACGAGTCAGGAATCACGAGACGGCAGCAGCAACAGCAGCTACTCGTAAAGCTTTGGCCGCCGAAGGCTTTAAACTTTTGCAGCTGCTGCTCCTGAGCAGCAGCTCCTGAGCAGCGGCTTAGCTGCTGCCTGCCGCTGACTGCGGGGAATTTTTTTCGCAGCTATTGATAGCTGCTTGCTGGTGCTTCAGAAACTACTGCTGCTGAGGTTTCGGCCGCCGCGATCGACATATATATGCTTCTTCAGGTTGTCGCGACGGCAGACACCTAAGCGACAGAGAGGAACCGCACCACTACCACAACAAGTAGCTAGCTGCTCCTGAGCAGTAGCTCCTCTGAGGAGTAGCTTAGCTGCCGCCTGCCGCTGACTGGGGAGTTTTTTTTTTTTTGCGGCGAGCTGCTGCTGCTTCTGCTGCTGAGCTTTGGCCGCCGAGAGTTTTGGCCGCCAGCAGATGCATGAACGACTACAGAAAGAGTGACAGCACCACACCACCACCACAACAAGTAGCTGCTGTCGTCGCGATCACAGACAACCGGCCGAGATTATCTGGTACCTACTACTGGAACGATGGTGATAGCTTCCGACAGGCCGACTGAAGTTGTATTATTTATTTGCCTCATAATTCAAAGAACAATGCTGACTTATTAATAGGCAGACTCGGAAGAGTCAGAATAATTATTTCCAAGAAATAAAAGGCCGACTGCGACAAAAGAGTTAAGCGGCCCACGACGACAACGGCCTACAACAACAAAGGACGACAGACAACCTACCCTGCTACACCAGGTCGAAACAAGACTACAACAGTGATACTACTGACGTCTCCATACCCACACAACCCGCGGTACCTTTTTTGCATCCAAGCACATAGGTCACTCCATAGTGTTCGGGTTACGGCTAGAGATCGGGTCGGGTGATCATCGTCTACTGTGTAAGCATGCCTGGCATCTCCTGCTTTTTTATCACTTCTTCCTTCTGAAAAGCCACGCAATGAACAATAAATAGCGTCAACAACAGTAGCATCTTCAAACAAGTAAAATTCTACCTAGCAAGTATCTACGTCGCGCGAGAATTTCCGTACCTCAGTCCAACTTTGTATTAAACGGTAACACCTAGGGAACAGCAGGGCAACCCTTGCCCTGCTCTACAATAATTATTTCCAAGAAATTAAAGGCCGACTGCGACAAATGAGTTAAACGGCCCACGACAACAACGGCCTACACCAACAAAGGACGACAGACAACCTACCTTTCTACACCAGGTCGAAACAAGACTAGAACAGTGATACTGTTTCAAATGTGTTCTCTGCGCAGGGGTCCTCCCTTGCTGGCTAGGAGGCAGCTCGGTACCCCTTGTGGTGGTAACCTGTCTCATAGCCACTAGTGACTTCCTTGGGTCCATTCTTCGCTTGCGTTCACCACAAATCGCACCTCTACGGAACTGGTCTGACCTGCGGACATGTTGGCTCCCACGTGCTGGTTGTGGTATTGCTGATCCATGCTGGCTCCTTCGCTCGCTTTCGTTGATCGACAGGCCAGGTGTTGAGGACGTAAGGTGGGTCTCGGAGTACTTTAGATTGCTCTTGGCCAGAGAAAAACTTGTGTGTACATCCGCACTCCTTCCGTCTGAGGTTTGACTTCCTGGAGGCGTGTTTCCCTGGGCATTTCTCATCATCGTCCCCTATTTTCAGGTCGACTGACAGCTCTGCATTGATCCTGTCTTTGCTCCGCATGTCAGCCTCCCTGGCAGTCCTTTTCAAGGCAACCCTCCTCGTTCGGCATCAATCCGTTGTCTATCGGGCCTCTCGACGGCTACCTTAGCAATGCCCTGTTGCACCGAACCGCTGTAACATCCCCCCCAGCTTGGTGGCCCAAGCCAACAACGCGGCAAGACGGGCGGTGCTTACGCTAGAGCTTCGTACAGGGAAAACCTTGGTCTGTAAATACTGAATTAAGATACCAACCAGGGCTTTTTTATACTCCACTTTCTAACCGAAGCTGACTATCTGTTCCTGCTGTATAGTTTGTAAAAGGGCTACTGCCACGGCAACGTGGCATTACTCTTTGGACTTGTTCAACTTGTCTGCCTCAACTCTTCGCTTTACCCCCTTCCTCATTTCCGAGACCGTCAGTTCTTCCCAATCATTGTCCGGGAACCTAACGCGCCAGTAGGGCGAGCAAAAGTCATAAACCTGTCCTACCCGGTCCATCTGCTTATCACCTACCGCGAGGGACTTGGTCGCTGTCGTTCCTATCGGATATAGGGTTAGCGCTTCGCTTCTACTCAAGAGCGTACGCCTCTTCGGGCGAGCGATCGTCTGAGTTTTCTCCGCGTCGGGGGGGTTCAAGTTCCACAGGGCGTGGAAGGTGTCTAGCTGCAAAGGGATAAAACTGTCTAGGGATTCTGCCTCCGTGACCCAGTCCGAGGAGACCCCGTCCAGGCATCTTCCCCGATATTCCCAAAACGGGTTGTCCCTGTTTTACTCACCACCTCCCTGCGGTCTATTAGAGTATACATCGGGGCCGCGGCGACCGAGTCTCCTTTGAGCCCCAGGTCAGCACCCCAAGCTATTTGTGCGAATTCGTCCCCTATCGGGTGTCTCAAGTCTGATGAGTGCCTGTAGAAGGGCTTGAGAGATGCTACCGAGACGGTACGGGATCGCTTTTTTCTCCCCTCCATCTCTATGACAGCGCTAAGGCCCTTAAACACGACCTTGGTCACGGTCCACGGACCTGTCCATTTTTCGTGTACCAACTTCGGTCCCCTACCTTGTCTGAAAAGCGAGCTGTCGCTCTCTCGTGCCAGGACCAGGTCTCTCTCCGCTACATGTGTACTTGGGGACGACCGTAATATCCTGGCATTGTGGCGCTGACGGGATGTTTCCTCATCTTCGTGGATCTTACGCAGTCCTTCCGCTGCTTCCCGCATGTTATACCTGCGGTTCTCGATTAAGTTGCTGAGGCCGCCTGTAGCCTCTGTGTCATCCACCTGTGGGATAAGCATATCGAGAGTTGTGCGAGGGCGAGGACCGAACAGAAGCTGGAAGGGAGTCATGGCGGAAGGTAGTGCCGGGTCTGGCGTAGTGCGTTTGATCCAACAAGCGGCGGCAACGTACTCGTTCTATCTCGTTGGCCAGGCCTTACACAGTTCGGATAGCACGTCTTGCATCCATGCTCCCACTCTTTCCACTCCTCCCTGCCCCCTGGGATGGTCTGCTGGTCCGAACTCTATTGGGACTTTTAACCATTGACATAGGTGTCCCACTACTGCCGCTGTGAATTCCCCTCCACCGTCCGCGCGAATAAATGAGGGCACTCCAAATGTCAGGCAAAGGTCTAAGAGCAAACGGGCTACTCCGTGTGCTTCTTTGGACGGTAGTGGGTAAGCGAAGGGGAATCTAGATGCTCTGTCTACAACGAGCAGTAGGTACTCGTTTCCCGCGTCCGACGTGTTGGGAAAATTTCTGTAGGTCTACCTCTAGCACTTCCCATGGCTCCAGGAATCTGGCGGGAAGCATCGCCACCTGTTGACTACGTGACCTCTGCCTGCGTCTACACCCACACGATAGTACGTACTCTCGTGTGTCTCTACACATGCCTGGCCAGTGAAACCGGTCCCTTAGCAACGAGAGGGTTCTTGCGATTCCGGGGTGACCGTGTTGGCAGTGTAATAAGGCGAGCATGTCCGCTACAAGGCAACTTGGTACGGCTAATACAGCTGTTCGCTTCACCAACGCTCGGCTCTGTTCGAACTCAAGCCACAGGAGACTCTGGTCGTCTAGAAGGTATCTGTTGGTATCCGTATTTGTCAACTCGTTCTGCCCGGCGACTTCTCCTTGACTACATAGTGCTCGCCTGACTTTGCTCAAGAAGGGGTCCGCTGCCTGGCTCCTGACCAAGTGAGGCACGTCTTGCAGCGCCTGGAGGGCACGCTCTATCACCGTTGTCGCCAATGGCTCCTTTTGGCGTGCCCACCCTTCCCCCCCTGCTGGGAGACTGCCCTCGACGGTGTCAGGCGCCAGAAGGTTTCCCTTCGTCGGTGGTGGCGGGTCTTTCGGAACCTCTAAGGAGCCGGGCTCTGACGCCTGAACGGCCGGTTCGCCTCCTGTCAGTGATCGGGCTTTTGACGACGGACGCGCGGTGCTCGCAGGGCGAGGGGGACGGGAAGGGGCTTCCGGAAACGAAGTTAGACGCACGGATGGAGTACGAGCACGACTGGATCGCCTTACAATCGGCCCGGAGCTGTCTGTATGCATAGCTGCAACCCGGTCATGGAACAGCAAGGTGGCTATCTGTGCGCCCGAGGTTAGGTCGACAGGTTCTTCGGGTGGTTCTTCGAGCACGGCTACGGTCCGCGGAATGCTAGCAACGATTGCACTAAGCGCGGATGGCACCCGTTTACTAGTTGACCTTTCTCTACGGACAACATGCCGTTCCCTGATACCACCCGGGTCTATCAGTCCCTCTTCGAGTGATTCTAGGTCATTCAGCAGATGTCCGTCTAGGACCGGTCCCCTGGGGCCGACGTAATCGGCGGGTTTGCTGGATGATGCGTCGTCCGGGAATGAGTCGTCGATCGAGGCGCCTGTTGCCCCCGGGCGCAGCAAGCGGGATATAGCGTCAGGTAGTTGGTGTGACGTTCCTGCCCTCCACTTCATGACTATGTCGAATTCCGTTAGCCGGAGCGCCCATCTGTGAAGCTTGGGGTCCAGGTCCCGGCTACGAAATAACCACAGCAATGCGGAGCAGTCTGTGACCAAAGTGAACTTTCTACCCGCCAAAAAAGGTCGAAAGTGGACGACTGCCCATAAAACCGCCATGCATTCCCTTGCAGTAGCTCCACGACGCGCGTCCGTACGAGACCATCGATGACTGGCGTATGCGACCACACATTCCTTCCCATCGTGAACTTGTGTTAGCGCTGCACCTGCCTCTGTTTCACTGGCGTCTGTGTGTAACGTAAATGGGCTGTCCCAGGAAGGGAAACTTAAAATAGGAAATTATGTGAGGGCCGCCTTCAGCGCCAAGAACGCGTTCTGTTGTTGTTCTGACCATGGGATAGGGAGACGCCGCGCGCGCTTGGTCGCAAAGGCTTTGTCTCGAAGGATATCAGTGAGCGGCGCGGCTAGAATACTGTACCGCTCTACGAACTGCCGCAAGTAGCCCGTCATACCTAGAAATGCTCTGAGTTCCTCCACCGTTGACGGTGGAGGTAGCTCAGCTACGGCCGCCACTTTCGACTCCGACGGTCTAACCCCCTGTCTGTCCACTACCATCCCGACGAATTCCAGACTCGGGCAACACCATCTTGATTTAGAAGAAATTCACGGACAGTCCAGCAGACTGCAGGCGGTTGAGGACTGCGTCGATCAGAATGAGGTGTTGGTCAAAGTCCTGGCTGTAAATAAGGATATCGTCCAAGTAATTTTCCACTCCTTTGCCCCTTAGCCCGCTAAGCAGCTCCGCTACCATACTTGCAAACGCCGGCGGCAGGATTTTGAGCCCAAACCCACATCTCATGTACTCCCAAAGTTGACCGTACGCGTCGCGAAAAGCGGTTTTGTGTCGATCTTCTTCTGCAATGGGTAGCTGGAAGAATCCGAAGGCTAGATCGATGGAGGTGAATCATGAGCAACCCTGACATCGTTGGAAAATACCTTGCATGTCCCCGAGCCCCCCGCTATCTGTCTTCATGAGGTTGTTTAGGGCGCGATAGTCCTGGCGCAGACGCAGCGTGCCGCCTTTCTTGGGAACGGCTACGCACCTGGCTGCCCAAGCGGAAGTCGACGTTCGGATGATGTTTCTCTTCGCTAACAGTTCTACCTCTCTCTGGATAGCGTCTGCCTGCTCTGGGGAAATGCGTTGCTGTTTAACTGCGATCGGCGGGGTGTGTTCATCGATCAAGGGTATTCGAAATTCTCTTATCTTGCACGGCCTCACGCGCTTCGGGTCCTCCGGGAACAGGCCGGCCACATTCTTCGGACCGAGGGCGTGTAACAGCTTTTTTTTTTGTCTTTCGCTGAGCTGACCGATGTTAGCATCCGAAACCCGAGTTCGATTCTCGGATTGGACACGATGTTTCTAATGTGTTCTCTGCGCAGGGGTCCTCCCTTGCTGGCTAGGAGGCAGCTCGGTACCCCTTGTGGTGGTAACCTGTCTCATAGCCACTAGTGACCTCCTTGGGTCCATTCTTCGCTTGTGTTCATCACAAATCACACCTCTACGGAACTGGTCTGACCTGCGGACATGTTGGCTCCCACGTGCTGGTTGTAGTATTGCTGATCCATGCTGGCGCCTTCGCTCGCTTTCGTTGATCGACAGGCCAGGTGTTGAGGACGTAAGGTGGGTCTCGGAGTATTTTGGATTGCTATTGGCCAGAGAAAAACTTGCGTGTACATCAGCACTCCTTCCGTCTGAGGTTTGACTTCCTGGAGGCGTGTTTCCCTGGGCATTTCTCATCATCGTCCCCTATTTTTAGGTCGACTGACAGCTCTGCATTGATCCCGTCTTTGCTCCGCATGTCAGCCTCCCTGGCAGTCCTTTTCAAGGCAACCCTCCTCGTTCGGCATCAATCCGTTGTCTATCGGGCCTCTCGACGGCTACCTTAGCAATGCCCTGTTGCACCGAACCGCTGTAACAATACTACTGACGTCTCCACACCCACAACCCGCGGTACCTTTTGTGCATCCAAGCACAGGTCACCCCATAGCGTTCGGGTTAGGTTTTAGAGTCCAGGTCGGGTAATCAACGTCTACTGTATAAGCATGCCTGGTATCTCCTGCTGTATCACTTCTTTCTTCTGAAGAGCCACGCAATGAACAATAAATAGCGTCAACAACAGTAGCATCTTCAAACAAGTAAAATTCTACCTAGCAAGTATCTACGTCGCGAGAGAATTTCCGTACTTCAGTCCAACTATGTATTAAATGATAACACCTAGGGAACAGCAGGGCAACCCTTGTCCTGCTCTACACTCGGAGATCTAAGCGGATACTTGAAGCCTTTACTAGTCTACATGTACAGTTACTAGCACCGACCACGCGTGGCTCTGGAAAAAATGGCAAGAGTCGATGAGACCTTAGCTTCGCCGGCGCGGCCACGGGCAGGGGTAGCTGGGACAGAGACACGTCGTTTGTGCCAGACCGCATCTTCCTCCCTTCTGTGCGGGACTGCCAAAATTTCGCTACAAAGAGTTGTTAGGTTTATAATGCCCCGCCAGCTCGTGTGGTGTGCAAACACGAATAAGCACACTTTCACTTTCGCTTTCAAGTTCTACGGAGACTGTGTGGCAGCGACTGCCGACCGAACGACAGCTCATCGCTGAGGGCTATCAACACAGCCTCACCCTCTTAATATTGATAACAGTTGCTGCTATACCTGGGCACTTGCGGACCGGGAGAGAGGAGCAAAGACTTGGATGCACCTTGGAATAAACCTTGTTCTCGATTGCGTACCCTTGACACCAAGCACACGGAAGGACACCGCAAGACAGCATGCCCGACGAATTCGCTCGTGAGTATGCGGCGAAATAGTACAACTCAGCCTGGCTACCCCTGGAACTCCATATTCTACTGCCATCGCGATCGCGTCTTGTTTCAAGCCTAGTAAGCATCCTCCCTGCTCTGTACTCGGTACGGCGCGATGTCCTATCACTCAGATGCGCATTGAACATCTTCCCTGCCCATTGATCGGGAGATAAAATATTGCAGCGCCTTGTTGACTCAAGACCATCTCGAGAACTTATATAGTCAAATTTCGAATCCAATTACCAAATATCTGGAATCTCCAACAATTTATATGTCGCCCTTAGATATTGGAATTTACTGTAGTAAATTATGCTGGCTGTTACTCCAATATCGTCCTGGTAATCAGCACAACACGGTCGTAACCAGGGCACTGCCCGGTAATCAAACGTTCATTGGCATCTTGAATTAAGGTCGAAACAAGTAAACCGCACAGTAGCATCCATTTTTATCTGTAGGTATAAATCGTAATCTGCGCCAAGCCCCAGCACTCACAAAACAAGGCCTTCAATATATTTGAAATTCCCAACCCGAAAACCCTCAACACACTTAAAAATAGGCATCATTCAGAATAGAACTCTCTCATCTCGAAAACGCACCAGACATATTCTGACTCCGAAACCAAGATGCAAATCTCCCCATCAAGTATTAATAATATAATCCCGGCGGTAGCTAAAAGCCGCACTGGCAAGAGGCTTTGTCAGGCAGTCTGCATGTTTGTCCTCTGACCGCGTATGGTTGATCATGACCTCCCCCCGGAACACAAGCTTCCTCGAAAAGTGGTCCTGCACGTCGATGCGGTTCGAATTCGACGCACACGCTGGGTTTAGTGCCAGGTGCCTTGCCCCCTCAATACCCCCGAAAGTCGTGATGTACATCGCACCAAAACCCGAAAAAATAAAAATCCACTGGTATGTAGATAGTGCACAGAGATAGCCTCCTTGATGGTGGCTGCCAGCGCTATATACTCCGCTTCAGTGGTAGAAATCGTAACGCACTTCTTTGCTCTTGAAAATCAGCACGCGTATAAACCTGCGCATGTCACAGCCCCACCGGAACTGACCTCCTGCCAGCGGCCTTGCTAGCATAGTTTGCACCCGCGGACGCTACCAGCTCAAGCCCACTGCCTCTCTGAAAAGTATGACCAAAATCATTCGTAGAATAATTTTACCCAAAATACCCACATTGCGGTCCTCCAGTGTACTTCCCTCGTCGTATTCGCGTGTCTAGAGCTACCGCTCTTCCCGCGTTCGCGACGTCCGGCCGTGTTTGGCTCGCAAGCCACATGAAGCACCTCACCAGCTCACGAAGGGCCAGTTGCCCTAGCGTGCCGTTCGGGCCACTCCTCGAGCCTCAGACGGGTTGGGAGGGGGGTCCTCCTACCAGAACAAACACCAAACGTTGCCCTTGTGTTTTCAGCGAAAGCTTGGTGCGAGATCGTCACAGTACCAGCATCAAAATATCTCACAAAACGGCAATATGGCCTCTGCCAGATGATATCAGCAAGAGGGCTTCCAGCGAGGGACTCCACCAGTCTCGCTGGCCTCGCACTCAGTAAGTCTTGTTCTTAGAGCTTGTATTATCACGGAGTGATCCTCATCGGACCACGAGCCAGGTGGCTAGGGGACATCACACAGGATCCCCGGCCACTGCTCCACTCACACATGCGATTACACTGAAACCTCCACGGCTTGGTATCTTTTGGCTACAGCACCCCCAAAGCGAGTTCACTCGACACGAACGAGCTTGACAAAACCAAAAAACCAAGACGAAATCGCATGCGGCAAATCACAAATCAATGCTGAACTCTGAAGCAATTTTAATCTTGAGCGCACGGGTCATCCGTAATTTGCGCAATTCCTTCACGACGAATTCAGGCGCAGCAGAATAAATCGACCGCAAAGACTCCCACGTGCGCTCCTCTGCTTCGAAACCATCCCAATCGACCAAGACAATCACCTCGTTGGCATCATCTTCGGCCACATGCACCAAAGCATTCATGCGGCATTCACCCTGCGCAAAGGAATGTTGGAAAACATCCTTCAGATCAGCGGTGACGTTCAACGTCGCATCCGCATAAAATCGTAAACGAGCCACGTGAGCTTGATGCACCTTCCCAGAAACGATGTTCTGAACTGAGTACACATGATCATGATCAGCTGCTACCACACGCCACGGACCAGTCCATGTGGACAACAATTTCGGTGTGGCACTGTGGCACCCTGCCGACGAACACGAGCATACAACACGAAATCACCAACCGCAAATTTTGGCAACACCACCTGGCCCTGAGCCTGTTTACGTTTGTTGTCGCGAGACACGGCAACAGCTGCGCGAATATCGGCGCAAAATCTCTCCTGCTCTGCAACGACTTCACGGACGTTCGCACGCAACAAGTCAGCATTCATCACGTCAACATTCCACCTGCCATCAGACTCAGAAACGAGCGCCGAGAAATCGGTACGCGGAGCACGCCCAAACATCACGCTGTACGGAGTGCTTCGGTAACGTTCACGAAACGAAGTGTTCAAGGCCCACTGAGCGGCCGGCAAAACATCAACCCACTCCGAAACCTGACGACGCTGTTCTGACAGAATGGAACGCAGAGCACGTACCACCTCTTTTACCATGCGTTCACACGTACCGTTCGACCACGGCGTGTAAGCGACAGCAAAACGATGTTCGATGTGCAACGCGTCGCTCAACAAAGCAAGCACCCTGTTCTTGAAATGCGTGGCGGTATCACTCACCCACACACGCGGCACCCCCAAAGTCTTACACCAGGCTAGCAAATGCTTCGCTGTGACCTCGGCTGTACAAGCCTCGGCCGGTTCCAACGCCACGTAGTTGGACAAATCATCCATGATGACCAAAACATATCGGAAACCATCCTCATCAGGCAGGCCATCGCTACCTTCGGGCCCGCTGTGGCCAACATACAAAAAATCAAAGTGCACCACTTCTCCCGGAGCGGTACCATGCACCGTGTCTCCGTAGGGACGAGGAATGAGTGCACCTGCACGCGTGTCTACACAGTGCAAACACTGGCGAACGAATTCGCGAACCTGAGAATCCATGTGAGGCCAAACACAATATTCCTTCAGGCGAAACAAAGTCGGCGCCACACCACGGTGACCAGCCGAGCGCATGTGCGCGCACACCATCAAACGAGTTTGAAGAGCAAGATCATCCGGCGGAATCCACAAGACGTCACGCACCCCAACACGCACACGAAACAAACCATCATCGGCCAAGGTAGCTTGACCGAAGGTTGTCGAAAATTCATGAACACCAACGCCGATACGAGCGACAGACCTTTGTTGCGAGGCACGAATCACATCCAATGCGGGAAGCGAATCGTCAGTATTACATGGGCTGTGCACGGCAACCGAACGAACAGGCACCGTAGGAACTTTGACCCAACGAGACAACAGATCCCCCCAACAGTTTCGATCGCCAGGGATGTGTTCGATTGCATAGCGGTATTGTCCTAAAACACCCTTCCAATTCTCTAGGCGTTTGTGCCATGGTCTTTGTGACCGTCGTGACACACTTCTCCGGATTGAAAATGTACTGCAAGTTTCGATGATCAGTAAAGATATGAACACCACCCCAAAGCAGGTATTCGAGCCTCCGGAACGTATTAACGATCGCAAAACCTTCTTTGTCGACAGTCGCCCAGCGCAACTGCGAACCTGTGAACGAACCACTCAGAAAAAATCCGAGAGGCTCGTGAGACATGCTTTCCAACGCCAATCCACTGCGAAATTCGTGTTCAGGCACTTGGGTGAGAAAACTACCCCAATGGAAATCAGAAGCGTCAGGAAACATCAAAACAACGCACCCGGGACGAGGATGATGAAGCGGCACTGCTTGCGCCACCAAACCCCGTGCGGCATTCCACGCCCGCACCCGATCCTCCGTCCACGCGGTATCCTTGATGACACGATTGCGCGCCACTCGCTTAGTCCGACGTGTAGCCCCAACAAGGAGCTCCTCCAAAAAATCACGTAACGGTGCTACCGTTTCCGCTAAACGTGGTAACGATGTACGCAACCAGTTGACAGCCTGCAAGAATTGCATTAGTTCTCCAGCGTTTTCGGGACGACGCATTTCACTTAAACCTTGCACTCGAGCGGGGTCATGGGACACGACACCATTGGAATACACCTTACCACACCAGACCAGTTCACGAGAGAAGAAGGTACACTTGTGGGCGGCGACAAACAGTCCAACATTCTCCAGGCGTTCAAGAATGTCATCAAGCAGCTGCAGAAGAGCTTCTTCGGTGTCTGCGAAAAAGAAAACGTCATCGACCCAAACTTTGCAATCCAAACCACGCAACACTTCAGTCATGACACCTTGGAAATAAGAAGTCGCATTCAAAACACCTTGGGGAACACGGGTAGGCGTGAACAAACCGTCGCTTGTCGCCATGGTGAAGACGTCTTGCGCCTCCGGAGCCAAAGGCATCTGCCAGTACCCTTGAAGTAGGTCCAGCTTGCCGAAGAAACGCGCCCCCAGCAGATCTCCCATGTCTTCATGGTTGGGCATGACGCCCGGGGACTTCTCCACCTGTGCGTTCACCGCCGAGTAGTCGCTCACCAAACGGAAAGAGTCCTTCTTGGGCACCGCCATCGCCGGACTCGCCCACACCGCCTGGATGTTGTGGTAGACAAAGCCAAAAAACACCAAAGCAGCAATGCACTTCGAGAGCCAGTCCCTTTTCGTCGGTTCGTACCGACGTGGCGTTGCCTTGACAGGCTTCGCCTGTTGCTTCAGCTGCACTCGCATCGGCTCCACTTGCGCTGGCGGATCACCACACAGCGCACGGCGAAAAGCACCCACGCGACGAGCCAAAATTTCGCGCAAACGGGTTGCTCCGCCGACGCTTAATCCACTCTGCTCTGCCTGCTGCACGCTGTCCTCCAACGCCCGTTCTCGGGCCGTCCGCTCCTCCTCCGGATCCATGAACATGTCTGGCCCCCGGTCGACCAAATGTTCCACCGCCTTGTCCTCCGGAGCATCCACCGTAGCCTCGGTCTGAAAAGCACGCACGGAAACCGTCACTCTGCGCGCCGCAAGGTAACTCGGAGTCTCCACACCGGTCGATACCGGCACTGCGCGAGGGCGAAGCTTCTCCAGAGCTTCACGGTAGACGTCGATGCCAAGAGCTTTCATGGTAGCCATGCCAAACAGAACGACGTTATCTGTACCAGGCATGACCGCGAAAGTGATGGGCTCCAATTTCACCGCTCCCCACGGCGTCCGTACACTCACGGCAATCGGCACCGTTTTGTGCGTGACCATCACTGAAACACCCGTAGCGGTTTTCGCCTGCTGCGGGCCATTTTCGAACGGAATTTGCAGATCGGCGCCGCCGAAATGCGAAGACAGCTGCTGAAGTAAGCCGACACCGATGGACGTGAGCGCCGACCCCGAATCAAGGATCACACGCGCCATCAGCGAACCAACCGACCCTGGCAAAGAGAGATCAGCGCGTAAACACTCAGCGCTGCGATCGACAGGCACTTCACCTGCCGTTGAACTCTGGTCGGTACCAAGAGTCACCTGACGCCATGGCTGCCCTCCTACAGCCGGCGCCGAAGAAATAGAATCGGCGGTCCACCCCGACCAAGACGTCGAATATACAGACGGTTCCGGCGCTACCGCCCCTGCAGCAGCACCAGACACTGACTCCGCCCGCTCGGTGGATGGCGAAGTTCTCGCTCCAGCAGCACCCACCGATGTTCCAGCTCCTCCAACGTATACAGCTCGGCCGGCAACAGACGAACCAGATCCCGACCCAGCGGCTCCTGCCGCTGGCGCACCAGAAGTTGAAGAAGCAACAGCAGAAGTTCCACCGCCCGCTGTCAATTGATTGCCACCACGGCCACCGCGCCCGCGTCCATGGTTGAATCTGCCCCGGCCGCCATTGCGGCCCCCGCGATACCCTGACGACCCGCGCCCACCACTGCTGGGAGCTGTGCCGCCACCGCGAGCTTTTGGGCAATCAGAAACATAATGGTTGGGATCACCACACTCGAAACAGACGCGAACAAACGACTTTTTCGCGGACTGCTGCTGTTTCGGTTTCTGCTGCTGTTGGCGTCGCGGTTCAGCTGCCCCTGCAGCATCTTTCCGACCATACGCCTCGATGAATTTCCACTGTTCTGCAGCAGAAAAAATTTGGTCCATGACCAATGCCGGGTCCTTCTTCCACCCTGCAGCGTACGTTAGCTGACCTTTTACGTACTTTTTGAACTCGGACGGCCATAAGCCATCCACCAACGCCATGCTCACAAATTCCGCCGGTCCGGGCAACCACGAACGGTCCTGCGCGCGGTACATGGCATGCACCGCGTGATTCTCCGCAAAATACTTTTCCATAGCGGAGTTTACCATCATCGCGCGGTCTTTGACGGATGTTTCACCGCCCTGCTTTTCATCGCGCCTCATTGAGAGAACGCGACGCAAGTCCGCTGCCGCCCGCGAGGTGTCAAATCTGTTGCTGGTGGTTGTGTAACCGGCGTGCTGCCTAACAGCGTCCAACAACTCCGAGGCGGTCATCGTAGTCTGATGCTTGTAAAATCCCTCAAAACACCGATGAATGTAATTGGGGATAAGCTGGCCCATGCTCACTTTGGAGTGCTGAACCACCCCCTGAGCGTTGGCGAGCTGCAGCCGTTCCTCATAATCGAGGTACGCTGCGTAAAAAACACGAGAGGCCTGCTCGGTCCACACCTCTCCGTATTTCGGTGGAGTCAGAGACTCCCCTACCACCAGCGGCGTGCTTGCCGTGTGCGCCATAATCCACAGCAGTCCACCTGGACTCTACTGTAATAACGGAGAAACTGCCGCCTGACCTGTGCGTCCTCCAGCTCCCGGAGCGTCCTCCCCTGCTGTGCGCTTCAAGCCGTTTCGATCCGTCCAACGGGCCAACTGCCTTCCCAGCTGTGACCCAATACTCCGCAGCCGAAAACTCCTCCAACAGAAGTTCCGCGAATATCTAGATATTATGGCCTCTGCCAGATGATATCAGCAAGAGGGCTTCCAGCGAGGGACTCCACCAGTCTCGCTGGCCTCGCACTCAGTAAGTCTTGTTCTTAGAGCTTGTATTATCACGGAGTGATCCTCATCGGACCACGAGCCAGGTGGCTAGGGGACATCACACAGGATCCCCGGCCACTGCTCCACTCACACATGCGATTACACTGAAACCTCCACGGCTTGGTATCTTTTGGCTACAGCAACCAGCATACCACCTCAACTCGCCCAGATTGTTGATTGGGACGAGTCGGTTCAGGTCTGGAAACAGATCCCAACTCGATCAAACACATGACACACGCATCAGCGGGGCACTGCTCCAATCCAAGACTCCTCCACGTGGGTCATTGGGTAGTTGTGCCACGATATCGATGCTTGCTTTGAGCCGTAGGGACTGGTTCAATCGTAGGACCTTGCCAGACTTTTCCGTGCCACCCTGAGGTATCCGCATAAAAACGTCTCCTTCCAGGTTCGGCTGGACAATGCTTGCTCGGCATCGAAGCGGTCTCCTGCATTATTAGTTTTATATTGAAAGTAGGTGGAAGCCTTCACGGAAGCTCCCACCACTTCCACGGAAGGTCTCACCACTTCCAACGAAGCTTCCACCACTTCGATGGAAGCGGATGGAACCTTCCACGAAGTTGTGGAAACTTCCATGGAAGCGCTGGGAGCTTCCACAATTTCCATGGAAGCTTCTGCAGAAGCTTCTTCCATGGAAGTTGTGGAAGCTTCCGCGAGAAGCCTGGAGTACTACCAGGAAAGAAATTCTCCTAGAAGCTTCAAGCTGCTTGCTTCCGTAGAAGCTTCAGTCACCACTTCCACCAAAAACCTCTAAGTCCACTTGCATGGAAACTCGTGTGAGCTTCTAGTGGAGCTGTGGAAGCTTCCATGGAAGTAGTACAAGCTTCCACCGAAGTAGTGGAATCTTCAGTTTGGATCAACGATCCACGACTTCCATGGAAGCTTGTGGAAGGTTCCACTACTCCCATAATCTCTTGGAGGAGCTTCCACGACTTCCATGGAAGCTTGTGGAAAATTCCACTGCTTCCACGGAAGATTCCGGAAGCTTCCACTACTTCCATGAAGTCTTAGAAGAGTTTCCACCACACCCATGGAATCTTCCACTACTTCCATGGAAGCTTGTGGGAGCTTCCACTGCTTCCATGAAAGCTCGTGGACTTCCACAAGCTTGCATGGAAGTAGAGGAAGATTCCACTACTTCCATGAAGTCTTAGAGTGGCTTCCACGACTTCCACGGACGCTTCCACCACCTCGATGGGCGTAGTGCTAGCTTCCACGACTTCCATGGAAGGGGTCGAAGCTTCCGCGAAGTCACTTGAACCTTTTGTGAGCTTTGTGAAACTTTCACGGCTTTTGTGGAAGCTCACACAAAGGAAGCATGCTTCATTCACATACAGTAACCAAGTGACGGCACCCAACAGATGAAAACAAGTCGTCGCGGGCGTCGGAGCAAACGTCTCTAATAAATCAACACCCGCATGTGGTTGAAATACTTCGCCACCAGCCTCAACGTCGCCCGCGCCACTTTGCCGTGCTCGTTCGCCTTCCAGATGTACAACCACTTCGCCGTAACAACGTTGAGGCCGCTTGGTACTACACCGGCCGAAACGCCCCCACGTCCGCCAGACCACTGACTCCCATCCCCATTGCCTGACGCCAGATCTCTGAGTGATCGTTCGCACACGCTTCGGAAGCTCGCTCGCCGGGCGCATGGACAGAGGCGGGTTCCTGTGCGGTGAAAATTGGCGGAGGTGTACATGACCGATACCCTCTCGCTCCGCCTTCAAAGACAGAAGCCCATGCCCCATACGAGGCACGCCACGGTAGCGGTAGGAGTAGCCCGTATTGATTCCGAGTCTCCTTTCTGCCTGCTTAGAGCACAATCTCACGGTCTACAATAGGTATTAAGGTGTACCTATACAATGAAACGTATGCCTGTACTGTAGTAAAACACTACTAATATTGGCACTTCAACGATATTGGATACTTCCTCAGCTAAGGAAGCCCCCCCGCAGTTTGTTTGTTTTCGCCAAAATAAAGTTCGACTCCAATCTTAGCACGGGTCATACGCCTGCCGTGAAGGTCGCGCGGTCTCGCCTTTCGTCCGCCCCTGCTGTGGCGCATCGCTACCCCCGGTCCTGGATCATGTGACCCAGCTCCCCGGCGGTACGCTGTGGAAGTTACTGCGCTGCGCCTGGTGATGTGGCTGCTGCTTCTGTGGCGACAGCGATGTTGGCGCCGATGTCGACGGTGGTGGTGGCGGCGGTGGCGGTGGCGACGGCGGCGAGGACGCTGGTAGTGACCGCAGCGGCGGTGGCTGCGGTGACGGTGCTAAGGGTGCTGACGGACGAGACGGGAATTTATACCACACTTCCGAGCCTTCAGGGGGTTCCGGTACTTCCAGCGGTGGAGACGACGGCGGAGGGGTCCTGCCTCCCTATTCCGCGGGTAACATTCCAACGAACGCCTCCCTAGGCTAGGCTGCTCCCAGATCACATCCCGCGTGTGCGATCTTCGTTCGGATGGAAGCAGGATCTTGCAGCAGTTGCGCGGATGGTGGCTACCACCGCTCAGGTAAAGCACGACTGCGCCTTTGCCTCCGACTTGTAGTGCCCGTTTAACGTGGTGGAACCGGGGCTTCAGAAACGGGAGCAGCCGCGGAGATGACGCTTTACCGTGACGTGTCTGGTATGGGGATCAGGTTTGCGGTTTGTCCCCCGCTCTCGCCGTCATGTTTAGAGTATCGCAAGCGTAAACGAGTGCTCCCGCCCAGAGAGGCCCCATCGGCGGCAGAAGCGCACCATCGAACAGACGAGGGGCCTTCGGGCAGGAAGCCACCGCAAGCTCCAGCGTCATCGCCATGCAACGCTCGGCCATGCTCTTTTGCTTGGGAGAGTCGACGGGCGTATACTCGCGGGGGATGCTACGGTGGCCCAGTAGCGCCACGGACGTCTGCATCGTGAACTCGGTGCCATTGTCCGAGCGTAGACACTCTACGGTGGACGAGGTGCCCTGCGCACGGGTGTCGTCAGAAACTTGTACAAACAGCTGGTACATCGGGCTTCTTCGCGAGGAAATAGGGCCATGAAATCTTGAGCATTCGTCCACGATGATCATGAGGCATTCCGCACCACTAGACGACCGAAACCTCTTTCCCGACAGGTCAAGGAACAGGCGTTCCAGAGGTTTGTCGGGCGGTAACTGGTACTGTAGTCCACGGAGCAGCTATCCTCCTCCCCTTAGCCTCTGAGCACCCCGCACATGGAACCATCTGTCTTTCCACTTTGACATCGATTTTCCGTGCCGTGTCACGCAAAACCTCAGCATGGTAATGAGCGAAGTAAACATGGAGGTTTTTACTTTCCGTGTACGTCATTTTTCCAAGGATCAATACAGCGGCAGTGATCGGATCATTGATGACCCTTGTAGTCTGCACGCAAGACCCTGTACCCCTGCGCACAAAATAAAGCTCCTACCCAGCATGTAGGCGCCATTGACATCGAGGATAATGCTGCACTTGGGCATCACCACCTGTAGGGAGAACAGGTTAAGCCGCAGACCAGGCACACATACCACGTCCGACAACTTTGCATGGACATCTCATTTGGCGCAGAGCATGGTCAATTGGAGTTGACCGAAACACTCAATTCCCAGCGCCTCGTGTCGCCAACCACTACTCTACTCCTGCCTGCTGCGGGGGGGCTCGCGTTCAACCATACCCGACGGGTCACCAGTCACGTACAAGCACATTCAACAGTAATTGCACCATCGATTTTGATATGTCTACACTACTGTACGTGCGTATGCATCTATAGTTTATATTTTATATTTGCGCCATGTACGTACAAGAGCCTATTCGTTATCAAGTTGTATCTGTCTTCCTTTTAGAGCTCTTCCGGGCATATTGTTCAATATTTGGTGTGTGGAGGATGGTTTACGCTGTGATCAGCACTTTGCAGCGGGTCTGTAAAGCATGATATCGCTATTGTTGTACTGTAATGAAATCTAACTAGTGGTATGGCCACGGCTCCGGGTGTGGCGTTAGCCCTGCGTTACCCATAGTAGTAAGTACCTGATATGTACTCGTAGTGTGTTGTGATGTACCACTCTGACCGGAATTGAAAAAAATAGCTGCTTTCAGTATTGTAGTTCTTGTTGTTTCGTATGTGTTTGGAGAGAACGAGAGAGAGGGCGGGAGGAAGAGAACGAGAGATGTATATACGTATATTAGAGAGAGAGCGACTCGGACATTGTGGATAACGCGAGGGACGGTGTGATCTTGAAGGGCGGCTATCGTTTCGCACACTACAGAAGCGGGATTCCTACACCAGGTATACAATACACACATGTAGGTCGAACTCGCACACTGTTGCCTGTTGCTCGGGCTTGTGTACCGTTCTGCGATGAGACGAGGGATGTTTTGGGACAGGTAACGGAGTAGTGGTGCTTCACTACAGAGAGCGTATTCGAGAGATAGGGGTTGGGAAAGGAGAAGGGTGTGGATGTATTACTACTGTCGAGGTGACAGAGACCACACCGCTGTCGAAACTACTCAGGTATAGCTATACTACACCTTGAGCAGCAGTTACGGGAGTAGGACACCCCGTCGAGAGGGTGCAAGCCACGCACGTCGGCACGTCGCTGCTGTTGCGGGACTGCAGTGGCTCCACGGCCGCAGTGACACCGAGTGGGCGGCACTGACCGGGAAAGGGAAACTTAGACTTGAGGCGGAGCTTGTTACGGACAACGGACGGGAATCGGGAGAGTTTAGATCAATACGGAAGAGGCATCATAGCACAGGAGGAGAGATGGAGGAGCGGCAGGACGGGGGTGGAGCTGCGGGGGCGAAGAAGAAGGAGAGAGAGCAGAAGTATACGAGAGGAAGAGGATGATGAGGGACGGATGGGGACGAGGGGGGCGGAGGGGTGGTTTAGGGAGAGAAGGAGGAGGAAGAACAGGGCGGATAATTGATGAAGGGAGAGGAGGAAGACTGAGGAGTGCGGTGGGGAGAAGAGAAGGAGGAAGTAAAAGGAACGTAGGAAGAGGGGGGGGGATTTGGGGCGATGGGGAGGGTGGGGGGGGGGACGGGGCGTGGGGCAGAGAGGGGGTGCACTCATGTATTGCATGGCCGTAGTCGTATGACCATAGACCCTTGCATCCCTACAATGGTGGGACGGAGAACGTCTGGTTTTCACCAACCATACAGACACTGCTGGCGCCAATTACGAAGCGCCGTGAGTCTCTCGCCTAGTGGCATGAAGGGCGAGCTGCATCATACTAAGGACTGCTTGTGAAGCGGGAATCTTGCATGTGGGTGGCAACGTCGAATAAAATGATTTGGTTTCTGTTGTGGCCACTTCCAAAGGCAGCAATGGGTACACTATGTAACTGCCTCGTGGGCGCCTTACCGTATACGTGTTACACACTGCGTGATAAGATTGTTCCCGTTGAGCGGAGTTAAGGTTCTCCACCCCGCAAAGGATTTAACTCGACCGCCAGCCTAGACCGCCAACAAAGCAGACAGAACAAAACAGTACTTTGTTGTCTAGCTCTCTCGGTGATTGGCTCGTTTTACAGCGTCGTTGCCAATGAACGCCAACCCAATCTATACAATTTATAGAATTGGTGTGTGTGTGTGCTCAGTATCATGCATGGCCGTAGTAGTATAACTATTGACCCTCGCATCCCTACAACGCCGGGACTTAGCATGTGGGGTGTTCACCAACCAGGCAGACATTGCTTGCACCAAGCGCGCGTCGTGAGGTGTCTGGCGAGTCGCATGAAGAGTGAGCTGCATCCTACTAAGAACTGCTCGTAAGGCGGCCTTACTCATGGGCGACAGCGTCAATGAACTGACTTATTTCCTGGTGCGGACACTTACAGAGACAGCAATGGTTTCACTACGTTTCTACATCGTGGGTGCCTTTTTCCACGCTGCGTGACACGATCACCCCCCTTGGGTGGAGTTTAGGTTCTCCCGGCTAAAAAATGATCTAACTCGACCGCCAGCCGTGGTGACCGGCAAACAGCAAAACAAAAAAAAACGGTACCTGGTTGTCTAGCTCACGCAGTGAGAGGCGTGTTTCACAGCGTCGTAGCTGGTGGGGTGTGTGTGCTCGATAAGGGAGAAGTATTCGATCTCATGCATGCCCGTAGTCGTATGACCATAGACCCTCGCATCCCTACAACGCCGGGACTTAGCGTATCAGGTTTTTACCAACCAGGCAGACATTGCTTGCATCAAATGTGAAGCGCCGTGAGGTGTCCGGCGAGTCGCATAAAGGTTGAGCTGCATTCTACTAAGAACCAGTTGTGAGGCGGACTTGCGTATTGATGACAGCTTCAACGAGTTAATTTAATTTCCGGTGCAGCCACTTCCAGAGACAGCAATAGGAGTATTATGTAACTGCCTCCACTGCCTCTTGGGTGCCTTACCATTAGCACTGAGTGATGGCGATCATTCTCCATGTGCGGAGTTAAGGGTCTTCACCCCGCACAAATGATCTAACTCGACCACAAGCTGTGGCCGACCGCCGAAAAAAGAAAAGTGGTACCCTGGTCGTCTAGCTCAAGCAGTGAGCGGCATGTATTACAGTGTCGGTGCCAACCGACGCCAGCCCGACCGTGGTGGGGGTGGGGGAAGAATATCGAGAATAGATAGCGGAGGAAAGAGGTTGAACTGAGGGGCAAGGAGAAGAGAGTCGATGATATGGCGGGGGGACGGGTACCGGAGAGTCACGTAAGGAGGGGGGCGGGCCGAGTTTTACCCGCGCCTTGAAGACCCATGGCAGTGCAGGTAGGATGGCGGCGGTGGGACCCCAGGCAGGTCTCCCCGCCCGTACTCCTTTGTCTACTGGGCTTCAGCACTTCAGGCCGCCTGTGAAAGGAGAAGAAGACGCGCCACCCTTACAGACGCCGGGTAGCAGCACAGTGGGGAACATCCAGGAAGACCAAGCAAGGAGCTCGACGAACGGTGCACCAGCTGTGGCCCTCGAGGAGGCCTTTTCACGGGCGGGACGACGGCGGCAGTCGACTACGTCGGCGTGGATCAGCGCGGGGATTGGGGTGACTATTTCCGCGCTGGAAAGGCTTCACTAACGGAAAACGCCAGGGACGTCAGCGGTGGGGGACACAAGTAGTTCTCAGTTCTCCTCGCCCTCGTGGGAGAGAGGGCAGTTCCCTTCAGGTGACAAACCTTCACCACGGCTACGTTCGTGGTCGAGGTGTCACTTGCCTCCGTCACATCATGGGGGATTGAGCAGGGATCCGAGGGGTGGAAGGTGGCACTTCCACGCACGAGGTGCACCTTGGGTAGACACTCTTTGATGTAGGTGACCGTCTACCCTCCCGCCCAACAGGGGGGGGGTGACGCGCTCGCGTCGGCGGCCTAGGGTCACCTTCGCGAAAGAAGCCTAGAATCGCCGCTCGAGGCCATTCGCCCTCGAAGGGGTTTGGTTAGTTTGAAGCCACAAGGGGGTAGGGTAGGAGGAGCGGTAGAAACGACAAGAGTCAATGGCACTTGCCACGCCCTTCGTGGATGTTAAGACTCCTTTAAGCCTATCATCGGCAGATGTAGGGCCAAGGTCGGGACCCTCGACTGGTGGGAGGACTTGAAAGGGAGAGTACGTACAGGGGACGACCGGTCGAAGTGGCTAGTACGGAAGCGATGTTGAGGGGGGAACTCCCACACCCCTTGGCGCTCTCAATCAGTTCTACAGGGGAAGAGGGCCAACGCCCATGGACGTGGACAGAGGCAAAGCCCTCGCCCCACGGTCGGGGACCGTAGGAAGCTCTGGAGGCGCAGGTAGGACCACCCGAGGCGGTGGTGGTGGACCAGCAGGCTCGACCACGGCGCTCACACGGGATAACGACGGGAAAGAAAATGCGCCGGTGGGAGAGGGCTGCTGGTGCCACGGGATCAACTTCCCCCCCTTCGTTGCCATGAGGAGCACACCGGGATTTCAATATGTCGACCTCGGGGTATGTGAAAACGCGGAGGCCTGCCTCACACTCCGGGCAATCCACGCTTGCGCGGAAGGGAGTTTAACGTACCAAGAGTGTAGAAGGAGGAGACTAAAAGGGGAACGGGAGAGCGATGGCCAAACTACTAACGGCACAACGTACGGCAGGAGACCCCTGGGACAGCGCAACTAGATTCACCCGCAGCTGTGAGAGTAGAAAGTGTCGAAAGTTGGAGGGTAGCAACAAGAGAGCCCGCACAAGGGCGTATCTCCACTAGGACGGCGGCGTGCACACGGGAAAATATTACGAGGGGCAGGACCCCAGGGAGGGGCGTGGAACGGGGGCAGGCATACAACTGGCCACCATCGGAAGACCCGCCTCGCCCTTCATCGACGGCGGAACTGCTGCTGTCAGCGCCAAAAACGAGGAAAGTTTTGACGTCGCCGCCGACGGTGGATAAAGCACGTAGGGAGATGCTGCCGCTTCAGACGAATAGGCCGCCACGACCTGTTGCACCTGCCCCATCGTCCTCATCATTGGTGCCGCTGTCATTGGGGGTTGGACATGACGAGGCATCTGCAATATCGCTGGAGGAGCCCTTGTCACCTGCCATTGGGCCTTCGGAAGCGTCGCCGCCCGCCACACAGGCGGGCACCACCCAGGCGATTGAGAAACAGCATACGCTGCCTGTAGAAGGAGAGAGGCTGGTGCATCGCCACCACCACAACCGCCGTAGTCATCATCACCACAGCAGCAACAGCGGCGAACTACACCGTGCGAGATAGCCAGTAATCCTTCCCCTAACCCTTTCAACAGCGGGTGCGACACAAGGTCAGGGGGGCGGGTTTTTGCCGCCCCCGCAATCACCGCTACCACCACCGCTGGGGACTACCGCCGTATTAGCCACCGCCACTACCTCCGATACCACCGCCGCCACCACCGCTCCTCTCGCAGGTGGGGAATATGGTGATACCGCCGATAGCTCAGTTGCCGCTACAGCCGCCATTGGCTTCTTTGGGGACAAGGGGCCCGCCGCTATCGCCGTTGTCATGTCCGTTGTCACCATCGCCATCCCCATCGCCACCACGTGCTCACAGCAGCTACAGCTGACAGTCTCGTTGACTCTAGAGACACCGCCGGTATCGGGGAGGCTGTCGCATACTCTAGCTCCGGAGGGGACGCTTCCGCTACCTCTTATTACGTTGCTGTCCTCCCAACCACCTCCACCGCAACCGCAGGCGTCGCCTTCGATATCGAACATCTCTCGTCCCTCACCGCCAATTCTGATTGCGGAGGTGGTTCTAGGGCCTGAACAGTCTCCGTTGATGCAATCGTCGCCGATATATCTGCCCGCACCGTTACTCACCCGGGTGACGGGGTGATCGTCGGCACCGTCGCCATTACCGCCGCCGGTTCGGCCACCAACGGCGGAGACAGGTATGGCACCAGTGCCAGTGTCCGCATCGGCGCCGTTGCTACTGCTGCTACCATCACCCACGCCATTAAGGTCACGATGACCGCAAGGGGAAGAGGAGAAACAATGCGGCGTGAGCAACGAAGCGTTAGGTGACTCACAGGAGCGCCTTGATTGTTGCACTCGCAGCCTTGATCTACCGTGTTATAGTGCTCTCCGTGTTTGGGCAGAAACTGACATGAGGGTCCCACGTGCCGGACGCTCGCAACGGAAGGCCAGTCTGACTAGCGAGCGCCGCAGGAGCACGACGACGAGGGGATGTCGGCCGTGTTAACACCGGATACCGGCACGCGAGGAGAAGACGGCACGAAGGGCGTTGTCAACTACAGCAAGGTCCACAGCAAGGGATAGCGCCGTTGTCTGCGGAATATAACACGGAGTGGTGGAGGAAGGGACCTTTGAGTGGGTGGCCTTCTTATTTTGTTTGCACCTACGTTATGCGCTTGGGTTTGTGGAAGACTCAGTTCATAGTGCAACCGGAATATTACAACGGTCGAATTTACCCAAATACCACCTCACGCTCGGGGCGTCAACATATTACTTTGCGCCCCCTCACGGGCCAGATACTCATCGTTTTTGACGCTTCGAGCCTGCGGATACATATATTTGGCGGCAAGGGTCGTACAAGCTCCAAATTTCTTCCCGGAATCAACCACTTCGCAGGGAGTGGTAGACTTTAAAACGAGCTGTAAAGGGGAGAAGAAGGTGCTGACGAGGATTGGCGCCGTACGTCGACTCCGCAAAAAAATACGAATGCGAAGTGGGGTATGTGGTGAGAACATGGAGACATATGACACGTTCAGCGTTTCGGGCTGGGTCGTCCGTCCAACGTACGTGCTCTGCCGAGAAGGCGGCTGACGCCCGTAACGACAGGTCCGGGGCTGCAGTGAGCGGGAAGGCCGGACTGCCGAGGCGAAGTTCACTTGGTGGACTTCTTGCCGCGGCTCCACATGCGGATTGACAACGCTGCCTATGAGAGCGGCGGTCAACAGCTCCGCATGACGCGGCCTTGGGAGGGTGTGTCGTCGGGGGCAGGTGATGAGGGGAACGAACGAGATAGAGGATGGCGATTGCGAGGCAGACCGGTAACAGTGACAGGAGACGAACTATGCGTTTACTGCGGGCGGGTCTTGGGGGAGCCATGCGGCGGTCCGGGGGGCAGCAGTTCACCAGTACAGGTACAGTGCGACCATGAAGGGCGGGCACACGGCCATTTCATGTTGGTCTGTGCAGAACACGTTGCACTCGGAAACGCAGACCGGCGACCTTGCTTCGAATAACCATCAGCGTGGCTAGTGGGACGACTAGCTACCCGGCGGAACTTGTCCGAGAAATGCCCATGATCGAAGACGACGACGGGAGCTGATCGAGGACGCGTGAGGCCCCACGGTTCGCGACGACAGTAAGTCGGGAACCATCTTAGCGGTGTCAGACCGACTACGAAAGCACCGGTGTATACAGCGCGTGCGAGGACATGCTGCGAGCCCAGCGACACAGTGAAACAGCATCGTCCTGTCTGCCCTGTTCTGTGACACCTTAGGTCTACCTTCAGGGGCTGCCATTGAGTGCCGTCGCCTACTAGGTTGGCCACAAGTCGTTGATCGCTACACACGAACTGATCCGTGTCTCCAAAGTTCGAACCCAAGACGGTAAAATGGGCCTTCAGAGAAGACGGGTCTGTATCGGCTCCTACGTGCTAAAAATCCTGCTAAACCTTGACCTTGGTTGGGATGAGCGCTTGCCGAGATGGTGTATCAACTTACGACAAGCGCTGAGCGAAACGAGGGCACTTCCTCGGTTCCCGATCGTCAAACCTTCCCGGCAGAAAGAGGGACCCTTCGAGCTGGGCAGCAACTCGATGGGGGGAAGGCCCAAGGACGCACAACAAGGGGAAGCACGGACGGCAGTCAAGGCGGCAGAGATGGAGGAGGAGGCGAATCTGCAGCTACCAGTTGATACCTAGGCCCGACTAAGGACCGCTTTGGCACCACCGGGAACTTTATGTCGGACGGGCAGGGGGGGGGGGGGGGGGGGGGGGGGGGGGGACGTGACTGGGAGGGGCAAGCGAAGCAGACCACCTGAGCGAAGACGAGGGGCACGATACACCAGTGTGGGGAGAGGTACCGGTAGGGGCAGGGGAACATCACACAGAGGGGGAGGGAATCGCTCTATTCCCAACGACCGGCGGCCGGGCCGCAGAGACGAGGACGCGGAGGGAAAAATCCCACAGGGGAAGGCAGCGGGCCTGACCGGTGGAGGGGGAACCACTACGTGGAAGGGCACGTGATAGATCTGCTGAGGTTCAGGGGAGAAGAAGGGCACGGCGGTACGCCTCCCTTGGCGGGAACCATGAGTGCCTAGCGCGCGGGGTTTGTACAGCAACGGTTTATCAGGGACACCGCGGGTATGTCTACTGTGCGGGGACAGAAAACCACGTCATCGACACGATATGCGCGGGGGTGGAAATGATCTTCGCGATTCAATCGCTTCCCTAAGAGGGAGGCCCGAAGAGGACGACGAGGGGCATCGCGAAGGGCTATACTACCCTTGGGACCAAGAGAAGTTAGCGGTGGCAGAACCCCTAGACAGAGTAAACTTGAATAACCTCCAAATGCGATTTATCACAGTCATCAGTTTGCAGCCGAGGCTGGCAACTACTCACGCTAAGCTTGTCACCCACACGTTTGGCCTTGTTAACCGCTCTTTGGGCGCACACCGGCCGCGCCGGAGCCCTAATACTCCAGACTCGCTCTTGTGGACCCTCAAGCATTCTCCTAGGCCTGCTGCACTCACAGGACGTGCGATTGGATCGGATGGTGAATCTCAGGTCTGCCGAATGTGCGATTGGATCGGATGGTGAATCTCAGGTCTGCCGAATGCAGGGACTCAGCCACGAATATCCCATGGCTTACAGAGTACACCGAAGGAATGGCCACACGTCTCCAGGGAACCATTCCGCGAAGCAAAAGACGGCGCCCACCCGAACCGCGTTAGTGAGCCAGCACCAAGGGGGGTAACAGTAGCAGCGCGAGGCCTTGTCGCGGAAAGGTGTGCGTCCGGCAACGAGGCACCACTCGGACAACAGCGAAGGCGAAATTCCCGGAAGAAGACCGAAGTTCCGTCCAGAAAGCAGTAGCGGCAGCTAAGGTGGCACATGTGACCGAATCATGCCAAGGGAGTGGCCCCACGTGGCTCCCGGGAGGAGAACTAAATCCTCAGCTATTTTTCGAGGTCATTGAATATCACAAAGCGCTGTCAGGAGCAGGGAGTGATGGTCTGCGTTTATCGAGCTTGCAGTCTTTCGTCAACACTAAATTCGGCCAGGAACACTTCGGCAACAGCATCGGAGCTTTCTGGAGGAGTGTTGATGAGCCCGCTTTCTCGCCAGGGGTTTGGGATCTCACCCTGTAGTCAAACCTCACGGCCCAGGGGAGAAACTTCCGCCCGGTTTGTGTGGGGATGACGTGGAGGCGCTGTATTGCCGCAGGAACAATGGGAGAAGTGGAGACAGCGTATGAAATAGCTTAATCTCGAGGCAACGCAGTGTGGGATTGGGGTCTCTGGAGCGGTGGAGCTGGTAGCGTTACGCGCCCATACACCACGAGGCAGGCAATTGGATAGTCTTGACGGGCCCGTCTAACGCGACCAGCTCGGTCCTACGGGAGCCCATACTCGAGCACGTGGTGGCTTAGATGCCAGCGCTGACAGGGTTGTTAGTCACCAAGCGCTATGACGAGAGGCCATGGCGAGCGGCCCGCATCACTGTTCTTCCTGGTGGACTCGAGACAACGGACTAAGCTGGAATGCTCCCTTGGGGTAAAACAAGGAGACGTTATGGGACCAGGTCTGTTTTGCGTTTTGCTGCGGCCGGTGCTTATGGGGGTTCGTGAGGAATACGTCTCACAGACGGTCGAATCGTATGCGTTTCCCTTGACGACATCACCATCGCTTCCCACGAGATAGCACCCTGCACGGTGAGGGATAAGGCCTTCCTTGATCGATAATTGACAGTGCGGGGCATCAACCGTAACCCGGGTAAGAGGCTTGCCCGGACCCTCAAGGGCCACGAGCTCACGCCGGAATATATATAACTTTTGGCCGGGGTTGGTGTCCGCTTATCGTACGGGGGAGGGATAAAGGTGGTTCGGGTGCCCGTCGGCACTGACGAGTTCGCGATAGTGAGCACCAAAGAGATCGTGCGAGACCAACTTGCGCGAATGCTGCCACGATTTCCGGATAAACAAGATGCCAACCTCATAGCCACCGGCCCTATGGTGCAGCGGACGGCGTATACCAAGCGAGTAGCGGACCTGATGCTGTCCCTGCCAGGTTGTCGACAGGCAGATAATGTCGCAATGTGGATGCTCGAAAGGTTCTCGAGCTTTCTGGAACGGCGGAGCAATCGTTGTTTTTTGCAGAGGCCTGACTGGAGCACCGGCTTACGCGGCTTTCCCGCCAGCTATCAATAGCTTGTCAACGGAGGCCGGGGGATTCGAAACGTCGACGACAGAAGCGACAAGGACGTCCGCATCGATAAGGAGCTTGGTGGCAACTCTGTTCCTGCAGTTCTGGCTGACCTATCCGGCAGCCTGGGGGAGAAAGTACTGAGGAACCTATAGGAATCGGAACTCTAAGCTAGTTATGGTATTTGGGAGGGAGTGAGAGTGAGAGGTCTCCGATACAACGGCAGAATCACAGAATATGATATGGTTCAGGTAGTTCCGACAGTCTGGAGGGACTGGGCATTCCGCCCTGAGGAGGTGAGGGCGTCCGATAATTTGGATGTATAGATGTTGGTGGAACACGATGCTCGGATCATCACCTCCCATACCACCCAGCAAAAACTCGGAAAGCAGCTCAACCCGGCATGTTATGAACGGTACGTCGCATTTCCGGACGAACTCCGACGAAGGAAAACTGCCCGTTCGGGGAGAGCCAGACTACCTAACGCGTCCAGGCCAATAGTCAACGGGGCCAGTCCGAACCAGGAGCTGCCGCGTGGTTGAGAGCGAGGCCAGTGGATGCTTTATGCGTTCTACCACCTAAGCAGTTCCTGCACGCAGGGCGGCGATGTATGGGGGTCGAGGAGCACAATGTAAAGCATAAGTAAACTCCATCCTTTCAAATTGGTGGGGCGTCGGTCAGGAGCCAGTAGAGTTATTCATAAGGTGGCCTGCACTATTGCTGATCTATTTTCGCCGCAAAAAACATTCAGGTCTGACTGGTAACATCTTCCAATGTCTGAAGGCATTGCATTCTGGATTATCAACGTATTACGCGGAAGGACATGCGTGGAACACGCGCGGCACAGTATCAGATGGCAAACTGAATAGTAACGTACCGAAACTCAATCCTTAATCGAATCTTTCGATACGACAGCCAATGCAAATAACAATGGTGGTATCTTTACGAGACGAACGTATGTATATAGTGCCCTGCCGTGAGCTCATTCATACGCCGGGCACACTCGTCTTGTATGTAGTATGCAGCGTCATTGCGCGGCAAACGGGACAAATACAGAGAGCACTCGCTCTGAAGATATTCCGGTCGTAAGAAAATGAGATTGTTTTTCATGACGAATAAGACACTTGGTCGTAAATGCATTGAGGCTCGTTTTGTCACGACATCTAAGAAACTATAGACCGAAGAAACTATGCGCAGTATTCGGGGTCATACTATACCTCTAATAATGGCCAAATGGCCAGTCCGTGCTCTACGGTCGCCCCGATGGTCTCGTGGTTAACTTCGAATACTACTAGCAGCGTTGATGTTGATAGCTCGTTTCTCTCTGTGTATGGGCCTTTGTATGTCTCTGGAGACACCAACTACCGAGAGCGCCCAGCGTGCTTAGCGTGGTGGAGCACAATCCGACGCCAGACGACGAGGGAAGAACGGGCGAAGGCAATGAATGGGATGAAAACCTTTTTGAACAAAAAGTGACGAAATAAGAAATTTAGCCTCGACGCCAATTTGATTTCTTACCACCTGCTGTTAATAGCGGGAGCATTCTGTACCCTCATCATATCACATTATACCTCATACCTGGTACACAACTACCGTATATGAGCTACGAGTGTGACCCTTTTTTTAAAGATCAAAGCCCATAATAGTACACTATCAACAGTACACAACAGTAGACGGGAGGCGACGAGCGTACGCCACTGCTGTTTAATTGTATCCAAATTTCCCATTTTCCAATTTCCAAAGTTTGAATTCTCCAATTTTACCGCCTCGGGGCTGCCGGTAACACAAAGATCCATACTCGTCCATTGCTACTGTATCGTATCCCCCGTTCCCTGCTGCGGCGTTATGTTTTAGCGCCAGTGTCCCCTCATAACATTCCTGGCAGGCGTTGTCGCCTGCCTAGTTGAGGAATGACTAACCCCCCTTGGACCAGAAGTCAGAAGGCAGCAGGCGAGCAAATCAACTTCTTCCGGTACAAGAAATATATAACATCCAAGCATCCGTCAAGCACCTTTCGTGGTGAGTGATCAGACAAGAGAAGAATCTGATGCACCCTGCATAGTATCGATCGGCCTCTGAGTCCATGCTACTGTGCCGCTGCATTTACACCAGGTAAACCTTTAAACATGGTGCCGTCGACAGGACGCTTCCGGTTTTCTGCTTGATCGGCCTTTTTCCTTTTCCTTCCATGGGTCGTTTGCTTCAAACTTTCTGTAGAGTTTGTTTTTGTGTTCTTTTTCTCGCTAACGCTTTGAATTCTTCTCACGTTGATTGCAATCAAGAGCATGACGCGGTAACCGCCGCTCTTCCGCTGCGCCGCACGACGCGACTAGCGCAACCGGCCCAGCTAGTGCGCGCGCACGATAGTAGCTTGCGCGACGCCGAGCGTTTCTCGTTCTCTCAGGATTTCCTGTTTCTCTGTTCGCTTGTGATATTCTCAGAGAGTACGTGTTACATATCTCGCAGGTGTATGCAGCTATTCTTGTCTTCAAAGCGTGTTAACAGCAGTCGCTCCTTCGGCGCATGTCCCACACACATACAACTGGCTGTTTACGCTCGTACGGTAGGTATAGATACATCAGCGTGTCTCCTTTCACCCAATCACCCTTGCTTGGCTGCAGCAGGCTACTATCTCGAGCGTAGTGGTATGTATGTTCGCCCACAAGGACAGCGCGTCCGCTCTAATGGCCCAGTCGTGGGTGCGGCATTCTAGGCGACCCAGTCTCTCTTCGATATCCCATGTCCAAACATGCCCAGCCTTTTGCTACTTACTACCATTGTATGTGCAGAGCGGTCGACCCCGGCTCCCTTCTGTTTGACATCGGAAATCCAACCTGCCGGCAGTCTTCTCGTACCATCAGTACATTAGTTCGTTTGGCACAGCTCCCGATTTTGCACGTGGGCGCCCAGCGCTGCCATCCCAACGGTAACCGCGCTCGGCTCTCGCACCCGTTCGTAAACTAGACGCGCTGCTGCCACTTTGTCATCACACGATGACATAACTGTTCGAGCGCCAAAATATTAAATAAATACATTTGTGATCTATCACGGCCCTGATGTCTAGTTGTTTTCTTTTTCTGCTTGATCCGATCATTCATTCCGAGAACTTTGAGAGCCGAGTAAAGCCCACGATCGTCCTGAAATACCCCCGCGGCATGATATATGCGTACAACATATCGTACACATACGTACGTCGAATTCCCAAATACCGTAACGTGATTACGTATTACCAGTAGAACGTGCTGTGTAGTATACAGAACACACACGCCCGGCATTTATTTTAGTTTGCAAAGTTGAGCGTCAGCCACTCAATTAATCGTTCGAACTCACAGCTACTAATAACTGACGTATGATATATATATATGCACGTCGTGTATCAATTTCATACGACCGACAACATCGATACCGGCAACATATGCATCGACCATTGGAAAGTCACCGCGCTCTTGAGAACGAACCAACACAGCAACAACAACAGTCGGGGGCGGCCCGTCGGCCGAAACAATTGACACTTGACACGCCTTTCACATCATACGCGTACGCATTTTAACGTATTCAGCCGAAGGGCCGGGCCCCTCCAGTGCATGCCGTTGGTTTATTATCATCAAATTCTCGGAACGCGGCGATTTCTCGACCGAACGAATTTGCATGGGCTCTTCGCTTTCACCTGTTTGTTGCTGGCTACATCCTTTATTAACCGACTGTCAATACGTAAATCATGCTGGGAAGATTTGTAGACTTCTCCCACATCTACTTCTACTACTACTGCTGCATGTAGTACTACAGCCGCTATCATATATATGCTATATTTTGACACGACACGCCAAGCGTATCTAGCGTATCGAACATCTTATCAACGCTGTTATCGACTATGATCTTGATCGAATACTCTCGTGCTGGACAGGATCAGTGATGATAATAATGAAGATAACGACTACTGACATTAACCGTGGTGTACTGACTGGTGTGTTCTGAACGCCCTGAATGTAGTCAGGTACTCCCGGCTCGTGATCTTCTGCTACTATTACCACCATCATCATGCCTACGCCAAAGGAAAGCGCAAGCCACATCCAAAGCGCCGAGGCGCTTTCCACCCCAGGCTCCGGTGCGGCCGAGGGCGGCAGGGCCGCCACGGCCCAGTCTGTCGCCGGGGGCTTGGTTGCCGACGTGCACTCGGAAGAGGCCAGGCGCGACGGGCGTGTCGACAAGGGCGGACCCGCTGCGACGGCGCAGAGTGACGCCTCTCACACCAAAATGTTTCCCAAGAACTGGTAAGTGCGGTTCGAGCACTCGGGTGTACACGACACTGCTGTATACCATGACAACAGCAGTATAGTCGTGGCGTGGCGGGAAGAAGGTTGATCCTTTACGAAACATTCAAGTACGCGGAGGGGTGCACCAAAACAAGAAAAAAGGGAGCCACACTACAGGCACCATGTCGGAATTGAAAACAAGCTGTATTAAGCGGGTTGGGATTTTGTCAGGAAAAAAAACTAAAACGTGATTCATTTTTCAGTAGTGTTTTAGTTGATTTTAGAATACCCCCCCCCCACCTGGGGGGCTGAAAAAAAAGTGGTGGTGTCGATTTTTGTTTTTCGTGTATGCCCTTGGTGCGCGGTCAATTATGTTCTGATCGATATTATTATAGGATGGGCTGGGACCTCGAGACAGAGAGCAAACCATGACAAGGTTGGGGTTACCAACCGTCTACTACGAGTACCGTGAGCGCCCAGCACTACGGACAGGATCATGTCGCGCCCGCACCGTGCGAGTCCTTGTATTTTGTCACTCGGACATCAAAGGGTATCATCCGTCAGTTACGCATTGGTCACAATGGTTGCTGTAACCGTCACGTTTTATCGTCATTTTGTTCCCCTCAAGTCCCAAGAGAGTTTGGACGGTGGGTAGGAGGCGTCTATAGTTTTTGTCTGCAGAGATAAAAAATTACCCCGGTTGAAACGTGTGCGTATCGGCGCGGTTCGAACGACCGCAAGCAACTCGGCTAAAGAGATTATTCCAGAGGATGTGCCAGCCCGGCGCTTGCAGCTACACTATCCCTGCTGTGAAGAATTCGATACCGCTATCATCAATCAGGAAACTCGAAATTCATCCTCATGTATACCTCCTTCCAGCGGTACGTGCTCAGTACACATCAGTATTTGGTGTTCGCCATCGCCGCCAGCGGTCGGTATTCGTTCCTCTTGTGTTCGTCCCTGTGAATAGCTCGATCTTGGCCTGATTCCCATCACCCTTCCTTCGGATTCCATGGACAAATAATGACCAAGGACCGGACGTCACTGTACTACGTACTAAAAATTGTACGAATACAGACAAATATGAATGAAACCACCATTTCTTGCAAAACCCGTTTTGTTGGCCCTTTACGAACCACTTGCAGTGCTGAAACACCCAGAGGAGCCACAGTAGTCGTACACTATCTTTCACGAGTAATAACGATGTAGTTTCGCGGGCAACGGTTGCATTACGCAGCTTGCACGGGTATGGGCAGTGCCGTCTTCGGTGATACCAGGAGCAAGCGTTTTTACTTTCGAGCCCAACTCGCGAGAAAGGTTTTACCCTCAACGACCTTCTGGAGGAGCCGTGTGGTCGGGTCACAGTAGGTGTCGTCACTTCGCCCCCCGCAGGTGGCCGGGATCAGCCCTTGCACGTTGTGGGCGTTCAAAAATTGTTGTGGAGACATTGAGATATGTGTACGAGTATAGCAAACCCGTACAACTATGTCGACAATCTCTCAATTCGGTACGCCTCATGGTTTTTGCTGCATTGTTTGATGTCTCCTCACCTTAGGATTTTTTACGCTCACGTTGACTTCGAATTTTTATGTTTTTTTTACTTTCACACTGACTTTGAATCTTACGGTGGCGAGCTTTGGAATTTGTTTGCAGCAGAAATAAAAATAACCAACTGCTGAGAGCGCATAGCGTGGGTAGGCGCAATTCGACTCGAGTCGACGAGGGAAGAAAGAGCTGGAAGTATTTTCGCGACAAAAAGCAAGGCACGAACCGTGGTGGGGGGGAGGGAGGAGAGCCTGATATATGTGTGAGCCCGGATCTGAGTTACGACTGTTAAGAGGGAGAGATAAAATAAGGGCGAAGACAATAAATGGGATGGAGAAAAAAAAAAATGTTGTGCTCCGGTACTCGCGATCGTTTGTGTCGCCCATACGCTGCCTTCATGAGCATCTCGCATAGACCCAGCATTCCTACCATACTCGATTTTCAAAGAACTTTGCCAACGATATTGACTGTATGTCTGTCCAAGATAAACATTTCCCTTGCGCCCGTTCATGTTTGCTTCTCCTTGTTGCGACGTACATTGAATACCAGGGGCGGGAAGAAGTAGAGTGCCGCTGGTTCGTGGTTCGTAGCAAGGGCTACTGTACTAAGGAACACCTAGGCCGCAGCAGCAACATAGGCGGGATACAGCCCCACCGGAGTGCCGAAGCCTACCGCCGCACGCACCCCTTTCGCACTCATTGGGGTGAAAATTGTCCATGAGGCTGCCTCATCACATGAGCACCTTCTAGGTTTTTCTTTCGCGTGCTCCTCGTGTAGAACGATGAATGGGATGGATGGGATGGATGGACGGATTGATGGATTGGTGGTAGGATGTATGGATAGATGGATGCATAGATGGATGGATGGATGAATGGATGCATAGATGGGTGGATTGATGCATGGATGGATGGATGGCTGGGTACATTGATACATGGATAGATGACGGATGGGTGGGCGAGGGGGTGGATACATCGTATACTTGGAGGTATCGACGTTGGCAAAAGTGGGTAAAGGAATAATCGGTGATGGTGCGCTTCATAGTAAGTGAAACTATGCTGGGCGACAAATTCTTGATCGGGGAAGCTAAGGAATGCTGCATGGGAAATGTGCTGCTTCCCTCCGTAGCAGGGCGCAGCAGCTTTCCCATGTTGTATCGGCTGGTTCGCCGAGAAAAGATTGAAACCAGAGTACTATGGCGGGAACATACACACCGTAAGAAGCTGCCCGTTTGCAACGGCGTGCCCAGTTGCCCCCGCCTCTACTCAGAGCCGCGCGCGGTTCGAGTCAACAGTTTGGCTCAATGCGTGCCACTTGCGCTCATTCACCGGTTCTTGCAGCTGTTGTACGGTAAGCGATGCACGCAACGTTTTGTTGACTTCGTTTGTTTTCCCCCACAAACGTCGATACCAACGAGGTGCAGCACGCGTCGTGTGTGGACGGGCTATTCAGTACAGTATACACTCCGGGTAGCTCTTTTCTCGTGATGATGTAGGGGAAGGCACTGCCTGTGAGTTTGGGGCGATATTGTCAGGTTGCAGCTGTGCGTTGACGAACAAAAGCACGGTTTCATCAGTGTCGTGTGTCCGCAGCGTCACGCCTTTCTGGGGTCGCCGCGCGATCATAGGATGTGTCTATTGTAGCTCAAGCAGCTGTCACGGGTAGGTTGGTATACGTAAGCAACTGCTGTCGTCGTGATGCGTCGTACCAGGCATTTGCCAAGTCTTCTATGTTTAGGCTGCTGGCTATATGTACGCCGATGATCATTGGTACGCCCTCCTCCCGCGGAATTGCGGGTGTTTCGTGGTCTTTGGCAGTAGTGGTGGGTACTTGACGATGCGAAGAGCACGTTATTGTTGCGGCAGACAGTTCTTTCCCTCATCTCTCGGGAAGCAGCTTTGCTGGCGTCCAGCGACAGCACCCACGCGTGCGTATGCTGTCGAACTATGACGGATAGATGGTGCAGGGTGTCCATTTTCACAAGTAATTTGGAGCGATGTGGCACGACGGGCCAAGTACAAGGTAATATATGTTGGGAGTACGTCTTCGTACAGAAAAATACGTTGGACCTTTTGAGTTCCCACTTTAAGACTCCGCTTTTCTGTAGAACGCGAGCGGTGTTTGTTTGGGATGAGGATGCACATTGTATATGCCGTTAGTGCTTGCTTTCGAGGCGAAGCAACGATACGGAAGGGGGATCTGAGGCTATTTTTAGCTTTGCCTGACTGTGTCAAGTGGTCGGCCTTTCTTTCGGTACTTGCTGTTTCCCACCGCGTTCCTTGAATGCACTACCATTGAAGCGCGTGCCCCATGCATCGCGAGACGTCTGGAGCTTAACCTTGGCGTCCATCGCTTTATATGCTGCACATCTCTCAATTATGGTGCACGGTTCGTTGTTTGATGTCTTCACTGGAGGAATCTTCATGCCATAATTTCATATGTTCAATTCTTTTTTTTTGTTTCCGCTGGTTTTCGCTTTCGTCAGTCATCTGTTGACCGCATGATGCAACTATCACTGTTTTGTTACACCTCAAAACACAAATAATCTTTCAGGTGTAGTTGAAAACGCGTGGTCAAGCTGTTTGCTTCTCGGTGTCGCTATTTACTGTCGCGTCGCTGTAATCTATAGTCCGATCTTGCAAGCAGGCGAATCTGCACTGCCATAATGTCTTGTTTCAAAGTGTTTCCTTTGTACACGGGTTTTCGCTTTCGTTTGCGATCTGTTGATGGCACGATGCTATTTACTGTCTGCCACACCGCATTTAAAAAAAAAAACCTGGCTCTCCGGAAAGGTCGCAAGCGTGTGCCTACAACATTTTACCGCACTTTTAGGTATCGATTTTTGGACCTCGCTATTTACCGATGTCTATGCTGCGTCGCTGCATATAAGCTCGTTCTCGCAAGCAGGCACACACGTTCTGGAAGGGCGACACTAGGGAACCTACGGGACATGCTAAGAGAAGAGAAAATATGCCACAAGCACTCCGAGAAAAACGGTGCATCCAATGCTTTCGTGTACGGCACGTCGGGAAGGTATCGTGTGAATGGACCTTGAGTTTAATCGAGTCATCAAAGGCTTCACATAAGAGAGACTCTATAGAGAAATGCATTGTCCCTCAATCCAATGCAAAGATGGGCCAAGACTGTGGAAGAAAACCGACGGAAGTTTCAAGTACGGGGAAGGTAGACAGACGAGGAAGCCCAAGCAGCCTTCCTCCAGCAACACAATACGACCAGGCGACGCACACATCACTACGGCAATGCCCATAAAAGCAGACTCCAGCATCTTTCTCAAATAGGTTTTCATGACTTTAACGGTCGTACGTGAATGACGCAAATGGCTTACGAGATCAAATGCCTTAGACTTGCCTTACAGTCTGTGGCGGCCTCGAACCCCGGTGTAAGGAGTTCGTAAGTATAACGGCGTTATTTCGGCGTACAAACCTGCCAAGGCAAGGCACGTAAGACACAAAATAGCGTCTAATCAACTCTCTCCTAGGACAACGCTCTAAGGCTAAACGTAAAAAAAGCCTTAGCGGACATGGTTTAGCGCACATCATTCTCCACAGAGTCTGCGGGCCCTCCGGCCAGTTGGTGTTCCAAGGGTATGGCTTGTCGCGCATCTTTGGTATTATTTTTTTTGCTGAAGGGTAAACCACACGTTCCCCACAAAATGCTTGAACATCTATAGCCGCGCCGCGAGAGAGCGGCTCACAGTCTCGAGTAGTACACCACCACTGCAAATAGAGGCTGAACAACTTTGGTGTGAGTGCCCCTTGTTGCCGGAGGCCTTGATCAACGTTAGACATATCCAAGCACTGACCATCGCTCAGCCGCGCACATGCTCACATGCTGTTGTGGAATTGGCTGAACTTAGTAGCACGTCAAAGCGGATTAAAACAGTCCTACGTAGGATTGGGTCGACGGGGGCCTACGCTTCAGTGAGGTCGATGAAGCACGTGTACAGGGGATATTCTCTCTTCCTAGTCAGCTACTCGAGCCGTCGAACCACGAACATCATGTCGACCGTCGACCGCCGCAACCTAAAGCCACGCTGTTGCCCCGGCGAGATGATGTCCCGTTCGTTGTAGCCTCTACATTTTCGTCGTGAATCGTGATAAAACATTGCCAAACATGGAAATTTGGATCTTCGATGAGAATGGGGGTAAGACGGCCGGTTAGTACTTCGAAGAGTATTTTTCCTTGGTGTGCACCACGAGGGATATGTACATAATTCCATGTTTCTTCTTGTGAAGCACCCCGCGCATTCGTTCACTGATACTGCGGCGCGCCTCCTCCCTTCTTCACATCATCGATGGCCTCGTTTAGAGTACACAGAGTATCCGAATCTTCAACCTCAATCTACACCTTCAGGAGTTCAGTCAGGGGGCACTCGGGCCCGGTTACCTTGCGGCTCGCCATCCCACATATGACTGTCTCCAACTCGTAGTCTCTGGATTTCATAACTTGAGGAAATGACAAGTAGTTGAGAAAAAAAAGGACAAGCGCCTAACTTCTTCAATTCGTAAACAAGTTCAAGTCTGATAGGCTCAAAAAACTATGTACTCCTCAACAGCAACCGGACGCACTTGCTTTTAATAAAATCGAACCAGTACAGCCGGAGGTACGGCAAAAACAATCGTTTGAAGCGAAAAATGAAGAATCCGCGGTAAATATGTTTGTTTTTGCTGTAACTCCGGCTGTACTCGTTCGATTTTATCTAGAGTAAGTAAGTGCGTTCGGTTGCTGTTGAAGAGTACATAGTTTTTTGGGCCTATCACAGACTTAAATTATTCCATGTATTGAAGAAGTTAGCCGCTTAGACGTTGTTTTCTCAACTACTTGTCATTCCTCAAGTGATAAAACCCGGTGTTCGTACCTGGACGGTACATGATCGAGTTGTCTACGCAAGGGCCCCGTCTTGAGCTCGTTTGACGGTGTTCCAGCCGAGAATTGATGACTTTAATTCAACCACCTTGCCACTACGGGATACCGTGTCGACAGCTGCACGGGTGTCGAAGATGCCGCCTCTTCGTTTTACATCACGCCAATGCTTGACCTTGTGCCTGGAAATAGCTTCATGGTGCTATGCACGGTAGTTCTGCGGAGGGAGTCTACGCTATGGCGGTCACTCCCGTTCGTAAGGCACTGCGCGTTGCGTGCAATGACTTCTCATGAGCCCCGTTAACACTCTCCGGGCACACCGTCTCCCTAACCTCGCTTCTACACATCTCGCTCCTGTGGTTCCTACACCCCCCCTACCTTGGTTCCGGCCAAGCGGGGACGGTTTGTTTGAGGTGCGGGAAGGCCATCACCGAAGCACTTAATCCCTCTTCGGTGCACAACTCGGCTGGCGCTCCGCTTGTTTGGTTGTCGGAGATGATTCAATAGGTCTAGCTAACTCCTCTGCAGCACGTCTACAGGGTAGAATCCTTCCCCAGCAGGAAATTTTGTGGCAACCGCGCTTGACGCCCGTTTTAGAAGTAGGCAGTTTACTTTGCAGGCCTAGCTCTGTCTTCGGGTGCGTTACCCCACGGGCTCTCCATTCGAGCTATGACGGCTTCAGTGGAACAAGAACCTCCTGGCACCGCCCGTCGAGCTCGTGGGGACTCTACAGCCTGAGATAAAAATATACCGGATAGCCCAACCGACTTATCGCGGATGATTATTCTCTCGTCAAGCAGGTTTGGCTGCTTTCGATCCAACGGACACGGGAACATCACCACCTACAGAGCCCTGCGAACTCTACCCTTCGAGCTTTCAGTCTTACTGGATGTGGGCAGCAGCAGCAGCAGAAGCAGCAGCAGCAGCCACCACCGCTACCACTACTACCATCACCACCAAGCTTCTGCCGCTGCCAGTGCCCAGCTGGTCGGTGGTGATGGTGGTGGTGGTCGAACTTGACTTGAGGATTGTTGTGCGTGAGTGTATTTGCTCGTGGTATCATCTCGATCGACAAGAGCAACAAGAACAACACAACAACAACACTCTACGGGATCACCACCCCTGTCATCATCTTGAACGATGATGACCACCACCACTACCACCAACACCACAGTTGTTGACCCTCGAGGTTATTGCTGGTGGTAGGTGGTGACGGTGGCTGGTGGTACGTAAGTGGGGGTGATGGTTGGTGAACAAGAACTATCAAAACCGAACATATCCCACTGGCGCCTGGAACACCTCGGGGTGTTAAAGCACCTACCACCAGCAAGCTCCACGAACTCAACACGGCTCTAGACGTGAGCAGAGAAGGATGGAGAAGGTCTTTAGAGGCCTCCATAGACGGCGTTCGTATGGAAATCGGCGCTAGTTTCGTCGCGCACGGTGGCGCCAGGCAATCACACTCACCATCTCATTCACTCAGTCACTGACTGACTGACTGACTGACTGACTGACTGACTGACTCACCCACACTTGTACTTACCCATTCATTTACTTACCCACTCACTGACTGACCCATTTACTCAGACTTCACTCACTGACTGACCCACTTCACTCACTCTCTCACACCCAAAGAAACTCGATACGATAAAGATTGGCACCCGATTTTTCTGGGTATAACACTCCGCGCACACCTGACTACAGTACCACGCAGTCCATAACTCTCGCTCGCTCGAGTTTCAATGCTCCGCGTTGCAAGGCTTTCGCTGGGCTGGGGCACATAACGATTTTGTCATCCCGGTAGCCACGTAGGCAACACAGGCCTATCATGAACGCCACGGGCTGAGCCGTGACCGCAACGCTACTGTAGTATAAGAATATGAGACACAGCAGTGGTATATTTTGCTTGTATATACTCTGATGCAGTATAGGCCCACAAACAAGAAACACCCAATCTGGGCAAGCTTCACATTCTCATCGTGACAGCGTCCTTGCTGGACCTGGGACATGCCAGGTATACTATTATATACTGGTAGGATCTAGTTTGGCGTTCGCCGCTGAGCGCAATTTCTTAATCCAACTTTATTAGCGTCGGCCAAATAGTGAGCAGTTTCTTTTTTTTTTTCGTTGGCCTATACCTGGTACTTTGCATGTATTCGTATATTGTACCAGGCATAGGTTTTCTTTACAGCACACGAACTTCGCGAAAATCGAGAGAGAACATCTCAACCGAAAACTACAATCTAACCGCAGAGTTCTGAGCGTCGTTCATCAAACTACAACTATAGTAGGCCGCGGCGAGTGAGCCCAAATGAAGGGGCTTACAGCAGTTTACGCATCAGCCTACACATATACTTCGGTACTGTATGAACGTGTACATACACGTACAGTACCGCACGTATTCTGTTGTATTGCCGATCGGCAAATATAGCAGGGCGTTTCATGCCGATGGAATCTCCGCTCGTCCGCACTGCAACTTGCATATATACATACCTGGCATATGACACAGGAGTATGTACGTACATGTTTACATATGATATGAACATGCAGCAGCAGTATACATCAAACTGCCCGCATACACCCACCAACCAACCATCATCGTTCATCCTATACCCGCCAACTCGCCGTACCCTTCTAGAAGTTTTCTCAGTCGTTCGAGACTACTACCACAGCTGTTGCTGTTGTTGCCACTGCTATCGCCAGTCTGACACCTCCACTGCTGTGGCGCCTTTGAACCCACCCAAGGAGTAGGAGGATACGAAATCAGGTGGAGTCCACTTATATTATCTACTGTGTGTGGTTGCAAAATATTTACCAAACACAGCTAACCCCAAAAAAGTCGCCCCTCATTCCCCTAAACAAAACCTGGGGCACGCACTGCTGTAGTTCATAGGCGTGTGGGTGCATCTATAGTTTCAAAAGGGGTTGTTGGTTGTTTCTGCTGGTATTGTGGCTGTACTTTTATTTGGTTTTAGGCACCGGTAAACTTGTGTGGCATGGACGTCTGCATGCACGGTACGGCGCGCTCGTGACAGGCCCGTGCGGCGGTGCACGCAAGAATTGTTGCTGTAGCGGGACGTGCTACCACAGGATGGGGGTAGCACTGCTTGGCCAAAATATGCCACTGGGACTGACCGGGCTCCTTGACCCTTTCAGGACTGCAGTTCCGTTTCTGGGGATAAACTACTCATAATTCTATTACGGGGGACCATAGTAAATATAACCAAATATTGTTAGTAAAAATAGGTAAATACAAGGCTTTCCTTCGGAGTGGGTATTCCGTCGTTTCGTGTACATATAACTGCAATTAATTGGCGACATAGCCCAAAGCCAACCAAACTAAATGTATATGTGTAAAAAACGATGAAGGATGTAATGATAGCGTTTATTTATGAATGTAATGTGAAACGTAAGATCGGGTGACGCAAGAGTAAGAATGACACTCGTCTAATAATAATAAGAATAACATATTTCATCAGTGTGGGGAGAGAGTGGAGCAGTGCTTGGCATGTGGATGATATACAACATACAGGCTGTTGTTTAAAAGAAGGTTTGGGACAGGAGAGAAAGCAGCAGTGCCGGCAACGACAACGGTTATGGAAATGTTGTATAGTTGCTGGGCGGCCGCGATTTCGATGTAGCCAGCATAGGAGTTTGGATGAGACATGATATATACATGTAAATAGTCTTCCAGGATGCTGTAGTAACGAGGCGGGAGGCCCAGAATGTGGATCTGTTCGCTGTTGAACCCGTTGGATATGTGTAGGAAGAAATAATCGTGATTTTGGGAAATGTGGGAAACAATTTGTTTCCTTTCGTTCGTCCTAGATGGCGACAATCTGCTTGGTGTACTGCTTCGGAATTCCGCGAAGCCCTGGAGCAGGCGAAATGGAAGGGAGTCTTTTTGCGCTTGATGATGATGTCTCCGTCTTTGATGGTGGAGTCCGTCAGGCGGCAGTTGTAGCACTTGCCACGGACCTGGTCGAAGTAAACATATAGGGTGCGCGGGGCGGGAGTGGCGTGCAGGGAATGGCTGGGGGGGAGGGGGAAGGGGGGGGGGGGGGGGGGGCAGTGTTCATTATTTGTACTACTCTACAGCGGCACAACAGCAGCACGTAATCGCTTGCTATACGACGGCAGCAGCAGCAGCAGAAGCAGCAAGTACGCAATTTCATTGACGATACAGATATATGTAGACACACAAGTGTAGTACAGTAGTACACACACAAATCACGTCCAGCATGATGTACGGCAACAACGCAGCAGCACCACAAAAAAATCATTGACGACACAGAAATATGTACACACGCACAAGTTTAAGTGTAATAGACACACAAATCATGTCCAGCATGATGTACGGCAACAACGCAGCAGCGCCACAAAACGACCAGGAAACACAATTATCCGAGTACATACAAACATTCAGTGAATATTGCGGCAGCACTAAAAGCAGAGCAGCAGCAGCAGCAGCAGCAGCAGCAGCAGAAGCAGCAACGGATCGCCACAGCGTTGGCAGCAGCAGCATAGCAACGATATGAAAAGAAGGGAGAAAAAAAGTGTGTACCCCGAGGCCGTCCGAAAAGTATTTTTGGTACCTCACTATAGACCCACCTCCGCATGCTGTACGGCAACAACGCAGCAGCAGCATAGCAAAATACGAGAAAAAGTAGTATGTACGCAAAATGCAGGAGCAAAACGACCCAAATATTTTTTTTTGTATCAAAAAAAAAACCATTTGGGTAGAAAAATGGCCAATAAAAACAATAATCCGCGTTGGCAGCAGCAGCATAGCAACGATATGAAAATAAAGAAGAAAAAATGTATGTACCTGCTCAGGTCGTTACTCTACAGTCAGTGGTTCATCCGTTATCGTGGATATTGACTCTTGTACTAAAAGTGGCCGCAGATCTCCGTAGATCTGATGATAGTTGAGGCGGGGAATTACCAGCCTCCATCACCAAGTAATTGCTGATGACTGTCATGTGAGATGACTTGCGTCATGCTTCATGATCACTTCTGCTCGGCTGACCGTGCCGAGCCTCACCTATACCTGGCGTGTCCTCCACGCTACACCTTACCGAAAGAGAAGCTTGCTGCAGACCCAGGTCGAACCTGAGATACACCCATCTAGCATATGCCGCAATCGCAAAACCTACGGAATTTCATTGACAATACCGAAATATGTACACACACAAGTGCAGCATGATGTACGGCAACAACGCAGCAGCACCACAGCAGCAGCATAGCAACGATATATATGAAAATAACCAAGCCAAAAACGAGAAATTGCAGTACGTACGCAAAATGCAGGAGCAAATCGACAAAAAAAAAGGAACCATTTGAGTACAAAAACGACCAAGAAAGACAGTAATCCGAGTACATACGTACGAACATTCAGTGGATATTGCGGCAGCATCAGCAGCAGCAGCAGCAAAAGCAGCCACAGCATTAGCAGCAGCAGAAGCTGCAACGAATCGCCGCAGCGTTGGCAGCAGCAGCAGCAGCGTTGGCAGCAGCAGCGTTGGCAGCAGCAGAAGCAGCAGCAGCAGCATAGCAACGATATGAAAGTAAGGAAGGAAAAAAGCATGTACCCTGGTATGCCGCCATCGCAAAACCTACGGAATTGACGATCCGAAAATATGTACGCTTCCAGCATGATGCACGCGGAACAACGCAGCAGCACTACATACAGCAGCAGCAATTGCACAGGAGCAGCAAGTGCACAGCACGGCAACAACGCATCAGCACTACAGCAGCAGCGAGTGCACAGGAGAAGCAGGTGCACAGCAGCAGCAGCACTCACGTCGTGGCGCCGACAGCAGCAGCAGCAGCAGCGGCAGCCGAAAACGAGCAAAAAATGAGTACGTGGGGTCACCAAAAAAACATGTACACACAGAAATCGTGTGTATGCACCGAAAATGCACCACAGTAGCAGCAGCACTCACGTCGTTCGGTGCAGCGGTGACGGCGACAGCTGAATCCTCCGTTCCTTCGTTCACGTCCCGCAAACAGTTGTGCATGTGCGCGTTCGCGTGCACTGTGTGTAAGAGGAGCCGACGAAATAAATAAACGCTTTGACGTAGGATTGTATGCAAAAAGGCAATTGAAAACCCCCAAAAAACGTACCGGCAACATACAGCATGCACAATAGACGTAAGACACTCACCACTGTCAGCAGTCTCGAGGGAGTACGAGACAGTCCCTTCCTTGATCGGGCGAGCACAGAACTCGCAGTCGGATGCCCTGTCAGGATGATCCCGCCACCACGCACATGAGATCCTTGCTGGTGGCGAAGGCCACGTTTTTGCCACCAGGCGCGGAGTTCTTGACCAAGTAAGTGCTGGTCCGTGCACTGGTCGCAAACAACAGCCGGCACCAGGTCGGTCTTTGTCGTTGCCGCTGTCTTGCCAGAGGGCGAGGACCACGCGCCTCTCGACGAGGGGGAGGTGTGCTTAGGGGGCGTGGAGAAGGGAGAGGCGGGGGTTGCAGCACCAGCAGGTTCGCCACCGACAGCAGCAGCTTGGCCGCCGACAGCTGCACCTATCTATGCCGTTCGTCGAAGGCGAGACGCCTCTTTTTTTAGGCGCCGTGCGAAGAGCTATTGGTTGGCAGTTTGCGGAGGAAGAAAGAAGAAAAGGTTGTTTGGCTGTTTGGCGAAGAAGAAAGAAGAAAGGTTGTTTGGCTGTTCGGCTGTTTCAAAGAAGGAAGAAAGGTTGCTGTTCGGCTGCAAAGAAGAAGGGCTGTTTGCGAAGAGCCAGCAAGTCACAACGACCTCAAAAATCGTAATTATAGTTGTATCTACAAGGCTTTCCTTCGGAGTGGGTATGTATTCCGTCGTTTCTTGTACAAATACATTTAGTTTGGTTGGCTTTGGGCTATGACGCCAATTGCAGTTATATGCTGCAATTGGGATAATAGCTCAAAGCCAACCAAACAAAATGTATTTGTGGAAGAAACGGTGAAGGATGTAATAATTTTATGTAAGAATGTCATGTGAAACGTAAGATCGGGTGACGCAAGAGTAAGAATGGCATTCGTCTAATAATAAGAATAGCATATTTCAATAGTGCGGGGAGAGAGTGGAGTAATGCATGGCATGTGGGTGGTATACAACATACAGACTGTTGTCTAAAGGAGGGTTTGGGACAGGAGGGAAAGCAGCAGTGCCGGCAACGACAACGGTTATGGAAATGTTGTATAGTTGCTGGGCGGCCGCGATTTCGATGTAGCCGGCATAGGAGTTTGGATGAGACATGATATGTAAATAGTCTTCCAGGCTGCTGTAGTAACGAGGCGGGAGGCCCAGAATGTGGATCTGTTCGCTGTTGAACCCGTTGGATATGTGTAGGAAGAAATAATCGTGATTTTGGGAAATGTGGGTCACAATTTGTTGCCTTACTTGATAGTGAAGTTCAGGGTCGTTAAACACAGACCTGGATATAGCGCGTAGAAGGCACGCGCCGTCACCTATTTCGTCGATAAGTATCCAGGAAGGTCCGGAAACGCGAGGATGGCGAGAAGAAGTTAATTGGTTAGAGGTAAAGTTTGGCGGGTGGTAGAGTAGGGCGCTGAAGGTAGGAATGCTCTCACCCGTAGCAGCCAAAATAAATTGATCGTAAACGCAGTTGGCAACATGAGGAACGCCGTTAATAAGTCGTTCAGGTCGTACGAGACAACGAATGTTTGCGCTAGCAGTTGTCCTGCTCAAGGCAACGTACAGCTGGCCGTGGCAGAAAACGTCATCTCGAAGATCAAGTCCTACGATAGAAAGCGTTTGGCCTTGGGATTTGTTAATAGTAACAGCATAACAGACGCGGAGAGGAAATTGTTGTCGATGGAAAGTGATGCCATTGGTGCCAACCTTGACTTCGAAAGTAATTCGAGGAATTTTAACGAGTGGGGAACCAGCCGCGATTACTTGGACGTCAACAACGCGAGGGGAGATCGCTCTAACAATCCCTTTTCGGCCGTTAACAATGCCAGAGTCGAAGTTGACATTACGAATAAACATGACCACACAGCCGATCTTGAGATTTAACTCGTGTGGAGGAACGCCGGGGACGTCAACTGCTTCAAGGAATTCTGTGGAGGTAACTTCAGCTATGTCGTTAGGGTTGTCTTTGATGAGATGGTTGGAACTAAGCTGGGCGTGCAAACGGTTCGGAAGTAAGTTGAGGACATGGTTGTTAATCTGATCAATGCTTACGTTGGTAGGTGCTAATATGCCCCGGTCTGCGAAAAGAGCGGGGTCTGCAGTAAGAAGGTCTGGATACACGAAATCAATGAGGTGTTCGAAGTCGGTAACACCAGTAATAGTACACGTGGAATGTTCGTCGCCGGTAGTATGTTGCAGTGGGATAACTATTGAATCATCTGGAAGAGTTATAGGCGCGATTTTGCCTTCACCAATAGCGCGAACAGGTGAAGAGTATGGTTTATCGAGGCGGTCTCGCATGGACTGAATGAGACGGAAGCGCTGGACATGTTTCCACAGATAAGAAGAAATGAAAGCGGCATTGACAACGTCGTGAGGCGTTCCGAAGGGAATGACGGGGCCAACTTGTCTCCAATCGCCGGAAAAGAGGACGGTAGCACCGCCGAAAGGTTTGTTATTTCTGCGCAAGTCCCTCATTGTAAGATCAAGTGCTTCTGGAGCAAACTTGTTGCTCATAGGAATTTCGTCCCAAATAATAAGGTCCGCCCGACGAAGAACTTGAGCTCGCTCGCTTTCAGACTTGACGTTACATGAAGAACCTTCGATTAAGTTTTCGCCGAACGGGATCTTGAAAGTCGAGTGCGCGGTGAGACCGCCAGGCAAAAGTAAAGCGGCAATGCCGGTGGAAGCAGTGCAGAGGACGAGTTTCCCGCTTGCTCGTAGGTCAGCAGTAAGAGCGCACATTGTGAACGTTTTACCTGAACCAGCGGGGGCATCAATCATGAAAATACCACCTCTGCGAGATTCTATGGAGGATGAAACAGCGTCGAAAACCAGTCGTTGTTCGGCGTTTAATTTAGGTATAAGGTCGTCAGCTTGCTGGCGCATGTCGTCTTTGTCGAAGGCATGAAGAAGCCTGTCGTATTCAGAGTTGTCATGTTCAACAGCAGGAAGTCCGACGGAAATTGTAGTTTTTCCGTGCTTACTGAGCATTAGGTCAATCTCGCGTAATGCTCTTTGTTGAGCTGCGGAAGGAGACATGGTAGACCGGAAGTCAGAATCGAGGCAAGAACTGTGAGATTCCCATAAGGATGAGGCGGGGGCACCTGCGATGATAAGAGTAACCAGGAGTGTTCTGAGCTCACGCGGTGTAGAAAAATCAATGGCTTCTTCAAAAGCTATGTTGTACTCGTCGTGATCTTGCACCAAACCGCGTTGGCGAGCGGCCTCGTTGTGTGTATCGTAAAGAATGCCGTGAACTGTGCGGATATCCTCCCAACCAGAAGAAGCGATGTGGTGAAGTAGTAGTCGAAGATACCACACGTCACCCGCGTCAGGTTTACAGAAATTTACTCTGCAGACGCATGGGGTTTGTCGTGGGTAAACATAGTTGGAGTAAAGGTCTTTGTCGATTTCGTTGTTGTTATGGTCTATGTTGATGTTTTCATCGTCGCTGTTGTCACTGCCGGAGTCGCTGTCGTCAGATTCGTCGTTGTGGGTGTTTTTTCTTTTCTTGGCACGTTTTTTGGGTAGGACAATGTAGTTCTCAAAATAATCTAGGAATGTGAGGTCGTCATAGAGAGGGCCTGAAGGCCGAGCGAAGTATTTCATGAGGTCAGAAACTTTTTTGTTGGCTTTAGTACGACGTTGGACATCGTCGTCGGCCTCTTCATGAACGACGATGTGCTCTCCTTGAAGGTGGACGAAGAGCAGTATGACATTAGGTGTGCGGTATTGCATTGCGTATCCAAAAATCCTCCACATTGCTTCAGAGCTAGATATGTACCTGATGCTCTTGTATGCCTCAATTTCATTACCTTCGAACAGAATTTTCGCTTTGGCCATGTCGCGTCCTTTGAAACAGTACTTGTAGAGATAGGCAATAACAGCTTTTGCTGTTACCAAGTCGCAGCAAATGTGGCAGTCAAATTTCATTAGTAGAAATGGGTTGTAAGGAACGATCCATTGATTGTCGATGTCAGTTTCCACGGTTATTCGTTCCCCGTTCTTTTGTTTTATGGTCGCTTTGTCGCCGTTGTTGAGGCGTCTGTACTCCGCTCGCCCAGTGCTAGCATTGGTTGTGGTATGATCATGGAAAGGTTGCGGGTAGTGCTTGGAGCAGAATTTTTTGTTAGTTTTTTTGCAAGTCGTCATGCAAGGTGCGTTAGGATTAAAGTCCCCACATTTTTGATGGACCATGTATTTAATTACCTTTTCGCGGAGTTTGCCGTTAGCGATGCGTTCGTCTGGTAGATTAGCCCATATCCATTGATCAACCTCGTGCCTAGCCTCAGGACTTAAACCTTTAAACTTGACAACAATATGAGCATGAACGAGTCCTCGTTTCTGAAATTCGATGACAGTAAGGTAGTATTCTGCCTTGCCGAAGAGGTTCCTTGTGAGGTCGTGCATCAGCTGTTTGAGTTTTATTTTGAATACGCGATTGCATAAGTCGGGTCGATCGAGAGCGCTTTGACCAGGGAGTAAGTTGTCTTGTATCTCGGGCCAATTGCCATTGCACGTCATGGTAATCATAAGGTGGGGTTTCCCTTTCCTGGTGACAACACTCATGGCGTCTAGTTGCCTTCTTTTCCTGTTTGCGGGTGAACCGTGGAACGAAATGGGCAATTTTTTGCCAGTTGGAGAATTGCGGACGGCCTGGTGAATAGCGTTGAACGACGTGATTCTTCTTTGGCATCTGTTAGATCCGATGAAATCTAGGATGTTGTCCTCCTGTCGAGAAAAGGCGTCGCAAGCCCATTCTTGGGCCACTATAGACAACTTGTGGAAGACATTTTCGCACAGTAGTCTTTGTCGTGCGTATACCCATATTTTCACTGGCTTATCTGTCGTAATAGATAAAGTTTGAGATTTTTTGCTCGGACATTCTTTGAAATAACCTGGACTCCATCCCGGTTCCCCGTGGAAGAACAGAAGAGGATATTGTAAGCTTTCATACATAGGCGTCCACAATGGAACAAATCTTGGGCGATCACAAACATCGGTTGGACCAGATCGAGGGAAAGTGTAAACATAGCGCTTAGCACGTGTTTCAGGGTCATCTTTAAAGATAAGGGCAGCGATTTCTTTTCCAGTCGGAGGTGGCGCGTCTCCAACGATAGAACCGTGTGTTTGTCTGGTTACCTGAGCGAACTCTATACCGACGTTGTCTTGTGGGTCGGCTTCGTTGATCTCTAATAGAACAGACTTGTATGTGGATATCCATGAATTATGCGAGCTGAGAGACGTGGAAAGAGTGGAAACGTAGTCCATATTAATATCTTGTAGATCGTTCGCTTGCTGCATCATCACCGCGTCGTATATGTACATTCGAGCTTTGTTGACGACTGGTGTACGTTCATTGTATGGTCCGCGGAAGGAGTCCATGATACGGTGATAGGCACGTCCATGTAGTTGTAACATGCTAGGGTACGACGGTTGAGTCCAGGTAGGGGAAGGAGAGGCACCGAGTGCAGTGAAAGCGAAAAGACCGTTGTACTTACGTTGATTTTGAACAAAAGCACGTTGGCGATAGAGCAAAGCAATTTCTTCCGGTAATGTTTGGAGAGGTTCAACCACGTAAGTGCCTTTCGAGCAGCAGTTAATAGACTCTTCTGCCCAAGTCCAAGCATGGCAATGCGGACACAAATTGTTCAGAGCATGCTTCAATGACGTGGCAGAACACACGTATTCAGTCGGCATGCAGACGGAGAGGTCCCCGAAAGACATAACACCTGAGTGATGGTTGTTCGCCATATCCAGTTGATGGTAATTTTTTTTATTTATTAGCAGAGAACACACCCCGAGCACACACCCAAGGTAGAACGTAGAAGCCGATATCCTTTGCTATAGCGAAGGACCGAGACACCGAAACGTGCAGAAAAGCAGCCAGACTTGGCGACAGGTACGACTCAAACAATATATCAGACTCACGTGCACAAACTGTCTTCCGCTAAAAACGCAAAAGTGCACGACGCCCCAAGTAGAATGCAGAAAAATCAGTCGAACGTTTGCTTGAGAACCAAGACAACGACGACAGGGACAAAAAAAGCCCGGAGACGCACGTCCACAAACGGTGTCCCTCGAAAAAAAAGCTAAGTTGACGACACCTAAAGTAGGATGCCGAAAATATAATCGATCTTGGCACACGCCAAAGTCAACTGTTTCTTTTGCTAACAACGCAAAAGATCACGCCAGAACGACGGCAGGAGTAATAGCTATAAAAGCGCACGACCTCGAAAAGCACCGGGGGTGGGGGGGTGCAGTAGTAGAATTTACTCAGAGTCCGAACCGAGCAAGTCGATGGAGACTGCCTTGCGTTTCGAGGCGTTTTTCTCCTCCTCAAGCTTAGCCTTCGCACCGTACTTCGCGTGCCGCTCGTCCTGGATTACGACGATCTGCTTGACGTACAGTTTACGGGAAGCCCTGGAGCAGGCGAAATGGAAGGGAGTCTTTTTCCGCTTGATTATTATGTCTCCTTCTTTGATTATGGAGTTCGTCAGGCGGCAGTTGTAGCACTTGCCACCGACCTGATTGAAGACAACATAGGATGCGCGGGCCGGGAGTGGCGTGCAGGGAATGGCGGGGGAGGCGGAAGAGGGGGGGAGAGGGGCAGAGTTCATTATTTGTACGACCATTTACGTACAAAAACGATCAAGAACAGCAATAATCCGAGTACATACGAACATTCAGTGAATATTGTGCCAGGATTATCACTAGCAGCTTAGCATTAGCAGCAGCAGCAGCAGCAACGGATCGGCGGGCTGCAGCAGCAGCAGCATAGCACCGATATGAAAAAAAGCAAGAAAAAAGCTATGTACCCTGCTCGGCCGCAATCGCAAAATCGCATGATGTACGGCAACAACGCAGCAACACGACAAAAAAAAACATGACGATACAGAAATATGTACACACACAATTGTAGTACACACACAAATCACGTACAGCATGATGTACGGCAAAAACGCAGCAACACGACAAAAAAAGACATTTGACGACACAGAAATATGTAGACACGCACAATGTGTAATAAACACAAAAAAAATTTCCAGCATGTACGGCAATAACGCAGCAGCGCCACAAAACGACCAAGAAACACAATTATCCGTGTACGCAAAAAATGCAGCAGCAAAATGACCATTTTTTTTTTTTCAGGTACCAACACCACCATTTGGGTACAAAAACGAAGAAAGACAGTAATCCGAGTACGAACAGACAAACACGGCAACAATCCAGCATGTACGGCAATAACGCAGCAGCGCGCCACAAAACGACCAAGAAACACAATTATCCGTGTACGCAAAAAATGCAGCAGCAAAATGACCATTTTTTTTTTTTCAGGTACCAACACCACCATTTGGGTACAAAAACGAAGAAAAACAGTAATCCGAGTACGAACAGACAAACACGGCAACAATCCAGCATGTACGGCAATAACGCAGCAGCGCCACAAAACGACCAAGAAACACAATTATCCGTGTACGCAAAAAATGCAGCAGCAAAATGACCATTTTTTTTTTTTCAGGTACCAACACCACCATTTGGGTACAAAAACGAAGAAAAACAGTAATCCGAGTACGAACAGACAAACACGGCAACAATCCAGCATGTACGGCAATAACGCAGCAGCGCCACAAAACGACCAAGAAACACAATTATCCGTGTACGCAAAAAATGCAGCAGCAAAATGACCATTTTTTTTTTTTCAGGTACCAACACCACCATTTGGGTACAAAAACGAAGAAAAACAGTAATCCGAGTACGAACAGACAAACACGGCAACAATCCAGCATGTACGGCAATAACGCAGCAGCGCCACAAAACGACCAAGAAACACAATTATCCGTGTACGCAAAAAATGCAGCAGCAAAATGACCATTTTTTTTTTTTTTCAGTACCAACACCACCATTTGGGTACAAAAACGAAGAAAGACAGTAATCCGAGTACGAACAGACAAACACGGCAACAATCCAGCATGTACGGCAATAACGCAGCAGCGCCACAAAACGACCAAGAAACACAATTATCCGTGTACGCAAAAAATGCAGCAGCAAAATGACCATTTTTTTTTTTTCAGGTACCAACACCACCATTTGGGTACAAAAACGAAGAAAAACAGTAATCCGAGTACGAACAGACAAACACGGCAACAATCCAGCATGTACGGCAATAACGCAGCAGCGCCACAAAACGACCAAGAAACACAATTATCCGTGTACGCAAAAAATGCAGCAGCAAAATGACCATTTTTTTTTTTTTCAGGTACCAACACCACCATTTGGGTACAAAAACGAAGAAAAACAGTAATCCGAGTACGAACAGACAAACACGGCAACAATCCAGCATGTACGGCAATAACGCAGCAGCGCCACAAAACGACCAAGAAACACAATTATCCGTGTACGCAAAAAATGCAGCAGCAAAATGACCATTTTTTTTTTTTTTTTTTCAGGTACCAACACCACCATTTGGGTACAAAAACGAAGAAAAACAGTAATCCGAGTACGAACAGACAAACACGGCAACAATCCAGCATGTACGGCAATAACGCAGCAGCGCCACAAAACGACCAAGAAACACAATTATCCGTGTACGCAAAAAATGCAGCAGCAAAATGACCATTTTTTTTTTTTCAGGTACCAACACCACCATTTGGGTACAAAAATGAAGAAAAACAGTAATCCGAGTACGAACAGACAAACACGGCAACAACGCAGCAGCACCACAGCAGCAGCAGCATCATAGCAACGACATGAAAACAAAGCCAAAAAAGAAAAAAAAAAATGCAGCAGCAAAACGACTCAATTTTTTTTTTTTTTGGTCCTTCAGCAAAAGGAGTAAAATATATTTCTTTTCAGGTACCAACACCACCATTTGGGTACAAAAACGAAGAAAAACAGTAATCCGAGTACATACGAACATCGAGTGGATATTGCGGCAGCATTAGCAGCAGCAGCTGCTGCAGAAAGAACGGTTTCATGTAAGAACAGACAAACACGGCAACAACGCAGCAGCACCACAGCAGAAGAGCAGCAACAGCAAAGCAACGACATGAAAACAACGAAACCAAAAAAGGAAAAAAGAAAATGCAGCAGCACAACGACTATTTTTTTTTTTCTGGTACCAACACCACCATTTGGGTACAAAAACGACCAAGAAAAACAGTAATTCGTGTACATATGAACAATCTTCAGTGTACGCAAAAAAATGCAGCAGCAAAACGACTAAAATATTATTTTTCAGTTACCAACACCACCATTTAGGTACAACAACGACCAAGAAAAACAGTAATCCGAGTACATAGGAACATTCAGTGGATATTGCGGCAGCATTAGCAGCAGCAGCTGCTGCAGAAAGAACGGTTTCATGTCAAGAACAGACACACAGCAACAACGCAGCAGCACCACAGCAGCAGCATAGCAACATGAAAAGAACGAAGCCAAGAAAGAAAAGAAAAAAAAGCAACAGCAAAACGACTATATAAAGTACTTTTTTATGGTACCAACACCATTTGGGTACAAAAACGACTATATAAAGTACTTTTTTCTGGCACCAACACCATTTGTGTACAAAAACGACCAAGAAAAACAGTAATCCGTGTACATACGAACATTCAGTGCACGCAAAAAATGCAGCAGCAAAACGACTATTTTTTTGTTTTTTCAGGTACCAACACCACAATTTGGGTACAAAAACGACAACAGAAAAACAATAAATGCAGCAGCAAAACAACTAATTTTGTTTTTTTTTCAGGTACCAACACCACAATTTGGGTACAAAAACGACCAAGAAAAACAATAGTCCGAGTACATACGAACATTCAACTGCAGAAGCTGCAACACAGGGTAATGTACACACACGAATCACGTCCCGCATGATGTACAGATTTCGACGGGTAGAAAGAACGGTTGCATGTCAAGAACAGACACACACACGGCAACAATGCAGCAGCACCACAGCAGCAGCAGCAGCAGCAGCAGCAAAGCAACGACATGAAAAGAACGAAGCCAAGAAAGAAAAAGAAAAAAAGCAACAGCTAAACGACTATATAAAGTAGTTTTTTCTGGTACCAACACCACCATTTTGGTACAAAAACGACCAAGAAAAACAGTAATCTGTGTACATACGAATATTGTGAACTGCCGAAGCTGCTACACAGGGTAATGTACACACACGAATCACGTCCAGCATGATGTACAGATTTCGACGGGTAGAAAGAATGGTTTCATGTCAAGAACAGACACGCATACGGCAGCAACGCAGCAGCAACGCAGCAGCAGCAGCAGCAGCAAAGCAACGACATGAAAACAACGAAGCCAAAAAAGGAAAAAAGAAAATGCAGCAGCAAAACGACTATTTTTTTTTTTCTGGTACCAACACCACCATTTGGGTACAAAAAACGACCAAGAAAAACAGTAATTCGTGTACATACGAACATTCTTCAGTGTACGCAAAAAAATGCAGCAGCAAAACGACTAAAATATTTTTTTTCAGTTACCAACACCACCATTTAGGTACAACAACGACCAAGAAAAACAGTAATCCGAGTACATAGGAACATTCAGTGGATATTGCGGCAGCACCATTTTGGTACAAAAACGACCAAGAAAAACAGTAATCCGTGTACATACGAATATTCAGTGCACGCAAAAAATGCAGCAGCAAAACGACTAATTTTGTTTTTTTTTTTCAGGTACCAACACCACAATTTGGGTACAAAAACGACCAAGAAAAACAGTAATCCGAGTACATACGAACATTGTGAACTGCCGAAGCTGCTACACAGGGTAATGTACACACACGAATCACGTCCAGCATGATGTACAGATTTCGACGGGTAGAAAGAACGGTTTCATGTCAAGAACAGACACGCATACGGCAGCAACGCAGCAGCAACGCAGCAGCAGCAGCAGCAGCAGCAGCAGCAGCAGCAGCAAAGCAACGACATGAAAACAACGAAGCCAAAAAAGGAAAAAAGAAAATGCAGCAGCAAAACGACTATTTTTTTTTTTTCTGGTACCAACACCACCATTTGGGTACAAAAACGACCAAGAAAAACAGTAATTCGTGTACATACGAACATTCTTCAGTGTACGCAAAAAAATGCAGCAGCAAAACGACTAAAATATTATTTTTCAGTTACCAACACCACCATTTAGGTACAACAACGACCAAGAAAAACAGTGATCCGAGTACATAGGAACATTCAGTGGATATTGCGGCAGCATTCGCAGCAGCAGCTGCTGCAGAAAGAACGGTTTCATGTCAAGAACAGACACACAGCAACAACGCAGCAGCACCACAGCAGCAGCATAGCAAAATGAAAAGAACGAAGCCAAGAAAGAAAAGACACACACAGGGCAATGTACACACACGAATCGCGTCCAGCATGATGTACAGATTTCGACGGGTAGAAAAAACGGTTTTATGTCAAGAACAGACGGTTTCATGTCAAGAATAGACACACACACGGCAACAACGCAGCAGCACCACAGCAGCAGCGGCAGCAGCAGCATAGCAACGACATGAATTTTATTGACGATACATAAATATGTACACTTCCAGCATGACGCACGGCAACAACGCAGCAGCACTACAGTAGCAGCAAGCACACAGCAGCAGCACTCACGGCGTGGCGATCACAGCAGCAGCAGCAGCAGCAGCAGCAGCAGCCAAAAACGAGCAAAAGGAGTACGTAGGGTCACCAAAACGTACAGAAATCGTTTGCACCGAGAATGCAGCACAGTAGCAGCAGCACTCACGTCGTTCGGTGCAGCGGTGACGGCGACAGCTGAATCCTCCGTTCCTTCGTTCACGTCCCGCAAACAGTTGTGCATGTGCGCGTTCGCGTGCACTGTAAGAGGAGCGGACGCAACGAACGATGGGGAAAGAACGAGCATGGATGAGTCCAAAAAATAAACGCTTTGAGGTAGGTTTGTATGCAAAAAGGCAATTGAAAACCCAGAAGAACGTACTGGCAACAGACAGCATGCAACAACAGATCCAAGACACTCACCACCGTCAGCGGTCTCGAGGGAGTAGGAGACCGTGCCTTCTTTGATAGGCCGAGCACAAAACTCGCAGTCTGTAGCCCAGTACAGGATTATCCCTCCACCAGCGCACGCCACGTCCTTGCAGGTCGCAAAAGCGACGTTTTTTTTTTCCCACCAGGTGAGGAGTTCTTCACCAAGTGGTGGTCCGAGCACCGGTCGCAACGAACTGCCGGCACAAGGTCGGTCTTTGTTGTAGACGCTCTCTTGCCAGAGGGCGTGGACCACGCGCCTCTCGACGAGGGGGATGTGTGCTTCGGGGGCGTCGAGAACGCAGAGGCGGGGGTTGCAGCTACAGCAGCAGGTTCACCGCCGACAGCAGCAGCTTGGCTGCCGACGGCTGAACCTTTGCCACTCGTCGAAGGTGTGACGCCTCTTTTAGAAGCCGTGCGGCGAGCCGAACCGCCGCCGGCGGAAGTCGTCGAGGTACGAAAGTTTGCGGTAGACTTTGTGGCGGCGGTGGTCGTGGTGTTCATGACGTACTGTAGATCGGTCGTGGGTGGAGACGTGGGGGCTATAGAGAGACCAGAGAGAGGTCGTTAATAATGATGTGAGGGGGCTTGACATGCTGAGACAGCTTGAGTCAAACGCGCTTCAAATGGGTCGAATGGGTCAAAGCGGAGAAGACCGGGTCAAAGCGGGTCAAACAATAGAAGCTTCTAGAAAGTCCTCAAATGGGTCAAATGGGTCAAAGCGGAGAAGACCGGGTCAAAGCGGGTCAAACAATAGAAGCTTCTAGAAAGTCTTTAGCTGGCGTGTGCCTCAGTCAGTTGTCAGTTGGGTTCGATTGGGCTGCTTGTGAACAGCTGTCTATTGGTTGGCAGTTTGCGAAGAAGAAAGAAGAAAGGTTGTTTGGCTGTTCGGCTGTTTCAAAGAAGGAAGAAAGGTTGCTGTTCGGCTGCAAAGAAGAAGGGCTGTTTGCGAAGAGCCAGCAAGTCACAACGACCTCAAAAATCGTAATTATAGTTGTATCTATATAGGTTTTTATGTACACCATAGGTCCTATTAACTATGGATCCCCGTGGTAGTGGTTTGTCCCCAAAACGAGACTGACTGCAGTCCTCAAACTGGGTATTAATCATCTTGAGACTCCAGAGGGGAAACATGTCGTCAAAAAGTGACAATTACAGCGCCGGCCACTGCGTGATTGATGGGATGATACAATGGTCGGGTGTCGGAGTTACGGTGGTTGAATGCAAGGAGTCGTACGGCACGGGCGAAACATGACCTCGCCCGCACTTTTGGCCCCTCACGCTGCTCGTAGGCGGTCGACAACAAACACTAAAAAGCAACGTCATGATTGTTTTCGTCGCGTCCCAAAGGAGGTTAGCGCTTTCAGGACCGCGGTTTCGTTCTGAGGACAAACCAGTCAATTTATGAGTAGTTTGTCCCCAAAACGGGACTGCGGTTCTAGAAGGGTCAACCCCAATATCGACGCAATACCAATAATAAGTGAATTTACCATGTATATGTTTCGTGAAACATTTGCCCTGAGATTGATTTTTGGGTTGCAGTTTCAGGTGGGTGAAGTGTGGAGCTCCTCAAGCGAGGAATCTCTCAGAAGAATGAGGTGCCACAACAAGTTGTCGGTTGCCGACCGAGACGAACGGACTGCTATTACGGGGGACCATAGTACATAGGATCAAATATGTACGTAAAAATAGGTAAATACATACCTGGTAGGTTTTTGTCTGCAACGTAAGTCCTATTTACTAAGGTCCCCCGTAATAGTCTCTGCCGCGAGTGAATGCGTGTGTGCGATCGGACCGGAAATAAAAGAAGCCATTCCGTCATTAAATGTTGTGCTGCTCCCGACTGCCCCCCCGCGCCCGGTACATACAACCCGCAATCGACTCTACGGCAAAACAGGGTCGTTGTCTGTGCTTGCCCCGTGTTTGCTCTTTTCCGGTCGAATACCGTTCAGTAATTCTCGATCTGGTAGACTCTACTACCGTATCACGGGTGATAAGATATCACGCCCCCTGGGACAAATTTCAGACCCGGTTTTCCCTATAAAACGTGGGGGGCACACACAACGAAAATGGTGGTTTAGGAAATATTTCGTCGAGAAAGTTGCGCACAGACGGATCGCTTTGAAAATGTATAATATAAGGTAGACAAGACTACTTTGTAGATGGCAGCACCAAGTGCCTGTGGCATACTCGTATAATACGTTTGTTGCACGCAGCGCAGCTTAGTTAGCCAGAAAATCTCCTCGGAGAGATGCAGGAGGCTCATTTTTGCTGGTATGGGCGCAAATATACAGTACGCCAGGAAACCACTTCATAGTACATGCATTTTGCCGCGTTTTTTGCTTCATAGCATACTTTCTTCTTGGCGTTCAAGGCCTTTGTATGTATAGTACTCTTTACAGGCCATCCCCGTGTGAGCCCTATCTAGAGCTGCACCCCGTCACAAAAAATACCAGGGTTCTACACTATTTGACTTTTTCGTATCATGCCGTGGCATTGCCATGGTTCTACCCTAGGCATACCATGGCATCCCCACGGCATCCCATGGTGTGGCATAGGATTCCATGACGCCATGAGTGGTACCATGGCAACCCCCGCGGCAACCGCCACGGCACTCCATGGCAACCTCACGGCATGTCATGGCAACCACCACGGCACCCCAACTTAGGGTTAGGGTTAGGGTTGGGGTTGGGGTTAGGGATAGGGTTATAGGGTTAGGGTTCCATGGTATGTCGTGGAGGTCGGTGGAAGGTTCCGTGGTATGCTGGTATGCTGTGGGAGATCCCGTCGAAGGTTTTGCCGCAGGTGTGGTGCCACGGCATGCCACGGCATGTCGCGAAAAAGGACAATAATGTACATCCCGTATTTTGGGGGATGTACACTCTTGTCATTTTTCGCGACATGCCCGTGATTTGCTCGTCGAAGAAGGATCTTGCCAGATGTTAGACTTTGTTGTTGAACCTCATCCGTGGTCGAAAAGCATCGAAGGCACGTACCGTATCGAGACGGGACGACACCTTGACCTGTGACTACGGCTTGAACAGAAGAAGGCCGCTAAGAGTGATTTTTCCTACGCTTCGAGCTGGAAAGTATAGTCGGTAAAATTAAACAACGAATGACCAAGTGGCCACCTCATTGTCGTGACTGTTGACTTTCCTCAAGTCCATCCCCCTGCAAAATTCCAGAATTCCCCCGACACCAAGGATCACTTTTCTCACAGGCAGGGGTGCGTTACACGAAATACCCAAGACACCCATTAAAACGTCTGCGCAAGAGCGCAGAATCGTGACCAAGGTCATTTCGAGGAGCTTTTATGCGATTAGTTGACTGGAGGTTTGTGAAAGACGTTAACTTCTTGTTCCAGTTTGCCTGGATGTTGTCTTTCCACACAACGTTTGTGACACCGGACTTTGAGACATCTTCGTATTGGCGACCTAGCGTTTCTTGTTATTTTATTTTGCGAAATCGACAGTCTCGCGTATATTTGGGCGAAACTGTCGATCTCTGGCAGCCCGCCGCAGAGGTAAGCACTTCATTCAGCCGGTGTCGAGCCGACTGGTTGCTCTTCAAGCTTGAGCTCTCAGAAGAATATATGAAATAAAACTGTGCTCAAGGCCAGGGTCGATTGTCTGCCTTGTCCAACAGGGCAGGTAGACGAGGAGAGAAGAGAAGTGAAGATCATAAGTGCAGATAAATCGAGGAGTGTTGTGTACACGGTCGATCGATCGCGGGGCTCTTAACTCTCAAGTCTCGAGATCCCCAGCGTCTGGTAAAAACTAAAACTCGATAAAAAAACCTCGGCTGAACTCGAAACGATATTTCGGGGTTCTGCCGCATGTAAACTCGAGACAACTGATCCTCCATCGCATATACTACTGGTGCTGGATCGGCATTAGACATGGCGCACTGCTTGTACTCCCGCAGCACTTCGTACTTCTGCTGTGGCTTGCTCGTTAAGGGCGACTATGATACCGATCAGCGACTCGGTATAGATTACTGGCTACTGCTGGGTAGCATGGCAGCTATCCTCAATACTGTTTAATACATGGATACTTGGTCTGTGCGATCTTGAAATAGAGTACGAGATACGCTTCATCGCATCAGCACACGCAAGGCGTCGAGTGGAAAAAGTCTAGAACGAAATTGCGTGAGATGTTTTCAGTTTTACCCAAAATAACTGCTTTTGGCCGATTTTGGCCGGTTTTGGACATTTTTTTTTTCTTGCACAGTTGCGTAACTAATAGAATTTCGTGTGGACACATATATGTATTTCTTTCTCGCGCTCAGGATTGACTCCTCTAGTCCTTGCGGTCACGATTAATGTGGTTGTACCATCTAAAAACAATGTTTTGTTATTAGTTATATTATATAACTATATTTACGCTATCGGAAAAACGCACAGGATAGACCGGGCCCACCTCTGAGCTCATTATTGATAAATGGGTGGAATGTTCCACTCGACTTCCAAAACTTCCATTTTGACTTCCGAAGTTCCGAAACTTGCACAGTCCATTTTGACTTCCGCAACTTCCATTCCGAAAGGATTTTGGAGGTCAAAGTGGAAGTTTTTGGAACTCAAAGTGGAAGTTTTGGAAGCCAAAATGGGAGTTTTGGAAGTTGAATGGAAGTCGAGTGGAAGCTTCCACCCATTTACCAAATAATGAGGTGTGGATCCGGTCCATCATGCTGTGCGTTTTTCCAATAGCGTTGATATAACCATAACTACTGTAATAACAAAAACATTTTTCTAGATGGTACAACCATATTATTCGTGACCGCAAGGGCTAGAGGAGTCAATCCCGAGCGTGAGAAAGAAATACATACATGTGTCCACACGAAATTTAATTAGTTGCGCAACTAAGTTACTATGCAAAAAGAATAAAAAAGTCCAAGACCGGCCAAAATCGACCCAAATCGGTTATTTTGGGTAAAATTGTAAACATCTCACGCATTTTCGTCTTAGACAATTTCCACTCGAGGCCTTGCGTGTGCTATAATATGCATGTGTGCTGGTTACTCCCTTTGGTGCGAGAGGGCCGATTGACCCCACGTCACATATTTTGAAGTATCAAACAGCTAAAATATTGCCCGTCTAGTATCTCGAATCACACGGTACGCGTTACGCGCTATGCGCCCGGTAGCGTAATAATTTTGTTGTTGACTCAAGCACTCCCCTCGGTACAAAAAACGGGATTACCTGATCATGAGCGATGCATGTGTGTACCCATACCGATGGTCCCAGGGAAGAACTATGCCAAAGGTGAGCGCGAGTCAGATCCAGAGCGCCGAGGTTCGAGCTACTCCAGGTCCGGGTGTAGTCGCCGGCGGGACGGCAGCCAGCGCCCAGTCGCTGGCCGCAAGGGAGGTGTCACACATGCAATCGCAATGGGCCATGTGGAACGGTGGGAGTGTCCCCAAGGCCGGAGAGGTCGCCATGGCGCAGAGTCACGCGTCGCACAAACGCCAGTTCCCCGCAAGCTGGTGAGCAGCATCACCACGAAAATATGCCGCTGTCGCACTTGAAAGGAGGAAAACGAACCGCTTGTCTAACCCTTTGTTCCACCAAACGGAAACACCAGAAACATCTACGACGACGACCAGCAGGGTTTGAGACGACATAAGCCGTTTCGTTGGATGTCCTACTTCTTTCCAAGCCCCTCGCGTTAAATAACGAAAACGACGGAGACAGGCGTTACAATCGTCCGCACCGTTTCGGTTATCCCGCATGCGCTTTCGGCGTTCGGGTACGGACGTGGTCGGGGTCAAACAAGGAGTAGGGTTCAATATATGTTCGATACCATGATTGAAAGCACACTGAACAAAGTAAAGGGGCTGCATTGAAAATGCTAGGCAATGGTTGACTAGGTTCGATTGGCTTAGGGTTAGGGTTGGGGCAATCAGCACACCGGATATATATATATATATTAGTTCGTATCGTACACAAATACCCTCAATCCTAATGCCTAATAAGTAGTGAACTCCCCTCAAAAGAAGCACTGTTGGGAGTTTCGGCCTCTTCGTATACAGAAATATCCGGAAGTGCTGCAGCATCTACGAAATACGTCCGTCCGTGGGCATGCGGTTTCTCCATTGTCGCATATTTTATATTGGTGTGGTTGGTGTAGAGCCGGCAAACGGCTGAAAGCCTGCACATACATGTACACCTGGTATTACGGGGGTCCATAGTTAATAGGACCTATGGTATACATAAAACCTATATATTTACCTATTTTTACTAACAAGGTCCCGTTAACTATGGACCCCCGTATCAGCTGTCGTTGGCTTTACTTTGACTCACAGTAGATTCAGTTTCGATCAAATCGTCCTCCCAGCTTCGCGTGTCTTGTCCGTATAAGTCGTTTGCGTGTAGAGTCATCTGTTGGTTTGTATTGCGTAGAACCCGGCGTGGTCGAGGTTTGGCCACCAACATCTCCCGTGGCCCTTCTCCTAATTTTATCACCGTGATCATTCGCTTCATCCGTTGCTGTTTTCCACAGAATTGCTGAAAATAGCACATACATGTACGCGTGTCGGTGCCGGAGGCTTGACTATGCAGATGATGCGAGGCCTGCCGTGTTTGTTCTGTGCATTCCTGACGAGACATCCCGCCTCGTGAACGTTTGGCGTCAAACAGGATGCCCTCTGGACGGAGATTTTAATCCGAAGCCGACGAGAGGCTCATCATGAACGCGTCTACTGTACCCGGAGAAGGGATGCCGTACAGTAATCCTTCGATACTTCCCTCCTTCCCGAAAACTCTGTCGTCGTAGGAGCTGGGGCCATCGAGCAATGAAAAAACCCTTCTTATTTGCACCTGTCTGAGGAATCTCTGCCTTTTCGTGGAAGAGGAAAACCGCAGAGGATCTTGAAAGAGAGCTGCGCGTAGGAGGGTGGACTGCTCTTCCTACAGTACCCCGTAGTCAAAATATTCATGTCGATTTAATAAAACTATGTTGATGCACCGAGGGCGCCCTTGAAAACGAGAAAAACGACACGCCACACTTCCAGAGGTCAAAATAGAAAACCAACCGGACCGTGGGGATCACAGGACGAAACACAAAACATATGTAGTGTGATCCAACAAAAACGTTTCACTTGGTTTTAGAGTACCCCCCCCTTGTCTAGCGAAAACAAATTAATACGGCGCGCGTAGGTTTGTTTTGTTCGGGCGCCCGTAGATGTGCTGTAGAGTACCATAGCACTTTAATAAAATACTTGTACTGGGCGACGACTTATTCATCGGGGAAGGTGAGGAACACCGCACGGGAGCCCTGCTACCCCCCTGCGAAGCAAGGGCGTTGTGAAAGGGCTTTGCAGGTTTCCCATGCAGTATCTGCTGGTTCCCCACACAACAATGGAGATCACGACGGGTCCGTATTAATAGTCGTATCCGGTAGTCCGTGTTGATTTCCAACCGTGGGGCGTGACCAAGATGCTCCGCACATCTACATTCAGAGACGCGGTTCGACTCTACGCTCGCCATGCGTCATTGGTTTGCGCAGGGTCACCGGTACTTGCAGCTACCGAGAGAAATGCATAACTGAAGGGGTGCCCTCTTTGAAAGATCAATGCCAAAGAGGTGCTGTGTATGTGGGGTTGGCAGTGGACGCATAGCTTGTGCATGGTCGTCGAGGTGGGAGATACTGTAAACGCGCCGCCATCGAGCTTCTAGACATGCTTCGACTCTACGCGCGCCAAGCACCAAAGGCTTGGACTGGGTTATCGGGACTTCTAGCTACCGTGAGAGATGCGTAGCTGAAGGGATGTCTTCAAAAGGTTGATGCCAACGAGACGCTGTGTATGTGGGATTAATCGGTAGTGGGTGCATAGCCTGTGCGTGGTACTCGAGGTAGAGTTACTGTAATCGCGCCGCCATCGGGCTTGCAAAGGAATTTTCAGTCGATTCGCCGAATAGAAACAACCGCGGACAACACCAGTTTTTCGCGCCCAAAGCATCACATCAGTATACGAGGATAGGTCTCTCTGTAAGCTGTAAGCAGGGTTGTTGGCCTCTATATAGACATTACACCCGCGCGTGCTCATGTTGGTGGACTATATATCATGCTACAGAGTGTCCAAAGCCACGAGTGGTTTGGAGCGGAATGGTGTGATGGGTGTCACTCTTGCAATATTCAATTTTTGAGTGAGTACATATCATATGTACGTGTAAAATACATCGGGCTTGTGCAGTACATCTCGATGTCTGCGGCTGACGGCAAAACGTGCGAGGTCTTTGCTTGGGATGTGAGTATTTATTCCTGTGTAGTCAACGCTTGGTTACATGGGCTGACGATGGCAGGGAGGTGATATGAGGCTAGCTTTTCCTGTGAGCCAAGTGGCCGGCCGTTCTACAGTTGCTGTTCCCCATTGTACCCATTCCTTCAATACGCTGCCATCGGGGCGCGTCGCACCTCAGCCGACGGTTACATCGTGTGCCGATTGGTTTACTCGTTGACGGCGTTTCAATGCCATCTTTCAACAATGCACTGTTCATCGTAAGTAGGTCAACTCCCTGTTGTCACCGGTTGATCGCAGGTTATGAAAGCACTGCGAAAACGCACAACAAACTCTCAGGGTTGTTAACATTACATATCAATGTAGTCTGCAGTTCAGTTGCTGCTGTTCGTTGTCTCACAAACTGTTTACCACAACGATCCAGCACGAATGACGCTGGTATGCGCCTTCTTCTCGTTTGCGCGAAGAAAAAAGCGAGGCATCGGTTTTTGACAAGAACGTTGGCGTCAGGGGAGGAGTGTCTTCCTCATTCTCCGGAGAGTGATCTCTTTAGAAGAACTTTGTTGGGCGACATATTTTTGATTCGGTCCTTCATACGATGTTGACAGAGTGTATGCATCTGACGTTTGTTGTGGTGGATGCGCTAGTCCAGAAGCTTTTGCGCGAGTCGCTTCTAGTCGGTCTCGTGAGCTTCGCTCATAACACATACCAGGTACTGTATATGTTAAGGTGACACTCTCCAGGAAAAGTCAAAATGCGTGACACTTACCCGGCGCTATTAACCGCGCTATTGTGGGAGGATACCCAGAAGTCCAACTGCCAATTAGGAGAGCAACCTGAACCGTTTTCGGTTTGGAAGCCGAAATGCAAGCGCGAAGGCACGCCTGTATTCGCTGTCCGGGAGAGGACCGGCTGGTGGTGTCGCGTGCTTGTTGCTGGTCCCGAGGGTCGCCTATCCTTCTGGAACGAACGCTTAGGCCGTGAATACCAGTGGGTCTGGCATGTTGGTCCAAGGGCTGCACCAAACCCACGACTACCGAAACGTCAACCTCTCACTCGGTCCCTCTCGTCGCCGTCTTGTTGAAATTGCGAGACTTGATATGCGGGTCTTGTCGCATGACCGCCACGCAGAGAAGCGGACATAGCATCAGCAACAGGTCGGTGTAGCAAGCACAGTAAATGACGACCAAGCGTGTGGAACAAACCAAAACAATGATATTTTGGGGCCCGGAAGCTGATGAGCCAGGAGATGGATGGATAGAAATCGAATACGTAGCAGGGTGTCCGAGGGATAGAAGACCTCCATTGCATAATATTGAACGAACACGAAAAGTTAGTACACCAGCGCCGTAGTAGTATACCTCTATAATAGGTTTGGTTGCGTATTACACGTAAGAAGAGGCATCTAGATATAATGGTGCGTTGCTGTACCCGTATATACGGCGCTCAGCGAGGCACACCTGCAGAGGCCGTTCTCGGTGCTTTCAGCTATCCCCTGGAAATTGTGTGGTATCTGGGTAGACTTTCATGAGTAACGCGGTTGATCGAATCGGAGGTACACATACATATTCAAAAACCTTAGGTTTGCGCCGTGTTCACATCTCATTCGATACGTCGGCCACACTTTGATGTCTTTAAACCACGGAGGGCGTTCGTCACCACGCCATTGGGGGGGGCCCGCCCACGCGGTTTCAACCGTTGTGGGCCCTCGTCCTGACGGTTGTTTGCCCACAGGTGCCCAGGTTCTTGGCAACCCTAGCCAAGCAACCATTTGTTTGTGAACATGCGCGCCACGGAGCCAACGACAAAGGAATCCATTGGATGGCAGTGAGACCGAGTGCCAGAACACAAACAATTAAATAACACGGGCAAGCTAGTATGCAGCGCTGGGGCGATCGATGCCATCTCCATTTCACCTTGAAGCAGAAGGACGGTAAATTGAAAAATTCACCCAAAAAGGGCAAGGTTCTCCTGACGTAAACACGTACAACATCACATTAATTCCGGGATTTCGCCCGGCTATGTTCTCAGCACATGACTATTTCCGGCCGAATCTCCTGCCTCTAGACTGAGGTGGTTCATACGACCGAGCAACGACGAAATATACAGCATTGACCGCATGTTTCAACAGCACGAAAGGTCTCCCTTTTAAAGATTAGTTTCTTTTTCCGGAAATCCCACATTTCTGGCTTTTGCTGTGGTGTGTGGGTAGATTTGTTTTTTTCAAGTTTCGAAACTAGCTGAGAAACAAACGTTTGATGGTAGCGATGAATATGACCGCATAGGCAAGTACACTGGCCAAGTAACAAGAGTTAAATCGTTCAAATAGTCGCTACGGAGTAGCTGTAACACTTGCAATATGTATCAAGCAACAGTACCCTAGAATCGAGATATGGGTTGTCCGATTGTAGAGTTGAATTTATCAAGTTTGACAATGTCACCTCTCGAGGAGTCGTATTAAGGAAAGCTATCATGCTACCTAGCAGTAGCCATGGCCTATACCAAGTCGATAATCGGTAATTTAGTCGCTTGTCGCGAGTAGATAGGACGTACAGTATTTGACTTGTTGGTGGCAGTGCCGCGGCAGTGTCCATAGTAGGCCACGACAGTGCCATGGCGTGCCACATCAACCCGCGGCGGTGCTCATGGTAAGCCACAGCATTCCATGGCATACCATGGCATGTCGTGGCAGCTCATGGCATTTGCCATGGCATACCACTGCCACGGAAAGCCCTAACGCAAGCGCCACGGTTACATCACGTCAATCCCACGGCACGCCCCGCAAAGTCCCACGCAAAGTTTTAGCCCCACGACGCGCCTTGTCAAGTTCACGGCAAGTCGCGCGGCAATCTCCACGGCAAACCCCATGACAACCTTGACGGCAAGCCACGACGGCTTGCCAGGCTTGACCCATTTTCCGTGGCTTGCCACGGTTTGAGCATGGCTTGCAGCTTGTTTCAACCGACTTTCATTCACTTCCTAAGCTACTCCTTCGCGTAAACTATTTCCATCTACTCACTGCGAGCGTCTAGATGTGATCAGGGTGGCCGGTTGCCCCCTGGTCAGTTCCCGCGGAGATCCAATCTATTTTATGTACGTTGTGGGTGGGAGAAATGTACCAAACGGGATCAGGTCCGGGTGGGATCTGGCACGAGTGAGGTCCGTGGCGTGGGTTGCCATGGCTTGACATGGCGTCCCGTGGGGCTTGCCATAACATGCCGTCGGCCTGCTTCCATAGCATGTCGTGAGAGTTGCCGTAGCACGTGCCATGGTGCTGCTGTGGGCTGCCATGAAATGTCCCAGGGCACGTGCTACGGGTATAGCCACACGGCACGTGCCGTGGCAGCGCCATGGGTGATTACAGCTCGTGGGACTTGCCGTGACAATCCGCGAGTCGCCATGGCAGCCCATGACAAGCTCCACGGAAGTGCCTTGTTAGCCACGGGTTGCCATGACCACTGCCGCAGCCATGCTATGCCACTAAAAAGTCAAACAAGGTGCATCCGTGGAGTTGTGTGCCAGAAAACTAAAAACAACCAAAGCAATGTCTTACTCCGGCGCACCGTTCCAGAAACTTGCAGGTGCCGTAGAGTAGAGGCAAACCACCAAGGGGAACGGTCGACTGGTGTCACGATACAACATACCATGGCCATATAGTTGTCACACCTGGGACGTGTAGAGTTTGATTCCATCCCGCGCGATCTTGCCTCTGACATGACCTGGAATCTGCGAGTAACACCTGTGCGGTCTTCTAGTTTCGCTGCATCATCCGTGTGGTGCATTGTTTTTCTGGAAACCCTTGAATCGATTCTCGACGTAAGGTTTAAACTCAGAGGAACTTCCTATTAATACAAAGGAAACATGCCTCGGCACTACAAAACCTTCCTTCTCCGATCCGCTGCCTCAAGAAGTTGGGCGCTGCCCATGTACAGTACAACATTTGGGCTCGACCTTTGTACGAAACACTATGAAAAACATCTTTTACAACTACAGGATTCAAAATTTACGACGGCATCAAACCAGACCAGCGCCGTTCTAGCAATGCGCGCCCGAATCTCCGTGCTATGTCAGACGATCGGAGTCTCCCAAAATACCGAGGAACGGAACGGTCAAGTTTTTACCATCCTTTTCAGTCGGCGCTTGATACAGCAACACTAGCAGCAGATAGAGTTGCAGCAGCAGCAGCAGCAGCAGCAACAGCAGCAAGGGCCATGCAAATGACCAGGCCCGAGTTCCTCTGCTTGCCCTCGTGTGCGCTGTGTTTAGCATGGACGCTACTCGTGCCTTCGGTGTCTCAACCCCAATACCACCGTATCAGAGCATTCATTCACGAACAAGTGCACCAATAGGGGAAATCACGTGGAATTTGGTGCTGAACTGCAGTACCATGTTATCGACGAGCCATCTCGATGCGGACCGTGAACGAGGCAGGGCGCAAATGAACGTTCCACACGAGCAGAAGAACAGAGAGCCTGGGAGTCGGAGCTCAACCACACAGACATAAAGCGGGCGACGGCGGAAGAGCAAGAGAAATGCCAACATGCCCACAGAAGGGAATTGACTGGCGATACACCGAGGCACGGACAGTCTAAAGCACCAGAGCCACCTCGAAATACACGCACCGCAGCAGAAGCACAGCAGCACAGGAGTAGCAGCATCAGCAACTCGGCACCACACTACCGCAGCAGTAGTTCAGAAGTAAGGCAGTACTGTTGTACTGCAGGGTACGACATCGCTGCTGTTTCCGACCTGTGAGAGGTTTCCAGGGTACGACCTGGTACAACGCAGGCGCCGTTGTTTTATTTCGCGAACCCGTACAACGCAGGAATTCAGCATTGTGTGACTGCTGAACCGCATTGCTTACATTTTGATATTACAGCTGTAGACTTTCTCGCTTCCCACCAGCGCACACAGTTGATACAGTTACATAAACAGAACCACCAGGGTAAGTTCCTACCGAGACATGCAGTATCTTAGAATAAACACGACACACCCTGCCCGACGAATGATTTATAGCCTGACCCAAGATTGGTGTACTGCTGTTGTCGCGTACCGTCTTCAGTGCTGCGAAACTAGAACTACCGATAACCAAGCCTCAACAATACTTGGCAGATGTTGGATCGCTACGGCAGTCGTTTACAGACACCGTGACCTTGGTCCATCAGCAATTTCCGAGCGATGAATACTTAAAGGCTTGGTTCAACTCCAATATTATGCCGTCGTATTCCTACAGAACCTCACCCTCGTGGTTGGAGGCACATGAAATTGGTGTGGGATCATTTTTGCAGCTGAGTGAATTCGCCCCCGTCGCCGTCACACTCTTTAATCTCTCTTCTCGAGGTTAAGCCTATACTTACGTTCTTTATCGTGCTAAGCCGCCGTTTCCGTACACACCAAAGCGGGTGTAGCACGAACCACCAGTAGAAACCAAACACTCTAGCGCGTGCGCTATATAAACCTTTGACGTCAGTCCTAAACAATATGTCCAGAATACACACCACGCGCTTCTTGCGTACGGGTAATTAATAGAAAATATATTTTTTTCCACGGGTATAACAACAACAACTAGTAATTCCCACTCACTCGGCAACTCCGCCACCAACTCCCATACTCGCGCTCCAAGCCTCTCTTGCGACGTATTTGGTGCTATGATTTCTCTGCTTTGGTACAACCTTTGTTCCTGGCCCAATAACCTCCAGGCACTCCCGTGTATTCACCTGCTCTGCGTGTGCGTCGTGGAGGCACGATTCATCAGGCCAAGTGACGCCCCAGAAAGCCGAAGAACCATATTATATCTCAGCCTGCTACCTATACAATGAACGAGATCGATGGTTGGCTAAGGCCGGCGCTCGCAACAGGTACCGCACGCAATGGGGCTGGTGTCGCTGTGAGATCCTGTCCTAGGGAATTCCTCGCAAGCTGCAGATCATTGCTGACCCCTACCTCTCGTACTGGTCTTAATGACGGTCTCCGCGGCATAATTTGGGACGTCAGAAGGCAACGTGATGCTGCTGTTCTTACAACGGGGGGCCGGGAGGGCCCCCGCTGAGATGATGCGTGCGTCCAGGCCCGGGGAATGCGAGAGTCGTCTTCGCGCGATGGGTTCTGCGTGCGTGGAGTGAGAAGGAGAGGGGGGCGGGTGAAGTTGAGTACACGTGCATATGGTGCGCAGGGTGACGGGTGTGCACGGGGATGCGAAAAAAAAGGGTGAGAGGGGACCGGAATCCTCACGCAGAGGTGATCCTCGCACACATGAGCTGTGGCAGTCCTTGGTGTTCCACTGCAGGCAGAATCAGTGCATCGGCATCGCGAGGGCGGATCGAACCTGGATTTTGTTCGCGTTTATAACTAACGCGCTCACCTGTCCACAAGGAACCGCATCGATTGTTTCCCACTCAGGTTTTGCTTCGCCCGTGTCTGCAGCGTTATTCTGCCCATCCCGCCTGGCGAACCTTTTCGTCACGGACTTCCTGAAGTTTCGAACCTTAAGGTGGGGACTCTGGCGCGCCGCGGCAACGAAAAATACTGGCCACAACAAGAGGAGCAAATCTGTGCCGAGTGAAAACAATCCGATGGGGGTATTGGACGGAGTAGATAATTCACGAGACCTGTGAGAGACGACATGCATGTTTCATCCTTGGACATAAACCAAGTGTGTCCTGGAGGTGGTCGTCGCCAATCTTCGCCGTGGATCATTGGTAGACTGCACCGTTTTCATTATTTGCATCTCGCGCTCAATAATGATCGAGGTCCCGAACAACTACCGGAAATCGTCGCCTCGCGGTTTTGGTAGTCGCGCGCCAGCAAGGCCCGAGACACATGCAACGTTAGGGCTAGCAATTTTGGGCCAACAAATTTGACGCTGACGGGGGCTCCTCAAGCGAGTAGCTTCCCAGAATCGTTATAATCCCAAACTTGTGCTGTATGTGGTTTAAACTGCTGTAAGGCCGCGGGATTGCTCATCGAGACAAGCGTACAATACTTCTCAGAGACAGTTTTTTGGGTGAGGAGTCCAGCCCTCTTCAAGTGAACGCAGCCTCGAGAGGAAAACCAGCACGAACTTTCATCCATTCCACCATCAGCATGTTCGATCTCCGTTGACTCACCCCAAAACCCGCCGACGTTTCCGAATATCTCAGCGATTTGGACGGGACGGGATCGACCTCCTTGATCTCCTCCAGTGAGTTCGTAAGCTGGGCTACCTCCATAGACAACCAGGCGTAGGGTCTCGCGATTCCTGTGATGTTGTCGGTTGTCTAAGGACAACGGGGCCACGAGGGGGGTCTCTGAATTAGGACTCCTAACAATGGAATTACCCACTTAAATTGCTAGAGTTGGTTTAGAAAGTATTTGTAGGCAAGAAGAGCAAATCTATACATTAACCCACCCAATCCTTGCATGTTGGCGTGAAATTGTTGATCTCGCATCGTAGATGTGCGTTCGGACGCACACGGTAGTATCTGCAACGAAAACATCGCTTTCGATTTCGTCTGAAGCCAAACCTCCGTTGAGTACGCTGGCCGGAACTATTCTAGTCTCGGAATCCTCTGCCATACGGAGTGTAGAACATGCGATTTCAAATAACGATTTGTACCTTGTCTTTGTACCGAGCGGATGACGTCGCCAGAGCTTTGTACGTGGCCTTGTCTTCTCCGTTCAGTTTTGTTTCTTTCGTAAACCCGATCCCCTGGATGAACACCACAGACGAAGTGTTCGGTTTTGCAGCGGGGAGAATGAGCGATGCTGTGGTTATCGTCCCAGCCTCAGAAATGGCTTGCATTGTCCCGCCTGCGTTAGCAAACAGATGTACCGCACATCAAGACTACCACAGCACGGTGCGAGAGAGCCACGCTGCTGTGCTTCTCAGGGGCTTGCGCCAAAGTCTCAGGAATCTGCGCTTCGAAGTTTCGATAATTTCAACCCACCCAGATCCCTACAAAACACTCCAAGACGTTTGTGATACCACGGTGGTTGATACTGGACTACAGAGATTTGGGTCTCATATTGTGTGGCAAAGGTGATATGTCTGGGTGATATGTTCGACTGGGTGGCTCGCCTGCCGGGGTCAAGCCGATATATGGAAGGGTACGGCCCAGGTACGTGACATGACCTTGCGTGACTACAGTAGAGTATGTGCCAATGTGCAAGGATCCACTCATTGATGTGTGGGGTCTGTGATATCCAAGATACGACCTGTGTGTGTTTGGTGGTGGTGCTGCGCGTTCATTTTGCTGCCCTCCATGATCATGGCACAAGCCAGGCGTGCAACTAGCGACGCATGTTCAGCGGGAACTAGTCAAACACAAGAGGTATGAAGGGCCGAGCGAAACATTTGGGCTACTCACCATGTAATTGAACATGTGGCTGTTGGACGCGCTTGTCATGCAGGAGTAAGCCATCTGGATACCGGCCGACGGAATCCCAGTGTCCACGTCGCGCAAATGGACGAATACGCTCTCGCTGTCAGGGCGACGGCGGAAGAGTGGGGGGCGGGAAACACAAGTTTCAGCTATACAGGACGAAATTTACAAATTGTGTGGCAGCAATACAATGTCAAGCTCTCTTCAGATGGGAAAAACGGACCCCTCTACTTGCTGTTGCTGTAGTAGAGGTTACCTGTTGATTGTACTCAGAAACACGACATATAAGATCCATGGTAGATTGGGGAGTTCCATGCTGGAAAAAGGATTCTGGCATTGGGATATCGGGGTAATGTGTGCCCACCAATGTCACTCGTCAGGTGTAACTCTATACTGCATATAAGGCGAGTCAACTCGACAGCGAGGACGTAATAAAGAGGTGTTCCGTGTTATGTCTGGAGTCGGCCACGCGTTCCCGTGCCAGCTGCGTCTATACCTTTAGATATCAATCAGCATTACCCCATCAACGGAAAGGCGAGGGCGCAATACTGTACGCGCAATTTGAACAACCACAAGACACTCACGTAAACCCTATAACTGTGTTATTGCACCTTGTCTTCGCCAACTCGTCGAATGCGACGCGGATAGCTATTATACAAAGTAGACTGAACTCATAAAGTTTGAAGCTGATGCTCGTGTATGTGCTATCTATGCAGATAGAGCGTTGCGCGCAATGTAGTTCACCTGTGAGATTCCCACTCCCCCCCCCCTCCTCCTCGATGCACGTATTTGAAGCGTTTGTGCTCCCACCTGGGTACCAGTACATCTTTTCGGCGGGAGGGATAGTAGAGCGGCAGCATGGCAGGAATTAGCATGTAATATCTGCATGCTACAGCGGAAAACGTTCTTCGTAGAAGGGGAACGTGCTCTTCACCAATGTCCATCGTGACACTAAAAGGCGTGCTGGGCGACGCACAATATCGTCGTATCGAATACAGCCTATGTTGTCAGTGCATGGCCTGGCGACGATCAGCGTATGTTGTTCTAGACAACCTTTGGTTGGGTAGTACGTTTAGTATTGCAGTTCTAACTATCGCCTTATTATTCCTCACATTTATTAAAATGTAGTCTTCTGGCTGTCGCTCTCCCTCGTCAATGATTACGTCCGAAGCAGCGAAATCAACGCACCAGCCTCTCTGCAACCAGAACCGCGTCACGGCGAAGAAGGGACGCGGTCAGGCGTGCGTTTGAACTTCGAACGAACGCGGACAACTCAGTCCTTCGGAATGCTGTAGCGCATGGATTCCACGAGGTTTCAGATTGCTGAATCATCGGACGTGCGCTGGGAGCGGGTAGATGCGACGGTGCATGCACCATGGTCAAGCCAGATATTGAACAATATTTACAAACAAAACACCAATATTGGTGACGAAAGATGACGTTGTTTTTGCGCTATGTCTGAGGCCCACAACAACCCTTACCACCAGCAGCACGTAACGAGGGACCGGCGGTTGTCTCACATCGTCTGTCAGAAACGCGTTCACTCGGAGCTCTTGCTCATTGTCTTGTTTCGGATTGAATACCGCCGTAGAGTTTCCCGCCTCCGTGCCTTGTGCGGAGCGCATGCAACCCTCCTCCAACTCCTGGTCATCACACCCGTAAAAGTTGTACAAGCACACATAGATGTCCGGATACTTGTACACATTGTTCTGTGGTTGCCCAAGGAACCCCAAGACGAGCAACGACAGGGGCGGAAGGGTGCACAGTCAAAATTCAATTGCGCAAGGCACGCGATCTTGTGAGGCGTGTTTATTGCAGTACCTCCACACGTGTTTTCAACATCCAGGTCACCATCCAGCTTCTTTTTTCAATGCTGTACTCGAAGTATATGAACAGTAACTTACCATGTACCCCGAAAGTAGTGGCAGCTAGCGCTCACATCTGCCCCCGAAACAAGGGTGTTGCCTCCCGACACGAGTACCCAATGGCCTAAGGCACTGCAACTGGGCGCGTGCTACGGCAATGTTAACCACGAGATGTTCTGCTCCTCAATTGAGAAGCTCTATCTCGTCAAACAAAAGACAAAAAAGGGATCACGACGATCCATCCCATGGCCTACAGCTACTGCTGTATCCCTGGTACTTCCTGCTACTGTAAAATGTAAACGGAAGTCTACAGTATAGGTGTTTTTGGCTGGTTCCTCATTTAGTCACAAATATTTTGCACGAAGAAAAGGGTTACGAACCTCTATTTTAGTACGGGTCATGGCATACACCTCCTAAATATAAGAACCGTCTTGATAATAATATTCGATACGAACGGTACTACTTAAATTTTAGGGACATACTGTTACACTGAATGCTTTCGGAACACGCCCACAACGGTGTAGCACTGCGACGGAGTCTTCACCGAGTGCCATCCTCCTGCTTCGTTATCTTGCAGGAAGTAGCGCGAGTAATTCTCTCCGAAGGCCCATATTCCGGCAAGCCTTAGAAGTGACGCGGCAGAAGTGCATTTTAGACAGGGAGCCGAGACCTACACATCTTTAACGAACACACCCGCCCTTTTAAATCATTCTGAGTGGGGTGTGCGGACAGACAGCTACCTGCTCGTACAACACAACATGCGCAGCTGAGATATCACGCACGGTGCTCCTGAAACCTGCAGCTGGCGTACCTGGTACTCACGGTGGTCCATTTGGTAAATGAGTGGAAGCTCCCAAAACTTCCATTTGGAAGTCAAACGCTTCCAATCGGAAGTCAAAAGCTCCCAAAACTTCCATTTTGACCTCCAGATGGATGTTTATAACTTCCACACGGAAGTTTTTGACTTCTTTTTGGAAGTTTTTGACTTGCAAAAGGAAGTTGTGGAAGTCAAGATGGGGAGTTTTTTACTTCTAAATAGAAGTTTTGGACGTTGAGTGGAAACTTCCATTTAGTCCATGGCAGTTTCCATTTTGGAAGCTAGTGCAAGCCAGTGGAAGTTTTCCAAGTGGAAGCAAGTGGAAGCAAAGTTGAAGCTTCCATGGCCATGCCCGGTGGAAGCTTTGTCCAGTTTCCACTAAGCTTCCATACACCTTGACATACTTCCACCTACTGTCACCCACTTCCACTTCACGTCTAGAAGTTCCACTGGACTTCTACCTTCAAGGAAACTTCCATCGGCGTCCGTAGAATCTTCTGCCCGCTTCCATACTCAACCGTAACTTTCACTTACTACCACCTACTCGCATCCGCTTCCATTCAACTTCCACAACTTACGTTTGGCTTCCAAAAGTTCCATTTTACTTTAGATTTCGACGAAATTCGCACCTGCGTACGCATAATCTTCCCGTCACATTTCACTCACTTCCATGTACTCCCCTATTCATGCATACACGTGGCCATGCGAATGTAGTTTTTCGGAACTCCTAATCCTACGTTTCGGTATACCAGGTTGTATGTAAGAGAAATGGAGCTATCGCAGCGGTCGATGTGGTGGTGTGATATATTGCAACACTTAATACTATGCCAGCACCCATGATAATGACATGACTTTGAGGAGAGATACCGACATGTACACAGTGGCAACCGCAGAAGCTGCAACAGAAGTTCTCTATGATCCTGGTTGACGATGGCGACACCGAAAACAAACTCGCGAGTATATGCCATCTATTGCGAATTTGGACGCCCAGTGCAAGCGTCAGAGAGATCGCCAAATATTCCGGGCTGATTACCACTGGGTGCTTCCCTTTTGACTTCCAAAACTTCCATTTTGACTTCCCCAACTTTCGTTTGGAAGTCGAAAACTTCCATTTGAAAGCCAAAAACTTCCATTTGGAAGTCGAAAACTTCCATTTGAAAGTCCAAAACTTCCATTTTCACTTCCAAAACTTTTGGAAGTGAAAAAAGACGTTTTGGAAGTCAAAATCGAAGGTTTGGCAGCCAATGTGGAAGCTTCCACCCGACTTCCTTTTTGACTTCCACAACGTTCACCTGGAAGTCTAAATGGAAGTTTTGGAAGTCGAGTGGAAGCTTCCACCCATTTACCAAAAAATGAGGTGGACCCGGTACTCAACACCATTGTTAGGCAACACTTCAGCAGTAGATACGCATCAGCACATGCACCCGCTTCTCAAGCCTGTTCAGTGATTGCTTAGAGAGCGAGAAATTTTGCGGACATGGACTTTACTACACCAAAAACGTAGCGTAGCATTATCACGCAACGCGAGAGCGGGATCATGTCCCTCTGCTTTATATTGCTTAAAGTCTCACCGACAACGAAAATGATGTGGTTGGGTTTCCATGTGCCTCCACGGCCTGGTACACAAGATAACCAGCATCTGGGGGCCACAACAAACGACAAGGGGCAAACGGGTTGCGCAACAAGTTATACAAGACAGGCAGGTGATCTTGGTTACAGTACGTGTAGTACTGCTCGTATCATACATGACCATCAATGCCAAACACCTCTTTTTGCAAGAGGCTGTATGATACCAGGTACCGTAGATGAAGGACAACCCACTCTTAGCTCTCAGCTGTGAGACCAATATTTTGGTCTACGGCTAGATGAGATGGTTTAATTTCACGCACACACCCAAAAAAGTATACCAGGTTCATTACTGGAAAGAACGTACATTGTTGCCACTGTTTTAGAAATGCGGATAATGTTTTATCGTACATGTATGTACAATGACATTTCTCTCGAAAGCTCCGCCGTACCTACTAATGGCTCGAACGGCGTACGTACACCTAGCGCCGCCTGTTCACTTCGGGTTCCACCTATTTCTGTCTTAAATCGTGCGTAGAAATGGCTCGAGACCGGTCCCTTTCTAGAAATGGCTCGACCGGTCCCTTTCTAGCAGTCGCAATTCGGGGGCACTAGAAGCCTGGGCTGTCAACCTGGCGATCTTACCTCTCAACACAAACGCCCGAATATACGACGAAACACTGCGAACGCAGATTCGCCGTAGACGACGAGGAAAGGTCGCTTAACAAGCTGTATAGCCGGTCCGTTCTAATGTTTCTTTCCCGTACACGTATCCGAATGTCTTCTGTTACTTCGTGAAGCCCGACCTGTCAGTCGTCCTTATGGTGCCCAAGCTTTCAACAGTGTGGTGAGTGGCCTCGTGCACACTATGAACAGTGATAAGGTCTATGGCCCCATTGTTGCTCATGCAGTGGCGAACATGAACGGGATGATAGTATCTCCATCACCACGCCAAAGGATCCTTCATCGTTTGGCCCTCCCACATGCTGTGACCCCCACGAGAGTGGCGGTGGCGCCGTTGTGGTCGCCACTAACCTACGATTAGTTTCACCCGTGGTGATAACCGTTTTGCTGATGATACCCGCTTTGTTCGGGTGAGCAACTGCCATCAAGTTGTCCTGATCGTATGGCGTCGGCTAAGGGGTGCGTTAGTACGGCTTCCGCAGCGCGCCATGCAGCGGTATAGACACTACTAGTAAACACGAAGCGAATGGACTCCCCATGCCGAAGATAGCCGGGCTTTCATCGAACGGCCCTCGCCATGTTTTTGCTGCTTGCGATCTTCGTCGCAGAGCTAGCTTGTTAGCGAATCCAATCCGTTCATAGAACCCCAGACCAACAACGCTCGTCCCACGCGATCAACCCTCGGGCGAACACTATCGACCGTGGTGTTGTCAGGCGCGTTTATTGTTGTTTGTCTTTACCAGGCGCATGGTCGATTAGCTCGGACTCGCTGACGCGCATACTACTGGTCTGTATACGTGTTTACAGGTGGTGGAGTATGTTGTGAAGGGAAGTTCACCCTTTATTCGAGATCATGGTTGAGGGTCACTGCTGTGCACGAGACGAATATAGTTAACCCTAACCTTAGCCATAAGCCAATCAGACCCGATCAACCACTCACTGGTCAACATGATTAATAGTGGTAACCTCTAAAAAACAATATATTGTGCAGGTACGAGCTGATGGTGTGCCGTGCGCATGTAGGCTATATACTTGTATGATGTATCGGTCGTTAGCACCCTGTTATAGTGTGTTATCCTCCAGCAGTGCATCGATACGCTATCATGTGAACACCTGTCCCGCGACAAACTATTGGCAGCAAGTAGTAGAGGCCTGACTGCCCAGGGACGATACATATGCAATATGAAGTACTACCGCTGTCTCCGACTGCATATTATGTATCGTATACTGTCGAATCGTGTCGACTGAATGCATAGTAAGAGCGATTACCCAGTCGGGTAATGTTCGGGACACTTCAATACTTGGCATAGATGCACAGTTGAAGACCTTATTAGGGAGTTCCGAGCCGAAGGACCAACGTAACACTCCCCGTTGGTGTTTGGAGTTGAGACCGCGCTGTGGTCCACCACAGCAAAAAGGCGGGCAAGTGGTACCGGGGGGGGGTCGGGTCGTTGAAGGAGCCGAACGGTTCACATGATGAGGTGGCACGAGGATGAGGCACAGCTGAGCAGGCAGCACCGCGCATCCGCAGTGGATGGTGCCCAAGAGAATGGGGAAAGGGGGGGCAACAGGAGGAGTGGAAAACCCCCCCGACCGAGGGAACGCGGGGAGGGGGGGGTAACAGGAGGAGTATAAGGGAAACCGCGGTGGACGAAAGTAGGAAGGATACGGCAGAAAGCGTGGTAGCAAGGCACCAGGCCGACTATTAATATTAAACGGAACATGTCTATGCTATTCGTGCGGCCAACTACTGCTGCAGTTGGTTTGCATTTGTTTTACTTTTCCTTCGATCCTGCATGATTTTCTTGTTATTACTTTTTTTAATCTTTCTTCTCGTCCCTATGAAAGGAGTCTTGTTGTGGCGTAGGTGGATGACGAGCCTGCTTTGCTTGTTTCGTAGTTTCTGACGCATACTCTCCGGGGGTGGGGGATAGTTGACGAACGCAGGCCGGAGGCGGCAGATAGGGTAGCAAGGTACCAGACCGACAAGTAGGTAGAATCTGGCTACGCTACTCGTACCACAAACTTCTTTAGCTTTCTGGAGGGTGCTTCTAGCTATTTCCTTTGTAGTGTGCTTCGGTTTGTCTGTTATTTCCCTTGGTTCCTAATCTTTTTTACATGGAGTAGTGCTGTTGTTTCTTAAGCTCGTCGTTTTCAAGTGTCTGCCACATCCGCTGCGGGGGGGCACGACATTTTTTTGTTTTTCCTTTTCTCTTTCGATTGTTTGATTTTTTTTCACAGTACCTTCTCTCTTTGCGAATGTCGTGCCTGTCGTTGTCTCTTTGCATTGTTTACTCTGCTTACCGCACAACAATGTGACTACATAATAACATGTACTTCTCTAGATTAAAGAATCGGCATGGACACAGGTTGCGCTGGATCTCGAAGGGTAGAAAGAACGGTTTAATGTGAAGAACACACTATCATACCAATGTACTACAAAGTAAGATGGCGCACCTGTCATCCCTTATTTCAACTATTACGGGGGACCATAGCAAACAGGACCAAGTATTGTCAGAAAAAATGGGGAAATGTATTCGTTTCTGTCTGTACCGTAGGTCCTATTAACTATGGACCCCCGTAATAGTGTCGGATCGCATCTTTTTCACGATTCTCTCAACTTGTCTGTGGATGTATTCAGAGCACACAATCGACCGCGTCAGGCCCCAGCTGTGTCATGCGTGTGTTCTTCACATTAAACCGTTCTTTCTGCCCATCGACATCCAGCACAACCAGTGCCCAGCTGTGTCATGTGCGGCTCGCTGGCGTGCACCCTCTTTACTTGTAAATATCAGCGTGGTCATCGGTAATTTTCCTGTCGTTAAATTACCGCCCACCAGGGCGGTAACGGTATTTTGGCGATTTACTGCCATATTCCGCCTACCGCCGAAGCCAATACTGCCGAAAAACGAAAACAGCCCACCACCTGAAAAATACCGCCATGTTGGACTACCGCCATATTCGGAAATACCGCCTATACCGCCAACCCCCCCCCCGCCAACTCTATTAATAGATACCGCCGACACTGGATACCGCCCAAAGTACCGGCTTTTCTTTTCGTGTTCGTTCTCTGTTCTTTGTTCTTTGCAGGTTTCTTTGTTCTGGCGATGATTCATTTTTCATTTATCATTTCATAATGTGGGGACTTTTATTGTATTTTCTGGTTTCTTGATTCTGGTTCTTTTTCGGTAGAACCTATCTGGGGACGTGAACGTGCAGTGCTGGACAAGAGCCGACATGGTTGAAAGGGTTTTATGGTGGTAGGAGGGATTTAGTTTTAGCATGAAAATGCATCGTTAGTCGCAGGTTTGTTTCCCTGTTGGGTTTGCCTCGATTTCTCGCTTGAAACTAGAAATCGCCGTAAAATATTCAAAAACAAACGCGCAGGGCAACCGTCGGAAGGAGGTTTGCCGTTTGTTCGGGCTTCAACATTGCATATTGCGAGGCACCGCAATAACCGCCAAGTCGCGTATGGTACCGCCGAGAAACGGGAACCACTTCTCCGTCGAAAAAATACCGCCGTATTTGGAAATACCGCCCACCGCCCGAGTAAAATACCGCCGAAAAACGAGAAACCACTTTCACGCCAAAAAATACCGCGGTATTGCATTACCGCCGAATAATTACCGCCTACCGCCAGAGTCGATACCGCCTAAAACGAAAAACCGCCTCCCGCCAAAAAAATACCGCCGAATGACCAACACCGCGGAGGGGGTAAATATATCCGGGTAAAAGGGGAGGCGACGCTATTATGCAGAATGTATGTTTTATCGGTTTGCGTACCGCATATATATACATTCCTACCCATTCGTTCTCTTCGCTCTCCTTTTCTCTGTTCTTCTTATTATAGTCGTTTCGGGTCCGGGGTCATAAAGCAGGCCCTTCTCCGATCCCCACTATTAATAGATAGGGTTCTTGCCTTACATTTGTATCTCAAGAATATTTCGGCCTTTTCTTCCCTTGTCGACTCGCATCGAATCGTAAACCTTTATACAGTATACTCGTATAGTTTATTAATATCAGTAAAATATGTATATAATATACGTACGCAAAGCAATAGTATATAGGGTGTCTGAGCTAATCAACCATGCAACTAGTAAGAAAAAAAACGACTTGAATATTATACTAAACGTACCTGACGACATCACAGTCGACGGTGGTCGCCCACGGGGTAATTGCGAGTGACGAGTTTGTCGTTCTTGTGTTCTCATGTTCTATAAACGGATTGGGTTCGCTATTAAATATTGGTAGCAAGCTAACTATTAACAATACGAGTATATACGAAGCTCTGCAACAAAGACCGCGAGCAGCAAAACAATGACTTGCAATAGGGCCGTTAGATAAAAGCCCGATTAGCTTCGGCATGTTGTTGTTGTTTTCTTCACATTAAACCGTTCTTTCTACGCGTCGACATCCAGCACAACCAGTGTCCGTGCCGATTCTTCAAACATAGAGAGATACAAGTTCTGTGGTCACAAAGCTACGCCACAGAGATACTACGTTGCCACGTATGTAATGCAATGCCATGTCATCATACTGCGTACGACAGGCACGACATACACATTCCATGACTTAGAGAAACAAAAACGAAACAAAGAGAAAAAACAAAAACAAAAACAAAGACAATTCGAAAGAGAAAAGAAACAAAAAAAAAAGAAGCTAAAAATATACCTGGTATATGTATATACTTCAGTATAGCAACAAACCATCGTACCCCCACGTAGGGGACGTGGCAGACACTTGAAAAGAACGAGCTGGAAAAAAAAAAAGAAAAAGAAGAAAACACCACCAGTCGTCAACAGAGTAAGACTAAGAACCAAGGTAAAAATAACAGTCAAACCAAACAAAGCACAAGGCATGCTCCAGGTAGCGGCAGCAGTTTATGGTACGAGTAGCACAGCCAGGGTATCCCTGCTGGCCCGCCTGGTACCTTGCTACCCTGTCTGCCACCATCGTCCAGCGTTACCTTGCTACCCTGTCTGCCACCATCGTCCAGCGTTCGTCAACTATGCCCGGCCCCTCGGCGTCAGACAGTACGAAACAAGCAGAGCAGGCTCGTCATCCACCCACGCCACACGACTCCTTCAATAAGGCTTATCAATCGGAGAAAGGAAGAGAAATGAAAATCACATAGGGTCACCGCAAAGAAGACAATAAAATGAAATAAAAATAAACAAAACATGTGGAGTTCATTCGCGCCGTGTCTATTGGTAGTGTCTGAATCACTATATGGCGCGCAGCGGAAGCTGTACTAATGCACCACTTAGGCGATGCAATACGATCAGCATAATAACTTTTGATTACACTCGCTCACCCAAACATCAACAAAACAGGATCCTACGGGCGAAAGCGCGTGTAGGTTAGCGGCGGCCACACCGACGCAACCGCTACTCTTCTAGGGGTCGAAGCATATGGGGAGGGTCGGGCGATGAAGCCCCCTTTCGCGTGGTGATGGTGATAATATCCCGTTCATGCCAGGCACCGCATAAGACATAAGGGGGCCATAGACTTCAACATTGATAGTGTGCAAGAGGGTATTCACCACCACTGACTGTTTCAAACTTGGGCACTATCAAAACAAGCGACAGGCTGAACTTCACGAAGAAACATGAGACATTCGGGTATGTCTACTGGAAATCATATCCATAACGAGTCGGCTGCCCAGTTTAGGTGAACTGCTGTGTCGTCTGCGGCGAATGTGCGTTCGTACGTTTGGTCGTCTATTCGGGCGTTTGTGTCGAGAGGTTAGATCCCCAGGTTGACAGTCCCGGCTTCTAGTGTGGGCGATGGCCGGTATTTCGGCTATGATAGAAAAAAAGGGATGGGTCGAGCCAGTTTTAGGCAGGCACGATTTCAGACAGATATATTCTGCTGCTGTAGGTGTAACCCGAATAGAACAGCCGTTGCCATGTAGGTGTACCTACGCCGTTTGAGCCATGATATGCAGGTACGGCGGAACGTTGACCAATCACATGGGGGGCCAGGAAGCCCTCAAAGTTTGCAGAGTGAAAAAGAACCCACCTACAAAAGGCTCAAAAAGCGTCGGTATACGTACCCATTATTATTTTCGTTTGTGCTCGGTGCATTTTTGTCTGCAAACGAAAGATGGGGGGAACGCGCCGTTCACCATCACCGCAGCCGGCCAAGTGTACAAGCAAACACCCGAGTTTGCGCATTGGGTTGGGCGATCAGCGCAGATTGGACAAGCAGAAGTGTCGAGGTAACGCGTCGACTCCAGGGGGCATGGGCGTGCTTCGGGTGGTATAAGATGGAAATTTATGACCGCCCGGGTGTGCGCCTACGCCTTTGCTCTACGGATGCGTTACCGGGAGCCCGAGCAAGACCGATTACGGCAGGCTACCGGAGGTCCACCACAAGATGCTCCTCCGATGCCTCGGCTGGCGAAAACCAAAGCGCGAAGACCACATTCCATCTTATATGCCAGCGCGCTTCTCAAAACAAACTCCCAGAGCGTAGAGACGACGGTACGCAGGCGTAGACTATTGTTTGCGGGCTTTGTGACACGCATGGGAGAGGAGTGCCTGCCGAAGGTGATGGGTAAAGGGTACTCTGGAGGACAGGAGTGGGACTAGATGAGGTACCTTGAGGGGAATCTCAAGGAGTTTGGCATTAACCTCGAAGGATGGCGCGAGGCAGTACTACAGAAAGCCGGCAGATTGTTCCGACGGGTCGAGGAAGGGTGGAGATCTTCATGCGGAAATGGTGTGAGGATGAGAAGGGACGCATCGATCGGCAGAACGGCACAGGATGGCTGCAACCGCGACTACAACCAACCGTTGACGCCAATGCACATGCCCAGAATAGCAGGGACGAAAGGGGGGCGAGGGGGGAGGGGGGGGGAGGAGATCTGTCCAACAGATTGACCTCCTGGGTATGGCCACCATCGTTATGATGCGCCCGCTTCTTTGGGGCCCAAGTAACTATTAATAGCATGGTGCCACCCGGGCAAATCTGCCTGTCTCTATGCACCAGTGCCTGTCTTTTTTGTCCTTTTTTTTCCTCTTTCATTTTTCCTCGTTTGCTTCGTGTCTTTATCTGTATCCCCCTTTTTACTTTTTGCTATCTGTTGTTTCTTTTTGGTTTGCTTCGTCGTCTTTATTTTCGTTTGCGTTTTTTTTTTTTTCGTCTTATTAGTTTCTAGTTTTCTCTGCTGGGGTTCTTAGTAGCAGAGTAGGTGTGTTTGTGTTTTGGTTCTTATCTTTGTTCGACACCCCTCGCGTAACTTGCGAGCCTGCAACCTGCGAAAACTTGTGCATTCTCTTGTGTGTTTCCCTTGCTTGATTTCTTGCTTTCTTGCTTGAAGCGATTCTTTTGTTTTGTTTTTTTTCTCTCTCTTCCCTTTTGATTTTTGATTTTTCGACTTTGTTTTTCGATTTATAGATGTCGAACTGTTTTTTTTTCATTCCGTCTATTTTTTACTGGGTAGTATGTGCGGTCTTCTCGGTTTCTAAGGTGAATTGTGCAGCGTACCTCATATACCTGATACGCACGAGCGCGAACCTCACTTTCTATTCTTGTCTGAGGTGTAGATGTGGTAGGGTTGTCATGTATATTGTTCTTTGCTTGTGTTTTTTTTTATTTCTGCCAAGCCAGGTGTTTTACCACTCCAGAGATATTGGAGCCTGTCCTGCGACCAGAGAATGCATTGCATTATGGCGATGAGTTAATGTGAGAACAACCACAGTGATGGTATTGAGGGAAAAAAAAACGCGCCAGCAACCCAGGATACTGAAAGAAAAAAGCGAAAGACAGACCAATACGTGGGACAAACAACACACACATATATACATATATATACTACTGTAATAAGGAGGGTGCCTCCGTTGGAGGTGTCGGCCTTGTCTTCGTCTTGGACGGGGTTGGTCGAGGCCTTGACCTGCACGCTTTCGTTCGTGATATGTGGCAACAAGCCCCCCTCGCGTCTCGCAAGGAGAGAACGTACAGAAATTGCGAGAGTGCGGGTCGTTCTCCGAAGGACCCTTTTCTCCCAGGCGCGTTCGGACTTCTTGGCCCGAACGTCAACCATTATAAAGGTCCATCAGTGATGGCGGACGTTGGTTACGTATCTTCATGGTTGGTATTTGTGATCGGAGATTGGCGGTATCTACGTACCCTGTCCTCCACACAAATGAGAGAAAAAGTTGAAGGCGAAGAAAGAAACGAGATAATTGAAAGAACAACGAAAATTGCGACGCACCTCTGATACATGTATCTGGTGAAGCAGACTAAGCTAAATTAAAAGACAGCAAACAGAAAATGCGCCAAAAAATGATACCAACACGAGAAAAGAACGAGAGCGGAAACAATTCCCCGAGGCTGGGCCAAGATGGATACGCAACGGGGATAGGGAGATAATATGTTACCCCGATATTATTATTTCTGGCGGGAAACAAAAGTTGCTTGGTGTGTGTCTTCACATTAAACCGTTCTTTCTACCCGTCGGAATCCAGCACAACCAGTCCGTGCCGATTCTTCAATCCTATTATTAAAAATAGAAGAGATACAAGTTCTGTGGTAACAAACAGAGATGCTACGTTACCACCTACCAGATATGCAGTAAGCACAGTGTGGGCAATGCAATACCATATCATCATACTGGATACGAGAGGCACGACATACACATTCCATGTGTGGGTGTGTTTCTTCGTTCTTTCTTGTTCTACCCGTCGACATGCGGTACAACCAGTGTCCGTGCCGATTCTTCGAGATTTGTGGTAAAAAAAATATTAATACGCCACAGATATGCCATCAATAGGAAGTTCATTTTTATCAAAGCAGCAAGCAACGTAGACAACGCATTATACTGATACGACGGGCACGACAGACATTCTATGAAAGAGAGAATACGAAAGAGACGCAGAAAAAGGAAGAAAACCGAAAGAGAAAGGGAAAACATAAGGGAAAGGATAACATAAACTGCTGTCGAGGAGTAGCAGAAAACCCGACCAAGGGAATGCGGAGAGGGGGGGGAAGAAGAGTAGAAGGGAAACTGCAGTGGACGAAAGTAGGAAGGAGATGGCAGATAGGGTAGCCAGGTACCGGGCAGACTAAGAAGTAGAACATGCCTATACTACTCGTACCACCAACTGGTGCAGCTGGTTCGAACGTGGTCTTCCTTTGTCTTCCTGTTGTTTTTGTTTATTTTTATTTCATTTTATTGTCTCCTTTGCGGTGACCCTATGTGATTTTCATTTGTCTTCCTTTCTCCGATTGATAAGCCTTATTGAAGGAGTCGTGTGGCGTGGGTGGATGACGAGCCTGCTTTGCTTGTTTCGTACTGTCTGACGCCGAGGGGCCGGGCATAGTTGACGAACGCTGGACGATGGTGGCAGACAGGGTAGCAAGGTACCTTTTTTTTTTTTTTTTTTTTATTTTTTTTTTTTTTTTTTTTTTTTTTTTTTTTTTTTTTTTTTTTTTTTTTTTTTTTTTTTTTTTTTTTTTTTTTTTTTTTTTTTTTTTTTTTTTTTTTTTTTTTTTTTTTTTTTTTTTTTTTTTTTTTTTTTTTTTTTTTTTTTTTTTTTTTTTTTTTTTTTTTTTTTTTTTTTTTTTTTTTTTTTTTTTTTTTTTTTTTTTTTTTTTTTTTTTTTTTTTATTTTTTTTTTTTTTTTTTTTTTTTTTTTTTTTTATTTTGGTAGCAAGGTACCAGGCGGGCCAGCAGGGAGACCCTGGCTGTGCTACTCGTACCATAAACTGCTACTCGTACCATAAACTGCTGCCGCTACCTGGAGCATGCCTTGTGCTTTGTTTGGTTTGCCTGTTGTTTTTCCCTTGGTCCTTAGTCTTACTCTGTTGACGACTAGTGGTATTTTCTTCTTTTTCTTTTTTTTTCCAGCTCGTTCTTTTCAAGTGTCTGCCACGTCCCCTACGAGGGGGTACGATGGTTTGTTGCTATACTGAAGTATATACATATACCACGTAAATTTTTGTTTCTTTTCTCTTTCGAATTGTCTTTTTTTTTTTTTTCTCTTTGTTTCGTTTTTGTTTCTCTAGGTCATGGGATGGGTATGTCGTGCCTGTCGTACGCAGTATGATGACATGGCATTGCATTGCACACGTGGCAACGTAGTATCTCTGTGGCGTAGCTTTGTGACCACATAACTTGTATCTCTCTAGGATTGAAGAATCAGCACGGACACTGGCTGTGCTGGATGTCGACGGGTAGAAAGAACGGTTTAATGTGAAGAAAACAACAACAACCCCCGCAGACACCATAAAACGAGCTAAGGAAGCAATACATACATATGAAGAATGAAATAAGAGGCAAACCAAAGAACAAACTAAAAAAACACTCTCCAGGTAGCCGCAACAGTTTGTGGTACGAGTAGCATACATAGCCAGGTTTTACCTACTAACTGCTAATAGGTCTGGTACCTTGCTACCCCGTCTGCCGTCTCGTCTTGCTTTCGTCAACTATGCCCCACCCCCTGAGAGGATGCCCGAGACAATAAGTAAACAAGCAAAACCGGCTCGTCATCCACCCACACAAGACTCCTGTAATAAGGACAAGAAGGAATACTGATGAACGGGTAAAAAGAAAATCACGGAGGATCCAAGCACAAAAGAAAAGGCAGTAAGTGCATATTCTGCAGCTTCAGATTTTGTCCCCTTAATACATATACTGGCTTGAAAGGGATGTTCACGTACGTACGTATATCCTGCATGACCAAGGCCAAATGAAACCCGTCGCACGCGCGATCGAGTACCACAAACAGCTTGCAAAGATGAGCTTCGACGAGATCCTCGATCTCACAGCCCTTTCACAGCGACGTAGCTGCAAAACAAGCAGTTGTTGTTTCATTTTATAAATACAGCAGCACATTTTTTTTTTTTATCATCTTTTATACTTTCCAGCCTAACTCGTAGGAGATTTTACCCTTGGCGAACTTCTGGACAAGCCGTGGTCACACATGTCCTCCCTTCTCCCCCCCCGGTACGTGCCTTTTATTTTTTGTCGCGCATAGGGTTCAGCATTCCCACTGCTCGTCGATTTTCATCGAATGTAGCTAACTTTACGCTCGCGCACTTTCCCCTATTCATTTTTTTTATGCAAGAAAAAGTCCCTACGAGCATGCACTCGGTGAGACTCGAACCCACAAAATTGATCTTGATAGGCACGTGGACCACCTACCAAGCTACCGGGGACGCCGGCATCCGCACCCATCCCTATATGAGCAGAACAGACAATCGGTGTCCCCATATATTGGCATTGTGTTGGGGTAGAGCTCGCACACGAGGTACAGCACCTGCAGTAGCCACCTGCCTGGTGACCCAGTGATAGTTGACGAGCACATATCATAGGACTCGACTGTACGACGGGTACTGGGAGCAGGCCTTAAGGCCATATACGCTGTTGGCTATTATCTTAAGAGCATAGAAGAGCGTGTCGTCCCCACAGTCCTTCGCGGCTACCCTCTTGTCTACCATGTTGGCACATACTCCTGCAGCCACGGATGAGGAAGTGGCTCCGAACTATACCTGCCTAGACGTAGCCATACTTGATATTAGTCGGATACCTATATTCATACGAAGTACCAGGTATATTTTTATTGCCGTCGCCGTCCCCCATAGTATACGAGATTAATACGAGGAGTACGAAGCATAGTGTTCTATTTCCGCCCCCATTTTCAGATTGGTTCGGCTTGCTCATCGCTTTTAGTCATAGACAGTTTTACTGCAAGCAAACCAGGTGGAAAATTGCAAGTACGGCTTTCCTCACATATGAATATGGCGATAACCAGACCAGCGAAGAGCACAGTTGCCCTGCGCTTATGCTGCGGCACCACCTCTGCTGGCTTCCTGCGATATGTCGTAGCGGTTGAAAGGACAAACAGCGGAATGGCTAATGGAATGACACACATTTATTTTCAAACGGGCTTTGTAACTAACTTGAGAGAACAGGACAAAAAATGCCTTTTGTTAATGTGAGTATAATCCAACCTGAAATCAGACGTTATTAATATTAGATGTAGTCCATTACGCTTGTTCAGGCAGAGCGAGAAGTGCGTTGACTGTCTTTCCTTCACAATAAACCGTTCTTCCTGCCCGTCGGCATTCAGCACAAGCAACCTGTATCCGTGCCGATTCTTCAATCTTCGAGAGCTGTAAGCTCTGTGGACACAAAACTACGACGACACAGGTCTGTAAATATATACTTACTACAGAACATTGTAATGCAGCAATCAGAGTAAGTGGTGCAATGCCATGTGATCGCACCGGATACGACAGGTACGACACACATTCTATGAAAGAGAGAAACACGAAAGAACCGAAGAAAAACAAGTCGGAACGAAGACTAAGAACGGCGAGCGCCTGCCTACATGTCTTCTAGCCTATCTACGAGTACTCTGTACATGCCTACTCCTTTAGTTTTTACTCTTGTAGTTTTGAAAGTCTGTTTTTTCACGAGAGGGCCGATACTGCAGTAAAGATATAGAACTATTCATAGTTGTCTCACTCTCTGAGCATGCTCGGTTGGTACATCCCTGGCCTTTCAGAGCTCCCACATGGGAATCGCCTCATTTTAACTCTCGCCAGACCTTTCCAGCGGTTCTTTGTTTCCTCCATTTCTATTGACACTTTCAGTCCTTTTCTTTTTTCTTCTTTCGTTTTGTGTGCGTGCGTGTACTCGGAGCACGGCATCGCGGGCAAACCCGGCGCCGTCGAGGGTGTCGGCGGATGGTGGCGGGTAGAGAGGGGGTTGCAAGGAGCGCGGTCGCCGTTTTCGTGGCTAGGCGTCGCGTGTGCCTCAAGACACGAGGGAAGCATGAATAGGCTCTGTCTGGCCTCCATTTGTGCTTTCTGATAGAGTATCTACGAGTTTATAAGGGTCGTTCGGGATTGCAAGATAAAATCCAAGCGGTGCTTATTTTTGCGACCGGACTTGGAGCTCAAAGGCAAAGGTACGCAGTCTGAGTAACCAACATTGCCGAGCTGGCGAACGACGGCCACGGTGAGCACCGGGCTCCACGCGAGGCGGGCGACGGGGCTCACTGTGCCAGAGAGGGAGGGAAGCGTTGCCCGGACCGGATCGGTGGCGAGGTCGTCGCGAGAGGAGCAGGCGGCGTACGAGCCTGAGAGAGAAGCTCTGTTGTTACATTTGTTTTTTTTCTTTTTGACCGGTGTAAGGTGTTCCAACCAGGCAGGAAATTCTTGCACGAGAGGGGACGGAATTTGTTTTCTTTCCGAACTTTTCGGTCTCTTTTTCATTGTTTTTGCGGTGCTGCTGTGCCGTGCTGTGCTGAATGTCTCGTACATACGAGTACATACATGGAGCATATCGAAAGAAGAAAATAAGTGCCCCACCTGGAGTATATACGTACGTACGGCATGTGAGCGAGCGTAGCGGAAAACCGCCCGCGACGCGAAGCGGATGTGACGTCCGAGCTGTTTTCTCCTGAAGCATGGCGGCGGGACTCTTGACATTATCAAGTCGCCAGTTTGCACCTACAATCAACGTTGAAAACACTATATTCAATCATGGACCTCTGTCCCCTTCGTATAATTTGATGTACTTTTCCTTCCTGAGCGAGCGTAGCGGGCGGCGTAGGCCGCCCGCGGAGCGAAGCGCCTTCTATATACGATATTGTTGGCCCTATGCTTTCAGCGCTCCTTAGCGATTCTTAGACTTACTTTTGTGCGTTGTTCGTGCTAGCGCAAGATGAGGTTCACCTCACGGGAGGAAACTGCCTCATCGTGATCCCCGACCGCCGCTGTGTCGGGGGCGGCCTCGGGCGTGCTTGCGCCGTGCCCTGGCTGCCGGCTGGTCGGGTGTGAATACGCCAGCTGTGAGTTGGACCAGTTGAGTGGTCGATACTTGATTTATGACAGTCTCGTCGCCGAAGATTTTGGTTGTCGGCCTACCTTTGCCCCGTGAGGCCTACTCTTGACTGTTGCTACTATCGCTACTCTGCTGCTGCTCTGCTGCTACTGCTAGGGGCAGCTGCTCTGTATTTCTGCTGTTGCTGCTGCTGCTCACGCAGGCCCCCTCACGGAGTAGGTCGGCCTGGGAGATATATTATTTTGCCTTTCCTTCTCGTGCGCCACCGGGTTCCCCTGCCCCGACTGTTGTACCAGGGGCAGCCTCGGGTGTGCATGATGTGCTACTGCTGTTGCTGCTGCCGCTGTTCATCCGCTGCCCTGGTGCTACTGCTATGTATGTCCTGCTGCTAGCGCTGCTGCTTTGTCTGCGATATGTTTTCGCTGCTGATCCCCGTGTGAGCATGGTTATTGTTATGATACTGCTTTGTATGAGGTTGAAAGCCCGGGTTCAAAGCTCCTGCATTTGGATCTTCCTTCCGACATGCCCGGCGCGGAGGCTCGCCGGCACGTATCTGTTCAACGCTGCAAGCCCTGTGCCAACCCCCACGACCGTGGGGGCATGCCGAAGTATTTGCCGGCGGGGTTGACGCAATACGTGCTCGACAATTTCTCCAAGGAATCCCCTCCGTACCACGTCACCGAGGACGACGTTTCGACCCCTCTTGAACGACTCGAAGTGGAAAAGATTACTGGACATCAATCGGTTGGAGGTTGAGGTGGCGTCATCGCGGTGATGTACGAGACGCACTGGACGGGACTATCTCGGACATCCTGGGAACGGGAAATGGACCTTCAGCTTTCTCGCCACGTAATTTTGCGCTACTGGGCCGGCACCCCGAACTAACATCGCCAAACCAACCACCTGTACCGCCGAATGAGAATTGGCGCGGCACAACGGGAGCTTTCTCGGAGTAACGGCGAGCGGTTTCTGGCACCCGTCTATGGCTGCGTATCGCACGCCGATTGTCTCCGCTGATACAGCAACACTGTACTTCCCAACGGTGCCCACTTTTGGTACAAGGGCGACGACGGTCTGTGGTGGCTCGGGAAAACCAGCGCAACTACCCCAACGGATGGAGTAAATTTGGTTTGATTAATCGGACGACCCGGGACCAATCAAGCTTCCTCTTTCTCCGGCGCGCTACACGACGTCGACGAGAGCTGTACGAGGTTCTTGGTGTCTGCAAATTCACTTGACTATCGCGTTCAAACGGGGGTCCAGCGTAACGTAGATGAATCTCGAGGTGCCGCCGTGGATAGCTGATTTTCGTTTCTTGACTGCACTCGATATTTATTTATTTTTTGTCGTCTTCTTGGACTTTGGGGGGTGATTGTTTGTCTGCTCGATATGTTTATGGTATGTTTTCTTTTTTTTGGGCTGTGTTGGGGATGTGTTTTTGCGTGTTTTGTCCTGCCTACCCCCGCGCTCAGTGTCGGGATTGGTCTGGGCAATCGGCCGCTCAGTTGCCGCCCAGGACGCGCTTTCAGAGTTGTGGACTGGGTTTAGGTGGTTCTTGCCGTCTTCCGTGTTTTTTTTCTTTTCGTTCCCGTACTCACTTTTCGCTTTTCCATGCATCTTCCTCGCCTCCCCCCCCGTGCGGGCGGCATGGTGATGGCTTTCATTGACGATTTCTTCCTGCCCCTTAAGGCTAGGTCTTCCCTTTATTTTTTTACGTACTTTGCTGGCGTAGTTGCCGCGCCGTTCAGAGGTGTGGGAGTGGGTTTTGAGGAGCCGCATCTTCGACTCATGTTCTAGTTCGTGGAATCGGGGTTTCCACGAATTTCCCATAGTTCTGCATGTACGGCTAATCATAGTGGGCTAGTGTTATGATACTGCTTTGCATGAGGTTGAAAGCCCGGTAATTACCCGGGTTCAGTCACTGGGAACGTATTTGTAGTACTTAGAAGGCGTATCTTACATGGAAAACCAGGGGTTTTCCAGAGACGCACGAGCTTGGTCCCAATCTCCGAGTGCACGAAAGATGGAAAATCAGGGGTTTTCCAGAGACGCATGAGCTTGGTCCCAGTCTCCGAGTGCACGAAAGGAATAAAACTGCTCTTCTTCTGTAGCTAAGCAAGCAACGCACGTGAGTACCAACGATTACCGACTTAAAAGGCAGGCCTGTCCAGGGATACAAAGTGTCACGCAACCTTGATCTTAACATTATTGTGCAAGTCAACTCCTCTCGGTGATGAATCTCCGCATCTTAAAGCTGAAAGACGGATCCATTTGCTTCGGAAGCTGTACGTACGAGTACCGTCTCGCAATTGATATGGCGTTCCGGAGATCTCGTATCAGCGTAATTTTCGTATTGTTGTACCTGTACGCTATGCTGCTGCTTTCTGATGCTGAACTTGCTGCACCTACGTAATCGCTGGCGCTTCGTACTGTCGATTTACTCGATCGACTACTACTGCTCAACTAATTGTTTTCGTATCTATCTGTGCAGGAAGTATACAGTACAGACGCCGAGCGTCTCGTACGTAGTTCTTTGTAGTGTTGCTTGCTGTATACGAACGAGTAATGCGTTGTTGGGCCGGATAGCGGATGCGCGGTGAATCCCCCCTTGTACCTAGGCCCAATCTTCTAAGACGTGTATTAAAATATTTCTTATTCCGTTTATGAGAAAGAGGCACGTCTTAGGGTGTGTCTTAACTCCCCCCAGAGAGCATGGGAACGAGCGGAACGGAACGAGGCTGTTCGTGGTCATTCGTTCCGTGCCTGTGTAAAAAAACGTGTTTGGGTCCATGCAGAATCCTGGGCCTCGCCAGCCGAATCAGTACGAACGGTATCTTTTGCACATGCCAGAGCACATTGGTGTCCACATCCATCGGTGGTGTCCATCTACATCAAATAAGATCCTATATGTTCCCGTTCGGTCGGGCCGTTCGGTCCTCCCAAACAAGAAAAAGGGGTGCAACACTTCTTCCTCTTCCTAGATACACAGTTTTTCTCGGGCTGCACTGAATCTATTCGTTTCCCACAACCAATCAGCATCAATTCATGCAGCAAATAATATACCATCCGGTTCGTTCCAATGCTCTCTGGGGGGGTTAAGACACACCCTTACTCGCTATATCGCGTCTTGGCACGTCTTGGATTGGTCTTGGCACCTTTATAGGTTCGTCTTGGCACGTCTTAGATTCGTCTTAGAATGCACGAGGCGCCGTTCGAGGGGTCTTAGGGGGCCGACACGACCACAGCGAGCTGTGGAAATAGGTGGGAAACACAGCGAGGACAGCAGTCGAATCGACTACTCCAACTTGCTTCTTTCGAACTTTCTTTTTTCGGGCCCCCATGCGTTTTTTCCCTGTCACCGGGGACATCGAACCCGGTTCCCCGGATTCTCGAGGATGGTATTATTATTCAAAACAAAAAATTAAAAACAAAACATGACAGATGCTGTCTCCTCTGTCTCCTCTCTCCCCACTACTACCACTCGGCAGTTAGGTTTGGTGAAGGCCCACACCAATTTATTTTGACATGCTATACCTCAGGATTATTACTACTGTTTCCTCTGTTATGTTTCGCGTTCGCGGTTTTGTTGGTTGTTAAAAGTTCGTCGTAATATATATATATAGCCCAATATAGGACAACTGCTGCTCTCGTTCTGTGTTCCGTTGGCAGTTTCGGTTTTGTTGGTGCTTTATTATAACACAAGTAAATACGCGGCGGGTGGTACTTCATACCGGCAGTACGTAGCTTTATTATTTTTTTAGTGGTTTGTGCAAAATAGTTTTAAATTAGTATTCTTGTATTCTTGTCCGTGGTACATGAGTACCAGGTAGCAACGTATAGTCTAGGCCACCTGCAGCTCTCTCTTGCTGTTTTCCGTGGATGATTTTGTAGGTTGTTGGTGTTAGTACTATTGATACGCAAATACATATATTTGAGTGTGTTGGTTCCGACGGCTGCCGACGGTATGATATTCAGTATGAATGCTATTATTAATAGTACTCACTCGTAAAAAAAAAACGACACAATAAAACCAGGTACGTGCGTACCTGGTGCCTTTTATTCGCAAATGCGACTTCGGAGCTTTCAAGTAATATATGGGTCAAGTACAAACGGATGTACAAGAAATACGCATTCAAATATCAGGTACTACCTCGTATCAATTATGTACTGCTGAACGTGTCTCGTCAAATGCCAACAAAACAAGGAGCTACCACGAGTCCCGGGTTGCTTGGTATGTCCGCGTGCTTGTCAAGATCAATTTCGTGGGTTCAAGTCTCACACCGAGTGCATGCTCATAGGGACTTTTTCTCGCATAAAAAATTGATAAGCGGAAAGCGCGAAAGCGTGAGTTGGCTACATTCGATGAAAATCGACCAGCAGTGGGAATGCTGAACCCTATGCGCGACAAAAAATAAAGGCACGTACCGGGGGAGAAGGGACGACATGGCACCTGTGACCAAGGCTTGTCCAGAGGATCGTCGAGGGTAAAAACCTCCTACGAGTGGGCTGGAAAGTAAAAGTGATGGATAAAAAAAAATAAAAAATAAAAAATAAGAATACTGCGGTTCACCCATCATCATACGCAATAATCGTACATATCAGCTGTAATTATTCCAATTTTTTTCGGCCTGCGGCCTCGCTACGCTCGATTTCCCAGTCCGACTTACGGCCTCCTCCCTCGCTACGCTCGTCTTAGAAGATTATTAGGCCTCCTTGTACCTGATATACAATACTGACTGTACGCGATTGCAATTTAGAATCTTCCTATTTAACTCGCTGCTTACTTATTATTTTATAAATTTTGAAATACGTCAGCTGTGAGTTCGACTGTGATAAAGTAGTTGATACTCAACTTTGCAAGCTGCGTATTATTTTATAAAATTATGAAATACGTCAGCTGTGAGTTCGACTGATTTAAGTAGTTGATACTCAACTTTGCAAGCTGCGTAACAAGTCTCGTCTGTATCCCATTTTTACTGAATTTTACAAGCGTTAAAATAAGCCGAACGCGCGCATTCTGTATGTAATCCCTTATTCAGTACCAGGTATTTATTATCATGTGATGATGGTATCAACGTTCAACGTTGAGCATAGTTGATCTCCTTCTGACGAAAAATTCAAGAGCACTGCATCCGTTTTTTCTCAGTTGAGATACTATTTCTGGTATCTAGTCTCGTCTTTTCGTGACTCCCTACCGAAAACGATATGTTTTCCAGTGTTACAGGTATAATTCCAAGACAATCACCATTACTCCATTTTCAGAGAGCGTCTTAGGTCGTAGGAAACCTTTTTGTGTCAGGCGCCGGATCGATCCGACGCCCGTTTCATCACGAAGAGAGCCTCTTCCTAAAAATCGACCCCCCATTTCTCAGCTACTCACATCACATACAGAGTATTACTTGTATTAATAGTAGATGAATTAAAACTTGAAGTTTTTCAGGCCGCAGATGATACCGTTAAACGTTTTCACTCAGTGTTTCGTCGACAACGCTGGGCGTTACTACTGCTTGCTGTAGCAGGCGAACTTGGTTCGACCGTCCACAGCATCCTACGCGGTCAAAGCAGAGAGTAGATACCAATCAGGAGCTACACGAAAGTGTCCCCGGAATGATAAAAACCTCCTAGCTTCGGAGCAATTCATTTCGTGATGCAAACACAGCAGCAATGCGAATGAATGCATTTTGGCCCTCCCTCGCAGACCCAAAGCCTCAACACCTCCTCGAAATCGTGACGGAGACGCTATATGCGCTGGTCGGGAGATGGAAGGCCTAGTAATGGGGCTATGCCGTGTTCGGTAAGGAGTCGTGATATGTCGATATTGTACCACAATCAGTATGTAAAACACAAAAACATCCAATGTATGTACGTACCTGGTACTCTTTTTTCGTTTTGACCTAGCGGGGCTACAAAATATTTTGGATCTATAGTAGTGAGCCCAAAGCTTACGACACAGCAGTAGTTATTAATAGCAGCAGTAAATTCTTGATGAATTCTAAACTCCCGAACAGAGGTTGGGATCTTCCTGGGCACCAGCACCTTTCTCTATGTGACCACGGATTCCTTGATTTGAGAGTTGATGCGAGTAGAACAATAACATACAGCAGTTTGTAACTGCTGCAGTAGTTACGTACGACTATAAATAGCAGCGCCGTTGTAGTACATACATACAGCAGAAGTACAGCAGTAGAAGGTGCAACACCAGCAAAGTTTGTGCCAAAACAATAATAGCTACGTATTTTGTTACACCGTGGTAGCGATAACCTTCCTGGGGTTCTACTCTGTGGTGGGTGAAACGGCAGTTCTCGATGAATACGGCTGCCGCGGTCCAAGAAGGGTCCACGACGTATATATACGTCTTCGCGGTAACGTTTTTTGCTGGCAACACTACTCTCCTCGTGCTCATCATCATGGCGCGGCTCAAGACTCACCACATATATACGACTCCACTGAACCCCACTGAAGAACTGGTTCGATTGATGTCCGTCGGTCACTGTTTGCGTGGCGGACCTGTCGTGATTGGAGCCCCAGCGATACCGGAGGCTGGCAGGGTGGCGGATGCTCGTGACCACGAGATAAGTACTCCTTGCTGTTGGTAGGCGAAACCCAAACGGACGAATTTTTCGATACCGCGCGTCAACCGCCGTTCGTTGCCACAGAAAGAAGCAGTTACTGCTGTGTTAATATTAATATTACAACTGCTGCTGTAAAAATGGTCCACTTGGAGTCTGCGTGTAGTCGTGTGTGTTCTTCACATTAAACCGTTCTTCTACTCGTCGACATCCAGCAAGCCCAGTGTCCGTGCTGATTCTTCACCCTAGAAAGATACGAGCTCTGTGGTCACAGACTACGACACAGAGATAACACACCGTAATGCATTAATAGCCTACGCAATACCATGCCTTCGCACTAGGTGCGGCCGACACAACATACATACGCCAGCAACCAGTAGTGACGTCTGATTGACCACACCTCCTATTATTTACTCAACTCTCTTATCTGCCGACCACTCTTACGTACCAGGTACGAAGTTTCGGTTTCTATCTCGCAAAACGGTGTTATATTAAATCGGCGTGCAAAGACAGATTATGAAGATTCAAGGCATTCGCTACAGCAGCAAGAGCAGACCAGCTCGTACAGCAGTAGTAGTATAATGAATGGATAAGCTGTAAGCTGTGCACTTCGGGATACATTTTAGTTCAAAGCAACCATTTCCGTTATTTTATGTGGTTGTCACATTCGTGGCTCACCCGCTCAGTATTTTCGTCTGTGCGACCCCACGACCGAATACCCTGGAAAAAAAAAAAAAAAAACGCAGTTAGTTGTCGTTTTCTGTTTGTTGCTGTTTTCTTCACGTTAAACCGTTCTTTCTACCCGTCGACATCCAGCACAACCAGTGTCCGTGCCGATTCTTCAATCCCAGATCCTAGAGAGATACAAGTTCTGTGGTCACAAAGCTACGCCACAGGTATCGTATATATTTGTTTCTTTTTTCTTGTTTCTTTTTCTCTTTCGAATTGTCTTTGTTTTTGTTTTTTTTGCTCTTTGTTGCGTTTTAGTTTCTCTAGGTCATGGAATGGGTATATCTCGTGCCTGTCGTACGCAGTATGATGACATGGCATTGCATTGCATACGTGCATAGAGATACCAGGTACTACGTGTGCCACATATGCAATGCAATGCCATGTCATCATACTGCGTACGACACTCACGACATACACATTCCATGACCTTGAGAAACGAAACGAAACAGCAGTAGTAACTCTGCACGGAAATATAATACCTGGTATTTTTATTTTTATTTTTATTTTTATTTTTTTCATCATCACTTTTACTTTCCAGGCCACTCGTCCACTCGTAGGAGGTTTTACCCTCGACGATCTTCTGGACAAGCCGTGGTCACAGGTGTCGTCCCTTCTCCCCCGGTACGTTCCTTTATTTTTTATCGCGCATAGGGTTCAGCATTCCCACTGCTCGTCGATTTTCATCGAATGTACAGCTAACTCACGCTCTCGCGCTTTCCGCTAATCAATTTTATGCAAGAAAAAGTCCATATGAGCATGCACTCGGTGAGACTCGAACTCACGAAATTGATCTTGATAGGCTCGCGGACCACCTACCAAGCCACCGGGGACTACATACAGCAGTACTACTGCTACCACTGCTGCTGTATTACGAGTACTGTTTTTTTTTTTTTTTTTTTTTTTCTCATCACTTTCACTTTCCAGCCTAATTCGTAAGAGGTTTTACCCTCGACGACCTTCTGGACAAGCCGTGGTCGCAGGTGTCTTCCCTTCTCCCCCCCGGTACGTGCCTTTATTTTTTATCGCGCATAGGGTTCAGCATTCCCACTGCTCGTCGACTTTCATCGAATGAAGCTAACTCACGCTCTCGCGCTTTCCACTAATCAATTCCTTTTATGCAAGAAAAAGCCCCTACGAGCATGCACTCGGTGAGACTTGAACCCACGAAATTGATCTTGATAGGCACGCGGACCACCTACCAAGCCACCGGGGATTACTCCTGTACTACTCTATTACGGGGGACCATAGTAAATAGGACCAAATATTGTTAGTAAAAGAACGTAATATATAGGTTTTTCTCTGTACCGTAGGTCCTATTTACTTTGCCCCCCGGTAATAAGAATAGTATTTTCTGGCTGACAGACGCTTTCCTGATCATCTTCTGGTGGCATGGCGCTGTTCTCGATGTTCGCATGTTATTATATTTTGTTTATGGATGAAGATTCGTTGGAGTGGTTGTGTGACGGTTTCTTCGTCGTCGTTCAGCGCTCACTCACTCATCATCTCAAATTGTCCAAGCTCCCATCTCTGCCACAATGAAAATACTAGTACATTAATACCTGGTACGAAACACGAAACCACGAAAAGACGCATTCCAAGGCAGGATGAGGGACCACAATTGACAATAATATTCGAATATTTGCCGCATCAATAAAAAACTGTGAATGCGCGTTTTCCGGAAGCGCAAGACTGGGTTGGGGTTTGGGGTCAGAGCATGAGCGGAAGTAAAAAACCTTTCTTTGCGAGCGGCACAATCCCGAATAACGACGAGCTTTTACGGGTAATTTAATGCTTATTATAATGAGTGATCGACCTTGAAGGTCATTCATCATGCTGCAGGTCGCCGGATGTTGGGATCAAGGTACCGGCGAAGACCCGACCCAACCCCTAAAACCCTAACCCTGACCCCAAACCGCAGCCCAAATGGGCCAAAACTGATCATAAATATGACTGCGCCGGGTTGGATCGAACCAGAGGAACTTTTCCAATTACGGACGACGATTCCGGCGTGCAGACCGCGCTGCACAATTTTCAAGTCAAAAACACCCCTGAAGATCCGAGCTCACAGATTGTAAAACCTACCCGCCCCCCCCTCCCCCGCCTTCGTCGCAGGGACCGAATTTATTGTTTTTCGCCGTTTTTGTTTTTGGCCTGTGTAGTTTGTGTGGTATGTGTGTGAGTTTTGTGAGTACACGACGACAAGGGTATACCACCGTCACATCAATTCAGATAACGTAACATCACATCACATCCCCCTCGTACGACTGTGATATGAGTAGAGTATTCATGGGCTATAGATATAGATAATACGTTGCAGTCTTCTAGTCTCACGAATACGAGAATAATCCAAAGAATGGATTAACCCGGCGGATATTCCGTTAGTTGAGAGTAACGTTCTCTTAGGAATGCTCCCTAGGGCGGAAAACCCCTTAGATGAGAGTAATGTTCCTTAACGCAGATAGGATCCCGAAGTGAGATATTCTTATATCAGCAGAAGAACGATTGGTAGCCATACGAAAGTTCTGTAGGCGTACGTCATATAAGAGGAATTTAGGAGAGCTTGTGGCGTGGGGTGGGACGAGTATATCTGGGCGTCGAGTCCCGCCCCCCTACCTCTCACTTCTCTACCAGAGCACCTCCTCAGCTCTCGCCATCAATAAGAAGATCTAAATCAGAAGAAGCGAAACTAATAATATATCTCGCACGATTTCGTATTGCTCTGCCTTGCTTGCTGCTTGGTCGTTTTTTTTACTACATGTTGATGTGGTTAAAGGGCACACACTACTACATACAGCCAGTACTACTGGCACGCACTCGTAGTCCACAGCGCAGTCTTACCCTTCCACGCATTCCATGATGATGTAATATGTGAGTGTCGAAGAATGTTCGCGAATTTTCCCACACAGTAGTGGCGTACAGGACATGTACAGAAGAAGCAGCTAGGCAGGTGAGGTATCAATGGCACCGCCAGTTGCGGTCAGCGCATGCGTTGCCTGATGATGTAATCTCGTTGCAAGGGTATACATACGCAGTACGTGGGAGATTCCTGGAGTCTATCGATATAACGGCCCTACCTGTTAATAGTTGTTTAGTGTTTATCCATCAGCCAACACAATGCTGCCGGTCCCACGGCTATCCGGGAGCCTTCTGATTCACCCTTCCTGAGCAAGCTCATACTTACTTGCAGCTCTTTTGTACCGGCACCTTTCGCTGCCGCTGCAGTCGCCGTCACTACGCGGCTGCGGCCAATAGGTCGACGCCCGGCAGTATTATAATAATAGTTGTACTGCTTTGTATCAAGCAGGGGGGGGGGGCGGCGTCTCTACCGTCTCCTGTGTTCAGTTTTACATCATTACCAGATAATATTGTTCAGGCGAGGAGGAAGGGTATGATGGTGTCAGGTACCCCTCCCTCACCGCCGGGAGGGTCGAAGTTGAAGAATTCGAAGTGAGGTATCTTCAAAACATTGTTCGACCACCCCTCCCTGACTCTACAGCTACTACTGCAGTAGTAACTCCAATTACTTGTTGTTGTTGCTTCTTCACCCCGCCCTTATCATGTACGTTGCGATCGTATGCAACGTACATACGATAATAACAAGTTAAGTGCGTTTTTTTTTTCTTGCGGTGCGGTGCGGTTCGTTGGGGTTTTACCGCACTGCACCAAACGATACGCACCGCACCGTATGACAGGATCCTCAAAAATGTACGCGGTACATCCGCACGGGAGCAAGATTGGCATCCAGGGGAGCCGCTAGCCTATATCTTTGACAAGGAATTGCATATAGAATACGCGCGTTCGGTATATTGCAATACTTGTAAAAATGGGTAAAAATGGAATATCTGACGAGAGACGTATTACTTACGCAGCTTGCAAAGTTGAGTATCACGTATCAACTATTTAATTAGTCGAACTCACAGCTGACGTATTTCAAAATTATAAAATAAAAAAACTAAAAAATCCGCACCGAACCGATTTATTATCGTTCGACTCTCAGATAAAAAAAAACCGCGAGAAAAGGCCTTGGGGTTAAAATCAAGTCGTTTGCTAGGGTGCGACCACGCGACCACAGCAGTGACGGGTACGATGCGGTGCGGTTTTGACCGGATTTTATCAATATGTGTCACCGGGACGGGGGCGACGCGTCGCCTCTTATCGTCGATGATCCGTTTCGTCATTAAGCTGCCGTTTTTGGTTTACACCTCCCAATGGTAGTCCCCACTCAAAGTGGCTCGCCTGTACGTCACAGCAGTCGTGCTGTACGTATACACAGACGTGTTTCCACTACTACTACTGTATGTATACCTACCTGTGATATTCAATACTCATCATGCATTTCACCTCCTTTCTTTATAGAGTGTTGATATTTTTATTTTCAGTCCACTGAGCTACGAGCTGTTTCAAACAATATTATTAACAACTACTGTATGTACTACTTGTAAGTGCCCTAAGTTTTGTCAGCCACGAAGGAAAGTATGAATACCTGACCTGAGTTTTTTGCTCCTGGAAAATTTCACGAATAATATTGATACCGTCTTCTTTGCGGTGACCCTATGTGATTTTCATTTCTCTTCCTTTCTCCGATTGATAAGCCTTATTGAAGGAGTCATGTGGCGTGGGTGGATGACGAGCCTGCTTTGCTTATTTTGTACTGTCTGACGCCGAGGGGCCGGGCATAGTTGACGAACGCTGGACGATGGTGGCAGACAGGGTAGCAAGGTACCAGGCGGGCCGGCAGGGAGACCCTGGCTGTGCTACTCGTACCATAAACTGCTGCCGCTACCTGGAGCATGCCTTGTGCTTTGTTTGGTTTGCCTGTTGTTTTTCCCTTGGTTCTTAGTCTTACTCTGCTGACGACTAGTGGTGTTTTCTTTTTTTTCTTTTTTTTCCAGCTCGTTCTTTTCAAGTGTCTGCCACGTCCCCTACGCGGGTGTGTGTGCGTGTTCTTCTACTCCGACATCCAGCAAGCCCAGTGTCCGTGCTGATTCTTCACCCTAGAAAGATACGAGCTCTGTGGTCACAGACTACGACACAGAGATAACACACCGTAATGCATTAATAGCCTACGCAATACCATGCCTTCGCACTAGTTGCGGCCGACACAACATACATACATACGCCAGCAACCAAAATACACCATAAAGAAAGAGACGCAACGAAGAAACCAAACCGAAAAAGAACAAGAAAAAGAAAAAGAAAAAGAAAAAGAGAAGAATCCCAAATAAATAAATAAAATTGGAAGCCAAAGCTCAGACACATACATACTTACCCCGAGCATGAGCCAAAAGGGACGTGCAAGGGGAAATATACGAGAAGGAAAAAGGGGACCATGCATCCCGGTGAACACTTAACTAAGTAAAAAGAGCAATAGTGAGTGGGCCAAAATACGCTCGTCACCCACCCACTATGTAGTACTTCTTTCATACGTAAGGATAAGAAGGGGAAAAAAAAACAAAATACATACCGAACGGCCGCAGCAGTTGGCGGTACGAGTAGCAAAGAAAAGTCCAACCTATACGATGGTTTGTTGCTATACTGAAGTATATACATATACCACGTATATTTTTGTTTCTTTTTTTTGTTTCTTTTCTCTTTCGAATTGTCTTTGTTTTTGTTTTTTGTTTTTTCTCTTTGTTTCGTTTTTGTTTCTCTGGGTCATGGAATGGGTATGTCGTGCCTGTCGTACGCAGTATGATGACATGGCATTGCATTGCATACGTGGCAACGTAGTATCTCTGTGGCGTAGCTTTGTGACCACATAACTTGTATCTCTCTAGGTTTGAAGAATCGGCACGGACACTGGTTGGGCTGGATGTCGACGCGTAGAAAGAACGGTTTAATGTGAAGAAAACAACAACAACAACAACAACAACATACCTGGTACATATCTCCAATTATTCCAAACTTTGGAGATTCTGGAAAAAAAGCTCTCCGATAAGAATGAACCTTACATAATTTGGAATCTGGAACCGATATGATAACATTCTGCAGTTTGTTGTCGAGAGAGGATTCGGCGTGAATAAATTATGGTTCATATTCATTAGCTGAGGGTCATTCTTATCGGAGAGCTTTTTTCCATAATTTTCATTTCCTCGAGTCAATTACAGCAGTAGCTCACTTTGACGGCGGGAACTGGCATTGCTTGGCTTTTCGGGGTTATGGGAATACCAAGTAAGTGGACCCCGCACGGAATCATTGGTGCTGGCGGACTGGTAGAAGACGCGAAGAGGCAGGGTTGTTGCTTGCAGTTGGACGGCGGTCGCTCGCTAGGCCAGGAATTTCGTGATTTCTGTTTTTTCGCTAGGCGCCGAATCAATCGCGGAATTGGCGAGAGGTGGAGCGCTTCATACACCTGCAGCGAGTGCGGGTTCGTAGACACCGCGCATCGCATTGACCGGCAATCTGGCGATACGTAGAGAGACGGGTTGTGATTGGTCTACGCTTGCTTGTGCGTGTGTGTGTTCTTCACATTAAACCGTTCTTCTACTCGTCGACATCCAGCAAGCCCAGTGTCCGTGCTGATTCTTCACCCTAGAAAGATACGAGCTCTGTGGTCACAGACTACGACACAGAGATAACACACCGTAATGCATTAATAGCTTACGTAATACCATGCCTTCGCACTAGGTGCGGCCGACACAACATACATACATACGCCAGCAACCAAAATACACCATGAAGAAAGAGAAGCAACGAAAAAACCAAACCGAAAAAGAACAAGAAAAAGAAAAAGAAAGGAGAAGAATCCCAAATAAATAAATAAAATGGGAAGCCAAAGCTCAGACACATACATACTTACCCCGAGCATGAGCCAAAAGGGACGTGCAAGGGGAAAGATACGAGAAGGAAAAAGGGGACTATGCATCCCGGTGAACACTTAAAGTAAAAAGAGCAATAGTGAGTGGGCCAAAATACGCTCGTCACCCACCCACTATGTAGTACTTCTTTCATAAGGATAAGAAGTGAAAAACATCAAAATGCATACCGAACGGCCGCAGCAGTTGGCGGTACGAGTAGTAAAGAAAAGTCCAACCTATTAGTCGGCCTGGTACCTTGCTACCCTATCTGCGGTCTCTCTGCTACTCTCTTCTACCGCGACTTCCCTTCTACTCCTCCTGTTCCCCCCCCTGCCCCCATACACTTGTACGGTGTTCCCTCTACCCCTCCTGCTGTTACCCCTCCCCCCATCTTGTGAGCTGAGGGCGTGCGCGTTTGGAAATTGATCGAGCGAGTTGTGGTGCTTTTGTAAATTAAAATAAAAAAGCGGGGGAATAGAACAATTTAACCATGATCGAGCGCTTGCAAATCATAAATCGCGGCAATGAGACACCGTCTCGGACTCTCCCCTCGAGCGAAGGCAGAGATGCTACGATCCTACTCGTAGTTGAGAGAACTCTCTCAGGTCCGGTGGTACTCTCGGCAGCCTGGGCGCGGATACACAATGATATTTCGAGCATTTGCATATTGAATGATGGTGTTTGTATCACCTGGAACAGTATAGTTCGTCAGGTTTTCGGCGACAAAACATATACCAGGTAATACCGTACCTGGCACTAGTATGCACTGACCACAAGGACCTGCAAGGATAGAAAAATGCGTGGTGTCGCTGTTGGTTGAACATTGTCGTAAGTCGATCGCACGTAGTGGCAGGGCGAGAAAAGTAATTACAACAGCAGGCGGTTGGTGTGTCAACTGAATATTCTTGCTGTGGTATATACGTATCGCGTCCACGATGGGGCTCATACTATTTTCAGTATGTTCCACACTCTGGACAATGGACACAACAATAGTCTATTGCTTCGACAATAGACGAGGAGGGGAATCTATCGATGTACATTATCTGCGACAATAGATTGTGGAAGGTATCTATCTATAGGTATTGTCGGCGACAATGGACTGGTGATATTGTCGATCGATAGACATTGTCTAACACAATAGATGGTGAACTTCGTCCATCGATGGCCACTGCAGGCCACAATAGAATGTGCGAGATGTCGATCGATGGCCATTGTCGGCCACGATAGATTGTGCGAGATGTCTATCGATAGCCATCGGTGACCACAATAGATTGTGCGAGAGGTATATCGATGGCCATTGCGGGCCACAATATATTGTGCGAGAGGTCTATCGACGGCCATTGTCGACCACAATAGATTGTGCGATATGTCTATCGATGGCCGTTGCCGGCCATAATAGATTGTACGAGATGTCTATCGATGGCCATTGCCGACCACATAGATTGTACAAGCTATATCCATCGATAGCCATCTCGAGGATATTTTGCACTCATCCCACGATATACGAGGTATGTCATGTTCTGTATGTGGTAATTTGAACCGACGTCATCATGTTGTGGACACCATACGCTCTCACACTCATTTGAAGAATACATTATATACACCCATTAAGTTATTAGAAACTCGCGCACCAAGATATTGGTAACTCTGTCATCAACTTGTGTACGCTCTTAGTTTCGGAAATTGACTCGATTTAATACCCTTGCTTTGTCCTACAAGTCTACTAACTCCACACTCTGAATAAAATGTGGACCATTAAACTCAAACCACCTTATGCTGAAAATTCTATTCTTTCCGTTTCTCATCTCGAGTTTGTTTGTCCTATATTGAAACCAAGTAAGAGTTATTTTTTCGGATGCTGGTCATCTATAATTTAGATTATTTTTTTGTTAGGAAATAAATTCGATTTTTTTTTTTTTTTTTATCCTCCTTGGAGATCTGGGTAAAAAAAGCTTACGCCCAACACACTATCTTATTTGTGTACCAGTTCTTGTCCATCTGTAGAACACAGATTTTAACGTGACACTCCACCCCAGCAGTGTTCATCTCATGAACTTGCCGGACCTCTTTAGTCGACACCCTTTTAGGTTCGACCAAGAGGTAGGGATAGCCACCCAGGACTCAACAGCTCATTTTGCTCTGTCTTTTACCTGGGTGGTGCGATTTGTTAGCCTTACATTGTCCTCGATTAATTGCACTTTCAAAAGAATCTGGATACTAAAAATAAAACCACCTTGACAAGAAAATTATCAGCTTTCCGTTTCTTAACTCGAGATTTTTGTCTCGTACTGAAATGACGTAAGTCAGATTCATATTTTTCGGAGCCCGGCCAACAATCTATTGTGGGTGGCGATGGCTGTTGTTGGACACAATCGCGTACCTATTGTTGGCGGCAATAGAAGCTTCGGCGGTCGTCAAGAATGGCCATCGACATACATCATTCCACGGTATACAATAGGTTTAGGTAATAGTCTATTACGAAAACACGCCCGACAGTCTATTGTGGGTGACGATGCTATTGATGGATACAATTGCGTGTATATTGTTGGCGGCAATAGCCATCGATAGGCAAACGTTTTGGTCTATGGTTCGAACAATATCTATCACGGTTGCTTCCCCAACATCTATTGTTCAAGACAATGGCCATCTATGGACAACCTTGTGACTCCATTGTTAGGGCAACGGCATATTGTCTCCATTGCCGAAAAAGTATTGTTCCCTGACAATATCTATCGATAGACAGCGTTGCCAGTCTAATGTCGTTAACAACATCTATCGATAGACAGCGTTGCCAGTCCATTGTGGTTAGCAGAGTCTATCGATAGAGAGTGTTGCCGGTCTATTGTGGTTCACAATGTCTATCGTTAGCCAGCGTTGCCAGTCCATTGTCGTTAACAATATCCATTGTCACACGCCTTTTCGGGACTACTGTAGCGACAATGTTCTATTTCCTTTCTATTGTCCAGGGTATATGCACATCTTACCTCATCTATCTTATCCGTACAGAGTGTAACCGATTTGGAATCACTAATAATAACACAGAGTACTAACCACAACAACACAGCCGACAATGCACCACACTTAACCCCCATGATGCCCACTGCCTTGTTGAGACACGCAACGTTGCAGCCCTCCTTCACGCTATGCCATGCACCGACATTGCTGCTCATCATGATACACCATACCACTCATTCCATACTGGTGGTGATCACAAGATGAAAATATGACATTGCTGCGAAACAAAATATTGCGTTGCTTAGTAAAAATCAGAGTGCATTGTAGGTGTGGAAATAGGCGGGTGATGGTGTCCATCGATAGACATTGTCCACCACAATCGATTCTCAACGGTGTCCATCGATAGCAATTGCCGGCCACAATAGATTAGAAACGTATCTATCGATAGGCAATGCTGGTCACAATAAATTCAGAAACATATCTATCGATAGCCATTGCCGGCCACAATAGATCAAGAAATGTGTTCATCGATAGCCACAGTGGACGCGCAGTAGATTCTGCAAGCTATCCGTCGATAGCCATTGTCGGTGACCATAGCTTCCAACCCAGGTACTTCAGCACACTCCTGCCTGAACAATATGTTGGGGGACGCAACCTATCGATAGGCATTACCGACGACAATGGGTGAGGAACGTTCCAATCGATAGCCTTTGCCGACGACAATAGACCCGTCCATTGCACCATATTCTATTGCTATTGCAGGGGCCATTGTCTATTGTCCAGGGTATGGTTATGTTCTTTGCGTGTAGTTGACCACAAAATCGCACATTGCTGCGGTTAGGTGAATCGTGGTATCATACCTGGTACCTATTTAATATTGTTGCAATTGGGTTCATAAGTTGCGGCAGGCGACACACAAGTTGCACGTGTAAGATATCGCTCATCATGCAGAACACAACTTAAGATTATTGGCAGCACCTAATTATCGTGCTTTCGCGATGAGGCAAATATTTAATTTAGATTGACGTGTACATGTGCGATGAAATAATGTGGCAGCATGAGCGAGTGATTCACCATCATCCATGCGGACGGTTGGGTGAGATAATAATCTTTCACAGCCAAACGATCGACTCGAGGAGTCTTGAGCGCGAATACAAGTATTAATATGGCATAATGAATGAATGACTCCCCACGCGCATCGTTGGGTGATATAGACTCTTCGCAGCCAAACGCTGGGCAGATCTTCATCGCGTATACCTGTAGATAGTCAACCGTAAGGGAGAAATGACATCTTATTGCATGGAAGTGAGAGGCATAATCCACAGGTTGCGGCAGGGCGAGAAAACGTTCATCGCAAAAATTAGGCTAGATAGAGTGCAACAGTATATTTTGGCTGGTTACCTTTCGTGCGGTCGCGATGGGGCGCAGAATTTTTTTAAATGATTACGTTTGTTTGTCTCCCGCACAACAGCAAGTAAAAGGAGCTGTGCAGTGTCACTGTGGACAGCCTTACTGGTACCTCTCATGCGGTTGCGATGGGACACATATTTCTTTTAATAACATGTTCACATTGCCCCCTAACTGAATAACATGATAGAAAGTGGCATACGTCAGACAATGTGATCCGTTAGTCAGTGAAACATCGGCCCAAGTAGCAGCGGAGCAGGTACATGCACGTATCCGATCTCGACGTCGCGGCAAGACGACGATAGAATACAGCAGTACTATTGCGTTTTCACGAGATCGTTGAGCCGTGTCGACAATCCTGCGAAGCAGGGCTATTGGTTGTCAAACAGGGTGGAAAATACATATTCTTGCGGATACCTTTTGCGTGGTTGTAGTGGGGCACACAATGTATGCTATTTCGGAATCACCTGACTTCCTCGCTGGAACACCACTTCGTGCTTCGTGAACGAGGCGGTATTAACAATCGAGCAATTCGCTCCCGAAGAAAAGGACTACATACACGAATATTTGGTGTCCGTGTGTGCCCATGTTGGCTGACTGAGGTAAAATAACCGATGTTGACTGAATGAGCGAAAATAACCGAGAATGCATTTATTTCCGCGTTTCCGGCGCTGGCGATCCTCCCGTTGGTTCCACAGGTGCAGTTATTTCGGCTTGCGAAGTTATGAGCGCCCTGTGCAATGCACACTCACGATGAATTCTGACTTATCAACACGTTTGCGGGTTCAATTTTATGACCACGATGAGCGGCAAGTCGAGTGGTGCGAGCAACAGGTCGAGTGGTACGAGTAGCAACGCAAGTGAACGTTGAGTCCATCAAGCTAAATGCGCTGTGCACCGCGAGGCGGTTAAAGATCGGCTTGATGCGATCGAGGCCAGTGCGGCCGAGAACGGGGGGCGGCTCCAAAAAATCGAGGACATCTCGAGCACCTTTAAACTGTGCTGGATGACATCCAAGTCGACTAAAACGCTGACGAGCCAAGCAGTGACCAGGAGCAGAATAACGGTGCGGCTTCCGCTGGCGGTAGCATATGGATAAGTTATGGTTGAAGGAGAGCATCACGGCTTGGAAGAACCCAAACATTCAAGCGTTTCGGCTCCTTTGCGGCGATGAGGCAAAGGGGTGTGATTTGTCGAGAGCCCAACTGCAAGGGGTCTTTAAGAACACCGCCTTGTATCCTCTGCCTTTTTAGTGGAATACCAGGTATGATTTAGCGGAGCGTGATATCACCGCAATTATGCCGCGTAGGGCAGAACCGGGGCACTGCTGTCACCATTGCCATCGAAGAGCAATTCACCATTCTGGCAAAGGTGTTGATTCTTGTTATCGGGCGGGACAATACCTCAGTGGGGGGAAAGACACTGGTGGAGAAGCTACGCGTGGCTGTCCAGGACGGCGTCGACATGGCTACGTCACACGGCGAAGCTAACCACCAGGCGCTTTAAATGCCGGTCCACAAGGCGAGGATACCCTGCTTCATCAAGAGAGATATCGAGGAGTGGTCGACAACGGTTCACGATACAGCTCTCTCCGCTGAGTCCAACTAGCACGAGCCGCCGGGGATCAAATTGACAGGAGCGGTGCCTCCCACCTGGCCGAAGGTTGGCGCCTATATTGACGCCGTTGGGCTGGCGCAGGTCGACATCCACAACAATCCGGTCGCGCCTCACAAAAAAGGAGGCGCGCTGTTAAACGTGTGCGTAGGGACGAAGACCCCGCTCAGCTGCCGTACTTCGGTTGGGGGTCCCAGCGGGGATGCCGTTTTGAACAAAGGGGGAAATCCGTGCAAGTACCGCCACGACCCGGACGTCAAACTCCGGGCCGAAAAGCAACGCGGTGGAGGCGCCAGTGGGGGCGCACACAAGAAGACCAAGGCTGGTGTTGACACAGTGTTGATCGCTTCCGCGTCGGGTGACGGAAACGAGAGCGGCAAGGGCGGAAGCTCTGTTAATCGTCCAAGGGTGACGACGAATTGGAGTGCGGGCTCCTTCAGGTGGCGAGACCACCCTAGGCAACCAAATGAGTTCGAGCTTCGGCGGGTAACGCATAGCTTGTACGGTCGGGGTTGGCGTCGGTTTCTCAACCAGATGGAGTCGAGAGTTTACATCGGTATTTGGCGGTATGAGAGGAGTTGTCAGATACTGAGGTTGATAGCGAGTCATAGTTGCAGACGTTAGATTGCGTGGCGCAGGTGTTCATGGTTTTATTTCAGGTTCGCGGTAGGAAGTTTGAGCGCATGCAGGACTTTGAGTGCCAGTTAAAGCTGCTTAGCGTTTCTGAGCCTCAAGTTCGGAGTTGGCTTGAAGTCGCGACAAGATTTCCCGAAGTTGACCAGTTGCCTAGCATTGCAGTCCATGGGTCACCCGTGCATATTGACGGTTTAGGCGATACTGACATCACGCCTGCTCTCACGTGCAATCACCACAGCAGCGTAGTTCGTGTACTGCGGGCATTTTCAATTTGGTTCACTTTGACGTACGGTTCGGGCGTGCCTTTGGCTTCGTCCTTCGATTGGTTGATGACATTATGGGACTGAGACTGTCGTCGTTGGCAGTAGTGGAGTCCACGTTGAAAACTCGTGTAATACATTATTTCACCTTTGCGAATTCGCCATCTATTCACGGGGTTAGTGCGGACACGGACCTCTCATCGATGCCCCCCTGTCAATTGGGTGGTGTGCTGCGAGAGGTAGTGTAGCGAATTTTGTATTTGCAGCGGAAATACGGCGTCGATGCGCGCATATTCCTCAGTAAAATAAATGTCAAATACCCATTTAGACAGGTGGCGGTGGAGTGGGAACGGTCGCCAATGTTTGGATACGCATTCCGCGACATGATAGTAGTAGGCAGACGACTGCAGTTAAGTGGCGCAATCGCCCGGGGTTTGGGTGCCTTTTTGCGTCCGCGCTAGAACACCCACACGTGAACATATACAAATGCGGTCGTGACGGAATCGGGCCGTGAGGCTACCGCGCACGTCGAAGTAACGCGACCAACAACCATAGATCGACCCGCTCCACTATCACGAGGTTGTTGGGTGTCCCCAAGTATAAGCGGGCGTACAAATGATAGTCGTTTGTGCGGCACTACGCCGACGATGGTCTGATGGTTGAAACGCAATGGTGTCCATCGGGTATTCGGTGCATAAAGGCGTCAGCATCACCGGCGTACGATCAGTTTCGCTTGTTTGGCGAACGGTCGGCGAGGGACCCCCCCTCTGCTGTCGGCTCGAAACGTCTCTTCGTGGGACACCCGACCGAAAATGCTAGGTTAGGAGATAGATACAGTAGCCATGACGATCTCACTGCCATCCACGAAATTAGTCAAACTTTGCGATCTGCTGCGTGAGTGGCCGGCCGATAACTGTTTGCTCCGGTGAAGAAAGTGTGTTTGTAGCCGGAGAAACTGTCGCGCCTTTGTGAGGTGGCAAGGGCTAGGAACAATTGTATACGTCTCATGCTCAACCAGATAGGACTTCCTCCAACTAAGATCTGGCAGGAGAAATTCCTCCCGTCAAAGATTTCCCGACGCGGGCGACTTCAACTGACACCCGAGTTCCCTGCCGATGTTGCACTTTGGCGGATGCTGTTAGAGGGTGCACTCGACTTACCCGTTGGTACTTTACACGCACTATTGTATATCTTATGTCAACAGTCATAGTCACGCACGCTGTGTGTGGTCCGATGCATCTGGGGATGCTATGGGAGAATATTATCTAGAGTCTGGGGCGTGGTGGATTTGATTTCGATGAAGACATCCGTAAATCGATTACCCTAGAATCTGGAAGCCAGGGATGACCTGTCCGTAAAAGTCTTGGAACTGTCAGGCATGGCTGTGACTGCGTGGGCTTTCATAAGTCTTAGGAGCTAACACACCACAACACGCGCGAGAAGTCATATTGATGCGCAAAGATAACAAGCCCGCTGTTCGCGGGGTTAACCATTGTCGGGGGGGCAACAACCGCGGTCTGGCACGTTACTGAGGATATTGAGGGGCTAAGAGGCAGGTAGCTGATGTTTTTTTCGAGCTAAACATGTAAAAGGGGCGGCTAACACCCTGGCTGACGTAATATCTCGGTGGGACCGTCCATTCATTCCATCCGCCCTCCATGCTTTCCAACCCGACATTAATTGACAAGGGCAGAACTTGGGGCAAGCGGGTGCAGATCTTTGTACAGGAATTTGGCCACCACTACCTCCGTCGATCAGTCGCGGGATCGTCTGAGGGAACTTACGCTTCGGGTTTCCGGCCTTGATGAAATGTTCGCGGCTTAAGCGCGCTGAATCCGTATCTGCGACCGTGTGAGTCGCAGGAGATCAATGTGTGGGCTTTGATCGATTCCGTTGCTTAGTGTAGTGCATCGCAGGGTAATCAAGCGGGAACCATGTTACGCAGGCTAGCTGTGACTAAACATTTTTCATCCGGTCGATGTTGGTATCGACTTGTCGATCCGGTCGTCGTTGATCAAGAGTGCATTGCAAGGTATCTTGCGATCGTATACATTGGCGTGAACACGCCCACGGGCTCGGCTCCCTATATCGTGGAATAAGTTGATCAGGGGGCAGGAGCTCACACCTTCCTGGGGTTCTGGTAGAGTACTCTGGCTATGTTTGGGCATGAGCTATTTTTTCTTCACTGGGTCAGATCAGATATTAGCTAATGACTCAGGTGTGGTGCACCCAGCACATGTCCTCACACGAAGTGATGTTCCGTTTATTTCTGGCGACACTGAGTCAGTAGCGCGTCTTTGTACGTACACGGAGCGAGGTATGGCGTCCGTGTTCTGAGCTGGGTGAGCGTGGCGTTGCTCTTATGGTGGCACTACTGTGATGCCATTCAGCGCTAGCTGAACACGCGCTACTTTCCTCATGTCGTTCAGGGGGGCAAGTAAGAGAACGGGGATATGGTCAGGCGTTGCGAACACTGAGAGCGGTAGTTGAAAAGTCGAGGCGTAGAGTACGCCCTCCACGCGCTGAGGGTAGGGAGTGCCTCCACGCTTACGGCTGGAGGTGACGTGTGGGAACGAGTCATACAGCGAGAGGGAAGGTGGAAAGGCCGATGCATACAAACAAGATGTACACCTGGAATAATGCGAACGATGCGGGACACGCATCTCGTAAACTGGTATCTGGCAAAGGTTTGCAAAGACAGCTAGATCACGATACTGTATGGCGGGGTAAACAGTAGAAGTCTCAGAGTACCCTCGGTTGTGGAGGAGTACAACAGTGTTGGACCATTAGGTGTCTCAGTCGTCCGAGAATCCCTACAGTAGAACCTAGACAGAGAAGGGAGGGATATGCTTTTCTGAGCACGAACATGTAGGTAAGACACAGAGCAGGTTGATGCGGTAGACATGTCAATCAGCTGTTCTCCCTCCCAAGCCACAGAAAATGATAACATACCACGCAATTCAAAACATATACCTGTCATACTCGTACAACAAAATGTTTTTATTTTTAGAGATCAGGAACCGATATGATAATAGTCTGCAGTTTGTTGTCGTAGAAATAGTTCGGCGTTATGGTTTTTATTCTTTGGCTGAGTACGTGTTCATCGTACGTATTATATTGGTGGCTCACGTTGGCAGCAGCAACTGGCACTGTTCGGTTGATCGCGCTTGTGGGAATACCCAAAGGATACCGCACGGAACGGTGCTGGCATACAGGTAAAAGACGCGAACAGACTGGGCAGTTGCTTGCGGCTGGGGAGGGGTCGCTCGCTGGGCCAGGTTTTTCGTGGTTTTTCCTGCCCACCCACCCTTTTTCTTTCGATAGCGAGGGGATACCAGACCTCTTATGTAAGCGTTCAGAACACACCTCGAAAAAACGGCTGACTTCCAACTCGCATTTTTTAATTTGGATTCAGCTCGAACCAACCCGTACGATGGGATGAACCGAAATCTGTTTCCGCTGCCCTCGGCAGCCTTTCTGACACAACCATCCCTTTTAATGGTGGGGCTGAACGCGTAGCACGTGCACGTCGTGTGGGTACCTACTGCAGTTGAAGATCGGTACTGCACCACATTCTATCATGTTTATGTGTGGATGCAGCTTATTGCCCCTTCCCAACTATAATACCTCCGGAATGTCGGGTGTCACCACGTACATTTCCGTGGCAAACTCTACGCCACACTACTGCCGTAGTCGACACCAAACGTAGTGGGTACCCACCCGAACCGTGCGTAGCATCGCGTCGACGCCGCTGTCGTATAATCGAGTAGCGGTGCTACTGTAGCTCAGAGCTCAGCACACCTTGGGGTTCGGTTGAGGCCGAATAAAAATACCGTGCGCACCGGTATTTTATGTACGAGTAGGGGCAGCAGTACACCCCAGAGTTTTGCAGTGGGTTGCTGGACCGTATTGGCATTCGTACATACCGTACTCTAGCAAGAAATATGGCCGCTCCTGCAATATCCTCGCTAGAGCGAGTCCCAGCAACAAAATAAATATCGTGCTATTCTCGTGTTCGTAGTCGTGAGCACTGATACCGTACCGTAGGTGGGTCCATTTTGAAGTTAGTTCGTACTGCAGGCGACCTCAAACGGCAGAAAATTGGAACACACGATCTACCTACAACTATTATTGTTAGAGACGAGTGTACACGATCATATTGGGGGCAGGTAGAAGCTCGAGAACACAGTCCTAATATAATTAGCGATCAGCGCTTATTTATAGCAGTGGTACCATATACTACTTTTTCAAATAAATGTAGTCGTTGCTTGATAGCTCAAAGGCATCTCGTGACTCGTACTACATAAACAGAACTTAAGTTTATCCTTTTTTCGACTTAAAAATAAGCATCTGCTTGGCACTCAGCGAGTCTACTGCGATTTTTTGTCGCTTCTACGATCTTTGCTTTGTTCGCGTTCTTTCGTTTCTTTGCGTGCTTGCTTATCGTGCCACACTTTTTCTCCCGGAAAAAGAAGAATAAAATCTCGGAAAAAGAAAAAGTCGATTTTGTTTTCTCAGCGGTTTGGCAGGCTGTCTTTCGCTTTTTTTCACCGTCTCGTTGAAATTTGTTTTTCCCTTTCAATCATTGTTTCTATTTTTTTCTTTCGTTTCGTGTACGTGCGTGTACTCGAAGCACGGCACCGCGGGCGAGCCCGGCCGTCACGGGTGTCAGCGGATGGTGGTGGGTAGAGGGGGGGTTGCAAGGAGCGCGGTCGCCGTTTTCGTGGCTAGACTTGGCGTATGCGTCGAGACACGAGGGAAGCATGAATGGGCTCTGTCTGGCCTCCATCTGAAAATTCAGATTGAGTATGTACGAGTCGATAAGGGTCGTTTGCGATTGCAAGGTAAGGTTCAAGCGGTGCTTATTTTTGCATCTGAAGATCACAGAGATAGCTACGCAATCTGAGCACCAACATTGTCGAGCTGGCGAACGAGGGTCACGGTGATCAACGGGCTTCACGCGGGGCGGGCGACGGGGCTCACTGTGGCAGAGAAGGAAGAAAGCTTTACCCGGACCGAATCGGTGGCGAGGTGGTCGCGAGAGGGGCGGACGGCGTACGAGGCTGAAGGAGAAACTCTTCTGTTCGATTTTTTTTCGTTTTGGCCGATGCAAGGTGTTCCAATCAGGCAGAAAATTAGTACATGAGAGGGGACGGGTTTTTTTTTCTTTCCGGAATTTCGGTTTATTTTCATTGTTTTTCCGGTGCTGCTGCTGTGCCGTGTTTTCTCTTTCGTACATCATACCAGGTATACATACGTACAACATATCAAAATAAGAAAAAAAGTACCGGTACTCCTTGTGATATGTACGTACGTACGGCATGCGGCATTCAGGTTGTTTTCCTGGGTGGAACATGGAGCTCTTGGCGTTTGCAAATCGCCTGTTTGCACCTAATTGTTTGAGCCCTCTGTTCCGTTCCTTTCTTCGTCCTAGCGGACGACGCGAAGCCTATGTATATGGTGTCCAAGCTGTTTTTTTCCTGAAGCATGGCGGCGGGACTCTTGGCAGTGTAAAGTCGCCAGTTTGTAACTGCAATAATACAAAACTACATTCAATCATGGACCTCTGTCCGCTTCGCTTGAGTCGATGTACTTTTCCTTCCTCAGCGAGCGTAGCGGGCGGCGTGTACCGCCCGCGGAGCGAAGCGCCTTGTAATCAATACATAATCTGTACGATCCACAGCAGAAGTATTGCTGTAATCTGTTCGGTATCACCTTTCAATCTGGTCCAGCAGTACCTAAATATCAGCAGGTAATATAGATATAGATACGATATTGTTGTCCCTCTGCTTTCAGCGCTCCTCAGCGTTTCTTAGACGTATTTGTTTGCGCTATTCGTGCTAGCGCGAGATGAGGTTCACCTCACGGGATGAAACTGCCTCATCGTGATCCCCGCCTCCGACCGTGTCGGGGGTGGCCTCGGGCGTGCTTGCGCAGTGTTCTGGCTGCCGGCTGGCCGGGTGTGAATACGTCAGCTGTGAGTTGGACCAGTTGAGTGATCGATACTTGATTTATGACAGTCTCGTGGCCAAAGTACTCGTTTGTCGGCCTACCTTTGCACCGTCAGGCCTACTCTTGGTCCGTCAAACACTCTTCCAAAATCTTATAGTTTTTATCATTAGGATGTCCTTGACAGCTGTGGCCGGTTGTGCTGTGCTCGCTTCTTTCAGAAGCTTTTATATTAAAAGATATCAGCTGTGAGTTGGACGAGTTGAGTGGCCGATGCTTGATTTATCAGTCTCTTGGCCAAAGAGTTTAGTTGATGGCCTACCTGTGCCCCGTCAGGCCTACCTTTGACCCGTCAAACCCTCTCCTGAAATATGATAGTTTTGAACATTGGGATGCCCTTGACGGCAGCCTGTTAAGGGGCAAATGCGCCGTCAACCGACATCTATGCTCACTCGTGACGGTAAAAATATTATGTTTTGGATGCGGGCACCTAGATTGGACCTCTTCTCCTTTGGCCGAAACGGGAGAGGCCGAATCCTCCGCGGCTTTCGACAGCTCTTGGTGGCAGGAGTATGGGGAATATGGGCTGGAGTGGCCGGTCTTGTGCTCCGCCGTTGCTTGTGCGTTGGGGGTTGGGCGTTCCAAAAACGGGTGTCGAAATTCCGATTCGGACTTTTTTACATGTGAAAGCACGAGTTCGGCCCAAAAATGTTGAGGTTCGTAGGCTAGCATACGGTCGGGAAACGAGCGTCATGAGCCTCTTCGGCTGCTGTGCACGCCGGGCGACCAGGCCCCGTGAGGCAGAGAGGACGGGGATTTTGGTTTCGACCAAATGGAATGAGTCCACGCCGCGGGAGGAGCGGTAGAGTGGTGGAGGTACAAACGGTGTCTACGATTTTTTTCTGTTTTTACACGCAGCAGGCAGCAGCAATTGCAGTGATTGCCATTAGTGGGAATGAACTATTAGGCACCAGCAATGGCAGTGACGATTACTTGTCATGGCCATTGGGCACCGGTATCACATGAGGCGTAGAGTTTCGGTTGTATTGTGAAACCTTTTTTTCTTTTTATCGTGTAACCGCCAAGCAAAAATAAATTCATGAACATATTCCGGTTACAAGGAGGTACGACGACAACGTCGTGCTTCTTCCTCGTGCACCACCGGGCTCCCCTGCCCCCGACTGTTGTGCCAGGGGCAGCCTCGGGCCTGCATGGTGTACTCCTGCTGCTGCTGCTGCTCATCCGCTGCTCTGGTTTTGCTACTATGTATGTGCGGCTACTGTCCTGCTCTGCTGCTGCTATGCCTGGTATAAGGTTTTGTGCTAATCCCCGTGAGCATGGTAAACATGCAAGTCAACCCCTCTCGGTGATGTGTCCCCGCATTAAAGCTAAAATACGGATCCATCTGCTTCGGAAGCTGCACGAGTACCGTCTCGCAATAGTTTTTTTTGGTGTCTCGGCGGAGGTCTCGTACCAGCATAGCTTCTTATGATACGTACCTGTATACGCCATGCTGCTGGTGCTTGCTGCTGTAAGCTTGCTGCACCAACGTAGTCGCCGGCGCTTCGTACTGTCGATTAAACTCGATCGACTGCTGCCCGAGTAATTGTTTCGTATCTATCTGCATACGGAATATACAGTACGGACGCCAAGTGTCTCGTGCGTACGAGCTGGACCCGCAAAATGGGCAAACCATCCGAAGGTAGTATCTCTTGAACAACCGCGAATTGGGACTTGAAATTGGCAGGGCTTTCCTCGGGATTTTTCCCATTGTGAACATACCGCGGGATTCCGCGGGCTACGGGATAATACCGTGATCCCGTGGAATTAAAAATCCCGTTCCTGTCCAAACTGATCCGGTGGAAATGTTCGCGATCTCGATCCCGTTCCGTGTTATCTTTTTATACCGATCCCGTGCAAACTAGTCCCGTGAAATTTGGGCAAATCCCGTCAAATCCGTGCGCCGTCCGATGCAAACCCTTTAAGATGTTTTTCGCGCCCCCTCTGGGCACTGCGCGAGCGTGTACGCGAGAAACAAAAAACGTCCAGCGGCAGGAACAACAGCAGGCCTCGAGCGTGCGTGGTGTGGTGCTGCTGCTGTTCGACAGCAAGGATAGACCACTGAGCTACTCAGTCAGCTCTGACTGAGTAGCTCAGTGGTTTATCCTTTATAAACGAACGACAGAAGTAGCTTTGGGCTCGATACGGCCTCCCGCCGGTAGCATCTTCTGGGGTTGATCAAGCCCCTAATCAGCGCCTGGTTTTTCCTTCGTATTGCCCCCCTCCCTAGTCGTGCGTTCTTTAATGAAGTGGTTCACTCCACTTGATTTCCCTTTTTCTACCCACGGCAGAAAAAGCGGAAATACGACGTCTGGCGGGACTCGAACCCCGGACTTCTTTTGTTCGTTTATAAAGGATAGACCACTGAGCTACTCAGTCAGCGCTGACTAGCTGACTGAGTAGCTCTCAGTGGTCTACCCTTTATAATCGGACAAAAGAAGTACCGTTGGGCTCGATACGGCCTGCCACCGATAGCATCGTCCGGGGTTGATCAAGCCCCTAATCAGCGCCTGATTTTTCCTTCCTATTGTCCCCCTCCCTAGTCGTGCGTTCTTTTAATACAGTGGTTCACTCCACTTGATTTCCCTTTTTCTACCCACGGCAGAAAAAGCGGAAATACGACGACGTCTGGCGGGACTCGAACCCCGGACTTCTTTTGTTCGTTTATATAAGATAAACCACTGAGCTACTCAGTCAGCGCTGACTGAGTAGCTCTCAGTGGTCCATCCATTCTTTCGAACAAAAGAAGTCCTTTACAAACGAACAGCTGCTGCTGCTGCTATTGCCGATGCTCTGCCGCTTCTCTGCTGCTGCTGCTGCTGCTGCTTCTACGTGCTGCTGCCGTATTGTTCTGCTGTTGCTGCTCACGCGGTCCCCTTCGCGGAGTAGGTCGGTCTAAGATATATATATCAGAAGAGCGTTTGACGGGGCAAAAGGTACGCCTGACGGGGCATAAGGTAGGCAGTTAACCAAACTCTTCGCCCCCGAGACTATGATAAATCAATTATTGACCACTCAACTGGTCTTACGCACAGCTGACATTTTCGAAATGTTTCTGTAGAAACCGAGCAACGGCACACCCGGTCAGCCGACAGCCAGGGCACGTCACGCTGTCACGCTTGCCGCTCGTCAAGTTTTTACGCAAGAAAACGTTCCTACGAGCACGAGCACGCACTCGGTGATATTCGATCCCACAACTTGACTTTAGTGGGGACGAGATTCGCCAAGTACAAAGTAACTTAATTGGGGACGTCATGATAACTTTCATCGTCGTACCCCACCGTGCTCCCCTGCCTCGACTGCTGTGCCGTGGGTGGCCTCGGGCGTGCGTGATGTACTACTGCTGCTGCTACTACCGCTAGTCTGCTGCTGCTCGAGGCAGCGGCTGTGTTGTCCTGCTGTTGCTGTGCTGCTGCTCACGCAGACCTCCTCACGGAGTAGGTCGGCCTGAGATATACTAATATACCTTTCCTCCTCGTGCGCCATCGGGCTCCCCTGTCCCGACTGTTGTGCCAGGGGCAGCCTCGGGCGTACATGATGTGCTGCTGCTGGTGCTGCTGCCGCTGTCCATCCGCTGCCCTGGTGCTACTGCTATGTATGCCCTGCTGCTGTTCTGGTCTGCTGCTAGTGCTGCTGTTTTGTCTACGATATGTCGTAGTTGCTGACCGCCTTGTGCGCATGGTTATTGTGCAAGTCAACTCCTCTCGGAAATGTATCTCCGCATCTTAAAGCTGAAAGACGGATCCATCTGCTCCGGAAGCTGTACGAGTGCCGTCTAGCTAATGGCATCTAGTGAGGCGTCGAAGCCTCACTACGAGGTGTGGCGTAGATCTATCACCTCTTCTGTGTTGAAAAGCCGCGTCTTCGATCTCTCTTCCCGAATTTGGGATGATATGTTCATCATCTTTTATCGTCGTGTGATCTGCATCAACGACTATTCAGTGTGGGTTAATGTGATGGCGTAGCATATATATCGTATAGGAACGCGCATACCCGTTTGCGAATCTTATACGGTTACGCGTAGTGTTTTGGGAACATACCCGTAGGCGAATCTTGTATGGTTACACGTTCGTAGCGCTTTGGGAATCTTCTTTGGGGAATACTCGTATCTGCATACCAGGCTAGGTTTGGTCGACGTCTGGGCTGAGTTGTGCTCCTGGCGAAGCCCATATCGCTCACACGAGTTCTCTCCCTTTTTGTCAACTCGCTTGAGGAACAGCAGTAAGAAATTCGTGAACTACAAGCAGCGTGTTCTACCCAGCACCGACATCCGAATCCCTCTGCCCCTTACCAGCTTATATTCTGTACCCCGCTTCACATGGAGTGTACCTGTCTGTGCTGCTGCTGTGCCGCATTGCGACTGTCCACCACCTCCGCATCGCCTCGCGGGTTTGCCCTGACATCGATAAAGAAAGGCTGAAAGCTCATGCAGTGGACTGCCGAACGCGGAATTGGCTGCCTGTAAGTATCCGCACAGTCCTGGCTGTGCGGTTGTTCTTCGGGGCGATCGTCGCAAGCGCTCCCTAATGCCATCGTTCTCCTTTTGCACCTTCACCTCCTCATATATCACCTCACCACCTTGCATCTTCACTTCACTCATCACCTCATCACCTTGTACTTCAACGTATGCTCTTATGTTCATGATGTGATATGATTTTATACGGTTTGACATACTATGGATAAGGAAAAACCACGGTATGCTATATAGTGTGTTGCTGGTATGGTATGATGGTACGATGTGGTAGATGTATTATATGGCTAGATTTGCCTGGTGGTATGGTATGTTTCAGTATAGAAGGTCCGTAAGAATCGAATACGTCGTACGAGTCTCATCTACAACGACCTTATATATCGACCATTGAAAGTTGTTCGAAGATATGAGCCATGCGGACAGACAAGCAGACAGACAGACAGACAAAGTTGCAATCACCGCAGCTGCTCCCCCTTTGCACCTTCACCTCCTCATATATCACTTCACCACCTTGAACCTTCACCTAACATATCGCCTCATCACCTTGCACCTTCAACGTATGCTCTTGTGTACTTGGTGTAGTATGATGGTATACGGTGTGATATGCTGTAGGAAAAACCACGGTATGTGATATGGTACGTTGGTGGTATGGGACGATGGTACGGTTTGATATACCATACGGAAAAAAACACGGTATGTGATATGGTATGTTGGTATGGTATATGGGAAAAACATGGTATGTGGTATTGTGTGTTGGTGGTATGGTATGATGGTACGATGTGGTGGATGCATTCTATGGCTAAATTTGCCTGGTGGTATGGTATGTTTCAGTATGTAAGGTTCATAAGAGTCGAATACATCGTACGAATATCATCTGAAACGACCTTATATATCGACCATTGCGAAGGGTTCGAGAATATAAGCCATGCGGACAGACACACAGACAGACAAGTTTGCTGTTACTGCAGCTGACTCAGTTTTACAAACTGAGAATTGTGTGCTCGTACACATAGCGAACATAGTCTGATTCAGTTGAGCCTCAAGTCCTAACCCGACGACAAGAGATCAGTGCAACAATTACCGGTTTTGTGCAAGATTGCAATAAACACTGTAAATACCAAGTAAAGGGTGCATTGTGTCGAGGTGGCAATTTCGAAGGGGTAGTCGAACGACAAACTTGATTACGTCGTTTCCAGTACCTCAGGATGTACGGCGGGAGGATTCGCGACCTGGATGGGTACAAGCGGAAGATTACCATACGCGAGGGGTGACGTCTCTCTTCAAACAGTAGTACGTTCTCTTGCAGGTTTAAACGACTGACAGTGTCCATGTGTTCTTTTATTTATCTGAGGGCAGCAGGAACAACGGGTTGCTGTTCATTCCAAGGCCTGTTGCAGATGATGAATTCATTCACTGTTTTAGACAACTATAAAATATTACCCCTGGTACTCCTTTGTCGCTCAACTCACCGGAATATGCGGTAGTTGACGTCTGATGATTCTAGTAGTGTGGACTGATAACTTAACTTACATAAAACATGCTGAAACACGTACCGTAGCAGAGCAGGATGCTTTCTTCTTGATTGTCGCTTTTTTTGTTCTGTCCAGCTTAACTCGTATGAGGTTTTACCCCCAGCCATCTTCTGGACAAGCCGTGGTCACAGGTGTCGTCCCTTCTTCCCCCGGTACGTGCCTTCATTTTTGTCGCCCATAGGGTTCAGAATTCCCACTGTTCGTCAATTTCCATCGAGTGTTGCTAACTCACGCTCTCGGGAATTCCGCTGATCAATTTTTACGCAAGTCCTTACGAGTGTGCACTCGGTGAGACTCGAATCCACGAAATTGATCTCAGTAGGCACGCGGACCACCTACCAACGGGGACGCCGATTATGCCTGCTGTTTTGTGTAGACCCCGTGGGCATCGTAGCGGAATGGGTTGACTTTAAAAAACGTTTATTACAAGTTAACACTTGTCAGTAGCCATCATAGTCGTTACTCCTCAACACTTGAGTCATCTGGTATACATATACAAGGTTCCCCTTTGGGATGTGGGTAACGTGAAATCCCGGGTGCGTCGCAAGGCGAAAAGGGAGTCACAGGTAACACCCGTATAGCTGTTCTTGCCGGAAACGGGAGCCATGGGTTAGCGTGTGTTGCTCGAAGGAAAGAGTAATAATTAGGGGGTGCTTAGGGAGGGGAGTGGTCGTGTTTTGGTGGATGAGATGGAGGGACGTTGGTTGTAGTAGTCTTCATGAGCGTCACATCAGTTTTGATTTGTCGTATGATACTGCCGCGCTATTGTTGTGGCGAGTTCTTCACTTTCTGTTAGTCACTTTTAGAACAACACTACACATTGTCGGATGACAGGCATAATGATAATAATAGTAGTCGGCAGAAACTAAGTACTACTCTTTCTGTGGTGGGTGCTACACTACTACATGCACGCGGTAGCATGGGTTGACTACTATATATGTCGTCACTGTACACTACTACCACTACTACGCAGATGTAGTATATGTCACGGCGAGCAGAGGGCATTTCACCATTTTATTTGTAGACCCGGAGTTGTAGTACCTCGGAAGGATAGCATAGAAGGGGGTCGACTAAACGTGCGTGGGGCTCTGGGGGAGCTGGGTTTGTCGATCACTGGAAAGCACGGACTTGAACCAAACTGAGAGAACATGTGATGAACTTGTGAATCCCTGGCACGAAACGCTTGCTCTGAACGCACGGAACACTCGACCTGAATGCTTGGAACGTTATCTGCACGCTCGTGAGTCACCCGCCTGACATACCCCTCCGATTTGCCATGATCTCCTAGAACCCACACAGGTCAGACCGTAGAATGAAATGCATACTTTAATACTTCGTACGACGTCTCACGCAATAATAGGACAATACACAGGTGTACAAAACCGTGATGCGCATAGGATCAAATCCCCGTAACATATAGGTAGAAGCTGTATACACTCTACAAAATACTGCCTAGTACACTACTACTACAGCACTACTACGACTACTAACTATACTACTAAGTACTACTTGACCAAACGCTCATACAATATACAGACAACCTCAGAGAGGTCAAAGAACCACGCGGTACCATGGATTGGGCCATGGCTGCTATACGTAATACTGTTACTATTATATATACACCACCACCAGTAATACGTAGATGCAGTACAGGTAGAAGCAGCAAGAATAAATATTACGCTACAATGCCTACTACTATTAATACTGTGTTCCTATACTACTAAAACTTCGATACAACGGCGACGTAGCATGCAAGCGGTACCATGAGTTGGGGGCATGACTACTGTTCTGCTACTCTTAATGTACACCACTACAACTACCACGCAGATAGATGTGATGTATTAAAGGTAGAAGCAGCATGCACGCCACAAACTACCTGATACTATACTACTACGACTATACTCATGATTCTGTAAAATGTGCAGGCTACGTCTTATATACGGTTGCGGGCATCTATCTACTATTCCTGCTTCTATTGTCTAGGTAGAAGTAGTATGCAGAGGTAGACGGACCGAGGGAGCCAGTTTCGTGTTCACGTGCGTGCTCGGTGTGAGGTGTGTGGTGTACGTCAGAGGGCTCAGGTGAAACATGTATGACGCTCGACAGCTCGACAGACGTGTATTGCTGCTGCTGTGTCTATCTGCTGTTGTATCTGCTGCTGTATCTGCTGATGCTGAGTGAGGTCGATAAAATAATAAAAACGGGCGATTTCAAAATTGTTGAGATTTTCAACCCAGAGAAAATTCAAGAGAGTAAATTCTCGTGCTCGTGCGGGATTGATTACTTTTGGCTGCACGCCACGACTGGGTAGGTTTCCCAGCCTATTGCACCGAAAAAAAAGAACACGGGACCACGATCACTCGGTTGCTCGACCTGGTGTTGCTCGACCTGGTGAACATTGCACACACATACTATACGAACGCTGCTGTTGTACTGCTGCTGCTGTTGTAGTGCGCACCGTAGCTGGGCGTTGCTTTTGAAGTACGGAAGAAGTTCGTACGAATCGTCGTCCTGCCCCTGCGCAGCATCTAATTAGTTGCACCTTTTCTTTCTCGAGATTACTATGTATATGCTCGTTCCTACTTCCTAGGTCGACAGGAATCACGGCCCACACACACAAATAGTGCGCTATGCGTGGCCGCCAGAAAAGGAAGAGCTTGATGAACGACTGTTGATGTGCCGTGGCTACCTCAGTTGAGAGTGTTACAGCGGGTGGCGCCAAGCAGGGAGGTCGATAGCGCTGCGACTGTCGTGACCAGCGCTATGGAGAGGATAATACGGCGCGAGACAACTGTCCTGATCAGGGTCACGCGTGGGGTCTATTCGATAGGCGGAGGGCAAGTTTTGGTTAGCATCCTCTGGGCGAATCTTATAGGGGCAGGGAGGATCCCCGGTGTGGGAACGCCTTCGGTGTCGGGTACAGAGCCAGTAACGAGGTTCCGGGACGGCAAATTTTATACGTCACGGGACAGCTTACGCGGACTTTAATTGCGCGCCGTGCAATGTATGTAAAACCCCTGTTTTGGCGGATACTGGAGCGATGTATAGTCATTCCCAGTGACTAGAGCCAACCTTTATGAGAATCCTCGGCAGACATCGATCGACAAAACCAACGACACCGTCATGAAATCTGAACGGAATGCGCTGGTTAAGGTCTCCGACCCAGCCTAGTGTCACAGTGCTCACACCTCGGTCGGTGATATGTGGCGTGGGCTGACCAGGCGTCTGATAAAAAAACATTTTGGCACTGGTCTGTAGAAGACAGACGACAAAAAATCTCTACCCCTCACCGATGGCAAAAAATAGACAATTTCTCACGTTTGACATCGATCGACAAACCCAACGATTACGTCACGAACTCTGAATGAAGTGCGCTGGTTAGGGGCTCCGACCCACAATAGTATCACAGTTCTCACACCTCGGTCGGTGATATGTGGCGTGGGTGGGCCAGGCGTCTACTAAAGACATATTTGGCAGCTGGTATGTAGAAAACAGACGACAAAAACTCTCGATTCCTCTCCGTTGGCACGAAACAGAACTTTTTGAAAGCTCTGACGAAGAGCATAGGACGCCGCGGCCAACCTCTCGCCCCCTAGACGACGGATTCCGATTATACCTCCCAGGCCATAATTTGCACGCATTGGCCTTGCCCGGTACCAAGTTCGTTGACCATGGGTGGAGTATATGTCGAGATCGAAGGTCAATCGTCGCGTGACTGCGGGTGTGCGAGCTGCGAGCTGTGCCTTTCTTCTTCTAGTTTGCGTGCGGCGTGATTTCACGTGGTTCACGTGGTTCCCGTTAATACAGCGATTTTATTGGAAGATGGCTCCCGTCGTTCGCGTTATTTCAGCAATTTGAATGGAAGATAGCTGGCGTCAACTGCCCCGTGTTATTTTAGACTTGCCTTTCGGGACCACCCGGTGTTTACTAAACACCACCAAGTGAAGAAAGAAAAGCCAAGTGATCTGTGATACCTGGTTCATCGACCCCCAGCCCCTTGGCCCCTGCCGTGCCCGTCGCGCCCGTCATCGTGTCTGTGGTGCTTCGTTGATTGCTTATGCTGGCTGCTTGCGTCTACCGCATTGCATCGATCCATGTTCTGCGTGACCCGATCATTACTGCTTGAAGGCACTTCCTCGAACTCTCAAACAACCGGTGAGCCGGCCTCAGAGATCTAACTAGCGCAGGTCTTTTTTAGAGTCTGAGAGCTGTACCCTGCTGTAACATGGCGAACCCAGGCAGATCGAAGTGCATTGCAGGAGATCGGAGTGTTCGCCAAACGTTTGCAAGAGATCGGAGCGTTTGCAAACTTGTGAAATAATGCCATCGTGTTCTTTGTTGTATAATCCCACGTTTGATCTTGCATAATACTTCATTGCATACCAGTTACTGTACTTGGTATATGCATACATCCACATGTTTTCGTTGTTGCCTGCCTTGTATGATGGTGGTACGTGCAGTATTCCGTTATGTCTTCACGCTGCCAATGGTGCTCTGCTTGTTTGTTTCGTACGGCTTTGAAGATACTTATCTGGGCAATGCATGCAGGCATACTCGTTGCTCGTGCTCCGTTTGCCTGTTGCTCGTGCTCGTCTGTTCGCTCGTTGTTCATGATCGCACACTCATGCTATTGACCACATATTGTCTTCAAAACCGGATGCAACCGACAGGTATCGATACAAGCCAAAGGTGCCGTACGTACTAATACACGCATGCTCTCGTGTACCGTTTGCCTGGTTAGGCGATACCGGAAACTAACAATGTTGAGCCTTGCGCCGTTTGGGCGTACGTAACCCTATAAAACGATGAACCCCTGGACAACACTGTGCTTTGTCGGCTGGCAAACATAGAACCTTCAAGAAAACCACGTATATTTTGGTGACTAGTATTCTTGATGCGATGCTTGTAGACTACATCAGTAGTAATAGACCAATCGTCGTATTATGCACACCAAATGGAAGGTCCGATGCACGTTTGACCCTCTTCGATGCCTCCGGTCGTACCATCTTCGGTGTTGTATACCAACCGAGCGTTGCGCTCGAGTACCAGGTACAACACCTGAAAGACTGAAAGCCATGCATAAGAGGAAATGACAGAAAAAACTGGAGCAGATGAAGATCGGCTACGCAAGCCCTTGGCGGGCACGGGTCACACGGGGTGATATAGTTTCAGCTGGACGATGATGAGCTTGCACACAACGAACGAAGGTGTGGCTTGCTGTGTCCGGAATGTTCGGACTCGATGACAGACACACGATACAGCCCAACCTGATCAGCACCAGGCCAACAGGTATGGAGCGGGTGAAACACAACCGTGGTGATCCTTCTCTTTTTCTGATGTCGTATCCACAGTCGAAAATGCTGATATTTTTCTTGCTGTACGTTATTCCTCGAGCGCAAGAAAAACTCGGGGGGGGTAGGCTGCTGTGTCGCCCTGATTGACTTAAACTTCAAGTCACACACCAAAGCTAGAAAAATCGCGCAGCGCATGTTGTAATATCCTGGACCACCGATGTAAGACCAGGGACATGGACCCAACCAGATACCGGTAGCAAGCATGACATGGCGCGTACCAGTGACGAGCTGCCCGGTGTGTTCGGAAAGGCATGGAATCTGAGTAGTAAATTGATTGGTGTGCTGTATTCATTTAGCCTACCATGGAAATTATTGCAGTGAGCTGTCAATATATGTACGACTCTATTAGTCAGCCCAACCTGATCTACTGTCAGTATTTTCGTTGTCACATATCACATGTGCTGGTGTTGTTGAAGAATATCTCGCTGCTGGTATCGAAACAGCAGTAGTAGGGAGTACTTTTGAATCTCGTTGCGGGATGAGCGCCTCCCAAAGATGGTGCCAAGTGTGAAGCTGGATGGAGTTACTGATGAGCCTACCATGGCACGAACACTTGTCTACCGCCGCCCGGAGCAAAGGCGCCTCAACTCGGAATTACACAGAAGAGCCGTATCTCCGTCTCTACAATGCTATCAGTAGTCTAAATACTACGCACGATGCTCAAAAAGATAAAAAGAATAGTACTGACGACCTGCACTTCCGTACACGATTCATATTAATATTAATCTTAGTACCTATCGAGGGTGGCTCCGTTGCCGGTCTCGGCCTTGTTTGTCTTCGTCTTTGACGGGGTTGGTCGAGGCCTTGATGTGCACGTTTTCCTTCGTGATATGTGGCAAAGAGGTGCCTCCACAAGCCTCCCTCGCGTCTCGCAAGGAGATAACTTACAGAAATTGTGAGAGTGCGGGTCCTTCTCCGCAGGACCTTTTTCTCCCTGACGCGTTCGGACTTCATGGCCCGAACGTCAACCATTAGGAAGGTCCATCAGTGATGGCGGATCTCATAGACCGGACGTTGGTTAACGTATCTTCATGGCTGGCATTTGTGATCGGAGATTGACGGTATCTACGTACCCTGTCCTCCACATACCTGTAATTTGGAAAAAACACAGGAACCATACTCGTACTGCTGCTGTACGCTGTACCTGCAGTTTTTATTTATTTGTTTCCCGAACAAGGTTGATTTTAGCTAGTTGATTTATCGATATACGGGGTTGGTTGATACCACACCACAAGCGTTTAGGGCGGGTGGCTCGCAGTATGCTTTTTACAGATATGTACATAGAGGACGTATACAATATATCCATAAGACTAAAACTGTATGGCAAGATCCCAAGGGACCCTTGAGCCTATCTCTCTTCCTTTCTTGACGAGTTATCATGCTGACTCGTTGAAACAGCACCTACACAACAGTATCCGCTGGATGCACTACACAACACCCGTATGTATGTAAAAAATCACACCCTGGACAATAGACAATAGTCCCATAGTCTATCAATAGCTTCCTATTGCAATTGACTGTCCCTATTTCCAGTTAATTGAAAGGCGTCGAGCTCTATTTTCCAGACAATTTCTATTTAGTGACCCCTACCTGGCCCTCTTGTCCAGACTATTCCACTTTATAGGTAGTCTCCGTAATCAATGGTCCGGCCAATTCCAATTAATGGACGTTCTCCTAAAGAAATTGTCCGGCCTATTCCAAATGATAGACTGTCTCCTGAATCAATTGTCCCGACAATTCCAATTGATAGTCGCCCCCCCGAAATAGTTATCCGGACAATTTCAATTAGTAGACTGACGCTAAAAGTACTTGTCCCGACAACTCCAATTAATAGACAGTCTCCCAGATCAATTGGCCCGACAATTCCAATTTGTACACAGTCTCCAAAATCAATTGTCCGGACAATTTCAATTAGCAGACTGCTTTCTAAATCAATTGTCCGGGCAATTCCAATTAATAGACGGTATACAAAATCAATTATCCCGACAATTTCGACTAATGCGAAACCTCCAAAACTACTTGAGACAATGCCATCATTGGTGGGCAGTCTCCTAAATCAACTGCCCGTACATTTCAAAATAACAGTGCATACGGATTACTTTGTTTCGTGAAAACGTTTTAAAATCATTACATCTGAGAACATGCGCTAAGCGGTATAAAAATTCCTACGTGCGGACATAAAATACAAAGCTAAAGTTGAGGCGTCCCGCCTTTTTCTGCTTATGCCTTGGACAATAGACCTATCAATAGACTATTGCCCCTACAGCAGAGTCACGAAGTTGTCTATTAATTGGAATTGTCCGGGCAAGTGATGTCATAGACTGTCTAGCAATTGAAATTGTTTTAAACAATTGATCTTGGATACTGTCTAACAATTGGATATAATCGGACAATTGATATCGGGTACTGTTTAACAATCGGAATAATCCGGACAAATAGTTTTGGAGATTCTCTATCAATTGAAGTTGCCCTGACAATTGATTTCAGAGACTGTCCATTAATTGTAATTGCCTGAACAATTGATGTTTGGTGTTTTTCAAAAATTGGAATTGTCCAGACAAATGAGCTCGGAGACTGCCTATCGATTGAAATTGTGCTGGCAAATGATTTCACAGGCTGTCTATTAATTGGAATTGCTTGAACGATTGATGTCGGGCGAGTTACATGAGTTGGACTTGTCGGGGCAACTGCTTTGAGATATCGTCTATTAATTGGAATTGTCCGAACAATGGGTTTCGGAAGCGATCTACTAATTGGAATTGTTATGACTATCGAGTTTAAGAGGGCTCTGTTATTTGAAAGCTGGCAGCTGCTTGTAGAACTACATTTGATTTGGCCAGTACACAACAGTACCACCATGCTAGTATTGCCTCTACAGCAGGATCGGGAAATTCCCTCTATGCGCAATCATTTGCAAGGTCTTTCATTGCGCCATATTACGAGTAGTATCAATTCAATGGGGAGTGTATATCAGAATACAATAACTACTGTAGGTACACGGCCATGACATTTATCGAGCAATTGATTTCTTGCGCGGCATCTGAAATGAATTATGCGGACAGTTCCAACTACTTTCCAGTCGCCGAAGTCCATTTGGGCAATTCCATTTCATTGACAGCACCCGAAATCAATTGTGCGGACAAATTCAGTTTAAAAGCAGCAGCCGAAATCGAATTTTCAGGCAAATCCAATTAATAGACAGCTCCCGAAATCAATTGTCTGAACAATTTCAGTTAGTGGACAACACCCGAAATCAATTGTCTGGACAATTCCAATTATTGGATAGCACCCGAAATCAATTTGCTGAATAATTCCAAGTAATTGGCAGTCTATGCAACCAATTGTTTGGACAATTCCAATTCATAGACAACACTTGAAACCTATTGCTCACACAATTCCAACTAGTAGATTTTGTTCGAAATCAATTGCCTGGACAATTCGAATTCATAGACAATCGCCGAAAACGCTTGTCTGGCCAATTTCAATGAATGGGCAATCGCCGAAATCAATTGATTTCAATTAATAGGCAGCCACCAAAAACAATTGTCAAGACAAACACAATTTACACACATCCTCCTGAATCAATTGGAGACACAATAGACTATTGAAATAGTAATTGTCCAGTCCCATACATCATATTCACACGGGGCGTACTTGATGAAGCTGGATGAACAGTAGTGAACCTGGGTAGAAAATACGTTGGTCTAAAAAGTCAATACAACAACCTGGAGAATGTATCTATGTATCTATATCTATGGGTAATACTATAGGTCGTACGGCAAGATCTCCCTCTTGGGCCTTACGATAGTTGTCCCTTACTACCGCAGCAAAGCATCAACACCGCTGCCTCCCGGCATGAAGTACTGCGGTGAAGCCGGTCAGCTGTCCAGTATAGCAATCAGGTTTTTATTCGGATGAAAGCACCGCATGAAAGCTACGTTGAAACTGAGAATTACACAACAACTATTTCGGGGGTCCATAGTCAATAGGACCTATGGTGTACATAAAACCTATATATTTGCATATTTTTACTAACAAAATTTGGTCCCGTTAACTATGGACCCCCGAAATAATATGTTCACAACATAGCTGGTGTTGTGGTCTTCTCGTACCCGGTACGTTGGCATTTCACTTGTTCTACCCGTTCCGGTATTCTCGTACCCGGTACGCTGGCATTTCCCTTGCTTTCTTGCTCTAGTCATTCCTTTGTCTGCAAGTTATAAAAAATCAGAACGGACACTGGGTTGTACTGATGTAGTTGGGTACAAAGAACGGTATGGCACACGAATACGGGAGTTACGTACTACTACGACTCATATCCGTGGGGTCTCCATACATTATACATCCAGTAGTATTATAAAAAGGTTTCTACATCCGTACGATCGCACATTATTCATGCTGACTGCAAAGTATGTTATCTTCATTCATATTCTACAATATACAGTATCTTTAGCATACCGAGCGGTATCACCCAGCCTCAGTTTACTCTGGGCAGATACCCCGTATAATCCTGTCCACTACGGCGAGGAAGTGAGCAATGAGATAATTACCGCTGCTGTGCATGAGCTTCGTACGATACTATTAACATTGTACTTGTCAATCTATGACATGGCCGAAGATTCGAATGAAGCATTATAATCTGCTGTAGATTACATAAAAATAATGTGTGCACAGAAACACAAAGATCAGATTTATTAGGGTTCGACCTTCAATATACTTATACCCGATCTGGGTCGTGCCCTGAAAGGGTTTCGTTGGTTTCGATCATGGTTGACAAAGGCCAACGTGGTCTGGTGTATCGCTTCTGTTTTTAGCGTTGAACTATGGAGCTCGAATCTCAAGATGGATGAGGCGGGGATTTATGCAATATATACAATAGAAGGTGTGGAATAGGCCCTGGCCTTTAAGGCTCGCTTTTAGGCCCGTTAAGGCAAACGGCTAAGGCTCGCCGCAGGCCAAAAAATTTGGGGTTAAGGCACGTTTTAAGGCAAAAGCCTTAATGGCCTTAACGAGCCTTAACGGGCCTTAACCAGATAGTCACGAGCCTTAAAAAACGCCTTAAGTGAGCCTTAACGATTATCTCGCCTGAACATGCCTATAATAGAGAGGGAAGTGCCGGGTTCGTGACGTAGATCATACTTAATGGCGGTAGTGTACATAGCGGTAGTGTTGACTGATATTTTTGCCGCATAACTCAATGGGTGTACCCTTGAACCACAAGGTAAATATGTGTGCACGTAGCGTGAACAAGAAGCAATAAAGTCCATGTATTCCTTGCGCACGAGTCTTATCACTCGTAGCTACCAAGTAAGTCTCGCGTTTTCACCACCTAGGCTTGTATTATGCCGCGGTAGACCTCGCTGTGGATGCGCGCACATGCAAGAAAAAAACCAAGTGCTGCAGCGGTAGACTACTAAAAATATTAGTATTCCTTTTTTTTTTTTTTTTTATCAATCACTTTTACTTCCCAGCCCACTCGTAGGAGGTTTTACCCTCGACGATCTTCTGGACAAGCCGTGGTCACAGGTGTCGTCCCTTCTCCCCCCGGTACGTGCCTTTATTTTTGGTTCAGTATTCCCACTGCTCGTCGATTTTCATCGAATGTAGCCAACTCACGCTTTCGCGCTTTCCGCTTATCAATTTTTTATGCAAGAAAAAGTCTCTATGAGCATGCACTCGGTGGGACTTGAACCCACGAAATTGATCTTGACAGGCACGCGGACCACCTACCAAGCCACCGGGGACGCCGGCACTGCCGCTGATTGAACATATGTGTGGTGTTGACATTGTATTTTCAGCATCGGCCCCGACGACAACAGTACATCCCCACCCAAGCAGCAAACACGAAAGGTACCCGGTTGCCTGCCAAGTGTGGCGCAGTGTGCACTACCGGTATAGTCTTGCTGAGTATCACTGCGACGCTTGATGTACTACAACAGAACCACGCGCAGCCGTTCACGAAACACCGTGCATGGTGTGCATCCATGAACTGCACACTACGATGATCCCTAGAGCTATCGTACGTTCACGAGGACAGGGAATCAACGCGCTCGAAGCCAGGAATGTGTTGATAGCTAGGTCGCTCCTCTTGTCGACTGTCAATGTAGTGAGCGTCCCCTGCCCTGCTGCCGTGAGCGATTCCGGCTGGAACCTGCCAGGCTGGCCGCCGGCTGCCGCCGGTGCTTGTCCTGGTGCTGAAGCTGGTGCTGCAGCAGCCGCAGCAGGAGCCGAGTTATCACCGCGCGAACATCCGGCCTGAGCAGATCCAGAGCGATCTTGGGCAGGATCGCTACTTCCTGGAGGCGCGGGGCTCCCTTGTTGGCTAGACATAACGCCGCTCCGAAGGTGTAGGTTGTAGGTGGCAGGTGACGGGTAGCATCTTCGTGTTTGCAAGAGTACCTGGCGTCCTGGCTTGTGCGCACCACACAGTGCGCTGATAACTCCAATATTAAACCCCCTATCCCCTATTATTTTTGGGAGTTCCAGTCTAACGGCGTTTTTTTGTACGCGAGAATCACCAAAAACGTGCCTTGAGAGCCTCTGAGAGGCCTCTTTCAGCGTCAGGCAACGAGCCTTAACCCAGTAAGGCTGGTAAGGCTCGAAACACCTCTTAAGGCACGCCCTTTTCAGAAAAGGGCGTTAAGGCAAATTTTAAGGCAAGCCTTAAAGGCCAGGGCCTAGTGTGGAATCAACTGCTGAGATCGCCTAACGAGGGTAGGCGCAACGAAGGACTGAAGTCTTCCCGCAATAAGAATCCAAGGCACAGACCACATCGGGGAAGGGAATAAAGAGCTTACTCTATGACACCGGATGTGATACGTAGGAGGGATAGAGAAAAAAGGGCGAATGTAACAAATGGGATGGAAATCAACGCTATATATGTATCGTACATACATAACTACGTACGAAAGCGTAGTACCTCTAAGTTCACGAGAGATGCATGTTTTGTTCACAACCGACGGAATTAATTATTTATAGTCATAGGCTCTCTACCAACGAAAAGTAATAGCTGAATTTGCCCAGAGGCAGAAAGAAGAGAAGAACGGCCACACTCGTCCCGCGCCCCCGCCTAGCTTCTCGTGATAGGTGCACAACCAGAGCATGGCACTGCTCGCTGCCGATTGATAGGCCTAGAGGCTAGGTCTACTGTTGTGGTTTCTAGCAGCAACAGCGGCGGTCGGCGGGCTACAGCATGCAACGGGAGGAGGAAGAGCAGGGGCAACGAGCGCTTTCCCGGTATGTGTGCGAGAGGCGCGCGAACTAAGCTGGGGTCCCGGGCGTTCGTGGGTCTAGACCTGAACTTGATCACAATGGGGCGTGGGGCTGTCGACTCTGGCACACAATGATACACAAGCCCGTCTCATGCGTCTGCAGGCAAGCATCGTTAACTCGCTCGCTCGGGGCTGCCAGTCATGATTTTTCCCACGTGTTTTTTTTTCTTGGCCGGTTCGCCCCAGCGAAGGGGGAAAAAGCAGCTTGTACATGCATGGAGTTATTATAGCTGGCACGGGTAGAAGGAAACTCAGGTATCGATGTCTTTTCTAAACCCGCGAATTCGCGAATCAGCCGGGCACAGGAGGGAACACTGAAGATAACTGCAGCAGCATAGACAGGACTCCTGCCTCAGAAGTAGGTATACGTGACTGAGACAAGCGTACCACCGGCGCAGAGAGCACTTATCACGTACCAGATACATCCACAAAAGGCTATACCTAGGAAACGAAATACATACCCGGACCTAGAGTACTCGGCTTTAATATGGGAACACCGATGACGCCGGAGCGGAGGGCATATGTGGTGTACGATTACATGCCAGGTTTTCCTTTGCCTTTTCTCGCAGATCCCGTACCCAGGAACGGGATACATTCGCGCACACACTGGTATATATCGACGTATGCCTGATACTCTCGATATCACAGTTGACAGCTGTCTAGTTTCTGGTAGGGACGAACAACGCCGGGCCAGTGCCTTCGGCCCTGACCATGTCCACCACTATGGACACAGACCATACACATCACGAGACACAACGAACTGTTGTAAGTACCACAATGCTGCGCCAGCGCAGCAAAGAGGGTTGAGGGATTTGGGGCCGGTGTCACTAACGATACATACCAGACACGTCGCGAGACATATTTGTACTGCTGTATGCTCCAACTACGGGATCGATTGCCAAGGAATTGTGGCCGGTGCCACTAATGATACGTACCATACAAATCGCGAGACACATTTGTACCTCTGTATGCTCCAACTACGGGGTCGATGGCTAAGGACTTGTGGCCGGTCCCACTAACGATACATACCATACACGCTGCGACACACATGTACTGCTGTATGTACTGCTGTAAGCTCCAACGACGCTGTGCCGGCGCACCTGAAGGCGTTCGAGGAGGCCGGCGCCTACGCATCTGCCCTTGACCGCCGGCCTGTGCCTGCCCCTCACTAACGATGTCAACCATACGCGTCGCGCCGCACAGCAACCCCCTAGGCACAACGATATATCATACTATGCATAACGGCATATACCATACTCGTCGGGAGACACATCGTAATACCGTACATACCAACAACGATGTGAGAGTACACTATTGATACAAGGCGGTCCATGCGAGGGACTTGGGGCCGGTGTCACCAAGAATACATATCGCGCGACACAGGGTACTGCTGTACGTTCCATGCACGAAAAACACCGATGTGCCGTCGCACTAGAAGGCGGTCGAGGGCGAGGCGCCATGTGCCGTCGCACGGCTCGGGGCCGGCGCCGATGCGTCGTCCCCCGGCCCTGCCCCTCTATCTATTTATCATACGCGTCACGATGAGCAGGAACTCACCATGAATAGACCATACTAGTATGTTCTACTGTTCATATCAACAACGTTGTGCCGGTGCACTTAAGCGCTCTCGATGTTTATCGTACACGTCACGACGTGCAGGAACTCACTATGAATAGACCATACTAGTAGTGAGACACTATGTTCTACTGTTCATATCAACAACGCTGTGTCGGTGCGCACTAAAAAGCGGTCGGTGGTGAAGGAATAAGTGCCGGTGCAGGTCTCGTGGCCGACGCCACTGCGTCGGCCGGTGACCCGTCTCTCACCACCGATACATACCATACACGTTGCGAGACACAATGTACTGCTGCATGTGCTAACGACGCTGTGCCGGGGCACTAAAAAAGGCGACGGGAGGGACTATGTGCCGGCGCGGCCGGCGCCAACGCGTCGGCTCTCGGCCCGTCCCTCACTTGCGATACATACCAGAAACGCCGCAGTACACAAAGAACGACGCATGTAACAATACCACTGTGCCGGCGCACCGGAAGGCGGTCGATAGTGGCGGAGTTGCCGGTCCACATCCCTGGACCGGCGCACCGGCTTACAAGTCGAGTTCGAGCGGAATGCATGCCGGTGCTTGCCTCACCCCTCCCACCTCCCCCCACTAGCGATACATTCGTACCAAAGGCACAGGAGCGTGTCACCACAAGGGAAGCTCTCGGCCGGGGCACGAGATGCGCGATGCATAGCACCAGATAGCCAACCTGTTGATAGGAAGATGCCGGTGCATGTCAACAACCGCGGTTATAAACAACTCCGGCGCGTAGAAACGGGGGGGCCAGTGCACATCAGCATGGGGACAAGTAAGCCCCACCCTCGCCCAGGCCGGTGCATGGGTAGTACTCACCGTTGCCTCGATATAAATTCGTTCCCACACGGGAAGCTCTCGGCTGGGGGACGAGATGCGCGATGCGTAGCACAAAATAGCTACCCGTTAGTAGGAAGATGCCGGTCAACAACCACGACGATAAATAACGCCGGCGCGTAAGAACGGTGTACCAGCGCACATGAGCACGGGGATAAGTAAGCCCCACCCTCGTCCAGGCCGGTGCATGGATAGTGCTCACTGTCGCCTCTATCTAAATTCGTTCCCGTCGCGTTGCCCCGCCCCCCCCCCGTTTTTGCTGTGCGTTCCGCTCCGCGTCCGCGTTGTCCGTTGTCGCCGCACCTATCCCCCTGTCTTGCGTCGCACCGTTTTGTCGCGTTCAATATGTATATATATATATTTTTTTCGCAGGGGCTCGGCGAGAACGATGGCGGAGAAGGGAATCGGGACAACTTCCGGTAGCGACGGCGATGAGGAGGCTCCCGTGTCGCTAGTCGACTTCGCAACCTTTAAGCAGGAGATGGCGAACGAAGTCGCCAAGCTTCAGGCGGCCCTCCAGCGATCGATGAACGAGGTCATCGAGGCCTCTCGTCGCTGGCCGACGGGGGGGGGGGAGGTGGCGCCAGCAGGTCCGGACCGCAGCCCGGTAGCTCTGCTGCCGGGGCCACCCCGCTGGACCACTCCCCCAGCACCGTCCTACTCGGACCGCCGACCGGACAATTCTTCTGGAGCCCCGTCGCCGGGGCCCTCCGCCCAGACTCAGCATCGCCGACCAACCCGTCGACGGAGCCACGGGCGCCCGCGCGGGTCTGCGTGGGTCCCTCAGCCCCGCGCAGAGCAGGCTCGCCGTAGGCCCGGGGCGAGGGGGTGGCTACGGCGGTACTCCTGGCGGCGCCGGAGCCGCCGGTGCCCCTCTCGGACAGGCAGGCCCGGGTAGCTACGGCGGTACTCTGGGCGGCGCCGGAGCCGTCGGCGCTCCTCTCGGACAGGCAGGCCAGCTCGCCGTAGGACCGGGAGCGCGGGCGACGGGAGCGTCTCGGGCGGTACCAGGGCCACCCCGGGCCCAGCCGGAAGGGTTGCCTACGGTGGTGCTCTGGCCGGTACCGGACCCGCCCGCGCCCCCCTCGGCCAGGCGGGCGGGCTCGTAGTGGGGGCTCGGCTACGGGGGATATGCAGGCGGCACCGGTGGCGCCGGCACCTTCTCCGGACAAGCGGGTGGGCTCGCCGCCGGCTCGGCCCGGGGCCTTGGCTTCGCCCCGGGCGGGACAGGAGCCAACGGCGCGCCATCGGCTGCACTCGGCCATGTGGCCAACGACGGGCTGGGCGGGCCCGAGGTCGGCTCGGAAATGTACGGGGACGGGCAGCACCGGCAACCCGTTTACCGCCCTGGGCAGACAGGTCAGTAAAATCATGACCAATCGCGCGGTGGCATCGTGGACCAACCCCGCGACTCGGCTATGGCAGATCCTATGCGGCGGCCGCCCGGCGTCGATGCAAAGGGTGGCCGTGCAGGGGTACCTGGGGGCCTCGGCCAACATTTCGCCGGCGTCCATGGGATGTTGGAAGCGCTGGACGACCTCGATTCTCTGGCCTTCACACCGCGCGGCGGAGCAGGCATCACCCTCCCACTAGCGCAACACCTGAGCATTTATAGGGCACGCGATCGTCACCATCGCGTCCCGCGGACTCCCACAAGACGGCGCGGATCTCCAGGTGGTGCGCGCTCGCTTGGAGGCGCTCGCCCGAGCCTTCAGCGCGGGGGCGACGATCCTTAACGATCACGTGATGGAGCACTTTGCGGTCGCCGATCGCCCGGCGAACCGGGCCAGGCTGGCGGCTCTGGTTACGAAGGACCTCGAGACCTTCGCGCTCGACCTGCGTTTCGTCTCCGATTTCTGCGGCCACGCTTGGGTTTACCCCCCGCCGGTGGAGTCCTTCCCCGCCATCCCGGGGCCCCATTGGCCCCGCCTTTCCGGATACGTCGCCCTCGGCGGCCTGATCAACGCCGAAGCCCAGCAACCTCGCCGTACCTCCACCACGGCGGCTGGGGTCGGGGCCGGCGAATGTCGGCAGTGGGGGAAGACCGGCAAGTGCCACTTCGGTGACGCCAGCGTGTTCACCCACGTCGGCCCCGCTCGCAAGACGAGCGGCGGCAACAAGCGCAAGGCGGCTACCGGCGGGGGCTCGGCCGATAGCGGCGTCGCAGTCAGCGGCGTGCGACGGCGCTGCATCCGGGGAACCCCCGGCCAAGAAGGCCAAGGTTAAGGGAAAAGGGGGGGCGGGGGGGCGGCGGTGCGAGTAACGGGAGCAGCGGCGGCGGCAGCGACGGCAATAGCAGCTGCAGCGGCAGTGGTAGCGGCGGTGGTTCCGGCAGCGGCGGCAGCGGTAGCGGCAGCGGCAGCGGGGCGTCGAGCGGGGGGGTCTTCACTCGCTCGGCGGCGGCCAGGGCTGAGGAATAGGGGAACGGGCCTCGCCCCTCAGCCGGGGCGAGACCGATCGTAGGGCGTAGGGAAGCAGGAGCGCGAGATGCACAGCTTGCACGTCCGGGGTCGGCGTCCGTTGGGGGACCAGGTGTGACGAGTATGTTAGACTGTTGGGTGATGTTGTTGCGCGATATGCAGCATGTCGCATCGCCTACTAGCGCGTCTCGGTCGGAGATTATCGGCCGCGTAGCTCAGCAGTATGTACAGTATTTTCGGGCGAGTGGTAGCCGCTTTGGGTGTATGCGGGCCATCGAGACATCCCTGAACGTTCCGAGTGTGAAAACAGCTAGGATTCGTTTTTGGTTCGGACGACAGAAAGGGTTCCCTGGGGTAGAGCCGTTAGCGGATATCGTCGAACACGGCGCGCCCGTCCACGTGGAGGGGGGCACAGATATTGGCGCGGCCTTGGCATACTCAAAAACCATAGCAGCGTAGCCCGACACTCTGGCACTATAATCGCGAAGAGTTTTGACGACGTACGGTTTGGGCGGGCAGTCATATTTCAGCGCAGCGAGGCGCACACCATCCCCGCCTAGCGGTTGTCTCTGCTAGCCGCGATCGTATCCCCGTCTAAAACTCGGATCATCCACGATCTGACGTTTTCGTCGTCGCAGTACGCCCACAGCGTCAACGCGGATACTGACTTCGAGCGAGCCGCCCCCGTGGCGCTGAGCCACGTGTTGCGAGACGTTATTTGGCGCATTTTGTACCCGCGTCGGCGGTTTGGATCGAGCGCGCGTATTGTTTTGAGTGAAATCGATGTCACTGAGGCGTTCCGTCAGGTTAGCGTACAGTGGGCAGGGGCACCCGTATTTGGATACGGCTTTCGCGAGTGGATTGTGACCGACCGCCGGCTCCAGTTTGGATGGCGCAGTTCACCGGGGTTCTGTTGTATGTTTTCGGCAGCCCTCGAACACGCGCATCGCCACACGTTGTACGAGGATGCCGTGGTGATGGATCAGGGGCGTATCGCGACGCAGCACGTCGCGGTCATCCCGCCAAGGGCAACCGACCGGCCAACCCCCTTTCCACCTGGGTGCCGGGTCCACGTCGGGAAGGGGGGAGGAGGCGTAGCCAATTTTTCGTGTGGTATTATGTAGACGATGGGATACTAGTGGAGATGCAATGGTGGCCTGACGGTCGCGCTGTAGACGCGCGTCCGCATCTCTGGAGTCGGACCATTTTCGGCTTTTCTGGGAGAGATCCTCACGGGACCCCCCTCTGCTGTCTTCTCGAAAGATATCACAGTAGGACACCGTGTTGTGCGTGCTGGGGTGGGAAATTGATACCGTGGCAATGACTATTCCCGTTCCCGTAGCCAAGCTGGAGAAACTCCGCGACACGCTGAGCGGGTGGCCTTCGGACCGCGCGTTCGCGTACGAGGGAGAGCTCCGCTCTCTGACCGGTCGGTTACTGCGCCTGTGCGAAGTCGTGCGACCAGGAAAATACTTTGTTCGACGCTTGCTCAACCAAGTAGGCCTGGCCCCTGTTCGCGCGTGGAGCGAGACGTTCCACGTGCCGCACGCGCGCGCGGCGTCGTCCTCACGGATTCAATTGGGTCCTGAGTTCCTCGCCGATGTATCCTTCTGGCGTCTGAGCCATCCCACAGTAGGGATGTACCCGACGTTCCTGAGTCCCTCACATTAGGAACTCAATATCTCACCCGATACAATACTTGGAAGAAATTCGTTCGCGCCATCCGACCGGCACTTGTATTCGCTATTTCTAAAACGAATATACGAGTATTTTTTTTCATCCTAACTGGTAGTTCCTCACTTAAGGAACTCAATTGGTCAGAAACCTTTTGCCCAAAACGTGCAACCCCTACCGTGGGATGACTCGTCTGTTGGTAGAAGGAGGGCTAGGCTCCGTGGCGGGTCGCCTCTCTGCCCCCCTGTGCCGAAGCTACATGCAGCCGCCGGCGTTTACACTGTGGTCAGACGCTTCCGGCGACGCCATGGGGGGTTATTTTTTGGGGCCCGTTCCCGGGGCCGGCGTGTGGAGGCGTGTCGAATTTAACGCCGACGGTCGCGCTCGCCTGCGCGAGAAGGTTAGTGGTTGGAACGATCTGTCGATTATCGTTCTCGAGTTGCTGGGCATGGTCGTGATAGCGTGGATATCCAGTCGGACGTGCTGCCTAGTTACGCGCGGGACACCATCCTGATTCGGGGAGACAACACGTCCGCTGTGCACTGGTTCTCCAAGTGTAACGGGGGTAGAGAACCCCGATCGGGGGCACTCATGCGTCTTTGAGGGTGCATGGAGGTAGGCAGTGGATGGTGTTTCGACACGTTGCATGTCGCGGGCGTAGAGAACACCATTGCTGACGGTATATCACGATGAAAGCGGGAGGCGATCGACGGTAACTTCCGCGTGTCCCGGCCCGATGTTGCTTGGCGCCGACAGGTCTTGGGACCAATGGGCGTCGCGCTATGCTCAGGAGTGCTGGCAGCCAGCTCATCCGCCAGTCGGTTGCGCCGTCGTTTCACCGAGCTTATACGTCAGGTTTCTGGTCTTGGACCGCTTTTCGGGGGTTGATAAGGGAGGCTCCGTATTTCGACACGTCAGCCTTCAATTCGGATACGATTCAGGTGTTACTTGAGTTCGTAGCGTGGTGCGCGTCGGAGGGCAATCAAGCCGGCACTATAGCCAGTAATCTATCAGCCGTGTTACGCGTTCACCGCGTGAACGTGCAGATGGAGTTGCCCACGTCGTCGCCGCTTGTTAAACGCGCTTTGAAAGGGGTGGCACGGTCGCACGTTGCCGCCGGTACCCCCAAAAGAATTCGGCGCCCTATATCATGGGACACATTTTTGGAAGGACAGGGCCTGACCCTGTCGTGGGGCCCGGGCGGCCGAGTGCTTTGGCTGTCGCTAGCGTTGGGCTATTTTTTCATGGCGAGGTCTGACGAAATAATCGCCTCCTCGTCCGGAGTAGTACACCCCGTGCATTGCTTGACATGGCGTGGTTCGCGGGGGGGCGGCGGTTGAATTCGTTGCAGTGGCATTTGGCTACCAGCATCGAGGTTCTATTTCGAGGCCATAACGGCGACCAGGCTCAGAAAGGATCGGTTATCGTGCGCACACGCGACGACGCCTTCGGGGCGCGTTCCGAGGTAGGAGCAGGCGGCGGTGACGTCGCTCTCATGGTGGAGTTGTTGTCGGGATATCTGACGTTGCCAGCAAGCGCCCCCCTGTCGTCGTATCGGTACGGTAATGAGGTCAGAGTGTGGGGGTACACGGAGGCCCTCGGGGCACTCCGTGAAGTGGTAGCGGAAGAAGGAGACGACTCCAGCGAAGTCGGCCCTCCTTCATTGCGTATCGGCGCAACCACTACTCTAGCGGCGGGGGGGAAAGTGCCGCAGAGGGTGATTCAGAGAGAAGGCAGATGGAAGTCCCCAGAGTCTTCCAAGACGTACACCCTCAATACCCCAGAGAACGCGGGCATCGTATCTCGTAAACTAGCAGAGACGGGTAAGATAGGGCAGAGGCAGCCAAGTCAGGATGCTGTTTGGGGCCGAACACCGCAGTATCGACGCGACCGCGGTATGGGGGTATGTCAATGGTTTTCTACCATTGGGGGTCTCGGTCGTCCGAGACTGCGTTTGTTAGAGCCCCGGCCAGTCGGCTGGGGGTGGGGGAACTCCCGGGTACGAGCGGTACGATAAGGCAACGAGAGTCAGCGGCCGGTGCCGCGGCTCTCGTACCACGCCAGGAGACTCCCCCCCCAACGTCGGAGATAATAATAATAACATGACAATTCGAAGGATATACAACAAAGCGTAGTATCTCTAAGTTCACGAGAGATGCATGTTGTGTTCACAACCGACGGAATGAATTATTTATAGTCATGGGCTCTCTACCGACGGAAAGTAATGGCCGAAGTTGCCCAGAGGCAGAGAGAAGGGGAGAACGGCCACACTCGTCCCGCGCCCCCGCCTAGCTTCTCGTGATAGGTGCACAAGCAGAGCACGGCACTGCTCGCTGCCGATTGATAGTCCCAGAGGCTAGGTCTATTGTTTGTTGTGGATTCTCCCGCCCACCCGCCCCTTTCGTCTTTCGAAGGTGGGTGGAACGGAGCGGCTACAGGGTGCTAGTCACACCGTATTATACGTGTATTGTTATCTGCGATAAACTGGTATTGTATTGTTATCTGCGATTAACTGGTATCGATTCGGGGCTCTCACCAGGAGAGTGGGGTATGTCAATGGTTTTCTACCATTGGGGGTCTCGGTCGTCCGAGACTGCGTTTGTAAGAGCCCCGGCCAGTCGGCTGGGGGGGGGGGGGAACTCCCGGGTACTAGCAGTACGATAAGGCAACGAGAGTCAGCGGCCGGTGCCGCGGCTCTCGTACCACGCCAGGAGACTACCCCCCCGACGTCGGAGAGAATAATAATATGACAATTCGAAGGATATACAAAAAAAGAATATAAGGTACGAAAAATCAGCAAACGAGTACGAAGAAACACTTCATGGTCGGTGGGCTTCGAGGGGGTTCAAGATCGGTTTGGTTTAAAGAATACACTGTCACTAACTACCTGTTGTTAGGTCCATACCTTGCGTAAGTATCATCTGAAGATTGGGTTGTCCGAGGACGAATCTGGCCAGCAGGTAAACGCTGTAACTCCGAGAGTGTGGAGTGATCAAATACATACTATTGCAGTACGCGTTTCGTGTGATGTTCTCACTGTAACAATATCTCAAACTCCTGAAATCCCGCCCGTGGTCACAAAGCAGACTGTAAAAACTACAGTAAAACGCATCGCGACTGGAGAAAACAAGTACGAAATAGTGCCGAACCGGCATGTGAGAGAAACGGTATTTTCGACCTATCCGATATGGTCTGTATCACCCCGCATCAATTGCAAATGAGTGAAGCCATGAACGTGTCCATGCTATTACATTTACACCCTAGAGCGAAAAGCAAAAAGGACAACGAAAGAAAAATTACATCGCTGGTACGTATTTGCGGTGTGTCTGAACATAAGAGCGCTGAAAAACCGAATAATACATTACATATTAAGCACAGCGCTTACGATGGCTCACCAACAAGAACCGCAGGCTGCGTGGTACTGGTTAAGTCTGTGCATGAACTAGAGCAGAGTGTGAGCGTGTCATGTGCACCCAGCATAGAGCATAGAGCGTGCTAGAATTTTGGAAAAGAATATCAACCTTGATGTGAAAACAGGTGCTTGATACATCGTGCCGAAAGGACCCCGGAGCGTCGGCTCCTATAATGAGTGCTTTGCCTGCAGGAATTGCGACTGCTCTCCCAGAACTGATACATGCATCCTACGCGGTGGATTCGAGATACACTATGCAAACTAAACTGAGCAGAGAAAACCTGGCCTTTTCCGATAGCTAAAACCCTCCCCAGGACGCACGTACCCATTCACCGCCTTTCTCACTAACGCGGTGAACGGAACGTCAATCGATTTTTACGCTGTTTTATGTATCTGAGACGGTTCCCAATGTCGACTGGGCATATTAGCCTTTTGAATGCTGCACTGTGTAGATGCCTAAGTTTGACCCTAGTTCCAGGTGTCTCGTCCGCGCAATGGAAGGGCAGTTCTAAAGGCCACATGCCCAATGCCCAAACTAGAGGTTCCCTGAATGTTAAAAACAAAGCACTAACGGCGCGTGAGTTTGCGAACGCGAGCGTGTAGGTGTTGAGCGTACCCCGCATCCCTGTTTTATTTGTCCCTATCCCAGTAGCGGATGATCGTCCTGATCAGAGAGGAATACTTGAAGAGACACTAAATTGCATGGCATCGAACGCCGAGAAACATGTTGGGATCATACTGCTGCTCTCCAGGTGACTATCTTTGATCGCAACGATAGCACAATAACTTTCACAGTCGAATAAGAGGCAAGTCGACACAGAGCCCCTGCTACGAGAAGGGTATAGCTGGATACGCCCAAGAATCTATCACGACCGACCAGGCTCCTTAACCCAATACCAGTGGGATACAGACCATCAGTGTTTTGCTATACGTTTTTGTGATAATACCTAGGCTTTGGGATTGTTACACATATTCAGATAATATACAGACACTCGACGTCAGGCGCACAGGAGGTACATGAGAATGCGTATGCCAGGTATCATAACGTTTGAATACGCACATGTAGGAAGGAGCGAGTGCATGTGCAAGTCGCCACACCACGCACAGGTACACATTTGTGAGCTGCTAAACCGATGAACGTGACGAGCTTTGGTATGATCTGCGCAACCTAACCGGATACTATTTTTTCGCTCCAAGTAAAGCGGCCGGGCGTTGAAAGAACGAATCGATAGGTGTGATTGGAATGCCAATAGGCGGTAGGCAGTTTCCGTTCTGGGGGGAGTTTGTCTCCACCTTGCTGCAACTACTTCCACAAAAACCGTTATACAAGGGGTACGATTTGGAAGTGGTTCTGGACGAATGCCGTTTTAAGACGCATGAATGATTTTAGCAAGAAAACGTCGCACCAGTGGACAGTGTCCGTGCTGGGGGGGTGGCGTAAACGTCAGTACCTTCAAACACTTACCTAACCCGAAATCAAATATTTACCTTGGGTAGTGCCAGTATGTCAGTGTGGCGTGAACGTCAGTACCTTGAAACGACCTAGGTCACTCGAATAAAGTTAGCGTAGACATCAGTACCTTCAAACACCTAATTCGGAATCAAGGGTTAGGTGGTGGCGTAAACGTCGGTACCTTCAAACACTTACTTAACTCGAATCAAATATTTACCTTGGCTAGTGCCAGTAAGTGGATGTGGCGTGAACGTCAGTACCTTGAAACGACCTAAGTCACTCGAATAATAACTTTGGCCCGGAATAGAAATAGGACTCATGATGAACTTCCTACAGCCCGTGATGAACCTATACATAAAACGACCTCCACATTCGCACGGAATACCCACTCTCAATGCAGAGAAGTTTGAGATCATCACCCGAAGAAAAGCCTATGTAAAATATAAAACGCGTGATAACACACAGATTGCAAAGGACTAGCGTGGAAGCTGGCAAAGATGAGTTTCGACGAAATCCTCGGTCTCTCACAGCTGTTCCTTTTATTCTGTCAATTTATCAAAACGTGGTGTCCATACCAAGAGACTAAAGACATCTGGACAAACTTCAGAGTGTCAGATGGATTCGAACGTACGCAGAAACGTTTGTTGAAGGAAGGTACAGTGAGAAACGTCTGGCGAAGGTAAGTGAATGGCGGCAGCATCGACATGAAACGTGGCAAAGGTACGTGAAGGTTTAGCACATCGACAGAAACAAGTACGTGAGTATATTGGAATACTCATCGGTGAACCGTTATAACAGGTTTGACAGTCAAGCGCGCAGATATATGGAGAGGGGCAAAGTGGACAGTCACCGCAGCGTCTCGGTAGTGTGGCCACTTATAGCTATACGACAAAGGACTGGCAGAATTCTCTCAAGTCTCAGTTAAAGGTGAGGTGGTGGGGTAGGACGATGGTAGCTTTCAGCTGAATCTATGTCTGACCAAAAGGTTAAACGTGTAGGTTATTGTCAAAGTGCAGACGTAGGCCTTTGAGAGGACCCCACCTCAGATGCAGGTGAGACAGGAAGGAAACATATATGTTTTCGCAGATGAGTACATGCTCCGAGCGTGTTAAGACAGATGTGGCGCTGACAGTTGCAAGTGAAGAATGTACGAGGGTCAGGTCCGCCGCTCTTCTCAACACCGTCCAAGGTCAGCACCGCAGGAACAAGAGGCGCTGCATCATCGGGCCGACGGCGATAGACGGAGGAGGAAAGCTGAAGAACATCTGGATTAAGGTCAGGACCGCCGTTCTTCTTACCACCGTCCAAGGGCAACACCGCGAAAAGGAAGGGCGCTGTAACATCGGGCCGACGGTGATGGGTGGAAGAGGAATGCTGAAGAACGTCTGGACGAAGGTCAGGACCGCCGCTCTTCATACCACCGTCTGAGGGCAACACTGAGGAAAGGAGAGGAGCTGCAACATCGAGCCGACGGTGAGGTGCCGAGGTGGAAGGCGCACGCGCTGCAGCGATCCATGAGCGTAATACCCGCTGGACACCGTCGCTCATATGTACCGGGCTGGGGGGGGGGGTGTCCGAGGAGGAAAGCGCACACGCTGTCGCCGGGCTAGCATCGGGGCGCCGGCTTTGTGCCGACAATGGTTATATGTCGGGCAGGGGGGGGGTGTTACAGCGGGTGGCGTCAGGGAGGGAGGTTGATAGCGCTGAGCCTGTCGTGACCAGCGCTATGGGGAGGATAATACGGCGCGAAACAACTGTCTTGATCAGGGTCACCCGTAGAGTCTATTCGATAGGCAGAGGGCAAGTTTTGGTTAGCATCCTTTGGGCGGATCTTACAGGGGCAGGGAGGTGTGGGAACGCCCTCGGTCTCCAGTACAGAGCCAGTAACGAGGTTCGGGTACCACTCGGTGTTTACTAAACACCACCAAGTGAAGAAAGAAAGTCAAAGCTAAGTGGTCTGTGATACCTGTCCTATCGACCCCCCAACCCCTTGGGTCCTGCCGTGCCCGTCTTGCCCGTCATCGTGTCTGTGGTGCTTCGTTGATTGCTCATGCTGACTGCTTGCGTCTACCGCATTGCATCGATCCATGTTCTGCGTGGCCCGATCATTATTGCTTGAAGGCACTTCCTCGAACTCTCAAACAACAGGTGAGCCGGCCTCAGAGATCTAACGAGCGTAGGTCCTTTTTAGGGTCTGAGAGCTGTACCCTGCTGTAGCAAGAGCTCAAGGGACGGTGTGATCAGACATGATACAGCAGCAGCCAGAAGCAGACAAAATACTTAAAACTTGTGTGGTCTCCATTGTCCTGCTTGGCTCTAGCAGGTCGGAATGACTCCCCGTAGTTATTGCCAGAATTCTCGAGTTCGGAGGCCCAGAGCATGCGCCACGGACCTCGGCCGGGGCTTGCATTTGCGCCGTGGTGTACACGCGGGCTCCCTGTGTGCCACGCAGCCTAGAGTGCGAGAGAAGACTCTCGGCCGGACGAGGAAAGTAAAGTATTCCGGAGAAAAAGTACATTTGGTACAAAGTAATACAAGGTTTCCCTTCGGGATGTGGGTAACGTGAAATCCCGGGGGCGTCGCAAGGCGAAAAGGGAGCCACAGGTAACACCCGTGTAGCTGTTTTTGGTGGAAACGGGAGCCGTGATGGGTTAGCGTATTGCTTGAAGGGAATGTTAATAGTCGGCAGGAACTGAGTGCTACGTTTTCTGTGGTGAAAAATTCTACAACCATGCAAGCGGTACCTTGGGTTGACTACTATTATTATACCGTCACTATACACCACTACCACTACTTCGCAGATAGATGTACAGTAGTACCGGTAGAAGCAGCCTGCACTCCACAAAACACTACCTGGTACACTACACTACTACGACTACCAACTATACTACTACTAAGTAGTACTGCTGACCAAACGCTCATGCGACACACAGACAACCTCATGGTAAACAGAGAGGTCAAAAAACCACGCGGTAACATGCGTTGGGGTATGACTATAATATATACTGTTGTTACTATACACCACCACCAGTAATATGTAGATGCAGTACAGACAGAAGCAACATGAATAAACACTACACTACTATACCTACTACTGCTCCTTCAAAGCTAAAACTTCCATACAACGGCGACGTATAGCATGCAAGCGGTACCATTACTATGCAGATAGATATACGGCAGTAAAGCTAGAAGCATCATGCACGCCACAAACTACTACCGGTATAGGTTTTCATACAACACGTATAATGATTTTACTTTCGGAAGTACGGGGAAACGCCACCATTCCCTGAACTCGAGAACCCATTCCCTGAACTCGAGTTGCTGTTACAGCCGTTCGGTGCTACATGGCATTGCTAAGGTAGGCGTCGAGAGGCCCGATAGACACTGGATTGATGCCGAACGAGGGGGTTGCCTTGAAAAGGATTGCCAGGGAGGCTGACATGCGGAGCAAAGACAGGATCCATGCCGAGCTGTCAGTCGACCTAAAATTAGGGGACGACGATGAGAAACACCCAGGGAAACACGCCTCCAGGAAGTCAAACCTCATACGGAAGAAGTGCGGATGTACACACAAGTTTTCCCTGGCCAAGAGCAGTCGAAATACTCTGAGACCCACCTTGTGTCCTCAACACCTGGCCTGTCGAACAACGGAAGCGAGCGAAGATGCTAGCATGGACCAGCAATACTACAACCAGCACGTGGGGGCCAACATGGTCGCAGTTCAGATCAGTTCCGTAGAGGTGCGAGTTGTGGTGAACGAGCGAAACGTGGGCCCACGGAGGCCACGAGTGGGTATGAGATGGAGTACCATCACGGGAGGGTACCGAGCTGCCTCCTAGCCGGCAAGTAAGGACCCTGCGCAGAGAACTCATTTAAAACATGGTGTCTAGTCTGGGATCTGCGCGCCGCTGGTAGCGGTTACTAAGGCACTCTACTCGCAGGATAGTTTGATGCAGCGTCCTCAGAAGACCAACCTGCTCGACACTCGGCTTCGCTTGTTTTTTCTTTGTTGCGACCGTCCACAGAAAAAGCCGGTCACACACAGGATTCCTATGAAAATGACCTTGATCGGCCGACACCCACAAGCCAACAGGCGCCCAGCCCTCACGGCTGGGGAGTCCCGAAGGCCCCCACACATTTCACAGCAGCAGGGTTATCAAGCCTCTGGATCGCCATCAGCGGCCCCTCGCTTACAGTTAGTAGAGGAGCCTGGAGCTTCCTAGCGTCGAGATCGCCTGCTTGCCGAACACACAAACAAGTATCACCCCTATTAATCGTATGATATAAAACTACAATAGAGAACGCGCTACCGCAAAAATAGACGTATTGAGTTCACACCGCATAGCTGAGCCCTTGCCCGGTCAAGGTAAGCGCCACTTAAAACGTCGAGCCCACTGCCCTTAATAGGTCACGTGGTGGACACATGGATTGTGCAAAGCGTAGTTGAGCCCTTGCTTTGTCAAGGGAAGCGCCACTTCTAGCGTTGAGCCCGCTGCCGTTGACAGGTTACGCGGTAGACGCACGAGGTTTGCCGAGCCTCGCCACAGGAAGTAATACGGTACGGTACGCATGGCATCTATTTTTCGAAAAAAACTACATTCAAAGTCACAGCAGTAACACCAGTAAAACACAAGACTACAGAATAGATCCACCATACCGCGAGATCAACTTCTTGAGTACGCAACGCGTAGCTGAGCCCTTGCTTTGTCAAGGTAAGGGCCACTTCTAGCGTTAAGCCCGCTGCCGTTGACAGGTTACGTGGTAGACGCCGAGCCCGTCGCCACATGAAGTAGTGCTGTACGGTACGCATGCTCTCAATTTTGCGGTAAACTACATTCAAAGTTAAAGCAGTAAAAATAAAAGAAAATAAGACCACACGATAGATCACACCATACCGCAAGATCGACGTCTTAAGTACGCAATGCGTAGCTGAGCCCTGGCGACGTCTAGGTAAGCGCCAGTTCGATCGTCGAGTCCACTGCCGTTGATAGGTTACGTGGTAGACGAACGAATTTCGCCGAGTCCGTCGCCGTCTAACTTCGTGCTGTACGGTACGCGTGGCCTCAATTTAGAGGTAAATCACACACAAAGTCACACTAAAAACGAAATACAAGAACACCAAACCATTCCTCAAACCATACCGCAAGATCGGTGTCTGGAGTATGCAACGCGGCCGTTCCTTTCGCCACGTGCCACTTCTTGCGCTGAGCCCACTCAAGTCGACTGCCGGGTTGACATAGACATAGAAAAATACAAATCCGATATATCATATATTTAATATAATAGTCAAGAGCCGTGGCTACGGGATGGTAACCCAACAGACAGTGATGAACACAAGACTACCCCATAGACCACACCGCAACGCAGGATGGAAGGAAGTGAGACACACCGCGTTGAGACCACCGGAGGTACGAGGAGACAGAGCGATGGCATGGAGCAAGACGGTGCCTCCAGAGCACACCCCCAACCTGCTGTCTTGTATGTCACCACGCTCACCCACCCACGCTCACCCACACCCCCCCACCAACCCCGCACCCCCTCGATCGGCCCCTTGTATAAGAAAAATTACAACTCCCTACTGATACCCTCGCGCGCTCACCCCACTCTATCCCCACGCCCCTCATCTGTGTAACAAAATAACATGCAGAAATTAACACCCCCAGTAATCCCCCCAGGCGTGACTCTTGCATTTTGTTCTTCATGTTTGCACGATAAAAATCAAATCGCACTTTGAAGTTCATGGTGCATGAAGAAAATTAACACCCTCAGTAGCCCCCCCAGGCGTGACTCTCGCATTGTTTTTTTCATGTTACACGATAAAAATCGATTCGCATTTTGAAATTCATGATGCATGAAGAAAATTAACGCCCCGGCAGTCCCCCCAGGCGTGACTCTAGCATTTTAAACTGCATGATACATGGAATTCATTAACACCTCTAGTAGTCCCCCCAGGCGTGACTCTAGTATTTCGAAATTTATGAGACAGAAAGAGAATTCCCCAGGAGTTTCCCCAGACGTGACGCTAGCATCTTTGAAATCCAATAATCCACCATAGAAAGAAAGACGCCCTGGTGGCTCGACGTTAACCATACCGCACCCTCCCTTCTCCCATATACCATCCACCGTATACACTCCCATAGCGCCGGTGCAATGGCCTCTCGCATACCAGCAGGAGCTTCATCTGCCTCTTCAGCAGCCGCCCCAACCAGCGCTGCTAGCCCCGCTGCCGCAGGGCCAGCCACCTCTACCCCCCGGGCCGCCTCCGGGCCCTCAGGCGGGCCAGGTCTAACCTCCACTCTCCCCGGGGCCGCCTCCAGCTCCACCAGCAGTAGTGCCGGGACCAAATTCCCCGGGGCCGCCTCCAGCCCCACCGGCAGTATCGCCGGGACAACCGCAACAGTACTTCGCATACGCCTCGCCGGGCCAGTACCAGGGGCAATACAACTACTGGCCCGCATCGGGACACCCGTAGGCGGCAGTCCCGGCCGGGGTAGGTGAGTACCGACTGTCTCGCGCTACTGTCGACACAATCAAAACAATTAAGCGGATGAGAGACAAAGTGTTTGGCCTTTAGCAGGGCGTGTTTTCAGGGACAGCAGGAGGCCCCCTCTCAATCCTAAACAGCGGGGTCCTTTTCCAAGACAATATAGCTAGGGTGCTTAGCGCTACGGATGGGGGAACCTCAGCACTGCCGGGTGACACACTCAATCAGTGGGGCACCTCCCATGAACGACCAGCCCTGGACCGCATGTCACCGCTCCGCCGCGAACTGCTACAATATCTCATTAGCGACTCCTTGTTCACATACCACGAACTCACCTCCCACGGAGCTGTCTCTGTGCCACGAATCGATGGCACCTTGCGCAAAAATCCCAGTCCAACAAGTCACGATGACCGAGTGGCTGCGCATCCTGACACGTGGAGGGTTCTTGCAGTCGGGTAGCGTCGAAGCAGCAGAAACAGCAATCGCGTCCACAACAGTCCACGGTTCGGAGGCGTGGAGGGCCGCAGCTTGGCGCCTAGTGCTGACATTGCGAGCGCTCACCGCAGACCCTGAACGCCCCCACCAGTCTGAAGCAATTTATTTCTGGCGGTACGTGTCCGAGAATAACCTCATTGGACGTTTGGAGAGAGTCGTTCGCTTGTTCCTCCCTAGCGCATTAGGCCAGTCCGGCATGCCAAGCGCGATGCACGCTCAGGCTGTGAGGGTTCGGATAGAGGTCCGGCCCCTACGGGTACACTATGCTAACCCTCAAAGCGCGGACATGGTGAGCCGGGGGAGAATTACTGAGGGGTTGTCGTAGATTGGGTGGATTTCATCTCGGAGCGACGAACATCCTACGAAACGCCGGTAACAATCCGCGCGCGCCGGGGCGGGCCCTAAGTCGGCCAGGCACCTAGCCTCCGTAGGTGGTGAGCCCATGACCCAGCTCCGCCAGATGTTCAGCCAGACACGCAACCCTATCGCTGCCCTAGCGGACCAACCCGCGACGACTCGTAGAGTGAAGATGGACAACACACTCTCTAGGCGCCTCCTCGAGGCTGCAGACCAATGGTCGGCCGGCAAATCGTCGTTGCTAGCAGACGGGGCTAAAACTAGGGAAGAGCTCTCGGTAGCCGCCTTCAAACACCAGCCGGCCTCCACCCCGGGTGGACATGGAGCTCCGTTTGGCATTTCGCAGGCAGAAGACCTGAGGACGCGCCAGGGCAGTAAGAGAGCCCTGCCACAAGGCAGGGAGCGCGGACATGCCGGAGAGGACAAGTCGACTTTAGAGAGGTCAGACGTGGACGCGCCACGACAAGATGAGATGGATTTCCTGCTGCGACACCAATTCTGCTTCCGCCTGGCGTTTAATGGCAACTGCCCCAAAGCCTCCTGCCCGTTCAGCCACGACTCGAATATCGTCTCGGCCGGGCACTTCAGATCCCCCGAGGCAAAGAGACGGTGGACAAGGACATCCGTCGTAGACTCAACTGAACCCCGGCCCCGCAATAAGCTTTACGCGTTATCTGACAAGATGGCAGGCATGTTAGTAACGGTGATGGGAGGGGACTGCGAACCAGTAGGGAACACTGAGGTTGACGCGTGAAGGTACGCCCCGGGAGCAGTAGCCCTTCCGGGGAACCCTTCAGACCTCAAACTCGTCCGGCTGGCGCCGTGGCCCGTGCCACCTATTCCCCGTTCCTTACAGGGACTTGGGTTGTCGGAGGCCAGCCGCCCAAGTGACCGGGAGCTGGGGGCGCTGGAGGAACAGTTAGTCGCCGTAGGGAATAGTCAGCAACTGTGGGTCCACGGTACAGTATGGGACCCACCTCGGGTCGTAGGGCGGATCCCAGTAAGCGTTTTGATCGATACAGGAGGGGGCGGAGGTAACTATGTATCGTTGGCTTTTTGGAAGAGCGTTCAGGCGTGGGGGGGGAGCGCCGTCGGCAGGAAGCTCAGTAGCAAGGGTCAAGGGGCCATTTTAGCAGCAAACCCCGTTAACAGTGAGGTGCCGGGAATGACCATTCTGGGATCCACAGTGCTGCCCATCGTGTGGACCGCGTACGGAACGTCCCGGTACGGGTAGTGCAAGATCTTCCGTTTGGATTCATTTTGGGAGGCAGCTTCTATCGTACCAACAAGAGCGTCATCTCCCTTAACAAAAGAAAAGGCTTCCAACCCTCGCCCGGGGCGCCATTTGTGCCTTTCCAGTCGCGGAGCGCCTTAGGTAAGCGCTAAAAAGAGGCATACGGTTCGGTTAGACCACCATACACGGCCCGGGCCCCACCGCACTGTGCTCCTCCAGACCTCCCACCGTTACCGAGCTGCTCCCTAGGACAGGCAGCATGGGAAGACGACGGCACGTTACAGTGGGAGCTCCGCCTGGTGAACCCAGCGAAAGTAGGAGGCTTCGTAGGGATAGCGGTCTAGGCATACGTACATGGCCCGCAGCCCAGCGAAACACAACTGGTGATGACTCAGCCCTCCGAAAAGTATGACACAGATAGTGGGGCGATGACAGGTTTGGCACGAGGGGTGCAATGGTGGGAGCCTGGCACCCCACTGTATTGCAAGGTGGTCAATACGGGTCCCGCCCTAGGAATAACCCGGAACGGGCACCTCGTCGCCAAGGTAATCGCCCTCAGCGTGCGAGATGTTGACGGGTTGAGAGCGCTTTTCATCCACCCCGCGCCCATCGCCCCGCCCTTGACGCCGCCCGGCAAACCCTCGCCGCTAAAGGTCAACCATAACCCATCGGTATAAAAGGGAGTCGCTCTCTCGGATCCTAACATCGGTCGGCTCAGCGAAAGACAAAAAAGAACAGCTGTTGCACACCCCCGGTCCGAAAAATTTGGCCGGCCTGTTCCCGAAAGACCCGAAGCGCGTGAGGCCGTGCACAATAAGAGAATTGCGAATACCCTTGATTGATGAACACACCTCGCCGATAGCAGTCAAGCAGCAACGTTTCTCCCCAGAGCAGGCAGACGCTATCCAGAAAGAGGTATAACTGTTAGCGAAGAGAAACATCATCCGAAAGTCGACTTCCGCTTGGGCAGCCAGGTGCGTGAGCGTACCCAAGAAAGACGGCACGCTGCGTCTGCGCCAGGACTATCGCGCACTAAACAACCTCATGAACACAGATAGTGGGGGGTTCGGGGATATGCAAGGCATTTTCCAGCGATGTCAGGGTTGCTCATGATTCACCCCCATCGATCTAGCCTCCGGATTGTTCCAGTTATCCATAGCAAAAGATGATCGACACAAAGCCGCTTTTCGCGACGCGTACGGTCAACTTTGGGAGTACGTGAGATGTGGATTTGGGCTCAAAATCCTGCCGCCAGCGTTTGCCAGTATGGTAGCTTAGCTGCTCCATCCTGATTGACGCAGTCCTCACCCGCCTGCAGTCTGCTGTACTGTCGGTGAATATTGCTAAAACAATACGGTCTTGCCCGAGTCTGGAATCCGTCTTGATGGTAGTGGACAGACATGAGGTTAGACCGTCGGAGTCGAAAGTGGCGGCCGTAGCTGATCTACCTCCGCCGTCAACGGTCGAGGAACTCAGAGCATTTTTAGGTATGACGGGCTGCTTGCGGCAGTTCGTAGAGCGGTACAGTATTCTAGCCGCGCCGCTCACAAATATCCTTCGAGACAAAGCCTTTGCGACCAAGCGCGCGGGGCGTCTCCCTATCCTGTGGGTAGAACAGGCAAAACAACAGAACGCGTTCTTGGCGCTGAAGGCGGCCCTCACATAATTTCATATTTTAATTTTCCCTTCCTGGGACAGCCCATTGCGCTGCACACAGCTGCCAGTGAAACGGGGGCAAGTGAAGCGCTAACGCAAGTTCACGATGGGAAGGAACGTATGGTCGCATACGCCAGTCATCGATGGTCTCGTGCAGACACGTGTCGTGAAGCTACAGCAAGGGAATGCATGGCGGTTTTGTGGGGGGTTGTCCACTTTCGACCTTTTTTGGCGGGTAGAAAGTTCATTTTGGTCACTGACTGCTCCGCGTTGCTGTGGCTATATCGTAAACGGGACCTTGACCCCAAGCTTTACAGATGGGCGCTCCGGCTAACGGAGTCATGAAGTGGAGGGCAGGAACGTCACACCAACTGCCTGACGCTCTATCCCGCTTGCTGCGCCCGGAGGCAACAGGCGATTCGATAAACGACTCATTCTCGGACGACGCATCATCCAGCAAACCTACCGATGACGTCGGTCCCAGGGGGCCGGTCTTAGACGGGCATCTGTTGAACGACCTCGAAATTACTCGAAGAGGGACTGGTAGACCCGGGAGGTATCGCAACGACACGTTGTTGATTGATCTCTGAAGGTATAGGCGCAGCTGGCACGGGAACGCGTGGTTGACTCCAGACAGTAACACGGAACTCCTCTTATATTATATCCGAGCTGTCGAGTGACAGCTCATGCATCGTATACAGGTTATTATCCAACATGACGCAGGAATAAACCTCCCGTTTATCCCCCCGAATATCCGACTAAATATCCCTCTCCTATAATCCTATGTCAATATATGGAACTCTCTAATATTTGATGTAACGTCTCCGTCGTGTTTCTGAGCACAATCAATATCCCCCCTGCTCATTATACACGACCATACTTTAATATCCCCCCAGCTCTGTACACTACAATGTACGACTCCGCTGGGTGGAAACATCTCAATATTATGACCAACTCAAACGAAATTCAGAAACATAATTTCACTCCAGAACCAAAAATCAAACTCTCAATTTCCAAAATACTATCCAAACTCTCCAACTCAGAAAACATTTTCTATGGACCGCACACGCCCCCAGGCGCTTCATGGTCTCTCTTCAACCTTATCCAAAAAAATCTCCCTCTATTTCATGAGGAATTAATGCAAATCATATAAAACATCACAGTAGTCATACTCATCAGAATAAAAATTAAGCCAAGAAAATAAATGCCAGAGATCGCAAGGAACCCCGTTCCCTCGGACAAGGGTCTCCCCTTGCCTCCTACTCCCGCCATAGATACACAGATCGCGACGGTAATGCGAGATAGCATACATTCCTTCACTTGAATTTTATTTGACGTGGGGACTACTCGAAAACACCAAAAACTCTCGAAATCCATCACCAGGAACGAAATGGTATCATCCTCGGAATTAGCCAGGGAAAAACGGCAGCATCTTCGGATTTATACGTAGTTCACACAAATCCTTCACTCAAAAATAACATAAAACCTTCCACCTCGGAAAAACCGTGTCAAATATTCATCAGAAAATCCCGGTGGTAACGAAACACCGTTTTGTTGAGCGGCTTTGTCAAAAAGTCTGCATGCTGTTTCTCCGACTCTACATGGGTAATAACAAACTCCCCCTTAAAAATAAGCTCGCGCAAAAAGTGGTGTCGTACGTCGATGTGCTTCGAATTCGACGTGCACACTGGATTTTGTGCCAGGTGCCTTGCCCCCTCGTTATCCTCGAAAACCGTAATGCATCTCTCCCCAAACCCCGGAAAAATAAAACTCCATACATAGCGCATGAACGTTGCCTCCTTGATGGTGTCTGCCAGTGCTACATATTCGGCCTCAGTGGTTGAGAGTGTGACGCATTTCTGCGTCCTAGAAAACCAGCACACACACGCCCCAGCACACATGATGGCCCCCCGGAAACTGACCTCCTGTCAGTGGCTTTGTTGGCATAGTCTGCATCTGCAAACGCTACCAGCTCAAGCCCGCTACCCTTCTGGAACGTAATGCCGAAATCACTCGTAGAAAATACATACTCTAAAATACCGACTGCTGTCTTCCAGTGTACTTCCCTCGGCCTATTCGTGTACCTCGCTACCGCCCTCACCGCGTTCGCAATATCTGGTCGTGTTTGGTTCGCAAGCCACATCAAGCACCCCACCAACTCGCGGAAAGGCCAATCACCCACGGGTTCATTCTCGTCAAACTCCTCGAGCTTCACACCAGTCGAAAGCGGGTTATTCCTCCCAGAACTAACACCAAACCTCGCCGCGGTATTTTCAGCGAACGCCTGCTGCGAAATCGTCAAAGTACCAGCATCCCAATGCCTCGAAAAACAACAACCAGCATACCACCGCAACTCGCCCAGATTGTTGATCGTAACAAGGTTGTTCAGGTCGTCACAGAACTGATCGCATCTAGCCTTGAGTCCTACAGCAAAAATATCATCCACATGAACTACCGTTACAATGGAGACAGAGCCCGACTCGACCAACCTCATGACACACGCGTCAGCGGGGCTCTGCTCAAATCCTAGACTCTTCATGTGAGTGAGAAGGTGGTTGTGCCACGACCTCGACGCTTGCTTCAAGCCGTAGAGACTGCGATTCAACCTGACCACCTTACCAGACATTTCGCCGCAGCCGGGAGGTAGTCGCATGAATACATCTTCATCCAATCTCGACTGCACGAACGCCTGCTCAGCATCAAAATGACACAAATCCAAACCCAACTCGCACGCAATAGCACCCAACAAACGGAAACAAGACGCTGCAGGCGTCGGAGCAAAAGTCTCAAAGAAATCAATACCCTCACGCTGCTTGAAACCTCGTGCCACCAGCCTTTCTTTCGCCCGCACCACGTCACCATGCTCGTTGGACTTCCAGGCGAACACCCACTTCGCCGAGATGACGTTGAGCCCCTCTGGTTGCTACGTCGCTCCAAATGTCCCCGCGTCCGCCAGCCCATGGTACTCCTTGTCCATCGCCTGTCTCCAGATGGCCGAATACTCGTCCGCACACGCTTCAGCATACGAGTTCGGCGTCGAAAGCTCGCTCGCCGGGAGTGTGGGAAGGGGAGGGTTCTCGCGCGGTGGGCCTTGGTGGAAAAGTACATGGCCTATACCTTCCCGCGCTGCCATCAACGACAGCAGCCCATGCCCCATAGCCTCGCGGTTCCGCGCAGTCTCCCCTCTTGTCCGCCCCCTCAGCACATCTCCACCTTCCGGATGCCGCCCAGCTTCCCCCCTGGCCCGATCACCCTGCACACCGCCACCACCCTCCTGGTGTCGTGCAGTCTCCCCCCTTGTCCGCCCCCTCAGCACATCGCCATCCCCCGGGTCCGGGATATAATAACCCAGTGCCCGGGCAGCACGCTGCGAAAGCTGTGGCTGCGGTGACTGCTGCGGCGGGCGACGGCGATGATAACGTCGGCGACGGCGGCGGCGGCGGCAGCGGCGGCGGCGGCGGTGGCGACGGCGGCGGCGGTGACGGTGGCTGTAGCGGCGGCGGTGACGATGACGGCGGCAGCGACGGCGACGGTGACGGCGGCGGCGGTAGCGGCGTTGATGACGGCGGTTGCGGCGGCAGCAGCGTAGATGGGGACAGTGGCTCGGGCCATACGTCGGGGCCCCTCAGAGGCTCCGGCACACCCGGCGGCGGTGGCGACGGCGACGGCGGCGGCGGCGGGGAGCTCTCCTCCTCCGAAGGCAGTAACCCCACAAAGGGTTTCCTCGGGTGTTCCCAAGTGACGTCACGGGAGAACGACCTTCGGCCAGACATCAGCAGGATCTTGCTGCAGTCAGCTGCGTGGTGGTTGCCGCCGTTGAGGTAGAAGCAAGCCTCCGACTTCGGCTAGGTCTTCAGGGTCCTCCTGACGTGGTTGAAGCCCGGCTTCAGAAACGGGAGCAGCCGCGCAAACGGTGGTCTTCCGTAGAATTTTCGGTACGGCGAGTGCATTTCCGGCTTGTCCCTTACCCTCGCCGTCATGTTGATCACATCGCTCGTGTACACGCATGACTCAGCCCAGAGGGGCTGCGTCGCCGGCATCCTTGCATCGCCGAACAGGCGGGTGGCCTCCAGGCGGGACGCCATTGCAAGCTCCAGCGTCATGGCGATCCGTCGCTCGACCACCCCGTCATGCTTCGGAGAATCGACGGGCGTGTACTCGCGGCGGATGCCGTGGTGGTTGAGCAACTCCACGAACTCCGCCTTGGTGAACTCGGTGCCGTTGTCCGAGAGAAGGCACTCCACGATGGACGGCACACCCTTCGCGTTGATGTCGGCCAGGAAACCAGCGAAGACCTTCGGGACGTCGGACTTCCGCTTCAAGAAATACGGCCATCCCAGTCGCGAGTAGTCGTCGACGATCATCATCAAGTATGACGCACCGCCAGCAGACGTAGGCTGTTGTCCCGATAGATCCACGAACAGACGCTCCAGAGGCCTGGTAGAACGGCACTCGGTCGTCCACGGCACCGCCATCCTCCTCCCTTTCGCCTCAGAACACCCAGCACACGGAACCAACTCCCCAAAAACCTTAATGTCCATCTGGCGTGCCGTCTCACGGAGAGTGTCAGCATGGGAGTGGGCAAGGGCAACGTGAAGGTCGTTAATATCGATCCTCCTCATTTTTCCAGGAGCCAAAACAGCGGCAGCAATCGGGGTCTCTACAATCCGCGTGGCGTCTACGTATGAACCCGCGTCTCTACGCACGAAAGACAGCTGTCCGTTCAACGTGTGAGCTCCCTGAGCATCAAGTGTCACCGGGAATTTCAACATTACTGCATGAAGCGAAAATAAGTTGAAGCGAACACTGGGTACGTATGCTACGTCCATCAGCCTAACTTGAACGTCACCCTGAGAGCTGTGCATCACAATTGGAATCTGGCCGAAGTACTCTATCTTCAGTGACCTCATGTCACCGACCACCAAACGGCTCTTACCAGGGGGAGGGGGAGTACAGTTTACCATACCAAAAGAGTTGCCAGTCACATGAAAAGTTGCTCCCGAATCCGCTACCCACTCTTCTCTCCCATTGGCCCCAAACAAATCATCATTCGCCTTGCCTTGGTGCGCAACCTGCCCTTGGTGCGCAACCTGCGCGGTGAGGAGATGCGGATCGAACGTAGGCGTAGGGTTGCCGTTGTTCGCTGGGCCAGGGAAGGGGGAAGTGCTGAAGGAGGGTTGCTGTGGCGGGGAAGCTCCGGCCGAGGTATACCCACCACTGCCGCAGGGCGTCTCCTGCAGCCAGCCACCTTGAGGAGAAGCGGCACCCGGGAAAGCGATATTCATTTGCGCGGGAGCTGCCTGGCATTCCGCGGCGTGGTGGCCCGGTCTGCCGCACCGGAAGCAGGGCCCCTTGCGCCTCCATGTGTTGTTCGGTGGGGGACCCCAGCCTGCCGGAGTCGCTGCGGGCGGCGGGGGCATCGGCGGCAACGTCCCTGGTGGTGGGTCGGTAGGTACCCAACCCATGGGGGGGACTACTCCACCTGTACCGAAGGGGTCTGGGACTGAGTCATCCCAACGGTACCTGCAGGCCACGGCATCCCAACGCCATTTGGGGCCGGTTATCCCCCCCGACGAAGCTCCTCCCCGGTTGCCACCTTGCTGATGGGGACGGTGCTGCTGCTGCTGTTGAGGATGCTGCTGCTGCGGTTGGTGCTGCTGCTGCTGCTGAGGCTGCTGCTGCTGATATTGCTGCTGCTGCTGCTGCTGCTGCTGCTGATACTGTCGCTGGGAGCTGCTGCTGCTACTGCTGCTGCTGCTGGGGCTGCTGCTGCTGCTGCTGTCGTTGGGGCTGCTGCTGCTGCTGCTGCTGCTGCTGTTGCCCATCCTTGAGCCTCCCACCTCTCCTGTTCCTCCTTCCCCCTCCTGGACCCGCACCTCCGCCACCGGCAGGCTGCGCACCTCCGGCGTACAAGGCATGCTGACCTACCACTCCCTGCACGCCCAACGCCCTAGAAATCATCTCCTTCTCTACCTTGTCGTTAGCATACGCGTCACGGATGATCTCATCGATCTCGGAACGGGGGATGGAAGGGCGGGAAAGAATGGACTTGCTTTGAATAGTATACAAAGATGAGAGGTTGGTGACAATGTGGCGGTTTACTTCCTCCGTACTCTTACCACATCCTAGCATTGCCAGCTCATCTGCTGCCTTGTCCACCCTTCCTAGGAACAGCAAGGGGTTTTCATCCTCGGCCATTCGGATTGTATCAAATTCCCTCCTCAATCTATGAGTTGCGGCTATCGTCTTCGGCATATAATAGTCTTCCAACTCCTTCCAAGCACCACTCGGAGACATTGCCTTTTGCATTCTAAACTCAGCCATATCGTATCCTGTCATGGCCTCCATCATCAATCCATACACCAATCTCGCGTCCCTAATCTCCTGGGGGGAATGTCTGGAGGCTAATTCCTCCGGCGAAACCCTCATGTCACCCACCATCACTGGGTTTGCTGAGCTACTGAGTACATGCAAGCACCCAAGCGATGATAGGTATGCCAAAAACTTACTACGCCACATGCTAAAGTGGACCTCTACGTTATCGAACTTCGGGGGTCTCGACTGGGACAAACTTGGGCGGTACAAAGAAGGTAGTGACATGCCTGATCGGGCCTCCAGCCCAGGTGTCGGCACCGTCGACGCTGCTTGTTGTCTTCCAGCAGTTCCTTCTCCTCTCGTCCCCCCACCGGCCCCTCCTTTCTTTCCTGCTCCCTGCGCGTCCCTCTCGGCGCGCAGTCTCTGCTCCTCCATCGTCCTTTCCGGGACCTCTATTTTCTTCTTCATCTCCTCTATGGTCTTTTCACTCTCCACGCTGGCTTCTTGACTGGGCATGTCCTCGAAACTAGGCATGCCGAAGCAGGTTCCCACCTCTCTAGGTTGGCCTTGGCTACGCTTGCCAATAGAAGATCGCCGGACTCACTAGTGTGTTGATTGATCTCTAAAGGCATAGGCGCAGCTGGCACGGGAACGCGTGGTTGACTTCAGACAGTAACACGGAACTCCTCTTATATTATATCCGAGCTGTCGAGTGACAGCTCATGCATCGTATGCAGGTTATTATCCAACATGACGCGGGAATAAACCTCCCGTTTATCCCCCCGAATATCCGACTAAATATCCCTCTCCTATAATCCTATGTCAATATATGGAACTCCCTAATATTTGATGTAACGTCTCCGTCGTGTTTCTGAGCACAATCAATACACGTTGTCCGTAGAGAAACGCCAACTAGCAAACGAGTGCCATCCACGCTCAGTACAATTGTTGCTAGCATTCCGCGGACCGTAGCCGTGCTCGAAGAGCCACCCGAAGAATCCGACGACCTAACCTCGGGCGCGCAGGTAGCCACCTTGCCGTTCCATGACCGGGTTGCAACTATGCAAACAGACAGCTCCGGGCTGATAGTAAGGCGATCTAGCCGCGCTCGTACTCCATCCGTGCGTTTAACTCCGCGTCCGCAAGCCCCCGCCCGCCCCCCTCGTCCTGTGAGCACCGCGCGTCCGAAGTCAAAACCTCGACCACTGACAGGAGCCGAACAGGCCGTTCAGGCGCCAGAGCCCGGCCCCTTACAGCTTCCAAAGGACTCTCCACCGCCTACAAAGGGAAACCTTCTGACACCTGACACCGCCGCGTGCAGTCTTTCAGCAAGGGGGGAGGGGTAGGCACGCCAAAAGGAACCACTGGCGACAACGGTGATAGAGCGCGCCCTCCAGGTGCTACAAGACGTGTCTCACTTGGTCAGGATCCAGGCAGCGGACCCCTTCTTGAACAAAGTCAGGCGAGCACTATGTAGTCAAGGAGAAGTCGCCGGGCAGAACGAGTTGACAGATACAGATATCAACAGATACCTTCTAGACGACCAGGGTCTCCTGTGGCTTGAGTTCGAACAGAGCGGAGCACTGGTAAAGCGAGCAGCTGTACTAGCCATACCGAGTTGCCTTGTAGCAGACATTCTTTTTAGTACACTGCCAACACGGCCACCCCGGAATCGCAAGAACCCTCTCGTTGCTACGGGACCGGTTTCACTGGCCAAGCATGTGTAAAGACACACGACAGTATGTACTATCGTGTGGGTGTAGACGCAGGAAGAGGTCGCGTAGTCAACAGGTGGCGATGCTTCCCGCCAGATTCCTGGAGCCATGGGAAGTGTTAGAAGTAGACCTGCAGAAATTCCCCAACACGTCGGACGCGGGAATCGAGTACCTACTGCTCGTTGTAGATAGAGCATCTAGATTGCCCTTCGCTTACCCATTACCGTCAAAAGAAGCACACAGAGTACCCCGTTTGCTATTAGATCTTTGCCTGACATTTGGGGTGCCCTCATTTATTCGCGCGGACGGTGGGGGGGAATTCACAGCGGCAGTAGTGGGACACCCGATAGTTAAAAGTCCCAATAGAGTTCGGACCAGCAGACTATCCTAAAGGGGCAGGAAAGTGTGGAAAGAGCGGGAGCATGGATACAAGACGTGCTATCAGAACTGGCCGACGGGATAGGACGAGTACGTTGCCGCCGCTTGTTGGATCAAACGCACTTCGCCAGACCCGGCGCGACCCCCCGCCATGATTCCCTTCGTAGTCCTTGCACAACCTTCGATATGCTGATCCCACAGATGGATGACACAGAGGCCACAGGCGGCCTCAGCAACTTTATCGAGAACCGCAGGCATGACATGCGAGAGGTAGCGGAAGCACTGCGAAATATCCACGAAGATGAGGAAGCATCCCGTCAGCGCCGCAATGCCAGGATATCACGGTCGTCCCCAAGTACGAATGTAGCGGAAGGAGATGTTGTCCTGGCACGGGAGAGCGACAGCTCGCTTTTCAGACAAGGCATGGGACCGACGTTAGTACCAGAAAAATGGACAGGTCCGTGGACCGTGATCAAGATCGTGTTTGAGGGCCTGAGCGCTGTCATAGAAATGGAGGGGAGAAAAAAAATATCCCGTACGGTGTCGGTAGCATCACTCAAACTTGGGACACCCGATAGGGGACGAATTCGCACAAATAGCATGGGGTGCTGACTTGGCGCTCAAAGGAGACTCGGTCGCAGCGGCCCCGATATATTCCCTAATAGATCGCAGGGAGGTGGTGGGTAAAGCAGGGACAACCCGTTGGGAATATCGGGGAAGATTCCCAGACGGAGTCTCCTCGGACTGGGTCACGGAGGCAGAATCCCTAGGCAGTTTTACCCCTTTGCAGCTGGACACCTTCCACGCCCTGGGAATCCCCCGACGCGGAGAAAACTCAGACGACCGCCCGCCCGAAGAAACGTACGCTCCTGAGTAGAAGCGAAGCTCTAACCCTATATCCGATGGGAACGACAGTGACCAGGTCCCACGCGGTAGGCAATATGCAGATAGACCGGGTTGGACAGGTTTATGACTGTTGCTCGCCCTACTTGCGCGTTAGGTTCCCGGACAACGAGTGGGAAGAACTGATGGTCTCGGAAATGAAGAAGGGGGCAAAGCGAAGGGTTGAGGCAGACAAGTTCAATAAGCTAAAAAAATAATGCCCCGTTGCCGGGGCAGTAGCTCTTTTACAAACTATACTGCAAGAACAAATAGTCAGTTTCGGTTAGAAAGTGGAGTAGATAAAACCTCGGTTGGTATGTTATGCAGTATTTACGGACCAAGGCTTTCTCTGCACAAAGCTCTAGCGTACGCACCGCCCGTCTTGCCGCGTTGCTGGCCTTATCGCCACCAAGCTGTGGGGGATGTTACAGTGGTTCGGTGCTATAGGGCATTACTAAGGTAGGCGTCGAGAGGCCTGATAGACACTGGATTGATGCCGAACGAGGGGGGTTGCCTTGAAAAAGATTGACAGGGAGGCTGACATGCGGAGCAAAGACAGGATCCATGCCACGCTGTCAGTCGACCTAAAAATAGGGGATGATGATGATGAGAAACACCCAGGGGAACACGCCTCCAGGAAGTCAAACCTCAGACGGAAGGAGTGCGGATGTACACACAAGCTTTTCCCTGGCCAAGAGCAGTCCGAACACTCTGAGACCCACCTTACGTCCTCAACACCTGGCCTGTCGAGCAACGGAAGCGAGCGGAGAAGCTAGCATGGACCAGCAATACTACAACCAGCACGTGGGGGCCAACATGGTCGCAGTTCAGATCAGTTCCGTAGAGGTGCGAGTTGTGGTGAATGCAAGCGAAGAATGGGCCCACGGAGGCCACGAGTGGGTATGAGATGGAGTACCATCACGAGAGAGTACCGAGCTGCCTCCTAGCCGGCAAGTAAAGACCCCTGCGCAGAGAACGCATTTGAAACATTGCTTGTGCCACGGAGCCTGGCCGAGTACTACTGCTGTATATTGCTGTGTGATAAGACGAGGTTTGACGACGTGTGCTGTATTTCAAATTGTACTGCTGCTGTCTCGTGGTGAACACTTCATACACGTACTATACGAACACCGCTGTTGTGCTACTGCTGCTAATGTTGTAGGGCGCACCGTGTCTACGCGTTGCTTTTGAAACACGCAGGAAGTGTGAGTTCGAATCGTCGTCCTGCCCCTTCGCGGCATCCAATTTGATTGCACCCTTCTCGAGATCATGTTTGTGTTCGTTCCTACTTCCTAGGTCGACAGGAATCACGGCCCACACACAAATGCGCTATCCGTGGCCACCACTAAAGAGATTGATGAACGACTATGGCTGCGCCGTGACTGCCTCTGTAGAGGGCTAGAGGGACGCTGTCATCAGACATGATACAGCAGCAGCCAGCAGCAGACAAAAAACTTTAAATGTGTGGGGTCTCCATTGTCCTGCTTGGCTCTAGCAAGTCGGAATGACTCCCCGTAGTTATTTACCAGAACTCTCGACTCCGGAGGCCCAGAGCACGCGCCACGGACCTTGGCCGGGGCTCACATTTGCGCCGTGGTGTACAGGCGGGCTTCTTGTGTGCCACGTAGCCTAGAGTGCGAGAGAAGACCCGCGACCGGATGAGAAAAATAAAGTATTCCGGAAAAAGTCAAATTGGTACAAAGTAATACAAGGTTTCCCTTCGGGATGTGGGTAACGTGAAATCCCGGGGGCGTCGCAAGGCGAAAAGGGAGTCACAGGTAACACCCGTGTAGCTGTTCTTGGTGGAAACGGGAGCCATGGGTTAGCGTGATGCTCGAAGGAAATAGTAATAATTATTAATAGTGCTCGGCAGGAACTAAGTACTGCTCTTTCTGTGGTGGATACTACATTACTACATGCACGCGATAGCTGGCACTAGCCAAGGTAAATATTTGATTTCGAGTTAGGTAAGTGTTTGAAGGTACTGACGTTTCCGCCACCCCCCCAGCACGGACACTGTCCACTCGTGCGACTTTTTCTTGCGAAAATCATTCATGCGTTTTTAAAACGGCATTCGTCCAGAACCACTTCCAAATCGTACCCCTCGTAGAACGGTTTTTGTCGAAGCAGTTGCAGCAAGGGGGAGACAAACACCCCCCCGAACGGAAACTGCCTACCGCCTACTGGCATTCCAATCACACCTGTCGGTTCGTTCTTCCAACACCCGACCACTTTACTTGGAGCGAAAATAGTATCCTGTTAGGTTGCGCAGATCATACCAAAGCTGGTCACATTCCATCTCGGTTTAGCGTATCACAAATGTGTACCTGTGCGTGGTGTGGCGACGTGCATATGCACTCGTTCCTTCCTATATGTGGGTATTCAAACGTTATGATACCTGGTATACGCATTCTCACGTACCTCTTGTGCGCCTGACGTCGAGTATCTGTATATTAACTGAATCTGTGTAACAATTCCAAAGCCTAGGTATTATCACGAAAAAGTATAGCAAACCATTGATGATCTGTATCCCACTGGTATTGGGTCAAGGAGCCTGGTCGGTCGTAATAAATGCTTGGGCGTATCCAGCTATACCCTTCTCGTAGCAGGGGTTTTCTGTCGACTTGCCTGTTATTCGACTGCCACTGTTATTGTGCCGTCGTTCCAAAATTCTAGCCCGTTCTATGCTCTATGCAGGGTGTACGTGCCACACTCACACTCTGCTCTAGTTTATGCACAGACTAACCTGTACCAAGCAGCCTGCGCTTCTTGTTGGTGAGCCATCGTAAGCGCTGAGCTGAATATGCAATGTATGATTCGGCATTTCAGCAATCTTACGTTCAGACAAACCGCAAATACGCACCAGCGATGTAGTTTTCTTTCGTTGTCCTTTTGTTTTTGGCTCTAGGGTGTAAATGTAATACCATGGACACGTTCATGGTGTCATTCATTTGCAATTGATGCGGGATGGTATATACCATATCGGATAGGTCGTTAATACCGTTTTTCTCTCACCTACCGGTACGGCACTATTTCGTACTTGTTTGTTTTCTCCAGTCGCGGTGCATTTTAGTGTCTACAGCCTGTGTTGTGACCACGGGCGGAATTTCAGGAGTTTGAGCTATTGTTATAGTGTGAGAACATCACACGAAATGCGTACTACAATAGTATGTATTCGACCACCTCACACTCTCGGAGTCACAGCGTTTGCCTGCTGGCCAGATTCGTTCTCGGACAACCCAATCTTCAGATGATACTTACGCAAGGTATGGACCTAACAACAGGTAAGTGTGGCAGTGTATTCTTGAAACCAAACCGATCTTGAAACCCCTCGACGCCCACCGACCATGCAGTGTTTCTTCGTACTCGTTTGCTGATTTTTCACACGTAGTTATGTATGTACTATTCATATATATCGTTGATTTCCATCCCATTTGTTATCTTCGCCCTTTTTTCTCGATCTCTCCTACGTATAGACATCCGGTGTCACAGAGCAAGCTCTTTATTCCCCTCCCCGCTTTGGTCTGTACTTTGGATTTTTATTGCGAAAATACTTCAGGCCTTCGTTGCGCCTACCCTCGTCAGGCGATCTCAGCAGCTGATTCCTTACCTTTTTATTGTATATCAAATGCCCGCCTCATCCATCTTGAGATTCGAGCTCCATGGTTCAACGCTAAAAACAGAAGCGATACACTAGACCACGTGGGCCTTTAGATGAAAGGAATAGGCCAACCATGATCAAAACCAACGAAACCCTTCCAGGGCACGACCCAGATCGGGTTTAAGTATATTGAAGGTCGAACCCTATTACGGAGGACCATACTAAATATCACCCACGGTACACACAAAAACCTATATATTTCCCGATTTTTACTAAAAAAACTGGTCCCATTTACAATGGTCCTCCGTAATAATAAATCTAATCTTTGTGTTTCTGTGCTCTCATTATTTTTACGTATCTTTAGCAGATTATAATGCTTCAATCGAATCTTCGGCCATACCATAGACTGACAATTACAATATTAATAGTACCGTACGAAGCTCATGCACAGTAATATTTATCTCATTGCTCTGCACTTCCTCGCCGTAGTGGACAGAATTATACGGGGTGTCTGCCAAGAGTAACCTGAGGCTGTGTAATACCGCTCGGTATGTTGAAAATACTGTATATTATAGAATATGAATGAAGAGAACATACTTTGCAGTCAGCATGAATAACGTGCGATCGTACGGATGTAGAAACCTTTTTATCATACTAGAATTTATAAATTTGTTATGGCTCAAGAATTCAGGATTAATTTTTCCCATGAAGACTACCCTTGTTGTGCAAATTCAGTAAAAACCCAAATATGATACGAACGATCACTCACACCGTCAGAAGCCCCGTTCATATCCCCCCTTCTACCTTTTATGAAAACCCTCCTACATTTCATGGATCAGGCTAGCCCGAACTCTGATGGCCTCGCTCCAATCTCTGCGAGGCCATCTAACACTCACAACCAACACCCAAACAAATTACACCCACTTGTTGCAACCTGATTCCCCCCCCTCTTGAGCAACAGGGCGGGCGGGGGGGAAAGTCGATCAATTGTCTGGGCCCACTACTGCTACGAATTCTAGTTGCCGCAGCGGCCGTCTAAGACCAAGCAGCTCTGGTGGCTAGACGCTTTCAACTGACGTCTGATCTCGCCTCGTCTCACGATTTTGCCCAACTTCTTCGAATTCCAAAACGCCTCCACAAACTCCACCTCCCTACGGGAAGTTACATTTTGTTGTGGATCAAGAATTCTGAATTAATTTTTCACATGAAGACTACCCTTGTTCTGCAAATTCAGTAAAAACCCAAATATGATACGAACGGTTACTCACACCGTCAGAAGCCCCGTTCATATCCCCCCTTCTACCTTTTATGAAAACCCTCCTACATTTCATGGATCAGGCTAGCCCGAACTCTGATGGCCTCGCTCCAATCTCTGCGAGGCTATCTAACACGCACCCCATATGGCCAGCCTGACCACTCCAAACATCGTTTGATGCTATCACTGTTATCCTACGTTTTGGCGAGTGCAACAGAAACGGAGTTGGCGTCTTCCCCTGCCTCCCTCACGTACGTCATAAACGCCCGAGACTTCCACCTTCCTGCGCGCTGAATTTGCAACTCCGAGATTCCTTGGGACGCAAGCTGAGTGCCCCCCCCGATTCTTCCTGAGTGCAGTGTGAACTGCACGGGGTCTCTACCGCTGCTACCTACCATGAGTCTCAGCGCAGCGACCGCTTCCGTCCTAGTAAACACTTTCCACCCGACCGTGGTGCTCCTAACGGTCAACGGCGCTTCCGCTGGTAGCAAGGGGTATACGTCCAGCAGTTCGAGCAGAGTTTCGAACGCCCCCATCTGCGCCCCCCCCGACATCTTCTCTTTTACGAGGCGTGTGCGCGTGATGGTGCACCCTGCCCCTTTTTGGTCGCACTTTGACGCCAAAAACTTTACTTGCACTGCTGTGGCGATCACTCTGTTCTCAAACGCCACCTGCACCCCCTTGTGAAAGAAAGAAATGCATTTCCGCGTCAGACACAACTCGGGATGAACCTGTCCGTTTGCGTACGCCCATGACTCTGACGCTCGACACAAAAGGGAATACGACACGGCGAGTCCTAGCCACATCACGTAACCCCCGTCTGCCATACTCACGACTGTCTGTCGCCCTTCCGCGAGCATAGCCCACGTCAGGGGCAATCTCACTTGTCTTTTCTTTTTAGACATACCGTGCGCCCTGTCTATCCCTTTCTCAGGGTACCCTCTGACGGTCGATTACTGGTTATTATGCACGAAACAGCGGGACGTCATGAATTCGAGCAGTTACGTCAGCGTTGCATCGGGATCGTCAATTGTCTGCAACCACGGCCCTTTCCCCTGTGCTTGTCTCTCTTTCACCCAGGTGTTCCACTTCGCTAAGTAGTTGTCTATGTACTCTTCGCGACTTAACCAAGCACAAGCGTTTCGACCAACCTCGCCACATCTTCCTTCTTTCCCCCGTTGTCGTTCCCTGTTCCTGTTAGGCGCGTGGGCGTGTGGTATGCATACCATGTGTTGAGCGAGACATGCATTATAAAAAGCGCGCGAGTCAACCGAGTTCTTCTGCGTCGTTCATCATGAGGTTCCATATAATGTCGTCGTGTTTAGTGGGGATGTTCTTTGTCTGGAGCACGACATCGAAAATCCCCGAACCCCGCCGACCAATGGGTTGTTCGTACCACTCGCTAGAGTGGGTCAGCTCCCTGACCTTGCCTGCCAGTATCTTTCTAGGCCACCGTGAAATCCCATCAGCTAAAATGTTCTGCACGCCCGGAATATGTTTCGCAGTGTGGTTCCAACCTCCCGCGAGTTCAAGGCGCCCCAACATTCTCATGAGTAAGCACGCCCTTTTGTCTGTCGCCCCACCGCTTCGCCCTACCCATGATACGGCGGCCATGCTGTCCCCTCGCATCAAGATCGGGTCCCCTGCCGCATCCGGGCGGTCTCCCACCAATTATAGCATGACCCACGCAGTCACCACCATTCCCAGTAATTCTAACAGGTTGATGGTGATGGTACAGGTCTCCTGTAGATAGGTTTTCCTTTTAAGTTCGGCAGTAAGCTCTATCGGCAAGTCGTATCTCCAAAAACCCTTCTTCTCAGCACGGAATCCTCCCACAGCCTCGAAACTCGCGTCCGACAGGTAGTGCCTTTTGGCGGGTCGTGTTATCGCCGTGTAACAGGGCGCACTAAGCGTCTCTCCTTCTACTAGAAGCTCGTGATCTATCGCCCACTTCTAAAACAAGAGGTCAGCGTGAAACTCTCTGCCAAACTCTACCATGCGCTTTGGGGTTTTCCTTGCGCTCGCATCGTGTAATCCGATCAGACGCAACAGCCTCCATACGAAATACCTGCCCGCTCGCACCACGTACGTGAGGTTCCACAGCTTTCCGGCCATGCTGAGAACGTCCCTTGCGGTCGCTCGCTTTCTGTTCAAGGGCCACTGCTCCAGCAGCAACCTTCATATAGCGTCAGCTTTTTCGCGCGGGAAAGAGATTCTCACTGTATGCGAGTTGATAGTGAACCCTAACGCGTCAATCGTGGAGTCCCAGTCCGTACTCTTTTTCGGGGCTAAGATGGGCGTAACTCCCTCCTCCCCGCGACCAAATAAGCGCACGTGATCCGAGGAAAGAGAGGCTGCTGCGATCAGGGCGGACTTGTCGTCGTCTGATTGTTGAACCCTGATTAGGAGGTAGTCGTCTACATACACGGTTGTGAAAAATGGGTCAGAAATATCTCCCCCGCTGTGTGCTCTAATTTTGGCGTCTGGGGGAATCGGCGCGGGTGTGCCTTCTTCCCATCGATCTACCACCTTAACGTGGGCCATCATACTTTTTCCTTCCTCTAGTAGCTTGCTCGACTTTGTGGTGTTGCAGTGCGCGTGTTCGGCCGCGGTCCATATGACACCCCAGAAACCCGGCGATCCCGACCATCCGAACGTTAAACGAAACTCAATCACGACCAGATCTCACACGGTGTAGCAAAAATTGTGTGCTTGGTCCGGATCCACCAGCACGTTCCTAAAGGCATCCGACACGTCGGCCTTACGCATCAGTATCCTCTCAACTGGGAACTTTTTTTTCTCAGTTCACGAATTCGTCCAAGAATTTGGGCAGCGCGTGTGCGCACAGGCATTGGCGGACAGTGTCAGGGTTGGTGTCGCCGTTGAGTCCACCTTTCTCCCCTCGACTCTGTTCATCGAACGACAAATCATGTATGATCCCAACCTTGTGTGTCACTACTGCCACCAACGGGGACACTCGCAGATTAGGGATTTCGTGCGCAGATGACTTTTGGATCACTAAGCATTTTTCACGTCTTACGTATTCGCCAATTTTTTCCCAGACGGCTGGCAAATGCTCGCTGACACTGGGGTGGTTTCCGTATTGTACTGCGCGCTCTAGATCTACACCCGCCCGCTGCTGCGTTCACCGGTACCCCCCCCGTGACGATCGCGACGAGCTCGTCCACCGCCCCGAAACCTTTCAGGTCTCCGAAGTATCGTTTTATGTGTGCGGGGTCTATCGGCGGTGCGACCAGGGATCCTCCTAATGCTCGAGCTACGTCCCCCACGACTCCTTGCTTATCGCGCATCATGGTTGTGCAAAAGTTAGCGAGCGTACAAAGCAGTTCTTCTCTTTCTCGTGCGTCAAGATCATCCTTTCCGTGTTTTTTTTTTTTCTGCGTGCCATTGTTGTATCATGCGTTCTGATCGTTTTCGACTGAGCGACTCTCCATTAGGAAGCCGTGAGCGCGCTGACCCGCTACTCTCCCGCGCGTCGACCGCAGCGAGCGCAGATTCAACTAACTGCTGCAAGGGTGGCTGGGCTTGCCCTTGCTCTCTCTGCCAGGCTATGTGTGACGACTGTGCTGGTGTGGGGATTTCTCTGTACTGAACGGGTGGACGGCCCTTCTGATTTGAGCCTTCTGCGGGATCGACACTGTATCGATTCGCGTGAAAGTGGGGTATTCTGGCCCTCTGCTCAAGCTGTTCTGTGCAGTGGTGTGGGTCTTCCGCGTAGCCGATACTGTCTCGGTTTCCGTCGGAAGGGGGTAATCTGGCCCTCTGTCCACACCAAGCCTGCTGTACTGAACCTTCCGCAACCTCGGTACTGTCCCGATTCGCAAAGAAGTGGGGTAATCTGGCCCTCTGTTCAGGCTGAATGTCCCTTTTATCAAGTACTCCCTTCTTCTGGTTATTCGCTTTCGCGTACGCGTCTTGATATGTCTCGGTGTTTTTTTGCGGGGGGTGAGGCGTATGGGTTTTGCAAAGCTGGGTGGAACGACCTGGCTGGCAATAGGGATGCGTGCGCACTGCGGTGGGGGGTGGTAGGGTGCGTGTGTCGGTCATGCGAGGGTGGATGGGACGAGTGGGTTGGCTTGCTGCAACCCTGAGCTCCTGCGTGGATCATTTTTTCTTCTTGCCTTACGGTCTCTTGTCGAGGCGCTGTCTCAAATGATCTGCTGCTTGCGTCACTGATTCTGTTTCTCGGTACCTGACTCTCACCGTGAAACAGAGCCGGCGATACCGACCCGGGAGTGGGTGAATGGAGAATTCCCATGGCCCTCCTGGCGTCTCCGAAAACTATCCATTCTCCGGCCGCCCCTGCCCCCCCCTTCGGTCGGCCCTGCCGGATGGCAGAGCCCGTATTGTCAGGTGCTGCCATTCCCTCGGCCCGCTCCACCCCCGGCGGACGCACCTCCCCGGCCGCCGACCACGTAGTTTCTGCTGAACCGTGCGACGCTCGGCTGACGTGACACCCCCCCCCCCTCCTGCTGCCGTTCCCCGCCGGCCGCCGCGGCCGCCTGATACTGCGGAGGCTGGTGCAGCAGCGCCGGGGGCGGCGGTGGCGATGGCGGCGGCGGCTGCAGTGCTTGGAGCTGCAGTTGCGGCCCGGCGACCGACGGACCTTTTCCGGCGGACAGGAGGTGGGAAAACGTGCAGTTTACGCGCGGGCACGGATCGCCGCGCCATGCAAAATCGCACACGCCGGGCGGAGTCCCCCGCTCCAGCATGCGAGCCTTGAACGTGGACCCGCCTCCTCCTCTGGCGCCGGCCCGGGCTTGCGTTTAGGCACTCCGCTGCCCTCCCGCGTTAGGGGCTCCCTTCCTCTTGGAGCCTGAGTTTTCAGGCGCCTGCGTCCAGAAGCTCTGACGCGCAGTGAGACTGGAGCCAGCGCCTTCCTCTGCCAGCTCTCAAAGCCGTGTGAACGCCAGAGGGGCCATGGGGACGCCTGTGCCGGCCGGGGGAGCTGCGTATCTGTGCTTCCGGTGCAGGACGCCACCCTGCTTCGCGAGGTCGATCATCCCCACCTGCAGACCGACGTTCATGGCTGCGATAAGCACTTCGCGGACCTTGTCCTTGTGGTCCAGGAGTGTTTTATAGTGCCTACGCAGGTAAACCTCCACCGACTTTTGCAGCTGCTCAAGCTCCTCCCGCACTGTCCGCACCCAGTTCCTGCATACAGCCTGCGCACCCTCCATCCCGTACTCGAGGGTCGCCATCAACGCTGCAACGAACGTGGCGAAGTGTACTTCGGCCGGCATGTCCAACGGCTCCTGTCCGGCTGGCAGAGGAGGGTAAGAAGCCTCAACCGCGAATTCCGACAGAGATCCAAGCTGCTGTGTAACGGCGTCGGCGACATAGGCCACCTAGTTGAGCGCCATGAGGAGGAGTGGACGGGTTACCACCTCCTGCATGTTGAAGCCTCCCCTCGCGATGAAACATTTTGGACCTTCCGGTGCGTGCCATAGGTCGGCCGCCTGCTTTGCGGTCGCTTTGACGCCCGCGGAGATCGCAGCTTGCTGGTTTGCGTCATGCGAAGCTGGCAGCAGCTGGCCTCCCATGGCCCCGCCGGCCCACGGGGCCAACAGGCCGCCGGCGATAGCGCCCCCAGGGGGTTGGGCCACCTGTTGTAGTGGTTGAATTTCTTGTGGCAGCTGCTGCTGCTTTTGCTCCTGCTGCTGCGGGTGAGCCTGGATGTTTTCTAGGCATGCCAACCGAGCCGCGATCGCGTGGTTGCTCGCCAACAACTGTTGTAAAGTCGATCAATTGTCTGGGCCCACTACTGCTACGAATTCTCGTTGCCGCAGCGGCCGTCTAAGACCTAGCAGCTCTGGTGGCTAGACGCTTTCAACTGACGTCTGATCTCGCCTCGTCTCACGATTTTGCCGAATTTCTTCGAATTCCAAAACGCCTCCACAAACTCCACCTCCCTACGGGAAGTTACATATACTACTGGATGTATATATAATCTATGTAGACCCCACGGGTATGAGTCGTAGTAGTACATAACTCTTATATGTGTGTGCCATACCGTTCTTTATACCCAACTAAATCATTACAGCCAGTGTCCGTTCTGATTTATTATAATTTGCAGACAAACCAGTGAGTAAAGCACGAAAGCAAGCGAAATGCCAGCGTACCGGTGAATGCCGGGTAAAGCAAGTGAAATGCCAACGTACCGGTGAATGCCGGGTAAAGCAAGTGAAATGCCAACGTACCGGGTTCGAGAAGACCACAACACCAGCTATGTTGTGAACATGTAAGTTTTTGTATAGTTCTCAGTTTCACCGTAGCTTTCATGCGGTGCTTTCACCCCAATAAAAATCTGATTGCTGTACCGGACAGCTGACCGGCTTCACAGCAGTACTTCATGCCGGGAGGCAGCGGTGTTGACAATTTGCTGCGGCAGTATGGTTCCTGTATTTTTTTCCAAATTACATGTTCTTTGGCTAATATTAATATTAATAGTGTACGGCGGTGCAGGTCGTCAGTACCATTCTTTTTATCTTTTTGAGCATCGTGCGTAGTGTTTAGACTAATGATAGCATTGTAGAGACGGAGATACGGCTCTTCTGGGTATTTCCGAGTTGAGGCGACTTTGCTCCGGGCGGCGGTAGACAAGTGTTCGTGGCATGGTAGACTCATCAGTAACTCCGTCCAGCTTCACACTTGGCACCATCTACTGGAGGCGCTCATCCCGCAACGAGATTCGAAAGTACTCCCTACTACTGCTGTTTCGATACCAGCAGCGAGACATTCTTCAACAACACCAGTGCATGTGATATGTGACAACGAAAATACTGACAGTCGATCAGGTTCGGCTGACTATTAATAATGGAGTCGTACATATATTGACAGCCCACCGCAATACTTTCCATGGTAGTCTAAATGAATACAACACAACAATCAATTTACTATTAATACTCAGATTCCAAGCCTTTCCGAAAACACCGGGCAGCTCGTCACTGGTGTGCGCCATGTCATGCTTGCTACCGGTATCTCGTTGGGTCCATGTCCCTGGTCTTACATCGGTGGTCCAGCATAATACGGCATGCGCTGCGCGAGTTATTTAGCGTTGGTGTGTGACTTAAATTTTAAGTCAATCAGGGCGACACAGCCTACCCCGCCATTTTTTTTCTTGCGCTCGAGGAATAACGTACAGCAAGAAAAATATCAGCATTTTCGACTATGGCTACGACATCAGAAAAAGAGATCACCACGGTTGTGTTTTACGCGCTCCATACCTGTTGGCCTGGTGCTAATCAGGTTGGGCTGCATCGTGTATCTGTCATCGAGCCCGAACCCTCCGGACACAGCAACCCACACCTTCCTCCGTTGTGTGCAAGCTCATCATCGTCCAGCTGAAACTATGTCACCCCGTGTGACCCGTGCCCCCCGAGGGCTTGCATAGCCGATCTTCATCTGCTCCAGTTTTTCTTGTCCAATCCTCTTATGCTTGGCTTTCGGTCCTTCAAGTGTTGTACCTGGTACTCGAGCGCAACGCTCGGTTGGTATTCAACACAGAAAATGGTACGACCGGAGACATCGAAGAGGGTCAAACGTGCATCGGACTTTCCATTTGGTGTGCATAATACGACGATTGGTCTATTGCTACTGATGTAGTCTACAAGCATCGTGGCAAGAATACTAGTCACCAAAATATACGTGGTTTTATTAAACGTTTTATGTTTGCCAGCCGACAATGCACAGGGTGTGTTGTCCAGGGGTTCATTGTTCTCTAGGGTTACGTACGCCTAAACGGCGCAAGCCTCAACATTGTTGGTTTCCGGTATCACCTAACCAAGCAAACGGTACACGAGAGCATGCGTGTATTAGTACGTACGGCACCTTTGGCTTGTACCGATACCTGTCAGTTGCATTCGGTTTTGAAGACAATATGTGGTCAATAGCATGCAGTCATTTATTAACGAACATGCACGAGTGTGCGATCATGAACAACGAGCGAACAGACGAGCACGAGCAACAGGCAAACGGAGCACGAGCAACGAGTATGCCTGCATGTATTGACCAGATAAGCATCTTCAACGCCTTACGAAACAAACAAGCAGAGTACCATTGGCAGCGTGAATATATAACAGCATACGGCACGTATCACCATCATACAAGGCAGGCAACAACAAAAACATGTGGATGTATGCATAAATCAAGTATGCAATAAAGTATTTTGCAAGATCAAACGTGAGATTATACTAAGAACACGATGACATTACGTCAGTTTTGCAAACGCTCCGATCCCTTGCACACGTTTTGCTCTCCTGCACACGTTTTGCGAACACTCCGATCTCCTGCAATGCACTTCGATCTTCCCGGGTTCAGCTTGTTACAGCAGGGTACAGCTCTCAGACCCTAAAAAGGACCTGCGTTCGTGAGATCTCTGAGGCCGACTCATCTGTTGTTTGAGAGTTCGAGGAAGTGCCTTCAAGCAGTAATGATCGGGTCACGCACAACGTGGGTCGATGCAATGCGGTAGATGCAAGCAGCCAGCGTGAACACTCAACGAAGCACCACAGACACGATGACAGGCACGACGGGCAAGGCAGGGCCCAAGGGGCTGGGGGTCGATAGGACAGGTATCACAGATCCCTTGGCTTTGACTTTTGTTTCTTCACTTGGTGGTGTTTAGTAAACACCGCGGACCTGGAACCTCGTCGCTGGCTCTGTACCCGAGACCGAAGGCGTTCCCACACCGGGGATCCTCCCTGCTCCTATGAGATCCACCCAGAGGATCCAACACTACTGGGCCTATAGGTCGGGTGAGAATCTTGAAGTCGGCGCGCTTTCATTGGTCAAACCCTATAACTTGACACGATTTACCGACCGAGATAAAAGTACGGGTTTTAAAGTCGGCGCATGTCATTGGCGAAGCGGCCGAAATCACCCCGAAATCACCCCGAAATCATTCGACTGTCAAGTTTCGTGTACGAGCGGCACCTTCCTCGCGGTGCCAGCACATCATCCGCAGAAGAGCAGTAGCAGCAGCAGCAGCACAGCAGCAGCAGCAGCAGCAGCAGCAGCAGCAGCAGCAGCAGCAGCAGCAGCAGACCAGGCAGTCAGAGCTCTCCGTGTCAAGCTTCAGACGCCGTAGAGGAGAAGCAGTGCCAGGAGGAGTACCAGCAGCCTCCAGCAGCAGCACTCGCAAAGCAGTCGACTTCGAGGGGAAGGCCGTGCTACTGCAGCAGTAGAGAGAAGCACCAGTGCCAGCACCATCGACAGCAAGCAGCAGCGGCAGCAGCAGCAACAACAACAGCAACAACCACATCAGCAGCAGCAGCAACAGCAGCAGCAGCAGCAACAGCAGACCAGGCAGCAGTAGCAGCAGGAAGCAACCGATCAGACAGCTCGAGCTCCCTTACGAGACCAGGCTCAGGATCTACGGGGGCAACGGCTTCAAGCCGCCCATTGTGTTGTATTCACAGGTGAACTGCGCTTTGTATTACTCTGTTCTTATGATACACGCTTGGTCCATAGCACAGCAAAACAACTACCAACTTAGCAGTGTTATGGCGGTGGTCAAGAGCAGACTTGCCTGTTTCGTCGGAACCAGTGACGCAGTTTGTCTTTCTACCAATCTCGACATCGCCTGTACCGCTCGTCCGTCGTCCGTCTCGCTTGTTGAACCCATCCCCAGATGACTCCTGTACTGACCGTCCAATGCTTCAGGAGGCAACGGAGGCAACGGGGATCAGCTAGTACATGAAGAACGAGCTGATCGTCGAGTTCCAGCCGGCCCGTCTTCTGCAAAAACTGGAGATGGAGTCCCTGCCGAGTATCGTGTTCGCCCCCCCCGCCGCCGCCGATGCTGTTCATGCCCTTCGTAAGAGCGACAGGCCGGTGGAAAAGAAGGAGGTTCTTGGTGTAGACGCGGGTGGGAGACGGCCGATTCGGGGAGTAAAAATGGGAGGCCATCAATGCACCCCCCCAGCACGGCTCGCCCTTCCTCTTCCACTTGCAGAGGGTCCCTCCTGGGTTCACAAAAGAGACGTTCCCTACTGCTCTCGAGGGTCGACCAAGGTGAGCGTAGCCAACCACGAGTACCATGATAAATACATCTGGGTACGTTTTTTCCTGTGTTCCTTTTTTTTTGGCAGGAGCACCTGCACTCTTTTTTGGTCTTTGCACCAACTTGCACGGCGACCGCCTTTCTGCTCGATGAGCCCCCTGCGCTGACTAGTACCGCCATCAAAGCGGATGTTGCGCAGGTTTTCGTAGAAGCGGCGAGTGCCTTGTACTTGCTCCCGCTCGCTAAGTTGAAATTAATAGCATACTCGTCTCGATAACACGCCGCTATGACGGCATGCCTGCTGGGGGAGCAGTTGCCGAACAGCGCCATTCCGTTCTCCCGCTGCACGAGCGCTCGTCTCAACGACACACAACAGGACTAAGGCTATATGATACCTCCACCTCGGTCGTTCTGTGCAAAGCGATGGTCGACTCGAAGTGTGCCATCTCCTCGCCTCTGCGTTCCCTGAACCTGAGGACCTGGCGCCTGGTTTGAAATGTATCGACGAAAATACGGTGGCCGGTCAAAGCTCTATCATTGAATATGTCGGTACTGCAATACATAACTGCAACGCCCAGCGCCCCTCAAGTGCTACACACAGACGTACCCTCGTCCTTCCCGCCCTCGTCCACGCCCCTCTCCGCGAAACAGATCTCGTCTACGCCCTATCGGCGAAACAGGTGTGTCCGTACAGCATCAGCTACTCTTCGCGAGTGAAATTCTCTGTCACGGGGAAGCTCGGACGCAGCTGGTCGGGTTGTGAGGAGTGGTCACGATCATGAGGGAAGCATTACTAGGTGCTTTCGTCCGTTACGCCAGGTCGCCGCCAATACCTGTGTGATGAAAAGCCGGGCAAGCGACGAGCAAGCGTTGCACGGAACGACATGCGGTATCCACTGCCGCAGGCTAGGGCGCAGCGCCCCGAACCGGCACCCAACCTCCCACCTGCAGGAAATCGCAGCAGACGGTGACGAGGGGTTTGATGCAGCCGTAGAGGCGAGCGTGCTACCCAGGAAAGAGGAGGGTTTGTTGAGGGAGGAGGGGGGGTGTATGCCAAGACAAAACACGGCCATAGTCTGCTGAACCTGCCTCTTTCGATGATTTAGCGTTGCGGGGCGTATATATCATCCGCAGGCAGAATCTTACAAGCCACCGCTGGACGATGGTGCGGAGGCAATGGCGACTTCACCAACGAAGATCTTCCCACCGAGAACACCGCGAAAGGAGCAGGTGAGTCATTGGTCCTTTGCTGGGGCTCTAACATGAGGATGGTATGCGTGTAAACATTCTACTTTTTTGCCTATGGTGGAGTCTGACACTTCTGATGCTAGCGAACGATATTGTGTAGCCCTTGCGTGTGATGGAGACTTCGGTTTGACTGTCCTATACGCTCATCTGGCGTAGGCCGCGTAATGGTTTGATCAATTGCCAGATAATTCTGATGCCGGAGGTGGCGACGCTGCAGGAGGAGCCAGAGCAGGCAACGAGTGGATCGGTCTCGCCCTTGGTCCACACGACAGAGTCGCGGGTCTAATGCGACCAGGCGACAGAGATATACAGGTGAGCGGCGGGTGTAGATGCTTATATAACTATCGAAACGACATGTAGAGGCTTGTTTACGTCGGTGCGTGTGTTGGCAGCCTGCCCGCGGTTACGAATCGTGCTAAGGCAAGGGGAGTACTCTTGTTGGCGGGGAGATGGCAGCTAGTTTTCTTGAACAAATAGATAGCGGTACTAATGTAGTAATATAACTTCTGTAATGTGATATGTAAACTGGGTCAAATGTGCGTACCGTTCTGGTGTACAAGATTGGCTGCTCACATAAATCGGGGAAACGCTTAGAAGTCGTTTCGGGCCACAACCAATCACCGCTGTCGCAGCAAAACTATTCTTGCCTCGTTGCGCCCCTCATATTCTTGGCGACCGTCGGTATCTTTGCACCCTCTTCGCCTTTTCCATCAACAGGAAGACAGCCAGCCAACTACAAATCTATGCTTCGGTGTCTACCAAACGCGCATGGCTCCCGATCATGAAAATCGCCGCGGGGTCGTTAGGGGGATGATGCAGCAAGCACCACCTAAGAGTTTAAGCACTGCTGTGGCCACGCCTCGAATGTTTACTCCCAACCCCTCATTGCGGGATTCGTTGGCGGCACCCATCGTCGCGGCCGGGACGGTGGGGGCAGGGGTGGAGATGTGAATCCTCGCATTGCGGGTGGATATCACCGGGGGGGGTGGGCGGAGGGAATGACGGTCGTACATCGATGGAGATTTCGGAAATTGCCAGGAGTGCGTACAGCGCAAGGGTGGATGGTCTCATATCGGCCTTGGACCCATATTTGGACGAGCAAGGACGTGTCGTGCCTGCTGACCCTCGCCCAGGGACGGAAAACGAACGCAGAGGAAATTGAGGTTCCTCCTTGCAAGCTTCCATTGGTCCGTTAGTCGTACGAGGAACCTAAATATGGCTGTCGTGGTCGCGGAGGCGATTGTCTTTTGTTGCCACCGACGTTAAACATGGACTAACATGCAGGATTTAGTGCAGCCCTGGCTGCTGCTGATAATACCTTTTTCGATTGAAATCGTCTACTTCTTAAGGCACGTCTCGGCGTTTTCCGTGTATTGCAATATGCTTTCTTGGAGAAGGCCGAGGGCGACGTAGATCTGCGTTGTGTGTGTTGTCTATTAGTGAACTTCGTCATTATAACACCAGAAAACTCTCCATGTATCCATGTTTAACATAGTGGTATATTTTACGAGACACCACTTCCCTCGAACACGTTGCGGTATCTCATGTACGTGTGATCGTTCTGTGTCGTCCGAGATAAAATTCTAGAGCAGCTAGCTGCAGTCGTACGTAATGTCTTTTATAGTTTTTCGTTGCCTATCTTTGTGACGACACCCCTACAACCCTTCACCTGCATCAAATATACCGGCACTGCCACTCTATGCGGAAAGTACCAGGTAATCCAACGTGAAAAACCGTTTTGCAACCGGATTTTATCTCGAGCAGACATGCACTATTACTTGAAGTCGACTCTTAACATTAAACAACAGAATCTTGCCCTCTACCAGAACACACAGGTAAATGAGCCCACTGTAAAAGTAAATGGCAGGAAAATAAGAAGTTTGACAGCGGTTGTACTGAAGTCAGTATAGAACGTACCTTTCCCGAATAATAAATTCGGGCGAGACCAGTATTCCTGTTTCTTATTTTTTCTCACTATTATTAAGTGTTTGTATTGTAGTTCGCCCAAGAAAAACGCCTATATATTTTTTTTCGCGCTTCTAGCGAACAATCTCTATATATTTTTCGACCCCTACCCATGGTCGCTGAGCCCCAGAGGATGCTAACCAAAGCTTGCCCTCTGCCTATCGAATAGACCCGACGCGTGACCCTGATCAAGGCAGTGGTCTCGCGCTGTGTTATCCTCCTCATAGCGCTGGTCATGACAGTCGCAGCGCTATGAACCTCCCTCCCTGGTGCCACCCGCTGTAACATGCTGAACCCGGGAAGTTTGATTTGCATTGCAGGAGATCGGACTTTTCGCAAAACGTGTGCAGCCATACGATGGGAAGAGAGATAGGCTGAAGGGTCCCTCGGGATCTTGCCATACCAGTTATAGTATTATGGATATATTGTATACGTCCTCTATGTACAAATGTGTAAAAAGCATACTGCTGTTGTACGCTGTGCCTGCAGTTTTTTATTTTTTTATTTCCTGAACAAGGTTGATTTATCGATATACGGGGTTGGTTGATACCACACCACAAGCGTACAGGGGGGGTGGCTCGCAGTATGCTTTTTACACATATGTACATAGAGGACGTATACAATATGTCCATAATACTAAAATTGGTATGGCAAGATCCCGAGGGACCCTCGAGCCTTTCTCTCTTTCCTCGTATGGCAAGATCCCGAGGGACCTTTGAGCATATCTCTCTTCCCATCTTAACTTTATCATGTTGACTCGTTGAAATAGCACCTATACAACAGTATCCGCAGGATGCACTACACAACATCCGTATGTACATATGATATTCACACGGGGTATACTTGATGAAGCTGGATGAACAGTGAAGCTGGGTAGAAAAGACGTTGGTCTAAAAAGTCAAGACAACAACCTGGAGGATGTATCTATATACATATATGGGTGATACTATATCTCGTACGGCAAGATCTCCCCCGATCTTTGGGCCTTACGATAGTTGTCCCTTACTACCGCATCTATATGGTATCCTTACTACTATTAATAGAACTGTTCACGATGCTATAGGTCGTACGGCAAGATCTCCCTGGGTTCACCATGTTACAGCAGGGTACAGCTCTCAGACCCTAAAAAGGACCTGCGCTCGTTAGATCTCTGAGGCCGGCTCACCTGTTGTTTGAGAGGTCGAGGAAGTGCTTTCAAGCAGTAATGATCGGGTCACGCAGAACGTGGATCGATGCAATGCGGTAGATGCAAACAGCCAGCGTGAACACTCAACGCAGCACCACAGACACGATGACGGGCACGACGGGCAAGGCAGGGCCCAAGGGGTTGGGGGGTCGATAGGACAGGTATCACAGATCACTTGGCTTTGACTTTCTTTCTCCACTTGGTGGTGTTTAGTAAACACCGGGTGGTCCCCGAACCTCGTCACTGGCTCTGTACCCGAGACCGAAGGCGTTCCCAAACCGGGGATCCTCCCTGCCCCTATAAGATCCGCCCAGAGGATGCAAACCAAAGCTTGCCCTCTGCCTATCGAATAGACCCGACGCGTGACCCTGATCAGGACAGTGGTCTCGCGCCGTATTCTCCTCCCCATAGCGCTGGTCACGACAGTCGCAGCGCTATGAACCTCCTTCCCTGGCGCCACCCGCTGTAACATAGCATGGGTTGACTGCTATATATATACCGTCACTTTACACCACTACCACTACTACGCAGATGTAGTACAGGTAGAAGCAGCATACACTCTACCAAATACTGCCTGGTACACTAGTACTATACTACTACTACTACTACTACTACTACTACTACTACTACTACTACTACTACTACTACTACTATTACTACTACTACTACTACGACTACTATCTATACTACTACTAAGTGACCAAACGCTTATGCAATATGCTGACAATCTCAGAGAGGTCAAATAACCACGCGGTACCATGGATTGGGGCATGAATGCTGTATGTAATACTGTTACTATTATATATACACCACCATCAGTAATACGTGGATGCAGTACAGGTAGAAGCAGGATGCACGCTACAAACTACCTGTTGTTTTATTTTTACCAATACGCCGGAGGGTAAAATTAAATTAAAAAATAATACTGATGCTATATGTATATGTATATTTGTCAAATTTTCGTACTTTTGCCAACTTTTTCTCTTCGCACGAGCACTTTTAGGCAAAACAGTAAGTACACGGACACGGGAAGCCCTGTCGGACACATCGGTCCAGGTCTCGGCGCGATCCGTGCCCTCTGAAGCGCGTGGCGGGCGCTCAAGTTTTTTTTTCCGGCGGGAGTGGATAAGACGATTTCCCTGGTTTCAGTAAGAGGCCTTACTTTGTACGTACGTATCGGTAGATACATGCTGTCTGTTTTCTCCCCTAGGCTCTCACGAGCTTTGAGCACACAGCTCAGACATATACCAGGTACACAACAGACAACATGCACAGATCCCAACGTTCCAACGCTGCCGCCTCCCCGCCCACCCGCCGTGCGTGTGCGACACACCCATATGCGCAGTGTAGCTGTGTGGTTGGTTGCGTTTGTCGGAGCCTGCGGTCCGCATTCCATCGTCAGCCATATACTTTTTGATCCGTATATACCCAGGATGACGTACATCCCTATACATTTTTTTTGTGTTGCACGGAGCACGGACCACCGCCTAGAGAACAATAGCCAACGCATTGCACAGAGCGTGCTTACCTCCAGCTTCCTACAGCACCACAACCCTGCTGCCCTGCTACCCAGCAGCAGCAGCAGTGTGCACACCTTGCGCGTATGGATGATCGTACTGCGGCTATCACAGTTGGGTTATTCGATCGATCACTTGACCACGCCACGAATACACCAACCGGCATCACACACCTCTCTCCCTGCTTCTCTTCTTCTGTTTATTGCTGCGTGTGATCCAACATTGCCACTGCTCCAGCTGTGCTCAGCACAGTGCGCCAACAGCAGCAGCAGGCAGGTACTATGCGCATGTGGAAGATCCGCGCTATAAGCTCAGTACTACTGTAGTTCGTTGTTGTTGTCATCGGCATTGGCCGAAGCACGTAACTTCCGCAATGTGTGACCCATTATCCCCGGATCGATATATTCGTCGTCTCGAGTACAAGTAGAAGAATGTCCGAACAGTCTGGGGTTTGGCGAATCGGAGAGAAAAATAAAAAATCGGGGTGGGGGGGGGGGTGTGTAGTTCCAGTGGGGGAATACCTGGTGATGGGTGGTTCACGGCAGGATCACAGCTGCACGTATATTCAGGGCAAGCCTACGCAGAGGCATCGGTACAGCAGTGGCAGCAGCAGCAACAGCAGCAGCAACAGCAGCAGCAGCAGCAGCAACAGCAGTTGGGAGGATCGATGGGCCGGGAGTAGAGGTATAGTACGTGGGTTTTTCGATCGCAATCATGCCCAAGAGCACCACCGACGTATATGAAGACGCGTCTTCGTCACAAGAGAGGGAAATGAGAAGTGACAGGAAGATAGCGAAATTGAGAGCGGAGCTTGAGGAAGCCTTGCAAGCAAGAGATGAAGAGCGGGCCAAGGAGGCCGAAGCCAGGAAGGCGAAAGGCAGAGGAGCGAGAAGAGCGGCAGGCGTGGCCGAAGAAGAGAGAGGTCGTCGAGAAAATTCGGCGGAGGACAGCAGCGGGGGCTGCCGGGGAGAGGAGAGTCAGGAGGAAAGTGCGGGTGAGCGCGAAGAACAAGGGACGGAGAGAAGTAAGATGGCGGCAGAGAAGCTCTTGTTTGAACAGGAGGTTGAAAGAGAAGTAGGCAGGAGGATGCATGCTGTAGGTGTACGCGGACGAACCAACGTGGCGTGCAGTGAATTCGCAGGTGCGCCCTCAGAGCGCGCGGGGCACAGAGACCGCGACATGGGCAACCAGCGGGAGCCCCCGAGCAACATGGGAGAACCTTCGAAGCGCTGGGGGGTTTCCTATGAGACGGAAGCCTGGGGGGATTGGGGACAATTCGGCCCGAGATGGAAAAATGAGCAGAGGGGGCGCCAGGACGACCAGGCTACGGAGTTAGGAAGGTGGGAAGCAGGGGATAGAGGTCCCCAGGGGGGAGCGACAGAGGGGGACGGTTATTGGACGACAAGACGAGGTGCGGACAAAGGAGAGTCGAGCTGGGAAGGGGAAAAGTGGGAGCTGGGAAAGAGGGGTGGACCATGGTCAGCGGGGCGGGGAGACGTGGGCGGGGAGCTGGAAGGGAGAAAAGGGGGATGGGTCGATGAGCCGAGGAGTGGGAGGGGAAACGACGGGGGGGGGGGGGGGGGGGGGGGGGGGGGGGGCGAATTCAGGCGGTGGGGGGGGGGGTCGGCGGTGTAGATGGCGATACAGAACATAGCAGTTTTTTCAAGGAGCCTGAGCCAGCAACATGGACGCACGTGACAGACATGGGCATGATCATCTGGGGAGTGATTCGGGCGGATGGCGGGTTACGGCCGTGGGGTTCCATGAAGGAACGAGCAATGTCATCGCTGTGCCCGGGACTGTTCTTCATGACCAGAAAAGGCGAGAGGGACCTGATGAGCTTCGCCGACCTCGATCTGACTATGTACGCGAGGACGGAGCTGTCGGGGAGGCGCAGAGGCGAGGGTGGGACATCGCTGCCAGACAGGGTGAAGGCTACGATGGGCGTGATCATGTATATGGCAACGCTGGCGACGGACGACAACACGCGGATGGGAAGGGAGGCGTTGTGTCGGGTGGAGATGCAGTGGGGGCGACAATTTCAACAGGTGAAGGAAAAAATAAACCATTTTTACGTGACGAATAGGAGGGTGGTGGAGACAGAGGCCTTCGAGGAGGAGTTCACGAGGCGCTTCAACGCGGACCTGTTGACGTTGGGAGAGGCGGTGCGGATGACGGCCATGAAACTCAAACGGAGGGGATCTACGTGGCCCACAGCCAAGGAGGCAGAGTCGCTGCCGGAACCGACCTTTCGGGAGACGGCGACGTGGTTGCAGTTGGCGCCGCTACACATCAGGGCCGAGTACGGATGGAAGAGGGGGGGGGGGGGGCAGGGGTGGGGGGGGGGCTTTGCTGAGAGCAACCGCCGAGGAGGTGAAGGGCGAGGGTTCGCGGAGAGCAATCGCCGGGGAGGAGACGGGCAGGGGGGGGGGAAGGATAGAGCAGGGGAAAGGGGGGGGGGGGGGGAACCGACAAGACACGGGGGCCAGCAGGGAGTGTTTTTTCTTCAAGAAGGATGGGCATTGCCCGTTCATGGAGAAATGGGGGGACTGTAAGTTCGAGCACGGGGGGGAGAAGAGGGGACGCGACGAGAGGAGGGGGGGGGAACGGAAGGAGAAGCGGTCATCGGGGGGTGGGGAAAATGGAGGGGATGGGAAGAGAAGGAGACGCGAATGAGAACACGGGCTCTGCGGATGCGCGGAGCCAGCTGGGGAGACGTGGAGGAGGGGGGAGGCGCAGGCGCAAGGGGGGGGTAATCGCGGGGATCAGCACAGCTGGGAGACGACCATCGCAGGGAGGCCGGCGCCCGGGTCCATCAGGTTTGCCAATTCAGGTGCGGTGAAGCAGTAGGGGGAAGAAGGGGGTGAGGACGGGGGGGGGGGGAGAAGGGGGGGGGCGCAGTGAAGGGGTAGGGCAAGGAAAAGGGGGGGTAGCGTGCGGTAACGGGGACGCGCAGGAAGAAAAGGGGAGTATGCGAGATAGGGGGGGCGCGTACGAGAGCGAAGGGGAGATGGGGGGCAACGGGGATATAACGGGAACGGGACGGCACGTGAGAGACGGGGCCACGCACGGGAAGGAGGGACAGGTCCGCGGCGGGACCGCGCACGAAACAAAGAAAGGGTTACGCGACGGGGCCGAACGAGGAGCGGACCGGGGGAGCGCGCGGCGGGGCCGTGCACGAGAAAAGGGGGAGTGTGTACGGCGGGGCCGGGCACAGAACGAGAGGGTAGTCGAGCGGCGGGGCCGCACACGGGACAGGAGGGGAGGTGCGCGGCGGGGCCGTGCACGGAACGAGGGGGGAAATGCGCGGCGGGGCCGTGCAGGGATCGAGAGGGGAGACGCGCGACGGGCGCGCACAAGGAACGAGAGAGGAAGTCCGCGGGGGGGCCGAACGAGGAGCGGACCGGACCGGGGAGCGCGCGGCGGGGCCGTGTACGAGACAAAGGGGGGAGTGTACGGCGGGGCCGTGCACGAAACGAGAAGGGAGGCGAGCGGCGGGGCCGCACACGGGACAGGAGGGGAGGTGCGCGGCGGGACCGTGCACGGAACGAGGGGGGAAATGCGCGGCGGGGCCGTGCAGGGACCGAGAGGGGAGACGCGCGAAGGGCACGCACAAGGAACGAAAGAGGAAGTCCGCGGGGGGGGGGGCAACGAGGAGCGGACCGGGGAGCGCGCGGCGGGGCCGTGTACGAGACAAAGGGGAGAATGTACGGCGGGGCCGTGCACGGAACGAGAGGGGAGGCGCGCGGCGGGGTCGCACACGGGACAGCAGGGGAGGTGTGCGGAACGAGAGGGGAGATGCACGGCGGGGCCGTGCAGGGATCGAGAGGGGAAACGCGCGAAGGGCGCGCACAAGGGACGAGACGGGAAGTCCGCGGCGGGGCCGTGCAGAAATCGAGCGGAGAGACGCGCGAGGGGCGCGCACAAGGAACAAAAGGGGAAGTCCGCGGCGGGGCCGTGCAGGGATCGAGAGGACAGACGCGCGAGGGGCGTGCATAAGGAACGAGAGGGGTAGTCCGCGCGGGGCCGTGGACAGATCGGGATGGGAGTTGCCCGGCGGGGCCGCACACGGAACAAGAGGGGAGAGGCGCGGCGGAGCCGTGCACGGAACGAAGGGGGAGAGGCGCGGCCGGGCCGTGCAGGGAACGAGAGGGGAGACGCACGAGGGGGGCGCACAGGGAACGAGCGGGGGAGTTAGCGGCGGGGTCGTGTTCAGATCGAGGGGGGAGGCGCGCGGCGGGGCCGCGCGCGGAACAAGAGAGGAAGGGCGCGGGGGGGGCGCGCACGGAGCAGAGGGGGAGAGGCGCGGCAAGGCCGGAGACGCAACGGGGGTGCAACAAGCGAGGGCAGTAGAGTGGGAAGGGTCGCGACAGTGGAAGGGGGCGTTAGGGGTTTTGAGGAGGACAGGGAGTGAGACGGGAGAGCGGGATCGGCTGGTTCGGGTGTTGGCGGAGGCAGGGGGGAAGCTGTTACAACGGGAGGGAGGTGATCTGGCGAAGGTGGTGTGGGAGTTGGGGGGGGAATTGTTGGCACCCCATATTAATGCGGAGCGGGTGACGAGATTTTTCGGGGAACAGCACAACATGGACCAATTCGAACGGCTAGAGCAGATTGCGAGGACGGGCGTACCGGTGGATGTAGGTCCAGGGGGTGATCTCGAGCGTGAGCTGGCGTACGGAAACCATAGCAGCGCCGACAGACACGCGAACGAGGTGTGGGAGAAGGCGGTGGGCGACGTCAAGTTAGGGAGAGCATTTGTGGTTCCAGCGAGATTAGCGAGGATGGTGCGAGGCCTGCGAGTAAACCCAGTGGGAGTGGTGGAAGAGAAAGGGAAGAAGAGGATCATCCACGATGCGACCTTCAGCGGCGAGCCAAAAGGGGGACGAGAGGGGCGGCGGCCAGTGAACGAAACGACGAATTGGGACCAGATCCCGGAGTGCCACTTGGGGGACGTGATGCTCCAGATCGTGCGGAGGATCCTGGGGCTGAGGGATAAGTTCGGGACGGGAAGGAGGATACTGATACAGAAAATGGACGTGAAGAGTGCCTTTCGTCAAGTGGGGGTAGACCCCGCAGGGGCCGTGAACTTCGGGTACGTCCTGGGGGATTACCTGTTCGTCGACCTCCGGTTACAGTTCGGGTGGAGGGGCAACCCCGGGTGGTGGGGGGTACTGGCTAGTGCCATTCAACAAGCGCAGCGACAGACGACCCGGGAATCAGCGACGATCCTGGCGGCAGGAGTGGCGGCTACAGCGCATGTCCAGGTCACAGCGGACACGGGAGCGGAGGTGGAACCGTTGCCAGAGAGTTGCACAGTTAAGGCGGTAGAAGGGGGGGGGGGGGCGGAGGACACCGCGTGGGTGGTTTTCTTCATGGACGACGCTGTGTCGGTGGAGGTACAGTGGGAACCGGACGGGGGGAGATGCATAGCACTGGCGCAGTCGTTGGCGTCGATTCATTTCCAGGCCATGGGGGAGAGGGGGGAGAGGGAGGAGCCCCTGTTGTCGCACAAGAAGGTCACGGACTGGGCGCCACAGCAGGAAGTGCTGGGGTTCAACTTGGACACCGAGAAAATGACGATATCATTGCCACCCAGAAAGATCAGGGAGTTGCAGGAGCTGCTGGAGGAGTGGCCCGAGGGGAGGCGCACGGCGACGGTACGGGAGGTTCTCGTGTTGGCCGGGAAACTGCACCACGTGGCGTACGTGATCAGGCCAGGGAGGTATTTCGTGCGGCGGCTTCTGCAGCTGAGCAAGCTGCATCTGAATGGGCAGGAGAAAAGGGAGGGGGGGGGGCGTGGGGGAGGAGCAGGAGGAAGGCGGAAGCCATGAGAGTGTTGAGATTGACGGAGGAGTTCATGGAAGACGTGGGGTGGTGGAGATGGTGCCTGAAGGAGGGCATGGCTGGGGAGGGAGAAAGGTTGGCTGCGCCGTTCTTCAGATTCGTGAAGCAGTCCCACAAAAGGACATGGTTTTCGGACGCGTCGTTCGAGGCCGTTGGGGGGCTGTGCCTGGAAACGGGAGTGTACTGGAGATACAGTCTGTCAGAGGAGGAGAGGAAGAGGACGATTAGGAGCAGGAAGGGCGGGAACGGGAATCGGTTGTCTATCAACGTTCTGGAGTTGATGGAAATGGTGATGACGGCTTACGTGATGATAGTGATCAGAAAGGATAGACCAACGAAGGAAGGAGAGTCGGTGCTGATGAGGGGGGACAGTTCATCGGCGGTGCAGTGGGTAATTAATTGCGGGGGGGGGGGGGGAAGGGGGAGGAGAGGTCCGGGGGGATGATGAGGATTATGGGGGTGTTGGAGAGGATAGGAGGGTGGACCTTCCAGGCAAAGCACGTACGGGGCGTGGAGAATGTTCTGGCGGACGGGATAACGAGGTGGAAGGGAAGTGAAATCCAAACCAGGCTGACCGCAGAACACCCCACCGTCCTATGGCAGGCCCAGGAGCTCGGAGAGGAGGGGGAGGAGATGTGTTCGGAGATTTTGCGCGCGGCTACGCACTCGGATGAGTTGCGAGGTCGACTAGGAAGGCTTATGCGCAAGGTTGGAGGATGTGGGTGAACTGGAGGATCATGCGGGGAAAGGGGAATTGGCTGGGGGGGGGGAGATGAACGAGTGGGAGATGGTAGAAGAGTTGACGGAGTTCATGGCCTACTGCTGTGCGGAGAGGAAGAACAAGGAGTCGACCGTGGCGGGGAAGCTGGTGTCGGTGAACTTTTACCACGAGCAGTGGGTGGGGTTGTCATTGCCGCTGCAGCACTTCAGGATCAAGGCGGTGAAAAGGGGGATTAAGAGGGCGCACGTGGAGGCAGGGAACCAAACGCGGGTGAGGAGACCGCGAACATGGGAGATGACCAAGGTGATGGAGTAGAGCATAGGGGAGTGGGGTGTGGGGGGGAGGATAGCGTGGATCGGCTTGGCATTGTCGTACCAGCTGTTGCTGAGGGCATCGGAATTGTTTGCAAGGGAGGGGGGGGGGGGGGTGCACCAGGTTTACTGCCTGAGGAGGGGGGACATTGTCTTTTTCGAGAGAGGCGTCCAGCTGGGGCCGGAGGAGCGGGGGGCGGCGGACACGGTGGAGGTGCATTTCAAAGGAGGCAAAGGGGACAAGGGGAGGAAAGGGGCGGTCATGGTGAGAACGAAAGGGGAAAAGGGGGGGGGGGGGGGGGGGCTGGAGGGGAATGTGGTGGACTTGTTGCTGGAGCTGTTCGAGTACTATCGGACAATAATCCCTGGGGGAGAGAGCGCGCCGCTGATGGCTTACAGGAGCGGCGGGAATTGGAAGGTGTGGACGAGAGGGCAGGCAACCTACTGTCTAAGGAGCGGGCTGGAGAGGGTGGGTGAGAAATGGCGATCGCAAAGGAGAGGGGCAGTGGCGGAGCTGATTCCGGAGGAGTTCGCGCTGCACTTGGGGAGGATCGGAGGAGCGACGAGGTTGGCGGAGATGGGAGCCCCACCGTGGGTGATTCAGAGGGAGGGAAGGTGTGCGTCGCAGGCATTTATAATGGGATACGTGAGGTCGAATATGGAGGATCCCTTGTGGGTCTCCAGAGTGCTAGTGGGTAGGACGGGAGAGCCGAGCAGGCAGCCGGGGCAGGGGACCAGATGGGGTGTGTAGGGGGGGGGAATGGGGGAAGAGTAGGCGGAGAACGCGGCTTCTGAATGGGTATTTGGCTGTTGAGGTTGTCTGTCAGAGTGGTGGGCAGGTCAGCCGCGTACAAGAGCTGCAGTAGGAGACGGGGGAGGGGGGGCAGGGGGAATTGGACGAGGGGGATCCGTCACAGTTCCACCCACCTCCCCCGTGGGCGACACGGGCTACTAATGGACATGCATTTTTCGTGAAGAATAGACCAAAGTAGAAGAATGTCCGAACAGTCTGGGGTTTGGCGAATCGGAGAGGAAATAAAAAATCGGAGTGGGGGGGGGGGTGTAGTTCCAGTGGGGGAATACCTGGTGATGGGTGGTTCACGGCAGGATCACAGCTGCACGTATATTCAGGGCAAGCCTACGCAGAGGCATCGGTACAGCAGTGGCAGCAGCAGCAGTACAGCAGCAGCAACAGCAGCAGCAGCAGCAGCAGCAACAGCAGTTGGGAGGATCGACGGGCCGGGAGTAGAGATATAGTACGTGGGTTTTTCGATCGCAATCCAACAAAACAAATCGTTCGTACTGCTGTACAACAAATTATTCGTACAGCAGCGTTCGTACAAAACATACTTACAGGAGTAGTTTTCATTGCTGTGTGCCCTACATTGCTGACCGATAGATCCTAGAGCCAGCTGAAAGGGGCTCAGTGCACATACGTTCCTCGCGTGGCATTCTACAGCAGTACTGCTGTATATGCAGTCGTACCTGTACAAGCTACTCTAGTGCTGTATGTAGGAGATCGTGCAAAGTGTTTTTGATTGCGTAAAAAACATGACGTCACACTAGTTGTACGAGCACTGACTGTTCTAGCGTAGTCGTTTATACTGCGCGCGATAAAATTTTCGTTTCCGAGATTCGACTCGCACCATCCACGCTTTTTTTTTCACGTTCACTTTTGACTTTTTTTGTACCAGGACTACAACAGTAGTACTATTAATAATAGTACATTTGTCCACACCTTGCTTTTCTGAGCGTATAGTATGATATACGGTAATACAAGTTGTGTGTGTTTATTTTCCACTTCTGACTTTTTTGTACCAGTACATTCATCCACCTTGCTTTTCTGAACGTATAATATGATATACAAGTTACTTGTGTGTTTTTACCCAACCAAGGTAAATAGTTTGGGCGCGCTTACGTGTGGCGTGCGTTCACACCCCAACATTTCACAGCTACTACTCCCAATAGTTGGGAGTAAAGCAAAGCATGTTCGAGAAAATACTGCTATTATTATCGTAGGTACTTCGTACACTCGCAGTATTTCGGGGTTTTTGTACTCGAGATACTGCGAGTACTCGCAGTATTTTGAGGTTCTGTTGTACTACTTCAGATACTTTCGGGCTCGCACTAATGCGGGGTTCGCTACTGCTGCTGGCGTGGATACCCCCTATTGTGCTTCAAGTGTCTCGGGGTTCTGTACCGCGGATACTACAAGTATTCTAGTCTATATAGCAGTATTTCGTCCGTTGGTAGTGTTCGTACTGCTGCTTCTGCGAGACTCAGTACTCGCAGTAATGAAATACCCTCAATTTGCCCACTATACTTCGAGTATGATGTATACTTCAACCGTTTGTGCACCGCGTCGACAATTCTCAGGCCCAGCGTTCGCCACAAAACACACCCAGATAGTCCCACACGAGTGGGAGTTGGAGCCAACCTCTTTCGCTCGAGACAACTTGATTGAGTGCTTAAAGCAATCTGGCAGTATTTCGAGATACGCATTTGCGAGAAATATATATGCATGTACTGCGAATACTCTCAATATCTCGAGGTTCTGTATTGCGCATACTGCCTTTACTCCAAGTATTTCGTGTTTCGATACTACTGCGGGTACATACTTTCCTCTATTCTCGGGGTTCGGTACTGCTCACACTTTCATTGCTCTCAGTATTTGGACCTTCTCAGTACTGACAATATTTTGGCCGCCAGTACTCCAATACTCTCAGTGCTCGGACTACGATTTGTTCTCGAGCATTTATCTGTGAAACCTTGATGTTACCCTGAGCACCAAGAAACATCAATTTTGGGGGAACATACATATTGTACCAGTACATGTATGTGCTGTACCTTACTCAACCGGTCACAAAGTATTATGGCGCAACCTCGACCTCGCGCAACTTTTGTACTTACGAATTAATCGCCGCGAGTCAGCTGGATCAATATATCCACTTACCGCTACCCTATTTTATAGGGTAATGCTATTTGCGACACCGGTGTCGTAATTTCTTATTTGCGACGCGGTGTCGCAAATAAGCGGCTTATTTGCGACACCGCGTCACGTTCGCGGCACATACCTCAGATTGGCTCCGTACCGCCAGGGATGTGATGACATGGTGCAGGGCCATCATTGAAGCTATCGCATGGCCGAAACGGGCCAGGACTCGGGGAGATATCTGGCCTCTTGGTGCACCGGCAAAACGTTCAGATCGGTGTCGCAAATACGGTATTTGCGACACCGCGACGTGGTTTCCGCACACGCTCCGGATCAGCAAAGTACTACCAGTAGAGTCTCAGCATGGTGTAGGGCTACCATTGCGGCCATCGTGTAGCCAAAACAGGCCAGTACTCGAGGAGATATCTGGCCTCTTGGTGCACCCGCAAAACGTTCAGATCGGTGTCGCAAATCACAAGCTTATTTGCAACACGCGTGTCGCAAATACCGTATTTGCGACACCGCGACGTGGTTGCCGCACACGCTCCAGATCGGCAAAGTACTACCAGTAGAGTCTCAGCATGGTGTAAAACTACCATTGAAGCTATCGTGTAGCCTAAACGGGCCAGTACTCGAGGAGATATAGGGTATCCTAGTACACCCAGGCTGATGTCGCAAATAAGCCTTGTTTCGCGTGTATCCAGAACGAGCCGTTACGGTAGTAGATACTGCTGTGTGTTGTATCCTGGTCATCCTGGTGCACTGTCAGAATAGTCAGACTGGTGTCGTAAAGCTGCATTTGACGACATCGCACGACGTGCGTCGCGCGCGCCCCATTTAGAGCTCGGACTATACCACTGTACCCAATGTACAGCATGTTTCCACGAGTACATCGATCGTCAGCCACGTCATCGTGAATTAATGGATTTGAAATTAACTTGGTTATATTGCCGCGCCGTGTTCTAATACGTCGTACGTACTATAATTGAGAGCGCTGGTACCGTTCAAAGCGCCGGGTGCTCTGTTTACACGTCTATTAACATGGGCACAAATGAAGGGCACATAACTTTGTGCACGCTGCGCTCTATATATATTATGGTTTTTGCACTTGTCTGTGGATGCTATCGAAATAGGTGGGTGTATGTCATCTACAGCAGTATCATAGTACTACCGCAGTAAAATCGGCGTTCGTTCCGTGCAACCATCATCCCCCACCAATGAAGCTGTTTGATTGCCCTTGAACAGCCGTGTGTAAAAGCGCCAATCCCTCAGGCGTTTACCAACAACGCCTATCGTTCTGCCGCACAGAACTGAACAAGCTTTCGAAATGCTGTGCACAGTTTTTGTCGGATGAGGTAAGGCAACGAACACACCCCATAGATGCACAGAGGGCGGCCATACTGCAGCTTGGCTAGCTATGCGTCATGTTCGTTGTACGCGTTCGTTCCGACACATTATCCTGCTTGTTGCTCCACCAACAGCAGTCCACAGTATCCGCACTGCTGTAGTATTGACACATACTATTAAAATTAATAGTCTAACTTAGGGCACATGCGTAGCACTTAGTTTGTACACGGATTCCCGATGTTTATCTCTAACGGTTGTGAAACATACAATAGAAACCCACAGCGGACTGCATGAGTTCAATGTAAGCGGCAGAGGGGTTAGCCGCCTGGTTCATGGTGACGAAGAAATCGGCATGTGTAACGCGTGTAGAAGGTCGTGGAGTACGTAGGCTGCTCGGAAGGTGTCCTTCGATGCCCTGCAGTATTGTGTAGAGTTCCCACCGTGCTGTTGTATGCTGTACACACCGGTGGCGGGATGGAGGTTTTTCCATAAGTTTAGGCAGAATGTTTGCGGAGAGAAGCCCAACCATTATGGAAGACTCACCAACATCCCGCAACTCCAGCAGATTGTGCGCACTCACCTGCCCAACTCAAATCATGCGTAGTCTCCTCGTCCAGCTACGCAGTCAATTCCCGATTATTTTGGATGCCCTGGTCGGCGAGGCAGTCTGATGGGTTATGTATAGTTTTGGCACTCCTAGCCTGTCGTGTTTGTGGGTTTACTCTGTTGTATGTAGCACAGCAGCAGTAGTGGAAGAGCCACGTTGAATATTATGACCGTGTTCTACTAGGATACCCCATATCTCCTCGAGTACCGGTCCGTTTTGGCTACACGATAGCTTCCATGGTAGCCCTACACCATGGAGAGACTCTAATAGTAGTGCGTTGCCGACCCGGAGCGTGTGTGGCAACTATGGCGCGGTGTCGCAAATACGGTATTTGCGACGCGCGTGTCGTCGCAAATAAGGCTTATTTGCGACACCAGCCAGAAGATTCTGCGGGTTGTACCAGGATACCCCATATCTCCTCGAGTACTGGCCCGTTTTGTGGCTACACGATGGCTTCAATGGTAGCCCTACACCATGCTGAGACTCTACTGGTAGTGCTTTGCCGATCCGGAGCGTGTGCAGCAACCACGGCGCGGTGTTGCAAATACGGTATTTGCGACACGAATAAGGCTTATTTTTATTTGCGACAGGAGCCAGAAGATTCTGCAGGATGTACCAGGATACCCCATATCTCCTCGAGTACTGGCCCGTTTTGGCTACACGGTGGCTTCAATGGTAGCCCTACACCATGCTGAGACTCTACTGGTAGTACTTTGTCGATCCGGCGCATTTGCGGCAACCACGTCGCGGTGTCGCAAATACCGTATTTGCGACACGGGTGTCGCAAATAAGGCTTATTTGCGACACCGATCTGAACGTTTTGCGGGTGTACCAGGATGCCAGATATCTCCTCGAGTCCTGGCCCGTTTCGGCCATGCGATAGCTTCAATGATGGCCCTGCACCATGCCAACACGTCCCTGGCGGTGCGGAGTCAATCTGAGGTACGTGCCGCGAACGTGACGCGGTGTCGCAAATAAGCCGCTTATTTGCGACACCGTGTCGCAAATAAGAAATTACGACACCGGTGTCGCAAATAGCATTACCCTATTTTATATCATTGTAGTGATGTGATCCCACACTAATTCCGTGAACAGTATATAATAGTCTGTCCTCAAACATATTATGTTGTGTGTGTTCACGTTAAAATGATGGGTGGATGCAGGTGCTACTTCTAAACAAGTGTGCAGGGTTTCATACGAGTATTATTTCGCTTTTGCGCCACTCCCCCGTTAATACGGCACCTCCCGGAGGGGAACCTTGTACTACAGTACAACTATCTCGATGATTTTGTAAAATGTACAGGCTACCTATTATATACGGCTAAGGGCGTCTATCTACTACTGCTTTTATTGGCCAGGTAAAAGCAGTATGCAGAGGTAGACGGACCGAGGGAGCCAGTTTCGTGTTCACGTACGTGCTCGGTGTGAGGTGTGTGGTGTACGTCAAAGGGCGCAGGTGAAACATGCATGACGCTGGACAGCTCGACAGACGTGTATTGCTGCTGCCGTATCTGCTGCTGCTGAGTGAGGTTTATAATAAAAACGGGCGATTTCAAAATATTGAGATTTTCAACCCAGAGAAAATTCAGCAGAGGAAATTCTCGTGCTCGTGCGGGATTGATTATTGTTGACCACTCGCCACGACCGGGTAGGTTTCCCAGCCTAAAGCACCGTAAAAAAAAACACGAGACCACAATCACTCGGTTGCTCGACCTGGTGAACACTGCACACACATACTATCTATACGAACACTGCTGTTGTACTGCTGCTGCTGTTGTAGTGCGCACAGTGGCTGGGCGTTGCTTTTGAATTACGGAAGAAGTTCGTACGAATCGTCGTCCTGGCCCTGCGCAGCATCCAATTAGTTGCACCTTTCTCGAGACTATGTATGTGTTCGTACCTACTTGCTAGGTCGACAGAAATCACGGCCCACACACACAAAATGTGCTATCCGTGGCCGCCACAAAAGGGACAGCTTGATGAACGACTGTTGCCGTACCGGGGCTGCCTCTGTAGAGCTCAAGGGACGGTGTGTGACCAGACATGATACAGCAGCAGCCAGCAGCAGACAAGGATCTTAAAACTTGTGGGGTCGCCATTGTCCTTCTTGGCTCTAGCAGGTCAGAATGACTCCCCGTAGTTATTTGCCAGAATTCTCGACTTCGGAGGCCCAGAGCATGCGCCACGGACCTCGAGCGGGGATCGCATTTGCGCCGTGGTGTACACGCGGGCTCCCTGTGCGCCACGCAGCCTAGAGTGCCGAGAAGACCCTCGGCCGGACGACGAGAAAAGTAAAGTATTCCGGAAAAAGTCCATTTGGTACAATGTAATATTATACGAAGTATTTACGTATTTCTAGGTACAGCCGACATTTTTCTAGTCTGTGGTTTGTATTTTGTTTAATACCACAGTATACAGCAGCAGCTTTCTTACACTACTGCTGTGCACTCGTACACATTGGCAGAATATATCTCAACAAGTAGTATTATGGATGAACTGTAGTAGTACGTACACATCTACAGCAGCACATGTAGTACGTGCGTACTGGCAAATCATAGAGAAGATACTTTCAGTGTTCCTCCGGGCTAGAAGCCGGCGTCCCCGGTGGCTTGGTAGGTGGTCCGCGTGCCTGTCAAGATAAATTTCGTGGGTTCAAGTCCCACCGAGTGCATGCTCATAGGGACTTTTTCTTGTACAGAAAATTGATGATCGGAAAGCGCGAAAGCGTGAGTTGGCTACATTATTCGATGAAAATCGACGAGCAGTGGGAATGCTGAACCCTATGCGCGACAAAAAATGAAGGCAAGTACCGGGGGGTAGAAGGGACGACACCTGTGACCACGGCTTGTCCAGAAGATCGTCGAGGGTAAAACCTCCTACGAGTGGGCTGGGAAGTAAAAGTGATGGATAAAAAAAAGAAAAAAGTAGCAGAGTATTTTGTTATGATCGAAGTAACAAATAGGCTACATGGGGTCACGAGTAGATACCCCAAGATATATCGATTGTTGCAGTAAAACTGGGGCCTCTGCGCTGTTTTTTATTGAACTGATTACTAGGGTATTTCCCTATTTTGTTTTTAGTTTGAACCGAAGTTTAAGGGTCGTCCTTTGTTGCGAGCTGTGAGCGCAGACGCGCACCGCCCCCTTTTGAGCTCACTCCATCTTTGCTCATCATCAACTCCAGCTGAGCAAATCAATCAACACATCGGCCTGGGGTCGCCACCATCTTCTATGCGTTTGCCTCGGACATCGACTGTGTATTTACCGGCCATCGGCAATCGAGTGTAGGCGTACATATCAGCTACAAGCTGGTACACACGCCACTCGCCATTCCAAATAGGATGTGAGCCTCGGATCGCTACTGACTCGCTGTACAGCAAGAGGAATACTCGACCTGTTTTGAGATCAAGAAATCTGTTGCTACGTACGAAAAGGGAGCTTATTCTACGAGAGGGACCAAACATCGAATGTCTACGTACTGCGTTGGAACGTGAGTGACACGTGGTACGGATACCGCGTGCTTCTAACGAGGGCCCTGCGTAGTGCATTCTACTACTCCTGTAGTCTAATTGCTGTAACTGCGATGGAGACACTCACAGAGCGCCATCGCGTAAGGAGCTGTGAAAATCTCACCTCCCCTTTGTCTTTTCATAGACGAGGACCAATGATCTCAATTCATGGAAGTTCAGCCCTCCTTTATCAGATAACAGAACGCTTGTCGGAAGTTGACATCTATGTTGCTGTAGTGACGACTGTTGTCAAATAATCTCTGGGGCCGACTGACCTCTTGGAAATTTATCGAAGTTCAACCTCCTTTCTCAGATAACAGAATCAGGAGTTAACTTATATACCGCTGTTGCTCAGAGTTACTGAGGCTTATGATGCACGGAATGGGCTACGCTCAGCAGAGCTCCTAACCTCAAGTCGTGCTTGGGTTGAGCTGCGGAGTTGCTGTGGAGCAGCGTACAGCAGTTACACTTGAGTTATGATCGTCAGATGAATCGCGGGAATCTGGCGAGAAACATGTTCCTCGCTCTTTTGGTGTCTCCAGGAACGCTCACTTCCTAGGCATGAAAACAGCCACGCCCGTTTTTTCCAGCCTCTCTCTAACCGCCAGCAAACGCGCACCGGAGTCCGCGTCTAGCTCGCCCTCGCCAACTGTTCGGGGCTGAGGTCCCCCTCTGTCTTCCCACCGCACCCGACCATCTATTTCCAAGTCAAGGCCAATCCCATCACACCCGGCACCACCACCTCCTCGCCCGCGCCGGCCCGAGCCCGAGCTTCCACGGTGGGAGACGGCCGGTTCCGCCCTGCGTAGACCGCTGCCCCCATGCCCGCGGCGAATCCGGGACCGAAACGCACCAGACCGGTTTTTCGCGAACCCATACTGATCCAAGTCATACAGCATACTATTGCGGGGGTCCATAGTTAATGGGGTCAAATTTAGTTAGTAAAAATAGGTAAATATATAGGTTTTTATGTATACCATAGGTCCTATTAACTATGGACCCCCGTAATACTACGGCCCATCGCATAGTTCTCTTTTCCATATACAGATCGTGTCCTAAAACAAAAATTACTGTCACTACAGTAGCTTAAGTAGATTGTTCCGGCCAAGTAAGTTATTTAAACATATGCGAAGTACTATTACAGAGAAACATAGTTCCTACAGACAATCCGCTGCAGAGTACCCGAAGGGCTGGCCCTGCTGTTTTGTCCTCACGGTCAACCTTTTCGTCCTCGCACCCATACCACGTCGCCTTCTTTATCCGCTCTCCCTTCTCTACGAAGTGTACGTATTCCCAGGCCACCGCCGAGTTGAACTGGCTGTTTCTTCACGGCACGTACTGTACTCACCCGTTTGAGTTTGGGTGTAAATTATATCGCAAACAAAAATCAGTTTGGCAATGCAAACAGCCACAAGGACGAAATATTTCACCTATTGCGCGGTGGTCTGTATTGCCCAGCCCCTAGCTGGGAACTCGCAAGTAACAAAGCCCGAGTGTTCTTGCACCTCACCCCACAAGCTTGTGTTCACATCTATACGACGAGGCCGTTCTTTTCTCGCGTATTTGGTCGTCCGGTCACAGGTTTGGGCCCAAGGGGCTAGTGGTCTTACTCCCTGCATCTTCCCCTGCCCATCGAGGGTGCGTTGGAGAACTCAGGCAGCGTTAGGTGCCTGAGGAAACGTGTGTAGTCCGCACAAACCACTATGCCGAGGAAAGCCCAGCCTGCTAAGAATAGTCACACGGTGGACTGCGGCAAAGTTGGGAACGTCAGGACACCCCGACCTCCACGGGCTCTCGCAGGCTGCTGCTCTTTGCCAACTTCGAACCCTTGCGCCGATGTGTTTGAGGAACGTCGCCTTGCAGCTTGGGGCGCCGGTGCCCTTGAAATGGGCGGGTATGCGGGGCTGCGGCCGGATGGGGCGTTTTTCGGTACGCTGGACTGCGGAGAGAAGTGCCCGCTCGAGGGATTCTTTCGAAGTAGGTTGGGAAGGAGGGGGAACGGAAAGCCGATGGAAGGGGGAAGGGGGAAGGGGGGAGTGTATCCATGTCATGCATGGCTGTGGTCGTATGGGCATAGACGCCTGCAGCCCTACAATACCGAGACGAAACACTTCGGATGTTCACCGACCAGGCAGACATTGCTCGCACCAAGCGCGAAGCGCCGTGAGGTGTCGGGCGAGTCGCATAATGGGTGAGCTGCATCCTACTAAGACATCTTCGACGAAATTGATTGTTTTATGCGGTGGCCACTTTCAGAGACAGCAATGGGAATACTACTGTATGTAACTGTCTCGTGGGTACCTTACCATATACAGAATACGTGATGCGATCATTCCCCTTGTGCGGAGTAAAGATTTTCCACCGCGCACAAATGACCTAACTCTGCCGCCAGCCGTGATAATCACCAAAACTACAAAAATACGGTGCTCTGGTTGCCTAGGTGACGCATTGAGAGGCGTGTTTTACAGCGTCCTCACCAATCGACGCCAATCCAACCTATACATGTACGTAAGGGGGAGGGGGGTACTCATTTTTTCGCGCCTTAGTCGTTTGACCCGTAAGGGGTGGATTTTTATGAATTAGGTGCTTTAGGCGCGAATCCACGGACAACGGGCCCTCGGAAGGCACCGCTCGCATCGAAGTGTGTCGCACTCTACTGAGTTGGCCAATGAAACAAGCTCGTTCAGGTATGAAGAGTGCGCCAATGCGCGAGTGCGTCGAGCATTTGACTGTATACTATAGTATACTACGGCAACATATGCATTCATTACCTGCTCACGGAATGAGGCATCGCCACGGTCCCACGATTCCATCTCTTCGCCTGTTTCCCCTGTGGCTCTCTGCTCGGCTCGTCTGGCTGGCTTCCTTCGCCGCTTCGATGCCACAGAATGCAAGATCGTTCCCGATACGCTCGCGACACGTTCTGATCCTCTTGTCGCCGATTTTTTGAAGTTGCGAACTCGAAGATGGGGTTTTTGACGGGATGCTGTCACGAAGAATACCGGCCACAATAACAACAGTAAATCTGCAACAAGAGTAAAAAATGGTGGAGGTAAATGTTCCATGAACAAATCAATGTGAAGGACCAGTTAGTTCTGTCTTCGTGAGCAGCATGATTGCCAGCGCTAATCGAATTAGCGCATACAGCTTGTAACGTGGGTTTCGACGAAATCCTCGATCTCACAACTGATGTTTCTGTTTTTACATTTATAAGTATATCTGACGTGGACTCGACGTCGATAGTTATCACTTTTTTTTTGTCACTCCCACAACTGGGGCGTTTAGCTGTATACCAGACACCACGCGGCCTGTTAGGCAAATTCGCGTAAACATATCTGGTCGTCGAGACGTTGACAACAAAACGGACTAACGTGTCCCGAGAAATTATGAGGAAGACGTGATGGTAGGCCAAAGTCATGGTCCATACGGATCATACATTACTATAGCGGTAGGACATACATCCTTACGAGTGTAGAGGCATCGCTTGCGCCCACCTCGGGAACGTTATACTGTACCGGGTAGTAGTTTCCTCCCTTACCACAATCTCCGAGATTCCTGCTCGATTGACTCACCCCAAAAGCCGCCGACGTTTCCGAACATCTCAGCGATCTCAAGGGGGTTGATTTCCGTGATCTCCTCAAGAGAGTTTGTTTCCTGGGCTACCTCCATAGACAGCCAAGCGTAGGGTGTCACGACGCCTGTGGAAGCGCCGTTTTTCTGAGGAGAACAGGGTCACGAGTGAGGCCTCTGGTTACAACGGGCAGAGCACGGCACATTTTTGTCTTGCCAACGTATGAATCAGCGTATACATATATATTGATATACACCCTACCAGGTATATCAGAAGCGGTATGGATGGGGACATAAGCACGTGCTTCGATGCTTGCTCTACCGGAGAAAAACAGTTAGTGGATTGAATCCCCACGACCACTTCGAATTCTTGCGTGGTGGTCCAAAGACAGCGCCGGGGTTTCACGGCAAAGACATACTTCGAAGAGTACATACATACTAGAAAACACGGAGTTCGCCACGGAAACCGTGGATAACGTAAAATACTTACCAGGTACGATCCAGTCCGACGTGATTGTGAATCGACCACGGTGGCGTACTACGCGGCAGGGGCGGCAACTATTTTTTTTGAGTCTCCTCAGTTGAGGAACTCCATATTCACTACCCCGAAACTAATTTTGGAGACAATTACAAGTGCAGCCCGATGACCAATCCCATGGCCTACGACAGGTATATACCGAAAAAAATGTTGCGCGCATTACATTTTGTGATATTCCCAACACGTACCAGGTATAAGATATTGGGCAGTTCAGGGGCGCACGATAATAAAAGAAGAACACGACTGACAGTCGCTCTCAAAGTCAGAATGAGAAACAAACCAGAACGGAGACATTTCTGGACGTAGTGGAGAACAGCGTTTTTTTCTTCTTTTTTTCATCTTTATCTTTGTTAGTTTTAGTATACTCCTCCCTCTCTCTGTCGGGTTTCGCAAATGGGTATAGTGGCGTGTTGGAGATATTTGTGTTATGTGCATCCCCTGGGTAGTCTGAGAGTTGGGGAGCCCCGTCGGCCGAAACGGGATACCCTTATCATCGCAGCACGCTCAACGAGTATCGGGAGTAGTAGGGTGCTTGCAAAGAATTTGGTCGAAACAAGTTGGGTTAGGTTTTCTGCATAATCTGTTTTCTACCAGGTACATATCAGCATCCCCAATTCACGAAAAATGGGGTCATCCTAAAGGCCTAGGAACAGCGACTAAATCACGCTTTTCACCCACCTATTCTCGGGTTGAGTTACTCTATGAGTTGAGTTCACTCTGTGGGCCTTCGGATTCACCTGTTCAAGTAGTCAACTCCTCATGTTTGTAGGTTCTAAATATATATTTCTAACCCATCCAAACTGGATTGTCGCTAGCAACTTCTTATTCGTGAGTGACGACTACGCGGTGGTTAAGAGGAACTCACCTTGTCTTTGTAAATGGCGGACGACGTTGCTACAGCCTGGTACGATGCCGTGTTGACGCCGTTGATGTGATTCTCCTTTGTTAGCCCGATCCCCTGAATACACCACAAGATTTTGTAAGTTCCCAGTAGGAACGAATGGCCAAACTCATCCCAAGATCGACGCCAATCATCCCAATTTTGGGTACGGTCTCGCAGGATGTTTTGGAGGCAGTCGTTGCGGAGGTTCTGCAAAGGTGTAGGACAGCCCAGCTCATAGAGAGGGTGACTATTGTTCGGCCAGCTTCAATAACGTATCTTGTCTCTGGAAGAAAAGTAGAACATGTACCTCCCGTGTACTCTGCAATCAAGATTATGTTTTTACTACAGTACAATGGGGGTTAAAGAAATCACGCGCTTAACTACGCTGAGCCCATACGACCCAAACCAACGCTACCAGACGCGTGCTACCATAGGACTTCCATCGTTTGGCCGAAATAATTTTTAACTACCGGGGTTCCTTAACTCAAGGAACTCTACGCAGCATTATTTGAAACATACATTAGCACTTTACATTAAATTTGTGGTATACCTAGACCATCGGGCTGCACTTTCATTGTCTCTTCAAACTCAGTTGTAATGCGTGAGGTAGAGAGCTTTCCAAGTGAGGGATTCCAGAAAAAGCAGAGCCCCCCCTCTGTCGCGCATATTTTACCGTCAGCCAAATTTTCTGCAGAAACGCCAAGGAGTATGGCTTGCCAAACGACACGTCTGCGGTGTACTCACGACGTAGTTGTGGATGTGGCTGTTGGACACATTCGTGATGCAGGAGTAGCGCACTTGGATGCCAGCCGACGGGATGTCGCTATCTTCGTCGCCTTCGTCCCGGAAATGGATGAACACGCTCTCGCTGTGGTAGCGGCGGCGCCGCCGGCGGCAAGACGGCAAAAACCAAGACCCGTGGGTGAGCTAAAATGGTCGAGATATGTTTGCAGAGTTTTTGCGCGGATGAAAAGAATAGTTTGGAAGAAGATTCTGCAGAGTTGACGTCGACAGACCGCCCGACCCGTTCTGGTCCAGTTTTATTGACACTGTTCGACACACGCACTGATATGATGGGCCAATCCTGAGTCATTTCATAGAAGCCCCTCAGGGTATATATATTATCCATGTTGAACACACAAGACAAGGAAGAAAGGGGAAGAACATGTAGTCGAACACGAAGTGGCGGACGAAACGCGTCACAATCCGTTGAACGCTCCACACAGAAACACGCATATTTCCTGTGCGGACCTCCCAAATACCGTTACACACGAATCCATGCACCAAGTACGTGAGCATTCTGAACAGCCCCTCTGCTCTGTACTTGGTGAATGGGATGACAAAACATCGCTCAGGATGAATACCATGGTGATAAACCAAGATAAAAATAAATCGAAGATACTATACTAAAATATAACCAGTCAAGATCACCAACGTCTCAAACCAGCATGGTACATGGTGACATGTCGGATCCACTCTCTTGTCCTCACCAATATATATATTTATCACAAATCATAGGACCGCATGAACTCAGAGCTTCAACCCGCCCTAAGATTGTAGAATAGTGACCCAAACACATAACCAGAGTGTCAAATCTCAACAAAAATATGATAAAATAATTCAACACCTCAGATCTTAGCAAACAAAAATAATGACCTTCAAGCTCAATAAAATCCACACACTAACTCCTCAACCTCATGAAATCTCTGATAAGCTCGTCAACCCAGGAAATCCAAGATCAGTTCCGCAAATCTCAGAAAAATACTAAATTGACCTCGTCAGATATATAAACCGACTCATCAAATCTAAAAAGAACTTATTCATTTTCATGCAGTTCCTGTGGAAGCGGAAAGCGCCTTTCGGATGGGGTTTCGTTAAGAAGTCGGCATGTTCGTATTCCGACCTCACATGCGTGATTTCAAACTCTCCTTGCTCGACAAGTTCTCGCAGGAAGGGGTGACTGACATCTATGTGCTTCGAGTTAGAGTTCGTCACGGGGTTGACCGCTATCTAGATCGCACCCTTGTTGTCCTCAAAAACCTGGATGCACGGATCCCCAAAATCAGGCAACAGAAAACGCCACACTGACCGTAGAAAAAAGGCCTCTTTGAAACCTTCTGCCATCGCAACGTACTCTGCCACACTCGTGGAGAGTGTGGAAGCCTTCTGCCACCTAGAAATCCATTGAATGGCCGCACCTCCACACATCACGGCTGCACCCGAGACAGACTTATTCCTAGCGTCTCGGGGGACATAAGCTGCGTCTGCATAAATCACCAACTCTAATCTACTGCCCCTCTGAAAAGTAATGCCGTGGCTACTTGTCACCTTCAGATACTCCAAAATTCCTCTCGCCGCCAAACAGTGCTTGAGTTTGGGGGGATGCATATACCTCGCGACCGTCCTTACGGCATTTGAGATATCAGGTCTCGTCTGGTTAGAACGCCACAGCAAACTGCCTACCAGTTCACGATACGGCCAGTCACCGGTGGGCTCCTCCTCGTCAAACACCTCAAGAAAAATATCAGGCTAAAGTGGGGTGTTCCTGCCAGCGGGCACGCCAAGCTGCTTGACCGTCTTCTCCGCGAACGACTTTTGTGAAATAGTCAGTAAACCGCGACCTGTTCTCGGGGAATAGTGGCAACCGGCATACCATCGCAGCTCGCCAAGGTTATTGATGGGGACTAGGCGGTTCAGGTCCTCGCAAAAAAACTCACACCTCTCCTTACAGCCTACCGCAAAAATGTCGTCGACGTGAAACACAGCAATGATGGAAACGGACCCAGCCTCGATTAATCGAAAACCACACGGATCTGCGAAGCTTTGTTAAAAACAAAGAGTCTTCAGGCGAGTGACCAGGTGTCTATGCCAGGACCTCGACGCCTATTTCGAGCCGTATAGACTGCGATTCAAGAGCATTACTTTACCGCTCAGATATCCACAGACCTATGGCATCCGCATCAAAACGAATTCCTGGAGTTCGGCCTAGACAAGCGCTTGATGTACATCGAAATGGCCTAAATCCAACTGTAACTCGCACGATATCGCAGCCATCATACGGATATAGGACGCGGCGGGGGTCGGGGAAAACGTCTCATTGTATTCAACTCCGGGGCGCTGGCTAAATCCTGTTGCCACCAGTCGCGCTTTCGCCTTCGCTATTTTGCCATGCCCATCTGCCTTCCACGTGAACACCCACTTGGCCGATACCACGTTCCGCCCCTTTGGCTGCTAAGCATCCTCGAAAGTTCCCGCCTCCTCGAGTCCAGTAATCTCCTTCTCCATTGCATGGGGAACCCTCAGGTCGAGAACGACGAGCCCCCCCCCGGGAAAACGAGTTCCTTCAACCGGGGTGGACGCGCCCGAGGACGAGGGCGTACCACAGGCGTCCACTACGGCGCGGCCAGCTGACCACTCACTTTTTAACCAGCGACCGCCCAACCAGCCCGCCCCTGCTCTGCCAACGTGTGACGCGGGAGAAATCTCGGAGTTCGCGACCTACCAGGAGGCACTGTTGCTGTTGTTGATGGTGTGGCTACTGCTGTTGCTGCCCCCAGTGCCAAGTGGCGCCACCGCTCGCCGCGCCACCTCTGTCGCCCGTGTAATGGCCAGAGCTGGGGCCGGGGAAATTCCCCTGTTCACCTGATCCACCTCCACCTGTGGCTACCAAAACCTGTGCTGAGCTGTCACCTGATTCTTACTCGCTTCCAACTCCCGGTACGTTATGCGTACCCGGTTCTCGATCGCGTTGAGAGTCAGGTTCGGGGCGTATTGCAGGATTTTTTTCTACCTCGTCCTTGGACGTCAGGCATTGCAGTAGGTGGAGGTTGGCTTCCTTATCCGTTTTTGGGATCCCTACTTCAGAGAGCTTCTCTCGGATGATGCTCCATCTCTCAAAATGAAGGGTGGGGTCCTCCCCCTTTTTCGTGTGGGCCTTGATGTATTCTCTCTGGTATGCCTGCTTGTCGAGGTCGTCGCTCGGGACGTAGTGCCGACGTACCGCGGCCATCGCAAGGCTAGGGCTGCCTAAGTCATAGATCTTGTATAACAAAGACGAATTAGTCAGTGCGTTGGTGATGCCCTCGTATGCCCTGCGAGCGGCGGCTACCCTTGCCTCTTCGAAACGGTAGTCGAGGTCCTGCTGACTCTGTTTGGGCCTTGCAAGACTATCCGGTCGTTAGTTTCCTTTAAAACTTCGTCGCAGGTGATAGTGACAGCCCATGACAGAAATTGCGTCGACCATTTAAAATATTTCCCCTCCTTACTGCTGTCAAGTTTCGGTGAGGGCTTACCCAAACCAACTAGAAACGCGCCTGGCTGACCATGTGGCTCCGGTCGGCGCATTCCTCCTACGGCCCCCTGCTGGAGGCTCTTCATCCTCGTTCGTTCCCCCTCTCTGATCTCCAGCCGGAGCGACATCTCGGCCATCTCTCGTTTCAGGCGGGAGATCTCATCATCGCGGCCTGCGGCTCCGCCCCCCGGCGAAGCCTCGTCCCTTCCGCTCGTTTTTGCTCCGCTCTCTGGCGGATAGGTTCCGCCCTCTGGCGGAACAGGGTTTCGAGCTCTTGCGCTACTAGTCATTTCCACGCTCTCTGCCGCGGCGATGATGACTGCCTCTGCTGTCACTGTTTTCGCCACTCTTGTAGCTCTTCTGGCCCTGTCGACCTCATAGTCGGCAGTGTCTCTGCTCGGCTGAGGTTCCTCTGGCCTCAGCATCCTAAAAACTGAAAATGTCTCGCTCGTCTTCTAGCGGGGAGTTACTCTCCCGGCGTAGCCCCAACCAGCAAGTGCGTCCAATAGGAACAGTCCGCTACCGTGTTCGGTACACTCACTGATATGATGGGCCAAGCCTGAGGCAGTCATAGAAGCCCCGCAGGGTATATATTAATACTTTGTACCAAATTGTCGTAAATCCGGAATAGTTCACTTTTCTCGTCTGGCCGCGGGTCTTTTATCGTGCTTCCTGCTGCGGAGCCCGCAGGGGGGCGGCGTGGAAAGTACTGTGCAAACCGTTGCCCCGGCTGAGCGCCGTGGTGCGTGCTGTAGACCTTCAAAGTCGCGAAATCTGGCAAATAACTATGGGAACCTGTTCCGACATGCTAGAGCCGAGTAGGCTCATGGGAAACCCCGAGCTGTGATTGTTCCAAATTTTATAGATTTGCACTTCTCTACTGCTGGATGGTGATTCTCAAGTACCGTAGAAAGCAGCCCGCAAAGGCTAGGCAGCCAGGGTACAACAGCCGCGCTTGAAGACTCTCCCTTGGTGACAGCCACGAACGGTACTGCTGCTGCGTGTTTGTGAGCGTGTTTGTGCGTGTCTCGTGCTCGTCGCGCTCGAGCAATCGAGTGATCGTGACCTCGTCTTCTTTTTTTGCGATGCAATAGGCTTGGAAACCTACCCGAATCTTCGTATTGTCAGCTGCAAAAGTCATTGTTCTTCTCGCTTTTCGGTGCAACCGCAGCGGTGCACAGTGCTGCTCGAGCTCGTGCTGCTCGAGCAGTCCACAGCAGCACAAAACAACAGGCGTACGAGTGCTGCTCGAGTCGAGTGCTCGTGTGCTCGTGACTGCTTGGTCATTTTCAAGGCATTCCCTTCATGAGAGCCACGAACGGTGCTACTGCGTGTGTGCGCGTGTATCTCGCGCCCGTCGTGCTCGAGCAATAGAATAGGAACAACCGCACGCCAAACGGAGACGACGCAGGCGACGGCAGTAGCGACAGCAACAACTCCAACTCAAGCCAATCCAACAACGGTAGTCTCACCAGTCATGGGCATTGGTCCATCGTCAACGAAGTTGGAGATGCCGCTTGTTTGCTGAGGTGCAATGCCCGTCATCTCTTCGACACCCCTCAATTTTATTTCATAGTGTGACACCAACTAACTACTTGCTCTCATGTCTCAACACATGCAAGACGAATTGCCCGGTTGCGGGAGAAACTCATCCCACCAAGTTCTTGCCTCCGGGATAACGAAGAGTGCATCAAGATTTATGGGTCACCCCAAACACAGTACTAAAGCGTTCAACATTACCTTTAGCTCATGGCAAATCCGACCGCATCTGCAACTCATATCGAAAACGTAGCCGCCAACCAATTTTACGACATCCAAACCCGTATAACGTTCGCTGGCCATCCATATCCGATACCGCCTGATGAAACACATGGGACGTTCTATATAGCAACGGAGATTATTTCACCTTACAGTACAACGACCCTTGGTCGCTGATCACCTAGTTAATTCACCACTCACTAGACATTTCCAAACTTTGTCCTTTTGTACTACACCCTGCGCCAACAAGTTTTATAGTCCCTCATCTGAGGTTTCTATAGTATGGTTACTAAACTATATTATTAGGTGCGCCCTGATATATCTTGGCACGTATGTTGACTTGAGCTGCCCTGCATGCCTTCATATCTCGTTCAAACGGGGGAACCCGATGGAGCGGGGGGGCTGAAAGATCACTGGATGGTGAACCCTGTTCGGTCGTTGAGGTTTCCCGAAGAGAATCGCGAGGGGCGTAGTGATATTCAGTGAGAATGGAGCTTGGACAAGGTAGCGGAGTGAAATAACAGGGTCGTGAGGGGTCGAGGTATATGGTGCGGTAGCCGAAATCGAAGCTGTCGTAAGCGTTATCGCCTTTAACGTAGTATGGGTTAGACTTGCACACTCTGTGGTACCTGTCAATATGTCAATAATGTGTGTGAGCACGGTTCCTCCGTTGCTGTGCCGTGGCTGCCTCTGTAGAGAGCTCAAGTGACGGTATGATCAGACATGATACAGCAGCAGCCAGCAGCAGACAAAAATCTTAAAACTTGTGGGGTCTACATTGTCCTGCTTGGCTCTACTAGCAGGTCGGAATGGCACCCCGTAGTTATATGCCTGAATTCTCGACTTCGGAGGCCCAGAGCACGCGCCACGGACTTCGACCGGGGCTCGCATTTGCGCCGTACACGCGGGCTCCCTGTGTGCCACGCAGCCTAGAGTGCGAGAGAAGACCCGCGGCCGGACGAGAAGAGTAAAATATTCCGGAAAAAAAGTATGTTCGGTTCAAAGTAATACAAGGTTCCCCGTCGGGATGCGGGCGGCGTGAAATCCGGGGGGTGTCGCAAGTTGAAAAGGGAGAACGTACATCAAGCTCTTCCTTTTGAGGCGGCCACGGATAGCGCAGTTTGTGTGTGGGCCGTGATTCCTGTCGATCTAGCAAGTAGGAACGAACACATACATTATCTTTAGGAAGGTGCAACAAATTAGATGCTGCGCAGGGGCAGGACGAGGATTCGTACGAACTTCTTCCGTAATTCAAAAGCAACGCCCAGCCACTGTGCGCACTACAACCGCAGCAGTAGTACAACATCAGTGTTCGCGTAGTATGTGTGTGCAGTGTTCACCAGGTCGAGCAACCGAGTGATCGTGGTCTCGTGTTATTTTTTTACGGTGCTTTATGCTGGGAAACCTACCCAGTCGTGGCGAGCAGTAAAAAACAGTCAATTCCGCACGAGCACGAGAGTTTCCTCTGCTGAACTTTCTCTGGGTTGAAAATCTCAATAATTTTGAAATCGCCCGTTTTTGTTATAAACTTCACCCAGCAGCAGCAGATACAGCAGCAGCAATACATGTCTGTCGAGCTGTCGAGCGTCATACATGTTTCACCTGAGCCCTTTGACGTACACCACACACCTCACACCGAGTACGTACGTGAACATGAAACTGGCTCCCTCGGTCCGTCTACCTCTGCATACTGCTTTTACCTGGCCAATAAAAGCAGTAGTAGATAGACGCCCTCAACCCAATATAATAGGTAGCCTGTACATTTTACAAAATCATCAAGATACTCGTACTGTAGTATAGTATCAGTTTTATTTTTAAGTTCAATTTTATTCTCCGGCGGATTGGTAAAAATAAAGCATCAGGTAGTTTGTGGCGTGCATCCTGCTTCTACCTTTACCACAGTACACCTATCTGCATAGTTGTAGTGGTGTACATTAACAGCAACAGTGTAGTCATGCCCCCAACTCATGGTACCGCTTGTATTCTTCGTCGCCGTTGCGTCGAAGTATTAGTATTATACGAACAACAGTAGTAGCATTAATAGTAGGTATTTGCAGTATGATATTTATTTATGCTGCTTCTACCTGTACGTCGTACTGCATCTACGTATTACTGGCATCTACGTATTACTGGTGGCGGTGTATATATAATAGGAACAATATTGCATATACGAAGCAGTCATGCCCCAATCCATGGTACCGCGTGGTTATTTGACATCTCTGAGGTTGGATTCTGTATATTGTATGAGCGTTTGATCAAGTAGTACTTGGTAGTAGTATGGTTAGTAGTCGTAGTAGTAATAGTAGTACTGTAGTAGTAGTGTACCACGCAGTATTTGGTAGAGTGTATGCTGCTTCTACCTGTGCTACATCTGCGTAGTAGTGGTGGTGGTGTAAAGTGACGGTATGTATAGTAGTCAACCCATGCTTCCGCGTGCAAGTAAAACCTCCCCACCGTTCACCCGAATTCGCACCTTATCCCGCAACAGCAGTTCGTGCCATCCTCGTCCTAATACTGTTCGCTTCTCGCTTTAGTCCCTTCCAATCCTACCGTACTCTTAAGGTGCTTGTAAAAGCCTCATTGGTCGTTGTTCGCTAGTAGTCGTTCGGTTTCAGCGAGGTACGCTTCGAAGTACGCATGCAGTCCTGCGGCAATCACCTTCTGCAGGTTTCGCTATCTCGTGTCTTCCCCACGCGGTTCTATCCTGGGGGTGGGCACGCGCCGTGCACATGCTAATATGAATGCGGTCACGGTTTCGGCAGACTCACACCATCGTCTGCGGTTGGCGACGTGAGGAGGGTGGTGGCATCTTTTTCGACACGCATATAATAGCGCAGTGAAAAACTCAACCATGCCAGACGTATTACGGGGGATGGTTAGGCTGGTTGTGGAGACGACCCTCGCGATACTCGTTCACGACACTTTCCATCGGACATAAAAGCTGCCTGTCGAACTCTCGGCGTTTTGTTTCGGTCTTACGTATGTAGTAGTGCAGTATCCACCACAGAAAGAGTAGTAATTGGTTCCTGCCGACTACTATAAATAATTATTACTCTTTCCTTCAGGTAACACGCTAACCCATGGCTCCCGTTTCCACCAAAAACAGCTATACAGGTGTTACCTTTGACTCCTTTTTCGCCTTTCGACGCCCCCGGGATTTCACGCTACCCACATCCCGAAGGGGAACCTTGTATTACGTCGTACCAAATGACAGCAGTGCTGCTCGAGCTCGTGCTGCTCGAGCTGCGGCAGTAAAACAACAGCAACAACAGGCGTGCGAGTACTGCTCGAGTCGAGTGTTGCTCGAGTGTCGTTGGGTGCTGCTTCTCTGCTGCTGAGCGCTCGTGCGCCCATGGTTGCTTGGCGTGCTCGTGTTCGTCTCGTGCTCGTTGCGCTTGGGCAACCGAGCGTTCGTGGTCCTGTGTTTGTTTTTGCCGAGGCTTGGAAAGCTACTCATCATGCTCGTGCGCTCGAGTGCTGCTCGAGCAGTACGCAGCAGTACAAGAGAACCAGCAACAGGCGTACGAGTGTTGCTCGTGTGCAGCTGAGTGTTGCCGCCGCTGCTACTGCTGAATGCTCGTGTGCTCGTCACTACTTGGCCAGAAGACGTGAGAAAATGCTGTATCCACCACGTACATACCTGGTAGCATTTTTTTAGTATCTCGGTGCGATTCAACCACGCATTGCGTTGCGTGCAATAGCCGGGTGTTCACTGCCCTTCGTACAATGTGCCCGTGCCACACGGTTTGCATATTATCCTACTACTCCTGTTGCTGCCGTTACTGCTAGACACAATCACGGTATAGCTGCTACTCTTGCTGGCACGGGTTGCTTTTCTTGCTGCTACCTTATTTTATTTTTGCCCGTACCACGCGGTTGGTTATCGTGCTGCTCCTGTTGTTGCTGCCGCTGCTGCTTCACACTGCTGCGCACAATCACGGTATAGCTTCTACTACTACTTTTGCTGCTGGCGCCTTTTCTTGCTGCTACCCAAAGTATTTTTTCGCCCGTGTCACACGGTGGCTTATCTTGGCGCTCTTGACGCTGCTGCTGCACACTGTCACGGTATAGTTACTACTGCTGTTGTTGCTGGTGCAAGTTGTTTTCCTTGTTGTTACTCTTAGTTTTTTTTTGCGTCCGTGCGGCTGATGTTTTTATCGCACCCTGGCCTTTTCGTGTACCAGTATATTTTGTACCGGGTGCTAATTGCGTTGCGCGTGTATAGGGTTGTCCATCAACTAATTTTCGATGTTGATTTGTTTTGAATGATTACTTGATCTTCCGACGAAACATATGCAGTTCATGCAGATCATACAGACCCCACCCGGTAAAGACGCACAGATTACACAGACCAAAATCTCACTCAGGTACACACCTGCCAAATATTACAGATCCCGCGGATCACATAGATCATACAGATCCTGCAGGTCCTGCAAACCCACCCGTTAATATGTGCAGATCATGCAGATTGTACAGACCCCATCCCGGTCAAGATGAACATATCATAAAGATCATATATATTCCACTCAGGTAGATCATACAGATCCCGCAGATCAGATATATGTACACATCACACAGATCAAGTTCCCACTAAGGTACACACGGGTGAACATCTACCTCATACGGACCCTATCCCGGCTAAACATGATGTAAACAATTATGAAGTGTCCAGGTATACAAATGCTGCAGATCATCCAGAAATCCTGCAAGTTCCCACTCAGGTACACACGTGTGACACATCTACGTCATCATACAGATACCACCCGGTAAATATGTACAGATCACACACATCAACATACTCCTCAGGTCAACACCTGCCAGATATTACAGATCCTGCAGATCATATAATTCTTGCAGGTCATGCAAACCCACCAACAAACATGTGCAGATCATGCAGATCATACAGACCCCATCCCGGTCAAGATGAACAGATCATGCAGATCACACAGACTCCACTCAAGTAGATCATACAGATCCTGCAGATCGCAAATGTGTACAGATCATACAGACCCTGCAGATTACACATACAGTAGGTACATACCACACAGATGAAGTTCCCATTCAGGTACAAACGTGTGAAATATCTACCTCATACAGACCCCATATCGGCTAAACATGATGTCAACAAGTGTGAAGTGTTCAGTTTTTACACGTCCTTCACATCATAAAGAAGTCCTGCAAGTTCCCCCTCAGGTACACACCTGTGAAATATCTATTAATACCTGTTACAGACCCCATCCCGGCTAAACATGCTGTAAACAAGTGTGAAGCATCCAGATTTGACAGATCCTCCAGATCATACAGAAATACCGCAGAACAATAAGATCCTGCAGATCATACAGATCCTGTAGATCATGCAGACCCACCGATAAAAATGTGCATATCATGCAGATCGTACATACCCTATCCTTGTGTACAGATCATACAGATCACACAGATTCCGCCCAGGTAGATCATACGGATCCTGCAGATTATACAGATCCTGCAGATCAATTACACCCACTGATAAACATGTGCAGATCATGCAGATCGTACATACCCTATCTCGCTCAAGATATACAGATCACGCAGATCGGACAGATCCCATCCCGGTCGAAATGCACTGACTATACAGATCACACTGATTCTACTCAGGTACACAGCTATGAAAATTGTAACCACACAGATCTCCTTCAGGCTAAACATGTGCATGTCATTGATGTCAACCAGCTCCCACCTGGCACACAAGTGCAAATGATACGGAACGTCCATGTCTCCCCAGGCAAACTAGTTTGAGTGTGTAGATATTAGATCCTTTAGATCATGCAGACAGATCCTCCACATATTGCACACTTGGCATTCAGATCATCCTACTCGGCACGCAAGTGCAGTAGTAAAAGATCAAGCAGATATCACCGCCAAAAAGGCTGATACATCTACATTATACTAATCCTGCAGATCGGACAGATCCTGCAGATCGCACAGATGCCTTCAGATAATGCAGACCCACCCACGCGAAGGTATTCATCAGTTAATCACGGTACATGTATGTTCGATTAACATGTGTAGTTCATGCAGATCGTGCAGACTTCACCCCGTAGAGGTGTTCAGATCATCAAGGGTCACACATATATCGATGATACAGATCCCACCCACGCGATAAATACCTGGATGATATAAACACCGATAATTTCCTTCTGAGGGCTACGCTTTCCTTTGAGCAATACAGTAGTCCATGCCTCCTATACACCAAGACATGCGAGAGCATCGAACACTATACTACTACTCTTCGCTTTTAGCAATATTACAGTACTACTACACATATAACGATGATGCATCCCTGGATGATGCAAATCCCGTCAATTTCCTTCTGAGGGCTACGCTTTCCTTTGAGCAATACAGCAGTAGTCCATGCCTCCTATACGCCAAAACATGCGAGAACATCGAAGACTATACTACTACTCTTCGCTTTTATAGCAATAATACAGTACTACTACTGACTGTAGCCCATGGCTCACTTTACTGGGACATCATTTTTAGTCAAACCAGAGGTGCAAGGGTTTTAGCTGCGTCTCCCTTTTCAACCTGCGACACCCTCCGGATTTGATGCCACCCACATCCCGAAGGGGAACCTTGTATATATATATATGTATATTATTCACGTTGAACACATAAGACAAGGAAGAAAGGGGAACAATATGTAGTCGAACACGAAGTCACGGAACAAAACACGTCACAACCCGTGGAACGCTCCACACAGAAACACGCATATTTCCTGTTTGGAACTCCCAAATACCGCTACACATGAATCCATGCACCAAGTATGTGAACACTCTGAACATACTCCTTTGGGATTCCAGTTGGAAAATAGGTCGAACAAAAAAAGATGATTGAGCTACAGTATCGACCATACGATGCAGCCCGATCGCCAGTGTTTAAAGAAGTGTTCGCATGCCTAATCAGTGCCACGGATGGGACGTTTTTGTGCATTATGCTTCACCTGTGATCTTCCCACTCGCCCTGCTCGTTGATGCACGTATCCGAATTGTTTGCGCTCCCACCCGGGTACCAGTACATCTTTCGTCAACAACGGAGAACGAGGTCGCAACCAGGGAAGGAGGGTGTTCCTCACTTACTCCGCTAGAAAAACGTTTGGTTAGGCGGCGTGTGTGCAGTTCGCTGATGCCGTTTGACATAAAAAAAACTGCGCGTCGCCAAGAGAGCGTTGCAAACATGCCATATACGTATATGCTTGGGTTAGAGGAAGCACATCGCTTTCTTGGTCCGGCGGCAATAATCTGTCGGCATTGCCGGGCTCTCCACAAAAACGTGCGTGTAGTTTCGCTGGTGGACTTGAATGTTTTCTTTCGCTAGGCCACACCGGTTCGTTCGGTGGACTATCCATGCTATTCGGTCCCTCACGTTCAGGAGAATGTAGTCTTCTGGAAGTCGTTCGCCATCGGGAATATCTATATCCGAAGCGTTGAAGGAAACGCACCAGCCTCTCTTCGACGAGTTCTGCGATGCAGCACGATGCAACACATAAGGACGCGGTCACAACATAGACGTGAGCACAGACGGTATAGGGACGATATAGTAGACACGACTGAACGTAGATAAAACCAGCTTTGGGTTGGAGATGGCGTGGTATGCGCCATCTACACAAGACTTGGACATCTGTCACAGCATCACACGCTTGCGAAGCCTCACAAAACATATTACTCACTAACCCAGGGTATCTTGTTCTCAAAAAAACGAAAGGGCGGTTTTTAAGAAGTTAAGAGTCGTTTAAAGCAATACAGGAAGTTTGTCGATTTTTATGAACATTTACTCGAGGATGATCTTTGGAAAACAGGAACAAAATCACCCCCTGAAAGAAGGGCGCTCAAGTTCGTCGGAAATAACAAAATGTCGAGGGAAGAGGGTCAGGCAGATGCACCGCAGCTGTGCCGTTTTAACCGTGTCATTACTTGCGAACGTTCAAGACTGACCAGGATCCTCCCCACAAGGCCATCCAAAGAGGCAATGACCGATCGCAAACAGCACAGGGGGTTCATGGGCTCTTATTGGTGGCGTCGACACAGACGATGCACTGAAACAGTCGAGCGATTCAACTCAACGATGACAATCCTTCGTATGCAACTCCATTATGCCGTGACGCCCGTTTAACTCTCCAGTAAATCTTCGGGTTTAGTATGGCCTGCGAGGCATCCGCTGTCTCGAGCGCCACTCGACTTCTCGCAACGGCGCACCACGCCTCTCACACACAGGGGCCCCGGCGCCCCGGCGAAAGACGAGTTGACGATGACAAACACGACGAGCGGGAGGCGTCCAGAGGTGTCCTCCTGGAGACGAGGTACTTGAGCCCCGTGATGAGAGGGCATCATCGAGATCGAGAGAATCGTCATTTTTTTGGGGGGTGTTCATCTCCAGGGAATGTTATTTGTGTCCCCTATTTGGGGTTCCTGTTTGTAGACGTTTGTTTTCGGTGGATGGAATATCACCCCCCCCAGGATTCACAACTGTATTTTTGGGTCAGAGGTGGAGCGCTCAAGTATGTAGGCCCAGGTCAGTGGTTCGAATCCCCCGTTTTGAGGCCCGTTTCATCGTATGAACTGTACAAATATATTTGTAGAGTAAGTACCGGTACGTGGGTGGGTGTTACATTTTTGCAGTCCGCTGGTATTACAGCAGACCACTTGTAGCTGATAATCCTGATGGATTGAGCGTTGTCGCGCGACGGGTCTTGCTGGAGATTTGCAACCCAAGGCATAGACGCTTGCCTACAAGGCAGGCCAACTCCAGTTGAACCACCACACCCATGTCTTTCGCGAGCGCGGCTGCTGGATTGACGGTTCTATGTAGGATCAACTATTATTTCAACGAACGACGTACATACTGTATTCTTTCCAAGACAAGGGACTACAGTACGTATATAATATTTTCTGTTTTCAATACAAACTGAAATAAAACACAAGCCCGGTGAAATCGCCAATCCACTAGCCTCCATATACAACGTTATCGGCCAGCGTAGCAAGGAAGAAGGGCAGGCGGGAATCACCTTGTCGTCCATACTCGTATCTCGCACGCCAACGCTGACATTACGTTCATTGTCCCCCTTCGGATTGAAAACTGCCATGGAGTTTCCTCTGTCTGTGCTTTTTGCGGAGCGCGTGCAATTCTCCAGCAAAGTCTCATTGTCACATCCGAAAAAGTCGTACGTGCAAACGTAGATGTCTGGGTATTTGTACGCATCGTTCTGGGGCAACGCAGCATTGGAAAATCACAAAGGGGGGGGGGGGAGAGGAAAGGGGACGGGACACCCGCCATGGAATTGGTTTGGAGAACATATTCTCATGTGATTGTATGGGAAGTCTCTCCACCTTCGACGCATGATACTGAAATCGTGGGTCATGGCGGAGTTTATCAAGCAAGTAGGTCCCACCTGGTATTGGCTGCAAACATGCCCAACTCTCACATTACAAGTGGTTTGTCCCATATATCTCCAACACGCAGGTGGAGCTTGACTGCATCAACCGAGCTCATGCGACGCATACACACCATTGTGGAAACAATATACCAGGTAAGCAGTAATGAGTGCTTTCGGGAATCCCCGCGCTACTTCACCATGACCCTCCTGCTTCATTTTACCCTAATTGTCGGGGAGGAGTAGGCTACCTGAGTATTTTCGCTCTAGGCAGACACCACATCCGAACACGACTCCGTGGCACAGCCTGCAGCAATAAACGGTTAGGCGATGATCTAGTGCGGGAGGGTATCCTTGTGATTATTAGCATGCCAGCCAGCGCAAGTGAGAACCATATGATCCGATAACAATGAACCTGAGTGTGGTCCGACAACTCAGAAAAAAACGTACCCGGTACAGTTGATGGACCCACATCTGTGACATGCCCACTTATACACAAAACACACCCAGACGAACGGTGATCTTGTTGTAAGTGATACAAAGAACGACGGCAAAATGGAGGGACACAGCAGTATATGGCGAAATCCAACCGTGTACATACTTACGTGACTCACGAGCGCGCGTCGCAATTTGCGAGGTATCCCTGTATATTGTACTGTATGTAGTGGAGTGGTACACGTTATGAGCTCACCGACAACACAAACGACGTGTTTGGGTGTTCATACGCCTTCACAGCTTGGTACACAAGGTTGCCGGCATCTGTCCGAAACGAAACAACACGGACCGAGAAAGGGCAGGAAGGGTGGAGGGTGAAGAAGGGTGCCGGAAAAACGTTCAGGCGAGACGAACGCGGCGGGTGATACAATAATATTCATCATATATAGAGAGGGAATGGAAATTGGGAAACGACTGGCAGAGAAGTGTATGAGGGATACTGCTGATTTACGGAAGGATATTCGGTTTAAATGGGAACGGCATCTACGCTATATTGTCGGAAGGCCAGCGTAATAATAATATTATTATTAGTAATAGAGAGGGACGACAAAATAGGTTGCTCCACAGTAGTGCGACTCCTTTTCAAAGCGTACGAGCGCTGCGCCGCTCTTGCCGCTGATGTCGCTCGCTGCTGCTGCTGTTGTAGACGGAGAAAACGTATTTCAAACTGAATGCGCGCAAACTAAAATGGTAACGTATAAATGCACTCGAAACACGTACCAGGCACTTGCCGAACATTGTGTGTTTGACATTTTCAAGGTGTAACCGGGGTGACCTACGTACGCACGGGTGTTTTATTCCACACCGGGCAATGGATGCCGTGAGGAAAAGCAGCAAGCTCATCAACCAACGCGAATAGTGTACCAATCGCACCGGTCGCCCTGTTAGTTGGCACATAGCTACTGCACGCACCTGTTGTAGATTGCCAACCTTTAACGTCGCGGGTTGGTCGTTTTTTGCTCCATCTCTGTTTTTTCGGAGCAAGTGTGAATTGGCCTTACAGGCGGGGCTAACATCCCCCCACCCAATCCCCGCTGATAGTTACGTACGGTTACATATAGACGATTGTTCGCGAAGAATATTGCGTGACAGAAATTCGTTGACCCTCGGCACCTCGTCGATCGTGTTATATGACCAAGACTGCAGGGGGTAGAGGTGAAGGTATACCAAACAGGGGGCTGTGTGGCGCGAGCTTCGAAAAATACACTGAAAGGAGGCATTTTTATTAAAAAGTGCCTAAGCTGAGGTCACGAATTGGTTGTCCACATGCCTTGATCACCGGTAAAAGACCACACCATAATCCAGCGTCGTCACGCCAGTTATTATGTAGACTGTGAGGGGGGCGCTACACTGAAAGAGGCGGTCGATGGCAAGCAGAAATTAGTAGATTGCAGTTTGATGTGCGGTGATTTTGGGATTGATCCTAGACGGATAATCTGCATCAAAAGACAAAAACTGCCCACACGCATCGTTCCAGGGACCTGCGGCTCGTAGAGAAACCACATAAAATAGCGCCAGTGGCTGGCTCGCGTGTCCATTTCACATATAAGGGGTTCAGACGAGACTCCTACGAAAAATCTCACGTCAAAGCGCGGCTTTAAGTGACCTCGCTGCGTCTGAAATTACTTACTAAGGACTACCAGTACCTGGTATAGTTACTATTATTCTCTTGTATTTAGGGTCTAGGCTCTCGTCTACTATTAATAGTTTCTCTTTCAGCCAAAACAATACGTCCATCTTTTTTCGACCTCGGTTATTTAACATCATTTGTTTTCACCGTAGCTGATAAAATCTCAGCCAAAGAAAACCCCGGTTACGAGTTCGCGGTGGTGGCTTCATACATGTCACCCGCCGCTACCTGGGAAGCCTCGTGGTTCTGCTCGGTAAGGTCGGCGAGGAGTCTCACTCCACGACTGTAAAATTTGTAATTCACTCGATCAAGTACTTGAGTGTCTGTATCGAGGCGGTAGGGAGAAAACTCGTACTTTTATTTGTCTTGATGAGTGTTTTGTAACCTTGGTTATTCAGAATCGTCATCCAATATTCATGATTTTCAGTCTTGATCATCTGTAATCATGGCCATGATTTTTTATTAGGCGTGAGTACTTGACGAATATCGCTCGTGACAATTTTTGAGACACAAGGACCAGATACCAAATACCATCCTCATGTCAATCTTGACCACTACCGCCAGCCGAGAACCAGCAGAAGCTTCTTGGTGGTGATGGAGGTGGCGGTGGTAGTAGTGGTGATGGCTGCTGCCTTCTGTGAGCGCACATCAGTATCATATGACTCGTGTACTGCTGATGCACGCTCATCCACTTTCTTATGATACCGGTCGTAGTACGAGTACTACAGCAGTAAGTAGCATCGGGTGCTCTATCGCCCCATGGATACGATTGCCGTGTACAAATATGGCATGGATATTTTGCGGCAACCAGATTATATGCAGTTGCGACGACGCCCGTTCCCGTCCCGGTGCCAGTGGTACGAGCACTCGTATCGAGTACGATATGACCCCCCGCTATAATTAAAAGTGGCGTTGGTACGGAGTATTCCATCGCGTATCGTAACAGTTCAGAACAAAAAAAATGTGGTGTTTTCGCTGTCGGAAAATGATGGGGATTTTGTGTCGTCTGTTATCACCCCGCGAGGCATGTGCGTACACCATTCGACTTTTTCGTGGTACGCCGTGGGTACTACCGTGACGTGCCACAGCATGTAGTGGCAGCTCACGACATGTTTAACGACATGCCGCGGACGGCTGCCGCGGCAAGGACCACGCAAGAGTCACGGTAATCCTCGCGGCATGTCACGGAAGGCTCGCGGTAACCACGGCACGCCACGGCAAGACCCACGGTAAGCCCCATGGCAAGCCCCGCGGCCATACCCACGGCAACACTTGCGGCAAACGGTCGCAAGTCCGCGGCGAGCCCCGCGCAAACATCCGCGGCGTGTCCCGCGGCAAGGTCCCACAGCGTATTCCAAGGCAAAGGCCAAGGCTCCTCACTGTTTTATTTTTTCGTTGCACGTCGTGGCAATACCATGGTACCACCCATGGCATACTATAGCATCCCCACGGGATCCCATGGCGTGGCATGGGATTTCATGGCACGCCGTGGGGGGTGTCCGGCATGCCATGGGTGATACCATGGCAACCCCCGCGGCTACCGCCACGGCACTCTATGGCAGCCCGACGGCATGCCATGGCAACCCCCACGGCACCCCAATGTCCAGGGCACCTAGGTTAGGGTTAAGGTTAGGGTTATAGGGTTAGGGTTCCATGGTATGCCGTGGAGGTCTGAGGAAGGTTCCGTGGTATGCCGTGGAAGATCCCGTGGAAGGGTTTGCCGCAAATTGTGCCACGACGTGCCACGGCATGTCGCGGAAAAGGACAATATAGGCCCACGGCAATGCCATCGGAAATCCCGCGGCAAGTCCCGCCGAAATCCTGCGGCAAGTCCCGCGGCAGATGCCGCGTCAAGTTCAGCAGCAAGTACAGAGGCAGGTACCTCGGCAAGTCCCACGGCAGGTACCGTGGCCACTTGGGTACGTTGCGAGACGTTGTGGCAAACCACAACCTTATACTAGCACATTGGGGCGACAGAAAAACGCATACCGCAACGCTTGCGTAACGTACCAAATGCACCTCGATTATGAGACGTCCTGTCCTGAAGCTTGCATAATGTGTGGCGTAGTTGTTAGGTTTGTGGATGGTCTTGCATTGTTTGTTTGAGCTTTTTTACTGCAACACGTATGACACTATTTGCGATTGATTGTATACCGTACGTGTTATATACCACATTTTGACGAAATATAACATCGAATATTGAACGAAGGGAACCTGGGGCTTGTGGAGAGGTACTGCTGAATCGTTGGCATGTTTGAGAAGAACGGATGTGGGGAAAAGGGGTATGAAGTTGACAATGGGTTTGTAAGAACATGGCAGTTGTTCACAAGACAGTCGCGCAAATGTCTGATGCATTGTTGTTGTTGTTGTTGTTGTTGTTGTTGTTTTCTTCACATTAAACCGTTCTTTCTACCCGTCAACATCCAGCACCACCAGTGTCCGCGCCGATTCTTCAATCCTAGAGAGGTACAAGTTCTGTGGTCACAAAGCTACGCCACAGATATACTACGTTGTGACGTATGTAATGCAATGCCATGTCATCATACTGCGTACGACAGGCACAACATACACATTCCATGGCCTAGAGAAACGAAACGAAACAAAGAGAAAAAAAACAAAAAAAACAAAAAAAAAAGAAGACAATTCCAAAGAGAAAAATAAATAAGAGGAAAAAAATAATATATATATATATATATAAGATTCTGATTGGCTGATTGGTGTGATTTATGTAGCTGCAAATTCCCGGTGGCTTGGTAAGTGGTCCGCGTGCCTATATCAAGACCGATTTCTTGGGTTGAGGTCTCACCGAGTGCATGCTCGTACAGGGACTTTTTCTTGCACGGTCTGCGTACTGGCTATTACTAGGCTGGTACATATGGTACCACGTTGTAGACGGTTACTGTTTTGAGTTTTGAGTTGTTTCTGGTTTTTCCTGGAATTAATGTTGTAGCAAATAGATGATTATGAAATAGAATCTCTGTTGGTCACATATGTCATCGTTTTGGTTATTCAGTAATTTTGTTTTGGGGCTCAATCTACCAATGGATGAACCTGATATGTTATAATATAACTACGCACTATCTCATGATGGAATGTGCGCGTAGATTTTTCCAGTGGAAATTCCGTACAACGTACCTGTTATATTTTTCATGTTTTTTATACTGGTTTTAGCGTCAGTGCAAACTGTCAGCAAAAACGAGTATGGCGCTCTCACGTATCCCTACGGGGTATCTGAATTATGCTTTCGTTGAGTTCAATCCTTCGGGAGAGACAGTAGTGCTATTACCCAGGCGGACAAGATGACCTGAGCCGCGGCCGGAGATCAGATTGGAGAACGAAGGTCGTGGCGAAGGCATCCGTCTCCGATTAGTAGAAAGGGTGGGGAGATGATGCACGTGTGTATGTACGGTGATAGTTAGAGTCGAGACCCATGAATTTGTTTTGTTCACTGGGACTACTGGATGATTTATAGTTGGCGATCTAGTTGGAAGCAACTTGATTGTTTTGTAACCCGTCTAGTTAGATCATTTGTGCGAAGTATAGAACCTTTACTCTGCACAAGGGAATCGATCGTGTCACGTAGTGTTCAAGGTACGGCACCCAAGAGGCAGTCAAATAGTACTCCCATTGCTGTCTCTGGAAGCGGCCACACCGGAAATTAAACTAACTCATTGAAGCTGTCATCCATATGCAAGTCCGCCTCACAAGCGGTTCTTAGTAGGATGCCGCTCACCCTTCATGCGACTCGCCGGACACCTCACGGCGCTTCGCGCTTGGTGCAGGCAATGTCTGCCTGGTCGGTTAAACCCCGACATGCTCCGTCCCGGCATTGTAGGGATGCCGAGGGTCTATGGTCATACGACTACGGCCATGCACGAGATCGAGTACATCTCTCCTATCGAGTACCCCCCCCCCCCCCCCCCCCCCCCCCCCCCCCCCCCCCCCCCCCCCCCCCCCCCCCCCCCCCCCCCCCCCCCCCCCCCCCCCCCCCCCCCCCCCCCCCCCCCCCCCCCCCCCCCCCCCCCCCCCCCCCGTTGTGCTCCGTCTCGAAAGGGATGCGTGGTCAATGGTCAAATGACTAAGGCAAGCAACAAATGAGTACGCCCTCCCCCCCCCCCCCGTTATGAAATGTTTGGGTATTATTGTTATTGATGTCTCTGCATAAAGTACGGTCACGTACGTACAGTAGGGAGCAGCTATGATATGGTACCGCTATACTACGCCCGTGCGCGTACCTATGCATTGTTTATTACCGGGTACTGTTTTAAATTTTCAGCGGTATGCAATGAGTATGTTTAGTGGTGGGTTCATAAGGAAGACATAGCTTTGGACGGTCGAGAGATTCGGATGGTATTGTACGGACTTCGAGGAGTAAGATATTTTGGATTCTGTTGGATATACTGACCTCGAGGAGTAGGATATTTAGGACTGTCGTGAGTTTTTGGAAATCGAAGGGCGATGTGCACACAGCCGGGAGGCGGTTGTGCGTGTCTAGTAGGTTTTCAACTGAGGATTTTCTTAATATGGCGGACCGACGTCCGTAGTTGAGTGTCTGGTTTTGAACCGATGGCCGGTTGAATATCGCGGACAGAAGTCCGTAGTTAACCCCTCCAGTACCGCAGTCTCAATTCGGGGAAAAACCAGTCTAATTCCAAGTGATTTGTCCCCGAAACGGGACTGGGGTCCTAAATGGGTTGTTCAGTGTTTAGGAGGGTGTCGATGCTTACGCATAAGAAGCAGTATGGTTTGGAAATTTGCATGGAATTCGAGTTTTTGGATTCCGGGTGAGTTTGGTATTTGCTTAGCAGGGAGGCAGCTGTTTCATGGATTTTGGGATTTCTGTGTTTGAATCGGTGGCACTATACTACTGTAACTGCTTGTAGTGCCACGGCGAAAGCACCTATGTGTTGGATGATTGTAGACCTACAGTACGGCACTGACACTATGATCATGACAGTGTGCCACGAATGGGCAGTCTGTAAGAACATGGCAGTTGTTCACAGTCGCGCAAATGTCTCATGTATTCTGATTGGCTGATTGGTGTGCTTTATGTAGCTGCAAATTGTTCAAGGGACATATGCGGTGGGTTTTGTGCTTTCCCGAATAGGTTGCACAAAAATATATTATTACGGGGATCCATAGTTAATAGGACCTATGGTATACATAAAAACCTATATATTTACCTATTTTTACTAACAAAATTTGGTCCTGTTAACTATGGACCCCCGTAATAGCATGATTTTCTAGGGTCACGAGAAAGAGGGATGAGAGCCCCCTTGACCTCACAATTACAATCACAATTGCAATTACAAGAACAGCACCATCACTTCTTTTACTACCGCGCCTCATGGCGAAGTCGAGCGGCGCCACACCCGGTGCACAAGTTGTCCCTTACGGTGCAGTTGGTTAAACTGCGAACTGCCGTCTACCAGGTATCTGCACTGATGTTTGCATCGTACAAGAAGAGGTGAGTTTGTGTCGATCGCACTTTATTCCCAAAATATCTGTAGCTTATTTTGGCAATTGTTCGTTTAATGCAGAATATACGCGGAAATAATGAACAAAAGTACGCAAATAGTACAAAACGTTCTTGCCCGAACGTCGTATGAGCCGAAATTTCATATTTTTTTCATATTTTTTAACGCACGTTTTAGATGGTTTTAACGTATAGAGCATGCTGTGTACGCATTTTTATTTTATTTTTTAATCATCACTTTTACTTTCCAGCGTAACACGTGGGAGGTTTTACCCTCAGCGATCTTGTGGACAAGCCGTGGTCACAGGTGTCGTCCCTTCTCCCCCCCGGTACGTGCCTTTATTTTTTGTCGCGCATAGGGTTCAGCATTCCCACTGCTCGTCGATTTTCATCGAATGTAGCCAACTCACGCTCTCGCCCTTTCCGCTAATCAATTTTTTATGCAAGAAAAAGTCCCTACGAGCATACACTCGGTGAGACTTGAACCCACGAAATTGATCTTGATACGTAGCCACGCGGACCACCTACCAAGCCACCGAAAACGCGTGGTGTCGGGTTTATGCAGTGCAAACAACGAGTGAGACCAGAAAAAGCGTTCGGAGTGCTCACGTACTTGGTGTATGGATTCATGTGTAACGGTATTTGGGAGTTCCACACAGGAAATATGCGTGTTTCTGTGTGGAACGGTTAGCGGGTTGGGACGTATCTTATCCGCCGCTTTCTCACTTCTTCTTCTACTTCTTCTTCTTCTTCTACTTCTTCTTGTTGTGTGTGTACTTCATGTTCTCCCCCTTTCTTCTTTGTCTTGTGTATTCTAAGCGATAATATATATATACCCTGGAGGGGCTTCTATGAACTGACTCCGGCTTGGCCTATCATATCAGTGAGTGCATCGAACACGCTAGCGAACTGTTCCAATGGGACGCGCTTGCTGATTGGGGCTTGCTGGGAGAGATATATGTTTCGGCTCTGAGTGGAAGCGAGATGGCCACAATCGGCACAGGCGAGATCCGATGCAAAAGGTGCGAGCGGACTGGTCACACCCTACCGCAGTGTAGGGCGGTGGTGCAACTCATGGACGCTCCGGCCCCACCTCTCCATACCTACTTCGACGCTGGAATGCTGCCTCCTGGCTACCACTACATCGATTACAGTCGTGTCCTCACCAGTGCCGAGCTGGCATCCCTGCCACCGCAGCAGTGGGTCGCAGAGCGGAGACAACGACAACTGGGGCAGCAACACCAGCAGCAGCAGCAACACCAGCAGCAACAGCAGGAGCAGCAGTGGCTCGAGCAACAGTTTCAACAACAGCAGCAATACAAGCAGCTGCTCGAGAAGCAACGGCAGCAGTTCCTCCAGCGAATGCAGCAGCAGCAGCAGCAACACCAGCAGCAACAGGAGGAGCAGCAGTGGCTCGAGCAACAGTTTCAACAACAACAGCAATACAAGAAGCAGCTCGAGAAGCAATGGCAGCAACTCGAGCAGCGGAGGCTCGACCAGGAGCAGCAACGGCAGCAGTTCCTCCAGCGCGTGCAGCAGCAGCGGCAGCCTTGTAGTGCGTTAGTGGATCCTCTGGCTAAGTGGATCACATTGTCAAAAATGAGTGGTGGATCACCGAGTTAGTGGATCCCTATTTCAAAAATAGCTGGTGGATCACCATGTTCAGTGGATCACATTTTGGAAAATGAGTGGTGGATCACCGGCTAGCGTATCACAATCTTGAGTCATAAGAGTATTTTTTTTTGTCTTATTTTTTATTAAGGGCGACCCTTACGAGTACGATATCGTACTTGAGTCATGAGAGGTTTTTTTTTTTACTGATTTTTTATTAAGGGCGACCCTTACGAGTACGATATCGTACTTGAATCGTGATATTTTTTTTTTGCCTATTTTTTTTTTGCCATATTTTTTTTTATGGGCGACCCTTACGAGTACGATATCGTACTTGAGTCGTGATATTTATTTTTTGCCTTATTTTTTTTTATGGGCGACCCTCACGAGTACGATATCGTACTTGAGTCATGGCAGCTTTTTTTGTGTTATTTTTTATAAAAGGCGACCCTTGCGAGTACGATTTTGTACTTGAGTCATGATACTTTTTTTTGCCAGATTTTTTATATAGGGCGACCCTTACGAGTATACGATATCGTACTTGAATCGTGATATTCTTTTTTCGCCTTATTTTTTTTTATGGGAACTCTCATGACTCAAGTACGATATCGTACTCGTAAGGGTCGCCCATAAAAAAAAATAAGGCAAAAAAAAATATTACGATTCAAGTACGATCTCGTACTCGTAAGGGTCGCCCTTAATAAAAAATCAGACAAAAAAAAGCTCTCATGACTCAAGTACGATATCGTACTCGTAAGGGTCGCCCTTAATAAAAAATAAGACAAAAAAAATGCTCTCATGACTCAAGATTGTGATACGCTAGCCCGGTGATCCACCACTCATTTTCTAAAATGTGATCCACTAAGCCGGTGATCCACCACTCATTTTCCAAAATGTGATCCACTAAACATGGTGATCCACCAGCTATTTTTGAAATAGTGATCCACTAACTCGGTGATCCACCACTCATTTTTGACAATGTGATCCACTTAGCCAGGGGATCCACTAACGCACTACAGCCTTTTGGGGCGACTGCTGTGGCCGCGGGAGGTGCAAACGGGCAGTTTGCATGCCAGTATATTTCTGCTTCTTTTACGCCTTCTGCGGAACGCGGGGCAGATAGTTTTTCGAAGAGTACGTGTGGAAATGAGAGCGAGGGAGAGAGGGAGAGGGGGGGGGAGGAGGTTGGTGAGAGGCTGGAGTACAACACGCGGGCGATGCAGGGGCAGTTGCCCGGTGAGACAGAGCGGAATGCTCTTCCAAGCCGGCTGACTATCGCGGCGGGAGGGATTTCCCCGAACGCGAGAAAATATGTGCCCGATGGTACACACAGCGAGGACGCAATGGAGTACAACACGCGGGCGATGCACAGGCAGTTGCCCGGTGAGACTGAGCTGAATGCTCCTCCAACCTTGCCGATCATCGACGACGCGGGAGGGACTTCCCCGCGCGCGAGAGAGAGCGTACCAGAGGGTACGCGTGAGCAAGGACGCCTGCTTGGCCGGCAGGAGCCGTCGCCTACGAAAATAGGCGAGACATCACGAGGGGTTGTAAGCGATACGCATCGGAGCAAGTACGGCATCGCTGTTGTGCTTGCACCCGAGGAGGAGCCGTCCGACGAACCCGGTACAGAAAACAGCGTGGAGGAAATGAGGATCCCCGAGGTGATGGAGGGGTGTCCGGAGCCGAGGACGGCCACCGTGAGGCGGAGAGCAAGGCGGGAGAGGGGCAATGGAGAGAGAGCCCGCATGGCTGACCGAGGGTGGCAGAGCAGGCTGCGTCGGAGGACGAGAACGAAGCGGACACGAGTTAAAGAGAAGATGAAGGAGACCGAGAGTTGGAAGCTGGGAGCTTGATGGAAACTACAGGTTGTATTTTATTTTTCTTGGTTCGTTCCGTTTGGTTGAATGATTTGGTTTTACTGTACCGCACGCGTATTGTTTTTGGGCCGACATTTTGAGATACGATGGATTTGTTTTTTTTGTCAGCGGTATGTTTTTGAGGACTGCTGTATCTTGCCCTCCCCCTGACGCCAACCCCCCCCCCCCCCCCCTCCTTGCGCGTTGTTGAGGTTGACCTGTTTATGAGTGAATCAGCGTTTGGTAGGGTATGCGATGAGCGTCAGAGGTAGCTTTGCGGTAGCCTACAGCCGTGCCCGGACGAGTGTAGCTATATTACTGTGCTGTTTCTTTGCGTTGATATTTTGAGCAGGACATGAGTGACGAGGAGATTTATTTTTTGTCGTGTGATTGATCCCTATTTGATGATCCTCGAAATTAGGATATTTTAGCACCAAGTCATTTGTGGTAAAATACGAGTACATCTAAATTACGGGTATTTCTATTCAAGTGATTTACGTGTAGATTAATGGTTGATGACATGATAGTTGATAGCTGAGTGCGTCATTCTGGAATTCTGTTTTTTTTTGGAGTATATGATACTGGTACGTACATGTACGGCCGCAGCAAGAGGCGGCAGTACGGAGTGTTTTGTGCGTATGTGATCGATAACAATCTGGCGTACTCCGTCCCGGCATTGTAGCGATGCGAGGGCCTACAAGTCATGATAGAAGAGTGGCCATGCATGACATCGAGTACCGAGTCCCCTTCCGCTCCCCCAGCTGTTTGCATGGCCAAGTACGGGCACAAGGGGGACCATACAGTGTTACACTATACCCGTACTGGGTTTCTCAAGTTTAGGGATTTCCTGCATGGCCAAGTATGGGCACAAGGGGGACCACACAGCAGTGTTACACTATACCCGTACTGGGTTTCTCAAGTTTATGGATTTCCTGAGTTGAGGAATCGATCGTGATTCATGAGTGATGCTTTTTATCCCGTTCCGTTGGGGCTGGAAGACTGCTGTAGCAGGAAAGCTGAAATATTTGGAACTACTATACAACATTATTATTAATACATATCTACGTACGTAACGCGGAATTGAAATCTGTAGTATACTAAGTCGACCGCACTAAACTGGGGTGTTATTTCAGAGACGAAATTCTGGGTTTTTGTTGCCATTTGACTGGATTTAGTGTGTCCCCTGTAGAGAGGCTATATCGGATTGGTGTTAGATTCAGATGGAGAGATAAAAAAGGGGGGACTGCAGTACTATATAAATGATGCAAGGATTCGATTGATTGTTTTCTGAGATTTTGAGGAGTTGCTTTGTGGGCTTTTCTGGGCTTGGCGGGCTTGATCTTTCTGTGCAGTCGAGATTTGAGGAGTTGATTTCTGTTTTTTTCTCCGATTTATTATTTTTCGGGTTTTGAGCAGCTGTTCTTGTGGTACTATTTTCTGAGATATGAAGATCAAGTTTCTTTCTTTGTGAGATTTGAGACTTTGATATTTGTATTTGTGATATTCTGATTTGAGGCATTGGTGGTCTTGACATATACTTATCTTTGAGTACAATACCTTGGATTTGGATTTTAGGTGATCGTGGTTTATCATCATGGCATGGTTTTCATGAGCGATGTTTGGTTATCCCATTCACCAAGCAGCCAAGTAGAGAGCAGAGGGGCTGTTCGGAGTGCTCACGTACTTAGTGTATGGATTCATGTGTAACGGTATTTGGGAGTTCCACAAAGGAAATATGCGTGTTTCTGTGTGGAACGGTTAGCGGGTTGGGACGTATCTTATCCGCCGCTTTCTCACTTCTTCTTCTACTTCTTCTTCTTCTTCTTCTACTTCTTCTTTTTCTTCTACTTCTTCTTCTTCTTCTACTTCTTCTTGTTGTGTGTGTACTTCATGTTCTCCCCCTTTCTTCTTTGTCTTGTGTATTTTAAGCGATAATATATATATACCCTGGAGGGGCTTCTATGAACTCACTCAGGCTTGGCCTATCATATCAGTGAGTGCATCGAACAAAAAGTATACAGGAAAAAACAACACATAGTTGACCATTCAATCAGTCGTGAGTTGTTGTTGTGGGTGTATGCATCGCTCCATGTTGTCTTTTCCCCATTTTATTTGTTACTTTTTTTCGTGTACCTATCATTTTCTCCCGATAACTTCAAGTTTCGTTTATTTTTCCTGGCTTCATGTTTTTGCTTTGTTATTTTTTATTATGTGGTTTGTTTCTCGGTTCGATTTCGATTTTTGTTCAACTGCGCTGTCAAGTACTACAGCCGTAGCAAAAAACACAGCACTTTGACTTGGTACGTTTCCCAACCTGAGTACATTTGTGACGCGTACATTCGACAATCCGGGGACTTTGTGAACGTTTACGTTGAGTAATGATCGACCTCGAGAATAGTGGCTCAAGGTCCACCAGTGTACGCTCTCAAGGTACTCCAGTGTCCACCTGTATACAGCGACACGCACAGCGGCAAGAACCGCGCAGCAACACCCGCGGCGAGTCCCAAGTCTCGCGGGAAAACATTCTGGGGGGAAAAAATATTTTTTTGCGCCTTGAGGATGGGAGCAGTGTGCGAAAAGGGATGGGCCTATTGCGGGGGCCAAATATCAAATGGGAACAAGGTACCAGGTGGGTGTATTACCGTGTCCCCTCGGCAAACCACACGGGATATGGGTCGTGGCATCGGACGTGGGATGACCTAACAAAAACCCGGTTGGGTTAGGGTTAGTCCCTTGGGTCGTCCCATGGATCAATCCCATGGAACGTCACATCGGGACTGTTGAGATTCCCCAAGGGACGTCCTGTGGGAACTACAATCCCATGGGATGTCCACACACCCATGGGACGTTCAATGGGATCGAGGTATGTACATTATTGTCTTTTTTCGCAATAATGCCGTGGCATGCCGTGGCACCACCTGCGGCAAAACCTTCCACGGCATCTTCCACGGCATACCACGGAACTTTCCACGGACCTCCACGGCATACCATGGGACCTTAACCCTAACCCTAACCCTCACCCTAACCCTAACCCTAACCCTAACCCTAACCCTAACCCTAACCCCAACCCCAACCCTAACCTAGGTGCCGAGGACATTGGGGTACCGTTGGGGTTGCCATGACATTCCGTGGGGTTGCCATGGAGCGCCGTGGCGGTAGCTGCGGGGGTTGCCATGGTACTACCCATGGCATGTCATGGCAACCCCCACGGCGTGCCATGGAATCTATTGCCACACCATGGTATGCCGTGGTGATGCCATGGTATGCCATGGGCGGTACCATGGCAATGCCACGGCATGCCCACGACAAGGTCAAATAGTGTAGAACCCTGGGGTATTGTACCCATACCCGGAACTCCTGTGAGTTCTGTACGACATTCACACCCGTGCCCGAAACTTCTGCATGTTCTTTACGCCCGAGTCCTAATACCCGGGATATGTCTACAACATTCGTATACCGTACACGGAACTTCTGTGAGTTCTGTACGACATTCATACCCGGACTTCGAACTTCTGTAAGTTCTGTGGAACATTACCCGGTGTGCGGGTACATCTTTGTCACAATACCCGGGGGGGCGGTACGTATTTGTGTTTACCCGGAGTGCCCGGGTATGTTACACGTTATGACGTCTTGTTCTCGTCAGTCACGCAAACTGAAAATGAAAATTCACAAATACACCCACAAAGAAAACCCCTATATCACAAGCAGTCTACTCACAACCACTCAACCAGACATAAAACAAACGAAATACACGAACATACTTGTGTACCCGCGGAGAGGGAGAAGGCTGCGGACGTCAAGGATCTCCGTCAAACACTGGTGGCGGCACATCACCTACACCACCAGAAGCCGCGAGCGAGGCAGAGGTGATCGAGGTGGATGGCGATGCAGCCCTCCCTACAGCTGTCCCTCCTGCTCTTGTCTACAGCATGAAAAAGGGGAGGTGTGCGCATTGTGCCGGCGGACATCTTTAAAGCCGTCGATGACTTAGCGGTGCCGAAAGGCTATACTACTGTACGAGAAAACGCGTACCTGAAACTTTTGTAAGTTAGGTACGCCCGTGCAACAACAACCGGGGTACGGGTATGACATTCGTACACGACCTACCAGGAAATTCTGTGAGTTATGTACAAGTACGATATTCATACCCGTACCCGAAACTTTTCTAAGTTCTGTAAGGTTACCATACCCTTGCCCTAAGTGCACAAACCCTTCAGAACATGACCTTGAAAAATAAAAAAATTGGATATTTCGATATATCAATTTTTTCGATGCGGTATCCAACACTACTAGTAGAGGCTATAATTAAGATATCTCGTCGTATATATAACATTCAATATTGGACGTCGGAGTGTTCTCATCATGGTTGGTTACGTTTGGGGTTGAAAGTGGCACATAAGGGTTGCCCTAAACCATATACTCCGGAGTGTATCGGACAGAAGAACATGTACCGACCGTCGCGCAACGTACAACTTACCAGGTCTGAGGTAGGGCAACAAAAAACAAAAATCTACGCTTGAACCGAGCTAGTTTAACACATTCGAGACAGAGGGAGCCCTCAAAGACACTATCTCGACGTCTAGCCGTCGCTCTTTACGAGCGCAGTTCAGGGTCGCGGCGCGCCCGACCACGCCGCTTTTTCCTCCGAGAGTACGCGCACGGAAATAGGCGGGGCAGAGGCCAGAGAACGCGACCCTCCAGAAGGGAGGGCCAGAAAACGAATGCAAGACCCCGACATGGGATGCGAACGGATCCCGGTCTGAGGTCGAGACGATAGACGAATTTTAGAGGAACCAACTTGCTTCAGAACGGCAGTTTTGTTTGTTTTTTTTTTTTTGTTTTTCTTCACATTAAACCGTTCTTTCTACGCGTCGACATCCAGCACAACCAGTGTCCATGCCGATTCTTCAAACCTAGAGAGATACAAGTTCTGCGGTCACAAAGCTACGCCACAGAGATACTACGTTGCCACGTATGTAATGCAATGCCATGTCATCATACTGCGTACGACAGCCACGACATACACATTCCATGACCTAGAGAAACAAAAACGAAACAAAGAGAAAAAACAAAAACAAAAACAAAGACAATTCGAAAGAGAAAAGAAACAAAAAAAAGAAACTAAAATATACCTGGTATATGTATATACTTCAGTATAGCAACAAACCATCGTACCCCCACGTAGGGGACGTGGCAGACACTTGAAAAGAACGAGCTGGAAAAAAAAAGAAAAAGAAGAAAACACCACTAGTCGTCAACAGAGTAAGACTAAGAACCAAGGTAAAAATAACAGTCAAACCAAACAAAGCACAAGGCATGCTCCAGGTAGCGGCAGCAGTTTGTGGTACGAGTAGCACAGCCAGGGTCTCCCTGCTGGCCCGCCTGGTACCTTGCTACCCTGTCTGCCACCATCGTCCAGCATTCGTCAACTATGCCCGGCCCCTCGGCGTCAGACAGTACGAAACAAGCAGAGCAGGTTCGTCATCCACCCACGCCACACGACTCCTTCAATAAGGCTTATCAATCGGAGAAAGGAAGAGAAATGAAAATCACATAGGGTCACCGCAAAGAAGACAATAAAATGAAATAAAAATAAACAAAAGCAACAGGAAGACAAAGGAAGACCACGTTCGAACCAGCTGCACCAGTTGGTGGTACGAGTAGTATAGGCATTCCCTTGGTCGGGTTTTCTGCTACTCCTCTTGTTGCCCCTCCTCCCCCCATTCCCTTGGACACCACCCACGGCGGATGCGCGGCGCTGCCTGCTCAGCTCAGCCTCAGCCTCGTGCCACCTCACCATGAACCGTTCGGCTGCTTCCAGGATCCCCCGGTACCACTTCCCCGCCTTTTTTGCAGCAGTGGGCCACAGTGCGGTCTCAACTCCAAACACCAAGGGAGCAAGTTCCGTTGACCCTTCGGTGGCGCGGAACTCCCTAAGGTCTTCGACTACGCATCTATGCCAAGTCTTAACCTGTCCGCCAGGTCTCGGGTTCTCCCCACCAGCAATCGTCCCGAACATCACCCGGCTGGGTAATCGATCCTTGCTTTGCCGTGCCACCCCCCCCGCGAAGAAGAGACGTCGTTTGCGGATGGTCGTTTCGATGCTCTCGCAACGTGTCATCTTGAGGGCCTTCGCGTACAGAGGGTGGCATGGTCAGTACGAAGTCGGCGTTGGAAGCCAATGACTCGCAACAGGACTTGGTGGTGAGCCGTTCGAAGCTTGGCAAAGTGTTCCGCTCTGAGGGTCCACGTCACACACCCGTAGAGCAGGGTCTCAATCACCTCGGCCTTCAGCATTCGGACTTTCAGGCTAAGGGGGGCGGTCGTCCTATCATACAGCTCCGGGCCGAACCGTTTGAGGCATGCTCGCATGAGACGGATCCGTCGGTCGATTTCGAGCGAGAGGTCAGCATTTTCGTGGATAACGCCGCCTAGGTACAAGAACTGGGCCGTCTGCTTATACCTCTGGCCTGCTGCTTCGATAACGAGCGGTGGTGCGAGGGTTTTCTGGTCTGGCGTATGTAGAAGCATAGTCTCTGTCTTCGTTTCCGACACCGTAAGGCCTGCTGCTTCGAAGACAGTCACGATGACTGTCATCATTTTCGCGAGCCCTTCAGCCGACTTCGAGACAATTCCTGCGTCATCGGCGTACAACATGCCCCATACAGCCCTTCGCACGCACGCCAACGGCTCCTGCTCCTCCGTCCCGACTACTCCAGCATCACTAAGTTGGACCAAATCCCTTACGATTGCTTCGTCATGGCTAAAGCGTACTAGTACGACGTGCAACGCAGCAGCGAAAAATACGTTGAACAGTAACGGTGACAGCACACAGCCTTGCCGCAGCCCCTGCGTGACATCAAACCATTCCGAGTGCTCGCCGTCATCCGTACGCACGCGAGCCCGCATGCCATCGTGGAAATTACGGATAATTCTCAGCATCTTGGTTGGTACGCCAAAACGTGTGAGTACTTCCCATAACAGCTCTCGGTCGACAGAGTCGTACGCTTTCTGCAGATCGATGAAGCACAAGTACAGGGGGATTTTCCTCTGTCTTCCAAGCTCTTGCAACCGGCGCACGACGAACAACATATCAATGGTTGATCGTGCGGGGCGGAAGCCGCACTGTTCCTCCGCGAGTAATTCCTCGGTCTCGCAGTAGTTGCTGAGGCGCGACGCGACGATTTTCAACAAGACTTTGCCTGCGTGGGCAACCAGCGAAATCCCTCTGTAGTTGTTGCAATCAGTTCGGTCCTTCTTTTTGTGAAGGACCTTGATGATCGCGTCTTTCCATTGCTGGGGGACTTCTCCTGTTACCCAAACATTGACAAGTATGTTGTGAAAGCACTGGGCGAATGCGGGGTGGTCGATTTTCAGGAGTTCGGCCGGGAGACCATCTGGCCCGACAGCTTTCCAGTTTGACATCCCCTTAAGTGCTTCCGTCATCTCGTCCATGGATGGTTCATCTCCGAGCGACAGTTTAAGCGGTCGTGGTGGCAAGAGGTCGATGATCGTGGAATCGAGTTTAAGCGATTTCGTGTTCAAAAGTTTGTGGTAAAACCTCCCCCACCGTTCACGAATTCGCACCTTATCCCGCAACAGCGTGCCATCCTCGTCCCTAATGAACTGTTCGCTTCTCGCTTTAGTCCCTTCCAATCCTACCGTACTCTTAAGGTGCTTGTAAAAGCCTCTCTGGTCGTTGTTCGCTAGTAGTCGTTCGGTTTCAGCGAGGTACGCTTCGAAGTACGCATGCAGTCCTGCGGCAATCCCCTTCTGCAGGTTCGCACACGCAGACCTCAGTGTCTTCCACGCGGTTCTATCCTGGGGGTGGGCACGCAGGAATTGCCGTATATCCTCCCTCGCTGTCCATGCTAATATGAATGCGGCCAAGGTTTCGGAAGACTCACACCATCCATGTCTGCGGTGGCGACGTGGAGGGGGTGGTACCTCTTTTTCGACCGCATCAATAATAGCCGCAGTGAAAAAACTCAACCATGCCAGACGTATTACGGGGCTGGTTAAGCTGGTTGAGAGTGGAGGTGACCCTCGCGACTACTTGTTCACGACACTTTCCATCGGACATAAAAAGCTGCCTGTCGAACTCTCGGCGTTTTGTCGGTCCACGTATTTGTCTGTTGGACGCAAAGTGACCACTGAGTCGGACTTTGACATACGAGATGTTGTGGTCTGAGTCAGCCTTAGCTGGGGCAGGAGGCTGTGGGACGACTTTAACATCTTGTACTCTAGGTCGATGGGCTTGACGGGTTAGGATGTAGTCGATCCGCTTACGGTCACTCGGGCTGGTGCCGTTGTGTGTATGCGAAATCCCACCCTTGCGCGTGCTGAAAAACGTGTTGGTGAGAGCTAACTTGCAATTGGTGGCGAACGACAGGAGTCGTCTGCCATTATCATTACGAACATCACGCCCATATGCTCCAAGCACTCTATTTTCATCATCACCACACCCTTCCATCCTCTGTCCAGTTCGCGCGTTGGCATCCATCAGTACAAACAGACACTCTTTCGTCGGGATATTTCCACCAAGTCCTCCAGCTTCTGCCAGAAGCTACGTTTCAGTCCAACGTCTTTGGTACAATCAGTTGGAGCATACGCGACGACGAAATTAACTGCCTTGTATTTGCTAGCCAGCTCAAAGCGCATAGACATAAGCCGCTCGTCAATGAACTGATGAGTGTACACAGCCTTACTGCACAACGATTCCTTTACAGCTAGACCTACTCCGTACAGCCCTTGCCTAGCAGCTGTTGTTTCCTGACCTGAACAGAAAACGCGATACCCTGCCGCACGAAACGTCGTGCTACCGGTCCTCCGGGTTTCCTGCAGGCCAATGAAGTCACCGCCGAGTTGCCGTCCCTTCGCCAGTACACTCTCGTCATGTCCGTACCCGTTCTTCCCCTGTACAGCCAGGGTGCGCACATTGTAGGTCGCTACCGCGACCAGTGTCTCCTTCTGTCTCTTACGAGCCTCGCGTGCTGCTTTCTTTGCCAGCCGACGTGAGGCTCGTCCCCGCCTCCTTTTTTTCTTCTTTTGTTTCTTTTTCTTCTCTATGGCGAAAGTGGCTCTCCGTTTCGTAGCCCGGTACGCGCCTTGGTTTCCGTTGGCTGGATGCAGCCGTCCCAGCCAACGCCGACATTCCCATCCTTCCTGTCGTGCATGCATACCCACGCTGTGGCCAGCCTCTCCACTCCCCCGACAGCCCGTGTAGTGCTCTCTGCTGTGGTGATGTACCCGTCCCGCCAGAGGGATGAACTCCTTGTCGTCGGGGTTAAGAAGAAAAAACATCACCACCCCACGCGGTCCTTAAAGCGACCAGGCCACCAGCCGGACCGCGCAAGGTACCCTCTCTACTCAGCCAGAAGCTCGATGTTCGTGTGACTGTCGCTAGACCGTTGCAGATCCTCGCGGACTTCCTCGGCCCACCCCAAGGACGGGGCAGGCCGAGCGTATTTTGGCCCACTCACTATTGCTCTTTTTACTTAGTTAAGTAGTTCCCTTGCACATAAATCTAAATTTTAATAGTGTGTCTGTTCTTCACACTAAACCGTCATTTCTACCCGTCGACATCCAGCACGACCAGTGTCCGCGCCAATTCTTCAATCACAGAACAGATACAAATATGATGCCGTGGAAGGTTTTGCCGCAGGTGGTGCCACGGCATGCCGGCATGTCGCGATAAAAGACAATAATGTACATACCTTTTTTCTTGTTTGGTTTCTCTTTTGGTCTGTCTTCCTTGTTTTGTTTGTTTTGTCTTTGTTTTCTTTCGTTTCTCTATTTCATGGAATGCGATTACATGGCATTGCATTGCCCACAATGCTCACTGCATACGTGGCAACGTATTGCGGGGCACCCTGTATATTTACCTGTTATTTGGTCCTTTATATATGGCTCCCCGTAATAGTATCTCTGTGGTCACAAAGCTACGCCATAGATATACTATTACGGGGAGCCATAGTATATAGGACCAAATATTGTTACTCGAAACAGGTATATCTACAGGGTCTCCCGTAATACGTTGCCACGTATGCAGTGAGCACAGTGGGCAATGCAATACCATGTAATCACATTCTATGAAATAGAGAAACGAAACAAAACAAAACAAAGGCAAAAACAAACAAAACAAGGAAGACAGATCAAAAGAGAAAACAAACAAGAAAAAAGGTATGTACAATATTGTCTTTTATCGCGACATGCCGTGGCATGCCGTGGCACCACCTGCGGCAAAACCTTCCGCGGCATCTTCCACGGCATACCACGGAACCTTTCACGGACCTCCACGGCATACTATGGGACCCTAACCCCAACCCTAACTAACCCTAACCCCAACCCTAACCTAGGTGCCGTAGACATCGGGGTGCCGTGGGGGTTGCCATGACATGCCGTGGGGTTGCCATGGAGTGCCGTGGCGGCAGCCGCGGGGGTTGCCATGGTACTACCCATGACATGTCATTGCAACCCCCACGGCGTACCATGGAATCCTATGCCACGCCATGGGATGCCGGGGTGATGCCATGATATGCCATGGGCGGTACCATGGCGATGCCACGGCATGCCCACGACAAGGCCAAATAGTGTAGAACGCTGCATATTCAGCAAGCAGCGCTGACCGAGTGACCGATGCTGGCACGACATCTCTTCCAGATAGTATCAGGCAACGCCGAAATTTAAATATCACTCAACTTTCCACATGGAAACGCACAGAGCCGCAAATAGACCTACGCGCGAAAGAACAGAGACGACGAAATAAAGGAGTACCGCCTCACTGCTGCTGTGCCTCAACACTACGTATTACAGTAGTATTAACACCTTTTCTCTAGGTATGTCAGCCTATGAAAAAAGAAAGTCTGGTACAGCACAGTCAGTACAGCAGTATAAGCCCGCCAATAAGAAAAAGTGCCCAATAAGAACATAATTCTCACTTCTTGGAGAACGCCAAGGAAACCGGGTTGAAAAAAACGGCTCGGTGGTGAAGTCTACACTAAAACCTATATAAAAGCCTATGCTCAAGGTTGTATGAAGGTGGCACCCCAATAAGAATCTCAGGCTTGCCCAGATTAGGTGTTTCTTGTTGGCGGGCCCATATACTACTGTATGTCGTTTGAATTTTGTCAAACCCCGAAGGAATCAACTTTTCGGTCGCCCCGGTGGTGGGCTATTACGGGGGGTAATAGTGGTACCCTCGAATGCTGCCAAGAAGAGTTGATGCCGGAGTTCGAGTCCCACGTGGGTCGAACTTTTGAGTTTATTCGCAAAAAACAATATTGAAGAACGGAATCACTGCTGAGAGCGCCTACTACATAATATTAGCGTAGCAAGGCGCAATTCGATGCGAGTCGACAAGGGGGAAAAAGGCTGGAGTCTTCTCGCGATAAAAATGCAAGGCAAGAACCGTGGTGGGGGAGGCGGAGAGGAGCCTGCTTTGTGACCCCGGCTTTGACTTATGACTATTAATATTAATAGGAAGGAGAGAGAAAAGAAGGCGAAGATATTATTAGATGGGATGAAATATTACTTAGCACCAAATAGACTTTTTTTTCCGGAATACTTTACTTTTCTCGTCCGGCCGCGGGTCTTCTCTCGCACTCTAGGCTGTTTGGCACACAGGGAGACCGCGTGTACACCACGGCACTAATGCGAGCCCCGGCCGAGGTCCGTGGCGCGTGCTCTGGGCCTCCGAAGTTGCGAATTCTAGCAAATAACTACTGGGAATCATTCCAATCTGTTAAGAGCCAAGCAGGACATTGGAGACCCCACAACTTCAAAGATATCAGTCTGCTACTACTGTCTGCTGCTATATCATGTCTGGTCACACCGTCCCTCGAGGTCTCTACAGAGGCCACCACGGCACTGCAACAGTAGTCGTTCATCAAGCCCTCCCTATGGTGACAGCCACGGATAGCGCATATTTTGAGTGTGCGTGTGTGGGCCGTGATTCCTGTCAACCTAGGAAGTAGTAACGAACACGTAGATACATAATCTCGAGAAAGGTGTGCTGCGCAGGGGCAGGACGACGATTCGTACGAACTCACACTTCCTCCGTGTTTCAAAGGCAACGTGCAACCGCGGTGCGCACTACAACAGCAGCAGCAGTACAACAGCAGTGTTCGCATAGTATGTGTGTGAAGTGTTCACCAGGTCGGGCAATCGAGTGATCGTGGTCCCGTGCTCATTTTTTCCCGTGCAATAGGCTTGGAAACCTACCCGTGAGCTCGCAGCAGTCAACAATATAGTCAACCCCGCGCGAGCACGAGAATTTTCCTACCTATATAATTTTCTATGCGTTGAAAATCTCAATATTTTTGGAGTCGCCCGCTTTTTATCAACCTCAAAAGCAAGCAGCAGCAGATACAGCAAGCAGCACCAGCAATACACGTCTGTCGAGCGTCGTATTTGTTTCACCTATCCCTTTGACGTACACCACACACCTCACATCGAGGACATACGCGAACACAAAACTGGCTACCTCGGCCCGTCTACCTCTCTCTGATTGCAGTAGATGCCCTCAACTGTATAGAACAGGTGGTGGGTAGCCTGTACATGTACAAAATCATCAATATCACAGAGTAGTCGTACTAGCTTAGTACCAGGTAGTTTGTAGCGTGCATGCTGCTTCCACCTTTACTACATTACATCCATCTGCGTATTAGTTGTGGTTTACATCAAGAGTACGAGTAACAGTGTAGTAAAAACAATGGTGCTCCTGTGGCCAAAAATTGTATAATAATAGCAGTAGATCCCCTCAACCGTATAGAATCGGTAGCCGCCTGTACAGCAGTAATACTATTTATTTACAAAATCATCATTAAGAGCAGTCGTGGTAGTATTATAGTACCAGGTAGTTTGTAGCGTGCATGTTGCTTCTACCTTTTTTTACTACAGCAGTACATCTATCTGCGTAGTAGTTGTATTGGTGTATAGTAAGAGTAGCAGTATATTTAGTAGTCATGCCCCCAACTCATGGTACCGCTTGCATGCTACGTCGCCGTTGTATAGAGAATGTTTAGTATAATTAAAGGAACAAACAGTAATGTAGTAGTAGGTGTTGTAGTGCGGTGTTTATTCATGCTGCTTCTACCTATACTGCATCTATCTATCCACGTATTACTGTGGTGTGTAGTAACAGTATGATAGCAGTCATGCCCCATCCATGGTACCGCATGGTCATTCGTATGACCTCTCTGTTTGAGGTTGTCTGTAAAAGATTGTTGTATGAGGGTTTGGTCAGCAGTAGTACTTTGTAGTAGTATAGTAAGTAGTCGCAGTAGTGTACCAGGTAGTATTTTGTAGAGTGCATGTTGCTTCTACCTGTACAACATCTGCGTAGTAGTGGTAGCGGTGTATAGTGACGGTATAATAGTACTCAACCGATGGTACCGCGTGCATGTAGTAGTGTATGTAGTGTCCACCACAAAAATGAGTAGTACTCAGTTCCTGCCAACTACTGTTAATAATGACTCTTTCCTTCGAGCAATACGCTAACCCGTGGCTCCCGTTTCCGCCAAGAACATCTACACGGGTGTTGCCTGTGACTCCCTTTTCGCCTTGCGACGCCCCCCGGGATTTCACGTTACCCACATTCCGAAGGGGAAACTTGTATGTCTATACAAAATAATAAAAAAAACAGACTCAAGGGCTAGTATCATAATAGCACCTGTGCCTCCTCGTGGCACACCAGGTACACTGCTGTAACATCGTAGCAAGGTGAAAACTATCGATTCCCGCCTCACATATGAAAATGGCGATAACCAGACCAACGAAGAACACAGTTGCCCTGCGCTTGTGCTGCGGCACCACCTCTGTTGGCTTCCTGCGGTCGAACGTGCACAGCGGCCGAGCACAACGACAGCGGAAAAACTGCAATGAATGATACGTATCAGTACCCAGCAGTACCTGGTATTTTTTCACACTGGCTTTGCAGCCTCGTACAACAATACGAAAATCAGTTGTGTCGTTACGGACATGCGACAGCACCAGGAGTAGTGCTAATAGTGCATGTACTGAAATAGTGGAAGAAGATGCAACACGAGCAAATTTTGCTCCACCCAACAAGCACACCCAGCGGTGGCGCTTCCTGCGGATCTGCTTTGTACAATATCAGTATTAATAGTAGTATTAATAGTAGTATTAATAGTAGTGTTAGTAGTAGTATCAATAGTAGTAGTAGTAGTAGTAGTAGTAGTAGTAGTAGTAGTAGTAGTAGTATTAGTAGTAGTAGTAGCAGCAGTAGTAGCAGTAGTGAAATGTCACTTCTCGATGAATACTTACTGCTGCCGCCGCAATTCGCGCTTGGAGGCGGGGCCAAGTTGTACGTCATTTCAGAGGCATGCGTCACTGGCGGTACTTTGCATGTTTGCATGCTCGTCCAGACGCGCCGCCTCACGCCGGGTCGTCTCACCACATGTTCCGGCGCAGAAGACCCGGTTCGATTGACGCCCGCTGGCCGCTGCTGGCTTTGCACACCCGCCGTGATTCGAATATCAGCTATACTCAGCAAAGATTTCCACTTTTCGAGATTCGTGGCAAGCAACTCTCGCTTTACGGGGGTTGGTGGGGTGGAGGGTGTTTGTGATCACGGAGTAACTACTGCTGTATACAGCCGAGGCACAAACGAATGACGTTCACGATAGCGTGGTCTGCCGCTGTTGCAACAGAAAGAAGCAATTACTTGTGATTGAGGTCTGTCTACGTGTAGGTGTGTTTTCTTCACAATAGACAAGTATTTTCTAACGCTCGGCATCCGGACCAAGAACAAAACAATGGCTGGCCATCCATGATGCTATGTGCGTATGTGATACCTTAGGCACAGCATGCACACGCCAGCAACCCAGATACACAGATACACCGAGAAAGAAATGAAAGAGAGTGGCTTCTTGACTGACCACATCCTCTAACGATGACGTGTGTCTGTTGCGTACAAGGTTTAATGTGAAGAACACACAAACCTCCTACCAGGTACTGCAATGTGTGGATCCGGACTATTAATATTATGATTCCGGGGAAAAATGCTCGATCAACCACGTTGTTTCTTTGTCGGTTGTGCTGTTCTCTGACCTGACGTAGCCAATAAAAGCTTTCGTTCGCATCTCCACAACCTATCTTTACCTGATACAAGGTAGAAGGTTACACCATACCAGGTATGCCGAAAACATCGACAAGTATTAATAGTTCAATAGAGTTATTAATAGTTTAGTTGTAGTATTTGCCTCCTGAACCGCTTACGCCGTCCTTCCTGTGTTGCCTTATCCGTGAAGCAGCTGTCTGTTCTTTTTTTTCACGTATGCGTTCCTTCTATTAGGTAAAGAGATGCCCGGTACAATGGTGTAGAGTATGTGGTAGAGTATGTGGTAACAAAACTACGACACAAGTAGGTACTTACTATTACGGGGGCCCATAGTTAATAGGACCTACGGTATACATAAAAACCTATATATTTACCTATTTTACGAACAAAATTTGGTCCCGTTAACTATGGACCCCCGTAATAGTATTGTACATTGTAATGCAAAGCCATGTTCATCGTACTGGGTAAGACAGGGACGACAAATGATGTTGTCCTCGAGGTTTGCATGTTCTTCGTTCTTTGTTAGAGACTGAGGTTCGTGGACATGGCTGTCTGAAGTTCTGAGCTTACACTATAATACGCGGTTGCTCACTCGGAATTGGTCAAGCTCCATATCTCCCATACCGTCAGGAAATGTTGGTCCCTTTTAAATGTACAAAGAAAACAAACGACTATTAATACTGGTACATCGCTGGTGCAACAAACTTGCTATGTTACTTGCTATGTGTGTTATAGGCACGCAACGCCCTCAGGTTTTGTAATCTGAACCCGTACGGCAGCGACTCGACCTATGTGCAGGAGCGTCTGCACAAAACTTTGTTCCGGGTGCGGATCTTAATTGTCAAGTCGGGTCCTCCGGCCTCCCGACGTTAAATCGGAAAAAAAAAAACGCCACCAAAACATGCGGCGGAGCATTATTGTCCTTTTTCGCGACATGCCGCGGCACCATCTGCCGCAAAACCTACTACGGCATCTTCCACGGCATACCACGGAACCTTCCACGGACCTCCACGGCATACCATGGAACCCTTACCCTAACCCTAACCCTAACCCTAACCCTACTGTAGGGGCCGTAGACATCAGGGTGCCGTGGGGGTTGCCACGGAGTGCCGTGGCGGTTGCCGCGGGGGTTGCCATGGTACCACCCATGGCATGCCACGGCACTCCCCACGGCGCCATGGAATCCTATGCCACGCCATGGGATGCCGTGGGGAGGTCATGGTATGCCAAGGGTGGTACCATGACCATGCCACGAAAAAATCTAATATTACGGGGGTACATAGTTAGTAGGATCTATGGCGTAAATAAAAACCTATATATTTACCTATTTTTACCAACAAAATTTGGTCCCGTTAACTATGGACCCCCGTAATAGTGTAGAACCTTGCATAGCGGGAGCCGTACAGCATGGCTCCCGTTTCGTGTAGCTTTGTGCAGGACGAGTGTCGTCAACTTCAACCTTGCACGTCGACTCAGACCAACCCAACCCCAGGCCTGACCCGAACCCGAACCCCAACCCTTTGGGGGGCTTGGGGTCGGCAGGGGCAGTCACGCGGCTCGGCCGCATGTTTTGGTGGAGTTTTTCGAAAAAAAGCCGGGCGGCTGTAAGACCCGCCTTGACCAATAATCCTTCACAAAGTTTTGTGCAGGAAACTATTATATTGCACATCGTAGATCGAGTCATACAACTTTATATATCGGACAGGTAACCTACAACGTACACACAACGTGACCATGACCGCGAGGCTGTCGACCTCTGGAGTATTCGATGTGTGCCTGGATGGAAAGGGTGACCTAGCAAAGGATCCAGGCACACATCGAATACTCCAGAGGTCGACAGCCCTCGAAGGCGGTCATAGTGTTGTTGTTGTTGTTGTTGTTGTTGTTGTTTTCTTCACATTAAACCGTTCTTTCTACGCGTCGACATCCAGCACAACCAGTGTCCGTGCCGATTCTTCAAACCTAGAGAGATACAAGTTCTGTGGTCACAAAGCTACGCCACAGAGATACTACGTTGCCACGTATGTAATGCAATGCCATGTCATCATACTGCGTACGACTGGCACGACATACACATTCCATGACCTAGAGAAACAAAAACGAAACAAAGAGAAAAAACAAAAACAAAAAAACAAAGACAATTCGAAAGAGAAAATAAAAAAAAAGAAACTAAAATATACCTGGTATATGTATATACTTCAGTATAGCAGCAAACCATCGTACCCCCACGTAGGGGACGTGGCAGACACTTGAAAAGAACGAGCTGGGAAAAAAAAGAAAAAGAAGAAAACACCACCTAGTCGTCAACAGAGTAAGACTAAGAACCAAGGTAAAAATAACAGTCAAACCAAACAAAGCACAAGGCATGCTCCAGGTAGCGGCAGCAGTTTATGGTACGAGTAGCACAGCCAGGGTCTCCCTGCTGGCCCGCCTGGTACCTTGCTACCCTGTCGGCCACCATCGTCCAGCGTTCGTCAACTATGCCCGGCCCCTCGGCGTCAGACAGTACGAAACAAGCAGAGCAGGTTCGTCATCCACCCACGCCACACGACTCCTTCAATAAGGCTTATCAATCGAAGAAAGGAAGAGAAATGAAAATCACATAGGGTCACCGCAAAGAAGACAATAAAATGAAATAAACAAAAACAAAAACAACAGGAAGACAAAGGAAGACCACGTTCGAACCAGCTGCACCAGTTGGTGGTACGAGTAGTATAGGCATGTTCTACTTCTTAGTCTGCCCGGTACCTGGCTACCCTATCTGCCATCTCCTTCCTACTTTCGTCCACTGCAGTTTCCCTGCTACTCCTCTTCTTCCCCCCCCTCTCCGCATTCCCTTGGTCGGGTTTTCTGCTACTCCTCTTGTTGCCCCTCCTCCCCCCATTCCCTTGGACACCACCCACGGCGGATGCGCGGCGCTGCCTGCTCAGCTCAGCCTCAGCCTCGTGCCACCTCACCATGAACCGTTCGGCTGCTTCCAGGATCCCCCGGTACCACTTCCCCGCCTTTTTTGCAGCAGTGGGCCACAGTGCGGTCTCAACTCCAAACACCAAGGGAGCAAGTTCCGTTGACCCTTCGGTGGCGCGGAACTCCCTAAGGTCTTCGACTACGCATCTATGCCAAGTCTTAACCTGTCCGCCAGGTCTCGGGTTCTCCCCACCAGCAATCGTCCCGAACATCACCCGGCTGGGTAATCGATCCTTGCTTTGCCGTGCCACCCCCCCCGCGAAGAAGAGACGCCGTTTGCGGATGGTCGTTTCGATGCTCTCGCAACGTGTCATCTTGAGGGCCTTCGCGTACGAGAGGGTGGCATGGTCAGTACGAAGTCGTCGTTGGAAGCCAATGGCTCGCAACAGGACTTGGTGGTGAGCCGTTCGAAGCTTGGCAAAGTGTTCCGCTCTGAGGGTCCACGTCACACACCCGTAGAGCAGGGTCTCAATCACCTCGGCCTTCAGCATTCGGACTTTCAGGCTAAGGGGGGCGGTCGTCCTATCATACAGCTCCGGGCCGAACCGTTTGAGGCATGCTCGCATGAGACGGATCCGTCGGTCGATTTCGAGCGAGAGGTCAGCATTTTCGTGGATAACGCCGCCTAGGTACAAGAACTGGGCCGTCTGCTTATACCTCTGGTCTGCTGCTTCAATAACGAGCGGTGGTGCGAGGGTTTTCTGGTCTGGCGTATGTAGAACCATAGTCTCTGTCTTCTTTTCCGACACCGTAAGGCCTGCTGCTTCGAAGACAGTCACGATGACTGTCATCATTTTCGCGAGCCCTTCGGCCGACTTCGAGACAATCCCTGCGTCATCGGCGTACAACATGCCCCATACAGCCCTTCGCACGTACGTCAACGGCTCCTGCTCCTTCGTCCCGACTACTCCAGCATCACTAAGTTGGACCAAATCCCTTACGATTGCTTCGTCATGGCTAAAGCGTACTAGTACGACGTGCAACGCAGCAGCGAAAAATACGTTGAACAGTAACGGTGACAGCACACAGCCTTGCCGCAGCCCCTGCGTGACATCAAACCATTCCGAGTGCTCGCCGTCATCCGTACGCACGCGAGCCCGCATGCCATCGTGGAAATTACGGATAATTCTCAGCATCTTGGTTGGTACGCCAAAACGTGTGTGAGTACTTCCCATAACAGCTCTCGGTCGACAGAGTCGTACGCTTTCTGCAGATCGATGAAGCACAAGTACAGGGGGATTTTCCTCTGTCTTCCAAGCTCTTGCAACAGTCACGTTGTGTGTACGTTGTATTGGGGAAGCTGAGACGGTTGTTTGATTGGGATTGAGCCTCAAACGGCCCCTCGTGCCACACCCAAACGGGGTTCGTCGTTCGTACGATCACAATCAGCAGTACCGTCAGCCACCATCATGTGCTGTCAGCAGCACCATCTAACCCCCACTGTCTTCCTGTATCGCTGCAGTTCGTGTTACAGAGTAGTTCGTGCTGTGTGTTTTCTTCGTCCTATCTGTACCCGTCGACTACAAGACCACATCCAGCACGTTGTCAACCAGTGTCCGTGCCGATTGTTCAATCATAGAGAAATATTACAAGTAATGACGTCACAAAACTACGCCACAGCAGAGATGCTGCAGAGATAAGGCATTGTTACGGATGCATTAACAGCAGGAGACACGTGCAATGCCATGTCATCACATACCGGATATGACAGGCACGACATACATATTTTATGGAACAACTAGTAGTGGAAGACAGAAAGCGAAAGAAAACAAAAAAAACAAATCGGAAGAGAAGAAGGGGAAAAAAAAAATTGTTGTGCCTCCCTGCAAATTGAAAAAAAAAAAAACGAGCTACCAGGGTATATATTAATAGAAAAACAAAACAAAACACCATTAATACTTAGTGAGACTAAGAACCAAGGGAAATTACTAGGCAAACCGAAGCACAAAGCCCCTCCAAGTAGCCGCAGCAGTTTGTGGTACGAGTAGCATAACCAGGTTCTCCCTACTAGTCCGCCTGGGACTTGGCTACCCTGTCTGCCGTCTCCGTCCTGCGTTCGTCAACTATGCCCCGCCCCTCGGCGTTAGACAATACGAAACAGGCAAAGCAGGCTCGTCATCCACACCCACGTCACACGACTCTTTTCCTAAGGCTTATCAATAGAAGAAAAGTAGAGAAAAAAAAACTCACAGAGGATCAAGCGCAGAAAGAAAAAGAAGACAAAGGAAGACTACGTTCGAACCAAGTATGTACATTGTTGTCTTTTTTCGCAACATGCCGGGGCATGCCGTGGCACCACCTGCGGCAACACCTTCCACGGCATCTTCCACGGCATACCACGGAACCTTCCACGGACCTCCACGGCATACCATGGGACCCTAACCACAACCCTAACCCCAACCCCAACCCTAACCTAGGTGCCGTGGACATTGGGGTGCCGTGGGGGTTGCCACGACATGCCGTGGGGTTGCCATGGAGTGCCGTGGCGGTAGTCGCGGGGGTTGCCATGGTACTACCCATGGCATGTCATGGCAACCCCCACGGCGTGCCATGTAATCTTATGCCACACCATGGGATGCAGTGGTGATGCCATGATATGCCATGGGCGGTACCATGGCAATGCCACGGCATGCCCACGACAAGGTCAAATAGTGTAGAACCCTGAACCAGCTGCACCAGTTGGCGGCACGAGTAGCGTAGACATCTTCTCCTTCCTAGTCGGCCTGATGCCTTGATACCCAGTCTGCGATCGCCTTCCTACTTTCGTCCACCGCGGTTTCCCTCGTTCTCCTGTTGCCCCCCCTCCCCGCATTCCCTTGTCGGGTTTCCTGCCACTCCTCCTGTCACCCCCCCGCCCCCCATTCCCTCGGACACCTCCCACGGAGGATGCGAGGCGCCGCCTGCTCAGCTGTGCTTCATCCTCGTGCCACTTCACCATGATGAACTGTTGGGTTGCTTCGAGGACCCCCCCGTACAACTTCCCCGCCTTTTTCGCTACAGTGGACCATAGTGCGCCGGTCTCAACGCCAAACACCAAGGAAGGGGGCAAGTTCCGTTGACCCTTCGGTGCGTTCTTTCTACCCGTCGACATCCAGCACAGTCAGTGTCCGTGCCGATTCTTCAATCCTAGTAGATACAAGTTCTGTGGTCACAAAGCTACGCCACACAGATACTACGTTGCCACGTATGCAGGGCAATCCCATGTCATCATACTGCGTACGACAGGCACGACATACACATTCCATGACCTAGAGAAAAACTAAACGAAACAAAGAGAAAAAAAATAAAAAAACAAAGACAATTCGAAAGAGAAAGAAGCAAGAAAAAAGAAACAAATATATACCTGGTATATGAACCGGCGTCCCCGGTGGCTTGGTAGGTGATCCGCGAGCCTATCAAGATCAATTTCGTGAGTTCGAGTCTCACCGAGTGCATGCTCGTAGGGATTTTTTCTTGCATAAAATTGATTAGCGGAAAGCGCGAGAGCGTGAGTTAGCTGTACATTCGATGAAAGTCGACGAGCAGTGGGAATGCTGAACCCTATGCGCGATAAAAACTAAAGGCACGTACCGGGGGGGAGAAGGGACGACACCTGTGACCACGGCTTGTCCAGAAGATCGTCGAGGGTAAAACCTCCTACGAGTGGGCTGGAAAGTGAAAGTGATGAAAAAAAAAAAAAAAAAAAAAAAAAAAAAATGTATATATACCAACAATCCATCGTACGCCCCCCGCAGGGGATCTGGCAGAAACTTGAAAAGAAGGAGCTAGAAAAAAAAGGAAAAAAGAAGAAAACACCACTAGTCGATGTGCGTCACTATAAACGAAAATAATTGAACGTATTGGTGTCACTATATACCGATATTACGTGCCAGGCACGAATGGACAAAACTATTACGGGGGACCATAGTTAATAGCACCCACGGTACACACAAAACCTATATATTTCGCTATTTTCACGAACAAAATTTGGTCCCATTTACTATGGTCCACCGTGATACTACTTAGTGCTGTTGTATTCCCGTTTTGGGGACAAACTACAATATCATCACATATAATTAAAGCTGCTTGTCCGGAGAGCGGAACTGATGTAGTCCTGAAAAACTTGTTATTAATAGTCCCGAAAGCGAGACCGCTGTAGTATCTTGAAGCCGCCCCGTGCACAGAGAGGATGAGCCGCGAGGATGGGTCGGGGTCAGTTCGTGAGCCGAAATGTGGTTAGACCAAACGTTATGATGCCAATTTGGATGATAGTGCGTCGAGCTTCTAGTATTATTAATATTAATGGTAGGCTGTGAAAATGTGTGAAAAGGTCTCGTGCACCACTATTACGGGGGGGCATAGTTAATAGGAGCTATGGTAGAAATAAAAACCTATATATTTAGCCATTTTTACTGAAATATTTGGTCCTATTTACTATGGACCCCCGTAATATTAAATATCAACACTAACAACACGAATTAGATTTTTCTAGCATGTTGTTGTTTCTTCACATTAAACCGTTCTTTCTACCCGGTGGCGATGGCTGTTGTTGGACACAATCGCGTACCTATTGTTGGCGGCAATATAAGCTTCGGCGGTCGTCAAGAACGGCCATCGACATACATCATTCCACGATACACAATAGTTAAGGTAACAATCTATACGAAAACACGCCCGACAGTCTATTGTGGGTGACAATGCTATTGATGGATACAATTGCGTGTATATTGTTGGCGGCAATAGCCATCGATAGGCAAACGTTTTGGTCTATGGTTCGAACAATATCTATCACGGTTGCTTCCCCAACATCTATTGTTCAGGACAATGGCCATCTATGGACAACCTTGTGACTCCATTGTTAGGGCAAAGGCATGTTGTCTCCATTGCCGAAAAAGTATTGTTCCCTGACAATATCTATCGATAGACAGCGTTGCCAGTCTAATGTCGTTAACAACATATATCGATAGACAGCGTTGCCAGTCCATTGTGGTTAGCAGAGTCTATCGATAGAGAGTGTTGCCAGTCTATTGTGGATCACAATGTCTATCGTTAGCCAGCGTTGCCAGTCTATTGTCGTTAACAGTATCCATTGACACACGCTTTTTCGGGGCTACTGTAGCGACAATGTTCTATTTCCTTTCTATTGTCCAGGGTATATGCACATCTTACCTCATCTATCTTATCCGTACAGAGTGTAACCGATTTGGAATCACTATTAATAACACAGAGTACTAACCACAACAACACAGCCGACAACGCAACCACTTAACTTCCATGATGCCCACTGCCTTGTTGAGACACACAACGTTGCAGTCCTCCTTCACGCTATGCCATGCACCGACATTGCTGCTCATCACGATACACCATACACTCATTCCATACTGGTGGTGATCACAAGATGAAAACATGACATTGCTGCGGAACAAAATATTGCGTTGCTTAGTAAATCAGAGTGCATTGTAGGTGTGGAAATAGGCTGGTGATGGTGTCCATCGATGGACATTGTCCACCACAATCGATTCTCAACGGTGTCCATCGATAGCAATTGCCGGCCACAATAGATTAGAAACGTATATATCGATAGCCATTGCTGGTCACAATAGATTCAGAAACATATCTATCGATAGCCATTACCGGTCACAATAGATCAAGCAATGCATCTATCGATAGCCATTGCCGGCCACAATAGATCAAGAAATGTGTTCATCGATAGCCACTGTGGACCGTAGTAGATTCTGCAAGCTATCCGTCGACAGTCATTGTCGGTGACAATAGCTTCCAACCCAGGTACTTCAGCACACTCCTGCCTGAACAATATGTTGGGGACATAACCTATCCATAGGCATTGCCGACGACAATAGATCGAGGAACATGCCAATCGATAGCCTTTGCCGACGACAATAGACCCGTTCATTGCACCAAATTATATTGCTATTGCAGGGGCCATTGTCTATTGTCCAGGGTGTGGTTCACAAAGCGACGCCACATAACTACAGTACGTTGCCACGTATGCAACGCAATGGCATATCATCACACTGCATACGACATGCACGACATACACATTCCATGACCTAGAGAAACGAAACGAAACAAAGAGAAAATAAAACAAAAACAGAGAAGACCATTCGAAAGAGAAAAAAATACAAGAAAAAAATAAGAAGCAAACCATCGTGCCCCCCCCGCAGGGGATCTGGCAGACACTTGAAAAGAACGAGCTGGAAAAAAAAAAAAAGGAAAAAAAAATAAGAAAAACACCACTAGTCGTCGTCAACAGAGTATGACTAAAATGCAAGGGACTATAACAGGCAAACCAACGCACAAAGCATCCTCAAGGTAGCGGCAGCAGTTTATGGTACGAGTAGCACAGCCAGGGTCTTCCTTGGTCCGCCTGGCACCTTGCTACCCTGCCTGCAACCTCTGTCCAGCGTTCGTCAACTATGCCCGGCCCCTCGGCGTCAGACAATACGAAACAAGCAAAGCAGGCTCGTCATCCACCCACGCCACACGACTCCTTCAATAAGGCTTATCAATCGGAGAAAAGAAGAGAAAGAAATAAAATAAAAAAATCACATAGGGTCAGCGCAAAAAGAAGAAAATAAAATGAAATAAAAATAATCGAAAAAAACAAAAGGAAGACAAAGGAAAACCACGTTCGAACCAGCTGCACCAACTGGTGGCACGGGTAGTATAGGCATGTTCTACTTCCTAGTCTGCCCGGTACCTTGGTACCCTGTCTGCCATCTCCTTGCTACTTTCGTCCACTGTAGTTTCCTTTCCGCCCCCCTCTCCGCATTCCCTTTGTCGGGTTTCTGCCACTCCTCTTGTTGCCCCCCCTACCCCCATTCCCTTGGACACCACCCACGGCGGATGGGCGGCGCTGCCTACGCAGCTCAGCCTCAGCCTCGTGCTACCTCACCATGAACCGTTCGGCTGCTTCGAGGACCCCCCGGTACCACTTCCACGCCTTTTTTTCAGCAGTGGGCCACAGCGCGGTCTCAACTCCAAATGCCAAGGGAACAAGTTCCGTTGACCCTTCGGTGGTTCGGAACTCCCTAAGGTTGTCGACTATGCATCAGATATCTATGCTAAGTCTTAAACTGTCCGCCAGGGCTCGGGTTCTCCCTACCAGCCATCGTCCCGAACATTACCCGACTGGGTAATCGATCCTTGCTTTGCCGTGCCACCCCCCCCGCGCGAAAAAGAGCCCCCGCGAAAAAGAGCCGCCGTTCGTGGATGCTCGTTTCGATGCTCTCACAACGTGTCATCTTGAGGGCCTTCGCGTACGAGAGGGTGGTATGGTCAGTACGATGTCGGCGCTGGAACCCAATGGCTCGCAACAGGACTGAGTGGTGAGCCGTTCGAAGCTTGACAAAGTGTTCCGCTCTGAGGGTCCACGTCACACACCCGTACAGTAGGATCTCAATCACCTCGGTCTTCAGTATTCGGACTTTCGGGCTAAGGGGGGCGGTCGTCCTCTCATACAGCTCCGGGCCGAACCGTTTGAAGCATGCTCGCATGAGACGGATCCGTCGGTCGATTTCGAGCGAGAGGTCAGCGTTTTTCGTGGAAAATGCCGCCTAAGTATAAGAACTGGGCCGTCTGCTTATACCTCTGGCCTGCTGCTTCGAAGACGAGCGGTGGTGCGAGAGTCACGATGACTGTCATCTTTTTCGCGAGCCCTTCAGCCGACTTCGAGACAATTCCTTCGTCATCGGCGTACAACATGCCCCATACAGTCCTTCGTACGCACGCCAACGGCTCCTGCTCCTCCGTTCCGACTACTCCAGCATCACTGAGTTGGACTAAATCCCTTACGATGGCTTCGTCTTGGCTAAAGCGTATTAGTACGACGTGTAACGCAGCAGCGAAGAATACGTTGAACAGTAACAGTGATAGTACACAGCCTTGCCGCAGCCCCTGCGTGACATCAAACCATTCCGAGTGCTCGCCGTCATCCGTACGCACGCGAGCCCGCATCCCATCGTGGAAAATACGGATAATTCGCAGCATCTTGGTTGGTACGCCAAAACGTGTGAGTACCCCCCATAACAGCTCTCGGTCGACGGAGTCGTACGCTTTCTACAGAGTCATACGCCTTTCCAAGACCACGACACAACAGAGCGGATTATGGCCTCGCCAGACCCACGCGAGCACAACCGCCTCGGTCGAGGCGTGCATAACTTCGACTGCGCTATCTGGGACCGCGTTCGGGAAGACGTCGTCCTTACTGATACTTTTGCCAAATTCTCGCAGAACCCGGTCATGAAGCAGCTCCTATTGAGCACTGGCACCAAACATTTGGCTGAAGCCAGCCCTTTTGACGCCGTGTGGGGTATAGGTCTCCGGGCAGACGACCCCGATCTCAAGACCCTTCTCGGTGGCGTGGGAAAAATTAGCTCGGTAAAGCTCTTTCCGCCGTTCACGACACCCTCAGCTCAAGTGAGACCCGGTTGGCACACCCTGCCTCCTCTCATCAATCTTGCACTCCAACCAGGACTGACATAATTCATGAGATTGCACCAGCGCCGCCCCGCCCTTTGGACGTGGCTCGCGCTTGCCCGGGTCCTCCTGTGGAGGTTTCGACCTGTTTTTCTGACGCGCCGGCGGATCACAGCCCCAAGGTTTCGGCTGTCGCACCCAGTGTCGACCCCTCCATCGTGCGGCCAGAACACGACCCCTGCCTCGTCAGGGGCACCATTACCCTCGATGACGCATCTTTTACCATCAAAATCGCGATTCACAGCAGAGCTGGCGTTCTTGCACCTTTTGGATGCGTGGCGCTTCTTGACACTGATTCCCCACAGACTTCATCCGACGAGATGTTTTGGATCGCATGCACTCGGTTGGTGCGGCATCCCTCGCGTTCGAACAGAAATGCGCTCCTCGTTCTTTGGGGGGGGTTGGCGAATCGGCGCCTCTGAAGACTTCGACGAGTGTGTGTGTCCAATGTGTTCGAGAAACTGACCTCACTTGCTCCCTCGCAGTTTGGGCCTGCGTGGTTCCCCCTCAGTGATGAAGCATGCAGTACTATTGGGACGTGACAGCTGGATGCGTTTTAATAGCCGCTCCTAACGCTCTCTGCCACCTCGGCCGTCTGATCAACGCGGGTTTGGAGAGCTGGAGTTGGTTCATCACGCCCGACAGGCATGTCCGTGTACGCCATCGACCCCGCCGCTTCGGGTGGAGACTTCCATCTACGCTACGAGGGCGTGGCAGGCGTCACCCTGTCCGACGATCCTCAACTGCTTGCTGTTAACTTGGTCCGAAGCGATGGCTCCCCGGCTCTCACTGGACACTACTTGGTCGACATGATGCCCCAGCCCGACCTACCCTCGGTCGAGGAGCACTTCGTCTCCTCCGGACGACAGGTTTTCCCCTCGTAGGAGTGTCGGTTCTCGAGCCTGGGGATACCCTTGGCGTCGCCCACGCCCCACTGCTGAGCGTCCCGCTGGACGTTTTGCAGCAGGACAACCGAGCACCCAGCCCTCCCTCCGGACTTTCTGAGGTGTGTCTGGTCTCAGCAGTTACTGCTTCCCCCCTCGCAGCTCTAGCCTCGCCCTCGCCTGCACTGCTTGAGCGTTTGAGCGCAGCACAGCGCGCTTCGATCCTGCGCGTCTGGGCACGCTTGACGTTACATCTGCGGGAGGTGGCTTTTGACCTTCACGGCACGGGCTGGACCCCTGAGGCCATCGGACAGCTGGGGGACGTTATCTGCAAATGTCCTGACGTTTTCTCGAAGTCCAAGTCTGATTTGGGTTCCTGTTCGTTGATGCCTTTCGTGATCTCGGTCCCGGAAGGAAGCACTCCTGTTACGTCCAGGCCGCACCGCATCAACCCCATCCTGGCCAAGAAAGTGGGGGCCACCTTGGATCAGTACCTAGCGGCAGGCCTGATCCAGCACTCGACCTCTCCGTACTCGAGCCCGCTGGTGGTCATCCCGAAGAAGTCTGGAGGCGTTCGTATCACCGTGAACTACAACAAATTCAACCAGATCAGCAACCTCAGCCAGCTGCCTATTCCACGCGTGGACCAAGTCCGCGACTCCATGGGGAAGGGACGGGTGTTTTCCCTCTTCGATTTGGTCTCCTCAATCCACCAGATTACCGCGCACAAGGACACCGTCCATCTCACGGCGTTTTGCACTCCACGGGCCTCTACGAGTGGCTCGTCATACCCCAAGGCAGCAGTGCTTCGCCCGGCTGGTTCGTCAAAGTGATTAACGAAGTCATTATAGGTCTGGCACAGGTGGCGGCCTACCTTGATGATGTGATCGTTTTCGACTCGGATCCGACGACCCACGTCAAGACGATACGAGCCCTCTTCGAACGCCTGCGCACACACAACCTCGAGCTCTCCCCCTCGAAGGCTCGCCTCGGCGCCACGGACACCAATTTTCTGGGCCACTCTATTTCGCCCGCTGGTATAAGCCCTAATGAGGAAAAAAATTCGGCTTTGATGAAAATGCCCATGCCCAAAAACTTCAAGCAGGCCCGCGCCCTGATGGGCGGCGTCGGATATTATCGCAAATTCCTGCCCGACCTGTCTAAACGGTTACGTCCTCTCATCACCTTTCTCCGGAAGGGGGTCAAATACGTCTTCACGTCGGCTATGGAAGTTATCATCCGCCAGATCCTCGCCGAGCTCGCTGCCCCACCGATTTTGGTCTTCCCTGACTTGGACGCCGTAGCCGACGGCTTCCGCCCCTTCCACGTTTACTGCGACGCCTGCATCGACGGTTTGGTGCCGCGCCAAAACAAGAACAACCGGACGGCTCGGTACGATCCATTTCTTATATCAGTCGCGCTACCCTCGATTCCGAGAGGTTATGGACACCGTTGGACCTGGAAGCTAGCAGCGTTGTCTGGGCCATCAAACGACTCCGACGTTACCTGTGGGGCACGAAGTGTCGAATATTTTCGGACCACAAAGCATTTGAGAGCATCGGCAAAGTAGGGGACCACAGCGCGTGAGTCCGGCGGTGGCTCGAGTTCCTCACCGCGTTCGACTACACCCTCGAGTATCGCAAGGGCAGCGCCAACGGAAATGCTGACTTTCTTTCCCGCTTGCCGTAGCCCGCCACAGAATACGACCGCAGCGGGTCTAGCTGCCTCAACCCCGTCGAGGACGGTGGTATCTTCCTCATCCGAGCCTGCGGGCTTCGCCCTCGCTCTTCACCGACCCCTGGTGTCGGTTCGGGTGGGCTGGTGTCCCGCAGTGAAAATGCCGTCTTGGGTGGGTTACCTTTCACATCTTCGGATTTTCGCGATTTTCGCACACACGCCCACGTATGAGGATTGACGACCTCGCTGCTCCTTCGGGGAGATTCGTCGCTCGTGTATCTGCTTCCGTCGCCATCGTCGACCGCCGTTCTGGCTTGAGGGCTTTTTCACCCCCCGCCAACGCCGCTTTCGCTTCGGTTTTTGTCGTTCTCTCCGGGAGCGACCAGGGCTCTGCAGAAGCCCCCGCTGCAGCGATGATTGTCGCTCAGCGCGCTCCCCCCCCGACGAGCACTTTACAGGGCAAAGATTCCGCCGTGAGCACTGCTCCGGCCGCGTCTTCCCTTTCAGGCTAGGGCTCTGCAGAAACCCCCGCTGCAGCGATGATTGTCGCCCAGCGCGCTCCTCCCCCGACGAGCACTTTACAGGGCAAAGATTCCGCCGTGAGCTCTGCTCCGGCCTCGTCTTCCCTTTCAGGCCAGGGCTCTGCAGAAGCACCCGCTGCAGCGACGAATGTCGCCCAGCGGGCTCCTCCCCCGACGAGCACTTTACAGGGAGAAGATTTCGCTGTGATCACTGATCCGGCCTCGTCTGCCCTATCGCCGCCTGGCAACTCGGCGCCTCTGAACGTTTTGCCGTCTTCAGGGCACATCTCAACTCGGACGCGCCGAAGAACAGCCGCCGCCGCTGGCACCGTGCCGCCGCCGCTGGCACCGTGCCGCCTGCTGTTGATTTGGGCTTCGGGACCGGCGGGGCCCCTAGACCATCAGCCCGGCGTGCTATCACCCCACCGCGCCCCACGACCGCGACCGCCCGCACCCGTCGTGTTGGCCTCGATTCCTGCCGCCTCGTCCGTCCCGACGGTACCCATCCCGTCCGACCGCGACCGCGCCCAGCTCGTGGGAACTCCTCTTTTCCGGCTTCCGCTGCCAACTGACGCACCTCCCGTCACTGCGACCGACTTGGACGCCCTTGGGAAGCTGCCGAATTTCAGTTTGGTGATTCCGCAGCGCGCTATTCGCACGCCGACTGGGCTCGGGAACAACAGGCAGAGCCCGCGTGCAACGCCACCATGCGCTACATAGCCCTTGGCCGGCCGAAAGTTTTGCCAGCCGACTTTTTGTCGTGTTTCCCTTCCCACCAGCGCCCTCGCTTTTCGAAGGTTCAGGAGCTGGCTAAAAAAGGCCACGTGCACACCACCGACGTGGGCATTGTTCTACTTGTCCGACAGCCGTCCCCCGCCCCTGCTCCAGATATTCAACGCCCGGTGGGTCGTACGGCTTGTTTATTGAACGACGAGCCTATTCGCATTTATGTTCCGTTGCTCATGCGCCCCTGGGTCATGCAGGCTTGCCTTTCCACGGCTTCCTGCCACCTAGGAACCACGCGCACCCTACATATGCTCGAACGTTTCTACTGGTGGATCGGTATGAGCATCTGCACCCGGTGGTGGCTACGCAACTGCTTAAAGTGTCAAGCACGGGAAAGGTCGCCGCAGACGTTCTGGTGGCCCTCCATCCCGTTGCCCTTTCCAGACGGGCCCCGCATCGCCATCAACATCGACTTTTTCGGCCCTCTCCCGGTGACGCTTCGAGGTACCTACATCTTGCTTGTCACTGATCGCTTCAGCCGCCGCGCCGACATGTACGCCGTCACAGCGGCAGAGTTCACTGCTAAGGGCACGGCTAACATTCTCATGAACCTGTATATCCCTCTTTGGGGGTGCCCGCGCAGCGTCCTCTCGAACAACGGCCTTCAGCCCTGCTCCAAGCTTTCGCACGCCATATATCAGCTTCTCGGGGTTCGAAAAATTGCCACCAGCTCCTACCACCCAAACTGCAACGGTGGGGCGGAACGTGTAAACCACACGATGGTCAAGATGCTGGCAATGGCCGTCAACGAGCTTCAAAACAACTGGGATGAACAGCTCCCTCACGTTCACTTTGCATACAACAATTCCGTCAGCGCCGCCACGGGTTTGGCTCTCAACGAGGTAGATACGGGTCGGCTACCACGCCTCTCTTTCACGATTTTCGAGCGTGCTGGAGTCGCCGGCCACCAGAGCTTGGCCCGCGACAACCTCACCTACTGCGACTTGGCGACGGACCGCCAGCAGTCCGCGTACGATATCGTTCGAGAACACCACGCCCTCACTGTTTCTCGCGTGAACCGCCGCAACTCCGCCCTCTCCGACGCTCTGCGTCCGGTCCCCAAATTTGACGTTGGCGGTTGGGTCTGGGTGTACAATACGGCGGCCACCATCCGCCAGGGCACCAAACCCGACACGGATGCCAAGGTCCTCAAGGTCAAACTCTCACTCAACTGGACGGGCCCCTACAAAGTTCTTGCAGTTGGTCCCTGCTGCTCAGCGGACACCCCGGACGGATCCCGTCTCGGAACAAAGCTCCTGAATTTGGATCTTCCTTTTGATATGTCCGGCGCTAAGGCTCGCCGGCGCGTATCATTTCAACGCTACAAGTCCTGTGCCAACCCCCACAACCGTGGCGACATGCCGAAATATTTGCCGGGCGGGGTTGACGCAATACGTGCTCAACAACTTCTCCAAGAAATCCCCCCTGTACCACGTCACCGAGGACGACGTTTCGACCCCTCTTCAACGACGCGAAGTGGAAAAGATTACTGGACATCAATCAGTAGAGGTCTAGGTGGCGTCATCGCGGTGATGCACGAGACGCACTGGACAGGACTATCCCGTCCATCCTGGGAACGGGAAATGGACCTTCATCTTTCTCGCCACGCAATTTTGCGCTACTGGGCCGGCACCCCGAACCAACACCGCCAAACCAACCGTCTGTACCGCCAAGTGAGAATTGGCGCGGCACAACGGGAGCTTTCTCGGAGCAACGGCCAGCGGTTTCTGGAACCCGGCTATGGCTGCGTATCGCACGCCGATTGTCGCCGCCGATACAGCAACACTGTACTTCCCAACGGGGTCCACGTTTGGTACAAGGGCGACGACGGTCTGTGGTGGCTCGGGAAAATCAGCGCAACTACACCAACGGATGGAGCATATTTAGTTCGAGTTTTGGACGACCCGGGACCGATCAAGCTTCTTCTTTCTCCGGCGCGCTACATGACTTCGACGAGAGCTGTACGAGGTTCTTGGTGTCTGCAAATTCACTTGGCTATCGCGTTTGCACAGGGGGGTCCAGCGTAACGTAGATGAATCTCGAGGCGCCCCCGTGAATAGCTGATTTTCGCTTCTTGGCTGCACTCGGTATTCATCTTTTCGTCGTTTTCCTGGACTTTGCGAGGTGTTTTGTTTCTGCTCGGTGTGTTTCTGGTTGTTTTCGTTTTTTGGGGCTGGGTTGGGCATGTGTTTACCTATTTTGTCCTGCCTACCCCCCCCGCTCAGTGCCGGGGCTGGTCTGGGTATATATGGCCACTCATTTGTGACCCAGGACGCGGTTTCGGAGTTGTGAGCTGGGTTTAGGTGGTTCTTGCGGTCTTCCGTGGTATTTTTCTTTTCGTTTCCGTATTCACTTTCGCTTTTCTGTGCATCTTCCTCAACCCCCCCCCCGTGCGGGTGGCATAGCGATGGCTTTCATTGACGACTTCTTGCTACCCCTTAAGGCTTTGTCTTCCCTTCATTTTTGTTTACGTACTTTGCCAGCTTCGTTGCCTTGCCGTTCAGAGGTGCGGGAGTGGGTTTTGAGGAGCCGCATCTTCGACTCATGTTCTATTACGGGGGTCCATAGTTAATAGGACCTATGGTATACTAAAAACCTATATATTTACCTATTTTTACTAACAATACTTGATCCTACTTACTATGGTCCCCCGCAATAGTTCGTGGAAACTTGGAAGGCGTACCTTAGGCGGAAGACACACGAGCTTGGTCTCAGTCTCCGCGTGCACGAAAGGAATAAAACTGCTCTTCTTCTATCTCTAAGCAAGCATCACACGTCAGTACCAAAGAGTACCGATTTAATAGACAAACTTGTCCAGGGATACCAAGTATCCCGCATGCTTAGTCTTAACACCTCAATAGAATTCCACAAATAAGTCGAACCAGAAATCCGAAAAGCGAAAAATCAGTGCCGATGAGTCAAAAACCGAAAAGCCTAAAATCAATCGAAGCCAAAAATCAGTCCCGAAAAGTCAAAACCCGACTGATCCTAAATCCAAAAAAACAAAACAGCTCCCATGGCACACATTCAGCATTTCTAGCAGTAACATAACCACAGATTGATCGAGGCTACAGTGTTACTTGAAAGAGTCCCGCGATATCGCTTTGATTTGGAACCCGCATGCTGAAAAGGGACGGTACTTGGATAATCGATATCTCTCTTCTGCCAACCAGTTTCCTTAGGAAGTGATGTCACACGTCGATGTGCTAGGAGCTTGAGTTAATAATGGGGTTCTGCGCAAGCTGCACCGCACCCTGATTATCCTCGAACACCGGTATGCAGGGCATTCCTACCTCAGGCAACATGAAACGCCAACCCTGCCTCGAAAACAACCCTTTCTTAACGACGCCAGCAAACGCTTGTAAGCTCAGTCCCCCTGTTGTACCTCTCTGAAAATAATCCCGAAGGAACTAGTCCGTTTCGTATATCCTAAAATAGCAAGTGCCCCTCAGTGCACTAACGTTGGTGCGGCGCAGTACCTTGCCACTGATCTTACGGCATTGGAGATATTCTGGCTGAGTCTGGGTTGATAGCCACGTAAGTGAGCCTACCAACTCGTGAAACGGTGAGTCTCCTGGTTCTTCGTTCTAGTCGAATCCGCAAGTTTCGTGCCGACAGGGAGCGGAACACTCTTACCAAACTCCATCCCGTATTCATCCGCCAGTTGTTCAGCGAATGTCTGCTGTGAAATGTTCAGCACCCCCTTCTCCTAACCCTTCTCGTAAAACCACCCCAGATAGCAACGCAACTCTCCCAGTTTCTCAGCCGGAATCATTAGGTCCACGTCCCTGCCAAGCTGGTCACACCTTGCCTTCTCCCCTACTGCAAAAATATCATCCACATGCACTACTATAGTCATCACTATTATCCCCTCATCCATCCAACGAAACATGCAGGCATCTGCCAGGCACTGTGTTAACCCTAAAGTCACCTTAACAGTTAGTAACGTGCACATGCCACTGCCGTGAGGCCTGCTTCAAACCGTACAAACGCTTGTTCAGTTTTACTATCGTCCCCGACTGTCTATCGCAATCCTGAGGCAAACACATGAATACGCGTTCCTTTAGGTCAGATGGAACGAAAGCCTGCTCAATGTTGACATGACACAAGTCAAGGTCCAGCTTGCACACTATCGCTGTCAACAACCGAACACTCGAAACAGCAATAGTAGGTGCAAAGTACTCCCCGAAATCAATGTTAGGTCTCTGCTCATCCCCCCGCGCTACAAGTCTCGCCTTAGCTTTTTTTAGCCAGCAGTACTCACCAACCTTCCAGTCAAACACCCACATTGCGTTGATGTAGTTGTCCCCCGGTTACTGTACTGGGTAAAGGTCCCCGCATCCAGCAATACGTACAACTCCCGCTCCGTCGAGCCCTCCCAAAGATGAGCGTACTTTGACGGCATTACTCCACGGGACCTTAAGGTCAGAGGCGTAGCATTGCGGCAAATCCGGAAGCTTGTAGGGCGGCCGCTGGTCCCTCACCGTGCTGTCGATATCCTCCCGAGTGGAAAGCCGCGTCGCGAACGCACACGGCACCCCCCCCGGTCACCCCTGTTGGTGATAGTGCTTCGGGGTTCCTAACAGAACAGAAGATGGCAGCTGCCCGCGCCCCCCAACACTCGCCGGCTCCTTGCGGCGATATGCGTCGACTGCCTCACGCTTGCGGAACATCGACAACATCACTGCTTTGTCCACCATCGACAGGAGTCCGCTACGGTGAAGGCCCTGATCGCGGTTCACTGACGACGGCGGCGGAGGCGGCTCCTCTGGCGTTGCTGAGCGCTAAACGTCCGGTGTGGCGGAGGACTGAGATGTCATCGAACGGTACGGCCAGATATCCGTTGCGGCTCCGGCAACGGCTGGAGCATTGGTAGCGGCGGCGATGGCTGGAGCGGCGGTGGCGGAGGCGATGGCTAGAGCGGCGGTGGAAGCGACTGAAGCGGCGGCGGCGGTGGCGATGACTGGATCGACGGTGACGGTGATTGAAATGGCGGTGGCGGCGACCGAAGCGGCGGTGGTGTCGGCTGAAGCGGCGGTGGCGCTGACTGAAGCGGCTGTGGCGGCGGTGGTAGCGTCGACTGAAGCGATGGCGGCGGCTCGTAGATGATGAAGAAAACCGGTATTGCCGGCACATCCGCGTACTTTGAACCCCTCGCGTCCGGTGGCGCCGGCAAGGGCATAGCGAGCGCATGGGGGACCGTCCAGACCACGTCGCTGGTGAAGCAGGTCCCGCCCGTCGAGGCCTTAATCACCTTCACAGCGGATGACGGGTGGTTGTACGTGTTGTTGAGAAAGTAGCACGGTACCGACTGGACGTCGGATTTAGTGCTGCTGTCCACCAGCATCATGCCTTCCAGAAGAATGGCACCACCTGCAGATTCGGCAGTCGCGAGTGGAACACCTCGTATGGTGACCGCCATCCGGTGTTGGCCTTGGTCGCAAAGCGGTTGAAACTGTCGACGGCCAAAAGAACAGCTTCCAGCCACAGGCGGCTGCCATCGGTCCCGACATGGGGGATCCGGACGAGGTCGACGCTCGGGAAAAGGCGTCGAATCTCGCGGCGAGCCGCATGGCCACCCTTCATTGCTCGCCAGGTCACGCTCTTGACAACCGCGTTCTGTTGCGGCTTGCCCTGAGCCGCACACTCACGTCGGATCCTAGCAGCGTTGCAGCGCTCGACAAAGCTGCGGCCGGTGGTTCCCACCGTTGTCCGCGCAAAGGCATAGTGGTCGCCCGATGGCGTTGGTGTCGGCGAGGAACTTCAGGACGTACGTGGTGGTCTCCGACTTGTCCCGCATGCCGGACGGCCATCCACCGCAAAGTTCTGTCGACAAATATGATCAGGTAATGGGAACCGCCCATGGGCGCCTCGTAGGGGCCGGCCAGGTCGATGTACACCGTATCCATAGTCCTCCCCGCGCACGATGTCGTCGTCCTCCGCGGCACCACGCTCGCACGCCCTTCGCCTCCAAACATCCACCACACGGCTGCAACACTCCCGTCAGGGTGATACCGTGCTGTTCAGCCGTTTCCCTCGACAGAAGTCCGTTTACATGGCCGGAGGATACGTGACAGTGTTAAATAACAATAAACCTATCACGTTTCCCAACATAAATGGGGCCTACCCGGAGCAAGTACAGGTGCAGCAGTCATGCCAACGTTCCTATCCTCAAGTTCCTTCCAATGCGACTCTGTAAGTGCTCAGGCTGCCGCAGCATGAAGGGGGTGGGAACATAAATCGGTAGACACAGTGTCATCCTGACCATCCATTAGCCGAGCACCAGTAAATACGCTCATGTCTGTCTCCTGCATGCCGGGGGCGGCCACCAGAGGTCTAATCCTTACCACTCCTTGCTCTACTCCTGGTTGCACTGCAGTTCCTGCATCTGCGTCACCTGGAGCCGGGAGGGGCAAACAAGAAATCACAGGTACTACACCGCTGTCGGTGGGCTGGAAACGTGAATCCTGAGGTACTACGCCTTTAAAGGCGGGCGGGAAACCATCATCCACAGTCACTACCCCTTCTACATTATGGTGGCAAAGGGGGAAGGAGTCAAACACCGAGGGCCCCGCCCTATCCACGTTAAAGAGGGAAGGGGGGGCGCACGTGAAACACCACGCACTGAAGTATGGCCGGACTTTCCACACAAGACAAGGCAGCCACAGCATTAAGCCCTGCAGTGGGGGTCGGGTCCGTCGGGTCCACGCTAGTCACATGCAAACATGATCCGATCGAATCACGAGGAAAGGTGCGACGGTTGCCGAACAAGAGCACGCCATCCTTTTGAATAGTGATTGTTTGCCACGCTTGGGCCTGGTGTAGGGAAAAAAGGTCTAACCCGATACCCCTCTATCACCGTCAACCATACGTGAAAGTCTGTCTTGGAGTGCAGTTTCAGGTTGATGATACCTACTCCTGTCACCATCATCTCCTTCCCATCACCAATCAGAACTCTCTCCTTCCCAGGGCGAATCTCTACCCAGTCGTAAACACAAACCGAGGATCACTGGCAATGTGGTTGGTGGCCCGTTGTCGGAAAACCATAACTCACTACTGGGGTGGTCTTTCGTCACGCCCCCCAACAGTCTTACCATCAGTCTGCCCTGCAAGCGCCAGACCGGTTAATCCTTCGCTACCAACACTCGAATCCGACTCGCCTTGTGACACGGAACGTGTCATCAGGAGATGTAGGGTGCTCGGGGGAGATGTGGATGCTCCGGAGGAGGAGCAGAGGAAGAGGGCGAGACATAGCTGAGGGGATTCTGAAGGTACTGTGGCGGCGGTGGAGGTGGCTGCTACTGCTGCGGAGGCGGTGGTAGGCGGTGGTTGGCTATACTGCAGAGGCGGTGACTGGTATTGCTGCGAAGGCGGTGGCTGGTGCTGCTGCAAAGGTGGTTGTTGGTATTGCTGCGGTTGACCGTACGAGTGCGGCCACGACTACTGCCGGCTCCTGGGGTCAGTCCCAAGCACCGGCAGCTGATTCCCGGTTGGACGGGGGTACCGGGAACAGTCGTAGCGATTGCCGCAAGAGTGGTCTCCTTACTGAAGCCATAGGAAGATCCGAAAACCCATTGAAAAAAAACAATTCGGCTGGAAGCACAACACCTTCCACCAAAAACAATACACGGGACGAAGAAGGAGCACATATGAAATGAAATCAATGTGCAAACTGAACTAACATGGCCGCGGATATCCACTCAACTACAGCATAGAGTTCTCCCCGTTCCCACAACTAACCAACTCGTGCTTGCTGACCACAGCGGTTGCTGTCTAGAGTGCTGCTTGCGCCGTACGAAACGTACGGTAGTCAGTCGTGAACACAGAGAAGAACACGCCTCTTGTCTGGGGTGCTGTCAGAGCGACGACTTGCGGACATGCAGTGAGAAAATAGCGGTCAAGCCAAAGCCCCCCGTACAAATATCAACGATCACCATGTCTCCCAGGCTTCTCTGACAAAGGTGCAGCACAGCTATGATACCACGTCCCTGATAATTACGGGGGTCATTTCCTGCGAAGGGTGTACAAGTCGCCTACAGTACAAAGACCAGTGACGTAAATAACAGGTACCATGTACATACTACTGCCTCGTAAAACAAAAACAGAAAAGAAAACATGAATGTTGCTCTCGTGATAGTTGCGCACCGGTCGTGGGTCTCCGTGTGCCTTCCTGTTGCCGTTCTCCGTAGCCTCCTCATCGCCTTAGCCCGATCGAACCGCTCCTTCGCACGTTCTCTCGTTGTCGCTCGCTTCCAGTCGGCTCTCCTTCTGCCCTGTCGCAAAAACAAATGCTCCTCGCACTTGCGGTTTTGCTCTGGAAAACAAAAAAATCTCCGTCAGGGTGAGTTCAATCCGTCTCTTCCCCGCTCGTCGACGCTCTGTCTCCCCCCTCCTTCGTCGTCGAATTCAGCCTCCTGTCGGCGCGGTTAGACTGTGCTGTAGTTTATCCTGTTGTGGCGCCTGCCTCTGCGCACGGACATCGTGAGTGAACATTGCTGCTCTGTCGCTGCTGCCTATAAAAAGACGCGCGAAGCGTAGGTATCCGTGCCAGACACACCACGTACGGCCCAACTCTACTGCCATGCCTCAGCCTCGCGGCCGCACGCAGCAGCGAGAAGACATCACTCCTTGAGGGTAAGTCCGGCCTTACACGCACCAGAAATACCTACCCCTCTCGCTGCAAGCCTGATAGGGCATGCCTCGCAGTATGCCTTGCCGAGGCAGCGAGGGGAACGGAGATAGAAAGGACGGTTTAACGTGAAGAACACATAAAGTAAGCAAACAGTGTCTGTGCGTTCTTCACATTAAACCAATGTTTCTACCCATCAGCATCCAGTACAACCGGTGTTCGTGCCGAATCTTCGATTCTACATAGATACAAGTTATGGGTCACAAAAGTTCGCCACAGCGATACCACACTGTCAGGCAATAAACAGAGTAGACGATGCAATGCCATGTCATCATACCTGATACCGGATACGACTAGCACGACATCCACATTCTATGAAATCGAGAACAAAAATCGAAAGAGAAAGAAAAAACAGAAATAGGGAAAAATAAATTATAGAAAGGAAACAGTGACGTGCTCCCCCGCAAAGGATGTAGCAGACCTAAATGAACAAAACCACTATTTGTAGATATTAACATAGTTCTAATGACGAAGGGAAATAACAGTCAAACTGATGAATAAAAAACGTTGCAATGCTATGTAATCTTTTATTAGATACGACAGGCGTGACCTACAAATTTTATGAGCGAGAGAAAATGATAGAAACACGAAAAGAGATATAACGAAGAAACAAAATCCCCCAAAAAATTAAAGAAACAGCTAAAAGCAGAAAAAATAATACCACCACATATAAACGGAGTAAGACCAAGAACGAAGGCAAGGAAAACAATGCAACCCACAGACAGGGCCCGAGCGGCAGCCGGCATGGGTTTCGACTGCAGCTAGAGCCATGGCCACGCGGTCTGCACCCCCTTTCCTTGGAAGCACACGAGACGGGGGACAACAGGAACGTCGCGGGAGAAATTTCCAGACAAAATACGAGAGGGGGACGCCGCCCCTCCGTCCTTCGTCGACAGCGGTGGTAGTATTGATGCTGTCGTGGCCTACCCCCGGAAAGGATGCGTCACAGCAGTCAATGCCAAACACAAAAACAAGTTCGTCATCCACCTACAGAACAAGACTACTTTTCATGAGGACACCAAGGAAGAAATATTTCAAGAAAACAGAATTCACGGAAGATCAAAGTGTTAGCGTATGGACTTTGCGATCCATACATACCTATCGTAGCGCCGAATTTCGAACCATCGCTTTTCTTCTTCGTTACTGGTGATCTTCACAGACACTTCGGTGCCACCTCTGCCATTTCTCTTCACAGAGACAGAGCCTCGACACATGCATCACTCTTTCACATCGCAAGAAAAGACACGAAAAGAAAGAAAGATCACGTTTGAAGCAGCTGCAGCAGTTGGTGGTTCGAGTAGCATGAAAATGGTCAACTTCCTAGTCGACCTGGTGCCTTGCTACCCTGTCTTCCATCCCCTTCCTACTCTTGTCCACCGCGGTTCCCCTTATATTCCTCCTGTTGCCCCCCCCTGTCCCCATTCTCTTCGTCGGGTTTCCGTTTACTGCTCATGTTGCCACCTCCCCCACCCATTCCCTTGGATACCACCCATGACGGATGCGCGACGCTGCCTACTCAGCTTTTCCTCATTCTCGCGCCACTTGACCTTGAGCCGTTCATTTACTTCGAGGCCCCCCCGGTACCACTCACCCGCCTCTGCTGCTGTATGTAGACCACAGCGCTGTGCCAACTTCAAACACCAAGGGGGCGTGTTCCGTTGATCCCTCGGTGGCTCGAATGTCCCAAAGGTCTTCAACCGTGCGTCTTTGCCAAACCTCAAAATGTCTGCCAAGTCTCAAAATCTCCCCACTAGTCATCGTCTCTAACATTACTCGACTAGGAATCGCCCCCTGGTTTGCCGCGACACGCCCCCCGCCGTTTACGGATGGTGGCTTCGATGGTCTCGCAACGTGGCATCGTTAGGGCCTTCGCACGCGAGAGGGCGGTGTGGTCGGTACGAAATCGGCGCTGGAAATCAATGCCTCACAAGAGGACTTACTGTAGTGATGAGCCGTTCGCAGCCTGGCGAAGTGTTAAGTTCTCAGCGTCCACGTCATACATCCGTACCGCAGGGTCTCAATCACATCGGCCTTCAGCATGCGGACTTTCAGACTAAGCGGGACGGTCGTCCTATCGTATAACTCCGGGGCGTAGTGTTTGAGACATGCCCGCATAAGACGGATCCGTCGGTTGCTTTTGAGCGAGAGGTCAGCGCTTTCGTGGATGATGCCGCACAGGTTTGATAACTGGGCCGTCTGTTTAATCCTCTGGGTTGCTGCTTGGGTGACGAGCGGTGGGGCGAGGAGTGTCTGATCCTGTGTTCTTATCAGTATCATCTTTGTATTATTTTCCGATGTCATGAGGCGTGCTGCTTCAAAGGCAGCCACGATATCTGTCATAATTTTACCTATTTAATAGTCCTTCAGCCGACTTCGAGATAATTTTCGCGTCATCGGCGTTCAACGGTCCCCACACAGCCCTTCGCACGCATGCCAATGACTCATCTTTTTCGACCACTCCAACTCCTTTGAAGTGAAGCAAGTCTCTGCAATGACTTCGTTTTTGCTGAAGCGTACCAGTACAACGTGTACCGCAGCGAAGAACACGTTGCGCAGTAACGGTGAAAGCACGCAACCTTGCCATAGCCCCTGCGTGACAGTAAACCATTCCGAGTGCTCGCCGTCATCCGGACGCACCCAAGCCCGTCTGTCTTCGTGAAATCGCGGATACTTGGAAGCATCTTGGTTGGTACGCCAAAGCGTGTGAGTACCTCCCACAGTAGGTCTCGGTTGATGAAGCATATGTATAGGGGCTTTCATGGGTCATCCGAGCTGTGGCAACTGGCGCACGAATAGCATGTCGACCGTTGATCGTGCGGGACTGAAGCCGCACTGTTCTTCCAGCAGTATACCCTCGGCCTCGCAGTAGTTACTCAGACGGGACGCGACGATTTTCAACAACACTTTGCCTGCGTGAGCAACGAGCGAAATCCCTCAGTAGTCAGTTCGGTCTTTTTTTCGTGAACGACCTTGATGGTCGCATCTGCCTAATGCTGGGGGACTTCTTCCGATATCCAAACGTTGACAAGGATGTTGTAAAAGCACTGGACGAATACAAGGTGGTCGAATTTCAGGAATTCGGCCGGCAGGCTATCTGGCCCAACGACTTTCCATTCTGCCATGCCCTTAATTGCTTCTGTCGTCTCATCAGTGGATGGTTCACCTCCGAGCGAAAGTTGAATCGGCCTCGGGGGCAAGAGGTCGATGATCGTGGGACCGAGTTTAAGCGATTTCGTGCATTGTAGGTTGGACACGGCCCCAACCAAGACAGTGGTCGATGCTCTTGTCGCCGTCGTTTTTCGTCGTGATACTGTAGTATGTTTCCCTCTGCAATCCCAAAAATGGTTTTGCACCCTCCACGATTCCGTTCAGAAAGGCACCTACATGCCGCAGCGCTCTGCACCGCTCCTCGGATGTACCCTGGCTGGCGAGTGCGGTGGTGTCTGTTGACCCCTTCCTTCCCCTCACATGTGCTCTGCTGCAGATCCCGGGCAGAATATACTATGGAGTACCAGAGTAACTCTTGCCTCGTCTAGTGTCATGATTACATCGTGTTTTTTTTTTTCGAATGCGAGAGTTTCAGAGGTCTCAACCAAACCTCCACCACGAACATCTCCCTGCTGTGTTACCACTCTCACTACTGTAGTGGACTTCGATAGCTGTTTTTTTGTATATCGTTTCAACCAAACGGACTTACGTTTGACCCACTTTTTTATGTATTAAAACACATACAGATATTCCGCCAAAGAGAACCCGAAGGGTTAACCCTTCTGTCCCGCCTTCACGGCCAACCTTGTCGTCCTTGCACCCATGCCACGTCATCCTCTTTGCCCTCTCTCCATGCTCTGAAACGTCTACATACTCTCACGCCACAGCGCATACTACATCCACCTGTTTAAATTAGGAGGTACGCTGTAAATTTGCGCAAACAACATCTGTTTGGCAAGGCAACAGCCAGCCTGACAAAAATCCACATATTGCGCGGCGGCCTATTGTCTCACCATGATTGCATACCGGTAACTTACCATAGTCCGAATTTTCCTGAGGAAAGCTCAGCCTGCTATATTAAGAGCTACACTGTGCACGCTTGTCTGCTGCTGAGGCTCGCCGTCGGTGTGTCTCGTGACGGGGTTGGGATTATCTGAATACCCTGGTTCGGAGGAGCCCTTGCACGCTGCTGCCCACTGCCGGCTTCGAGCCCTTGCGCCGATGCTTTTGAGGACCTTGGCCTTGAAACTTGGGGCGTCAGAAGAAAGCGTAATGCTGGTGCCCTTGAGATGGGTGGGAGGGCGGGGTCCCGCCTGGGTGGGGAGTTATTAGGGACGCCGAAATGCCGAGGGCCGTGCTCGTGCGAAGATTTCTGCCGAAGTGGGCGGGGAGAAGGGACAAAGAGTCGGTGGGGAAGGGCGAGCCTATATATACTGTAGGTTGCGCCGTAGGTGCGGATCCGTGAGCAGCAGGTCCCCGGAGGGCAAAACTATGGATGGAAGTGCCGTACTATTCGTTTTAGTAAGTTGGCCTACGCGACAATTTATTCCGAGCATTTCTGGCCTATTGCCATAGACAGGAAGAGCGCGTCAATGCTCAAGCGAGTCGAATACTGGCTGTCGACTACAGTATACCTGGTAGTTTACTACTGTACGGCATCAAATGCACTCATCACCTGCCCATGAAATGAGGCATCGGCACATTCCCACGAAGGACGTGCTTCGCCCGTTTCTCCTGTGGTTCGCTTTTCCTTACGCCGCCTCAATGACAAAGGCATGCAGAATGTTTCCGATACGCTCGCGACACGCTCCGATCCTCTCGTCGCCGATTTTTTGAAGTTGCGGACCCTAAGATGGGGGTCCGGGCGTGCCGCTGTCACGAAGAATATTGGCCACAACAGCAGAAGTAAATCTGCAACACGGGACGAAAGCGGTGCAGGTGTATGTTCCGTAAAAGATTCATGAACAAACAGTCAGTTATGTTGTTGTAAGCAACACGATGGATGGTAGTGTTGATAGCTCATGCAGTATACAGCCGACATGTGACCTCATGACCTCATCCTCAACCATCGCCGTTGAAAAACCTAGATGCCACTTTCTTTCGTCGCCCCCACAACTGGCGTGTTCTGGTAGAGGAACGGGCACAATGTGGCCTAGTTGGCAAATTCGCAGCATATGGAGTCCTTTTATCTAGCGTTAGCATAGCCGGCTCGTTGGTACGTTGTTAAAATTACGGAGTAGGGAATTTCCCACGAGCAAGTGCCAAGGAGCAGTCATATAAGTCCACCAGCTCGATTGCCCGTACGACACATCGAGCGTAGAACGCGAATCCTGACCAGTGAAGAGCGATTGCTTGCGCCCACTTCGGTAGCTGTCTACCAGTTTCATAATCCTTCCTTTCTTGCAGTCCTGCGCTATCTGGGATGCAGCTGTGTCCATCGTTGGGTAAGCCTCTGGAGGCACAGGTACATACAAAACAATCTCCTTGCATCGCTGTTTCACAGCAAGGTCGGTTGTCTAAACGATGTCAGCGCCAGTCTGTACAGCTCCCTGTCGGTGTTTGTAGTCTTCGCGCGTACAACTGGTTAGGCAGCTGCCACAGCAGCAACGGGATAGAATGCGACCATGCCCCCGTTCAACGCCGATCTCGCGTCCAACTACAACTGCTACACTAAAAAGGCACCAGAGGAGCGGTGTACGGTAAAACAGAACAACGGTCAACACCCGCAAGGATTTTCCGTTGCTATGAACGTTTGCGCCCATCGGCAGGCACGACACAGAAAAAAAATCGAACAAGCGATTGGAGGACATTGTTATTCTTACAATCGAAACGATTCGGATCTGGGGCGGAAAACGAGCTCCAGCATACCGGTTGCCAAGCCGGCAGCTGGTGTCGACCGCACGCTGATCGGCAGCGTATTCTTCAGGTTGGTAGCCGGATGTCAGCATGCGACAGCTTGGTGCAAGTACTACTGGAAGCCCAGAGGATGGTGAAAAAACAACATGATCGGATGGCTCTTCAGCCGAGGAGACGCAGTGAATCGGGCCGTATGTCAACCCGATCCACCAGCCACAATGTGTATGAAATTGACGCACCAGGACTCGGGGTTAGCGATGCTTCCTTGCGTGAGTTAAATCACTTGGCATACCCGGCTTCAACATTCGTTGGGAGGGAAGGGAGGGGGTGCTCACGCTTCATCTCCGAACATATTGGACGGGTCGATGTGCTTTTCTAAGCGGTGACCGAATTGAACTCGGCGTCGGACAAGGTGATGGACCCCATCCAACTCGTTAGTGCTACGTCGAGTGCTCCAACGTTCAATATCGTTACCGCGAGGCATCGTTGTGGTGCGCCGCGACTCCGGCAATACTCAACGTGGTACACAAAAAGGGGGTATTGTGTCTTACGGCGTTTAAATGAAGCCAACCTTGGCAGTAAACCGGGCAACGAGGAGTCTATGTCTCCGTACAAGATGATGCTGTCAAAGTTCGGTTATGCTTTCAAGTCGGGGCTACTGAGGCTCACGGCCATTTCTTCGACGAAGGCAGATATTACGCGTGCGGTACTCATGATGAAGGAGACCATAGTCTGCTCAAAAATGCCGATAGCGAGAAGATTCATGTCTTTGGTTGGCAGCGTGCCGTTGTACGTCGACAACAAGGCTAGGCCCAACGATATCAGCAACCTAAAAGTCTGCGCTTCCATGAAACCCATGGCAAATCGGTTCTTCTATATCCATCCGCGAGCTCACGAAAGAGGTCAAGATCAAGCTCCGCTAATGCACTTGTCGAGGGAGAGCGAACTCCCAGACATCGTCACGATACACCTGAACAAGCAGGGCCACCAACACATCATCCACGAGATCAAGGACATAGAAAACACAGCGGCAACAATATTAATATGAAAGTAGGTGTCGTCAACTTGCGTGTGTTGGTAGATGGTGGACAGTAGTTGCTGTGATGGTGTGTTCGTCGTCGAACCAAATGTCGCCGGTCCTGGCTTCTTTCGTTTCGGCCTGTTTGGGTCAGTGGTTGTCCAGTAGATTATAACTTCGGTCTATTCGGCTTCGGCCACCTCGAAAGAGGTCCCTATTTTCATGCGCTGAGTGCAATCGAATCTTGCAGTCACTTTTAATCATCAAGCACAGCCTTGCCCATGACGGGAAAGGTGCGAACACCTGCGCCAGCGTCGGCGGTAGTTCGAACGTATTCCTGACGTGCCAATAGGCGTTGCAACGTGGAACACACACGTGTATCTTGGAATCGTCGTAGGTACTGCTGCAATAGCTTTAGGTTTTAAACGAGGCCGGCCAGAGAAAATATACTTGACGTATCTTGTGTTTTGACTATCCACAGCAGTGTCGTATGGTGTCAGTGTAATGAAGTTGTAGGTCATACACCGGGTAGCTAGAGTGTTTCGTGCAGCCAATTGCCTTTGGGGGGGGGGGGGGGGGGGGGGGGGGGGGGGGGGGGGGGGGGGGGGGGGGGGGGGGGGGGGGGGGGGTGGGGGGGGGGGGGGGGTGGGGGGGGGGGGGGGGGGGGGGGGGGGGGGGGGGGGGGGGGGGGGGGGGGGGGGGGGGGGGGGGGGGGGGGGGGGGGGGGGGGGGGGGGGGGGGGGGGGGGGGGGGGGGGGGGGGGGGGGGGGGGGGGGGGGGGGGGGGGGGGATAGGCAGTGCGCAGCCTAACTGATGTAGTAAATGCTTAGTACCCCGGGCGTACTGATATAGAGAAGATATGGGGGGCAAGCACTACTGCGTACAGCAGTCTGTTTGTAAACTGTTTGTTCAGAGCCAGCAAAAAACTGTCCATCCGCCCAAGGGTGCCCGGAAAAAAACAAATTGTGAACCGTCACATAATTTGTTTTCGCTAGACACGAGGGGGGGTACTAGAATCAAGTGAAAAAAATGAAAAAATGAAAAAATGAAGGAAAAAAAATAGTGTCTTATTTCGTCACGTTGATCACAACGATTGCAGCGGTTTTTTTTTTTTTTTCCATTCCGACCTCTGAGGGGTGTGGGTGGTGTGTCGTTTGCTCTTTTTCACGGACGCCCCTGATCTGCTGCTGCAAAAAAAAGTACGCCCAGAAGTTATACATAGAGGGCGGAATGACGTGATTATTACGGAGGACCATAGTAAATAGGACCAAATATAGTCAGTAAAAATAGGTAATTATGTGGGTTTTTTATCTGTACCGTAGGTCCTATTAACTATGGTCCCCCGTAATATTAATAGCATTCTCGATTCGTACCCGGCACGCATTCGGTATATACGTACAAGGTTCCCCTTTGGAATGTGGGTGGCACGAAATCCGGGGGGTGTCGCAAGTTGAAAAGGGAGACGCAGGTAAAACCCTTGCACCTCTGTTTTGATTAAAAGTGATCTCGGAGTAAACTGAGTCATGGGCTACTGATGTATTACCAAAAGAGCGAAGAGTATTAGTTTAGTTTTTTTTTTTTTTAGCGCCCCGGAGAGCTAGAGGAAACCTCTGTCCAAAGTAGTTTAGTCTTCGATGCTCTCGCATGTCTTGGCGTATAGGAGACATGAACTACTGAATTGCTCAAAGGAAAGCGTAGCACTCAGGAGGAAATTGACGGGGTTTGTATCATGCAGGTATTTGTCGCCTGGGTGGGATCTGTATCTCCGATATATGTGATCCTTAATGATCTGAACACCTCTACCGGGTGTACCGGGTGGGGTCTGCACTACCTGCATGAAGTACACATGTTAATCATACAAACATGTACCGTGATTAACTGATGAATGCCTTTGCGTGGGTGGGTCCGAATGATCTGAAGGATCTGTACGATCTGCAGGGTCTGTATAATGTAGACGTATCACCCTTTTTTTGGCGGTGAGATCTGCTTGGTCTTTACGATTGCACTTGCGTGCTGGGTGGGATGATCTGAACGCCATGTGTTCATGATGTGGAGGATCTGCATGAATGATCCGTTCGATCTATTATCTACACACTCGAACTAGTTTACCTGGGGAGACATGTATATTCCGTATCATTCCACTTGTGTGTCAGGTGGGATCCGGTTGATCTCAATGACACGCAAATGTTTAACCGGAAGGGGATCTGTCTGGTTGCAATTTGCATAGATGTGTACCTGAATATAATCTGTGTGATCTGTACAATCAGTACATTTTGACCGGGATGGATTTGTCCGATCTGCCGATCTGTACATCTTTAGCGAGATAGGGTCTGTACGATCTGCATGATATGAACATTTTTCTTCGGTGGGTCTGTATGATCTGAAGGATATCTGTATCATCTGCAGGATCTGTATGATCTGCGGGACTGTCCACGCCGCCCCCCTGCGGGCCCCGCAGCAGGAAGCTCGAGAAAAGACCCGCGGCCAAACGATAAAAGTGAACTATTCCGGAAAAAAAAACGGCTATTTGGTACAAAGTAATAAAATATAATACAAATGCATAGTACGCTCATCGGAGAGATGATGCGAGGGTTCGTCGGGAGGTTGATAAAATGCATCAGAATAGGTAGTCAGCTTGCCACGACCAAGTACCAAGGCAACTAACTCGATTAGAGTCGGTACGTGCAATGGCCCTTACGGTGCTATACATATTGTACCCTACATCTAGCCGCGGCTTATTATGCATCTTGCAGATTTTAGAGAGGACGGTTGCGCCCACCTCGGCCACGGTATGCTTTCCCCTGGTTTCGCTTTAGTGCCGCAACTGGGATATAAGTTACAGCAGCACACACAGCGATCATATTTATCAAGTATTATTGCCTACTATTAGAGTACAAAAGTCAACGATACGAGGTACAACAATAACAGTGTTCTTATAGTCATGTGTCTGTGCTTGACGCGAAAAGCCCAACAGCATCTATAAGTTGCTTTCGACCAGCACGCACGGTCTTCGCAAGGCCACACCTGCGGATGTACATACTTTTCGCATCTCTTGAGTGCGACAGTACGCCACTATACTACTACTGCTACTACTACTACTACTGGTGAGACGGTTACCACGACAAGAGCGGCACTTTCTGTTGGCCGCAGTGTTTCTGACTCCCCAAAGGGCTCCTGAACTGAAAATCGACGCAATACCGTTGGAATCACACTTGTTGTGATTCATTTTTTTTCTCATTTTGTACCTACAAAGGCAATGGGAACTTCTTGGCCACCAAAAATATTTCTCATAAATAAACGGTTTTTATACTTGGACCATGGGATTATTCGTCGGGATTTTCGCCTAAGTCAGTTTTCGGGTGAGGTACGCAGCTCCTTAAGTAAGTAGCCTCGGAAAATTAGGGTGAGCCTCTATCGCAGAACGTCTCATACTCAAGTGGCGCCCGTGCTGCACGACTCGTTGCATCCAACAACATTGTAACTCGACACCAACTTGTGTTGCCCCCCCAATCGCTCTTTGTGGTCGTGGCTGCAATCGTCCCTTTTAATGCCCAGTTTCCCTTCTGAGGATCCTACGAACGATAGGGGTATTCCTATCATACATACTCGTAGCGGTAGACGCGAGCAAGGCTGGGCAAGACTGGAAAGCAAGGCAAAACGACATTGAAAGCGACGGCCTAAACAGCTGCTACCACCACAGCAGTCTTCGGTTTATTTTCTCGCTCGACTCACCCCAAAAGCCGCCAACGTTTCCGAACATCTCGGCGATCTCAAGGGGGTTGATCTCCGTGATCTCCTCATGCGAGTTTGTTTCCTGGGCTATCTCCATAGACAGCCACGCGTAGGGGCTCACGATGTCTGCGGTATTGCCATTTTTCTGAGGAGAGCAGAGGGTCACGAGCGTGGCCATTGGTTTACGCGGGCAGAGCACGGCGCGTTTCATCCTTGCCAGCTATTGGGCCAATGCTGTGGTACACTACAGCTGTTGATATACCGCTGTACGCATGCGTAATAGCAGGAGCAATTTGAACGGGAAAAAGCACGTGCTTCGAGGCCCTCGATAACACGAGAGAAGATCATCATCATCAGCAGTCGACCGATTGAGACCACGACCACAAACAAACTCTCTCAATATCCTTAGCGTGTGTTGGCCGAAATATAGCGCTGGGGTTTACAGGGCAAAGAAAGCCATATATATATGGTCCATGCAGGACAAATTGTCCACACTTTCCCCATCCCCAAGGTACAGTTTTCTCGGGGTAAAGGTAGATGTTGTTCCAAAAAATCCAAAGACACCGGCAAACGCCCTGTCTCTAGGCGCAGTTCTCCAAGGAGAGTTGTTTTGTTTCTCTGAGCCTTTGTATCCTGAATAAACCAGGCAACACTTCAATCGTTTCTTGGGACCGGGGAACTTTCATGGTCTCAACGCATTAGGACTGCTCTCGACATCATCTCGCGACGCAAGTTTTTCTTTTTTGAAAAGAAAGTGAAACTTGATTGAAATATTCCAAAAAACTGGATCTTGAAGGTCGACTTCGTTCAATTCGTTTTAGTCAGGGTAGCTAGCAATACGATATTTTAAGAGTGAGTGCGGCATCGATTCCCACACGCGGAGAGATTTTTTTTTTCTGAGAAAAGCGATACGTCCCGACATATTCGTAAAATTGTTTAGCCGCCACCTGATACGGACCCAGATTAACCTACATGCTAAAAATAGTACCAGGTATATACGATATATACTATGCTGAAAATAGTATGTCTGATACATCACACACGCGCACACAGCGGAGCTCTGTTGGGGCCACACACGCACACAGCAGATCTAGGTTAGGGGGGGCGAGAACACTGCTGACGGCAAGAAGGCAGCGGAAGCGACTGCAGCAGCTGCGCAGGAACGCCTGGCTTTTTCCGTCCTTCAAAGCACGCAATAGGTGCTCAACAAGAGGAAGGAGGAGGAGAAGAAAAAGGCGGTAAGGAAGGAGGAGGAGAAGAAAAAGGCGGTAAAGGAGGAAGCAGGGGAGGATACCGCTGTGATAATGCGGGGGGGGGGGGGGGGGGGGGGGGGTTAGATACATGTGCGGTGACTGGGTGAATCACTCCATGAAAAAACGTCTTAGCGTGTCGAGAGGCAATTTAACTTAGTTCCTGTGACTGGGTGTGGTTTTGGCATGTAGAGAAGCCATGAGGTCTTCCTGTGGCTGGGTATGGCTTCGGCGTGAGTGCAAAACAAAACGTACGAATGCTGTCAGTGTGTTGTTTGAATGAGGCTTGCTTGCCCTTGGTATACTTCGAAGCAGTAGGTCTCACGGTATCCGAGAAGAAGACAGAGACGATGCTCCTACGAACACCGGGTCAGACGTTTACCACCTCACCGCTCGCGATCGAAGCTGCAGGCCAAAAGTATAAACAGACGACCCAGTTTTTTATACCTAGGAGGCATTATCCACGAGAACGCTGACCTCTCCTTCGAAATCGAGCGACGAATTCGTCTGATGCGGGCATGCCTCAAACGGTGTGGTCCGGAACTGTACGACGGGACGAACGCACCGCTTAGTCTGAAAGTCCGGATGCTGAAGGCCGAGGTCATTGAGACCTTGCTGAACGGTTGCGTGACGTGGACCCAATGCGGACCACTTCGTCAAGCTTCGATCAGCCCACCACGAAGTCCTTCTGCGAGTCATTGGCTTCCAGCACCGACTACGCACCGACCACACCACCCTCTCGTATGCGAAGGCGCTCAGGATAACACGATGCGAAAGTATCGAAACGACCATCCGTAAACGGTGACTCTTCTTTGCGGGGGCTCTGGTGCGGCAACACGAGGGGCGATTGCCCAGTCGGTTGATGTTCGGGACGATCGCTGGTGGGGGGAGCCCGAAACCAGGCGGGCAGCCCAAGACTTGGCGTAGGGCCATTGCTGAGGACCTTAGAGTGTTCAAAGCCACCGAGGGATCAACGGAAGACTACCCCCTTAGTCTTAGGAGTTGGGACCGCACTGTGGCCCACTGCAGCAAAACAGACGGGAAAGTGGTACCGGGGAATCCTCGAAGCAGCTGAACAGCTCATGGGCAGGTGGCACGAGGCTGAGGCAAAGCTGAGTAGACAGCGCCGTGCATGCGCTGCAGGTAGTGTTAGAGGGAATGGGGGGAGGGGTAACAGCAGGAGGGGTAGAAGGAACACCGTACAAGTGTATGGGGGCAGGGGGGGGAACAGGAGGAGTAGAAGGGAAACCGCGGTAGAAGAGAGTAGCAGAGAGACCGCAGATAGGGTAGCAAGGTACCAGGCCGACTAATGTAGGTTGGACTTTTCTTTACTACTCGTACCGCCAACTGCTGCGGCCGTTCGGTATGTATTTTGATTTTTTTCCATGACTTAACTTTTTCCCATATTTTTTCCTTCTTATCCTTATGAAAGAAGTACTACATAGTGGGTGGGTGACGAGCGTATTTTGGCCCACTCATTATTGCTCTTTTTACTTAGTTAAGTGTTCACCGGGATGCATAGTCCCCCTTTTCCTTCTCGTATCTTCCCCCTTGCACGTTCCTTTTGGCTCATGCTCGGGGTAAGTATGTGTCTGAGCTTTGGCTTCCCATTTTATTTATTTATTTGGGATTCTTCTCCTTTTCTTTTTCTTTTTCTTTTTCGGTTTGGTTTCTTCATTGCTTCTCTTTCTTTATGGTGTATTTAGATTGCTGGCGTATGTATGTATGTTGTGTCGGCCGCACCTAATGCGAAGGCATGGTATTGCGTAGGCTATTAATGCATTACGGTGTGTTATCTCTGTGTCGTAGTCTGTGACCACAGAGCTCGTTACTTTCTAGGGTGAAGAATCAGCACGGACACTGGGCGTGCTGGATGTCGACGAGTAGAAGAACGGTTTAATGTGAAGAACACACACACCATGACTGATATATCAGCCACATGTAACAATATATACGCTTGTATCGTATCGTACGTACGATATGTACAGTTTGTCGTGTGTACGTACGTATAATTGTCTGTTGGTTGCTATTGCGCTGTACAGCACAGTAAGAAAAGGCTTGATCTGTGAGCATGACGTGCGCGCGGGTGTAGGGATGTGCAACTCAATGCTGTTGATTATGATTAATTTTTGGTGGTTGATTTTAATCATTGACGTGATAGAGTTTTGTTGATTAATGATTATTAATCAGCTAATGATGATTAGTTGATTAATCATCATAGTCAAGTCATTAGAGTGTTAGCGCTTTGTGCAAATTTGACTATAACGACCACTTGTATTCCCCCGTTACCGACGGATAGCAAATAACTATTTCCAAATTTACTGAAATTTACTCAAATATGGCCGCGTTATGTATATTTGAAAGGCAAATATACATAGAGCCAGAATAATATACATAGAGCCGAAAACGACAACGACCACGTTAGACGGTTGGTCTACATCTCCCTGAGCCTCCGTGGTTGGCCAAGCACACCCGAAACAATACTGTGTAGGTGCGACCAAATGGAACTGGCTGGCACCTGAGGCATGTGACCACACGCCCTTGCGTCGTTGCCTCGCGACATCGTTTGACCTCCACGTGTCGAGAAGGCCCCCGTGCGATAGGCGCGCGGTCTGAGCCATATGTCACGGTGGGGGACAGGGCTGGTGATGTGGAAACGGCGGATTCCCTGCGCTTTTGCGCCTTTATTGCTCGTTGACCTTGCTGTTTACAAGACCCGTAGCAACAGCAGCAGCAGCAGCTAGCTGTCGCTGTGTGCAGAGATGTGGCTGCCGAAAACTCTTCTTCGGCCAGCTCCGACGAGACAGGCGACGCACGTCTAGCTGTGGTCGCCGGGTGCAGCTCCTTTGAGGATCAAGTACGTTTGTCTTTCTCTCTGGTGGTTCTCCTGCTTCCCTCTCTGTCTCGTGTTTTCGTGCGTAGTGTGTCCGAAGCCGCGCTCTTCTATCGTGATCATATACCGGTACCTGGAACCTTGGTACCACGAAACCTACTTTATTAGGGGTTAAAGTACGAGTACACACGTACATACAGCAGGTGCAGCATCTTGCTGTGTCGTTTCTGACTGCTTGTTTTTGTTCCTTGCTGCTACGTGCTGGGAGAGCGGCAGGGCACGGAGAAGATATGAAACGCAGGCCGCCAGAAGGTTTATTTACTGTATGCACTCTGTCTGCTGCTTTGCTGTGCTGATGTCGGGTTCGGCGCGGTGCCTTTTTTTGGAGGGCTCGCCGGAGCGCTGTGTCTCAAGCCGCACACTCAGGAACACCACGACAACAGCAGCAACGTTTGATTCGGGCACACAGCGCACAGCGGTCATCCATCGTATACGAGATTGGTACAGCATACCACGCACTTGCAAATTATTGCACATCGACACCCATCCGTTCTCGTTTTCCGAGAAGATCTTAAATTCATCCCAATATTTAAAAATTGATAAAGCGCATGCCGGAGAGACATCATTTTTGGATAAGTTTACCGACGAAAACACCCTATTAAATTTTCGTTCTGCGCTAACACTCTATTATTACATGATTATTTTCGATAGAAAAGAGGTGTTTCTTGTTGTAACTGTAAAAAAACGTGTATGCGGCGCAACCTAAAGGAATCTATTAGGCGGGCAGAAGAAGGGGCCACAAGACAAGTACCGTAGAAGAGGTCAGGAAAGTCGACGCTGATGTTGGCGGAACGTCTCTCGGCGGTCTCATGCCGGAGGCGGCTGGGAGAAAGAGCCTTCTTCAGAAGGAACACCAGAGATGACACCCACGGTGGAGCTACCGCTTCCCTCGCAAAGAAGCCGCAAACGCTATCTCTGTCCAAAAGGAACGAAATCATGAACGAATGGGCGCTCTATAATAAGTCGGAAGAGGTTGCAGAGGGTGCGATCGAAGCCGCAGGCGGGCCTCTTGGGCGGTGGCAAAAGGCCTCGTGCATCTATCCCCGTACTGACATGCTAGCCTGCAAGTACCTTGCAGTTCAAGCGTCATCTGCCGCTTCCGAACGCGTCTTTTCCGTAGGTGGACTTGTTACCAATAAGCGCAATCGTCAGGTCGAGGATATAGCTTTCCTTCGTGAAAGCATGAAACACAAACTCTGGTACAAGGTTATGCTGCTGTATTCTGAACGGACTGCTACCCACCACCTAATCAATCGTAGGGTCCCGTCTGGCTACTGCTTGCAGCGCAGCGAAGGATGGCGGCAATCTAGCATGCATACTTTAGGAGATAGTAGTATGGCGCCTTTCGTTGTATCGTAAGCACGCGAATAGTGGCAACATACCAAGGGGGGATACATACGTGATATGAGGGGCTTTATTGGGGCTTTGGTGTTTCCGACGCTTTGCGTGCAGTAGAACAGAGCAGCAGTTGTACTGCATTGTACAGGAGGCTACACTAGAGAGAGCGTGTGGAGGAAGGGAATCCGTGCATGAGCACAGCAGGGTCCCACTCGGGAAGCTGCAGCCAGAATCTATGAAAAACGTTGAGCATGATCAATGTAATCAACCAACAATCATCATGATTAAAAGCGCATCATCCCGGGTTGATTCCGTAGATTACAACCAACTAATAATCCTGATTAAATCAACCCGATTGGGCCAAATTAATCAACAATCAAATCAACTCCGAAAACGGGTTGATCTACATCCCTATGCGGGTGCAATAGCGCCCACTTCCGGGTATTTCGGGGTAATTTCGAGGTAGTTTCGGTCGAAAATATTGCATTACGTAGCTCGCGACGGCGGTCACGGCCATTGTTGTTTCACGCCACAAATATTTTTTATTCAATAGATATGCACTGAAAAATGAATGGATAAATTGTCCTGCATGGACCGCATATACAAAAAAATAATGAGCGAATTCACAGAGATTGCAATAGAAAAAAAAGCCGTGCCAAGGTACAGGTTGCACATTTTGACCAAATAAATAAAAGAACCGAATGACGGAATTCCTCGCCCGAGGAAGTACAGGTACCCAACAAGGCACGTGCCTTATCCTTGGACTGCAAAGCACGTGCCTTATCCTTAGCAGCAGTGTTTTAGCATGCTTATTCGTGGTTTTCCTAGGCCACGGGAGGGATTTATTCGTCGTGTCAAGTTTCATTTTTTTCTCATTTTTTGTGTTTTTTGGGTTAGGTACGTATGCATGTATATCCTCCTTGCCATAACCCAGGGCCCCGTTTGACACGTCAAAAAAAAATCTATGATACAACTCATCATAATAAGTGGTTGATATTTCTACTCCAGGGCAATAATGTCATTAGTGTGTCGGGGGCTTTTGTATCCGAAAACAGTTTTTTTCAGTTTTTTTTGCTAAAATAATTTCCAGGACTTTGTTTCACGCTTTTTTTCATCGTCCAGATTTTCTGGATTCGTTTTTCCTAATTTATTTGTGCAATCCGGCTTTCCTGATATTTTGGGGTCTGTTGAATTTCACAAATCGGGATAGCACGCCTCCATAATATCTTGATACAAATTTATATCTTTTCAAAGTTTGGAAATTCTGGAAGAAAAGCCCTCCGATAATAACGGCCCTCAAGTGAGGACCTTCAGAAAAAAATAGGTTCAACCCACAACGACTCAATGATCATGTCCGGTTTCACCGTGGTTTCACCACGCGCACCGGACACAGGTAGCTACAGCAGTACCCGGTAGTATTCATGACTAGCGACCAAGCCATGTCAAAGAGGGGCTCACCTTGTCTTTGTACGTTGCGGAAGAGGTTGCTACAGCTTGGTACGTTGCCTTATTCGCGCTGCTGATGTGATTTTCCTTCGTTAGCCCGATACCCTGAATGCACCACAACAAGCGTTTAACATCGTCTGGTCGGAATGGATGGCGCAGGCATGCCATGGATTGTTTAGGGGGTGGGTCAACTCAAAACCTCCCACTTATTCCCCAGCCCATTCCCCAGCCTCGCTGAAAAATGGAAGCAGGGAAATTGAAAGAAAGGCGTGTCCTCAGAATACCTCCGTTCCCCTCGCTGCCTCGGCAAGGCATGCTGTGAGGCATGCCCCAGGCTTATAGCGAGTGGGGTAGCTGGCGGGTGTAAGGCCGGACCCACCCTCAAGGAGCGATACCTTCTTGGAGCTGCGTGTGGCCGCGAGGCTCAGGCGGCGGTAGAGTTGGGTCGTACGTGGTGCGTCAGGCTCGGTGACCTACGATTCGCGCCTCTTTGTTTAGGCAGCAGCGACAGAGCAGCAATGCTCAATCGGAATGTCCGTGCGCGAAGGCAGGCGCCACCACAGGCCAAACTACGTCACAATCTATTGCGCCGATGGGAGGCTGTATTCGACGACGAAGGAGGAGGGGACAGATCGTCGACGAGCGGGGAAGAGACGGGTTGAACTCACCCTGCGCGAGAATTTTGTTTTTCAGATCAGAACCGCAAGTGCGAGGAGCACTTTGTTTTTCGGGACGGGGGAGAAGGGGAACCGACTGGAAGGGAGCGGCAACGAGAGCACGTGTAAAGGAGCGGGCGGATTGGGCTAAGGCAATGAGGCGGCCGTGAAGAACGGCAGCAGGACGGCACACGGAGACCCATGACCGGCGCGCACACCATCACGAGAGAAGCAGTCACCGTTTTCTTTCTTGTTCTCTTTCTCACGAGGCAGTAAAATATATTTGTTATTAACGTCACTGGTCTTTGCAGAGTGGCGAGTTGCATGCCCTTTAAGGGGAATGCCCCCCGCAATTATCAGAGACGTGGTAGCATAGCTGTGCGACAGTCCGGGAAGAGATGGCGATCGTTGATATTCGTGTGGTGGTTTTAGGTTCGATTGCTCCTTCTTCACTGCATGTCCGCGAGTCTTCACTCTGACAGCTCCCCAGACAGCAGGCGTGTTTCTCTCTGTGTTCACGACTACCGTGCGTTTGGTGCGGTGCAGGCAACAGTCCAGACAACAACCGCTGTAGTCGGCAGCCACGATTTGGTTAGTGATGAAAACGGGGGGAGCTCCATCTTGTAGTTGAGAGGATATACCCGCGGCCATGTTCGTTCAGTTTAAATATTGACTTCATCTTGTATGCGCATTCTTCGTCTTGTGTATTCTTAGGTCGCCGAATTTCGACTTATAAATACTTCTAGAATCTTCCTAGCGTTCCAGCTTGTGTGACCACGGACTCCTTCGTTTGAGAGTTCATGTGAGAACACCACCACCACCAACAACAGTACCCGCATATAGCAACGGAAAACTTAGCGGCCTCGAGTTTCTGCCGTCCGGTACAATTCTGGGAGCATGGGCACAGCAAGCAGTGTTTTGCTCATTTTGTTCGAACTTAATGCTTGCACTTCCACACTACACTACATACCATTTCGTTTTCATTCTGCTACACGTACGTGCTGATTTGTGCAGGGAAGTTCCGAGGCAGATTGGTGAGCAACCCGCAGTTTTGTGGTTTGGTACGCAATAGCTTCTCGTTCTACAGAAAGTGTTGGTCGCCTAGACCCGCTTATTGCATTCGAGACAACAACGGTTGTACTGCAGTACGTCGTATAATACAGTAACAACGTACTCACGGGGCACTACGTCGATTGTCAACCAATAAATTATTATGAGAGTGTGTATGAACCCCAACCGACGATGCAGGCTTCGCAACTCAAACAAATGCAGAAGAACGGCTGCACGGTATCAAGTAAAACAGTGTTCGCGTTTGTACGTACCGGGTTTTAGGCCGGTCGCCTGTGTCCCGATTTCTCAGAACATCAGCCGTGACCACTGACGAATAGCATAGAAAACACCTCTATTGTTTTGTATAGCCTGACAATCTCTCCCTCCCCATTGATCGCAAATTCGTTTTAAGATCGCGATGTCAAACTATCACTGTTTCGGGTCCAGTCTCGCTGGATTTCTTGGAGGCAACCGCTTCCGGAGATTTTGTCTAAAAGGTTTGGGATAGCCCATGGCAGCTCGTAAAGAGGGTGACGATTGAAAGTCCAGCTTCAACCATGCAGTTGCTATCTTCGGGGGGAAAACAGAAAATATACTGCGTGTACCGTACAGCAGTTTGCATTCAGCACTACCACATCACACGCAAGATATACGCTCGGTCGTGCAAATTTCCGAGCTGATTTATCGACAGAAACAGCGAAAGTGTAAATACCTCTACGGAATAGTCTCGACGAGATATCCCCAAGGCCAACATTTCCGTCCGTAGTGTCCCCCTTGTTTAGGAGAATCTGGATCGAAAATTTATCCCGGTGAGTGTGGTCTCTTGCGTGCTCTGCTGTATGGTGAATGAATACTGAGGTAAAAACCAACCGCGTTTTTTATGGAGCCGAGCTACGGCTCTCTCGATCCGTTGAATGCCTAGGGCCCGTATGGACCAAAAGGTTCATGACGACAACACATTACCACAAGCCTGAAAATCCGCAGACACCAAGAACTTGCCAGGGGACACATATAATATGTTGTGTACTCACGACGTAGTTGAAGATGTGGCTGTTGGACGCACTCGTCACGCAGGAGTAGCCCACTTGGATACCAGCTGACGGGATGTTGCTATCCACGTCGCGCAAGTGGATAAATACGCTCTCGCTGCGATAGTGGCGGCGGAGGTACGACGGCGGAGACGAGATGGGTCAGCTAATGGACGATGCTCGCAAAAATATTACGGCAGAATTAACTTTTCGAAGAAGATTCTACAGACCGATGGCGACAGGCATAGGCCAACCCGTCAGGCATCCATCAATACCTATTACAGATAGTAACAGCTAGTCGCAGTTGTGAGTTGTCTCATCCACAGCAAAGTGAGAAAAATATCATACGCATACGATGAAGTAATTTTCGAAGTAAGACACTCAAACGCTACAAGTATACGTAGTATGTGCCATGTTCCTGTCTTCTGCATCCCCAACCAAGAACCACGCGCACTTGTAGCTGATGCTAGTATAATAATGTGCTACTATACCTCACCTGTGAGATTCCCACTCGCCGTCCTCGTCGATGCACGTATCCGAAGCGTTGGCGCTCCCGCCCGGGTACCAGTACATCTTTAGGGAAGGTGTAGAGCCGCAATGGAGGAGGAACGGTTTGGCTCGTAGCAGTACGGTGCAAAACGTTTTGGTTTGCCGAAAAGACGCCCGCGCCGCACGTTTGGTTGTCTTTTTGTTCTTGTTTTTCCATCTCATATGTTTTATCTTCGCCCGTCTTTTATCTTTTCCTCCTAGTCGTGGTCGTAGCTCAGATCCGGGGGCGCACAGCAGGCTTTCCCCCCCCCTCTCCACTACCGGTGTTAATGCCTTAGGTCTTTGTCGCTGGAGTACCTCAGCCCGTTTTGGCCTGGTCGGCTCGCATCCAATTCACATACCATGCCCGCTAGATAGAACGAATCCTCTTCTTAGAACGGCGGTGGCCATCTGCCTGAAATGTACTCAATGCCGGGATCGCCGCAAAAGTGATTACTGCCTCGCTCGCTCATGGGTTTAGACAATCAGTCGTGGTTTAGGTTATTACAAACCAGCTCTTTCGGTGAGCTACGAGTTTTTTTTTTTTTTCTATGCTCGATTCCTCACATTCAGTAGAATGTAGTCTTCCGGATCTCGTTCGCCGTCGGAAATAGCTATCTCCGAAGCAGCAAAAGAAACGCACCAGCCTCTCTGCAACCAGACCCGGGAAACCGTGGCGCGACACGAAAGGGCGTATTCATATGCATCATGCCTACAGTACTTGCAAAGATGGTTGCATACCGAGGGTAGCGGGACGATTTATGGACAAAAATGTCCTTGGGTTTCGGGGATGGCGTGGTGGACTCCATCCATCTTGAAGACATACGTAGTCGATCGGTACAGCCCGCCGTCTTGCTTAACCCGTTTAGCACGGCACCCGCATCTCTGGGGAAATACTGCAGTACTTGCTGTGGCGTTGGTTTAAGCGTTTGCAGTGTTTCAAGTGTCAATAAAACTGATTGAGAAGAGTTGGCAAATCCCCGGTTAGTTTCGCCGGCCTCCACGTCGATAACCGCTGTCCGCCGGATACGAAAATAGAGAAGAAGCAGGCGGGGATCACCTGGCCCGTATGGAGCACGCCGACATCGAGCTCTTGCCTATCGTCCCCGAATGGATTGAAAACTGCGGTAGAGTTTCCCCCCTCTGTGCTTTGTGCGGAGCGCGTGCAGTTCTCCAGCAAGTCCTCGTCGTCACACCCGTAAAAGTCGTACGTGCACACATATATGTCTGGGTACTTGTACGCATCGTTCTGAAGCAAGTCATACATAGAAGCACAAGAGGGGAAGGAGAGGACAGAAGAAGGAGACGTACAGGTAGGGACACCGATGATGCGCCTGATTTGGAGGGCAGATTCTCGTGTGATCACTGCACGGAGAAACGTCTCTGCACCTGCTGGGACACTGAAATCGCGGGCCGTGGTGCAGTTTATCAAGGCGAAGAGTACCCTGGCGGTTTAGGTCATATGCTGTTATAGGGGTGTTTAGGCCATGAGCTTTGCCGGTGCAAGGTAGTTTTTGCGACCGATTTCCTCTGTACCGTAAAATGGTATAAGAAACCCGAGTACACCGTTTGATGGTTAAGTTCCTCCAATGAATGGTCTGCATCCCGCTTAGGTTGGTGGTGCTTTCACTTCACACACCCAGCAAAGGGTGTTTATTCGTTCCCGAAACGCGTATAACAGCAGCATTATGCAATGTATGGATGCGGCCTACTGGTACGTACGCGCAGTGGGTGCCTATCGGTGATACATGCGAACCACGACCATGCACCTCCTGCGTCGTCTTCCCCAAAATGCTACAGTTGAGAAGGATCAAGCTACACAAGGAGTTTTCTTTGTATCAGTAACCACGCCCGAGCGCGACTCCGCGGCACAAACTAAATAAATACTGTACGGTAGTAGGCGAGGATTTGAGCACGGGCATCGTTCTCGCCATAACATATACACCAGGGTATATACCGGCATATAGTTTAATCACGTATCGAAAAGAGTGTCGTCTACTATTAATAGACGTTCAGAAAACGCACAATTTTGATGCATCGCTTTTGAGAACCCACAGATGTGACATACCTGGTATACAGCAGATAGTCCTCTTTAAGGGATCATATTGCGTTCTGTGCTGGAGGCCCCCTATATATCAACGTATCCGACAGATTTGACTCGATTGTAGGGACCTAGGTCTCACAGGGTAGGCCTAACCGTTTTCAGTGGGGACTAAACCTCCCTTACAACAGGCCGACACCACGGCGTGCTGAATAGGGGACGAAATGACGTCACGAGGGTGGGTTGGGGAGCACACAATACATCGTTTTTTTTTCGCAATTTTTGTGGTGTTTCTCAGGCAGACGACAGGGGCAATTGGCCCCTTTTGCGTACGGGTCCTGGGTTCCTTTTTAGTAAGCGTTACGCCCCCTATAAGGGACAAGGTCCTTCGAAAGGGGAGAAAATCGTGTGCCCAGAAATTAATGCACGTATTATATTTTCGTAGGTATATCGCTTTGCCCTGTCGCGGGGTACCTCTAAAGAGGCCACCTACGCACCAAACATTATACTGATGCTCGTGTGCATTTCCACACAAGCACGCCCAAACCAATCAATTGTTCCTTTTGTTTTTGCTGTGCATAAGTGATGCGACGGCATAAAGTGGCCGAACAATATTTCTGTCCCATTCTCGTGCACAGCGCAGCGCAAGACGCGTGCACAGCGCAGCGCAAGACGAGCGCATCGCTATTTGCGAGTTATCCCTCGTACTGAACTCCATACCAGGTATGTATGTAGTGTGCGATGAACTTACCGACAACGCGAACGAGGTGTTCGGGTTCTTATACGACACCACAGCTTGGTAGATGAGATTGCCAGCATCTGCCCGAGAACAAAACAACACCACCGACCGTGAGAAAAGCAGCAAGGGTCAAGGGGTGGGAGCGGAAGGAAGACCAGGAGAACAGGAAAGCGGCGGGTGATCTTGACCAGGAAAACAATATATTGTTGTTATCCCCTTTGCCATCGGACGATGTGAAGTCGATCATTCTAATGATACAATCCACACATGTCGACGGGTAGAAAGAACGGTTTCATGTGAAGAAAACCACAACAACAACAACAACAACAACAACGGTAATCAAAATCCGATGACTTGAAGCAAGAAAAGTGCTCTCTAAAGCAGACCTGAATACTCGACAAAATTTTACCAATAATATTCGAGAGTAGAAGAAGGTGGAGAATGTATATGCAAGAAGAGAAAAGCAAGGAGCGAACGGAAATAGACTTTGGGCATACATATATGTTGTTTTGTGTTTGTGTTTCGCTGATTCTCAAGCTGCCTGCATATTGTCGGATGACGAACGCAATGTATAGTCATACTAATACACTAATATTATCATCAGCAAAACAATATTCCTCCTGCCGTATACGACTACCTACCGTACTTCGCAAGGTGTACACGAGCACACTGCTGACACAGCAGTTGCTGCTGCTATAGTCGGAGAAACTACTATTACGGGGGGGCATATTGAATAGGACCAAATATTGTTAGTGAAAATAAGGAAATATATAGGTTTTTGTGTACACCCTAGGTCCTATTTACTACGGACCCCCGCAATACCAGTCCTACAGCAGTATGTATCTACAAACTGCGCGCAAACCGGAACAACTTCTTGGTACAAAGTGCGTACAACAACAGTACACGCACGTACGTACGTTGTTCGAATTAGCATTCTTCGAACACTGATGATAGGGTGTTGTGTCGCTTTCAACAGCGCGGGGGCGTACCTGCTGAGGGAACCCTGGAATATAAATTGTTTCAGGCAGGGTGAGAGGGAAGCTAATTGATAGATAGAGTCGACCCACATATATATGTATGTGTACAGCAACCAATGCGAACAATGGTTCTGCAGCATCAGAGTGTCTTTCTCATGCACGGACGGTGTTTCCTGCGCGAGGCCATTCAAAACCCGTACGTAGTAAGCGTGACCGAAGCACATATCACACACAGCTTGCAAAAATGAGTTTCGACGAAATCCTCGATCTCACAGCTGTTGTTTTTTCCCCCCCAATAAATACAACACTCCCGCCCCCGGTCACCCTGCTACTGCTTGTAGCGTGCATAACTCTGATATATAGATACTTACCATGGTCTGTTTTTTTTAAACGACAGCTCCGAGGATTTTGTCGAAACTCATGTTTGCTAGCTGCATGGGATACTTCGGTCGCGCCAGGTAGGAGTTTTGAGGCAAACTATATCTGGCAGGGGTGGAGCTCAGAGGAGGTTCGATATATCCCTGGTATGATGGTAGGTACATTCTCGACCCTTGAGGCCGCCGGTCGGACGTTTTGTTGCCCCTCCATCCCCACTTGTTTTGAGGTAGTATTGCTTTTAGAAAGGGCTGTTGCCTTCCTTGGATCCCCGCTGAAATTGAAGAAAGTGCTGATCTCAGATATGCCAATAAGTCCGATTTTAAGGACTGCTTAGGTATTACTTTTGACAAGTATGACCTACTATTACGGGGGTCCATAGTTAATAGGACTCATGGTATACATAAAAACCTGTATATTTACCTATTTTTACTGACAATATTTTGGTCCTATTTACTATGGACCTCCGTAATAGTGATAATACTCCATCAAACGATCCTCAAGTCTTCGCACAGAGCGCCGCTCGCTTTTATACGGGGGTATCTCTTCGTTTGGGAAGCACAGAGAGGGTGTCTGCGAATGGTTGCTATTAATAAGCAAACAAAGGGCCTTAAGGTATAATGCCAAACTTGAAATGTGTGTGTGACTCAACATCGGAGCTTTGGAAAACGAGAAACAGAGCGGAGAAACACTTGAATCGCCAGGCCTAGGATGGTTGAAAACAACTCTAAATAGAAATATCTGAGGTCACGTATGTATGATGGCTGAAGCCCACATGCCACAACACCTAATACCTCCTGCAGAATAGCAGAGTGCCACACGAAATCCAGTACGTGGCACCGCCACTACTACTGCTGTATTACCAGGAGGTTTGTGAGGGAGGGGGGCTTCACTGAAATGAAAGCGGTCGTCGGTAGGCGGAAATTGTCCAACAAAGCTCATTGTTTGGATGTGTGTGGTGAACGGGTTCTGTTGGATGATTTGATGTTATCGAGAAACTTGTTGGACTTCTTTCTCCAGACCGGAAACAAACTGCTCGAGCACCGTTCTGTGATGCGGAGCCCGCTCTAGGGTAGTGGTAAGGGTAGTGGCAAGGGACGCAGGTTGTTCTGGCAGCTGGAAAGCAGTGCTTCGCTTCTTCTGATTTAGATCTTCTTATTGATGGCGAGAGCTGAGGAGGTGCTCTGGTAGAGAAGTGAGAGGTAGGGGGGCGGGACTCGACGCCCAGATATACTCGTCCCACCCCACGCCACAAGCTCTCCTAAATTCCTCTTGTCTGATGTACGCCTACAGAACTTTCCTATGGCTACCAATCGTTCTTCTGCTAATATAAGAACTTCTTACTTCGTGATCATATCTGCGTTAAGGAACATTACTCTCATCTAAGGGGTTTTCCGCCCTAGGGAACATTCCTAAGAGAACGTTACTCTCAACTGACGGAATATCCGCCGGGTTAATCCATTCTTTGGATTATTCTCGTATTCGTGAGACTACAAGACTGCAACGTATTATCTATATCTATAGCCCACGAATACTCCACCCATATCACAGTTCGTTGTAGAGACCAGGGGGTCCTAGAGAAACCCCGTCATAGCGCCAATTAATTAATTGATGTCTGGTGCGTGGGCGCAACAAATATATAGATACGCAGTACGTAGTAGATAGATGTATATATACATCGGGTTTGGGTGAGACTGCTCGAAAAACAGTCAAAGTCAGGCTGTTTTCTGTACTTGCTACTACCGATATGTATTATGTTGTGATTTGCTTGCGAGGCCTACTGCTTGTGTGTGCTGTCTGGTGCGTTGGTGCAACAAAATATATAGATACGCAGTACGTAGATAGATGTATATATATACATCGGGCTTGGGTGAGACTGCTCGAAAACCAGTCAAAGTCAGGCTGTTTTCTGTACTTGCTACTACCGATATGTATTATGTTGTGATTTGCTTGCGAGGCCGACTGTTTGTGTGTGACACCATACCAAAGCAAAGTGTATCCCACCCTAAGAGGGACAGACTATGCTGCACTAAGTACTTTGTCCGACGATAATCACGACGAGAATTATTTCGTGTGCCCGAAGACGGAAAATAAATAATTCTCTCTATTTCCAGTATGAAATAATTAAATTGAAATTGGGGTCAATTTATTTAATTGTTTTGGTCAGATAGCATTTCCGAATCGAAAAATAAATAATTACCGAAAGGTTCCTCGAAGATTTTTTATATATATATATATATACAAGGTTCCAATTGAAAACGATACTCTGTACAATGAACGGGTCTATTTATTTATTTTTGAAAACACCAGCACAGAATAAAGGAAGGAAAGAAGAGAACTGAACGCAAGCAAAAAAGGCGACACTAACTTAACATGCCAACCGACCGATGCAAGAGAGAGAGAGCGAGAGGTATAGCGGGGGGGGGGGGGGGGTAAGGAAGTGTGGTGGCTACTGTCGTCCGTGCAGAATACGGTTTATCATGGTGTTTTTGCTAATAATTCGCCACGTAGGCCCGGCCACGCACGCCCAAAATCGTATTTCCCCGTTGTACTGCTGTAGCCGTGAACTAAAATCAAAATGCCGGCGGGTGCACCACACACTGGCAGCTATGTACAAATTTTAAAGGGGAGGCTTGTGAGCGGAGTCTGAAAAGAGCGGCAATCAGTCCTCATGCATTTGCTGTGAAAAAATCAGAGGTTGAAACAGTCTACTATGGTTGAGAGATAAGGCATCCCCGAGGAGGTCAAGGACTGCTGTTCGAACCAAAGTGCTTTCAAGCTCGATTGAGCATATCAAGCGGTTGTCATGGTTTACGAAGTAATTACTGTTGTAGTAGTACAGCAGTATGGATTGTAGATCTAAACTGAACGTGTAACTACAAGGAAGGGGGTTCGCACATGAAGTCAGTAGTCAGTCCCAGTTCGACAAGCACATCATCTCAATTCCCGAGCTGGAAGCGCTGCGATCTCAGCTGATCAATGAACGACGCAAGTAATCAAGAGCGAAAACGCTCCTGGTGATTGAAGATTAACCAGACAGACCTTTTCCGTCGTTTCTCCCACCAACCCACCCCCCTTTACTTTCGAATTTGAGAAGGAGTGGCTACGAAGCAAGAATATTCTGTCAATCTGTATCGTACTGTCAGTAGTTTGAGCTGTCGAATATCAGCATAGGGTTACTCGATCGTCCGAGACCGTACGGTATATGATATGTCCCGATCAAGGAGACCACAAGAGGAAATTATAGGAACATTACGCGGGTAATCGGGTTGCTACACGGAGGCATACCAGGATCGGTATGCACATGCACGGAAATCCGTCAGTGCCTTCTGTTGCACGCCGAACCAACAGAATCTCCCTCCCACGTATCCGACGAAAACAAGGAACTAGAACCCAATCAATTCGGAAGACAACAACAAAACGTGATGTACAGAGTGCACAATGCGTACGCATTTCATCATATTATATAGGGCTGTGGCCAAAATCAGGTATAATACCTGATCCATTCTGGGTCGAAATCAGGTACAAGCTTAAACCAAGTATAGATAAAACGCGCGGCACGAGCGGTATTTTGTCCATGAAAATCCATAAAAAGAAAGAATGCGCCTAAAGAGTATTCTACCGGTAGAGCATCAAGCGTGGCACATGGCCTCCAAAATCTGAATTGTTTTCTTTTCTTTAGGGTATAGGTATACCACGGTCTCTACTTGGAGCTGCAGAGAGTCACTATTAATAGGCTTCCTTTGTTTCGCCACGGCGGGAGCGTCAAGAGTATTTTATTATATATATAATACCACATCAAGCTCGAGGCTACAGTGATATCCTTAGCACTTCGTACAAAGAACAACTGCGGGGACCATCGTAAATAGGACCTACGGTAAGCACAAAAACCTACATATTTACCTTTTTTTACCAACAACATTAAGTCCTATTTACCTATTTTACCAACAATATTTGGCCCTATTTACTACGTATGGTCCCCCCTAAATGCCTGATAGCAGACGAGCGGCCGGCAATGATGAAGGGTATGAATTTACGGCGACACACGGCTCGCCGTACGACACGACTACGACGTTCGGTCGCCGACCTGCTGGTCATTGCCGTTGCCCGAGCGTCCCCACATGTCGCCAACGTACACACCGCGATGTGTGCGCGCACACACAATGCGGGGACGCAATATCAATCTAGTTGCAGCGAGGGTAGTGGATATGGATAACAAAGCGTCCGGCGGAGAGAAAAACAATCTACCTGGTCAAACGTACTCGTGCGAGCTGTTCGCACATTTGGACATTTTGGGGGGCTATACCGTATTACGAGGAAAATAGGAGGCCAAGAACGAGCGTGTATTCGTGTCCGTCCGTAATATAAATACGTACAGCAGTAGGCGCTCGTGAAACAATCGTTCTTCCGGATGGGCAATGACACATGACTCACATCCGAAAATTGCGAGAATGAGGACCGAGAAGAGCACGATTGCCCGGCGCTTGTGCTGTGGAACCACCTCCGCTGGTTTCCTGAGATCGATCGCGGCGGTTAATCGCAGTCGGTCAATCTACGCGTGCCTATGTGTCCACCCTGCTGTACAACAGAAGTTCACAAAGGATTAACGAAAAACACTACGCATGTATATACTGGATATACTGTGGTACGACGTACGACACGTTGACGACGGAAATAGTTTTGCCTTGCAGTAACAATTATATGCTGCTACTTATGCAGCGCTGTGGAGTCATGTCATAAAGGACAGACCAATACCCTGCCGGTGGTTGCTCCGTGTTTCGGATCTCGGCTGGTGCTAAAAGTAATGCACTATTTTGCACAAGGCTTTTTTTCCGTGAGATTTCTGTCGTCGCTGCTGGGTGTGCGATAGCGCGAATTCTGGCGGCATTAACACCCGATGGAGATCGAGTGGAGCAATGGGAATGCTAAACCCTATATGTGCGTGCGCGATAGAGAACGAGGGCAAGTACCGCAGGAGAGAAGGGGCGACTCCCGTACCCATCGCGGCAAATACTACATGCCAGGCATAGTCCAGAAGCCCGCTGAAGGTATAACGATGGGCTGAAAAGCAAGCGTGATGGCCGAAAACAACCAAACCAAAAGGAAGGTAAAAGGAGCACAGCCATATATACTGTAGTACGCAACAGGAAGTGAAGGACAGGCACCTTGGAACGCCACAACAGGAAAATAAAACTACGACCGTGCTTCCTTCAGAGGATGTACTTGGTGTGCTCGTGTGTACCAGAGCTCTCTCTGGTGGATGCGGCCACGGTTGACGTTTAGGAATGTCGTCGTATATACGTTTTTTCGCGACAAGCCATGTAATTTGTTTCAGGACAGCTCATTTATTCGCCGTCTGACCCTCGCTTGTCTCACCCCCACTCACCACATGGAGCCAAGGCGGTTCGCTGAGCTTCCGTTGCTGGCTCCTTGCTACGAAGCCCACAAACGGTGCGATCGTAGTGCCTTCGGCGAACAACGGGATCGGCGGCGTGGCAGTAGAGATGCTCGCGACCACGGAGAAAGGTGCAGGAAGCACGCTCGCGAGTGGGCGACGTTGTCCAAGCTGGGGTCGGACACTGCTGCTTTCTTTGTTGAAAATATTTTGTTGAACCCCCTCCCTTGTTTAGGCCAGCAGCAGCAGCAGGTACAACAGCGGTTTCAGCGTGTCTATCTTAAGAGCGGTTTGGTGGAAAACTGCCCGACTAGCTGACCTGTGAATGTGGGCGCCTGGTCTTGAAAATATTTTTTGATCGTATGTATTGGCATATATGCTGCAAGTGTTTTTTTGTATGGATAAAGCGAAACTTTCGCTGTTACTTATATATATTTGTGTGTACGAATGTACTGTTTACGAGTCATGACGAGTCACGAAATAAATAGTATTACTTGATGGGCTGCACGTTGTCGGAACGCCCGGCGTGCAAGTGCCACCGGCGGGGGGGAATAGAAACCTGCCCCCATTGTCACGCCGTTGTATATTTAGTATGGGAGTTGCGGTAGAGTTTTGTGACCTGTCACTCGCTTCGCGCTCACCCCCACCAGGAATATAATAAGGGTGGGTATGATATACGCCCGGGGTAGGGTTGGTGGGCTCAGGTCGGCGTGGCATCAGGCAGGGTGCCACGCGGAATCAGGGTGTTTCTGCGAGAAAGTGTTTGAAAAACAAAATTGATGGTGTGTGGCAAACTGACACCCAGCACTGTATTCGCGATACGTGGGAGTTTAGGTAATGGTCTTGTTCGAGATGAAAAAGACAGCCCGCATAGACTACGAGACTTGGCCCTCGGCTCCGACAAAACGCCGGATAGAGTGCACACCACGGCATCGTTACAGCTTCCTTCCCCATAGCTTCCCCAGGCGATCGAGACTAGAGGGTTAAGATTCGAAGCAGCAGTAGTAAGCAGTGCACTGCTACCATATATAAAAAGTGTGTGGTACACGGCTTGCAGAGTCTTCCACACATTTCCCCTTCTCTCGCCGACCCCATCCCTAGCCAAGGCTAGGGGACACAGTGGCGGAGTCGAGCACACGGTCGCGTATCGTACGGCGTGCGTAAGAAGGCCAACGCTGGAGTCGGAGGTTGCGGCGTTTGGGCACCAAACAAAGTAGACATGATATACCAGGTATGTTCCAGGTTTTTCCAGGTATCACAGGTGAATGTTAGATATATTCGTGTGATGAGATGGCCGTGGTAAGGGTAGGGGACGCAGGTGTATCTGACAGCTGGAAAGCAGTGCTTCGCTTCTTCTGGGTAAAATATGTCCTCTCTGTTATTTTTTTTTTATTTTATTTTATTTTTTCATCATCACTTTTACTTTCCAGCCCACTCGTAGGAGGTTTTACCCTCGACGATCTTCTGGACAAGTCGTGGTCACAGGTGTCGTGCCTTCTCCCCCCCGGTACGTGCCTTTAGTTTTTATCGCGCATAGGGTTCAGCATTCCCACTGCTCGTCGATTTTCATCGAATGTTCAGCTAACTCACGCTCTCGCGCTTTCCGCTAATCAATTTTATGCAAGAAAAAGTCCCTATGAGCATGCACTCGGTGAGACTCGAACTCACGAAATTGATCTTGATAGGCTCGCGGACCACCTACCAAGCCACCGGGGACGCCGGCTTCGGTACTGATTGATATGAGGCTGAAAGGCCGGTAAATACCTGGTTTCAGGTATTGGCATCGCATTACATATCTCTCCTTTTTTGTCGTGTGCGGGAATATTATGCGTCCGAGTCGTAAGAACGGAAAACACAATTTTGTTCTCGTGTGTGTATTACGACAGTCACGCAGCCAAGGGAAGAAACGTGCAGTGCGGTGAAACAAGAAGCAGAGAGCAACCTGAGGAATAGGTCTGATGTCCTACAAGCAAAAAATAAAAAGGGGGCGCTCCCCAAGGGAGCTGGAGAGAGGGAAAAGATGCTCGTATACCTGGTAGCTCGTGTGAGTGTGTGTGTTCTTCACATTAAACCGTTTTTTTCTATCCGTCGACATGAAACACAATCACAAGTGTCCGTGCCGATTCGTCAATCAAAGAGAGATACAAGTTCTGTGATCACAAGCTCATAGTGTTAAAACAGCTGGATATTTCCCTCTGCACGCCGGAATCATTGGTGATTGGGCGAGAGAAAGTTGCGCCCCGAACTAAAGGCTAGTCACCTTGAAGTTGTAGACGAGGAGAGCTCAACGCCGCGGTAAGAGAAGTCTAGAGGCCTAATTAGAGGTCGCCGTGGTGTACGAAATAGGTGTTGTTGGAAGGTTTCTCAGAGAGTAAGTATTGGATGATATTATCGGCGATAAAATGGCGGCCGTTCGTCCTCCTTTTGGTCGAGTGGAGAGGCACCTCAGTCAGAGCTTTTTTACACTTTTAGTGCAACGCTCTGTTGCCACCTGTTCAGAATCTGTGTATTCAACGGACCCCCTGAACAACGAAGTCATGGACGACGATAAATTATCACAGCAGTGTGTGAAGGTGTTACCTACTGAGCTATAGGGGTAAATAATCGATCGATTACCCAGCCCAGGGTAATCCTTTTAACACTCTCCTCCCCTTTGAACGGCGGGGCATTTGGGGCGTAGGTACCGTATGCGGCCGTACGCTACCCGCTTCGTTTCAATACCTGGGGAACAGAGGGAGATATGTTTTTAGGGACGCCCACGCGCAAGCGTTTCTATAATAGAAGCGTTCGAAGTGAGATTCGAACCTGAGTCCTCGACGACGTCAAATGTGAAGGTGTTACCTACTGAGCTATAGGGGTAAATAATCGATCGATCACCCAGCCCAGGGTACTCCTTATAATGCTGTCTGTAGTTCAGGGTCCGAAAACACGCATTTTCAAGGCCGTGAGTCAAATATTTTGTTTGCTAATCTCCCTGCTATTATTATTAGTTTATTTGTCATCTGACAATGTAATTTATGATGTGTTTGCGTCAATCACGCCATCCACAATACAATATGTAAAAGGGAACCCACAATCCAATAATGTTCTACGTGCGTATGACATACGTATTATCTGGTATTATTGGATTATTATTAATAGTATACTTCGAAGTATAGGTTTAGAACGAGGACCAATTTTCTCCCATGCCTGCTGTTTTTTTTTTGTGGGTATTTTACGAAATCATTCTGCGTTTGGCACGAAGAGAACCTAAAGACAGGTGTGATTGAAGCATCCTAAGATACTACAACAGTTATTAATAATCGTATACTGGGAGGCCCTGGCGTTCGTTGCCCGACGAATTCTCGGGGGTCATGCAGACGTACGATAGTGTACAAGGAAAATAACGGCGGTGCACCTGGTGAAGGTATCAAATAAATAGTGAAGAAGATGATAAACTAGAGGTCGGTGTTCAACAAAAAAGAAAAACATGGCGAACAGGAGAAAGCACAAGATCAGGCCTGGTTGAAAATTGAAAGCGATCTGAGCTCATGGGTGGGGTTTGCCCACGAGGGTCGACACCGACCGGGAGATTGACAAACTAAATCGAACAGCACAGCTTGTTATTTGTTGTTGTGTGAGACGAGTTGAAATCATCGGTCATCGGCAAACAGCAATGATCAAATCTCTGTATTGATGTGACGCGGTTGGGGTTCGATATTGGTCGGCAGAGTCATACTGCCGGCCGTACTTTCAAGGTCTTACCTCTTATGGGCAATAAAACTCATTTGGCGCGAAGCGCCGAAAAACAATTCGGAGTGGAGCGACCAAACAAAACGCGGTGTGTACAGGCTCCCAATATTGTTCGAGTGTCTTCCTGGAACAGTCGTGTTTTTGCATTACCGATTGCGAGAGCTGTACGTTACCGATTTCCACAACCCCGGTGTCTGCAGAAGCGGGTCATCTTGAGCTAACGCGTGGGACTTGGCTCGTTGCAAGCCATCTCGAGTTGCGCTCGCATTTGCCGTGGCACTTATGTGTTTCGAGTGCAGCAGGATTTAGTTATATTTTCGTTTTTTTTTTTTCTTACGAGCGCACAAGGCCTACACGCACACCGCATGTAATGTGCAGCCTTGCCTCATGTATCTCTATATTACTGCTGCAGTACTTGCCTACAATGAAGATTTGGGGACCATTTATACTCGCACACAACAGAGATGCTGTGCACTCTCTCTTTCTTAGTTCGCTCTGCCTGTATAGATAGGTCTTCTTCCCTTTCTTCTTGGAATTTTGATTTGGTCGACAACATCACGAGCACACTCACCGTCAGTGAGCACCTTTGCCGACCGAGTGAAATGAAGAAGTATAAACGAGTGCCTGACATGTGTATTATATTGACTGTTGTAGTGTGTGGACCTGGTGTGTCTCAAGATCCTAAACTGATAAAAAAAAACATACCACAACAGCAGGCCTAGCCTCTAGGCCTATCAATCGGCAGCGAGCGGTGCCATGCTCTGCTTGTGCACCTATCACGGGAAGCTAGCAGGGGCCACGGGACGAGTGTGGCCGTTCTTCTCTTCTCTCTGCCTCGGGGCAACTTAAGTTAGTAGTTTCCGTCGACAGAGCCCATGACTATGAAAAATTAATTCCGTCGGTTGTGAACAAAACAGGCATCTCACGTGAACGTAGAGATACTGCGCATTTATCTATTTTAGGAGACCTGCAACTCCTAGATAGAAATATAAATATAGATAGTTTGACCCGTGAAGTTGGCCCTCACAGAAGTTTGGAAGTCGATTTTATGCTGTAGGTTTTGAGCCGAAAACGACCTGACTTGATATAAGGTTCCGCTTCTCGGTAGGCTGTTTGGTGAACGTGCCTCATCTTGGTCGCCCCTGCCGACTCTGCAAGCGGGCCTCTGCCGTTTCCGCGGCGTGTCTGGTGGAGCGTGCTAAACTACACATTTTGTTATGGCTCAGGAATTCTGGATTAATTTTTCCCATGAAGACTACCCTTGTTGTGCAAATTCAGTAAAAATCCAAACATGATACCTGGTACGAACGATCACTCACACGGTCACAAGCCCCGTTCATATCTCCCCTTCTACCTTTTATGAAAACGCTCCTACATTTCATGGATCAGGCTAGCCCGAACTCTGATGGCCTCGCTCCAATCTCTGCGAGGCTATCTAACACTCACAACCAACACCCACACAAATTACACCGACTTGTTGCAACCTGATCCCCCCCCCCTCTTGAGCGACAGGGCGGGCGGGTGGGAAAGTCGATCAATTGTCTGGGCCCACTACTGCTACGAATTCTCGTTGCCGCAGCGGCCGTCTAATACCAAGCAGCTCGGTGGCTAGACGCTTTCAACTGACGTCTGATCTCGCCTCGTCTCACGATTTTGCCCAACTTCTTCGAATTCCAAAACGCCTCCACAAACTCCACCTCCCTACGGGAAGTTGCATTTTTTTATGGCTCAAGAATTCTGGATTAATTTTTCCCATGAAGACTACCCTTGTTGTGCAAATTCAGTAAAAACCCAAATATGATACGAACGATCACTAACACGGCCACAAGCCCCGTTCATATCCCCCCTTCTACCTTTTATGAAAACGCTCCTACATTTCATGGATAAGGCTAGCCCGAACTCTGATGGCCTCGCTCCAATCTCTGCGAGGCTATCTAACACTCACCCCATATGGCCAACCTGACCATTCCAAACATCTTTTCATGCTATCACCGTTATCCTACGTTTCGGCGAGTGCAACAGAAACGGAGTTTTCGCCTTCCCCTGCCTCCCTCACGTACGCCATAAACGCCCGAGACTTCCGCCTTCCTGCGCGCTGAATTTGCAACTCAGAGATTCCTTGGGACGCAAGCTGAGTGCCCCCCCCCATTCTTCCTGAGTGCAGTGCGAACTGCATGGGGTCTCTACCGCTGCTACCTACCATGAGTCTCAGCGCAGCGACCGCTTCCGTCCTAGTAAACACTTTCCACCCGACCGTGGTGCTCCTAACGGTCAACGGCGCTTCCGCTGGTAGCGAGGGGTATACGTCCAGTAGTTCGAGCAGAGTTTCGAACGCCCCCATCTGCGCCCCCCCCCCGACATCTTCTCTTTTACGAGGCGTGTGCGCGTGATGGTGCACCCTGCCCTTTTTCGGTCGCACTTTGACGCCAAAAACTTTACCTGCACTGCTGTGGCGATCGCTCTGTTCTCGAACGCCACCTGCACCCCTTTGTGAAAGAAAGAGATGAATTTCCGCCTCAGACAAAACTCGGGATGAACCTGTCCGTTTGCGTACGCCCATAAATCCTACGCTCGGCACAAAAGGAAATACGACACGGCGAGTCCTAGCCACATCGCGTAACCCCCGTCTGCCATACTCACACTGTCTGTCGCCCTTCCGCGAGCATAGCCCACGTCAGGGGCAATCTCACTTGTTTTTTTTCTTTTTAGACATACCGTGCGCCCTGTCTATCCCTTTTCCCACTGCGACTATCATGCAATGAGACAAGGGTAGCTCCCGGCCTGCGAACATCTTGTGGAAAATGTTAATGGCCGCCAAGTACCCTCTGACGGTCGATTGCTGGTTGTTATGCACGAAACAGCGGGACGTCATGAATTCGAGCAGTTCCGTCAGCTTTGCATCGGGATCGTCAACTGTCTGCAACCACGGCCCTTTCCCCTGGGCTTGTCTCTCTTTCACCCAGGTGTTCCACTTCGCTAAGTAGTTTTTCTGAATACTCTTCGCGACTGAACCAAGCGCGAGCGTTTCGACCAACCTCGCCACCTCTTCCTTCTTTCCTCCGTTGTCGTTCCCTGTTCCTATTAGGCGCGTGGGCGTGTGGTATGCATACCATGTGTTGAGCGAGACATGCATTATACAAAACGTGCGAGTCAACCGAGTTCTTCTGCGTCGTTCATCATGAGGTTCCATAGAATGTCGTCGTGTTTAGTGAGGATGTTCTTTGTCTGGAGCACAACATCGAAAATCCCCGAACCCCGCCGACCAATGGGTTGTTCGTACCACTCGCTGGAGTGGGTCAGCTCCCTGACCTTGTCTGCCAGTATCTGTCTAGGCCACCGTGCAATTCCATCAGCTAAAACGTTCTGCGCGCCCGGAATATGTTTAGCAGCGTGGTTCCAACCTCCCGCGAGTTCAAGGCGCCCCAATATTCTCATGAGTAAGCACGCCCTTTTGTCTGTCGCCCCACCGCTTCGACATACCCATGATACGGCGGCCATGTTGTCCCCTCGCATCAAGATCGGGTCCCCTGCCGCATCCAGGCGGTCTCCCACCAATTCTAGCATGACCCACGCAGTCACCACCATTCCCAGTAATTCTAACAGGTTGATGGTGATGGTACAGGTCTCCTGTAGATCGGCTTTCCTTTTAAGTTCGGCAGTCAGCTCTATCGGCAAGCCGTATCAACAAAAAACCGCCTTCTCAGCACAGAAACCTCCCACATCCTCGAAACTCGCGTCCGACAGGTAGTGCCTTTTGGCGGGTCGTGTTATTGCCGTGAAACAGGGCACACTAAGCGTCTCTCCTTCTACTAGAAGCTCGCGATCTATCGCCCATTTCCAAAACAAGAGGTCAGGGTGAAACTCTCTGCCAAGCTCTACCATGCGCTTTTGGTTTTTCCTTGCGCTCGCATCGTGTAGTCCGGTCAGACGCAACAGCCTCCATACGAAATACCTGCCCGCTCGTACCACGTACGTGAGGTTCCACAACTTCCCGGCCATGCTGAGAACGTCCCTTGCGGTCGCACGCTTTCTGTTCAAGGGCCACTGCTCCAGCAGCAACCTTTTTATAGCGTCAGCTTTTTCGCGCGGGAAAGAGATTCTCATTGTGTGCGAGTTGATTGTGAATCCTAGCGCGTCAATCTTGGCGTCCCAGTCCGTACTCTTTTTCGGGACGAAGATGGGCGTAACTCCCTCCTCCCCGGGACCAAATAAGCGCACGTGATCCGAGGCAAGAGAGGCTGATGCGATCAGGGCGGACTTGTCGTCGTCTGAATGTTGAACCCTGATTAGGAGGTAGTCGTCTGCGTACACGGTTGTGAAAAATGGGTCAGAGATCTCTCCCCCGCTGTGTGCTCTCATTTTGGCGTCTGGGGGAATCGGCGTGGGTGTGCCTTCTTCCCATCGATCTACCACCTTAACGTGGGCCATCATGCTTTTTCCTTCCTCTAGTAGCTGGCTCGACTTGAGTGTGGTGTTGCAGTGCGCGTGTTCGGCCGCGGCCGATATGACACCCCAGAAACCCGGCGATCCCGACCATCCGAACGTTAAACTAAAATCAATCACCACCAGATCTCCTACGGTGTAGCAAAAATTGTGTGCTTGGTCCGGATCCACCCGCACGTTCGTAAAGGCATCCGACACGTCGGCCTTACTCATCAGTATCCTCTCAACTGGGAACTTTTTTCTCTGTGTCACGAGTTCGTCCAAGAATTTGGGCAGCGCGTGTGCGCAGAGGCATTGGGGGACAGTTTCAGGGTCGGTGTCGCCTTTGAGTCCACCTTTCTCCCCTCGACTCTGTACATCGAACGATAAATCATTTATGATCCTAACCTTGTGTGTCACTACTGCCGCCAACGGGGACACTCGCAGATTAGGGATTTCGTGCGCAGATGCCTTTTGGATCACTAAGCATTTTTCACGTCTTACGTCTTCGCCAATTTTTATCCAGACGGCTGGCAAATGTTCGTTGACACTGGAGTGGTTTCCGTATTGTAATGCGCGCTCTAGATCTACACCCGTCGTTGCTGCGTTCACCGGTACCCCCCCCGTGACGATCGCGACGAGCTCGTCCACCGCCCCGAAACCTTTCAGGTCTCCGAAGTATCGTTTTATGTGTGCGGGGTTTATCGGCGGTGCGACCAGGGATCCTCCTAATGCTCGAGCTACGTCCCCCGCGACTCCTTGCTTATCGTGCATCATGGTTGTGCAAATGTTAGCGAGCGTATTAAGCAGTTCTTCTCTGTTTCGTGCGTCAAGATCATCCTTTCCGAGTTTTTCTTTTTCTGCGTGCCATTGTTGTATCATGCATTCTGATCGTTTTCGACTGAGCGACTCCCCATTGGGAAGCCGTGAGCGTGCTGACCCGCTACTCTCCCGCGCGTCGACCGCAACGAGCGCTGATTCAACTAACTGCTGCAAGGGTGGCTGAGCTTGCCCTTGCTCTCTCTGCCAAGCTACGTGTGACGACTGTGCTGGTGTGGGGATTTCTCTGTACTGAACGTTTCGACGGCCCTTCTGATTTGAGCCTTCTGCGGGATCGACACTGTATCGATTCGCGTGAAAGTGGGGTAATCTGGCCCTCTGCTCAAGCTGTTCTGTGCTGTGGTGTGAGTCTTCCGCGTAGCCGATACTGTCTCGGTTTCCGTCGGAAGGGGGTAATCTGGCCCTCTGCCCACACCAAGCTTGCTGTACTGAACCTTCCGCAACCTCGGTACTGTCCCGATTCGCAAAGAAGTGGGGTAATCTGGCCCTCTGTTCAGGCTGAATGTCCCTTTTATCAAGTACTCCCTTCTTCTGGTTATTCGTTGATTCAGCTAACTGCTGCAAGGGTGGCTGGGCTTGCTCTTGCTCTCTCTGCCAGGCTATGTGTGACGACTGTGCTGGTGTGGGGATTTCTCCGTACTGAACGGGTGGACGGCCCTTCTGATTTGAGCCTTTTGCGGGATCGACCCTATGTCGATTCGCGTGAAAGTGGGGTAATCTGGCCCTCTGCTCAAACTGTTCTGTGCTGTGGTGTGAGTCTTCCGCGTAGTCGGAAGGGGGTAATCTTGCCCTCTGCCCACACCAAGCCTGATGTACTGAACCTTCCGCAACCTCGGTACTGTCCCGATTCGCAACGAGGTGGGGTAATCTGGCCTGAATGTCCCTTTTATCAAGTACTCCCTTCTTCTGGTTATTCGCTGATGCATGCACGTCTGATATGTCTCGGTGTGTTTTTGCGGGGGGTGAGGCGTGTGTTTTTTGCAAAGCTGAGTGGAACGACTTGGCTGGCGATAGGGGTGCGTGCGCATTGCGGCTGGGGGTGATAGGGTGCGTGTGTGGGTCATGCGAGGGTGGATGGGACGAGTGGGCTGGCTTGCTGCGACCCTGAGCTCCTGCGTGGATCAGTTTTTTTTTCTTGCCTTACGGTCTCCTGTCGAGGCGCTGTCTCAAATGATCTGCTGCTTGCGTCACTGATTCTGTTTCTCGATACCTGACTCTCACCGTGAAACAGGGCCGGCGATACCGACCCGGGAGTGGGTGCATGGAGAATTCCCATGGCCCTCCTGGCGTCTCCGAAAACTATCCATTCTCCGGCCGCCCCTGCCCCCCCTTCGGTCGGCCCTGCCGGATGGCAGAGCCCGTATTGTCAGGTGCTGCCATTCCCTCGGCCCGCTCCACCCCCGGCGGACGCGCCTCCCCGGCCGCCGACCACGTAGTTTCTGCTGAACCGTGCGACGCTCGGCTGACGTGACACCCCCCCCCCCCCTGCTGCCGTTCCCCCACCGGCCGCCGCGGCCGCCTGACACTGCGGCGGCTGGTGCAGCAGCGCCGGGGGTGGCGGTGGCGGTGGCGGCGGCGGCTGCGGCTGCAGTGCGTGGAGCTGCGGTTGAGGCCCGGCGACCAACGGACCTTTTCCGGCGGGCAGGAGGTGGGAGAAGGGGCAGTTTGCGCGCGGGCACGGATCGCGCGCGCGCCATGCAAAATCGCACACGCCGGGCGGAGTCCCCCGCTCCAGCATGCGAGCCTTGAACGTGGACCCGCCTCCTCCTCTGGCGCCGGCCCGGGCCTGCGTTTGGGCACTCCGCTGCCCTCCCGCGTTGGGGGCTCCCTTTCTCTTGGAGCCTGATTTTTTTTTCCGGCGCCTGCGTCCAGAAGCTCTGACGTTCCGTGAGACTGGAGCCAGCGCCTTCCTCTACAAGTTCTCTAAGGCGCGTGAACGCCAGAGGGGTCATGGGGACGCCTGTGCCGGCCGGGGGAGCTGCGTATCGATGCTTCCGGTGCAGGACGCCACCCTGTTTCGCGAGGTCGATCATCCCCACCTGCAGACCGGCGTTCATGGCTGCGATAAGCACCTCGCGGACCTTGTCCTTGTGGTCCAGGAGTGTTTTATAGTGCCTCCGCAGGTAAACCTCCACCGACTTCTGCAGCTGCTTGAGCTCTTCCCGCACTGTCCGCACCCTGTTCCTGCAAACGGCCTGCGCCCCCTCCATCCCGTACTCGAGGGTCGCCATGAAAGCTGCCACGAACGTGGCGAAGTGTACTTCGGCCGGCATGTCCACCGGCTCCTGTCCGGCTGGCAGAGGAGGGTAAAACGCCTCCACCGCAAATTCCGAGAGGGATCGAAGTTGCTGTGTAACGGCGTCGGAGACAAAGGCCACCTCGTTGAGCGCCATGAGGAGGAGTGGACGGGTTACCACCTCCTGCATGTTGAAGCCTCCCCTCGCGATGAAAAATTTTGGACCTTCCGGTGCGTGCCATAGGTCGGCCGCCTGCTTTGCGGTCGCTTTGACGCCCGCGGAGATCGCAGCTTGCTGGTTTGCGGCATGCGAAGCTGGCAGTGGCTGACCTCCCATGGCCCCGCCGGCCCACGGGACCAACAGGCCGCCGGCGATAGCGCCCCCAGGGGGTTAGGCCACCTGCTGTAGTGGTTGAATTTCTTGTGGCTGCTGCTGCTGCTGTTGCTCCTGCTGCTGCGGGTGAGCCTGGCTGTTTTTCTAGGCATGTCAGCCGAGCCGCGATCACGTGGTTGCTCGCCAACAACTGTTGTAGCACCGCCATCATGGCGGGATCGGCTACTGCTGCGGAGAGGCCCGGGCCAATGCCCGCGGCTCCGCCTTGGCCGATGCCTCCAGCAAGTGCTCCGGGCCCAGGCAGGCCAGCTCCTTCCCCTTGCCCACCACCCACGTGGAGCGGTGCGTCCGCGCCTCCCACCACATCGAGCGGGTGATCCTCATCTCCTGCTGGAAGGGAGGGCTGGTCTGCCATAACGGAGAAGAAAGTCGATCAATTGTCTGGGCCCACTACTGCTACGAATTCTCGTTGCCGCAGCGGCCGTCTAATACCAAGCAGCTCTGGTGGCTAGACGCTTTCAACTGACGTCTGATCTCGCCTCGTCTCACGATTTTGCCCAACTTCTTCGAATTCCGAAACGCCTCCACAAACTCCACCTCCCTACGGGAAGTTACATTTTTTGTAGAATTGTTCCGACATCTCCAAACATTTTTTGCCAAAATTGTTCCGAGATCTCAATTTCTACTCACACAGCAGTACTATGTTTTGCTCATGAATCTGGAATTATTATCACGAAGTGCTGCACCTTGTCCACACTTCCTAGGGCATGTAACACGCCCGATAGATGGTCTTCTTCCTTACTATCTCAACCCTTCCCAGCCTCTCCTCTCCCAGTTCAACCATCTGCACCCGTCGTAAACTCCATCACTCCATCGTCCGTCTCCTCTGTTCAATCATGCCAACGATTCAATACTTCTCCATGAACCCCATACCCATGCAACGGTTGGGCCGACAGACTGGTACCCACATATGTATCGGTTTTGTCGACAAAAAAATCGTAAGATAGATGGTTGAAAACCACTTGCCGCTACAGTCCTACGGTTGTTGTGTTTACGTGCAATAGCAGTGCGCCTGCTGCTGCTGTACCCCAGGTATACATCACTATATAGATGTACAAGGGGGGCTTCGCCGCGGCGGGCTGACGCCCACCTGCGGCTCCGCGCATGCCCGTAATAGCAAAGGCGTACTGGTATGCAACTCGAGGTTGTGAGTGAAAAAAGTGAGTGAAAAAAAAAAACGCGCAAACACGAAAAAAACATTCATTACTATCGGATATCCAGCCCAACAACGCACTACGTTCCTATACAGCAGCGCCTCAAACTACTGCGTACGAGACGCTCGGCGTCCGTACTGTGCACTCCCTGTACATATAGATTCCAAACAACTAGTTGAGCAGCAGTCGATCGACTTAATCGACAGTACGAAGCGCCGGCGATTACGTTGGTGCAGCAAGCTCAGCAACAGCGAGCAGCAGCAGCATAGCGTACAGGTACATATCATACGAAAGTTACGCTGGCACGAGACCTCCGCCGAGACCCTATATAACTGTCAATTGCAAGACGGTACTCGTACAGCTTCCGAAGCAGATGGATCCGTCTTTCAGCTTTAAGATGCGGAGCTACATCGCCGAGAGGAGTTGACTTGCACAATAATCATGCCCACACGGGGGTTGGCAGCCAAAACATATCGCAGACAAAGCAGCAGCACTAGCAGCAGAACAGAACAGCAGCAGGACATACATAGCAGTAGCACCAAGGCAGCGGATGAACTGCGGGAGCAGCAGCAGTAGTGGCACATCATGCACGCCCGAGGCTGCCCCTGGCACAACAGTCGGGGCAGGAGAGCCGGTGGCGCACGAGGAGGAAAGGCATAATAACATATCTCAGGCCGACCTACTTCCTGAGGGGGGCTGCGTGGGCAGCAGCAGCAGCAGCAACAGCAGACCAACACTGCAGCTGCCCCTAGCAGCAGCAGAGCAGCAGCAGAGCAGCAGTAGTAGCAGCAGCAGTAGCACATCACGCACGCCCGAAGCCGCCCAAGGCACAGCAGTCCAGGCTGGGGAGCACGGTGGGGCACGACGAGGAAAGTTAAAATGGCGTCCCCGACGGAATTACTTTGTAGTTGGTGAATCTCGTCCCCACTAAAGTCAAGTTGTGGGATCGAGTCTCACCGAGTGCGTGCTCGTGCTCGTAGGATTTGATTCTTGCGAGCGGCAAGCGTGAGAGCGTGACGTGCCTTGTCTGCCGGGTGGCCGGGTGTATTTTTACAGAAACCCATAAAATAGGTCAGCTGTGCGTAAGCCTTTTGGCCCATCAAACCCTCTTCTGATATATATCTTAGGCCAACCTACTCCCCGAAGGAGAGCGTGAGCAGCAACAGCAGAACAATACAGCAGCTAGCTGAACGTAGCAGCTGCAGAGCAGCAGCAGAGCAGCGGCAGTAGTAACAGCAGCGGCAGCACACGACGCATGCCCAAGGCCTGCTGCTGCTACTGCCGCTGGACGTTTTTCTTTTTTCTAGTATACACGCTCGCGCAATACCCAGACGGGGCGCGAAAAGCTTTTCAACGGGCTTACACAGGACGGGGCACGGATTTCACGGGGGTTTTACAAATTTCACGGGACTAGTTTGCACGGGATCGGGATTTGAAAAAAAACACGGGACGGGATCGTGGCCGCGAGCATTTCCACGGGATCAGTTTCGACGGGAACAGGATTTTCAAAAATCCACGGGATCACGGAATTATCCCGTAGCCCGCGGAATCCCGCGGTATGTTCACAACGGGAGAAAACCCCGAGGAAAGCCCTGAAAAATTCAAGTCCTACTTCGCAGTGGTTCACAAGATACGACCTTCGGATGGTTTATCCATTTTTCGGCTCGCCCAGCTCATACGTGCGAGACCCTCGGCGTACGTACTGTATATTCCATACCCACCGATAGATGCAAAACAATTAGTTGGGCAACAGACATTCGAGTTTAATCGACAGTACGAAGCGCCGGCGACTACGTTGGTGCAGCAGACTCACAGCAGCAAGCACCAGCAGCAAGCACCAGCAACATAGGTTACAGGTACGTATCATAAGAAAACTCCGCTGGTACGAAAATATGTCAATTGCGAGACGGTACTCGTGCAGTAGTCGTGCCCCAACCAATGGTACCACGTGGTTACTTGACCTCTCCGTTTACCATGAGGTTGTCTGTATTGTATGAGCGATTGATCATGCTCTAGCAGTAGTACTTAGTAGTATAGTTAGTAGTTAGTAGTCGCAATAATGTACCAGGTAGTATTTTGTAGAGTGCATGCCCCTTCTACCTGTACTACATCTGCGTAGTAGTGGTAGTGGTGTATAGTAACAGTATAGTAGTCAACCCATGGTACCGCGTGCGTGTAATGTAATTACCACAGTATGAGTAGTACTCGGTTCCTGCTGACTACTATGACTCTTTCCTTCGAGCAATACAGTACGCCATGGCTCAGGTTTCCGCCAAGAACAGCTATAATACGTATGTTACCTGTGACTCCCTTTTCGCCTTGCGATGCCCCCGGGATTTCACGTTACCTACATCCCGAAGGGGGACGTTGCATGTATATAAACTAATCATCACTTTTACTTTCTAGCCTAACTCGTAGGAGGTTTTATCCTCGGCTCTTCTGGAAAAGATCGAAAACTCCAAAGGAGGACCTGACCAAGCGTGAATCGAAGCCCAAAGGGGCACGCAGCGCGGTAATCTCATCAGCTCCGTCGGACGAGGTTGGCGTGCAGAGTTAATTAAAGGAGAAGGGTGTACCAGCCCGGAATCATTTGTGCGAATGGTGTCGCAAACGGTGGAAAGAGCTTTCTTGAGCGATTTATTTCCTCGCCACCGACTGGGATCTTGGACCTCGGGATCGTGCGACCGGAGGCCGATGTCCCTAACGGGATGGAAAAGACTGGCTTCACCCAAACGTTAGAAGTAAGTGCTCCATAGGTGCTGCTTCATGGCCGGGTTCTGTGTGAACTTGGCAAACGTGTCAGCAAGGACGGCGTCTTCCCGAACGCTGTTTCAGATAGTGCAGTCGAAGTCATGATCGCCTTGACCGATGCGTTTGTGCTCGCGTGGGTCTAGTGAGGACATCATCAGCTCCGCTGCGTCGTGGTTCTGGCAAAGGCGAGCCTTTTTAGCCATGATATACTGCTCCGCGCAGGAGTATCACACATCGTCCAACGACAAATGACGAGGGGGACCAATGCCAAAAATTAGGAGAGGGGTTGCCAGAACTGTACCACCTGCTCCGTTTAGATCAACGGTACCGAGCCGTCGATGGCCGCAGTTGCGGTGTGGGGAGGCGGTAGCGTATTTCTCTGAGAACACTAAGCCCCTGTTGCACGAGACGAGGCCAGTCCCACGTATTCTGGCTCAGCATCACCATCGTTCGTCGGCGAAAAATCGCCAAAAGGTCATCATACTGCGCCCGATGATCTCTGTCTGAAGCCAAGAGAGACAGTGGGCTCTGAGCCTGTTCTGCTTGACGAGAGCTGCGATTCTTTCAATTTTAACGGGTATGCTGTCCGGTTGATCTGACCGGAGGCCGTGGAGTCATCACTGGCTCGCCGGGCAATGTAAGGTTTTCCCGCTCCAACTGCCGAAGGAGCGTTGCGCACATGGGGTGGCGTGCGTTAAGACCAAAGAGTGTCTGCAGACCCAGTTGACGATTTCAAAAACGGGGCTCGGGTGGGTGGCAACAAAGTTCCCACCGGAGAGGGCTTCTTCCCTGTAAACCTGCTGGGGAAGCGGGATGAGGTAGCTGATATTGTCGACTATTCCTTGAGAGGAAAATGGGTGAACCGGCCATCGTTACTGCAAGGAAACGCATTGTCAAGCTTCAACCGAGATCAGGGGGTTTCGATGTGGGCCTTCCCGCACCCCAAACCGACTGCCACCGCTTAATCGGGAGGTGAAGGAGGGGGACACCCTTGCTCAAAATTGCGACGTTCAGGAGCAACAGTCTTGATGCTCTTGGGCGCGTGGCATAGGAGAGCGGTGGTTGACGGGCAGGCTCTTGAGCAAAGGCTGAGGAGAACGGCGCTCGACGTCCAGCCTCCCATCGTCTGAATATTACCGTAGCTGAGAGAAGCGGTGCTCGAAGGGCGAGCTCCCGTCGCCAGCGGAGCGACTGTTAAAGCGCGGGCTCCCGTGCCCTGGTTGGGGGAAGCGACGCTCGAGGAGCAGGCTCCCGTGGCGGACTGAGCGGCCCTCAATGCGTTGTCTATCGTGCCCTGGCTGAGAAGATCCGCGCCTAAGGCGCAGACTCCCGGCGTTGACAAAGCTCCAGGAATCTTTGATATAGGCGGCGGAGGAGCCCGTTGGCTTGTCGCAGAAGCAAGAGTTGCTGTGTCGCTGGGTGGATCGTATATACGGGACGACATGCTCGGCGCAAGGCAAGCAGGCGAGGCAGCTGTCAAGGCAGGGCGGTGCTGATCACTGGGAAAGCCTGGACCACTAGCGTCTTGTGTAATATATATATATTCAGAATTATTATTTAGTAGTCCGATGTACGAGTGCTCGGGGCACGAGGGAGGTAGTGGTGGCGGCTGCTGCACCACGGCCTGCTGTTGCTGCTCCACAGCTGGCTGTTGCGCCACGGCCGTCGGCGCCACCCTTGACTGCTGCAGTACCCCTGCTGGCTGTTGTGTCGCCACCGGCTGCCGTTTTAGCGCCACGCCTGACGAAGGCTGTTGATGGGCCTGCTGCTGCTGCGCCACGACTGGCGAAGCCTGTTGCTGGAACTTCAAGCTGAAACCTCACGCTTATCAAAGGTTGCTGGTAGGCTGGCTGACTCTACCGCTGCTTAGTCTGCTGCGCCAAGCCGGGCGAGTTCTGCTGGGGGGCTGATTGTTGGTGTTTGTTGCAGCTGCTACAACACGCCTAGGAAGGCCAGCCAGAGGGCCTGCTGTTGTTGCCGCTTCAGCTTCTGCGCCGAACCGGGCGAGGTCGACCAGAGTACATGCTGCTGTAATTGCTGCGTGGCATCGGGCGAGACCTTTCAAAAGGTGTGTGCCAAAACCACAGGGGCAGAGTTCGCAGGCGTCTGAGGGCGAAGAAACGTAGTTGGCGCGTTATCGGCACTACTGGGGGGCACGGCTACACCTGAGTCCTAGCCAAAAGTAGTGGACTAAACAGAAGAAACTTGTACAGCAGTGGTCGAGGCGTGGCGTGTTACGCAGTGAGCACTACGAGCGCTGGGACAGCGATTACGAACCAAGATAAGCGGCGTGCCGGAAGAAGAGCCGTCAGATGGGCCTCGTCCTGCCGTGCTTGAACTAACAGCACGTGTGATTGATCTTGACACGAGCCCGGTCACTGCGGTACTGAAGACCCTAACAAGACTATCGCTCTCTCTAACAGCTGTATTAAAACCCGCATCGGCGCCTAAATTCCAAACAGAATCTTTGTTGGTGGCTAAAGCAGCAAGGAAGTCGGGCAATATTGAAATTCAGTGTACCATCTTCTGAACGAGGCGCGGGTGAAAAAACTCTAACAGGTGTTTCGTTCGCAACCATCGTATGAGTACGAGTAGTGTCAAGCAAAATCTGCAGCTACGCACGTCCGGGTAGATCGAACTTCTTCCGCCGAGAGTCCCTCTTCTTGTCCAGAGCCAGGTAGACCTTCTTGCATAGAGCCAGGTAGAAGCGGTAGCGAAGAACGCAGCCTGCGCAAGTCATACTCGGCAGTGCGGGGCGGCGTGATAGCGTCAGAGGCCTTGGCGTGAATCGCATACGCCTATCTTGTGGTCGTTGGCACGGCCTTGACTAGGAGGTCGAGAGGCAGATGACGTTTCTGGCCCAAACCAGGAGCTGGAGGATCACGGATCTTGAGGGGAAGAAAATGCTCTACAGGGTCAGGAGGTCTTGCGTCCGAGGCTAAACTCGGGGTCGTGAGGGGCAAGACGCACTCCTCAGAGTGCAACGGCTGAGGTGCAGTGGGCCGTCTTCTTATCGCCTCCCGACTTCGTATAAAAGGAAGCCTGGGTGCTTCTGCTGAAGCTCTCTTTCCTCTTGTTGATATGTTGCAACGGAGCGATCGACCATCATCGACGAGTCGTTGACAGTGGCCCACCGAGGGGCCTTGGGCATCAGTGTCTCGGCCACCGCAAAGGGAAGCAGACCCTTCTACCTCTCGAGTTTCCATCATGCGTTCTGCATGGCGGAGGTGGCAAGCACAACCTTCCTCCAGAAAACTCAAACGGCCAAGGCCGACAGAACACAGGGCGTACCAGAAAAAAGGCTAGGTCTTGCCAAAATACGATGTCACTTGTAACAACATCAGGTCGGGACACTTTATATCCCATGCCAGGTTTGCCTATTGAGCAGGTACTCGTTGGTATTCACGTGTGTTGATTACTTAGAGATAGAAGAAGAGCAGCCTTGTTCCTTTCGAGCACGATGAGAGACTGCTAGCGAGGCTCGTGCCGCGCTGGAAAGCCCCTGGATGTCCGTCTAAGACAAGCCTCCCAAGTACTACAAATACTGCCCCAATACCTGTACCTAGTTAATTACCGGCCTTTCTGCATCATTCAAAGCAGTACTATAACACATACCGGTATAAGAAAAACGAGCAATTGACTGTTACCCAAGATAAGCAACGCGGCCAATCCGGAGCTTGACACTTAGCCAGGAATGACAAACGCAAACGAAAACCACCATATTTCGGCCGTGTTGTCGTCAAGAAGACTGCCATGCAATATGAATACGCTGACGATCGGTTCAGTGTTGTCTACTTCCCTCCTGTCGAAACAACAAAATTACACACCCCGTAAGCCCGTGCGGTCAACATTCAAGCGTGAGGTGCTCCGCGTTTTTCTCTCGTACGTGAGACGTGGTTTTTGCGGTACACGCAAAAATACGAAACATGAAACGCCGAAAACGGTTCAATTTCGGGCGAGAAAATAAGAAAGCATGACGTAAGAAATGTAGCTGATGAGAACACACATAATACGACTTCGAGCCTGGACACCAAACGGACGTTTCTTTAACACCGGCCCAACTCCGCAGTGATGCTGCTGCATAGAGGAACATTGAAATTTTGATGCACCCCTTGGCAGTAGTGTCGCTTTTACAGCCTCGGTTTGCCTGTCATCCTCGACCATTGCGGGCATGCACGAAGCCGCAGGCGGGCGTCAGCCATCCGTGACGAAGCCTCTCTTGTACCCTAATATCGTGGTGCTACTGCAGCAGTCTAGGTGCTAGATATTGTGATGATGCAACAGATGCGAGCTTCAAACGAGGCGCGATGCAAATTATATGCATTACAGTTTCGTGCCACCGAAGCAGCAATCAGCACCATGAATTAATCATGGACCCCTCCATTGACCCGCCTTGATCCCACCATGGGACCCACCGTGGACCCATCATGGACCAACCATGGGTCTACCGCGGAAACGCCATGGACCGCCTATGGCACCATGGACGCACAATGGGCCTACAATAGAGGCACGATGGGCATACCCTGGCAGCACCATGGACCCACCACGGACCCACCGTGGACCCACCGTGGAAGCACCATTGCCCTATCATGGCAGCACCATAGACTTGCCATGGACTTATCATGGAGGCACCATGAAAGCGCCATCCACCGTCACGATGGTGCTTCCGCGGTGCCTCCATGGCGTTTCCGCGGTAGGTCCATGGTGGGTCCGATGGTGTTCCCATGGTGTTGCCATGTTTCACAGTGGGTCCGTCGTGGGTCCATGACAGGTCTATGGTGGATCCATGGCGGGTCTATGGTACGACTATGGTAGGCTAATGGTGGGTTCATGGTGCCTCTATTTGCATGGGTCCATGGTGGGCCCGTGGTGGGGGCTTCCATGACGCTTTCAGAGTGGGTCCGATATGGGTCCATGGTGGGTCCATGGTGGATCCATGGTGGATCCATGGTAGGTCTATGGTATGACTTTACGGTGGGCTAAATAGCGGGTCCGTGGTGCCTTCATGGGGCTTTTGGGGGTCCATGGTCGGTCCACGGTGCACATATGATACTAGGTAATAAGCGCCCCCCCCGGCCCCACGGCGGTTCGGCCACAGCGAAGGGAGTTATGAAGCGAATGTGGGAGGCTGGAAATAAATGAAACAAAGAAGCTTGATAAACAAATGGACTAACTCATTACTTGGGTTCAGAGAAGGGCAGGAATGCCGCAGTTATGGGCAATAAAAATAATACACCAGCACCTCGAATATACGTAACAGAAGGCATGTTTGGAGGCAAATATATATAAAAGGTTCCCCTCCGGGAGGTGCCTAGGGGAGTGGCGCAAGAGCGAATTACTACTCGTATGAAATCCTGCACACCTGTTTAGAAGTAGTAGCTGCATCCACCAATCATTAACGCGAAGAACACACACACATATTTTGAGGACAAACTATGCTGTTTGCGGAATTAGTGTGGGATCATGAATACAAAAATATAAAATAGGGTCGTACCGGGAAGTGGATATTGATCTTGAACAGATGACTGGCGGCGGTCAATTCAATGTATGCGGTGTAAACGTAAGTACAAAAAAAGTTATGTGAGGTCGAGGTTGCGCCGTAATACTTCGTGACCGACTGAGTAAGATATAACACATACTGGTACAATACATGTATATATTCCCCCAGAATAAAGGTTTCTTGGTGCTCAGGATAACATCAAGGTATTACAGATAAATCAAATGCTCAAGAACAAATCGTAGTCCGAGTACCGGGAGTATTGGAGTACTGGCGGCCATAATGTTGCGAATACTGAGAAGGCCCAAATACTGAGAGTAATGAAAGTATGAGCAGTACCGAACCCTGTTAAGATCAAACATGCGGGACACTTTGTATCCCTGGACAGGTCTGCCTATTAAGTCGGGACTCGTAGGTACTCACGTGTATTAAGTCGGGACTCGTTGGTACTCACGTGTGATGCTTGCTTAGAGATAGAAGAAGAGCAGTTTATTCCTTTCGTGCCTGCGGAGACTGAGACAAAGCTCCGGCGTCTCTGGAAAACCCCTGGCTTTCAACCTAAGATACGCCTCCCAAGTACTACGAATACGTTCCCAGTGCCTGAATCCAGGTAATTACAGGGCTTTCAACCTCATTCAAAGCAGTATCATAACACTAGCCCACTCTGATGATCCGTATATGCATAATTATGGGAAATTCATGGAAACCCCGATTCCACGAACTAGAACATGAGTCGAAGATGCGGCTCCTCAAAACCCACTCCCACACCTCTGAACGGCAAGGCAACGAAGCCGGCAAAGTACGTGAAAAAATAAAAAAACAAGACCTAGCCTTCAGGGGCAGGAAGAAATCGTCAATGAAAGCCATCGCCATGCCGCCCGCACGGGGGAAGATGCGAGGAAGATGCTTGGAAAAGCGAAAAGCGAATACCAAAAACGAGAAGAAAAATAACACGGAAGACGGCAAGAACCACCTAAACCCAGCCCACAACTCTGAAAACGCGTACTGGGTCACAAATGAGTGGCCCGATTACCTAGGCCAGTCCCGACACTGAGCGGGGGGGGGGGGTAGGCAGGACAAAGTACGCAAAAAACACATCCCCAACCCAGCCCAAAAAAAAAACAGAAACACACCAAACAGAAAAAAACCACCTCCCAAAGTTCACGAAAACGACAAAACATATATATATCGAGTGCAGTCAAGAAGCGAGATCGAGCTATCCACGGCGGCGCCTCGAGATTCATGTACGTTACGCTCGACTCCCCGTGCAAACATGATAGCCAAGTGGATTTGCAGACACCCAGAACCTCGTACAGCTCTCGTTGAAGTCGTGTAGCGCACCGGGGAAAGAGGAAGCTTGATCGGTCCCGGGTCGTCCAAAACTCGAACCAAATATTTTTCATGCGTTGGCGTAGTTGCGCTGATTTTCCCGAGCCACCACAGACCGTCGTCGCCCTTGCACCAAACGTGGGCCCCGTTGGGAAGCACAGTGTTGCGGTATCGGCGAAGCCAACCAGCGTGCGATACGCAGCCATAGACGGGTGCCAGGAACCGCTCGCCGTTACTTCGAGAAAGCTCCCGTTGTGCCGCGCCGATTCTCATTCGGCGGTACAGGCGGTTGGTTTTGCGGTGTTGGTTCGGGGTGCCGGCCCAGTAGCGCAAACATTCTTGGCGAGAAAGCTCAAGGTCCATTTCCCGCTCCCAGGACGGACGGGATAGTCCTGTCCTGTGTGCCTCGTACATTACTGGGATGACGCCACCTTGACCTCTAACCGATTGATGTCCAGTAATCTTTCCACTTTGAGTCGTTGAAGAGGGGTCGAAACGTCGTCCTCGTGATGTGATACGGGGGGGATTTCTTGGAGAAGTTGTTGAGCACGTATTGCGTCAACCCCGCCGGCAAATACTTCGGCATGTCGCCACGGTCGTGGGGCTTGGCACAGGACTTGCAGCGTTGAACTGATACGCACAGGCGAGCCTCAGCGCCGGGCATATCGGAAGGAAGATCCAAATACAGGAGCTTTGCTCCGAGACGAGATCCGTCCGGGGTGTCCGCTGAGGAGCAGGGGCCAACAGCGAGAATTTTGTAGGGGCCTGTCCAGTTGAGTCAGAGTTTGGCCTTCACCTTGGCGTCCGTGTCGGGTTTCGCGCCCTGGCGGATGGTGACCGCCGTATTGTACACCCACACCCAACCGCCAACGTCAAATTTGGCGATCGGACGCAGAGCGTCGGAGAGGGCGGAGTTGCGGCGATTCACGCGAGCAACAGTGAGGGCGTGGTGTTCGCGAACGATATCGTACGCGCGCTGCTGACAATCAGTCGCCAAGTCGCGGTAGGCAAGGTGATCGCGGGCCAAGCTCTGGTGGCCGGCGACTCCAGCACGCTCGAAAATCGTGAGAGGGAAGCGTGGCAGCCTACCCATATGTACCTTGTTGGGAGCTGAACCCGTGGCGGCGCTGACGGAATTGGGTGTGCGCAAATTCGACGTGAGGGAGCTGTTCATCCCAGTTGTTTTGGAGCTCGTTGACGACCATTGCCAGCATCTGGGCCATCGTGTGGTTTACACGTTCCACCCCACCGCTGCCGTTCGGGTGGTAGGAGCTGGTGGCAATTTTTCGAACCCCGAGAAGCTGGTACACGGCGTGCGAAAGCTTGGAGCAGAACTGGAGGCCGTTGTCCGAGAGGATGCTGCGCGGGTACCCCCCAAAGAGGGGAATACTGGTTGATGAGAATGTTAGCCGTGCCCTCAGCGGTGAACCCTGCCGCTGTGACGGCATACATGTCGGCTCGGCAGCTGAAACGATCAGTGAAAAGCACGATATACGTATGAACTCGAGGCGTCACCGGGAGAAGGCCGAAATAGTCGATGCTGACGGCGATGCCGGGCCCTTCTGGCAAGAACAACGTGATGTAGGGCCACCGGACCGTCTGCAGCGACGTTTCCCGTTAAGCAGTTGCGTAGCCACCACGGGGGGCAGATGCTCATACCGATCCACCAGTAAAAACGCTCGAGCATACGTAGGGTGCGCGCAGTTCTTAGGTGGCAGGAAGCCATGGAATGGCAAGCCTGCATGACCCAGGGGCGCATGAACAGCGGAACAGAAATGCGAACAAGCTCGTCGTTCTATAAACAGGCCGTACGACCCACCGGGCGTTGCGTATCCGACGCAGAGAAGGGGGGACGGCAGTCGGACAAGTAGAACGATACCCTCGTCGGTGGTGTGCAAGCGGCCTTTGTTAGCCAGCTTCTGAACCTCCGAAAAGGGAGGGCGCTGGTGGGAAGGGAAACACGACAAAAATTCAGCTGGCTAAACGTCCGGCCGGCCAAGAGCTATGTAGCGTATGGCGGCGTTGCACGCGGGCTCGGCCTGTTGTTCCCGAGCCCAGTCGGCGTACGAATAGCGCGCTGTGGAATCACCGAACTGAAATTCGGCAGCTGCCCCGAGGGCCCCCAAGTCGGTCGCAGTGACGGGAGGTGGGTCCATTGGCGGCGGAAGCCGTAAAAGAGGAGTTCTCACGGGCTCGGCGCGGTCGCAGTCGGACGGGATGGGTACTGTCGGGACGGACGAGGCGGCAGGAGTCGGGGCCAAAACGACGGGTGCGGGCGGTCGCAGCCGTGTGGCTCGTGGCGGGGTGATAGCACGCCAGGCTGATGGTCTAGGGGCCCCGCCTGGCCCGAAGCCAGAATTAACAGCAGGCGGCGAGGTGCCAGCGGCGGTGGCTGTTCGTCGGCGCGTCCGAGTTGAAATGCGGCCTGAAGACGGCAAACCAACAGAGGCGCCGGGTTGCCAAGCGGCGATGGGGCAGACGAGGCCGGATCAGTGATCACGGCGGAATCATCTCCCTGTAAAGTGCTCGTCGGGGGAGGAGCGCTCTGGGTGACAATCGTCGCTGCTGCGGGTGCTTCTGCCCTGGCCTGAAAGGGAAGACGAGGCCGGAGCAGAGCTCACGGTGGAATCTTCGCCCTGTAAAGTGCTCGTCGGGGGAGGAGCGCGCTGGGCGACAGTCGTCGCTGCAGCGAGTGCTTCTGCAGAGCCCTGGCCTGAAAGGGAAGACGCGGCCGGAGCAGTGCTTACGGCGGAATCTTCTCCCTGTAAAGTGCTCGTCGGGGGAGGAGCGCGCTGGACGACAACCATCGCTGCAGCGAGTGCTTCTGCAGAGCTCTGGCCTGAAAGGGAAGACGCGGCCGGAGCAGTGCTCACGGCGGAATCGTCGCCCTGTAAAGTGCTCGTAGGGGGAGGAGCGCGCTGGACGACAATTATCGCTGCAGCGGGGGCTTCTGCAGAGTCCTGGTCGCCCCCGTAGGGTACGACCAAAACCGAAGCGAAAGCGGCGTTGGCGCGGGGTGAAAAAGCCCTCAAGCCAGGACGGCAGTCGACGGTGGCGACGGAAGCAGATGGACGAGCGATGAATCTCCCCGAAGGAGCAGAGAGGTCGTCAGTCCTCATACGTGGCCCGTGTGTGCGAAAATCGCGGAACTCCGAAGATGTGAAAGGTAGCCCACCCAAGACGGCACTTTAACGGCGGGGCACCAGCCCACCCAAACCGATACCGGGGGTCAGCGAGGAGCGAGTGCGAGGCCCGCAGGCTTGAATGAGGAAGATACCACCGTTCTCGACGGGAGCGAGGCTGCTAGACCCACTGCGGCCGTGTTCTGTGGCGGGCTCCGGCAAGCGGGAGAGGAAGTCAGAATTTCCGTTGGCGCTGCCCTTGCACGACTTGAGGGTGTCGTCGAACGCGGTGAGGAACTCGAGCCACCGCTGAACTCGGGCGTTGTGATCCCCTACTTTGCCGATGCTCTCAAGTGCTTCGTGGTCCGAAACTATTCGAAACTTCGTGCCCCACAGGTAACCTCGGAGTCGTTTGATGGCCCAGACAATGCTGCCAGCTTCCATGTCCAACGGTGTCCAGTGCCTCCCGGGATCGAGGATAGCGCGGCTGATATAAGCAATGGGCCGTACCGAGCCGTCCGGTTGTTCTCGTTCGAGCGCGGCACCAAAACCATCGATACAGACATCGCAGTACACGTGGAAGGGGCGGGAGCAGTCGGCTACGGCGTCCCATTCAGGGAAGACCAAAATCGGTGGGGCAGGGAGCTCGGCGAGGATCTGGCGGACAATAACTTCCATAACCGGCGTGAAGACGTACTTGACCCCCTTCCGGAGAAGGGCGGTGAGAGGACGTATCCGTTCAGACAGGTCGGGCAGGAATCTGCGATCATATCCTACGCCGCCCATCAGGGTGCGGACATGCTTAAGGTTCTTGGGCAAGGGCATTTTCATCAAAGCCGAAACGTTTTGCGCATTAGGGCTTATACCCGCGGGAGAAATGGAGCGGCCCAGAAAATTGCGCGTCCGTGGGGCCAAGGCGGGCCTTCGAGGGGGAGAGCTTGAGGTTGTGTTTGCGCAGGCGTTCGAAGAGGGGCTCGTATCGTCTTGACGTGGGCCGTCGGATCAGAGTCGAAAACAATCACATCATCAAGGTAGGCCGCCACCTGTGCCAGACCTTTAATGACTTCGTTAATCACTTTGACGAACCAGCCGGGCGAAGCACTGCTGCCTTGGGGCATGACGAGCCACTCGTAGAGGCCCGTGAGAGTGCAAAACGCCGTGAGAGGGACGGTGTCCTTGTACGCGGTAATCTGGTGGAACGAGGAGACCAAATCGAAGAGGGAAAAACACCCGTCCCTTCCCCAGGGGGTGCGGACTTGGTCCTAGCGAGGAATAGGCAGCTGGCTGAGGTTGCTGATCTGGTTGAGGTTCTTGTAGTTCATGGTGATCCGAACGCCTTCAGACTTCATCGGGATGACCACCAGCGGGCTCGCGTACGGAGAAGTCGAGTGCTGGATCAGGCCTGCCGATAGGTACTGATCCAAAGCGGCCTCCACTTCCGTCGCCAGGATGGGGCTGATGCGGTGCGGCTTGGACGTGACAGAAGCGCTTCCTTCCGGGACCGAGATCACGAAAGGCATCAATGAGCACGAACCAAAAGCAGACTTGGACTTCGAGAAAACGTCAGGACATTCGCAGAGAACGTCCCCCAGCTGTTCGATGACCTCAGGGGTCCAGCCCGTGCCGTGAAGGTCAAAAGCCACCTCCCGCAGATGTGACGGCATGCGTGCCCAGACGCGCAGGAACGAATCGCGCTGTTCTGAGCTCAAACGCTCAAGCAGTGCAGGCGAGGGCGAAGCTGGAGCTGCGGGGGGGGAAGCAATAACTGCTCAGACCGGAGACGCCTCAGATAGTCCGGAGGGGGGGCTGTGGGCTCGGTTGTCTTGCTGCAACACGTCCAGCGGGACGCTCAGCAGCGGGGCGTGGGCGACGCCGAGGACATCCCCCGGCTCCAGAGCCGCCACTCCAACGAGGGGAAGAACCTGTCGTCCGGAGGAGACGACGTGCTCCTCGACCGAGGGTAAGTCGGGCTGAGGCAGCATGTCGATCACGTAGTTGCTAGTGAGGGCCGGGGAGCCATCTTTTCGAACCAAGTTAACAGCAAGCAGGTGAAGAATGTCAGGCAGAGTGACGCCTGCCACGCCCTCGTAGCGCAGAAACCTCCACCCGAAGCGGCGGAGTCGATGGCGTACACGGACATGCCTGTCGGGGCGTGGTGAACTAACTTCAGCTCGCCAAAAACGCGTTGATCAGATGGCCGAGGTGGCAGACAGCGGTAGAAGCGGCTATTAAAACGCCTCCAGCTGTCACGTCCCAATAGTACTGGATGCTGCATCGCTGAGCGGGGAACCACGTAGACCCAAACTGCGAAGAAGCAAGAAGGCTCATTTTCTCGAAAGCATTGGACGCTGAGGCGCACACTCGTGGAAGTCTTCAGAGGGGCCGATTATTTAAAACTTCCCCAATACCGAAGGGCGCATTTCTGTTCGCACGCGAGGGATGCCGCACCAATTGAGTGCATGCGACCCAAAACATCTCGTCGGATGAAAGTCTGTGGGGAGCCAGTGTCAAGAAGCGCTACGCAACCAAAAAGGTGCAAGAACGCCAGCTCCTTGATGAATCGCGATTTAGGTTGTGAAAAAGGCGTCATCGAGGGTATTGGTGCCCCCGACGAGGCAGGGGCCGTGTTCTGGCAACGCGAGGGAAGGGTCGACACTAGATGCGACAGCCAAAACTTCGGGGCTGTGATCAGCCGGTGCGTCAGAAAAATAGGTCAAAAACTCCAAGGGAGGACCTGGGCAAGCGCGGGCCACGGCCAAAGAGCGGGGCGGCGCTGGTGTAATCTCATGAATTCTGTCAGTCCTGGTCAGAGCGCAAAATTGATGAGAGGAGGCGGGGTGTGCCAACCCGGCCTCACTTGAGCTGAGGGTGTCGCGAACGACGGAAAGAGCTTTCCCGAGCATTTTTTTCCCACGCCGTGACAACCCCGAGAATGCAGGCAAACGTATGTACCCGCAGTATCGAAACACGAAATAATTTAATCCTCGGAGTACAGGCAATACCCGCAGTACAGAACCTCGAGATACTGAGAGTATACGCAGTACATATTCCTCCCACAGTGCATATACATCTCGAAATACTGCCAGTGCTCTAAGTACTCAAGCTGTCTCCAGCGAAAGTAGTTTGCTCCAACTCCCGCTCGTGGGACTATCTGGGAGTGTTGTGTGCAGAACAATGGGCCTGAGAATTGTCGACACGGTGCACAGACGGTCGAAGTATACTTCATACTCATGTTACTACTGGGTATATTGAGGGTATTTCGGTACTGCCAGTACTTGCAGAAAAGCAGTACGAACACTACCAACGGACGAAATACTGCTAGACTAGTACTCGCAGTACAGGCGGTACAGAACCTCGAGATACTTGAAGCACAACAGAGAGTATCCACGACAACAGCAGTATCGAACCCCGAATAAGTGCGAGCCCGAACGTATACGCAGTGGTATCTGAAGTAAGGGGGAGTACATAACCTCAAAATACTGCGAGTACACGCAGTATCTGGAGTACGCAAAACCCGAAATACTGCAAGTGTACGAAGTACCTCGTACAGCAGTATTTCCTCGAACATACTTTGCCTTACTCCCAAGTATTGGGAGTAACTGTGAAATGTTGAGGTATGAACACACGCCACACGTAAGCGTGCCCAAACTATTTGTCTTGGGTAAAAACACACACAACTTGTATTATAGCATCTTATTATACAATCAGAAAAGCAAGGTGGATGTACTGGTACGAAAAAAGCCAAAAGTGCAAAAACAAAAAACAAAAAAAAAGCGTGGATGGTGCTAATCACACCTCGGAAACAAAAAAAATATCGAGGGCAGTATGACATCTACGCTAGAGCAGTGCTCGTACAACTGGCACAATTTGTGTTTTTAGGCAATCTAAAACACATTGCACGGTCTCCTACAGCACTAGTTGAGTAGCTTGTACAGGTACGACTGCATATACAGTAGTACTGCTGTAAAATGACACGTGACATGATACGATAGCAGAAGATACGCGTGCTGCGATAAAGGAACGTACGTGTACTGTTGCGGCGGAGGGATACTGATCCCCTTTCAGCTGGCTCTATCAATAGTATCGATCGGTCAGCAGTGTAGGACACACAGCAGTCAGTAACTACTGTTGTACGTATTTTTGTGCGAACGCTACTGTACGAATGATTGGTTGTCCGAACGATTAATGCCGGTCACACATTGCGGAAGGCACGTGCATAGGCCAAAGCCGATAACAACCACAACGAACACTAGTACTACTGTGCGTACAGCGCGGATCTCCCGCATGCGCATAGTACCCTGCCTGCTGCTGCTGTTAGCGCACTGAGCTGAGCGCAGCTGGAGCAGTGGCAATGTTGGCTCACACACAGCAAAATGCACAAGAAGCAGCAGGGAGAGAGGTGATGATGATGATGGATGATGGTGTGGTCGTGGGGTGGTCATGTGATCGATCGAAATCTCAAATAAATCAACTTCGATAACCGCAGTACGATCATCCATACGCGCAAGGTGTGCCCACTGCTGCTGCTGCTGGGTAGCAGGGTTGTGGTGCTGTAGGAAGCTGGAGGTAGGCACGCTCTGTGTACTGTTGTTATTGTTGTCTGGGCGGTGGTCCGTGCTGCGTGCAACACAAAAAAATGTACAGGGGTATACGTCAGACTGGGTACAAACATATGAAAACAAACCTGGCAGACGGTGGAATACGGACGGCAGGCTCCGACAAACGCAACCAACCACGGCAACACTGCGCACATGACACGCACGGTGTGTGGACGGCAGCGTTAGAAAGATGGGATATGTGCATGTTGTCTGTTGTGTACCTGGTATTAGTCTGAGCTGTGTGCTCACAACTCATGAGAGCCTAGGAGAGAAAACAGACAACACTTATTCACCGATACGTACGTACAAAATAACGCCTCTCGTACTGAAACCGGGGAAATCGTCTGATCCACTCCAGCCGGAAAAAAAGTTTGAGCGCCCGCCACGCGCTCCAGAGTGCACGGATCGCGCCGAGACCTCGACCAATGTGTCTGGCCGGGCTTCCCGTGTCCGAGTACTTGGTGTTATGCCGAAAAGTTCTCTGTACGAAGAGAAAAGTTGGCAAAAGTACGAAAAATGGACAAATATCCGTATACATGTACAAGGTTCCCCTTCGGGATGTGTGTAACGTGAATTCCCGGGGGCGTCGCAAGGCGAAAATGGAGTCACAGGTAACACCAGTCATAGCTGTTCTTGGCGGAAACGGGAGGCATGGGTTAGCGTGTTGCTCGAAGGAAAGAGTAATATCTATAAATAGTAGTCGGCAGGAACTAAGTATTACTCTTTCTGTGATGGAAACTGCACTACTACATGCACGCGGTAGCATGGGTTGACTACTATATATACCGTCACTTTACACCAATACCACTACTACGCAGATGTAGTACGGGTAGAAGCAGCATACACTCTACAAAATACTGCCTGGTACACTACTAAAGTACTACTACTATTACTACTACGAGTGCAAACTATACTACTACTAAGTACCACTGCTGACCAAACGCTCACGCAATATACAGACAACCTCAGAGAGGTCAAATAACCACGCGGTACCATGGATTGGGGCATGACTGCTATATGCAATACTGTTACTAATATATATATACACCACCACCAGTAATACGTAGATGCAGTACAGGTAGGAGCAGCACGAATAAATGTTACACTACAATACCTACTACTACTGTTGTTTCTATAACACTAAAACTTCGATACAACGGCGACGTAGCATGTAAGCGGTACCATGAGTTGGGGGCGTGACTACTATACTGTTACTGTTAATGTGCACAACTACAACTACTACGCAGATAGAAAAGCAGCATGCACGCCACAAACTACCTAATACTATACTACTACGACTATACTGATGATTTTGTAAAATGCACAGGCTACGTATTACATACGGTTGAGGGCATCTATCTACTACTGCTTCTATTGGCCAGGTAGAAGCAGTACGCAGAGGTAGACGGACCGAGGGAGCCAGTTTCGTGTTCACGTACATGCTCGGTGTGAGGTATGTGGTGTACGTCAAAGGGCTCAGGTGAAACATGTATGACGCTCGACAGCTCGTCAGACGTGTATTGCTGCTGCTGTATCTGCTGTTGTATCTGCTGCTGTATCTGCTGCTGCTGAGTGAGGTTGACAATGAAAACGGGCGATTTCAAAATTAAATAGATTTTCAACCCAGAGAAAATTCAGCAGAGGAAATTCTCGTGCTCGTGCGGGATTGATTATTGTTGACTGCTCGCCACGACCGGGTAGGTTTCCCAGCCTCTAGCACCGAAAAAAAAAGAACACTAGACCACGATCACTCGGTTGCTCGACCTGGTGAACACTGCACACACATACTATACGAACACTGCTGTTGTACTGCTGCTGCTGTTGCTGGACGTTGCTTTTGAAATACCTGATACGGCAGAAGTTCGTACGAATCGTGGTCCTGCCCCTGCGCAGCATCCATTAGTTGCACCTTTCTCGAGATTATGTATGCGTTTGTTCCTACTTCCTAGATCGACAGGAACCACGGCCCACACACACAAAAAAAAATGCGCTATCCGTGGCCGCCAGAATAGGGAGAGTTTGATGAACGACTGTTGCTGTGCCGTGGCTGTCTCTGTAGAGAGCTCAAGGGACGGTGTAATCAGACATGATACAGCAGCAGCCAGCAGGAGACGAAAATCTTAAACATTGTGGGGTCTCCATTGTCCTGCTTGGCTCTAGCAGGTCTGACTGACTCCCCGTAGTTATTTGCCAGAATTCTCGGCTTCGGAGGCCCAGAGCACGCGCCACGGACCTCGGCTGGGGCTCGCAGTTGTGTCGTGGTGTACACGCGGGCTCCCTGTGCGCCAAACAGCCTAGAGCGCGAGAGAAGACCCGCGGCCGGACGAGAAAAGTAAAGTATTCCGGGAAAAAAAGTCCATTTGGTAGAAAGTAATATATATTCAGGTCGTAAGGGGAGCCCTTTGGGCAAAAAGAATAACACTGCAATCTTTTGAAAACACAAATCATTCTGATTTCTACCCACGTGTCTTGAAGCTACTCTGGGAGCGCTTTTGTTCTCACGCATTGGTGACGGTATAATATATGGCCGGTGCTCACTAACAATGCCAACTTGCGCTCCATACTATCTACGATAAAGAATAAACCAACAAGAATATGCTCACAAAAACGCCACCAAAAATATGCCGCACGAATACGTGCCCCTTTTCGGCCAACTAAACCGAAACAAACCACGTTGATAACGTAATACCTGTCAAACACGGCGAGATAAAAACATGCGGTGGGTTCGAGAGAACTTCGAAACGTAACTGTCTTTTAATAAGAAACAAGCATAGCGCTTGTTTCAAAAACAAATGCAACGAGGTGAGATACTGCTAGGGATGATAGTGTTGAGTACCGAGTGCTGAGTGCTTAGTGGTAATACGGAGGTCGAAACGAAGCTGTGCCGATGCGAGCAGCAACAAGGCCATTCGTTCGAGGGAGGCGAGACAAGAAGTCAACGTTTGGCTTTTATCAGGTGGGCGAAAGGATGAATGCGTGTTGTCGTGCTTTATTCGTTGTCCAGGCCTGTAGACGATGGATGTGTATGATCGGCGTCGTCGTGTCGTTCTACAGATTCGTTTCGCAACACGTTTCCTGGAGCAAGAGCTGTCTGACATATGTGCGTGTCACTGCGTCCTTGTGGGACTTTTCCTGGATTAAGAGACGGGTGATGCTCTGCCGAGCCTATACTGTTGCAGCTGGCCTACGATGTGAAACAAGCCGGCGCAGAACACGCGACGTGAGGTACAGATGTGTCCAGTTTTTTTATAGGGGATGTTTGCGACTACTTTGAAAAAAATGGGTCTGGAAGCAAATTGCAGAAGGTATTTGTTTACATTTAAGCTACTTTGATTTGCTAGGATAAACTAGGCATCAACGATCACTTGATTGAAGTTGTTTTTTCTGGCACCAGACAAAATATATATGATAGACAGAAAATACCTTCTTAGTAGGTCCATGGTGTTCTCGTAGTAGGTCCATGGTGGGTCCAAGATGCCATGTTAGATGCATGGTGCTTCCATGGTGCTTCGAGTCAGTGTAGACAGCCATGACAAGAATGAGGCTAGCTTCGTTTGTGTCCGTCGTGGCGAGGGGGTCGAGGAGACACTTATCAGCCGTTTGACTACTCTAAATTGTATCTCGCCGGCAAGATGTCATCGACTCTCAGTGCACGAATGCTGAAGGCATGCTCACTCTCAGCATGGGCACTTACAAATGTGCTTGAGACTTTTCGTCACGCTGGTGGTGGGCTACATTTCGCGTGGTTTTCCCTCCTCTGAGAACCCTTTGTCTGCAGGGCTTCCTGTGTCCCAAGCGAAACTCAGTCGTAAAGGGGAGTGTTAATTATCCCGTCATGACCACCAGCATAGCATTGTCCCATCGGGAATACCTGATGACTTGCGGATGTACACGTGTAGCTCAAGCGCGACCCCAGGTGATACAGACGATGTCGACCGGCCGAGTCTAGGCCGTGATGTTCTGGAGACCCCGGTTCACGACGCTCCGGCGGCGCGAGGAGATGATAATCCAGCGACCCCAGCCAAGGTTTCTCCAGCGGCCCCAGCCTGAAATAGGCCGATGCCCTAGGAAAATGTTAGCCGTCAGTTGTATTTTATGCTGCAACACTTCAAGACTGGTTTGTGTTGAAACTAGTCAAGGTATAATAATCACTGCAACCCTTGCAACTGCACCCATGCACACCAAAATGCACTTGTTTCAACGATCAGTTTGTAGGCCAAACAATAACACCAACTAGCCGGCTACCACGTGTATTCCCGCTCCGTATAACCAAGAAATTTGGTACGGCGATTGCACATGTCTTGCCGTCAATATGGTGGAACCCCCCAAACTATGGGGATGTCCAGCAGTTCACATGACGATGTCGTAGCAACCCCAAAAACAATAGTGCCTTGGCGGTCCCAGTTGACGACACGCAGAGACCCCAGAGACAATGTTGGGTAATCCCAAACGACGAAGTTGCAACGACGCCGTACGCAATATTCCAGCAGTCCCAAACGATGATGATGCGGTATTTCCGAAGACGTTATCCCCCGGGGATCTCACCCGAAACGTGACTTAGTAGACCTTTGTTCGCGCAACCCGACCACAGGGTATATGCACTAGTCCCAAACAAAATGTACTACAGTAGTAAACGCATGATACCAACCTGCAGGTGCTCACCTGAGGAGCTCAAGCAATCGTAAATTGTCGAAGTAAAAAGTGCAATCCCTACCTTGAGATTAATCGCCTGGGTGCGGGGGTTCATGCGTTCTTAAAACTGAAAGTCGCAGACGGAATCCTTACCTCAGGGTATGCCGATTTTCTCGTCGTTTGCCAGACGAAAGGGCATGGGCGCCGACGTTGACAGCAGATTACATGTCTCTGTCGTGCGGGTACGACGCTCCCGCTTGTGACAGGCGGCGTTCTTATGAAAGGCTGTCTTGCGAAGTGAGCATCATTTTTTTGTGGTGTCCACCTCCGTTGCTCCAGACGTCGGGGTCTTGCCGGAGTGACTGCCGCCCCGCGTGTCGTCATGTCGTCGTTCTTGTCGGACACGGCGTAACCACTCTTAAGGAGTACCGCTTTGCCGCAGTTGAGGCAGTTGATTGTGGTGGCATCAGGTGCTGGCTCCACCAACGTGGCGCGCCACGCCCCGGCAAAAGACCACCCTCACCCCTATCGCGATACAAGTTATCCAGATACAGGTGGCTCGTGTTAGCCTGGATTGTCGGCAGGTCGAAGAGGGGTTTGAAAGCCGTCAGCTTGATGTCTCGACGATTGTACCGAAAGGCCTTGGCCAATAAAGTCCGTGCAATGCCACCCTTTGACAGGTTTCTTCACCGGGGTCAGCCAGCTGTGCAGGTGGTTTGCCTGCGTCATGTAGTGGTCGGAATCTTCATCCAGTTACATGCGTGTGGCCACGAAGGCCGCCTGTATTGCGTGGATAGTTTCGTTAGTGACCCCGATGCACTTGTCCCCCAATCATTATATCGCCTGCTGCTCATCGCCACCGGTCCGGTCGTGGTCATATGCATGGGTGACCGTCAGCAGGATCGTCACCTTATTCGTTACCATGTACAGGATCGCATTCAGGTCCTGATTGGCGGGGCCAAATGCAGCCCGAGGTTGTGTTGAGGGGTCTCTCCGGGCGTGTCCGGCAGCCCCGGTGTCAACAACGATCCACGTAATCTACATACAGCCCCCGTTTCCGCCCCCCCTATGTCCACGTCATCCGTAACCTCTCTTGGCCCAGCCTCGCCTTCTATCGCAGCGAACATGTCCAGGCGTAGCATGGTGATTATGAGCCTATTTCAAAGTATATCAGTGCGTGAGTCTCTTAAATCCTCGTATGTCCGGATGCCACAATCTACTGTTGTAGCGCCTGCATGATTTCAATGTTCTTAACCTGTCGACGGCGCGTATGGCCAACTGCCATAGTGGTACGTACTTGGATTGCTAGCAGGCAGGTCCGATTGTGTGTTTCAATTGAGATAAAATGTGTCAATTGTACAAACGGCACGCTCGGGCTAAGGCATATGAAGCATTTATGAGAGTGAGAGGGTGAGTAAGGAGCACGCTTGATACAGCTCCAACAGAACAAACCAAACAGCGGAGACCGGTAGAAACGGGAAGCCTGAAGACCCTTGTTTTCCCTTTGATCAATATTAGGGTTTCCGAGGTTCTGAAACACTCGTAAACGAAACGACACTTTGATTGTGCCGCACGCTAATAAATCAATGGCATACGACACTGTTTGTATCACCATAGCATAATATACGGTTGTGGCCTACTCGCAACGGACGACTGTGCAACCTTTCAACGGCTCCAAAATCTACTGGCCACATACAGCAGTCGCAAAGTATCTGTGGTTGCCAGCTCGTGGTTTAAAATAGGTGCCAGGATGGGCGACTCGTCACCTCGTGCTGGTGAATTTCGTCAAACAGCTGTTTGCATTCCTTGAAACCTCCATGCAATCTGTGTTGTGTTTCTCTTGCCCTCCATGATCCGTATTCGTTCGAGTCACACATGTGTAGCAATATTCAGGCCACAGATCTACCCGGGTTAAACATTAAAATCCGTTGTTCACGCCACCGTCGACACCGTTTACTCCGCATGATAGCCCGAGAATAGCACTCCTCTCGAAATAGCGGGACCAAATATTTATCCTGAACGTTCTACGGGCAGTTATATTGGGAACGCATATCTGGATGTGCGAAGGTTTTATGGTTCTCCCTCACTCCCACAGCGTCTCCACAGTGTCGAGTATCACCAAATTGGGAGGGTTCTTGCGGTTTAGCTGAGACTGAGCCCATTGCCATTAAAAATCGGGGCGCGGCAGCATAACCCCACATTGTTCGTGTGCTGAACACTACTACAACTTACAACGATTTTGTCCACACTAGGAGTTGCTGAACCAGCGTGGCATTCACAGCAAGAAAATTGCCGGGAACCCTCATCTTCGCGCGCGCGAGTTCCAGTACAATGTACGCGACCGTCGTGTCTGTTCATTTGTTTCCCTCACGGAGTGCATTGCACCCAATCGTGGACACCAGCGGCAAGCGTGAGCACAGAACAGACTATTTGTATGTGCAGTAACCACCGTGAAAAAGGCGTACCAGGCATACTACATGTAGCACTGAAGCGTGCTTTGCCTGTCCTTGCCCGTGAACGGGTAGCTCGTGTGATGAACAACAACCATCACCGGCAACAGTGTTGAATCTTCCCGAACTACGACATCAACTCGGGCTAACCTTCACATGGTAAGGCACAATTTCTACCCTGCCTCAGGTTTGGTGTGGTTGATGCGACCGGTTTTTGGCGCAATGGGTTGGCAGTCTCATTCCCTGCGTCTTCCCCTACTATAGCCCTGTGAGGGTGCCTTGGAGAAAGAATCACCTACACGTAATGTGACAGGAAAGATCTGTAACATTTCCATACAATGCCGGGCCGAAGACATATCAGCTTTACCTATACAGTGAAAATGCCGGACGCTTGGTTACTGCTGAGGCTCGCCGTCGGCCCTGCAGGCAACGGTCTTCGTCACGCCATGGGGTTCAAGCTTGGAGCGGCCCTCGCGACCTGCGGCTCATTCCTGGCTCTCGATTGTCCTGGGGATTCTGGTGATGATCTCAGCCGTGAACGTTGAGGGGGAAAATTAAGACGCGCCGCCCCTGCCCTTGAAGCGGGAGAGAAAATGGGGCTCCGCATGGATGTGACGTCCTCCTAACCGGGGATAGTGATAATCGTGTTCGTGCTGAGGGTTCTGCGTACGTTGAGCGCGAGGAAGGTCAAGTGAGCAACGGCAGCCTCACCCCCGATCCCTGATCGCTCACTCCAGATCCCGTGACCCGTGGTGGCACCTGTTGCGAGATCTCTGTTAGACATGTCAAGTTGTAGATCTTTCGTCTGCAAATTATGCCGAATGTCGAGTTGGGGAGCAGAAAACACACACCAAAATCGAGTACGCGTACAAAAGTTTCAAGGGTTGGGCAGAGAAGCCGAGCGTATAGCAACGCTGACCCTGGCCTCGGGTGCCCTACTGCTGCTGCTGGTTGCAGAGAGTGTGGTAACAAAGGAGGGAGATTTACGGGGGCTCGGCAACCATGGTTGGCGGACGAGAGCAACAGCGCAACACTGCTGTATTTCCCTCGCAACAAATATTGACGTACGCTATTCGGGAAACGGTAATACGGGGCATTTGGCACACCTTCCCGCAGCAGCAGCCTCCTTCCGACCCTTGCTGCACGCGGTGTGCTTCCGAGAGGAACTTTGTGCCCGTGCGTCTGTAACTCTTTGTGCGCGGGCTTTCATGCCTATGAGTCTTTCCGATCGAGCAGCAATTGGTCTGCGACCTTGCGCGGCATCGAGAACTTCCGAAATGCTGATGTTGCCGTCTTTCTGATGAGTACTTCGATTTGCTCTGGAGCAGGAAGCGATCCTGCCAAAACACGCCACAGAATATATCGCAAACCCCATGGGGTCAACACCTTGTAGCCAGAAGCGACCCCGCATGGCCGTTTGCGAGCGGCGGTCAACGACCTCATTAACGCCGTTAGCCAATCCCGCTGAGCGAATCATGCTTCTACAAGGTGATCTCGCTATTGTTTCGATCGTGCCAAATTGCGAAAGATTTCGCTGTTCGTATCAACTCTCTGGCACAAGCGATTGTCTGCAAGCAATTGTCGCGCGGGTGGGGCTGGGTCGAACAGCTCAAGGCGCAGGGCTCCACTGAATCCGAACGTTGGCCCCGACTGCGTGTATTTTGTGTCTGCTTTCGATTCGTGCGGTATACACGTCAACGTCGGGGGTGGTTTGGGACCAGACTTTGAGGGGATTGGAGCTTCTTTTTGAGGGGGGGGGGCAGACAGACAGAAAACTTTCGAATTTTCGCTATAAAACCCCTAGGTAAACTTGAGGAACTCGTCGTCCGGCCAGCAACGTATTGGCCGGATGTTCATATGTACAGATACAGTAGAAGTTGCACTCAACCCAGAACAATCTGTCTGAGGGGTTCGACATCTGGAAGCGACCGCAACGGACTGCTCATCCCACGCTTCATGCGGCTCGACATACAGCCGCCTTGCACTTCCCGAATTTTCAACGTCTCGATGTCGCCATCAAATGCAGTGATACAGTAGTAGTACAGCAGTAGTAGTAGCCTATGCACATAGAATGTAGTACCAGATACTTGCATACAACAGGCACCGGTATACACGACGCATGTGCACCGGACGGGCACATGAGGACATACTCCACAGAGCTCCACAGTAAACTGGGGGGAAACTCAGTTATTCATGCTTGTATGGGATACTGCAGAAGGATGGAAACATACCACCTCAGGCGACGGGCCTTTGAGCATTTACGATAGCACTAGCAAACTGCTAAAAAGCCGACACAGACGTTTGTTCGATGATGAATGCCATGGTCATCCACGCGCACGTTTCTCGCGTCATCGACAACGTTGTTAATCGTGAGCAGACCCATTGGGTCACATGTAGTTCTTGTATTCTGCAGCAAATCGAAGACCAGCAGGAGAAACGATGCGATCTGCAGCAGACACGAATAACGAACACACAAACAAGAGTAGTTACAACGTGATGCGCGTGCCTACACTCCTAAGGGGCCCCTTCAACAGTCAAATACAGTGATTGCACTTTCCACGAAGGAGTCCAAAATCTACCGCAATGCTCCGCTGCCCCTTACCTACTGTATAAATCTAGAGCGCGAGGGACAATGTTAGAACCTCGCACCACAACTACGCTGCTGCAAATGTCAGCCAGCACCTGCTGTGTGGTACCAAACTATGTGAAGTTTGTTGTTGTTGGTAACAATCTAAGTGCAGCCCCATCAACGCCTGGTGGGGTTATTGGTAGCTGACTAACAGGTATACACATATGAGCAGTTTAGTTACATAAGAGAACGACCAACTCCCAACACATCCAACGTCGAGCAATGGTTTCGATGTCTCTGGTTGCTTCACCCCCAGCTCGGGCCTCGGCGGCTGTTTCTGAGTACGCTAAAACCAGCGGCATACTGCATATTATACCTGGTAGAAAAAAATCAGCATTGTATCTCTAGAGCTGACCCTTCTTTCCCGTCTTGAGGGTAATCCTGCTCAGTCCTGCCCCCTTTGTTGCTCTCGCCCTAATCTAAAAAATGTATGTGGCGGTACGTCGCTGTCGTGTTACGTTATAGCTTCCCCACCGCAACGCACATTGCGCCGACAGGTGAAAACCAGAGGAAAATCCCGAGCGCAAAACAAACGGTTTGGCCGTGTGCAACAATCAGCCACAACATATACCAGGCAAGATATATCACTTGCCTGTAGAACACTGAGGCGTGTATCGCCTCTCCTTTCTCGTGAACGGGTAACTACGTGTGATGAGAAACCACAAAAAACAAAACTGCTTGTCTCTTCAGGGGTCACGTCGTCAAGTCGTGCTGACCTAGAAAGGTTCTTCGAGCCCAAAACTTCCCGAATGGTCAAACAAATCAAACCAAACATGTGGACACGAAATGTTTTTCTCGGCCGACACGAAATGTATTTCTCTCTATATAATATATATATATATATGATGAGGCCCTAATATTGCTGCCGTTGTTTTCGGATCGATGGTTTCATTTGCCCCACCCTGTGAGGGCGATTCGGATAAAGAAAGCTACGCAATGGCCGGGATTAACTATTGACATCAAAATTAAGCATCATGCCGAAGATATGTCAGCCTGCCATGCCTATACAGTGACAACGAGGGACGCTCGGTTATTGCTGAGGCTCGCCGTTGACACCACACGCAACGGCCCTTGTAGTGCCAGGGGGCTCCGGCTTGAAGGGAGCCGCGCAACCTGCAGGTCGTGCCCGGTTCCTGACTCTAGGGGAGGCTCTGGTGTTGACCTCCGCCATGAACCTTGGGAACGCGAATGGAGGCGCGTCCCCCCTGTACTTGAAGAGGAAGAGGGGTGGCGGCTCCGCCAGGGTGAGGTGTCCTCCGAGACGCGCGGATGGCGAGAGCCGTGCTGACGTTGAGGGTTCTGCTTAAATCGACGGGGTGGGGGTGGGACGGACGAAATGGTGTGCACGTCTAAGGTGTGAAGCCATGAATCACGGGCCTCTTGAGGGCCTAAGCTAGGGGTGGAAGAGTGCCGGTAGTAGTCACTGGACCTACTAGTAAATACCAGGTAGAAATATGGGCCCGTGATGAATTGAGGAGATTCGAATGGTTGGGAGCAACTAACCCCCGTAGAAATAGTAAGGATATATTGGCTAGTTGGTAGGGAACAGATCACTCTTCGATTGTGACATGATTTTCCTATTTCTAGGGATACGTGACAATTAAGGGTATGTACCGCCTCTCTGGTAGGTTTGCCTGACTTGGAGCCCTCACTCCCTGTTAATTACCGTCCCCCCTGTACCCCTCCTTGTGTGTGCGGGACTGTGATAGTCTTGATCACCCCTGGTACTGGTTTTTCAAACAAACGGAGTCCTCACGCTTGGAAAATCATCTACACTATGAGTATCCATTCACTGCTGTGGCCTACTGTAGACAGGGGGGGGGCATCAAGCAAGCCACGCACACCTGCTGACGAGCAGACGCATCGGCAGTCTCCCATGCGGGCCTTTCGTCGCCTGTGTCCGCGGTGGTTCGTTGACCGCCCCGCCTGGCCAGCTCACTGCGGCGCCTCAATGTCGACGAGAGGCGGACGGGTTGCACGAAGCGGGCCAGGCGCTCCGTCCCTCTCGTCATGGACTTTTTGAAATGGCGAACCTTAAGATGGGGGTCCCGGCGAACTACCGTGACAAAGAATACTGGCCACAACAACAGGAGCAAGTCTGCAGCAAGGGGTAAGAACGGCGACGGTGCAGATTGCGCGACACCAGTGAAGATGAAACGGCTTTGCCGTCAAGAGCGAAACTCTAAATATAACACATACGTATGGGTGCAATATTTGTGTTTTGGACGAAAGAGGAGGCCCAGCTGAGTTTTTTTCCCGCCTTGTGCGCCTCTCATCCGTGGCAAGCAGAGGCATCCATTTCCGACAGGCTGCGTGACTGATAGTGATACGTACAGTAGGTACAATCAAAAGCAAACGTCAAGGCAAACGCAGCCTATTTAGGAAAAACATGAAACATCACCATGCTGCCGTCAGCACCTTCGATTCCGCTTGTCTTGACTCACCCCAAAAGCCGCCGACGTTTCCTAGTATCTCAGCGATCTCAAGGGGGTCGATCTCCGTGATTTCCTCCAGGGAATTTTCTTGTTGAGCTATCTCCATAGACAACCAGGCGTAGGGGCTCGTGATTCCTGTGATAGTGTCGTCCCTCTAAGGAGAACAGGGTAACGAGGGAGGGCTCCGGATAAGGGCTGGGGACGTTGCTTTTCTTTCTTGCCAGCGTGAGGAATGAGCTATTACACCAGTACACTTACTTCGGATGATAAGAAAGGATTGTGTTATCTAGGAAGGTTAGGCTTGCACGGTATTGCGGTACGCAGTAGCTAAAATTGGTCATGGAATGTGGCCTTCCATCGCCATTTCCGTCCTTGCGCGTTGACGGGAAGTTTCTGCCGAGGTGTATTGCGCCAAATCGTACAAGTGAACGCACAGAACCTTCACCCTATATAACGCTACATGCATGCAGCACGTGATAATGATCTCGTTTCAAAGACCCTTCAGATTTTTACGCCCAACGGACATGAGCTTGGTGTGGAGTCCTACGGTAGTGAGAGGCGAGCGCACGGTCTAGAGTGAGAGCCCACCTTGTCCTTCTCAATGGCTGATGACGTTGCCACAGCCTTGTACGTTGCTGCGTTGTTGCTCTTGATTTTATTCTCTTTGGTCAGCCCGATCCCCTGAATGCACCAGTGACTCAGTGTTTAGCCGCAGCCGTAAGCATGAACTGATACAATGACGGTGGTTGCGTCACGCACCCCTTTCAGCTAGCTCTCAGGGGGGAAACGGTCATTTTGTGCATATAACTGCATGCACACCTGTGTAGTGTTGACAATAAAGACACAAAATGTACCATTAATACCACCCCGTGGTAACGAGCCGCATCTGCGTGGGACTCCGATAGTCTGTGGTCTGGACGATTTTCTTCGAATTTGTACGAACCCACGCCCCATGGTCACCGCCAACAACAACATTAGAAAACCCAAAGAAATATTTTGAGTACAGGGCGAATCTCCTGGGTTGCTCACCATGTAGTTGAACACGTGGCTGTTGGAGGCACTTGTTCTGCAGGAATAAGACATTTGAATTCCGGCCGAAAGGTTGCCGGTGTCTGCGTCGCGCAAGAAGGTTTGGACGCTCTCGCTGCCCCAGCGGTGGCGGCACGACGGAAAGACACAAGATGGTTCAGCCAAATTGCCAAGTTGCCAAATTCGTGGTGCAAAAGTGCAATATCACAGAAACCTTGCAGATGGCGAATATAAACACCCTCCAAAGATCCGCAATGCTTGCTACTTCAAGTCTCACGGACATAAGTGCAACGCGGTACGTAGCGATGATAGTACAACAAAATGAGAACCGCACTCATTGTAATACTGCCCGTATGTGCCACAGGCTGAGCGCGATGGAAACGTTTTTGTACGTACCTGTGAGATTCCCACTCGCCCTCCTCTTCGATGCATGTCGTCGAATTGTTTGCGACCCCACCCGGGTACCAGAACATCTATCGTTGGAGCAGAGAGAAGAGTCGCAACGCGATAGTAACGGTTAGATCCACGCAATACGATGATAAACGTTGTGTTAAAAGGGGAAGGCGCGATTCGCCAAACAAGGTCAGTGACGTCCTCAAGTAGCCGGGTACATGTTACGCATGTTACGGTTGGAGTAGAAACATGCATGCCTACATACACATCTGATAATCACTGCAGTATTATCAGTAGCAGATCAGTTGATACAAGCATGGCCCCAGACGCCTCACGCCGATGTCCATCGTCATCGAAAGGCGGGTCACCGGGGTGGCCGCACACGTCTTCGTAGAGAATACGCAGAGAACACCAGGGTGTATTGTAGCTATCGACAGTGCATCACTTTCTTAGATCGGTGGCGAACATTCGCTAAACAACGGCAAGCGAGTCAGAAAAACGCTTGGTGTCTCACTCTTAGTGTGCATACTTACTACTTTGATATACGTGGGCTACGCCTGATTTTTACGTGACTTTGCGCGTATCGGCTTCCTCACGTTCAACTGAATATAGTCCTCTGGATCCCGTTCGCCCTCGGGAACATCTATCTCCGAAGCAGCGAAAGAAACGCACCAGCCTCTCTGCAACCAGAGCCGCGAAGCAACACACAGGTACGAGGTCATTAATTGGCGTGCACCGAGGGAGGTTCGTTTCGTGGGCACAAAATCTGATAACGTGTTGTTTCAGGCGTGTTGTAGCAGTTACAGTAACGCACTACCCACGAGGCCGAGGCCTTTAGCATACGCGCTGCCGTCGTGTGAGGGGTGCCACCTAGAAGACAAATATATGTACCAACACAACACCGCCTTTGAGTCATCTTTCATTGTTTCCGCGATCATCCACGGGCGTGCGACAGCGCTGTCCGCCCGCACGAACAGAAGGTTGGGCGGCGGTCACCTCCTCAACTACGTCCACTCGGACTTCTTGCTCACGGACCCCGCCCGGATTGAACACTGCCGTAGATTTCCCCCCTTGCGTGCTTTGTGCGGAGCGCGAGCACTCTTCCTCCAAGTGCTGCTCGTCACATCCGCGAAGGTCGTACAAGCACACATAAATGTCCGGATACCTGTACACATCGTTCTGCGTTGAGTCAAACGACGCCAAAAAAGCAACGGAAGGGAAAGAGGCGGAAGCGTACATCGTCAACAAGCGTTTGCCCAACGGACATAATACCTTGGGTTTTGCGGCAAGTCTCTCCGCGTAGACGGTTTTGAAATCGTATGTAGGTCACTGCGGAAGCTTTCGCCGTACTCCTGCAAGTACTGCAGTAGGTACAAGTCAGTATTGTACATATCGGTGTAGAATAAAAACACAGCAGCATTGTACCTGGCATCCGTGTACTAGCTAAGTCCCGTGCCGTTGCCGCCGTTATGCTTCGCGCCACAACATTGGGAAGTGGTACGTACCATAGTGCGAGTATTTTTCTCTAAAGAACTGCATTATATCGGGTTTATTTTTGTCACGACTTTCGAGACTCGGTAATAGCGCAAAAACGAAGCAGTAGTTGTTGGGTAGTGCACTCATATCTACGTGTAGCGTGTTCTACACCATTAGACTAAACCTCCAGGTGGCGCGAATATAATCTGGTCCAGAGGAACAATACGTGTACGAGAACAAGCCCAGACGGGGTTCCTAAAGCAGGTCAGGTCGGTGTTCAGAACCCACAGCTGGCGACGTTCTTCCCTCAAAAAGAAAGGACACATATTGGTACACACACAAACCGCGTAGCCAGGTATACAGCGGTACATACTGCCGTCTACAATAGTACAGTAGACACCCACCGAAAACGTTTTGATAAATGATGAAGACAGCGAAGATATACTGAAGGGTATTACTTCCAGCCCCCCATTCCCTCCACGTATACAGTCGTGGCACGAAATAGGCCTAGGTCTCTGTCGTATACTGAATGGGCTCACCGACAACACAAAGGACGTGCTTGGGTTTTCATACGCCTTCACAGCTTGGTAGACAAGGAGACCGGTATCTGTCCGGAACAGAACGGTACCGGCAAGTTTGAACGGGGGGTGAAAAACAAGAACACGATGGATGAACTCTCGAAACCATCACTCGTGGGAGGCTCCGAATTGCCTACAACGCCACACTGAATTACTGCAGTTGTACGGATTTGTGGGATGTGGATGTCCGGCGTAAATGTACTGCAGTTAGTGGGAGTTGTCACAGAATATTAATATTCAACCTGTGAACCCAAATTACAACAGAACTGGTTATCTACATGATACATTCGTGTAGAATTTTCTTGTACTATAGTCTGATAGAGCAGATTGGTGTGATTTGTGTAACGGGAAATTAATCTGGGGAGATATGCAGTGGGTTTTAAGTATCCTCGGAGGGATGCCCCGGATGGGTTGCATAAAATAATATTCGGATGATTTCCCAGGGTCACAGGGGAAAGAGATTGGAGGCGTCTTGTCCTCACAACACTAGTCGTACCAGGTAGTATATTTTTATATCTCCCGCTCCCACGCCTTATGGCGAGGTCGTGGAACACGCCACTCAACCGCACCCGGCGTACGAGTTGTCTCCTTTCGCCAGCGTTAGACAAATCACGGTGGCTCGGGCGCAGGGTGCACCATGGATCTACCCTCCTTTTTAACGCTGTCTGTGGAAGACCAACGACAAGCGCTTGAGGACTTCGTCATGGAAGCCAAACGAGGAGCCGCTCAGGAACACGTGAACTGAGACCAGGCAGCGACCGAGGAGGGAGCAACCGTAACCGGTGCAAGTGGAGGCAGTGAGGAAGGAAAGGACGCAAGCCCAGGACGAGGAACCCAGGAGAGGCGAGAACCCACCCCAAGCAGACCGGGTGCAGGATTCGAAAGCACCCCTTCCGCAACAAGCGACGTCTACCAGACACTGAGGCGCGTTTCGTGTCAGTCATAACATTTTTAGGCCCACAATTCTCGATGGTTATTTTAAGCAGGGAGAGGAGAGACCGCAGAGAGTGATGGTATTTGATAAACAGATAAACGTTTTTTGGAGAGACGGGTTGCCTAGAGGCAGTGGAAACGACTGTATCGACTGGAGTAGATCAGTAAGAATCGAGCAAAAAGGCGTTGATTATAGAATTGGGGAGGATATTGAGAAAACGGCCTTTCGAAGTGCAGAAAAGCATTTTGAGGGCCAATGCAGGGTTGACATACCAAGTCCTCGAAGATATGGAGCTCAGCGCGCACGGGGAAATGGAGATGTCCAAAGAGCAGGAGACGAAGAACGGGACGGGACACGCCCTCGTTGTTGCCGACGCGGATCGGGGCATTCGGGTGCTCAATATGACTGGAAAGGTAAACGAGGCGGACTCGGCAGAGACAGGAGGAACGACATCTGAGGAGACAGTACCAGCACCAGCACCAGCACCAACTACCGTACCAGCAGCAACAGCGACAGCCGCAGCAGCAACAGCAACAGCAGCAGCACGACAACGGTCGGGGTGGTGACGGTTGGAGAGGAGCGTCACGGCAGTGGGGCACTGGAGGCTGAGGGCCTGGCGGCAGGGGGGCAGAGGAGCGTATGGAGGCGGTCGTGCGCAAGCATCTGGGGATAGGGGGAAAGGATTGCTTTCGTACCGCGCCCCCCCCCGCGGCTACGACTATTTCCGGTACCCGCCGAGCCTCCCACGTCTAATCGGCAATCCGCCGCGTGCATGGGGCTGAACTCTGTAAGCGATGCCAGAACTGCAATGAGTTGGGACATACGCATCAGTATTGCGCAAGGCGAGTTGACCCAGGCTAACCTGTGCCTCCTGGTGCCGTGCCACCTCCCCCGGGGGGTAACGCCCCCGGCGGAGTCACCCGCCCCTCGTGTGAGGCACTTGGTTGGCAGCAGTCGTGGCCGTACCTGTACGGTCAAGCTAATATTGCCGTCGCCGCCGCCTACGATGACGCCCCGCATGATAATGGCCCTGACGCTGCCGCCGCTGCCGGGGACAGCAGCTACTACGACGACAATCACGGCGACTACTACGAGGAAGCACAACCGCAGCAGTGCCAGCCACCGCTTTCGCAACAATACCAGCCAATGCCTTCGCAGCAGTACCAGCCACCACCGTCGTAATAGTATCAGCCATCGCCTTCGCAGCAGTACCAGCCAACGCCTTCGCAGCAGTACCAGCTACCACCTCTGCAGCCATACCAGCCACGGCCATCACCGCCGCCCCAGAACCTTCAGCATTCTCCTAGCCAATTCCCGCCCCCTTCCTCTTCCTTTTCTCTAGCAGCATCTACGTCAACCCCGAGTGCCCTACATCTTCTGGTGGCACTGGTGGCACGTTCAGTGCCACAAGACGAGTCGGAAGAGAGTGTTGGCAGCGTCGGAGTAACTGGTTTGGCGTTTCAAGGCAGGCTGGTAGAAAGACTTTTTGTGGGGATGACGTAGGACCACCAGGTAGTGAGGTATGGGTTTCCGATAACGGGTCCACTAGTCACATTACCAGCGATTGTAGGTGCATATACGACTGGGTAGGAACTCCTCTGGGAAGGCGAGGGTCCTGATTGGCGATAGGTGACAGGAGTAGGTGGTCTCAACCTAAATGCACTCCAAGACAGACTTTCACTTAAAGTTGATGGGAGTATACGTAACGGAGGGTATCGGGTTAAACCTTGTTTCCCTGTACCAGGCCCAAGCGCGGCAAACAATCACCATGGAAAAATGTGGTGCGCACTTGTTCGACAACAGTCTGACCTTTCCTCGTGATTCGATTGGATCATATTTGCATGCGACTCGCATGGACCCCACGGACCCGACCCCCACTGATGAGTTTACTGCTGTGGCTGCCATGTCAATCCTCCCGCTTCTCAGACTACTGTACCTGATGTTTCACTTACTCCCCCCTTGTTCCCCCCTCCCCCTTTAACATAGAGGGCATGACCCTCGGCGTTTGATTCCCACCCCCTTTCCCACCGTAATGCAGAAGGGGTAGTGACTGCGGATGATGGTTTCCCGCCCGCCTTCAACGGCGTAGTACCTCAGGGTTCAAGTTTGAATCCCATCGTTAGCGGTGTAGTGCCCATAACTTCTTGTTTCGGCCCCTCGGCTTCAGGTGAAGCAGATGTAGGATCGTCGGCATCGCAACCAGGAGTAGAGCAAGGAGTAGTACGGATTAGACTTTTGGCCGCCGCCCCCGGCGTGCAGGAGACAGACATTAAAGTATTCACTGATGCTAGGCTATTGGATGGTAAGGATGACACTATGTCTATCATTTTTTTTCCCTACCCCTCTTCATGCTGAGGCAGCACAGGCACTTACAGGGTCGGATTGGAAGGGCCTTGAGGCTAGGAACGTAGGCATGACTGCTGCAGCTGTTATCGATCCGGCAGGCGCCCACTTACTGATGGGAAACGTTACAGATTTATTGATATTAACTGCTTTCACGTCTCCTCCGGCCACGTAAACGAACGCCTGTTGAGGGAAACAAACGGCTGGACAGCACGGTACCACCCTATCGGAAGTGCTGCAGCCGTGTGGTGGATGTTTGCAGGCGAAGGTTGTGCGAGCGGGGGTGCCGCGGAGGACGACATCACGGGCGGGGAGGCCCATGGACACGGTCCACATCGACCTGGCCGGCCCCTACGAGGCGTCCATGGGCGGGTCCGATTGCCTGATCATGTTCATCGACAGCGCTCCGCGGTGGCTGCGACCAAGGCCTCCGCCCTCACTGTTGTCAGTGAAAAACGACCAAGGCCTTCACCATAGCGTCGGACTCCTTTCGATGACGGACAAGACGACGATGATGTCGATGTTCGATACGCATGAGGCCGTCGACGCAAGTTGCTGCAAGAAGCCGACAGGTATTGGGGGGCGCGGACAGCCGTAGGTTTCTGTTGGGAACCACGAGGGGATACCTCCAGCAGGGAGGGGCGGGAGGGTGCCGTATGCTTTCGCAACGCGGCTTCCCACTCGGCAGGGCATCGACACCACCCTGAGGGACGAGCGGCCTCTCCTCAAGCCCCCGGGCTCTTGCCACATTGTTGGGCCTCCGATCTGAAGGCAGGCCATGCGGTCGGAGCACGGTCATCTTTGGGAGGATTCGACGGGACGGGAGTTTTACGGGTTGCTGGATGCGGGGACGTTTGAGTAGTGTAGCAACCAGTGGACACCAACACGAAGGCAATGTGCGTGTTTGATTGAAAGGTCGGTGAGTACAGTCAGTCTACAAAAACTAAGGCGAGACATATAGCGTAGAAGGATGAGTAGAGAGCTAACGATGATTTCGGGGAATTGTTTGCGCCCACTGTTGCTGTTTCGAGTCTTCGGTTGTTGGCAGCGATGGCGTGCGAGGACGATCTTGACTTGTGCCATTTTGACACTGAGCAGGTTTTCGTTCAATCTGACCTGGAGGAAAACGTATCCATGCGTTTACCTCAGGGTTGCGGTAGATTGTCAAGGAAGATAGTAAGACTGAACTTGTACCGGTTGAAGCAGGCATCGAGGCAATAACATGCGCACCTGACCAGGTGCTTGGTGACTTTAGAGGTTGAGCAGCGCTGGCTGATGCATGCATGTTTCGTTTGATGGATAAGGGGAGAGTAGTGATAACTATAGTCGTGCATGTGGATGATACGTTTGCGGTAGGGGAGAAGGCAAGGCGTGACCAGCTTGGCAGGGACTTGGACCAAATGGTTCCGGTGAAGAACCTGGGAGGGTTGCGTTGGTGTTTGGGGTTAATTTACGAGAGGGATTGGCAGAAGGGGGTGTTGAAGATTGCCCAGCAGACGTTCGCTAACAATTGGCGGAAGAATACGGGATGGAGTTTGGGGGGAGTGTTCCGTTCCCTCTTGGCACGAAACATGCGGAATTCGACACGAATGAAGCACCAGGGGACTGGCCGTTTCGAGAGTTGGTAGGCTCACTGATGATGTTATCAACTCAGACTCGGCCAGACATCTCCAACACGGTAAGAGCAGTGGCGAGGTACTGCGTTGCACCAAATTTAGTGCACTCAAGGGCAGCATTTGGTATTTCACGATATGCGAGACTGACTAGTTCTTTCGGGGTTACTTTTCAGAGAGGTACAATAGGGGGGCTGAGCTTGCAGATGTTTGCTGACGCGAACTACACAGGCAAGCAAGGCGGCTAACAGAAGTCCAGTTTCAGGGAAGTTGGTGATGTGTGGGGATGCTTGTGTGTTCTGGTTTTCTAGGACTCAGGAGTGCGTCACACTCTCTACCATGGAGGCAGAGTACGTGGCGCTTGCTGGCGTCACCCAGAAAGTGTTGCTCTTGAGGCAGATTTGGCGTTTCATGTCGCCTGATGTAGGCATGACATGCATACCGGTGCTCGGGGATACTCAGGGTGCGGTGCAGCTTGCGCAGAACCCTATCACCAATTCCAAGCACATCGACATGCGACACCACTTCCTCAGGAACCTGGTTGGGAGATAACAGATACCTGGTATCGACTATCCACGTGTCGTCTCCTTTTCAGCATGCAGATTTCCTAACCAGAGCGGTATAGCGGGAGTTTTTCGAGTTTCACGGTGGCCTTGCGATGAGCTTGTGGTGATCTTGAAGCTGGGATTGCTGAATGTGCGCCATGGGGATTGCTTAAAAAAATTCGGAACAAATTCTGTTTTTCTGGGGCTATTTTGGAGGTTTGGCCCGTACACTAATTTTATTTATTTCGAGACCTAATGTGATGCTCTTTGACACTAATTTTGTTTTTCCGAGACATGAATATATACTGTTAGGGGGCATGATTTCTAATCTTGGGCTGATTTCGGATTTTTCGGGACGTTTTTTTCGTTTCAATTGATTTTTGGTCAATTTTGTTTTCTCAAGACCTGGTTATGTACTGTTGGGTGGCAAGGTTTCTGATTTCGGACTGATTTCGGATTTTTCGGAACGTTTTTTTTTTTGTTTCGATTGATTTTTGGTTTTCGGGTGTGAGCCTTCGGGACTGGTTTCTGGTGCCAAGGGTGATATATTATATTTTTTGTTTATTTTGTTTACTCTGACGCTGACATATTGAGTATTGGCACTGGAGGAGTTAGAGCAATTTTGGTTCTTGATTCTTGAAGCTTGATTTTGGGGTTTTAGCCAAAATCAGGTATACCTGGCCACTTTTGGGCCAAAATCAGTTACATGCTAAAAACAAGTACAAAACACCCCATACGAGCCCTGCTGTTGGCCAGGCTGACATCGCGACTGATTTTGGCTCGAAAAGGCCAAGGTATACCTGACTTTTTCTACTCTGTGCAGCTTTCAACTGATTTTGGCCAACTTTGAACCAATCAGAGAGGTCATACTGCATTTTCTGTCCATACGCGTCTGCCCTCCGTGGGTTGAAATTCTTCTGCGTTGACGTACTCTGTACTCGTACGTCGTACGTAAAAGTACGTATTTATACATACATACATGCGTACGCTGGTTTCACTTTTTCTCCTTTGGGGTGTGCGATGTGCTTAAGTTATCAGTTAATAATAGTTGTGTGTACTCTGTTGTTTTCTATGGTCATGTGATAGTGTACCTTGGTTTGTAGTCAACCATCAGTAGGGGCAGTTAAATATTATTGTTCCAGTCCGTTTACCATTTGGAGTAAGATATCTGTAGTACGCAGGCCAGCATCTAAGTAGCCGAGGAGACGGAGATGTACGCGCATGGTATATTCGTACGTCAGGCTTTACGGGGGTGTTGTACTATTGAAGTTGAGGGTGACACATGCACCCTTGCCAGTAGATTATAGCCGATTGAAGCCAGATGATACTTCTGGCTTCAAAAACCATCTGCTTCCCCCCCCCCTCCTTCTCACTCTTCTCACTTGCACCTTCGAGCAAGCCTCGCATCAATAAAATAAGAGAACGCCAATAAGAACTAGGTCTGAGCACAGATACCTGTGTCACACCTCTTCTGTGGATCATCATCCCTTGGAACCCTTACTGCTCTCCCACGTCACAGTCACAGCAGTATATACAGCACTATGGTCACACGGCATTTCGTCTGCATCATCCCTCGTCGAAGTGGTCTCAGGTTTGGTACGACCAAGATAATTTCGTGCCGAGCAGGCGGTCCGCGAGGACGGGGGATGAAGCTTTAAAGCTGTCAACGGGGGGGGGGGCGCCAGAGTAAATACTCTTGGCGCTCCCGCCGTGGCGAAACAAACGAAGCATATTAATAGTGACTCTCTGCAGGTCCAAGTGGAGCCCGTGGTACCTACACCCTAAAGAAAACAATACAATTCAAATTTAGGAGGCCATGTGGCACGCTTGATGATTTTAGCGCATTCTTTTATTACCGGATTTTCATGGACATAATACCGCTCGTGGCGCGCGTTTTTTGCTTGGTTTTAGCTTGTACCTGATTTTGGCTCAAACGAATCAGGTATACCTGATTTTGGTATTGGCCCTTGATTTTTTATTGAGGACTTTAAATTGGGACTGATTATACCGGAAATGCCTTCGGTTCAACGCCAGTATAGCTTGAAATCTTGCGTGGATTTGAGCTTTCAGAGTGTCTCATAAGAAAGATCTCATACTTCGTTTTATTTTTGTAATATTATGACTGGATTAAGGTTGTCATGACTGTAAAACAAGCAGGGGGGGGTGGAATTTGTTCGTACCATAGTCTGATTGAGCTGATTGGTGTGATTTGTGTATCGGCAAATTGATCTGCGGAGATATGCGGTGGGTTTCATGTATCCCCGGATGGGTTGCAAAATATATATATTTGAATGGTTTTCCAGGGTGACGGGGGGAAAAGATGAGAAGCATCTTGTCCTCACAACATTGATTGATATATTTACATCTAGATTCTCCCGCTCCCACGCCTTATGGCGAAGTCGAACGACACATTTCCCAATCGCACCCGGCGCACGAGTTGACCCCGTAAATCGTGCTTCCGTAATATACTGCGGAGTCCTGCAACAATGCGGTCAAAATCGCTAGACACGACTTCGTCCCGCGATATACAGCCAGTCGCACGGACTATAGTCTAGACATACAAAGTAGGGCACATGACAAGAAGGGGTACACCCCCCTCCCCCTCCCCCCCCGAAAAAGGACAGAAAGGGAGACACTGCTTTTCATCAGCGGAGAGGTTCTCGTTTTTTAGGTGGTGGTCAACATCAATCCGACGGCCCAGCACGATGTGCGCGGTTCCATGGTCACTATTCTTCACATATACACCATAACAATCGAAGAGTGTCTTGCCTCCGAACGGACCAACGGCCTCGTACAAGCACTCTCCTCTCCAAACAACCGAAAATTATGGTACCTGGTACGTACTGGTTACACATCTGCGCACCGCGAGCGTACGCTTCATCCATTGAGAGGCATCCATTATATGGAAGCGTCATACTCTGTGTTAATATAGTATACCTGCGCGTACACGTACTGAATCGTAGAGCAACAATTAATACCGGAAAAAGTGCACGGCGAAATCAAATGCTGGCTTCGAGAAGGTCGTTCCGTGCTCTGTGCAGCACATATCTATATATACATATAGACTCTATGCCCATACCACAAAACGAAGAAGTAGGGATTTGACAACGACCCAAACCTCTCTATTGTTTGGTTTGGCGCCATGCAAGGAAGGACGGATACAGCCCACTGCTGTCTGCTCGTTGGCAGTGGCAGTTGATTCACAAATCTTAATCCTCGCTTGGTTCGTTCATCTCTTCAGAGTTTGTACGTACGTACTTCAATCATTTTATTTCCTTGTTTTTCGCTTTTATCTCTTTCAATGCATCTGGGTTGCTGATATATATATATGTGTGTCTGTTGTGCTTGCGGTATCCAGTACGAGGGCAGATCGCGAGCGATACGGGTTTACTCTAGGGACTCTCGACTGCAGACAGGTGGCGGTTGCCTTACGGTAGTTGCCTTAGGGTAGTTGCCTCGTGGTGGTAGCTTGCGTCGTTGCGTCGTGTAGGGGCCACAGGCCACCCATCAAAACATCCGTAAGAGTAACTCGAGTTGTACACATAGTGTGAGACTATTATCTGTTTCTCCGTGATCTGGAGCCGGCAGGGCTGCACGAGATGGGTGTCACTCACAACCTTCTCTCATCATGTCTCATCATGGTATCACCACGCAACCAGCTCTGTGGTGTACTATGTTGACCACGTATGTATGCTGATCACGTTTGAACGGGTCTGCGCCGTTGGTTGCTTCAACGTGGGACGTAGTCCTTTCGTAGTGCCACATCAACCACGAGCTCGACTTTTAGTGCCAGCAGGGGGTACTTCCATTCGCAACGTTCGAAAAACGGAAAATTCATACCGACAAGGGGTACCTCCCAAACTCAGTAGAGGCGGCAGGGTGTACCCTCGCGTAAGCATGACGAAAACGGGTACGTGCTCCCACGCCATTATTGATTACTCTCGTTTACCCGCTGCAGTATACACTCGCGAAAAAAACAGAAACTCTCTGGATGGTTGTGTGGGGTCCAGGGAGTTCGTCGAGCGTTGCAGTTTTTTATTTGGAGTTTATCGGAACGCATAGACCTCCCCGTCGGCGAAAAACAGAGTACCTTATTACCTAATGTTTTGGGGGGGTATCCCACTTTTTGTCATAAACCCAGTACTTAACTCTATTTTCAAGTACGAAATACATAAATATATGCACGCACCCGCTCGCACAGAGCAATGATGCGGGGAGCAGAACGGAGATAAAAGTCGAAATTCCATCCGTAAGATAGAAAGTTCCCCTTCGGGATGTGGGTAACATGAAGTTCCGGAGGTGTCTCAAGGCGAAAAGCGACACGCACGTAGCACACTCACGGGTCTCTTGTTGGGGAAACACGAGGCATGGGCTGATGTTGTGTTCAAAGGAAAAAAAAAGGTAGTAGTTGGTTGCTGTAAGAACGGGGAAGGCTTGAAGCGAGTGCTGCCACACGCCTGTACGGTAGTCAGTGGAGAAAAAAAGTTAAAATGTGGGGGGCTTGCATTGTCCTGGCATGCGCTGGCTCCGCGGAAACAGATCCCGCAGTTACTTGCAAGCTTTTGCGACTTTGAACCCCCAGAGCACGCGCAACGGACCTCGCCCGGGGTTCGAACTTGAGCCGTGTGTACACGCGGGCCTCCAGCGTGCCCCGAGGCCGAGAGCGCGAGAGAAGAACCACGGCCGGAAGAAAAAGCAATGCCAAAGTCGAAAAAGGTTAACTTGGTACATAAAAATTGAGTATTAGCGGAAAGCGCGAGAGCGTGAGTTGGCAACATTCGATGAAATCGCCGAACAATGGGGTGAACCCTACGCGCGATAAAAATGAAGGCACGTACTAGGGAGGAGAAGGTTGATATCTGTAGCCACGGCTTGTCCAGAAGGTCGCTGAAGGTAAAATCTCCTACGAGTTAGACTGGAAAGTGAAAGTGATTTGTTTTTTTCAAGTAATATGCCAGTGTGAAGAAAAGGCCGCGGTAAGGGTAAGGGACGCAGATGTATCCGGCGCCTGGGAACCAATGCTTCGCTTCTTCTGATAGATCTTCTTTATTGATGGCGAGAGCTAAGGAGGTGCTTTGGTAGAGAAGTGAGAAGTCGGGGGGGGGGGGAACTCGACACCCAGATATACTCGTCCTACCCCCCACCACAAACTCTCCTTAATTCCTCTTTTCTGATGTACTCCTATAGAACTTTCCTATGCCTACCGATCGTTCTTCTGGTAATATAAGAACTTTTCATTTATGGTCTTATCTCCGTTTAGGGATATTACTCTCGTCTGGCGGGCTATCCGCCTTAAAGAACATTCCTAGAAGAACGTTACTCTCGTATCCGCCAGAATAATCCATTCTTTGGACTATTCTCCTAGTCTTGAGACCACAAAACTGCAGCCTATATAAAATATCTAAGTCCCATCAGTACTTCATTCATATCACATTAGTCCACCCTGAATGGTTGCATATGCAGACCACAAGATGGTCGAAGGATGATAACGAATTGCATCCCAAACAACCAGGAAAAAGGTGGTCGAAGATGCGGCTATTCGAAATATAATAATTGAGAATTGAGGCTATAGATTCCCCCACACCTCGTGATATGACCGAAACACCACGAAGGGGGGGTGTTCACTGAAATAACCACTGAAAGGGCGACCAAAGGAGAAGAAGACAGAACTCGAAGCGAAGGAAAAAGGAGAAAACAGCCAAAGTGAAAACAAAAGAAAGACAACAGAAAAAAGGGAGAAACTGAGTAAAAACTGGACACAGGTCAGGGGAAATCGATCGTGTCAGAATCATTTTGGTCGATAACTTTCCGGGACGGGACTCAAAGCCACGCGTCTCCGTCCAAGGATGCAAACCTTGCCGGAACTCTGACGACACCAGCGACATCTCCATGCATCTGCCCGCGGACCTCCCTACACACGTGCTCACAGCTTCTGCCGCCTGTACTCACCTTACCACGTCACCATAAACTCTCCGGAATTCCTCGTTTCTGATGTACTCCTATAGAACTTTCCTATGCCTACCGATCGTTCTTCTGGTAATACAAGAATTTCTCATTTTTTTATCCTATATCCGCTACGGAACATTACTCTCGTCTACCAGGATATCCGCCGCTCACACCAAAGATGCGACCTTTGCCCAAGGAGTCGAGGTATGCCACAAAGTCGTCCCGCGCTCTGAACGACGATATCCCCAGTTTCGAAGCCATTCTGAGCGACCAACGCTGCACCCCACCACACCGGGATCTTCCCCACTGGGAGCAGGCACAACCACCGCCGGGCCTACCATAAAACCGGAGGCCTCCTCACAGAAAACTGCCACGCCTGCACCCAATCCGGGGCGATCCCACGGCTCTCTGTGAGAACCGCAAGGCCCTTAAAGTCCACCTCGAGCAGCTCCTCTTCCCCGCGAAAGAAAGCTCTGACCTCCTGGTCGTGTTACCGCCCTCTCCCACCCTTTTCTCGAACCCTTTCAACCCACCTACGAGACCACAGCTGCGACCATGGCCACTCTGGCCGAATCGCAGCCGTTCACACCAGGTATACATGTCATACCACTGTGAACGAAGCTATAAGGGCCGTTGTGGCATAAGCATCAATATATGTCGTTGCTTACATTCACGTCTAGAGTGGTTCCTGATGGAGGATAGCCAGAACTAATCCTAAGCTACGTAGGCCAACCCTGTCCCTGACCCAAAGCCAATCAGACCAAAGCTCGAATAGGTAGTAAGTGGTAAGCTCTACTGACCTGGCACAGGGTACGGGGAAGACCAGAGGCAATTAATTATTATTTACGTACCTTGGTATACCTGGTATGCCTCTCAGGGGTACACGAACAAAAAAAGGAGACGGAGCCACACTCGCCGCCATGTCGGAATTGAAAACGAAATTGTCAAGATCAAGGCCGGGACACTTTGTATCCCTGGACAGGTTTGCCTATTAAGTCGGTACTCGTTGGTACTCACGTGTGTTGTCTGCTTAGAGATAGAAGAAGAGCAGCTTTGTTCCTTTCGTGCACACGGAGACTGAGAGCCGAGCTCGCGCTGGGGAAAACCCCCTGGTTTTCCATCTACAACACGTACGCCTCTCAAGTACTACAAGTACGCTCCCAATACTTGAACTCAGGTAATTACCAGGCTTTGAGCCTCCTTCAAGGCAGTATCATAACACAAGCCAACTCTGATGAACCATATATGCAGAATTATGGGAAATTCATGGAAACCCCGATTCCACGAACTTTAACATGAGTCAAAGATGCGGCCCCTCAAAACCCACTCCCACACCTCTGAACGACGAGGCAACGAAGCCGACAAGGTAAGGCAAAAAAAGATAAAGAAAGGAAGGCCTAGCCCTAATACGGGGCAGGAATAAATCGTCAACGAAAGCCATCGCCATGCCACCCGCAACGGGGGGGGGGGGTGGGGGGAGGAAGTTTCATGAAAAAGCGAAAAGTGAATACCAAAAACGAGAAGAAAAAATAACACCGAAGACGCGACTTGTTAAGATCAAGGTCGGGACACTTTGGATCCCTGGACAGGTTTGCCTGTTAAGTCGGTACTCGTTGATACTCACGTGTGTTGTTTGCTTAAGAGACAGAAGAACAGCACCTTTATTCCTTTCGTGCATGCGGAGACTGAGAGCCGACCTCGTGCCATCTGCGATAACGCCTCCCAAGTACTGCAAATATGATCCATACTTGAACCCAGGTAATTACCGAGCTTTCAGTCTCATCCAAGACAGTATCATTACAAACTACTATATTACGGGGGACCATAGTAAACAGGACCAAATGTTGCTTGTAAAAATAGGTAAATACAAGGCTTTCCTTCGGAGTGGGTATTCCGTCGTTTCGTGTACATATAACTGCAATTGATTGGCGACATAGCCCAAAGCCAACCAAAACTATTAATAAATGTATTTGTGTAAGAAACGGTGAAGGATGTAATAATCGCGTTTATTTATGAATGCAATGTGAAACGTAAGATCGGGTGACGCAAGAGTAAGAATGACATTCGTCTAATAATAAGAATAACATCTTTCATCAGTGTGGGGAGAGAGTGGAGTAGTGCTTGGCATGTGGATGATATACAACATACAGGCTGTTGGTTTGGGACAGGAGAGAAAGCAGCAGTGCCGGCAACGACAACGGTTATGGAAATGTTGTATAGTTGCTGGGTGGCCGCGATTTCGATGTAGTCAGCATAGGAGTTTGGATGAGACATGATATGTAAATAGTCTTCCAGGATGCTGTAGTAACGAGGCGGGAGGCCCAGAAAGTGGATATGTTCGCAGTTGAACCCGTTGGATATGTGTAGGAAGAAATAATCGTGATTTTGGGAAATGTGGGAAACAATTTGTTTCCTTTCGTTCGTCCTGGATGACGACAATCTGCTTGGCGTACTGCTTCGGAATTCCGCGAAGCCGTGGAGCAGGCGCAATGGAAGGGAGTCTTTTTGCGCTTGATGATGATGTCTGCGTCTTTGATGGTGGAGTCCGTCAGGCGGCAGTTGTAGCACTTGCCACGGACCTGGTCGAAGTAAACATATAGGGTGCGCGGGGCGGGAGTGGCGTGCAGGGATGGCGGGGGAGGGGAAAGGGGTGGGGGGGAAGCAGAGTTCATTATTTGTACTACTCTACAGCGGCACAACAGCAGTATGTAATCGCTTGCTATACGACGGCAGCAGCAGCAGCAGAAGCAGAAGCAGCAAGTACGTAATTTCCTTGACGATACAGAAATATGTACACACACAAGTGTAGTACAGTACACACACAAATCACGTCCAGCATGATGTACGGCAACAACGCAACAGCACCACAAAAAAAAATCATTGACGATAGAGAAATATGTACACACGCACAAGTTTAAGTGTAATAATAGACTCACAAATCATGTCCAGCATGATGTACGGCAACAACGCAGCAGCGCCACAAAACGACCACGAAACACAATTATCCGAGTACATAAAAACATCCAGTGAATATTGCGGCAGCACTAAAAGCAGAGCAGCAGCAGCAGCAGAAGCAGCAACGGATCGCCACAGCGTTGGCAGCAGCAGCATAGCATCGATATGAAAAGAAGGGAGAAAAAAAGTATGTACCCCGAGGCCGTCCGAAAAGTATTTGTGGTACCTCACTATAGACCCACCTCCGCATGCTGTACGGCAACAACGCAGCAGCAGCATAGCAACAATACGAAATACGAGAAAAAGTAGTATGTACGCAAAATGCAGGAGCAAAACGACCAAAATATTTTTTTTACGTATCAAAAAAAACCATTTGGGTACAAAAATGGCCAATAAAAACAATAATCCGCGTTGGCAGCAGCGGCATAGCAACGATATGAAAATAAGGAAGAAAAAAAGTATGTACCCTGGTATGCCGCAATCGCAAAACCTACGGAATTTCATTGACGATACCGAAATATGTACACACACAAGTGCAGCATGATGTACGGCAACAACGCAGCAGCACCACAGCAGCAGCATAGCAACGATATATACGAAAATAACCAAGCCAAAAACGAGAAAATGCAGCACGTACGCAAAATGCAGGAGCAAAACGACAAAAATATTTTTTCACGTATCAAAAGGAACCATTTGGGTACAAAAACGACCAAGAAAAACAGTAATCCGAGTACATACGAACATTCAGTGGATATTGCGGCAGCACATTAGCAGCAGCAGCAGCAGAAGCAGCTACAGCACTAGCAGCAGCAGAAGCTGCAACGAATCGCCACAGCGTTGGCAGCAGCAGCAGCAGCAGCAGCAGCATAGCAACGATATGAAAATAAGGAAGAAAAAAAGCATGTACCCTGGTATGCCGCCATCTCAAAACCTACGGAATTGACGATCCGAAAATATGGACGCTTCCAGCATGATGCACGGCAACAACGCAGCAGCACTACATACAGCAGCAGCAAGTGCACAGGAGCAGCAGGTGCACAGCACGGCAACAACGCAGCAGCACTACAGCAGCAGCGAGTGCACAGGAGAAGCAGGTGCACAGCAGCAGCAGCACTCATGGCGTGGCGTTGACAGCAGCAGCAGCAGCAGCGGCAGCCGAAAACGAGCAAAATGAGCATGTGGGGTCACCCAAACATGTACACACAGAAGTCGTGTGCATGCACCGAAAATGCACCACAGTAGCAGTAGCACTCACGTCGTTCGGTGCAGCGGTGACGGCGACAGCTGAATCCTCCGTTCCTTCGTTCACGTCCCGCAAACAGTTGTGCATGTGCGCGTTCGCGTGCACTGTGTGTAAGAGGAGCCGACGCAACGCACGACGGGGAAAGAACGGGCATGGATGAGTAAAAAAAATAATAAACGCTTTGACTTAAGTTTGGTATGTAAAAAGGCAATTGAAACCCCCCAAAAAACGTACTGGCAACATACAGCATGCACAATAGACATAAGACACTCACCACTGTCAGCAGTCTCGAGGGAGTACGAGACAGTCCCTTCCTTGATCGGGCGAGCATAGAACTCGCAGTCGGTTGCCCTGTCAGGACGATCCCGCCACCACGCACGTGAGATCCTTGCAGGTGGCGAAGGCCACGTTTTTGCCACCAGGCGCGGAGTTCTTGACCAAGTGCTGGTCCGTGCACTGGTCGCAAACAACAGCCGGCACCAGGTCGGTCTTTGTCGTTGCCGCTCTCTTGCCAGAGGGCGAGGACCACGCGCCTCTCGACGAGGGGGAGGTGAGCTTAGGGAGCGTGGAGAAGGGAGAGGCAGGGGTTGCAGCACCAGCAGGTTCGCCACCGACAGCAGCAGCTTGACCGCCGACAGCTGCACCTATCTATGCCGTTCGTCGAAGGCGAGACGCCTCTTTTAGGCGCCGTGCGAAGAGCTGTCTATTGGTTGGCAGTTTGCGGAAGAAGAAAGAAGAAAGGTTGTTTGGCTGTTCGGCTGTTTCAAAGAAGGAAGAAAGGTTGTTTGGCTGGCTGTTCGGCTGTTTCAAAGAAGAAGGGCTGTTTGCGAAGAGCTGTCTATCAGTCGGTCTGTCTGCCAAGAGCTAGCAAGTGACAACGACCTCAAAAATCGTAATTATAGTTGTATCTATATAGGTTTTTGTCTGTAACGTAGGTCCTATTATTAGAGATGATACTTGTCAGTAGCCAACATAGCCGTTACTCGATAACACTTGCGTCATCTGGCATACATTTACGCATTTCTAGGTACAACAGACAGTTTTCCAGTCTGTGCGTTATAGTTTGATTATTACAGCAGTACCAGGTATACAGCAATACATCTGCTGCTGTGCACTCATACACAGAAGTCACAGAAATATGTAGTACGTGCTATTGGTATAGAATGGGAAGGCTGTCTTCAGTATCCCTCCGGGACCGGTAGCATAGTTTTAGTTCTGGTTGAAGTAACAGCATAGCTACACAGGGGTCATGGGTATGTACCCCAAGATGTATTGATTTTTTTGAAGTAAAACTGAGGGTCTCCGTGTTGTTTTTATTTTGAACGAAATACAAGGGTATTTCCCGCTTTTTGTTTTTTGTCTTAGAACGACGTATGAGGGTCGTCCTTTGTTGCGAGCTGCGAGCGCACACGCGCCCCCCCCCCTTTGAGCTCACTCTTCTTTTGCTCACCACCAACATCAGCTTCCAGCTGAGCAAATCAATCAATACCGGCCAGGAGTCGCCAAAACATCTTCTTCTCTTCTGTTGGAGCTTCACGTACAAGTCGCCTGACAGTGACTACGTGTTTGCCTCACACATCGACTGTGTATTGACCGGTCATAGGCAATCGAGTCTCGACGTATACATCAGCTACGCGCTGGTACACACGTCAATCGCCATACCTAGTACCTATTAACTACGGTCCCCCGTAATACTATTCGCGCCGGGTTGGGATTTTTGTCAGGAATGAAATTCGAACAACTTTTTTTCAGTTTTGTTTTCACTTAATTTCAGTATACGCCCCTGTCTAGGACTAGAAGAAAAAAAAAAATTGTTGGAAGATTGAAAGGAGGAAATCTGGGGTTTGTCGAAGGTGTTGAATCGTTGGCTTGTCGAGAAGAAAGTATGGGCAGGAGTCACATAAAGTTGACGACGGGTGCAGTCGGTTGAACTGGGAACACAGCTGAGAAAAGGGTCGAGATAGAAAGGAAGAAGACCATACATATCTACAGTGACGGGACTCTACTCATCGGCGTGGGCGAGCAGGGGTCTGGCACTGGGTGGAGGTCGGCGAGTTGAAAGAAGAATGGGGACTCGCCCTATGTGCAGAATGGGTTAGCACTAAACTTTGTGCAGGGTGCGGGTCTTACTGGTCAAGGCAGGGGGGGGCTTTCGGCCGCCCGGATATTTTTCGGGAAAACGGCACCAAAACACGCTGTCACCCCTGCCGACCTCGAGCCCCCCAAAGGGTTGAGATTCGGGTTCGGGGTAGGGTTAGGGTTATAGGGTCAGGCCTGGGATTGGGTTGGTCTGGGCCGACGTGCAGGGTTGAAATTGACGACACACGCCCAGCACAAAGTTTTGGGCCTACCCGTCCCGCACATACCGGAAGCCAAGAAGGGGAACTCGCAGAACATGAGCAAAACAACGAGGCATCGTTTTTTATTTCGTTTTTTATTCGTGTACGGCCTGGTACCTGCGGTACAGCAGTATGTTTTTTTGGCTTTGTAGCTTCTTGCGGAGAAAAAAACGCCAGATAGATACTCGTAGATGTATATGATGATGCCCTCGCCACTCGAGGACGATTGGAATGAACAACTGCACCTATATCCCGGTGTAAATTCAAATCGGATGAGCTCACATGCAAGGATGATGAGTATCAAGCCCGCGAGGAGTGCAACTGCCCAACCTTTGTCCTGTGGCACGACCTCTGCTGGTTTCCTGCGATCGATCGTAACGGTTCGAGCACGCACACAGAGAAGAGTAAAAGCGCAACGGCGGTGCAACAAAGACGTACCTGGTATTGCTTTGACCGTATTTTGTAGAAACACGAAGTGCAAGCAGTGGTACGAGTGTATGCGATAATAACAGCAGCAGCGGCGGCACACAGCTGACGAGCTATTATATACCTGGTATATGTCATGATGAGTATTCATACCAGCAACAACCCTACACAAACTGTAATATGTATATACTTCAAAATATGTTTATATGTTATGTATACGTATGTTTGTCCAATTTTCGTAATTTTGCCAACTTTTCTCTTCACACGAGCACTTTTCGGGGGGAAAACGGTAAGTAATCCGACACGGGAAACCCGGCCGGACACATTGGTCTTGGTCTCGGCGCGATCTGTGCACTCTGAAGCTCGTGGCGGGCGCTCAAAGTTTTTCGGGCGGGAGTAGAAAAGACGATTTCCCTGGTTTCAGTACGAGAGGCATTATTTAGTACGTACGTACCTCTGAAATGTCGCATCTTTTTTGTTTCATCTGTGCTGTTCTGTTGGAGTATGTACCAGTAGCATTTTTTTCAGACAATTCCTTGCAGCAGCTGACAATACACAACACAGACAACAGACAATTCAATACACCAGCAGAGCAGAGAGCCCCAGCTGCATACAACACTACAACCCCGCTGTTCAGCAGCAGCAGCAGCAGCAGCAGCACAGTGGGCAGCCACGGGCACGTGTGGCAGGTCTACATGCGCGTAGGTCTGCGCTGTATTCCTGTTGCTAGCTGCTTTTCTCTGACCCTGAGATCGATCATCCCGCAACAACACACACCTCTCTCTATTACGCTGTGCGCGATCGTGCGATCGTACATCATGTTGGGGCTGTTGCACACAGCAGTGTGACTCTGGCAACAGACATCGACACCAACAGCGCAGAGGGCGTGCTGACTGCCAGCTAACTACAGCATCAACAGTCGGCAACACCATGCACGTGTGGTAGAGCCGCACTGCACGGTGGATGGTTAATCAGAGCCTGTCTGTGCTTCTTTTTTTTTAATTTTTCCTACAGCGAACAGAGTAATAGTAGTAGTATAGCGGTGTGATTATTAATAGTACAGTCAACCGAAAGGGTACAGTATGGGTAAGCCTGAGATTCTTATTGGGGCGCCATCTTGAAACAACCTTGTCATGAGCATACTATTAGGCTATTCTACAGGATTTAGTGTAGAGTTCACTATTAATACTGAGCCGTTTTTCGTAACCCAATTTTCTTAGCGTTCTCCAAAAAGTGATCATCATGTTCTTATCGGGCACTTTCTTTGTAGCGGGCCTGTATATTGTAGGAGTGTCCGTCCTACCGGTACCCTCTTTTTATATTTACTACAAGTAGTAATGATCCAACACTTTTTCCACAAACAGCAGCAATGCAGCAGCAGTTCTTCTGTCCTCAAAAATGTGTGTTCGTCATCACGTTAATAATGATGGGCGAGATGCAGTTAGTTTTAAACAGGTGTGCAGGTAATACATCGTAGTATTATTATTGTTTCGTTCTTAAGCCACTCCCCTAGGCACTTCCCGGAGGGGAACCTTATCTTGCCTATATGTGTACTTCTCGCTTGTTGGGCCTCTCACCACATGGCGCCACACAGCGCGGCTCGATATGGCTGGGCGCTGGTTGAAGGCCGCTTGGATAACGCGGAGCCCAGCACGGGTCGAGCTCGGGACCTGAAGCGTGGCAGGGGCGGGTATACTCGTGATATCGTGTATGAAAATAAAGAATTGAGTCGAAAATGTCGATGTGTGTTATTTTATAAATTTTGTCGCTTGTTCCGTAATATTTTTTGTTGACGAAAATCCAAAAAAAAATGTATATTGCGGGCCAAGAGTCTGCCGGTCTTGTATTTCGTCTCCCCGAATTCAGAAAATAAATCATGTGTACAATATGAGCATTGGGCACCTGGTTCACAATACTACAACTAACTGCGAGATAGCTGTGTATCTCAGGTTCGACCTGGGTCCGCAGCAAGCTTCTCTTCTTGTAGGGTGTAGCGTGTAGGACACGCCAGGAATCGGTGATGCTCGGCGCGGCAAGCCCTGCAATACGTAGTGATAAGACACAAACCATCTCACATCGATAATTATGGCAGCTGTCGTCAGCAATTACTTGGTGACGGAGGCTGGGTATCCCCCGCTTCAACTATCATCATCAGATAAACAAAGTTATGTGCCCACTTTAGTACAAGAAGAGTCAATATCCACTATAGCGGACGAAGACTTTCTGTTCACGCACGATCTTGCATGACAGATACAGCCAACTCTGTAGTACCTGATTCTTCCTGCCATCGACGCTGATGTGAGATAGGTGTGTTTCTGAGGTTCGACCTGGGTCTGCAGAAATGCAGAAAGCTTATCTTCTTCTTGTAGGGTGTGGCGTGTAGGACACGCCAGGCATCGGTGGTGCTCGGCACGGCAAGCCGAGCAGGCGTGATCATGAGACAAGTCACAAGCCATCTCACATCGACGATGATTATGGCAGCTGTGTCAGCAATTACTTGGCGACGGAAGCTGGGAATTCCCCGCCTCAGCTATCATGATCTGTGGCCACTATAGTACAAGAGTCAATATCCAAGATACTAGAGGAAGAACACCTTCTGTTCATGCACGATCTTACGTGACAGATATAGCCAACTGACAGTAAAGTAACGATCATAGACTCACACTTGTAGCAGTATACATGGTACAGATAAAACACTCACTTCTCGCACTACTACGACTGATGCTACCTATCCTTTGTGTTGCTGTGATGTGAACCACACCCACATCCATCCCATTCTACTTTTTTGGGGGATTGATCGCGTGTGGCATTAACCGCGAATAACGTGTGCGAGTGCGGTATTCATTTCACTTTCCATACGTAGCATACACAGACAGCCGTAGAAGAGCGATCATTCCTGCGTGGTGCCGCACACACGCCTGAAATGTTCCGAACCCTAGACAGCTCATAAGCTAGCTCATCTGTCACGTACAGGTCAAGAGTTTTCAACATGTTGTTGTGATATGAGTGGATAGGAAAGTTCTGTAGGCGTACATCAGATAAGAGGAATTTAGGAGAGCTTGTGGCGTGGGGTGGGACGAGTATATCTGGGCGTCGAGTCCCTCCCCCCTACCTCTCACTTCTCTACCAGAGCACCTCCTCAGCTCTCGCCATCAATAAGAAGATATGTATCAGAAGAAGCGAAGCACTGCTTTCCAGCTGCCAGAACCACCTACGTCCCTTACCCTTACCATACCCGCGGTCATCGCTTCACAATGTACAGTGCAGATGAGCTACAGTGTACGTACCTCCTATAGGTCAAGCCGTGGGAAACATGTAAGGCATATGTAGCTCAGGTGTAGCTCCTACAATATAGCCAATCATCCCGGGGACAGATGTGAGCTCCATACAGTGGTAGCGGTCCATATATAGCTCACCCTGATGGGCACATACGTATGTGTAGATGAGCTATCCTCCGTAGGTCATGCTTTGAACTCATGTGCAGATGAGCAATCACCTACTTAGTGGGCGCCCGCAGTTGAGAATCATTATGTATTTTGAGAAAATAGTCTCAGAGACAATAACAAATAATGAGAAAAATGGGTTAAGAAACACAGCTCAACAGGGGGACCACCTCTAAATCCTATACAATGGAGTTAGATCAAGGTCGGACAAAAATGAGGCATTGAGCCTGGACACCAAATTGACTTTTCTTATGACCGGGCGCCCACTGCATAACTCAAAGGCCAGGAAAAACATGTGCAGTCCATGCAGCTCTTGAAATAGCTCATACTGGGCCAGATGAACTACTGTAACTCTTATAGCTCTTAAGTTCAAGCTTTGGAAACTTTTTGTCGATGAGCTATCGTCTACGGTATAGCTTAGCAGGCCGAGAAACATGCAGCTCCTATAGCTCATCCTGGGCCACGTCAACTACTGTAGTAGCTCTGGTAGTTTCTATACATAGCTCACCTTGGGCAAATATGTGCAGATGAGCTGTCCTCTATAGCTCAAGCTTTGCAAACTTGTGCAGATGAGCTTTCGCCTATGATATAACTTGGCAGACAGGGAAAACATGTGCAGATGAGTTATTGCCTCTAGCTCACCCCGGGAAAACGCAAGCATAGCTCATGTATACGTACGGATGTACTACAGCTGTTGTCGAAGTAGCTATTTCCCGGCAAAACATGAATGCATACCATGCGCTAAGATTAGTAGCTGAACAATTCCGCCCGCTGGAACAAGTGCGAGTGTATGGGTTGTGTACAGCATATTATGAAGGTGAAATTGCAACGTCGGTGCTACTGTAGTGCCACATCGTTCCCTCTTCAACGTGAAAAACGTATACCAGGTTGTAAGCAAATGCAATATATAATCCCCCCCCTTCCACTGTTCAAGTATAATAGCATGATGCAGCAGTAAGCTTATCACACACCGGCATCACACGCGCACGTGTAATGATGACGATGATTGATGTGCATCGTTCGCGAGAGTAAAGTTCAGTGTACATTGGTGACTTTTGGTTCAAAGAGAAGGGATCACATTTTATCACGGCTAGTCACAGGCGGTACCATACTAAAGTAGGATTGACTTTCTGAATTCGGGGAGGCGAGTAACGATATGAGACTAATACTAAAAAGAGAATTACTAATAAATAATCCTTTGTTTCTGAATCGAGGGGACGAAATCAATTTACACACCCAGCCTGGTTTGGAAGTGGTCTTCATCCACATCAATCGGCTCGTTCGTGGGGTCCACATACACATATAGAGGATCCGTTTTCTGCTCGGTGCCGACATAATGATCTAATACCTGGTACGGTCGAACCTCTATTAAAAGAACTGTTGTCCTAGGTGGTGGGCATGCACGGCGTGTTTGTTGGTGTGCGATGTTTCGATATGTCCGAGCTGTTCCTGTAGTGTGGACGTGACAGCTGTCGGAGAGTTAGAGCTGTCGTAAAGAAAAATAATAATCCTAACGGTATTGTCTACATATGGTAAATACAGTCAGCCTGTACGTAAGAGACCCAGATGTCCTGAAACACGATATCACATAGGGGACTGATAAAAGTGCCCCCGGGGGCGCGTTAGTGACCGGCGCCCCCGGGGGCACTTTGGCGTATTGAGGCGTTCTACAACAGAGGTTCGCCCTAAATGTTCTGACGCTCCTCACTTGAGGAGCTCCACATCCCACCCGAAAACTGATTTCAGTAAAATTCAAATTGCGTTCCAATCAATTATCCCGTGTCCCAAGTATACAAGAACGTCATTTTTCGAAACAAGATTGGCATTCCGACGATTTTGGGTTAAGGAGCCCCGCCATTCAGAAACCATTTTAGAGGAAATGTGCTACCTCTACCGTAGAACGCGTCTACTTGTGCACCCGGAACTAGGGGCACATTTAGCTAAAACGCCCCCGGAAATAAAACACTTGATACCGCGCGATTTGACAGCGACCGCAGGATAATATTAATAGGCTTAGCTGGGGGTTGTCCACGGCATCTGTTGCTGTGGTGTGTGCAGTGGTTAAGCCGGTCATATCGCTCCTCGCCCGATATGCAGACGAGCTCGTGTTCTCAAAACAAGTTGGCATCTCCAGTTTTTTGGGGGGGGCACATTAAACTAAAAGCGCCTCCGAAAGTAGACGGCATGAAGCACGGCACCACGAGCGATCACGATGGCCGCAGGATACTAACAACCCTAAGGGAGATATTTTGGTGCCGTGCTTCATGCCGTCTTTATCCTAATACTCCTTCAAAAAAACCCGGTAGAGATGACGAGTATATTGATAACACAGACCCGTCTGTATATCGGGCGACGATGACTGGAGGAACTGCTGCACCGATCACGCTGTATACAACCCCCAGACAAGTTCAGTATCCTGTGATTGCTCAAGGGTGGTGCGCCTCGTGTTGCAGCTCGTGTAGCTCACGCAACTCACCGGTGAGCTACCCTCGAAAAGAGCGAGCTCGGGACCATTACGTCACACCTGTCAAACATGTAGCTCATGCCGCACATACTGCTCATCATGCAGCTCGTGCGCGGGGGGGAAATTGCAGAAGATATTTCTCCGCATGATGTACCAGGTACACAAGTTTGTACAGCACTGTAGGATTTACAGATAGTGTTGAAGGATCCGCAGCAGAAATACACTGAAATGAGCTGCGTGTATAGATCCGACCTAATGATGAGCTGATTTGTCCCCGTATGTTTTAACTTTGCTTTCCTTTGTACTCAAGCGAACAAACGAACACTACAGTACTGCCCCCGACGGTTGCCATGCTACCCTAGGCCTTATCGTGCTGGTGCGTGAGGTGTGTGTGGCAGCTCTTTTTTGTGTATGATAGAAGCTCAGGTGACGACACAGCTCTCCCAGAAAGCCTGCTGTAGAACGGCAACAGAGCAATTCACCGAAGAGAAAAAATCTCCGACCTCCTCGTAGTAAAAGCGTACAGCACCACAACAGTAGAAGAAAGGTGTTTATATATGATACGTAGATCTTCTCAATATGAGGGTCATCCTATGCTGTTGTTGCTGTACTCGTAACTTGAATGTGCGAAGAAATATGTACACAACACGAGCTACATGATATCATTAGCTCGTGTACTGTCGCTCGCCGGTGAAAGATGTGCAGAAGAGTTATCTCCCGTAGCCCACACCCGGAAAGTATGTACTGAAGTATGCATAGAAGCTGCTGGTAACACATCTATACCATGGAAACTAGGGCATAGAATAGTAACTCTTGAGGCCACCACATTCCATCTGCTCTCTTCATGCGAGTAGATGGAAGCTTCAAGCTTCCGCAATGAAAACCATGTTGGAGGCTACCGCTGAAGCAGTGGAAGCTCCCATAGAGGTAGGTGGAAGCTGTTACCGAATAAAATGGAAGCTGGACGTGGAAGCTTCGGTGGGAGCTTCCACGACCTTCCACGACCTCCCATGATATCTTCAGGCGCACACGTACCTGCTGGTGGGGCCTCAGCGGCAGCCGATCACCCGGGTACCCCTCCTCGAAGAGTGATTGTGCCTCGGCGGCTGCAGTAGTATGAGCATATGGTCATATGCCCACACTGCCCCCCATTGCCAACCCTCTTGCATGCTTTTGGGGGGTGCGCCTGCGGCCGTGACGCGGTCGAGTTAGCTGGTTCTATCATCGAGGGGTTCGATGGCAATGGAGGTGGTCGCTTGCTTGTTGTCCGGCATGCCTGTCACCGGCAGCGCGCCAAGTATCCCGCGCCTCCGTCCCCTGCAGTCCTCACCGCGCACTATACGGCGTACGTTTCGGTAACGATACCGACACCCACCACCATCACCCTTCCCTTGTTTGCGATTCGGGCGTATACACTTTTCCGAGACGCGAAATAGTTCCGGCCGTTGGAAGGATGGTGCCCTTTCGCAAGTAGCGCCACGGTTGACATCGATGCCGATTCCGTCGAGCTCGAGTACCCAAGAAAGGGTACCTGGCGGTGCTCGCTGTCGCGCCTATGAAGCCGAGGGCGTTGTCGTCCATTATAGGCAAAGGCTTATAACCCATTCTCCACGACAGCAGCACGGAACCATTTCAGCCGCGGTCGCAACCATACGTACAATGTCGCCGGTCCCCTCTGAAGGAAGTGGCCGTCCGGTTCTCCCCCGAGCCCACCTGAAAGAACGCACTAGATGGTATTTTGCCGTATACTTGACCGCAAGCACCGGCACGCAAGTAGCTACCTCTGCTAGCACAGCCGTCCTGCCGACCGCGTTGAACGCGCTGGTGAAGTGCGTTAGAATTTTCCCGCAGTCTGTATCGTGGAACACGGGCGCCCTCAACCCCACCGTGCGCGACTCGCCCGGGTCCAGCGACTCCAAGTTGCGTCACCTATCTAGCCGCGGCCACCACCGTCGCTTTGCCGGCGCAGATCGGTCGACCATTTCCTTTCTAGCGGAAAAAAAAAAACAAACTAGACTGCAAGAAGAGATTTTCCAAACTCCCGTGGGCACGCCTGAGGGTCCGTCGTCAATTTTCCGCCGACTCGCGCAACGACAGCGGTAGCACATTTTGGCCTACTGTAAGAATGTGTCACTGGGACGGAGTTCCTCGACTGAGGTACTTACTACCCGATAAGTATCCCGTTTTCTTTGCACCTTACTATTCTTAAGCACCTACGAGTAGACCATGGGATTTTTCGTCTGGTGTAGGGCCTTTCTTGTCGGAGAACATTTTTTCCCCAAATTCCCAAAGTTTTGTTGGAATTTTTGGAAATGTTCATCAAGATACGGGGGTGAGCTGTCACAATTTTGTGAAATTCTTCAGAGAAGCAACAATGTCAGGGAAGTTAAATTTCACATATTTCGAAAAAAAATATCAGGAAAATCTGGATGATTAAAACCTTGCGCGAAAAAAAAAATGGATACTATCAGGGGAAAAATCTCTCCGGTAAGAACGGCCCTAGTTCTACATTATTTTCTCTAGAGTCAGTTTAGGTGGTTACACGGAGCTCCTCAAGTGAATAGCCCCATAAAACTTAGGGTGCTACGTACTTATCGTAGCACGCGTCCCGCAGAAGGTTGCCGTGCCGATACCACCCTCCCGCCGACCCACGATAGTGTTTAAGATGGAAAAGAAGGATGCGAGGCGTTGACCGCCGTGCACGGGCCGTGATCGAGCGCTGTGGGAGTTGATAATGTCTTAAGTGCATCTGGAAGGTGTACTCGTCGTCCGGGCGCCGCGGGGGGGCGCCTCCTTCTTCTCCCTTGGTGGCGCTCGCTGGCACCGCCATCGCGACCGTCGCGGAGACGGCGGCATGATCTTCGGGAGGGAATTCGGCCACCAGATTGGTCCACGTCTTCTCTGTTCCGGCCGACCGCGGCTCTGCCAGCAGGAGGGCGCGCGTGCGACTTCAATCCCGCCCGCGTAGCGACACGCTGACGACGTAGTCATGCATAGCCTGCTCCGAAGCTTCTTGAGCGAGATTCCCCGGCATTGTGTTCCCTTGCCTGGTGTGCGCAGTCACCGGAATTCCTGCTACAATAGGTGTAGCACTCTTTGGCCAAAAAATATGTCACTGGGACTGACAAAGGCTCTACTCAACTGAGGAGCTACCCGATGTGGCTGGAACACCACTGATGTTTTTGTTAAATAACGCCTATTCCCGGGGGAACACAGTAATCAGAACTAACTATGCTTTTTAAAATTACTGTTGTAATATATATATTTGTGTGTATAATGGGTCCTAAATATTGTAGTCCCCCGTAAATAGGCCACAGCGTTGTCCATCGGGTACACTTTTCATTTTTCCCAGGGTCAATTTTGAGGGTGAGGCTACTGCAGATATTGAGGTATAGAGCTCCCCAAGCCAGGAGCCTCGGAAAAATTAGGTGCACCTCTATCGTAGTATGTATCCCGGGAGTAAGAGGAGACATTGTCGCCACTCTCGGCCAACAGGAGCCTTTCTCTCGTTTCTCGGTGTGGCCGTCCGGCGAGTGCAGCAGGGGCGACAGAACAGAGCACAGCTTACAGTTGTCGCGCGCAGGAGAGCGAATTCGGCGTCGCACAGCAGTCCCGGGCCGACCGCTTTGTGCTCTTCTAAAGCGTGGTACGTCGTGGACTATTTGTAGCACGTGAATGCTCAGACACGCATGTACGCTTGCCAGTTGCAGCTGTGTTGCACTCTATTACGGAGGACCATAATAAATAGGACCTACGGTACACACGAAAACCAAAATATCCACCATTTTTTACTAACAATGTTTAATCCTTCTGATTTTTGTGATATAGGCTGGTTCACGACGGAGAAATTATTTCCCGGCAAGTCCATGCCGTGTTTATGTTTTTATGAGTCGGATCGTAAAATGTTGCTCACTTTCTTCCATGAGTCCTAACGAAGACCTGACCTAACGAGAGTTATTCGCTCGATTTTCCGGGGGGGGGGGGGGGGGGGGGGGGGGGGGGGGGGGGGGGGGGGGGGGGAATTTTAACCACCTTGGACCAAATAGTTTAGGCGAATAACCTAAAACGGGGGTCAGGCCAGTCCTCGAGCAGGAGATAAAAGTGGTATGGTCTAGGCAAAAAAAAATTACCAAGGGGGGGGGTACCGGTTTTTTCTCCGTCATTTTTGAGAATTGACACGTGAAACAAAGTGCTCCAGAATCGCGCGGCCGAGAGGAATCCAAAACCGGCCTTGAAAACAAAATTCATGAACAATAGCCTTTAATCGAAAAAATTCAGGGCTTTTCGCGGGTCATGACCCGACCCGTGGGTCGGGTCACGGGGTGTTCAAAACGTCACGGGTCGGGTCGGGTCGGGTCAGGAAGTGTTCGAAATCTCACGGGTCGGGTCGGGTCGGGTCGAGAGGTTTTCAAATCTCACGGGTCGGGTCGGGTCGAGTCAAGAGTTTTCAAATCTCACGGGTCGGGTCGGGTCGGGTCAAGAGGTGACGAAAAGCTCACGGGTCGGGTCAGATCATGACGAGAAACGGGTCACTCGCGGGTCGGCCCAGCGTGACCCGCGAGTTCTTTTCTGCTGATCCGCGGGTCGGACCCGCGCATCCGGCCCGCGGATCCGACACTCAAAGCATTTCCCGCTCTCTTACCCAAAGGCTTTTCTCGTACAAATGCTCAATAATACTCCTTTGGTATCTTATTCACACATTAAAACACTGCCAAATCCATATACGCATGCCCGCATCCATTTATACCCACTACAGCCAGGCCACATATCGCTTGTGGGCACAAAAATAGATATTAAATTGTTTTTGAAGTGTCGACCCACGGGCCGGATCCACAGGTCGGACCTGCGGGTCAAGATAAATAGTCTCACGGGTCAAGGTGACCCGACCCGCATGAAACCCGTGTCTCACGGGTCAATCCGAAGGTGGCGGGTCGGGTCGGGTCGGGTCAGGAGGTTTTGAAATCTCGCGGGTCGGGTCGGGTCGGGTCAGGATATTTTCAAACCTCACGGGTCGGGTCGGGTCGGGTCATCAACTTTTTAAATCTCGCGGGTCGGGTCGGGTCGGGTCGGGTCAAGAGGCTTTCAAAATCTCGCGGGTCGGGTCGGGTCAGCTGACCCGACCCGACCCGTGAGATTTGACCTGACCCGCGAAAAGCCCTGAAAAAATTAGGAAAATTACCCCGAAACTACCCGAAATGTTGAAAAAAAAAGGATCCGAATCTAAATAAAATCTAGAGACGACGCCCAACGCATACCTGATTTGTCGAGAAGATGCATGTATGTATACAAGAGTAGGTCAAATAATGTATTATATGTATCCACAATGATACATCTGTCCATACACGATAATGCACATGTCATATACAATATGAAGACTCATGAAGAGGCTTTGCTCGGCCCACAGGTTTTTGTCGAAAAAAAAAACAAAATGGTCCTGGGTCCAGGTCCAATTCATCCGAATTCGAGGAGTTCTTCGACATCCATCATGCCCGTTTTGCGCTAAAATCTCCGCAGCTGGATCCGGGGAAAAGTGGGTTTTTCGCCTTTATCTCACTTGAAAATAGAATATAAAAGCTGCATCCACAGGAACTTACCACTGGACGAGATACGTTCAAAACCGGGGTCAAAGAAGAAAAATGACAACTGTGTCGGCCTCCACAATCTTATAACAAAGTGTTGCCGGAACAACGAACTACTCCGACGTAACGATGAAAACAAAAAAAACTGACACGATGGTACGATCCGTCTGAAACAGAGCTTTCCTGCAATATATTTATGTCTTCTGAAAATAAGTGACCACCGCAAAACAATTCAATATGCGAATGTCGAATTTCTGGAAAGATCGTTGTGTCTGGACTATATTATATAGTATGGGGCTAAAGAAGTAGTTATGGGATAGCCCGTAGTATCCAAGCCCTGAATACCCTCCTATTAATAGGAGTATTCCTGGGGCTCTCATGTTTCCCTTGGGTAGGTCAGAGTACGACCGTATACGGTGCCGACGCCCCCAAGATCCTGCCGTTTAGAAGGGAGGAGAGTGTTACAAGGATTTTACCCTGGGCTGTGTGATCGATCGATATTTCACCCTTATAGCTCAGTAGTAGGTAATACCTTCACATTTGACGTAGTCGAGGACACGGATTCGAATCTCACTTCGAACGCTTCTTTTGTAGAAATGTTACAGCAGGGTACAGCTCTCAGACCCTAAGAAGGACCTGCGCTCGTTAGATCTCTGAGGCCGGCTCACCTGTTGTTTGGGAGTTCGAGGAAGTGCCTTCAAGCAGTAATGATCAGGTCACGCAAAACGTGGATCGATGCGATGCGGTAGATGCAAGCAGTCACCGTGAACACTCAACGAAGCACCACAGACACGATGACGGGCACGACGGGCAAGGCAGGGCCCAAGGGGCTGGGGGTCGATAGGACAGGTATCACAGATCACTTGGCTTTGACTTTCTTTCTTCTCTTGGTGGTGTCGAGTAAACACCGGGTGGTCCCGCAACCTCATTACTGGCTCTGTACCCGAGACCGAAGGCGCGTTCCCACACCGGGGATCCTCCCTGCCCCTATAAGATCCGCCCAGAGGATGCTAATCAAAGCTTGCCCTCTGCCTATCGAATAGACCCGACGCGTGACACTGATCAGAACAGCTGTCTCACGCCGTATTATCCTCCTCGAAGCACTGTCGGCACTGCAACTGCAACCCCCCCCCCTGCCCGACGCAGCATGCGCCGGAGCAAAACGGGCCCCCCCAGCAGCCGAATGCTTCTTCTTCCCCCCTGCTAATCGGCTCACCGCTTCCGTTCCCCGCTGGTTGCTGACGGGGGTCATCTCTGGCCCGCGGCGCTCCGGTGTTCCTCGATCCCGCGAGTCACTTCGCTGCGGTTAAGCTCCTCCCAATCTCCGTCAGGGTATCTCACTCGCCAATACGGCTCCCTAAAGTCGTACACCTTTCCCACCGCCGCTCGACTCACCCCATCAGCTCCAGCAAACGACCGCCTGACCTGCGTCCCCGTCGGAAAGTCCTGCAGCGCTCTCGTTCGCACCCCCTGGTCACGCTCTTCCTTCGGTAGTGGTTCCGGCGGCCGGGGGCGGCAGTCCTTTCCCTTGTACACTTCCCAGAGGGCATGGAAGACGTCGAGTTGCAGAGGGGTGAAGCTGTCCCTCACTTCCTGTTCAGGTAGCCACTCTGACTCCACCCCACTTTGGTACCGGCCTCGGTTCTGCCATTCCCACCCGGTCCCCGTGCTCTCCATGGCTCGCCGGTCCGTCAGGGTATAGAGCGGCACCGCCACCGTCGAGGTGTCTGCCAACCCCAAGTCCGCGCCCCATGCCAGATGCGCGAATTCGTCCTCGAAGGCATGGCGCAGATGCTCCGGCCGCACGTGAAATTCCTTAATGTTGGCAGCCGAAACCGTTCTCCTCCGGGTCCGGCGGCCGCTCATTGTCGCCTGGTAGCTGATACCCGGCTGTGCAATGGCCGTCACCCGCCACGGCCCCGTCCAGTGTTCATGTGCTAGTTTGACGTGAGTGCCCTCCCGCGCCATCTTGCTGTCTGCCTCCTTTACCAGCATCAGGTCTCCCACTCGCGCCCCTTCGCCTGGAGAGTGTCGCCTAATGGCCGCATTGTGGCGTACGCGTCGCTTGTTCTTGTCCTCCTGACGCTTCTTCAGCATTGCCCGCAGTTCCATGAACGTCTGGTGTCTCTCCGCCACGAAATTGTCGAGCCCAGTGCGGAAATTTTCTCCGTCCAGCGCAGGAGTAAGAGCATCCAGGTTTGTGCGCGCATCACGGCCAAACAGAATCTTGAAGGGCGTCCCACCTGACGGGAGACGCGGGTCCGGCGTAGTTCTTTGAATCCAGCAAGCCGCGCTTACATATTCGTCCCACCTTGCCGGCCAAGATTTGCAAAGCTCTGCCAAGACCTCCTGAAGCCAACCCCCCATCCTTTCTACGGCTCCTTGACTACGAGGATGGTCCGCAGGACCATGATCCAGCTCCACCCTGAGCCACTGGCACAGGTGGGCGACCACCTTAGCGGTGAACTCCCCCCCGGCATCGCTCCTAATCGACAGCGGCACGCCAAACGTGAGCAACAGCTCCAGGAGTTTCCTCACCACTCCCACCGAATGCTTAGATTCCAGCGGGTACGCAAACAGGAACCGGCTGGCCCGATCCACCACTACCAGCAGGTACCTATTTCCTGCACTGGATACCTGCTTCATGTCCTGGAGGTCCATCTCAAGCACTTCCCAAGGCCACAATAACCGAGCAGGCATCATGGCCACGCGTTGACTCCGGGCCCTTTTTCTCCTCCTGCAACCGCACGACAGCACGTACTCCCTGACGTCCTGGGCTACTGTCGGCCATCTGTACTTGCCCTTAATCAGCAGCAGGGTCCGCGCAACTCCCGGGTGGCCATAGGTACTGTGCACGAGTGCCAGCACCCCTGGCACTAATGCTCTCGGAATGGCCAACTTCGGTGCCTCCCCCCGAGGCGCGCTCTACAATAAGTCGTTGTCGTCGAGAACGTAGTTCGCCGTCCCTTCCGGTGACTGCCTGTCACCTCTTCCTCGCAATCGGCCCCAAATGGGGCCAAGTCGCGCGTCCTCCCGTTGCCGTTGCACCAGCCGTGGCTTATCACGCAACACTTCCGCTACCTGGTCGACCATGGAAGGAAGGGGTCCCGGGTATTCCGAGTATTCCGCTCTCGGTGCTCGCCGCCTCGGCTGGGGCTGTGCTCTGGACTGTGGCGGCAAGTTTTTTGTGGGCTGTATCTGCGATGCCGACGGCAGTGCTGTCGGGGTCGTCTGTGTAACAAGCGGCCTTGGCACCTGCGCATGCTGCTCTGTTGACCTTCCTCCCGCTACGCCCGCTCTGGACCTCGTGACCGCCGGCGTTACTTCGGCTATGTCCTCCTCGAAGAGCGCCTGCAAGCCTTCCAGCGATTTAGTTCCGTGAAGCTGCTCCCCCCTGGCTTTGTCTATCAACAGCCCCTTTGCCCACAACCCCGACAAGGCCTCTCTCGCCATAGGTGGCAATGAAAAGTCCGCCAATATCGCGGCCGTTGCTCCCCTGCTGACGGTTGGGGGCACTCGGTAGTCCGCTCGTCCGGTGGCGAGTTTTTGGTATTCCGCAAAAGTCAGCTCGTCTGCTTGGTCGATATCGCTTGCGTCCGAAGGGTGCGGTATGTACGTTCCTTCGGGGGGTTTCTCTCCCATGATGTGCGTTCGAGTGATGGAAATGATTGGATCATCAAAAGAAAAGACCCCCCTCTCTTCCACGCCTCGCTTGAGGAAGTAGGTTCCCCTCCTCCCCAAGAATCTACCTAGAGATGTGCACCCTGGGTCGCGCTTTTCTATATCCCTCCTCCACTCTCTTAGCCTCTCACCTTCCCTTTCGGGCCTCCCGCTCCTCACGCCGACAGCGAACGCCTTCCTCTTCCCCGACGGAACCCCCACGATGTCCGCCGCCATTTCGACTGTCTCCACCGTACACGCCGCTTCCTTCAACGCAGGCAGCACTACCTGCCCCCACTCCGTCGATCGAAGTAGATTCGGGTAGCATTCCAGCAGGGGAAGCCTGGCCGTCGAATCAATGAAGGCCCTCACGATATTCGTTGCCAAGGTTGCTGCTCCACCGGGCCCCCGCTGGCCTGACTTTCTGGATGTATCTCCCATCACGACGCTCGGGCTCAAGTCGTTCAAGAGCCTTTTGCAATCTTCCCCCCCTGGTTCCGCTCTCACCAGTCGAACTCCTTGGTCCAACCCGTTCTCCCTAACGCACTCGAGCGCTCTCCAGTCGTGGTCGGTGGCACCCTTGACTGCGACCATCTCCTTCGCCGCCATGAGACCACCTCCCCCCCCGCAGCAGAGCACCACGGCGACTGGATGCTCCTCGGCTGCGGACGTTGTGGCGGCTCTCTCAGTGTCTGCGTCGACGGCTCCGCCTGGGGTAAAAATTACGCTTGCCGCAACCGCCGCGTTTTTTCCCGTTGGCTTGTTCACCTCGTCTGCCCCCAGTTCGCTGAGCAGTACGCCGTCGAGCACCGGTCCCTTGGGGCCCCGGTACGTGGTCCTCGTGGAGGGATCGTCTGGGAAGGAGTCATCGATGTCCGTGCGCGGCGCGCCGTTCGGCGGCAGCCTCGAGAGGGCGTCCGGCAGCTGTTGGTTTGCCCCCGGTCGCCACTGGAGGTCGATGTCGTGCTCCATCAACCTGAGCGCCCACCGGTGGAGTTTCGACGAGAGGGCCTGGCTCTTGAACAGCCACGTGAGCGCGGAGCAGTCGGTGAACAGAACGAATCTCCTTCCCCACAAGTACGGTCTGAAATGCTGGATGGCCCACAACACTGTCATCACCTCTAGTTCGGTTGCGGACCGTTTGGCATCCGTCCTTGACCACCGGTGGCTCGCGTATCCAACGACACGTTCCTCTCCCCTGGTGTCCTGCGTAAGCGCCGCTCCCGCACCCAGCTCGCTGGCGTCCGTATGCAGTTGAAACGTGGCCTCCCAATTGGGCAACGCCAAAATCAATGGCGATGTGAGGAGCTCGATCAGCGCCTTCAGAGCCTTGTCCTGCTCCACCCCCCACGGCACCCGGAGCCTCCTTGCCTTTTTTGACGCGAACCGCTTGTCCCTGAGTAGGTCCGAGATAGGCGCCACGATCGAGCTGTATCCGGGCACAAACTTCCTGAGGTAGCTGCCCATGCCCAAAAGTGACCTGACCTCCACTACCGTGTTAGCGCGAGAGAGTCTGGCCACCGCTTCTATCTTCGTTTTTGACGGTTGTACGCCCAGTCTGCTGACAACCATGCCGACGAACTCCTGCTGCGGAGCGCACCAAGTCGATTTGGCCAGGTTCACCGACAACCCAAATTGCTGGAGCCGCGCCAGCACCTTCTCCACCAGATCCACATGTCCCTCGACGTGTTTGGTGTGGATGATGATGTCGTCAAGCCAGTTCTGCACGCCTTTTCCTTTTAGCGGACCCAGAGCCTCCCCCACATAGGCCGCGAAGCCGGAAGGAAGGGTCTTCAACCCAAAACCGCACCGGTTGAATTCCCACAGCTCCCCATGGGCGTCACGAAACGCGATCTTGTGCTTGTCTTCCTCGGCAATTTCCAACTGGGTGAAACCTGACGCTAGATCAATGGATGTGAAGCACGTGGCGCCCCTCATGTTGTCGAAGATGCTTGCGATATCCCCCAGCCCTCCGCTATTGGACTCCAGCAGCGCGTTCAGCCCTCGATAATCCTGACAGACCCTCGCCGTGCCATCCTTTTTTGCCACAACGACGCAGTTTGCTGCCCACGCTGACTGCGACCGGCGAATCGTCCCCGCTTTCTGTTGCTTCGCCACCTCGCTCTGGATCATGGCCGTTTCCTCCGGCGAATACCGTCGCTGTTTTGCTGCGTGGGGCGTGCAGCTGTTGTCAGTCAGCGGAAGCTGCAACTTAGCTCGATTGCAGGCCGGGACAATCTTCGGGTTCACCGGGAACACATGGCGGTGCTTCTCCAACGCTCGAATCAGGGCTTCCTTCACTGGGGCACTCGTCTGAGCGATGTTGGCCAACGACAAGTCCACCCCGTCGGCGTCCGCCCCCTCACCTGCGCGTTCCTCCGGCGCCACCAGCACTGACTGTTCCTTCATCTCCGATGTGCCTTCTGCCTGCACGACGGGGTCTAATAGCATCCGCATACGTTCCTTGTCCCTCGTGTTGACGGCGTAAATCCGAGCAACGACCCCGCCCTGCTTCAGCGCTAAGGGTACTTTTGAACGGTTCACCACTTTGCACTGGAGCGGCGTTCCGGGGTGCCACCACTGCGCCCCGCGCGCGATCCCCAACTCTGCCCCCGTCTCCATGTCGTATGAAGCCTTCGGTTCCACTACCACCAGCTGCCTGTCTTGGGGCTGGACTCCCTTGGCATAAGCGTCCACCTGCGCGCTGACGAAACCCGGTACCACCGTATGTCGGGCTGGACGTAGTTCCCATTGTAGGGTGTCATCGTCCTCCCAGGCCGCTGAGCCCTCGCTTAGTTGTGTGCGCGGCTCGGTTATTTCCGCCGGCTCTCCCTCTGCACAGGGTGGCTTGACGGCGCAAAATTGCTCCCACGTTGCCGCGTTCCCGGTCGCCACTGGCTCCACTTCTGCCCTGCTCGGTTGGACAGACGCATGCCAGCTCACCGCCTTCCGCTCCGCCACCTTTGACGAGGAGGCTCCCGTTGACGAGATGAAGGGCACCCAAGGTGACTCTGGTGCCGGTTTGAAACCTCCCCCGGCCGCGAAGCTGATAGTGCTGCCATTCTTTCTCAGGAACGCCGCTCCTATGATAAGGCCGTACGGGAGGTCCTCCACCACCCGCACCAATACCTTGCGCACCCTGTCCTCCGGGCTGAACACCAGCGGGAGCTCGCACGACCCGGAAATTTTCATTGGCGGGACTGCGCTGCCCGTGGGGTTGGCTGCCCTCAACCACCCCTGTCCCCTCGGGCTCATCATCGATTGCCCCCCTCTTCCACTGCGTTCGACGGAGCGTACGAATGCCGCGGAAGAGTAATTTCCGCCCCCTGCCCCCGTGTCGACCAGCACCTCCACTGGAATGCGGCAACTGGTTCTGGTGTGGTGCCACACGAATGCGCGCACCCACACCTGCTTGGCCCCCGCTCCCACGGCTGCCACGCTGCTTGGGGTGTCCACATCTAGGGCGCTCAACGCGAAGTTGCTGTACTGCTGCACCGGGACGCCCTCGTCGTTGTTGGCGCCCCCCCCGCCCTTTGTCGAAGCGGCGTCGTAGGTACTGCGTCTCGCCTCCTCTTCCTGCCGACCCCGCGTTTGTTGCTCACTTTGGCTGCTGTTCCCCAGGAGAGAACCTCCTGGGGCACGTCTTCAGGCCCGCAAGACACGCGAGGCGCCTGCGGCTGCCCCGCCCTCCTCGGCCGTGTACGCGCTCAGCATTTCGAGTGCCGTCAGCATACCAGGCTCTAGCTACAGCGCTTGCGTCGGGGTGGTCTTGCGGGGGTACAATCCGTACGGCACGATGTCCTCGTCGTGCGAGAAGCGGCACCTTCCTCCACCGGCAGCGCTCTTGTGGGGGCAGTCGGAACCCCTTACATGAAAAAAGCAGACCCTTCGCTGGCGCAAGGCGTTGATAATCACCTTGTCTTCGGCATCCGGGCTCGGTAGCTCGTCCCATTCCTCCCTGTGGTCCGTTGTTTCCCGGTTACTACTGCCCGGGCGGTCGTTTCTGTCACATTTGCGGCGTACAAACGGGGTTCCATGTGCACCCGGGGTGGAAGCGCGGACGTTGGAAAAGGACGCGACGTTTGAGCGATCGTCGACAGCTTCCTCCTCCACGTCCTCTCCCTCTTCCTCCTCGCCCTCAGAGGATAATTCCCCGTCTACCGCAGCCAGCGCCGCGCACGCGCTGTCCCGGAGCGCCTCTACCTTCTTCCTCCACGCCTTGGGTAGTTCCCTGGTGCGCTGTTTACCTCTTTCCTCCCATTCCTCCCTCGACGGAAACCCCCTCGTCTCGTTCTGCCCCAGGGGCAGCCGCTGACTCTGGGTTAGCCCCGCTACGCTGCCTCGGCTCCGTCCCGTCAGGGGTGCCACGGCTAGGGGGTAACGACTGCACCGGGTGAGCAGTGCATTGATCAAGCCGTAGAATATGCCGTGAGAGACTTCTCCGCGGTGTACCATGTACGGATTCAGAGGTTTACCGGCGTCCACGTGTACCGGAGTAAGATATTGCTTAACCTCAGTTCCCACCTGGATAAGGAGGGATTCCATCCCATTGCGATCGGAGGCGCTGGTAAAGAATAGATTTACCGCTCGTTCACAGAGCTCTGCCACCTTCCTCCCCGACACGTACCTCCAAAAGTGGACCTCTTCCGACGTGTGCGGCCTCGCCTCGTCTGCTGTTGCCGCGCGAACATGCAGCACCAGCCGGCGGGCTGCGGCCATCCACGACTCCCCTTGGATGAGCTTTATCTCCGTGAGTGCCGCCTCAGCCCTCTTCTGCGCCTGCCCTGAATGCGCTACCTCGGCTACCAGGATCCGGCACCACTCCTCTTCCTCGAAGGGAATGTGGCAAAACCCCCCTTGTACGAGAGGTACCTCCACCGTAGAGTGCGGGCGCATCAGATCGCGTGTCGCCAGGGTGTCCGCGATGAGCTTTCCAAAGCACTCGACTCTCCACGGCGTCAGCCTATCTGCTCGGGGCCGGGCAGGATTGATCCCGTCGGTGGAGAACTGGTCTTGGGGCATGGCCCCCGCCGCCCCCTCGACCTGTGACATGATCTTAGTAAGCTTGTCGACGAACAGCACTGGATCGTTCCTCCATGAGAGCTCGCCCTGCGGTGCCACAACCAGTCCCACGAAACCATCTTGGCCTTTTATCAGTCCCATGTCGCCTACGATCTTGCTCACGACCCTTTGGGCCTCTTTCGAACTGCTGGGTTCCAATGCCCCCAGGTGAGTTGCGGTCTGTGGCGGTGCTACCCCCGTCGGTTGGGGCGTCTGTGCGTGGCTCGACTGCCAGATCCAGGGGGTAGGACGGGGGTAGTGCTGGTATCGTGCTCCATGCTGCCCGACGTATGCTGATGGTGCGGGCTGAGGCTGGCGTAACGTTTGCGCATGGGGCACCTGCGCGGGCGAGTAGTGTGCGCGAGAATACCCCCCCCCCCATGTTACCCAGACTCCATGGATGCGCTGCGTAGCCAATCGGGTGTGGTGCCAGGCTTGTTGCCGGTGCCGAGCGTAGGGGCTGCGCCGACACCCGTTGTTGCTGGTGCTGCTGGTGCTGCCGGTGCTGCAGCTGCTGCTGCTGCTGCTGCTGCTGCTGCTGCTGCTGCTGCTGCTGCTGCTGCTGCTGCTGTGCTGCTGGCTGGTGCTGCTCCTGCTGGTGCTGGTGCTGCTGCTGCTGTGCTGCTGCTGCTGCTGTGCTGGGCTGCTGCTGCTGCTGCTGCTGCTGCTGCTGCTGCTGTTGCTGCGGCAGCTGCTGCTGTTGCTGTGGCAGCTGCTGCCTCTGTTGTGAGAGCGACGACGGCCGTTCCCTTTGATGTTCTGGCGACGGGGACTGTTGTTGGCTCCGTACCGACCTCCCCTTCTTGCTGCGGCGGCGGCTCTCCCGGGGTGCACTGCCGTGGCTGCTGTGGCTTCGGCGGCGACGGCGTGCCATGTGGTCGCGGCCGCGACTGCGGTGGCGGCTTCGTTCCTTGCTGTCGCGCTTGCGGCCGTGGTGAAGACGGCGGCGTTCTTGGCTATCGCGGCTGTGGCCACGGCGGCCGCTGCGTTTTTTTCCGTCGCTGCCCCGGCCTCGGCGGCTGCGGCGCTCGCTGCTGTCGCGGCTACGGCTGCGTCGGCGTTCCTTGTGGTCGCGGCCGCGACTGTGGTGACGACGGCGGCGTTCTTGGCTAGCGCGGCCGTGGCCACGGCGGCCGCTGCGTTTTTTTTCTGTCGCTGCCCCGGCCCCGGCGGCTGCGGCGCTCGCTACTGTCGCGCCGCTCCTGCCCGCTGCTAGAGCGGCGGCCACGGCTACGAGGACCGCTATCCTCCCGCTCCTGGTCGCGACCACGGCCGTAGTTGCTAGATGGGTAGGGTTCGCCCATGCCCCCCCCCCCTCCTACGCTGTGGACGCGTTCGAGAGGATGACCGCTGTTGCTGCGGTTACCACCGCGGTCCTGGTCGTTGTCGCTCCCCCGGTCGCTGCTGCTACGAAATGGTCCGTCGCCCCGCGTACTGCCTCCTTCGCCGGAACGGACGTCCTCGTTGGTGGCGTGGCTGTCGTCCATGTTTCTCCAATTTCCTTCCCTTTCCTTTCTGCGGTCTGCTGTACGATTTACCCTGCGTGTACGCTCGGGGCATTGTATGACCACACAGAAAAAGAAAAAAAAAAAAAGGAAAGGACACATGTATCTGGTTGTATTTTGAACATATGTTCACATGCGGTCAACATCGTTCACAGCCCTTGTGTTATTTGAGATTGTCTGCGTGACAGGTGGGAAAAAAAAAATAGTGTTAGTGTTTTAAAATTCTTGGTCCATGCTTGGCCTGAAAGCGAGTTACGTGTTCGTCAAAAAAAATGTGTTATAAATGACCTCGCTCTTGGACGGCATCAGTACAGCAATAGGTTCTACGTGATTGGTTACCGGTGTCACCTAACCCGGGCGAACGGCATACGAGACTATGCGTGTATCAGTACGTACGGCGCCTTTGGTCTGTCGACACCTGTCGTGTGCATTTGTTTTTGAAGATGATATGTGGTCAATAGCATGCAGTCATTTATTAACGAACGTGCATGTGTGTGAACATGTACAATGAGCAGGCAAACGAGCACGGGCAACAGGCAGACGGAGCACGAACAACGAGTATGCCTGCATGCATTGACCGAGCACATATCTTCAAAGCAATACAGAACGAACAGGCGAAGCGCCATTGGCAGCGTGCACACATAACAGCATTGCAAGTATGGCCATAATGCCAGGCGGGCAAAACAAAAACATGCAGGTTTTCACATGCATACGAATGTGGGTGTACAAGAGTGTATAGGACTAATATACGAGATCAATGTGAGGTGACGCATGAGCATGCATGATAGCACCATTCCCCCGATTTTGCAAACTCTTCGGATCCCCTGCAACTGTTTTGCAGACACTCCGATCTCCTGCAATGCACTTCGATCAGCCTGGGTTCATCATGTTACAGCAGGGTACAGCTCTCAGACCCTAAGAAGGACCTGCGCTCGTTAGATCTCTGAGGCCGGCTCACCTGTTGTTTGGGAGTTCGAGGAAGTGCCTTCAAGCAGTAATGATCAGGTCACGCAAAACGTGGATCGATGCGATGCGGTAGATGCAAGCAGTCAGCGTGAACACTCAACGAAGCACCACAGACACGATGACGGGCACGACGGGCAAGGCAGGGCCCAAGGGGCTGGGGGTCGATAGGACAGGTATCACAGATCACTTGGCTTTGACTTTCTTTCTTCTCTTGGTGGTGTCGAGTAAACACCGGGTGGTCCCGGAACCTCATTACTGGCTCTGTACCCGAGACCGAAGGCGTTCCCACACCGGGAGTCCTCCCTGCCCCTATAAGATCCGCCCAGAGGATGCTAATCAAAGCTTGCCCTCTGCCTATCGAATAGACCCGACGCGTGACACTGATCAGAACAGCTGTCTCACGCCGTATTATCCTCCTCGAAGCACTGTCGCCGTAGTATCCTCCTCGAAGCACTGTCGGCGCTGCAACAGAAACGCGTGCGCGTGCGGTCCCTAAAGACATATCTCCCTGGTTCTTCCGGTATTAAAACGAAACGGGTAGGTCAGCGTACGGCCGTATACGGTACCGGCGCCCCAAAGATCCCACCGTTCAGAGGGGGGGGGGAGTGTTACAAAGGTTTAACCTGGGCTGGGTAATTGACTGATATGTTTCCCCTATAGCTCAGTAGGTAACACCTTCACATAAATAAGACGTGTGCAAGGTATCAGTGTCTCTAAAAACCGGCGTGGATATTTTGACATGTGTGCGGAAAAAGTGCGAACAGTAGGCGTTGCCTTGAAATTACTTGGTTTTACTGTAGGATCGAATTTTGGTGATGTGATTTGCTTAATGTTGAACATGCACAGATCAGATATTCGATTGTTTACGCGAAACAATGTGTAGACATGATTTGGAGTACCTGGAGCCGGACTGCTCAGAAACAAGAAAGAAACATATATATATATGGCGACGCCTGCCTATCCTTGTCCGTCTTTGAGGCCCGTGCTTGGTTGGGAAACACTTTGTCCGCTAGCGCCAGCCCTAGGATCTCAACCGAACAAACGATCATGTCACCCTCTTCCGCTGTTCATGGTGGTCAGTATGATACCAGATATGTTCCACCCCAGTAGATACTGATGCCAGCATTGGTGGGGGAGATTATTGCCGTATTTTAACTTGCACCAGCTCATAGCTTCTTAGAATAACTTAGAGGGCTGCTGGGGCTCTTTGGCTATTTTGGAAACGACGAAGAAGAAGAAGAAGAAGAAGGAGAAGAAGAGTGTTGCACGCGTCAATAACTTGTGTACGTATTTACTGGTATGTATGAGACTGGAGAATATACAAACAAGCGTCAACTACAGTGAACGTGTATTTGTTAGAATGGCATGTGTCCCCGTCGCTATTTACACCAGGGTGCAATGCAGCATGCGCAAGGTTTTAGCGCAGCGAAAGGGTGTGCAGCGATTCATGTATCGTTATAGAAAGTAGCCCTCAATTCACATCGCCTTACTAGGGCACCTTGCAGACTCGGGGTCTGAACCTTCCACCACCACTGTGCATTGTGCCCATACATCCACACTATGTTTGTTCTTCGCAGGTGTTGTAGGCACAGAAATGAGACGCGTAGACACCCGGGGAAAATGCCGGGGGGTGTGGCGACTGTACCGTAGAGGGACGAGCATTCCACACCTGTCGTCGGTCTGCAGGTGGACCATCAATTGCAGATGTAGGCACAACTGAAATGAGGGGCTACAAGCCTGGGCCGGCAGGATATATTCCGGTTCAACTCCGGGCATTGAGACGGAGCTGTTGTTTCCGGCGGCTCGTTCCCTCCGACCTCTCGGCGCTACCCCAAGGACGGATATCCACCTAACTGCCGTAGCCCGCCCTTTGTCGTTCACATCTATTTTATACTTCAACCCACAGCGAAATAGTCGCCCATGCCAACATCTTCTTTGCGATCATCACCGCTCGAGAATGACCCCCTCACGCTTCCGCCCTCCGCCTCCGGTGTGAGACCTTCCCGCCGGCAGGGGATGCGGGTCCGGGTGAAAACATATGCCCCCGAGGCGCCGATCGTGTTTCCGCCCCCCATCATGCCGACAGCTTCATTCATCGCACTTCCTGGTGAAAAAATTCGAATGCACTTGTTTTTGTGCATCTGGTTAAGGGCGGGTCTGTTCTTTTTCCTAGCGGTGCTCGTGGCATTTCGACATCCTTCAGGGCTCTGGAGGTTAAGCGGTTCCTGCGGATTACCTTGCAAGTAATGTCTCGGCCGACTTCAAGCGACCAACCAGCTCCTCCACGCGGATTCGGGCAATGTCGGCACTTCACATATCGGACGCATGCCTCGGTAGCGGTGCACCTGCATTTTCCTGGGACTCCTCACTCTCGATTGAGGCTCTGTACACCAACCGAAAACGAATCTAATAAAAAAGGTTGGCTTAACCTGGTGAGAACGCCAAGGCCTACAGTGGTAGGTGTGCAACGAATGTAGAATGCCTTATCGTACAACTTGAGAACGGGATAAGGGGCATGCCTTACCGGGTAGTTCCTCAGGAATATTTTGGCAAAATTACGCGACCTCTATCAAAGCACGGTGGCAGCTGCGAAGGTCCATATTCGCTCTCCTCCGTGACGAGGGACTTTAAGGCCTCGCGGTCGAGCTACAGTAGTCCTTCTCCGCTTGTGTTAGAATAACCGTGCCTGGACGCTCGCCTAGTGGTGAACCCTGTATCGAACAAAATAATTGCAAGGAACCCAACAATGGCTTACGGTGAACGCCAAACGCAACGAAAGTGAAAGTTGTTCTCCAGTCGAGGTGACACGCAAACTACTTTGAAAGCAGCGGAGGACAAAAGTGAGTAAGTGTGGCGGCCGTGCACTCGGTGAAAGCCCGTCGAGGGTTCTGCATATATCACAGTCGGTAAATCGCGATTTGCGCCCTCCTCATCTTCTGCTGACCGCTCGCCTCCGCTAAGATAGGCTGTCGCTTCCTTCTTGCCCGTCGTCGACATGAGCGCGTGCTAGTAGTACCTTACTGAAAATTCAGTGGAGGAGTGGTCAATCCGTCAACTGTCATCAAAATAACCACTGTCACATTATTATTGGCAATGAAGTGACGAGATCGCTGATATCTTTGGTGCATGCTTATCACCTACCGTGCGCTAGCAATGTGGGTGGTGTGCTCCACAGCTTATCTGTAGCAGAACGCTGGAAGCTTGTCGCTGGAAACAAAATCACCAGGTCCCATGGAAGTAGCCAAATCACACATGGATTCCAGTTGAAGAAAACTTGTACTCGGCGCCGTTGCTTCCGTTCTTTGTCTATATCCCTGTGCGTTTTACATCTACGGTAGCTCCTGCAGCGACCCTACGTGTTAACCAACTTAAAGTACATGCGCGAGGTACCCTCCGTGAACTTGATGTTTTGCTCTGTGGGTCCCAGCCATCGTTCACCACACCTGAAATGTCGGCCTAGTGGGACAACTCCGAACTTCAGAAAAAAAAACATAATGTAAACAAGGAATTCCTGATGCAGCGAAACTGTAGGAGCGCATTTTGACGACGACGGTAGCCAATGACCTTAACGACACACATGCAGTGCAACGTAAGCTCTGGGCACTGTACAACATAGACGGAAGCGTGACCGAACGCAAATGCGCACCACCAACGCTACTACTAGAGTACCCGTCAATATGTATGCAATTGTTAAATGCCCACTGCCAGTATATCAGGCACCTGGAAAAAGATAAAAAAAACTTTTTACATGTCCAAGGCTTGTTCTATACCGATACGAAAAACGAAATAGACTATGCGAGGACGAACGCGTCTACTGCTGCAGCACATAAAAACACTACTACATTTACGGGGCCCAAATAATGTGCTACTCCCGAACGCACAAGCACGAAGGCAGGGTCTGTCAGTGTACGTTGCAGTCGGGTCTTGTCCAATGCAAGGGACCGTCGGGTCGTAACCATGGCGAACCACGACCCAGCGACCGGTCTCACGGATACACATAATATGTTTTTTTTATTGGCGACCCGTCGGGCGTATGCGGTGGCAACCCGCGGGGTTGCCATCGGCTATGGCAGCTGTCACGGCATGTGCCATAGCTGTTCCCTTGGCACGTGCTGTGGCACTTGCCCCCATGGCAATAAGTCATGGAAACATCACCCACGGCATGTCATAGGAAGCTACATCGCAACCCATTGCAAGTCCCACGACCTGCCATGGTAACCAATAGCAACTCACGCACTGCCATGCTTGCTTTGCTGACAACCCCCACGGCACAACACGTCATTTGACCTGTCAAGTGCATGACCGGTCGCGCTTCGTGTATTTTTATTTCCCCTAGTCCCACCCGGGTCTGAACCCCAATTGGACCCTACCCCACCCGAACCTCATATAACCCGGATCTGATCGTACTCACAAGGTGCGCAAACACAGTTAGCTCTCCGCAGGAGCCGCCTGAGGCACCGAGCGCAAAACGCGACCGAGCGTCGTTTGACCGGCTAAGTGGTGACAGGTCGCGTTTCGTGAGTCATATTACTCACTTCCGATCTCACCCTCCGGTCAGATGACGGGTAGCGCTTCGCGCTCAGCCATTCCATGCGGTGAGGCCTCCCGTGGTATGCCGTGGGGCATGCCGTGGCGTGCCGTGAAGCTTGCCGGGGTATGATGTGGGACTTGCTGTGGCGTGCCGTTGGCCTAGCAAATTGCCGTGGGGATGCCAGCGCTTGCCGTGGGGCTTGCCATAGTATGCCGTAGGAGTTGCCATGGTAGTCGTGCCGTGGTTCGCCGTGACAAATGACCTGGGCTACCATGGCAATTGCCTTGGCTTGTCATGGTCACTGCCACGGCATGATGCCACCCTAAAACCAAATAAAGGGCATCCGTTAGAGATGTACACTTTTTTACTTTTTCGCGACGTGGTGCGACACGTTGCCACGACATGTCACGACATGTCGCGGCACGAGTGTCACGGTAAGGCCCGCGGCAATCCTTGAGGCACGTCGCAGCAAAGCTCGCGGCACGCCGCGGCAAGGCCCACGGTACCCACGGCACGCCACCATAATACCCACGGTAGGCCCCGCGGGAACATCCGCGGGAACAGCCGTGGGAACAGCCGCGGCCAGTTCCGAGGCAAGAAGCGCGGTAAGGATCGCGACTAAAGCCACGATTAATACCGCGGCACGTACCGCGAAGCAATGCGGCACCCGCCGCGGCACTTGCCGTGGGTTTAGCCGCGGGGTGCTTCGCGACATCTGCCGCGCGCGATGCCGCAAACTGTTGATTATGCTCAGGAACACGACGGAGATGTTCCATCTAACATTAGGGAGTTCCATACATTGATGTAGGGGTATAAGAAAGGATATTTAGGCAAATATTCTGTGAGACCAGCGGGAGGTTTATTGTGCTGGCAACTTACTGGATAATGACCTGCATGCGTCGTCATGTGCTGGCACTCGACAGCTCGGATATAATAAGAGGAGTTCCGTGGTATAATCTGAAGTCAACCACGCGTTCCCGTGCCAGCTGCGTCTATACCTTTAGACATCAATCAACACACTAGTTTAAGCCGGTGATCTTCTATTGGTAAGCGTAGCCAAGGCCAACCTAGAGTGGTGGAAACCTGCTTCCAGCATGCCTGGTTTAGATTATGTGCCTAGTCAGTAAGCCAGCGTGGAAAATGAGGAGAAGACGTAAAAAGTAAGAGAGAAAATCGAGGTCCAGGAAAGGCTGGTGGAGCAGCAGAGGCTGCGCGCCGAGAGGGACGCGCTGCGAACTGGAACGGAGCGGGGGGGGGGGGGGGGGTGGGGGGAGGAGTGAAGAAGCAGCGAGGCAACAACAAGCAACATCGACTGTGCCGACACCTGGGCTGGAAGCCCAATCAGGCACGCCATAACCTTCTTTATACCACCCTAGTTTAACCCAGTGGAGACCCCCAAAGTTCGATAACATAGAAGCCCACTGTAGTATGTGGCGCAGAACGTTTTTAGCGTAGCTGTCGTCGCTTGATTGCCTGTACGTGCTTAGTAACACGGCTATCGCAGTTTTGGTAGGTGACATGAGGGTGTCGCCAGAGGAGCTAGCATCCAGGCACTCACCCCAAGAGATAAGAGATGCACGATTGGCGTATGGGCTGATGATGGAGTCAATGACGGGATAGGCGATGGCCGAATTTCGCATGCAGAAGGCAATGTCGCCAGGTGGCGCTTGGAAAGAGTTGGAAGACTATTACATGCCTAAGACGATAGCAGCGACACACAGGCTGAAGAGATAATTTGAGACCATCCGGATGACCGAGGACGAGAACCCCCTGCTGTTTCTAGGAAGGGTACACATGGCAGCAGATGAGCTGGCTGTGCTGGGCTGCGGTAAGAGTGTAGATGAAGTGAACCGCCACATAGTCAACAATATCTCGTATTAGTACACGATAAAAAGTAAGTCAATTATTTCCCGCCCTTTCATCCCCCGTTCCGCGATCGATGACATTATCCGTGACGCGTATGCCAACGGCAAGGTAGAGAAGGAGATGGTTTCTTAGGCGTTGTGGGCGTTCAGGGAGTGGTAGATCAGCATGCCTTGTACGCCGAAGGTACGCAGCGTACCGGTGGTGGAGGTGTGGGTCCAGGAGGGGAAAGGAGGAACAGGAGAGGCGGGAAGTTCAAAGGTGGGCAGCAGCAGCAGCAGCAGCAGCAGCAGCCCCATCAGCAGCAGCAGCCCCAGCAGCAGCAGCAGCAACAGCATCGTCCCCATCAGCAAGTTGGCAACCGGGGAGGAGCTTCGCCGGGGGGGATAACCGGCCCCAAACCGGCCCCAAATGGCGTTAGAATGCCGTGGCCTGCAGATACCGTTAAGATGACTCTGGTCCTAACCCCTTCGGTACGGGTGGGGTAGTCCCCTCCATGGGTTGGGTACCTACCGACCCACCACCAGGGACAATGCCGCCAATGCCCCCGCCGCCTGTAATGACTCCGGCAGGCTGAAGGCCCCCACCGAACAACACGCCATGGAGGCGCAAGGGGCTCTGCTTCCGGTGCGGCAGACCGGGCCACTACGTCGCGGAATGCCGGGTAGCTCCCGCGCAGATGAACGTCGTGGTCCCGTGTGCTGGTGCTCCTCACCCCTTTCAACAGATGCACTACGGAGGTGGCTGGCTGCAACAGACACCCTACGGCAGTGGTGGGTACACCTCGGCCGGAGCTTCCCCGTCGCAGCCCTCGTCGAGCACTTCCCCTGCCCCTGGCCCAGCGAACAACGGCGACCCCGCGCCTGCGTTCGACCCGCACCTTCTCACCGCGCAGTTTGCGCACCAAGGCAAGGCGACTGACGATTTATTTTGGGTTAGTGGGAGAGAAGAGTGGGTATCGGATTCGGGAGCGACCTTTCATGTGACTGGAAACCCGTTTGGTACGGTAGATTGTACCTCCCCTCCCCCCGATAAGAACAGTGTGGTGGTCGATGACATGAGGTCAATGAAAGTAGACTACTTCGGTCAGATTCCAATGTGAACTCGGTGTGACGTTCAAGTTAGGCTGTTGGACGTAGCTTGCGTACCCGGTGTTCGCTTCCACCTGTTTTCGCTTCATGCAGTAATGCTGAAATGCCCGGTGACACTTGATGCTTTGGGAGCCCACATGTTGAATGGGCAGTTGTCTTTCATGCGTAGGGACGCGGGTTCATACGTAGACGCCACGCAGATTGTAGCGGCCCGATTGCTGCCACCGTTTTATCCCCCGGAAAAATGCGGAAGATTGATGTTAACGACGACCTTCACGTTTCCCTTGCCCACTCCCATGCTGACACCCTTCGTAAGACGGTACGCCAGATGGACATTAAGGTTTTTGGGGAGTTGGTTTCGCGTGCTGGGTGTTCTGAGGCGACAGGGAGGAGTATGGTGGTGCCGTGGACGACCGAGTGTCGCTCCACCAGGCCTCTTGAGTGGTTGCTCGTGGATATGTAGGGACAGCAGTCTGCCGGCGGTGCGCAGTACTTGATTTTGATCGTCGACGACTACTCGCGACTGAGATGGCCGTATTTCTTGAAGCGGAAGTCTGACGTCCCAAAGGTTTTCGCTGGCTTTCTGACCGACATCAACGCAATTTGTGTGCCGTCCATCGTGGAGCCTCTTCACCCGGACAACGGCACCGAGTTCATCAAGGTGGAGTTCATGGAGATGCTCAACCAGCGTGGCATTCGCCGCGAGCGCACACCCGTCGATTCGCCGAAGCATAACGGTGTGGTCGAGCGACGGATCGCCATGACGCTGTAGCTTGCGTTGGCGTCCCGCCTGGAGGCCCCCCGCCTGTTCGGCGATGCGAGGATGCCGGCGATGCGGCCCCTCTGGGCTGAGTCATGCGTGTACGCAAGCGATGCGATCCAACACGACGGCGAGGGTAAGAGACAAGCCGGAAGTGCATTTATTGTACCGTAAATTCTACGAGAGAGCACCGTTTGCGCGGTTGCTCCCGTTTCTGAAACCGGGATTCACCACATCAGGAGGATCCTCAAGACGGAGGCAAAGGTGGAAGCTTGCTTGTACCTCAGCAGACTGCAGCAAGATTCTGCTGGTATCTGGCCGGAGGTCGTTCTCCCGCGACGTTCCTTGGGAACATCCGAGGAAACCGTTTGTGGGGTTACTGCCGGAGGAGGAGGAGAGCTCCCCGCCGTCATCGTCGCCACCGCCCTCGGGTACGCCGGAGCCTCTGAGGGGTCCCGACGTATGGCCCGAGCCACTGTCTTCATCCCCACTGCTGCCGCCGCAACCGCCGTCATTGCCGCCGCTACCGCCGTCATCGTCGCCGTCGCTGCCGCCGTCATCGTCACCGCCGCCGCCATCGCCACCGCCACCGCCACCGCCACCGTCACCGCCGCCGCCGTCGCCACCGCAGCCGTCACCGCAGACACAGCTTTCACAGCGTGCTGCCCGGGAACTAGGTTCTTATATCCCGGACCCGGAGGATGGCGATGTGCCGAGGGGGCGGACTAGGGGGAGACTGCACGACTCCAGGAAGGGGGTGACGATGTGCAGAGAGGGCGAAAAAGGGGGGAAACTGCACGACACCAAGAAGATGGTGGCGATGTACAGGGTGGTCGGACCAGGGGGAAAGCTGGGCGGCACCCGGAGGATGGAGATGTGCTGAGGGGGCGGACAAAAGGGGAGACTGCGCGGAACCGCGAGGCTATGGGGCATGGGCTGCTGTCGTTGATGACAGCGCGGGAAGGTATTGACCACGTACTTTTCCACCAAGCCCCACCGCGCGAGAACCCTCCCCTTCTGCATGCTGACCTCATCTACGCCTTGGATGCGGCTCTGGCACCCGAGATTGTACCCAAACCTCTGCTGTTAGAACGGTCGATTGTCCAGCCTGCAAAATGGAGATGGTTTGTGCGCGACCTGGGGCAACACGTTGGGGGGCGCATCCTAGACTTCGAGGTACGCCACATCTTCCTTGTTGTCTGTGTCAAATCTGTACCTATGCAAACTCACGCATAGTGTTTTGCTGGGTAAGGAGTATCGCACTGCCGTAAAAACTCTAGAGATAACTCAGCTTCACACAATTCGTGCTAATTTTGGTCAACCTGTTGTTGTTAACTCCGTTGTTCGAGCGTGTACAACATCTGCGTGTACTCCGCAGGTCTTGCAGCAGCGCGACACATGCGGCTTCTGTGGTGTGCAGGCGTGCAAGACATGGGTACATGTGCCTCTGAAGGGGGGAAAAAGGCACCCCAGGTGCTCTCCAAATGTATTTTTCGCGCCGAAGGCGGACGAACAAAGCTCCTCCGTCACGCTCAGCCTACGGCATCGAGAGGCAGCAAGCTTTCTCCATGCACTAACGTCCCCGCCAGTAGTATTTTTTCCGAGGAGGCGCGGTGGGTTTGGAAGCACTCCATGGATCACCACGTGGGGCAGGAATACACCGTGGCCCTCGCCGTGAGATCAACAGATCCCGTGGCATTCCGAGCCAAGTCCGAAGTGAGCGAGTCAGAGAAAGAATTCGTGAAGAAGAGGATGTGGTCCATTAAGGCACGGAAGCGTCCCAAGAAAGGGACCAGCGTGACGATTTGGCCACGCAAGAGGTCAGGTGGGAGCGTAGGAAGGGGAAACCGACGTCAACCAAGCAGCGATCACATCTACATCGATGGATCCGAGGAGGACGAGGACGAGGAGGAGGAGAAGGAGGAGGAGGAGGAAGTGGAGGAGGAGGAGGGAGAGGGAAACAAGGCGAACGAGGCGAACGAGGGGGGCGACAAATGAAGACGACGGGGGTGACGCGGAAGACGGCGGAGACGAGGAGGAGGATGAAGAAAAATACGAAGAGGACGGGCGGGGAGTTGGTGGCATAGGGGAGAAAAATGGCGGGCGTGGGGATCGGGGTGTAGGGCCAGCAACGCCTTACGCTGTGAGCAGGACCGGGCGGCGTTGTACGTCGAAGAGGCAGTGCAGTCAGTTGGATTGATTGTTGATTTGGTATATCGATTTGTCTTGAGTAGGTTTCGATGCCAGTTTGTACTGTTAATAGCCTGTCGTAGGACAACATCGAGGTAGTCAAGAGGTAGCTTGATGGTAAACCGTTGTAAAGGCAGAATACCGGACAACAAATGGGGCAGTATGGGGCAGGCCCGACTGCTGTAATGCTGGTCGAGCTAGGCGTGTGTAGATACTCACAGAGATTGATGTCTTATCTTGATGATTCTCACTTTCCTGACTCTCAGAGAGTTCTGAGAGCAGAGGGGGTTATATATATTATTGTTTGGCGCGTTTCATAAAAAACACGCTTCCTCGACAATACTACTGCAATGCAGGTCGAGCTAGACGTGTGTAGTTACTCACAGAGATTGACGTATTATCTTGATGATTCCCACTTTCCTGGCTCTCAGAGAGTTCTGAGAGCAGGGAGGGGTATATATGTATTATTTATTTTTGGCTCGTTTTATCAGAAACACGCCTCCTCGAAAATAGAGGGGAACGGGATCATGAATACCATGAGAGTGGCCAAAAGGTAGTCGACGTGGAAGTGCCAGGTGGCTGTAGTGATAATCTGGTAGGCGTCACAGTCGGTACGTGCGCCTTTCATCCAGATCCGACTGCCGATACATTTTAGAACGTTCTGAACTGTTCACAACGACGTTTTTTTTTCCCGAGATATGTAAGATATATTAAAGTTGAATATCAAGCAATAGTAGGGATCAGAGACTTGGTACCTTAGTGTATTGTTATACAAAGCAGTCCCTACAGGCGTGTGACACTGGTGCGACAAAAAAAACAAATTCACGACAAAATTTTTTTTAGGCCTTCAAAAATAGGGGGGGGGGAGGGGGAGGTAGTGTGGCGTCTGGGATTCAGATCTGCGTGCGCCCTCGCTGTAGTAGAAGTCGAGATTCCGTCCGCTTGACACCTCCGGGGCAGGAGGCCGAGACTCCCCCCCCCGCGCGCGCGCCGAGTGGGCAGAGCCCTCGAGGCCCGAAGTTGGGGCGGAAACCCGAGGCGTATTCCTGCTGAGTGCGAAGCCCCCGCGGCTACCGCCACGGCACTATGGTAACCCCGCGGCATGTCACGGCAACCCCCACGGCACCCCAATGTCCACGGCACGTAGGTTAGGGTTTGGGTTGGGGTTAGGGTTAGGGTTCCATGGTATGCCGTGGAGGTCCGTGGAAGGTTCCGTGGTATGCCGTGACAGATGCCGTGGAAGCTTAAGACAATAATACACCTGTCGCGGGCAGAGTCACGAAAAAGACAAATGTTTTAACGGCATCAAAGTCATTTAATTCTGCCACTTCTCGATCCCGATCTATTTTCAAACATGGTTGCCCCTGGCTGCCATCCTGGACAGAGATCGCCGCGCAAACTGAAGATGTCTCCCTCCTGCTTCTTGCAGGCGGGACGCTAACACCCTTTCTCTTGCCCCCTTGCTCTCTTGCACGCGCGATGCGTGATGCGCGACGCGCGACGCGGAAGATGATGCTGCGGCGCAATCAGTGCTTCATCGGCACATAAGAGCCGCGTCATTGGTCTGGCAGAAAGCAGAATGCAGTGTTTTGATTGGTCAATGCAAGGAACCCCCGTCCCCTCTGAAGAAAAATGTAATGCCTTCACTGAAAGCCCCTTATCTTGTTTCCACACATCTAGAAAAAAAAATTAGCGCCACACGACTTTTCTCTCTGCCGGCCTACTTCTCTCAGCACGTACGTCGCTCGCCGAATGTCTCTTCAGGCCTTGATCGAGGAGAAATTGCGCGCCGAACTCGAGCCATGCCACCTGGAAGTTATCAATGAGAGCGGTATGCACAACGCCCCAGCGGGGGCCGAGTCGCACTTCAAAGTCATCGTCGTCTCCGAGAAGTTCGAAGGTGTGTCCATTGAGTGTCGTGTGCCCGTGTCGCGTGCTGCTGTGTTGTACCCTGCTGGAGCTGCTACTGGGTCCGGCTGGCGTTCGTTCCTTCGCTGCTTTTGAATGCCCTGCAGACCCTGTGGAACAGCGAAGCAACATCGGCAACGGCACGAGTCGCGACGATCGACAACCGCAAGCGGCATGACGATAGCAACCTTGTACGATGGTCCAGGAGTATCTGGTACCTGGGATCATATCATACGTCATTTGTCAAAAGGATTTAACGATTTTTAAAAAAAACGAGAAGATCCACGGTTCGAGTACGCTTTTAGTACGACGTACTGCTGAAATGTAATGATGCTCGATACTGCCGTAACGACCAGCAGCACTGAAAGGATGTATTCCCTCCTCCAACCTCCCCAACTCGGTGCAGATCTGGTCACTAGCTTCGTACCCGTTGCTTTCCATGGCATTGCTAGGCGCTGCCTCGTAGTTCACGCGCGGTATCGAGCTCTCCGTGCACTTTTTACGCGGCCGCGAGTACGTGCAGCAGTATGATCCCAGCATTCACAAGTCGGTATGTGTTTCACGACCAGCGATGAACATATGTACTTCGCGCAGGAGTCCCATGACACTGCTGCTGCTCTGTGCGCAAGGTACGGGAAGCATTCGATCAAGCTACGGCAAGCTGCTGCTGCTGTAGGCTGCTTTAGGCTGTTGTAGGCTGCTGTAGGCGTAAGCCTGTGTAGCCCTTTACTCTCGCTGTGGGCACCGAACATAAAAGTACCTCCGATCACAGTATGTATGTAGAAGGAACACAAACATCCCGAAGAAAGCGCAAGTACGCATGTACACTTCGTATCAAGGTCATCAGGGCTCCTTTTTCAGGTGTTGCGCTGACTGCTGTTGCGCCAGCGCAACGTTTCCCGCGAAATCACTCGTACGCGCAACACGTACGTACCGAAGGCGTGTTGCAGCTTTGCGCAACACTCAACTAGTCTAAGAACTGAGCAACCAAAAATTGTTGCAGTGTGGAGTCTTTTTTTGCACCGCAGAGGAAATACAAATGGGGGGCTTTTACTTCGCCGGCGCCCCCGGTTAGGTGGTGCAGCATTTGGTTAGACCTATCAATAGTGACTACCATAATAACCAGGGTCAAACTTTCGAGTCCAGCTGTTAGTTACCCTGGGCGGAATTTTGATCTCGACGAAAAAATTGCAGAAAGCGCCAGCATAAGTTACCAAAATTCGACGCGAGTCAACGAGGGAAGGAAATGCTGAATTCCTGTTCGAACATTCGAACCGCATCAGTTCCCGGAATGAAAATCAAGGCACGTTCCGTAGTGGTTCGGGGGGGGGGGAGGAGCGCGCGCTATGTGACCCCGGATTTGAGTCACTACTGGGTGGAAGGGAGCGGAATAATATTGAATGCTGTGGAGAAAAAGCCGATCGACATCGCCAATTGGGGGTGGAGTTTGACTCAGGTTTACGGATGCCAGCAGGGGGTTGCTGCTGGAGCAGCCCCGGAGGTCTGCCCCTCCCCCCCCCCCCCCCCACTGACTCCGAGTGGGGGGGGGCACAATAATAGTACCTGGTACACAAATTCGAAAGAAGAATGCTATAATACGTAAAACAAGAACAAAAAAGACTCGAAACATTTTGGGCTGTTTTCGCCGCAATATATTGTGTGCATATGTTGTGTCATCTTCACACTGCTGTGTACTTTCACAACTATTTTTACAACCACTGCTCACTGCTGCTGCCGTGTACCAGTCATTTTGGGGCAAACAACTTGGAAATAGTACGTATACCCACATACATACCCGTATGGGATACGTTTGGGCTCTCTGAAACGGACAAAATGCGTATTTTGAAGGGTGTTTTCCGGCGTTTCTTAGTGAATACCAGGTATATCGCAAAGTTTGCCCTCCGGCGGGCCTCCGAGGGCCTCTACGACGTGCGCAACAATCCCTTTGGCGGCCTGCAAGGAGCCCCGCTTCGTGTACGAATGAAGGGAAATAATTACGAGTATTGCATACATACTTCAGTATGCTAGGACTAAAAGCTCGATTTCCCCCTGTGAACCCTGCTGCAGCTGATATGGACAAGCAACATATCGCTTCTTCGCAAGCCTCACAGCAGTACACGTGCCTGACAAAATGCCCAAAGAAAAATGTACCAGGTATGCCTGGTATGTATTGCACCAGTTGTGTACCTTGTGCATGCCGGTGCCTATCTGAAATGGGCACGTGCCTCTGCCGGTTCAACTTGACCTACAGCAGTAAGCAAAGTTTATCTACGATACCTAATACCAGGTATATATTGTATTGTACAGATAATCCACTCATGCTGCGTTGACACCCTAAGGTTGCAGTTTTAGCTTTTGGCGGAGTAGGAAAAGGGCTTCCCCACGCATACGATACGTATCTGGTCGTCACATCTAGGTATTTTTTTTCTCGGTTATGTGTTTGTACATACACCAAGACTACTTGAAATGTAAAGCCAGGATAATTACCTTGATACAGCAGCGGTGGGTACCCCGCAATAAGGCGGGTATGGGACAAGGCAGTTGAACCTGCCATAACCCCATTCAGGGCTGCAGTCCCGTTTTGGCGACGAAGCACTCAAATTGTAAGTAGTTTGTATCACAAACGGGACTGCGGTCCTAGAAGGGTACTTCTGCCTTTTCTCGAAAAAAGGCCACTTGATGCCTTAACTCGGGATAAGGCTTGACCGTTCAAGACTCCAGTCCCGTTTTGGGGATAAGCTACTCATAATCCTCCTGGTGTGTCCCCAAAACGGAAGTGCAGTTATGATGGTCCTAAAAAGGTCAAACCCGTGGGAGAAATAAATGGCTTGGACACTATACATATTGAGGTTTGAATGGGGACGAGCCGATTCGACCTGCCTCATCAACGATCGCCTTTTTGGAGGTACCCACTGCACCACTGCACCACTACTTATGTGTATACTGTATAGTATTCGTACGTGTTTATGAGTGACGGACATTGGAGTTTCTGCTGCAAAAGGCGCCCCCGGCGCGCTCACCATGCGCCCGGGGCGCATTCTGGATCAAATATTCCTCGAAAGTTCGACCCCCGGAGCGATATGAATACAACCCCCCCCACCCCGCCTCCACTCAGAAGCTGTCATCCATGTGCAAGATTCCTCGAACGTTCGCCCCCCCGGAGCAATATGAGTACTCCCCCCCCCCAACTCCCTCCCCCACTCATAGAAGTTGTCATCCATGTGCAAGTCCGCCTCACAAGCGGTTCTTAGTAGGATGCCGCTCACCCTTCATGCGACTCGCCGGACACCTCGCGGCGCTTTGCGCTTGGTGCAAGCAATGTCTGCCTGGTCGGTGAAAACCCGACTGTGCTCCGTCCCGGCATCGTAGGGATGCAAGGGTCTAATCATGCGACTACGGCCATGCATGAGATCGAGCACATCTCTCCTATCGAGTACACCCCCCGTCCCCGTCCCCCCGGAGCGATGGAAGAAAAAATTAGAAGAAAACGCACACGCCACGATATCACACATGTTGACAACAGCACAGCAGCAGGTGATGGCAGCAATGTCGCCACCCGGAACCCTGCAGCACCAACAAGGCTTCCAGCACCTGTACAAGCACTGGCGACGAGAATAACACTCTTGGCGCAGCAACGCCAACAAAAGAAACGTTTCTCTTGGGCCTCGTCTGATTTCTTGTCTGGGGTGTTGCTGTTTCCTTTCCCGCGCGAGTGTGATCGAGCTTTTGCCTATTTTTCACCTCTTACCGGGTAGTTTCGTAGTACCTTTTTAGGAATATATACATTATCGCGACCTCTGGTGTCGCGACCGCTATGCTCTAGAACTACAGGAATCAGTGTTGCCTTTCTCCTATTTGTTCGTGCGAAAGACCTGTTGCACAAAACATGTACCTACCTTCAGAAGGGGAGGGACGGGGGAGCACGTACCGTGTGCCCGGGGTTTTTATTATTACGGGGGTCCATAGTTAATAGGACCTATGGTATACATATAAAACAATATATTTGCCTATTTTTACCAACTTTATTTGGTCCTATTTACTATGGTCCCCCTTAATATTTGTTTTTTTTTTCGGGGGGGGGGAGGGAGGGGGTGTCACCCCGGTTTTCCCCCTATTTTGCTGAAAATATCGCCCCGAGACGTTTACCAGTGTTGCGGTAATATTTGTCGTAAAATGATCAATTCCCTTGTGACATCGACGCCTGGGGGTATTTTTGTTGCGAACGAGCAGCTGAAAATCCTTCAGTTACGTACGCTTGGTGTCGTGTTGAACGGCTCCGCCTCGGCGGCTGATGTCCACCTCATACCGTACGGCATGTTCCTCCAATGAGCGTGCTGCATACCCCTGTGTCCCGAAATTAAAGGTTCGCTTGTGTATAAAAAGTCAATATAAAATATCCTTATAAATTGGGACAGTGCGGTACTGGTACCGTCTGATATCACCAAAACGGGCTTTTTTTATTGCCACCAGAAGCAAAATGTTGCCGTGTATCTACGACCGGACTGATGCCTGTAGCCTCGCACATGAATGCAAGCATGCCCCACGTATTTAACGCACAGTACATAGTAGGGTGTTTTCTGTGTGCCCATCTGAGATGAGGAGATTGGTTCTCCCGACCTCCGTGATGGGCGGTACCGTATGCTGCGCGCCCCTCCCTCACTTGCCGCCGCAACGAATGACACCAACGCTATGTAATGCTATTCTTGACCCGCTTGCAGTCATGCCGAAAGAACTCTTTGCGGCGCGGCCGACGAGGGGAGGAAAGTTGTGACGAGATGATTCTAAGATCGCCGAGAAGAGCGGTAACGTTGGCCATTGCGCCGGGAAAACCAATCGTCGTCACAGCCCGTGAGGAACGCGCAGCATATCACAACAGCTCAAGTTCGCGGGGTTGGGTTGGGAGAAGTCATACGTAGCCAAGCCCTACCTTCTTGGAGCGCAACCGTTACGATATACGCACCTGGTACATATTTTTCCGCGCATAGCACTATGTCCAGATGCCTAGCACCGGTGATACCACCCCCCGACTGATGCCGGTGCTCGCAAAACGTGTCGTGCTGAGTTTTTCTGGCATCGCCTAACGTATCACCCGCGGTAATAGGACAACACACCCCCTGGGACGAATTTCCGAGCCGATCTTCTCAAAACCATGCCTTAAGGGGGGCACACGCACCGAAAATTGTGGCGATGGAAAGATCTCGGCGAGATATTTCCATAGACGTATGTATGTAGGCGTGTTTTGCACATTCCCCCGTTGTTGAGAACGTCAGCTTCGAGATTCATCCGAGAGTGTGTGTTATCCTATCACCCGGGTGTGATATATATATGCCGATCTGTCCCGAAATACGAGGATCATTTGTATTGAATATAATTATGTAAATGGCCCTTACATTTTGAGACAGGGTGGTATACTTTGCGCTGGTACTGCCTGCCTACCTTGCGCGCGGGCCTGCGTGTTCGGCGCGCAGCGGGCATCGCAAGCGACTCTGTAACGCTCCTTATACCCCCTTTCACAAGGACGGTGCATGCCTACCTTAAGGCGATACATTTTTTGGAGAAAAAAAAATACAAAAACACAGCAGGCGATACATTTTTTGGAGAAAAAAAAATACAAAAACACAGCAGTAGATCATTTTTGCCGCAATGTATGTATGTCATGAGAGGTATAAGTATCACACACAGCTTGTAAATATGTACCCTGGTACGAGGCTTCGAGGGAAGTTTCGATCTCTCAGGTGAGTTTTTTCTTTTATCCAAATAAATACAAACTCGACGCTCCCAGATGTATCCCCCGTATGCACCTCTTGTCACTGAGATCAACAAGATGCGGGCATATATTTTCGAAGGAGATAGGCGGGCCATGTTCCACATCGGGGCCTTAACACTTACCTGGTATGTACCTGGTATGCAGTCTGCTTAGTACATTTACGAAGTATAGGGTCTGGGCCTACATCAGCCCCATCGATCGGGTGGGGAAGACCCGCGCCACGACACCTGGCATCGAAACATACGCCATCTTAATTCCACTTGTAAGCACCAAATAGGAGATATTTTCTCGGTTAAAGTCCCGCAACTCCCACCGGTAGGTTTAAGCAGTGTCGCGTTGGTCGGAATATTCTACAACTTGGTCGCGTATCCCGGAAGTTTGCAATGTCTACGATTCTACGATTAATAAATGTAATATTTTATTTATTTTGTTTTGCTATTTTGACAAAGTAGTAGTACCCGGGACCTGGTGTAATGTCTATCTCCCCGCAGTACAAGTTTCCTCCCCCTCTTGGTACAGGCAGTACCCTAGATAAGCCTGCGTCCTCACCCCCCCCCCTACATAGTGTATATATTGCTGTTTCTGGAAGTGGCCACACCAGAAGTTAATTAAATTATTTCGATGTTTTTTTCCATCGCAAGTCCGCCTCACAAGCGGAGAGTCTGCCCCCCCACCCCTACATAGTGTACCCATCGCTGTCTCTGGAAGTGGCCGCACCAGCAAACAAATCAATGATTTCGATGCTGTCGTCCATTGCAAGTCCGCCTCACACACGGTTCTTAGTAAAGGATGCAGCTCACCTTCATGCGACTCGCCAAACACCTCACGGTGCTTCGCGCTTGGTGCAAGCAATGTCTGCCTGGTCGGTGAAAACCCGACGTGCTCCGTTCCGGCATTGTATGGGGACGCTACGGTCTACGCTCATAAGACCACGGCCACGCATGACATGAGTTCACCCCCCTCCCCCCCCCCCTCATGCACGCCATTCAATAACAACGCCTCCGTCGCTTTCGTCGCGCGGATAATGAAATGTCTCTTTCTCAGGCAAGCCTCTGCTGGCAAGGCATCGCATGGTAAACGCCGCCCTGAAGGAGGAGCTCGTGGAGGACATCCACGCCCTGTCCATGTCCACGAAGACGCCGGCGCAGTGGGGCAAGGCGGGAGGCAACGCAGTAGCGCCTTCTCCTGCGTGTGCTGGGGGGTTTTCGCGATGACGACCCGACCAACCACGAGGAAAGGAAAACGCCCTCGCGACTTCGCGAATATTCGACGTGTCTTGTCTGGTTGATCACGAGGCGAGCGAGCGCGAAGCGCGAGCCTCTTTTTTTTTTCCCCCGAGGACAAAAATTGAAACTCTTTATGGAGTACTAGCAGGGGGGGGGGGGGGGGGGGGGTGCAAGTTGTATTGCGGCGAATCGATTTTGCGAGTAAGGCGTATTTTCCAGGGCTGTTCACAGGTCATGATCCAGCCCATGGGTCGGGTCAGGAGGTCTTGAAAACCTCACGGGTCGGGTCCGATCGGGTCAAAAAATACTCGAAATTTCACGGGTCGAGTCGGGTCGGTTCTGGTCGGGTTAGGTTACCCCATCCGGCCCGACCCGCGAGCTTTGACCCGACGCATGAATAGCCTTGGTATTTTCCGGTGAACTCGCGGGGTGGTATAGCCGTCGTGCCTGTTCTGGTTGTTTAGCAGAAAAAAATAGTGGTGCTGCGAGTTTGAATTGGTGTTTGTCGGTCAGCCCCCGAGTGTGACATAGCCGCCCCACCGGCGGCCATTTGCTGATGAAAACGAGTGGCATACGTGTGGAGTTCGTCGGGTTGAACGAGGCAAATAATTCTTGTTTTTTTCTGTCATGGCGCACCGAAGACGGTCCCGTGGTTTGTTTGGCGGGAACAGGACAGCCCAGGTGTGCCAACGGCTATATGAAAGCTCTTGGCGTGTGTGTCAACGGTTCCTTTTTGTTGTTGGTTGTTTCAGTTTTGGAGGTGACCTTTTATTCGCGCGCAAGATGGCAGTCTCGCTCCGTGCATTTTGGATGGTCCGAATCTCTCCCCCCGAAAGTTTGGTTTTGTTATTCCTTTGTTTTTCGTGCTCCCCACTTCGATTTTAGCGTCAGAAAACCGACCCATCTTCGCTACGTACTGTTTCTTTTTTAGTAAAAATACCAGTTTTCGTAGCTGGAAATGGATTAGTCGCCAAGTAGCTTTTGCGAAAGCTGGTTTCCGGCCAGCCTCGACCCAAAGCATCTCCTGCTCTGTTTCTGGAGTGCGTGTGTACGTTGACAAGATACGAACGGTATGTTTATGGTGCGTGCATACTTGAAAGGTTTTTGCTGGGGGGGGGGGGGGGGGGGGGGGGGGGGGGGGGGGGGGGGGGGGGGGGGGGGGGGGGCAGCAGCCCCACTTTCATTTGGCGTTCGGATCACCGAATTACCGCCTTTTTTTTTCGACCGGCGTTATTTCTCTGCTAGGTGAGTATTTCGGGAGAAGCAAGTAACGAAAAGGAACGGCAACTACGGTCACCGGACTGGACAGACAATTGCAGGATGCGCGTGGAGCTGTGTGCTTGACTCATGGGCACATCGAGCGTAGCCGGTGTATACCTGTTTTTGCCTCAGCATTACATCTAGCACGTACGTAGATAAAATCATGTGCACCCGTGGTATTTATGTACCTCATATATTTGCCGACGTACCGCAAGGGATTTCTACGTGCTTGAAAAATCTCAACCATGGAGCCTGCAGCGGTGTAAGCTTTTGCGCAGAGGCTGGACCTACCGCGGGCCGTGTTTCCTTGCGCGGACCGCACCGCGACGGCTTGTCATTCCGGTCTGTCCATCCATGTCTCGGCATCGTTTTATATTTTTGTATGGAACCATCGCATTTCGTCCTTGCATACACACTCTCAAGATCGCATTCTCGCCGCGGAACCACGCGCAAATGGATGCCTCTTAACTCTATACCAGGTACGCAGTAGACCCGGAGTTGCATTGTTTTGTAGCGGCGAAGGGGGAGGGGAAGGGGGCATATTCATTTTCGTTGCTTGCCTTAGTCATTTGACCATTGACCACGCATCCCTTTCGAGACGAGGGGGGGGGGGGATGCTAGATATCGTGCATGGCCGTAGTCGTAGTCGTATGACCGTAGGGGGGGAGGGGGGGATACTCAATATCATGCATGGCCGTAGTCGCATGAGCATAGACCCAGGGGTGGTGGGGGGGGGGGGGAGGGACTGCGACGAGGCCTCGGGTCAATGTCACGCATAAAATAAAGCAATGGTTGGAGTCAACGGCGAAAGGGCTCAAGTATATAAATACCAGGTACCAGGTTTTAGACTATATACTAAAAACACGCCTCAACAGCGAAGAGAAAACCATCGGTGACGCCTTTTCACAAACCTACACCTCGCTTGGCGGACGAGCTGGTGCTCGCTTTGGGGTTCGTATCGTATATACGCAGAAACCAAAAATGTTTCTCTTGTTTTTTTCGTCATTGTGACGTTGCAAAAACGGCATGTATTTTCGCACGTGATCGTTCACAAAAACAAAACTGTGGTGATGCGTTGACCACGGTGGGGACGTGCGTGTGTGTATGTCTGTGTGCGTGGCGGACACCCCAAGCACCGGCCGCATGTTGGCCGTTTTACTGCCGCAAAAACCTTACCACAAACTTTGTAGATCAATTACACGTAGCTTGTCCCGAAAAACGTTGGTAGAGTTAAGTTCCCCTAAACCGGTTAGAGGAGACATTTCAGCGGGCCGGCAAAATGAATAACAACAGCGTCGTCTCGAAGGTGGCAAAAAAAAAATCAAGTACTGAATCAGAGATTGTCGTGAGGCCCCCGTGCAATTCCAGCGCTCGTATCACATTATAGAAGGGGAAAAAACAAAAATGCCCGCAAGTACCAGGTATTTAATAGGGAAAAAAACAGTTCCCTCGAGGCGTTTAACAAACAGGACACGAGAGGCGAAGAAATCCCGATTCACAGTAGTACTCGCCAACTCTACAGTAGTAGCTAGAGCAGCACCGGCCCAGCGAAGCGAGTCTACAGTAGTAGCTACAGCAGCACCGGCCCAGCGAAGCGAGTCGCTAATTTTTCCGGCCGCCTGAAATATAGGGCGTGCCTTACTCTTCAGCCCAGTGACGCCGGACATCCTGTAGAAAAAAAAACACGAAGCCGGTCCGGAGACCTGTGCCTTCCTATCAACCGAAAATCTTCGGGAAAAAAAAAAAAAACGTATTGTTTCAATAATTCTAATGACCTTCCACCAGTTCTTCTTCCGCTCCAGTTTGGGAGCCTGGCCTGTGACCACGGACTCAATGTTTGGGACATGAGTGCATGTTGAACACAATAGCAACAACCACGAGCGCACACGCAGCAGTTGTTGACGACAAGTTACATATATCCACCGGCGCGACTTCCTACTGTACCGAGCGTTTCTCTATATAGTATCGCCACCCACCCCGCGTCACATGAAAGGTCTGCCCCCCCCCCCCCCCCCCCGCCCCCCCCGCTCAACCTTCCCCATCCTTTCCTGTCGCGTACTGGAACGCTTGTGGAACACGCGCCATCAAGGGTTCATCGGCTTGCATCGAAGTAGAACTAAACTCGCGCCAAATATTACACAAAGCGGGGACATAGCAACCGGAACCAAAACACGGTATGCCAAGAAAGGTTACCTGATTGTTTGGTCCATTTGTGGGTTCTGATTACTACCAGGTATGTATTACTCCGGCCCCCGTATTAGAAAACGCCCAGATACTTGAAACCCCAATACACAAAAAGAGGCCTTGAAAAAAAAAAAAAAAAACTCCCACTCATATATCACAGATAGCAGTATTGGTAAGCCGTGACCGCGCTATATAGTGTATCGACGACGCTCTACCGAAGTGACCTCCGGTACAAGACCCGGCGATCGCGAAATTCGAACCTAAGGTTTTTTCAACATATAACGTGGGTCTGACGATTTACAACAGGTAAGACCAACAAGCGACGGCGCTGCGTTTGCATAAAAGCACCCGCGCTTCTTAATTTCTCGCTCGTGGCCTTGCGCTACAGACTTGCACTGCATGGCATGGCACGGCATGGCATGGCATGGCATGGCATACACACAGCAACAACGACAGACACACGAATTCGCATCTTCGACCACGGACGACCGCCCCGCCAACACGAGCACGTTCCCAGATAGCACGACACATACAATTTATTAGGCCAGACACGTTTTTCCTACAGAGTTGCGTGAGACGAACAAACCACGTTGCTACTTTTTCACCACGCCCAACGAGTCGCAGGAGGAGTGGTGGTAGCTAGCATAAGGAGGAGGAGGAGGAGGAGGAGGAGGAGGAGCACCAGCAGGAGTGGTAGTAGTAGTAGGAATGGTAGTAATACTACTACAGTAGTACGAATTGATTACACCTACACGGGAGAGGAGCCTTACGATGATCTCTGGGTACGCGCAGGTTGGAAAAGACATGGCTCCCACATACCAGATATGTGCTACCTGGTACTATTAATAATAGCGGCAAAAACACACGAGCAACCCACCCCCCCGTCATGACGCTATCACGTCATTTCCGTTGATCGCGCGGTACATCCTCGACCACCTCCGCGTGTTCTGCCTCTGCAACGACCACCCGACAGCGCCTGCCCCGAGCAGACCCCCCAGCAGCGAGCACCCCAGGTACAGCAGAGCATTGCTCGCCCCCCCCCCCCCCCCCCCGACCCACCGCCATCACCAAAACCGCCTATGTCGCCGCCGAAGTCGGGGGGAGACGAAGAAGGCGCACCGCCGCCATCAGGGAACGCGCCGGTGCCCGTGAGGCTCGCGCGCGCGGCGTCGCCATAGTAGTAGTCCGCCTTCTTCTGCCAGACTTTGACGGAGTCTACCTGTTCAATGAAAAACATGGGGAGAGGGAGAGAGGGGGGGGGGGGGGGGGGGGGGGCTACCCATTTGTCGCTTGCCTTAAGTCATTTGACCATTGGCCACACGCATCCCTTTCGAGACGGGGGGCGTACTCGGTGTCATACATGACCATATACCCTCGCATCCCTGCAATGCCGGGACGGAGAACGTCGGGTTTGCCCCGACCAGACTTCGAGACCGGGGGGGGAGGGGTACTCATGCCATGCATGGCCGAGGGGAGAGGGGGGGCATCGTGCCGAAAGCAGTGGAGGTGGAAGAAGGGGTGTCGAAGAGGGAGGGGGGGGGGGGGTACTCATTGTCATGCACGGTCGTGGTCGTATGACCACACACCCTCGCAGAATCCCTGCAACGCCGTGACGGGGCGCGTCGGGTTTCCACCGACCAGGCCAGGCATAGGCATTGCTTGCACCAAGCGCGAGACCAAAAACGACACATCGTGATAGTACAATGCATGCCATGACCGTATGGAACGAGGGATACCACCCGAGACAGTAATTTGTCGCGCCCTCGTTACCCTTGCGGGACCTAATCGGTGAGCGACCGAAACTAAACGACCAACAGTGAGACCTTCCCGAGCGACTACAGTACGCATGTAGTACGAGCGGCCATAGTATTACGGGGGACCATAGTAAATAGGACCAAATATTGTTAGTAAAAAAAGGTAAATATGTAGGTTTTTATGTATACCATAGGTCCTCTTAACTATGGGCCCCCGTGATAGTCAGGATCCACGATAGACCCCGAATATATAGTATAAATTATATGTTTATATTATATAACATTTAATATATGCCAATACATATAATATATACTGTATAGAATATATTATATATTACCTGGTGTATATTGTATATATTATATATACGTATATCCCCGTATGTGAACACGCCACAGTTGGTTCTGGTTAGTACGATGTTCCCCCCGTACTGCCCTGTGGGAGGAAGAACGCAGCGAGCGGTACAAGTTATCCTAGGGCTGCGCGCCATGACGTACGTCTGCTGCAACTCCGGACGCATCCCCCTTGCGCCGGCAATAAAAAACCCGGGGGGCTGGTTCCCGTGTGTTGGCTAATAGTGCCGAAGGTCGTCACGCTTGTTTTTGCGACGCTTCATCACTCTCAACAGAGTCGTAAAACGTTTTTTAAAACCTTACCATTACGGGGGTCCATAGTTAATAGGACCTATGGCATACATAAAAAAACCAATATTTTTACCTATTTTTACTAACAATATTTGGTCCTGTTTACTATGGTCCCCCGTAATACTATTTAACACACTCAAAGCGGAAATATAAGAACCGTTGTAATGTAAATTGTCCCTTTTAGGAGTGCCGTCTCTTTAGATCAGTTTGGGGACAAACTACTTGGAATTTGAATGGTTTTTTCCCCCCAAACGGGACTGCGCTCCAAACAGGGTTAACATGGATACGAAACGGTCCTTTCATTTACGCCCAGAGAGTGGTAGCTGAATTGCAGGAGTAACCCCAACTCTACGGTAGTTTCAAGAAATGAGTCCCCCGAAAAAGAAAAATCGGGCTACAAAGTTTCCTTTTTTTTCAAGCGTGAGCAGAAACAACAAACCATACCGACGTACCAGGTATACCCTGGTAGAGAAGAGGAAGCGAGTGCGGTGAAAAGCTCACGCGCTATCACTACATCATTGCTAGAGGTGTTAAGTGTTGAATATCGGATATCGGACATCAGAATCGCGTTCGATATATACGATACCGATAAACAAACAAAAAACTAGCAGACACGATACCGAGATTTGATAGAATGAAGCAGTCGGGGCGACGGGCTAAATTGACAGACGACACGTACCCAAATAGTAGAAGTGTGGTGAATTTCAGCTCTATTTTTACCACAACCCGCCGGAGGATTACAAAAAAAAAAAAACAACAACAACAACAACAACAACAACAAACGATAGCAACAACAATATCTGCGCAAAAATCACGTGACGAGGGCAAAACACGTCCGATTCGAAATATCGGAAGTTCCACATTCGACAAAATCGAAACTTCCGATATCGATATCCAACACTACTACTGCTGTAGGGATACGACGCCGTCCAAACCTGCATGGCGGCGTCCGTCCCGTCCCACGTGCTGAACCACTCCTGTGTGGCCTCGTGGAACTTCATCGCGGCGTCCTCATCGGTGTTGGTCCACATCTTTCCTCCCTGTCAAAAGCACGCAAAGACAAGATGCAAAGCAGTTGGTTCACAAACACATACCCAACTAAAGCGCAAAAAAAAATGCGCAGGCCTTTATTTCTCTCTATTTCAATTGCGCAAAAACTAACAACTAAAGCGCAAAAAAAAACAAATTCACAGACCTTTGTTTCTCTCTATTTCAAGTGCGCAAAAACCAATGCATACGGGCCGTAATAATAATATATATATCACTTTTACAGTACGTTAGCGGTCCCTCTATGCTGCCAGTAGGCACCAGCCACCTGCACCGGCACCTTAGCGACAACCGGCATTACTCCGAACACCGCCGCACTGGTTTAGTCCCATCTGTGCCAAGCGATCTCGCGGGCACCCGGCACTATAGCGGGCAACCGGCACTACTAGACCTCCTTCCGTGAGGAATCTCAGAAAAAAAAAGAGCGTCGAGTTCGCACAAGGGGGGTGCGATCGTTTTTCGTCAGCGCTCGATATAGATATATATATATATAGGGTTAGGCCTGGAAGGGCTGGTGTCGTGGCGCCAATGGTGCTCGGCGGATTAGTGTATTGGACCTCCCCACAGGAGCCGAATGATACCCTTTTCCACGTTTTTACGTACCGGGGCCTATTTATTTATTTATTATTCCCACTTGTGCTACCTCTACGATACCCTACGTATCTCACATCGTATGTAATATATATATATATGTATTCCCCCAAAACGATGAAAGATTGGCAGCCAATGCCGACACAAAGCGTTTTCATATTTCGAAAAAGATCTTGCTTGGTCTTACGAGAGGAGCCTTTCCCCCCAAAATGTGACGTCCGACTTTACTGCAGCACCCTTGCCTCACCATCGTGAAGGGAAATCGATCGCTGAAAAACGATGTCGCCCCCGTGCGCTCTACAATAGAAGCTCTGAAAGGGTATGCACGCCCTTTGTACGTGTGTACGGTGCGCACGCACGGGCGCAACGCTAGGCTTCTTTTTTTTCATTTTCTTGTTTTGTTTTTGGTTTTTTTATCCTCCGGCGGATTGGTAAAAATATAGCTCAAGCCCACCACGCTGCCACGTTCAGAAACCACAACTTCTCCGTTCAGATTTCGTGTCGTGTGCCAACTTAAACCATAGCTCCCCGTTGCAAGAGCAGAGCAGGCTGCTGTTACCACTGGCGCTTGGGCGTGTTGACCCGACCTGACTGACCCCCGAGAGCGGCGGGTGCGGTGGAGATAGCCACCGGGAGGGTCGTCTCCTCCGGGTAGCGTGGGACTAGTTGCACTCATACAAGGCGGCGGCATCGCAAGCACCCAAGAGCGGATGTTCTCTCGGAGGCCACTTGGCAAGGGCCCGCGAAGAACGAAGTCCGGCAACGCGCGCGAAGAGGCGTCTAATTCTCTCCGCCCTCCTTTTCTCTCTCCTTCCTAATCGTAACTCAGATCCGGGGGTCACAAAGCAAAGCAGGCTCTTCTCCCTCCTCCCTCCTCCCCATTACACGGTTCTTGCCTTGCATTTTTGTGGCGAGGAGACTTCGGCCCTTTCTTCCTTCTTCAAGTCGTTGCATATATGTACATATAATATATGCATATATAATATGTATATATACATATTATATATATATATATATATTTATTCAGCAGCAACATGCGACACCGACCCCTTCCTTCACCACACGAACGTGCAAGGACGTTTCGTGTACAAAAGCCAACAGGCAACACTCCATACATTTACGCCGAGTCGTGCATACTGCACACAGTACAAATATACCTCGCAGAAAAAAAAAATATATATATATATATATATATATATATATATATTCCGCACCAATTCCAAGCAGAATTGGTCACCCAAAAAAAAAACACCAGCTGCAGGTTCCTCAGAACCGCACCGTACCGTACCTCTCTCCGACTTGGGGACAAAAAAATGCTGCTTGAAAGTGGAGTGGGATGTTTTTTTTCAAAGGCAGTAAGCAGCATGAACGCAAGGGATATACCCCGCCCTGCCGACTAAACATCATGTGCCCCCGTCACTCGACAAACAAAAAGAAAAAAAACACACACACACGCCTCATTTAACCGACGAAGCTGCGCTCAACGTTAACTTTCAATTAGGACTGCAGTCCCGCTTGGGGCACAAACCAGTCAAACTTCAACTATTTTTCCCTTGCAACGGGACTGCAATCGCAAAAGGTTTATCATTGGAGGTGTGCTACCATAGGGGCTCCTTTTTTCCTTGCAAGGCAAATATTTCTGACTGACGGGGGGGCTCCAGAACTGAGGAGCTGCCCAATAAGGCATGCCTTTTAAGGCACGCCCCTTATCCCATTCTCATATTTCGCAATAAGGCATGCCTTGTTCGTTGCACATCTATGTAGACCATGACATTGCTCATCTGGATGGACTCTCAAGGTCGGGACAAGAATGGGGGGATAGAGCTCCTCAAATGAAGGGGCTCGGAAAAAGTTAGACGCAAAGCATCGTTCCTTCCCGGGGCACAAGAAGAGCAATGATGTACAGCAAAAAACTCTGGTTCGTACCCCTCGATTATCTACTTGTGAGCTAAATTGGACGGCATCACACTCACCAATCCGTCGGGGAAAAACCCGCTGACACCGCCGACCGCCACGTTCATGACGACGTAGAACCGCTGGTCGTACGGCGCGGCGGCTCCCCTCCCGGTCCAGGGGTTACCCACCCCCGGATACCTCTCGTCAAAATGCCCTTTCTTCCAGAAACCCTCCTCGTTCGTGCCGACGCCGAAGTCGACCGTCAGCAGCCGGTTGTCGTCGGTGTCCACGTAGGTGTACTGTTATCATACAATTCCAGGTTGTTTATACATACATACCGATGTCGCAAGCGGGGGTTGGGGGTAGGTGTAGTCATTGTCATGCATGGCCGTTTGACCACAGACCCTCGCATCCCTACATACAATGCCGGGACGGAGCACGTCGGGGGGGGGTGTGTGCTCGATAGGAGAGATGTACTCGATCTCATGCATGGCCGTGGTCGTATGACCATAGACCCTCGCATCCCTACAATGCCGGGACGGAGCATGTCGGGTTTTCACCGACCAGGCAGACATTACTTGCACCAAGCGCGAAGCGCCGTGAGGTGTCCGGCGAATCGCATGAAGGGTGAGCTGCATCCTACTAAGAACCGCTTGTGGGGCGGACTTGCATATGGATGACAGCTTCAATGAGTTAGTTTAATTTCCAGTGTAGCCACTTCCAGAGACAGCAATGGGAGTACTACGTAACTGCCTCTTGGGTGCCTTACCTTGAACACTACGTGATACGATCAATTCCCTTGTGCAGAGTAAAGGTTTCTACCTCGCACAAATGATCTAACTCGACGACCGGCTGTGGGCGACCGCCAAAAAAAAAAAAAAAAAAAAACGGTACCCTGGATGTCTAGCTCACGAAGTGAGCGGCATGCTTTACAGTGTCATTGCCAACCGACACCAACCCAACCCATATATAATATATATAACAGTTGGGGGGAGGGGGGGGGGGGGTTACCGGCCAAGCAGACATTTGCTGTGGGCACCAAGCGCGAAGCGCCGTGAGGTGTTCGGCGAGACGCATGAAGGGTGAGCTGCTCTAGCACCCTACTACTGCGAAGCGCTTGTGAGGCAGGCGGGTTTCGGCATCTGAGGCAAGAGAATAGACAGTGAAACGAGCGAAAACTGGGCACGCGTACCAGATACCCAACCCTTTTGGCCTTCCAGGGCAAACGGCAGTCCCGCCTTTGGGGACAAACCCCTCAAACCCTTAAGTAAATGTGTCCCCAAAACGGGACTGACTGCAGTACGAAAAGGCTACTACGGGGGTCCATAGTTAATAGGACCTATGGCATACATAAAAACCTACATATTTACCTATTTTTACTAACACTATTTGGTCATATTTACTATGGTCCCCCGTAATAGCTGAACAAAACGCTGCGGCGGCTCTCACCATCTGGGTTTCATCCCAGTACAGTCCAAAGGTATGAAAGTCGTCATTGAAGGTGCGGCCGTCCAGCTTCATCGTTCCGTACGTCAATTCCCACGAGTCCATGCTGCGCAACGGACGCGCGGTATTCATTGGAAAAAGGCGGCAGGGGAAGGGGGTCCGGGGCCTGACAAACGTAAGCAAAGCTTTTTTTTTTTCTCCCCCGCCATAATCCCAGCAAGGTCTGAGGTGAGGCTCAACATAGACAAGAGGAGTATGACAAAAAAAAAATCAGGCTTTCTTCCTCCGATGCCTTCAATGTTATTATCCAGATCAAAAACGAGGCTCAACACAGCCAATGAAACACCCGTGTGATACTTTGAGTACGCCAACGTTTTCGTGCATGTTGAAGCAGATGTCGCAGGGGTCCTCGAAAGGGCGTACGAAGTATATCAGGTAAACGCGCCGTTACTGTATCTGTGTGTCAAAAAACTGAATTTCTTATGTTCCCACCCTTTATGCCTCGAGCCGCTTCAGCAGGAGCTGCGGCCCGACAGCGGGGGATGCAGCACGCACAAAAGTGTGCTGACAGTTTGAATCGCCACTGACAAAAGATGTAAAAACAACAACAGTGCTGTAAACGCACGCCGATTGAGCGCTTCCTTCTGCTCTCGCTGGAGGACAACAAAACAGACGTAACAGAGAGAGACGCAAAACCGCGTGAGTGATTATTGCTCTAGTTAGGGGCAAACAAATATCAGCACAACAACAGCAGTACTGCAAACGCAAAGCCGAGGAGCGCTTCTGCTGCCACTACGCTATTAAAAAAAAAGTCCACGCCCGCCACCACAACCTTCCTCCCTCCCTCCTTCCCTCCCTATCTTCCGATCGATCACCTGAAGTGGGGACCCCAGTGTACAGCGCTCGACGCCGTGTCCACCCCTCCAATTCCCGGGACCCCCCCTCGCCGTAAGAAGGCGCGTTGCCCTTGGACTCCTGCCAGTGAACCGGTCACCGGGCAAGCGTCAAATAATGCGGGAGCAAGCGAGACGTGAGCAACAAACACTTACTCTATATATAGCAGTCGCCTATTATAGCGTACCAGGTATCTGGTACCTGGTAGGTAGCGAATTCGTTCCTATAAAAAAACCCGCAACAATTGGTGCGTAGATAGCTCTAAAAGCCTACAGTACACACACAACCCGTAGAATGTGCGCTCGAATTATCCAAAATCACTTTTACGGGGGAGGGCATAGTATTACACACCTGGCATTAACGGGGGGCCATAGTAAACAGGACCAAATATTGTTATTAATAGTAAAAATAGGTACATATACGTCGTATAGGCTTTGTGTTTACCGTAAGTCCTATTTACTATGGTCCCCCGTAACAGCAAATTAGAACGCCAAGATGAACCCAAAAGTCGTGTATCCCCCTACCTTTACACATAATATTTGGTCCCGATACACCATAGATGTTGCCTCCACAATACTACATCACCACTCTGTCCCAAAAAATAGGTACCTCTTGTTTAATAATACTTAATCAAACCGTTCCTTATATTTCCGGACAGAGTGGTAATACGGGGAGGGCTAATGTTGTAAACAGAACCCACGATGGACCCAAAAGCCATGCATCCTCCTACGTTCACACACCATATCTGGTCCTGATTTCTATTACGGGGGTCCATAGTTAATAGGACCTACGGTACACATAAAGACCTATATAATAAACTATTTCTACCAACAATATTAATATTTGGTCCTATATACTATGGTCCCCCGTAATATGATATATTCCCCCGCAATACTACTGTGCACTACCACTATGTCTCCAAACTTAGGGACCTTTTGTTTCTTAATGCTTAATCAAACACTTCCTTATATTTTCGGACAGAGTGGTAATACGGGGGAGGCATACCGAGTAACACTATCACACTAGGGTGATAAGATAACACACCCCCCTCGGACGATTTTCAATGCTGGGTGTCTCGGCAACGGGGAGGGCGTACTGAACACGACGAGCGACGAGTCTATGCAGCCTTCTCGACGAAATCTTTCCAAAGCCGTCATTTTCGTTGTGTGTGCCCCCCTTAAGGCATGTTTGGAGGAAACCGGGTCTAAAATTCGTTTCAGGTGGCGTGTTATCTTGATTATAGTATACCGTAGTAATCAGACCCCAAGATAGACTTGAAAACCGGGTATCTCCCTATGTTTAGGCGCCGTATTTTGGCTCTGATTACCATGACATTTTCCTCCATAACAACATCAACATCAAGCTTGCAAAGATGAGTTTTTGAGCAAATCTTCGATCTCTCACAGCTTCGTTTTTTTTTTATATTCTTCCATATACACCGGTAGTTTTCTGGAGCGATATCGTCTCCAAAAACAAAAACAAAATTTAAAGCCACACTATACACTAGGATGCACTACGGTCCCGCCAGCATGAAACGTCTCCTAACCTGAAAAAAGCCTTAGGATCTTGTTGTGAAAAACATTCTTTTTTTTTCAACCTTGAGCATACACTATTTTATACACCACCCTGACCCTAAATGTAGAGAAATTTTGTAAAGTAATTCAATCAAAACGTTCTTAACATTCTGGGACAGAGGGGTGGAATCTAGTGCAGCGCTCGCCGCTGAGAACATTTTCTTACTCCATTTTTTTTTTACGTAGAGCGTTCCTAACCAGTGAGCCAGATATACACAGTAGATAGTTAGGCTCTTTTTTTTATTCATGGACGTATGCTATACTACTGTAAACTCACTATTTAATTGCGTACCAGGTACAATAATTACTTCGTTTCACCCCCCACCCCCCCCACCCCCTATACCCATATCACGCACAATTAATTCGACGCCAGTCGACGAGGGAATGAAAGCGCTGAACTCTTCTCGCTGATAAAAATGCTATCAATAGGCACGTACCGTAGTTTGGAGGGGGGAGGAGAGAGAAAAGCCTACTTAGTGACGCCCGATCCGAGTTTCGACCAAAGTAGGGGGCAGGAACATCAAGGGCGAAGACAAAAAAAAAGGGATGGACAAAAAAATACAGGTTGAATGGTCAAAGCCGAGGTATACCCCCCGGGATTTTACAGCCAAACGGGGGGATAGGGAAAACAGGCCCGCGGCAGGTACGCCACCCAGCCTGCCTCAAATTCAATTATAAATAGGACGCGCTCGCAAGACACCTGCCGCCCATGCCGAGCGCGCACACACCTCTTTCTTCTTCTTGTTTTCCGGCAAGTTATTGGGGCTAACGGCACCGTGGCCCAGGAGGCTGCACAAGGACTCCCCCCTTTTTACTACAATTTGAGAGGGAGTGGGTGGGGGGGGGGGGGGGGGGGGGGGGGGGTATACCCCCGCAATTCCACTTTACTTACGTATTGCCCCCTGTTGACTAGGATTTTCCCCCACTTGGAGAAAAAATATATCTCTTTTTCACCACTCTCGACAGCATCGAAGTTACGCCGTGAATCTATTCTGGATTCTGGACAGACCCACGGCGGATCATCGGTCGGTCGGAACATCGACCGATGTTCCGCCGTCGATGTTCCGCCGTGGGCCTGTTCTCGGGCCTGTTCAAAACAGATCCACGTCGGAACTTCGAAGAGGTCAAGAGCGGTCAAAAAGGGCTTTCTCTTGGGGGAAAATCGTAGTCAACCGGGGGTAATAGGGGACGTCCCCGGTGGCTTGGTAGGTGGTCCGCGAGCCTATCAAGATCAATTTCGTGAGTCCGAGTCTCACCGAGTGCATGCTCATAGAGACTTTTTCTTGCATAAAATTGATTAGCGGAAAGCGCGAGAGAGTGAGTTAGCTGTACATTCGATGAAAATCGACGAGCAGTGGGAATGCTGAACCCTATGCGCGATAAAAACTAAAGGCACGTACCGGGGGGGAGAAGGGACGACACCTGTGACCACGGCTTGTCCAGAAGATCGTCAAGGGTAAAACCTCCTACGAGTGGGCTGGAAAGTAAAAGTGATGATCAAAAAATATATATATATATATATCCCCCCCTGTACGTGTGCTTCATTGATCTGCAAAAAGGGTACGACTCTGTCGACCGAGAGCTGTTATGGGAGGTACTCAACACGCTTTGGCGTACCAACCCTGAACCAAGATGCTGAGAATTATCCGTGATTTCGGATGACGGCGAGCACCGGAATGGTTTCATGTCACGCAGGGGCTGCGGCAAGGCTGTGTGCTATCACCGTTACTGTTCAACGTTCTTTTTCGCTGCCGCGCTACACGTCATACTATTAATAGTACGCTTCAGCCAAGACGAAGCCATCGTAAGGGATTTGGTCCAACTCAGTGATGCTGGAGCAGTTGGAACGGAGGAGCAGGAGCCGTTGGCGTGCGTGCGAAGGGCTGTATGGGGCATGTTGTACGCCGATGACGCAGGAATTCTCTCGAAGTCGGCTGAAGGGCTCGCGAAAATGAGGGCAGTCACCGTGACTGTCTTCGAAGCAGCAGGCCTCACGGTGTCGGAAAACAAGACAGATACAAAGCTTCCACAAACACCAGACCAGACAACGCTCGTACCACCGCTCGTCATCGAAGCAGCAAGCCAGAGGTATAAGCAGACGGCCCAGGTCTTACACCTAAGCGGCATTATCCACGGAAACGCTGACCTGTCGCTCGAAATCGACCGGCGGATCCGACTCGTGCGAGCATGCCTCAAACGGTTCGGCCCGGAGCTGTATGATAGGACGACCGCCCCCCTTAGCCTGAAAGTCCGAATGCTGAAGGCCGAGGTGACTGAGAACCTGCTGTACGGGTGTGTGACGTGGACCCTCAGAGCGGAACACTTTGCCAAGCTTCGGACGGCTCACCACCAAGTTCTGTTGCGAGCCATTGGCTTCCAGCGCCGACTTCGTACTGACCATACCACCCTCTCGTACGCGAAGGTCCTCAAGATGACACGTTGCGAGAGCATCGAAACGACCATTCGCAAACGGCGGCTCTTCTTTGCGGGGGGCGTGGCACGGCACAGCAAGGAGCGATTACCCAGTCGGGTCATGTTCGGGACGATGGCTGGTGGGGAGAACCCAAGACCTGGCGGACAGTTTAAGACTTGGCATAGATGCATAGTCGAAGACCTCAGGGAGTTCCGAGCCACCGAAGGGTCAACGGAACTTGCCCCCTTGGTGTTTGGAGTTGAGACCGCGATGTGGTCCACTGCTGCAAAAAAAGGCGGGGGAGTGGTACCGGGGGATCCTTCAAGCAGCCAAACGGTTCATGGTGAGGTGGCACGAGTCTGAGGCTGAGCTGAGTAGGCAGCGCCGCGCATCCGCCGTGGGTGGTGTCCAAGGGAATGGGGGGGGGGGGGGGGGGTAACAAGAGGAGTGGAAGGAAACCCGACCAAGGGAATGCGGGGGGGGGGGGGGGGGGGGGAACAGGAGGAATAGAAGGGAAACCGCGGTGGACAACGTAGGAAAGAGATGGCAGACAGGGTAGCAAGGCACCAGGCCGACTAGGAAGTAGAACATGCCTATACTACTCGTGCCGCCAACTGGTGCAGCTGGTACGAACATGGTCTTCCTTTGTCTTCTTTTTTCAATTTGCGCTTGATCCTCTGTGATTTTTATTTCATTTCTTTCTCTTCCTTTCTTCGATTGATAAGCGTTGTTAAAGGAGTTGTGTGGCGTGGGTGGATGACGGGCCTGCTTTGCTTGCTTCGCATTGTCTGGCGCCGAGGGGCAGACAAGGTAGCAAGGTACCAAGCGGACTAGCAGGGAGAACCTGGCTATGCTACCCGTACCACAAAAACTGCTGCCGCTACCTGGAGAATGCTTTTGTGCTTTGGTTTGCCTGTTATTTTCCCTTGGTTATTAGTCTCACTCTGTTTACGACAAGTAGTTGTGTTTTTCTTCTTCTTCTTTTTTTCCCGCTCGTTCTTTTCAAGTGTCTGCCACATCCCCTGCGGGGAGGGCACGACAGTTTGGTTCTTACATTTTTTTCTTCTTTCTTTTTCTCGTTCGATTTGTCCTCTTTCTTTTGTTTTTTCTTTGTTTCCTTTCGTTTCTCTATTTCATAGAATGTGTATGTCGTGCCTGTCGTATCCAGCATAATGACATGGCATTGCATTGCCCACTGTGCTTACTGCATACGTGGCAACGTAGTATCTCTGTGGCGTAGCTTTTGTGACCACAGAACTTGTATCTCTTCTAGGATTGAAGAATCGGCACGGACACCGGTTGTGCTGGATGTCGACGGGTAGAAGTAACGGTTTAATGTGAAAACACACACACAATACTTGAATTGAAGTATGATTGCAGGGGCATACCCCCCCCCCAAAAAAAAAAAAAAAAAAACATCATCCTGCGCCACGGTACCTGTAGCCTGAACAACGTGCAGGACGAAAAAGGGAAAAAAGTGTGCGTGCTCGGCATGGACTGCAGGCGTCTTGTCGGCACGTCATACTTGAATTTGAGGCAGGCTGGGGCACGTGCGGGGCACCTGCCGCCGGCTTGTTTTCCTTATACCCCCGTTCGGCTCAAAAAACCGGGGGGTGGGCGGGGTGGGGGGCATACACCCCCCTTTGACCATTGCCTCTTCTGCTTTTCACTCAAGAATTGCTGGAGCCTGTCTCGTGTGACCATGGACTAGGAAAAGGCTGCAACAACAGCATCAGCAACAAAACAAAACACATGCCGGAGCACGAACTTTCCCTCACAGTAAACGTTCACCAAACGAACGCACCACAGCTGTTGCTGCTGCTGCTGCTGCTGCTGCTGCTGCTGCCATGTACCACCCTTGTCCCAACACACAAGGAACGTTTCGATTACAACCCTTTCAGGAAAAACTGCTTGTTTGCAGTCCCGTTTTGGAGACGAAACACTCAAATTTCGAGTATTACGGGGGACCACAGTAAACAGGACCAAATATTGTCAGCAAAAATAGATAAATATATAGGTTTTATGTATACCACAGGTCCTATTAACTATGGACCCCCGTAATAGTGTGTCCTAAAAATGGGACTGACTGCTGTTTGCCCTAAAAGGGTCGAATGTTAACTATTTCAGGGGACCATAGTAAATAGGACCTACGGGTACACACTAAAACCTATATATTTACCTATTTTTACTAACAATATTTGGCCCTATTTACTATGGTTCCCCGTAATATACACTATACTATAGGTCCTTCCAAAGAAGGGACCGAGTGGTATTCAATAAGGTGTGCTTTAGCGGTATGTAGTATGTTCGTAGTAGCTTTGGTTAAAAAAAAAAAAGTCCCAGCTACGTACGTACTACCGGGCGGGGTGGGTGGTGCTCCCTGCTTGTTAGCTTTGCCCGACGTTTTGCCAAAGGTTACCCAACCGACGCGTTTTTATTGCAAAGAACAAAAAAAAAAGCGCTGACTCTGGTATCAAAATAATCCGTGTTCGGACTCTGACGTCAATATAGTACCTGTTCGGTCTCTGATGCCAACATGAAACGGTGACTATATTTACGGCCAGAGCGCAATCAACCCATGCAGTCCAGATATATTATGTATAGGGGTAGTGTGGAAGCCAGGGTCGGAGATATCGTAGATCTCGTAATACGCACGCGCGAAGGACACGTCACCGGTCAAGCAATGTCAAATCTCGGGTCACGAGCGGTCTCACGTCATTGACGGTGTAGACCCGTCCTCGGGAGATAAGCTATCGGGAGATACGTAATCCGCCGCAGACTCTGGGGTAACCAAAAAGGTCCCCCACCGAGTCAAACTAGCTCTAGCATCTCCTTGCTAAATATCAACGAAGAACTTTGCTCGGCTTACGTCGGCCGTAACGACGGCAACAAGGGACCCTCGCTCCGCGACCTCATCACGGCGACTTCCCCGCGACTTCTACGCTGCGACATCTCCGCGACGACCTCGGTACGAACGACTAGCACAGGGACCACATTACATTGGTGACCACCTTGGTTTTTGAACATGCCACGCTCAGGAGGTCGATCGAAGAAGCAGCGGACGAAGACACGCCTGGCGGCCGAGGCGGCCTCCATCAGAGACACGGACGCCAATTTCTACGACGATCTGGCGTCCGCCGACGGGGACCTTGCCGCACCGGAGCCTGCAGCCGAGGAGCCTGCAGCCGAGGAGCCCAGCCCCAGCCCCGACGACGAGGAGTCTAACGACCCCGGCAGTGACCAAGAACAACCCACCGACCGCCTCAGCCTCCGGCCTGGCGGAGGACGTTCTGGCGGGACCGAGTCCCTATCCCCCCGGTGATCCTGTTCGCCTGGAAACAGCAGCGTGCCTTCGACGCTGCATGTTAAACGGCACCACTCCGCCAGCCTGAGTGCTGCAACTGGTCATGCCGACGAACGCACGCTCCGTGGACGGACCTACAGCTGCCCAGATGGGAGAGTTGATTACCTCGATGGCAAACATCGAGAAAGCAATCGTGTCCAACTTGACAGCAAGGCGAGGGCGAGCCCAACGGGTCACCTTTGCAAAGGACACCCGCGGCTCGGCCGAAAAGCGCGGCAGGTCGGTGAGCGTAGACCGCTCTAAGTCCCGTCACGCCACGGTAGCGGCGGGGGCCGAATGCGACTACCTTATGTGCCGGCATCGAACCTCCCACTCGCGCCCCGAGTGCCGTTTGGCTAAGGCGCATGAGGAGAAGGGGTGGGTAGTCAGTAAGAAAGATAAATGAGGAGGCCCGCGCCGGTTTCCTCAAACCGGTTCGGGGAGTAGGTTAGCTAGGACCACCGAGCTCGCGGTGCAAACGATAGCGCAAGCAGCTAGCGTAACCGTAGCCAGCGTCGGTAGACCTAGTGATAAGAGGAGGGATAAAAGTGCCCGCATAACGAGAGCCACCTCTCTGGCGAAACACCTATGCACAACACGTACATGCAGGCAACCAGTCGAAAACTGTAACAGACTTATTGAATAAGCAGCAGGTTCCGAGTGTCTCAGCAGTACAGCATGGAGTGGGACACACCGTAGAAACAACAAGCAGAGTCGAGAAGAGTAGTCAGCGTCAAAGTGTTACGTTTTCACCTTCCATGGTACCGCAAGTCTTGTATGTTTCTGCTGTGAACCGCAATAATGAGAAAAAAAAAACATCATCAGGGTTTTTTATCATGCGACGCTAACCGGGAAAAGCACTTTGATGCTTTCCATGCGTCGGCTATGAGTGGGTATCCAAAATATCCCACCGCTTTAAACTCGTCGTCGAAACGCGTACGAGTAAACGCCAGAGTCAATAGTCATCCTGCGCACAATGTCACCATTGACACAGCAACCGATGTACCGTGCATTTCTGTTAACTTCGTCCAGACACATCCCACAATGAAAGACACCGAAAAAATTGCAGTGCCAACCGGAGCGATCAACCTCAGCAGTGCTGATGGTTCACCTCTTAAAATTTTAGGGTTAGGAGATATTACCCTACCAGTCGAGGCTAGGAGATATTACCCTACCAGTCGAGGCGTTTGTATTGCCCTCTCTAGGGCCAGACATTATGCTACTCGATAATTCTATCATGAACGCCTTCGGCGGCGTGCTCGATTGGAGTACAGAACAATTGTCATTCAAAACATCTCAAGTCCAAATAAAAGCATCTCACCGTAGAGTGAATGCTACGACACACCCTGAGAACACTGCGACAGCTCAGTGCTCCGTGGTCTCAATTAATAATAATGTCGAACCTGTACCGGTGTTTTTGAAAAAACAAATGCTGCATCCCCCCTCAGAGTGAGATGACAGTACAAGTAGAATCGGTGACAGCACCGACTGAAACCACTGCTGCACTAATTGAACCACTGATCGTCACGGTCGAGGACATCGAATCTTCTGCTGTACCCGAAGCCTTTCAATTTATGATAGTTGCTCGTACAGTGTGCCACTGGTCGAACACTGATAGAACAGCAGTCGTCCAAATCGCGAACCCGTCCCATCAATACGTATACGTGAAACGGAAGACATTGCTCGGACATATTACACCCGGTTCAGTAGCCTTGAACAACACAACCAGTGCAATTCAGACCAACAGCAGGACAATAGAATCTACACGCAGCGAACTCCGTGCAGCACGTACTACAGCGTTTGATAAGACCACGTTCACACCTGGCGAATGCGCACAAGTACTGGAGCTATGCACCAAATATCGAAGCGTTTTTTCTCTGTCACCACAAGAGCTACGTAAATACACCCTAGCCGAAGCAACGTTTCCCCTTGAACCTGGAACACGTCCTGTAGATAGAACTCCGTACCGGGCAAACCCACGCGTACTCAGCGCCCTAGTCCCTGGGGTTCCGCAGTAACTATTGTCGCAAAATCAGACGGCACCCCTCAGTTCTGCGTAGATTACAGGTCGACCATAAATAAAAATCTGATCAAAAAGTCGTGGCCTATGCCCAACTTAGAAAGCCATCTTGACACGGTCGGAGGAGCACGCTATATAACCGTATGCGACGTACAAAATGCGTATCATCAAATACCAGTAGCAGCTAGCGAACAAGATAAAACTGCTTTTGTCACGCAGAATGGAAAGTGGGTCTTCAAACGCCTACCCTTTGGTATAGCTAACGCGCCGTTTCTGTTCTCGCGAATGTCATTAGCTTTTGCACACTTTGGTCCGAAAAGTGGTCTCTTGGTATATATGGATGACTGTATATGTTGTTCATCAACCTGGGAGGGCCACCTACAACTGCTAGAAAACATGTTCAAAGCATTGCAAGAAGCCGGCCTCACCCTGAAACCATCGAAAGTACAGTTTGGACCCCGAGAGGTTAAATACTTGGGACACATACTGACCGCCGACGGAATTCGGATTGGTGAGGATCGCGTAAAAGCTATAGTTGACCTACCGACACCTAAAACCGTTAAAGAGTTGCGGTCAGTACTTGGAATGGTCAACTTTGTCCGCAAGTTCATACCTAACTTCGCTAGTGTCATCGCACTCCTGGTAGCCCTCACAAAGAAAGAGGCCGTCAAGGAGGTAGCTAAACGTTGGAACCCAGAACACGACCAGGCGTACGCAACAGTGAAACAATTGCTCACCCAGGCGCCCGTGCTACAGTTCCCCGATTTTTCTAAAGACTTTGTGATACACGTTGACGCTTCAGAGGCAGGCGCTGGAGCATTCCTCGCCCAGCAGAAAGGCGATGACCTCGTAATAATCGCATACTTTAGTCAACGCTTCAATGACAGCCAACGCCACTACTCCGCTACACTCAAATAATGTTACGCTGTTGTGTTGGCAATACAGCACTGGCGGCCCTATTTATGGGGATGACACTTTGTATGTGTGACGGATCACGCGGCGCTACAGTACCTGTACTCAATGCAAGACACATCGAACATGTTAACACGCTGGGCGATCGCATTACAATCGTACGATTTCACTGTCCAACACAAACCGGGTAAGCTACATGTCGTGCCGGACACGCTTTCACGAATGTTCGCGTTTGAGCATCAGCAAGAAATCGCTGAGCCGTCCCTTGCACCCATTTGCCGGAATGTACCAGATGACCCTGAACTACAAACAGCGCGAACTCCCCGCCCTTATCAGTTTCCGCCGACAAACTGGCTAATCTAGAACCAGTACGCAGTGATAGAGAGTTTTTTAGTGTGAAGTCAGTATTCGCGAGCGCAACCAATGTTTTCATGTCCGTCGATCAAGAAAAACTCCGCTCGGCTCAAGCAGCAGAGTACGGTCCGTACATTGACTACATTCAGCACGCAGACGCGCCCTTACCCGAGAAAGAAACGAAAGCAACCATGTCATACTATTCAGTACAAGACGGGATGTTATTCAAATCGTATCTTCCGGGACACCTTCGAAAAAGAAGCACATTCCGCGATCAGTTGGTAGTACCAGAAGCCCTTGTCGGTCTAGTTCTGCACGCTTACCACGCCCACGTCATGTCAGGAGGACACCTCGCATCCAGACCGACTCACGATAAAATCCGCCAGAAATATTGGTGGCCTACTATAAGCCGCGACGTGCGAGAGTGGTGCGAAAATGCCAAGCTTGCCAACGACGAAAAAACAGCACACGTCAGACCCAAACTCCCAACAGGCCATTTGCCTGTCGAACGACCGTTCCAAAGAATATCGGTTGACTTGGTAGAGTACAAATCGGTATCAACTTCACCGGCAGGGATCGAATGTAAATATGTTCTCTCGATGATGGACCATCTGACACGTTTTGCAGTGCTGTTGCCGGTACGTAATAAGGCGGCCGACACAGTAGCCCGGGCTATCATCGAACGACTAATTAGCATTTTCGACCCACCAGATACCTTGCACTCAGATCAAGGCCCCGAATTTGAAAACAAGGTAATATACCAGCTGCAACAGATTCTCGGATACAAAAAGACCCGAACGACTCCGTATCGACCTCAGGGCAATTCAGTATCAGAACGCGTACACTCCACCATGCACAACATGCTGGCCATGCATAGCACGATAGATCAAAGCAACTGGGCATCACTATTACCGTTCGTCCAATTAGCTCACAACACTAGTTTTAGTGCTACGATGCATGAGACGCCATTTTTCTTGATATTCGGGCGACAACCTCGACTTCCAGTCGATATAATTCTCGGAATCCCTCATGTAGGAAGAACAGCAGATACCGAAGAATTCGCACAAAACACGCGGGACAATTTGCAGATCGCTTTCGAACTCGCACGCCGAAACCTTACCGAGCGTGCAGACAAACAAGCAGAAAATAACAGCAAACTCAAACCGTACCCCGTGTTCAAACCTGGACAAGAAGTACTCGTGTACAAACCATACCAGGACGCGCATGGTCCCAACCCAAAACTGCTGCTACCATGGCGAGGACCGTATGTCGTCTGCTCACAACTATCACCAGTGGTATATAGAGTACGACTTACGAACGACACACGAGAAGTGTCAGTCCATCTTGCCCATATAAAGCCCTACCATAGACGGGAAACACCGCCGGCACCTCAATTCGAGAAACTTGCGGAATTGTTTTCGGGGAAACCAATACCCCTACCCGCATTGGACCATCCCGACGAGGCTCAACCTAAAATTGAGTCCTATTTCGTAGACAGGGTAGTAGACCATAGACGTGGGCCTGGCAGAAAAAGCCCCCACAACTACAAATACCGTCTGAGGCTTCGAGGATACGGCCCGGAGTCGGACCTCGAGTATCGCGCAGACGAAATACCCCAATGTCACGAATTAATCGCCGCATACCGAACCCAGAAGGGTTTGCAACTCGCGATAACCCCGCCCCCTTCGCCCCTCCTCCCCTCTCTCGGGAAACGGAAGCGTAAAGTAGGCGAGGAATGAGCACAAGTTGAGACAGCGCCAAATAAGTACTCAATGGTCCGAGGCGTAAACAAATCACGAACAAGTTGGCAAACACGGATAACTCAGCTGCAGGCGTAAGAGTGAACAACGGTGATGAGAATAGCACCGTCAGACATGGCAGACACACGTGTGTCTAATATGATCTGACGGGCACTCTAACCGGCATTCCGGTGGGAATAGCCGGGGCAAGGAGACGCAAAGACAACTGTTGTACCCATCGATAGAAGGCTGTAAGAGACATGGCAGTTCATGCCCAAGCCCACACTGAGGTAGGGACAAAACAGCAACCCCACCGTCTTGTCACACAAAATTGTTCGAACCACAACCCACATACACAGGGAATGGGAGCCACGCGACTCCGCCCCGCTTAAAACGAGGTTACCAGTTGATACACTTGAATCAACCACGTCGACCTCGCGTGACCGCCCAACTAATCACGAAAATAATAATTAGGGCTCAGCTGCCCGTGGTTCTCAGAACAGCAACCACGGGAGCGCACCAATAGTACGTGTGGCCACACGGAATTAGTGCGTTGAGATAAAGTTTGGAATTGCCAAACAACTTCAGCATAAGCTGTCATCGTGTAAGCTTGAAAATGTATGCATCTTCGCCGGACCGGTTTTTACCGCCCGTGTTTACTCAATACGTCGGCTATAAGGAGTGGATGAACGCATGTGAAAGCTGCTGTGTTTCGATCAGATAAATCAGCACCCTGCTTCCTAACTGGTCATCCTCCCGATGACCGCCACAAGCCCCTCCCTAGCTAAGATGGGCTTGCGGCGAATAAAGGGGGGGGCGATGTGGAAGCCAGGGTCGGAGATATCGTAGATCTCGTAATACGCACGCGCGAAGGACACGTCACCGGTCAAGCAATGTCAAATCTCGGGTCACGAGCGGTCTCACGTCATTGACGGTGTAGACCCGTCCTCGGGAGATAAGCTATCGGGAGATACGTAATCCGCCGCAGACTCCGGGGTAACCAAAAAGGTCCCCCACCAAGTCAAACTAGCTCCAGCATCTCCTTGCTAAATATCAACGAAGAACTTTGCTCGGCTTACGTCGGCCGTAACGACGGCTACAAGGGACCCTCGCTCCGCGACCTCATCACGGCGACTTCTCCGCGACTTCTACGCTGCGACATCTCCGCGACGACCTCGGTACGAACGACTAGCACAGGGACTACATTACAGTAGGGGTGAATTAAATTATGCAGTTAAATTAAGTAGTTCATGACTTGAGCTAAAGGCAGTCCAGCAGTATGGATTAATTAATTTCGACTACAGAGGGAGACGCTGTATGGAGGTGTTGGAAATTAAATGGACGTACGTGAGTGTTGGAGCTGGGTAAAAATAACAGGGGTAATGGCGGATGAAAGTAATTCATTAATGACTTGAGCTATAGATAGTGTGGATTAGTGACTGCTATGAGTAACGAGGTGACGGGTGGACGGAATTAATCAAACAATGATTTGAGCTAAAGTGTGATTTATGTAGTTTTGGCAATAGAGGGAAACGCGTCAAAACATACCGTAGTATAGCTCCCCGTATCACACGAGACACATTTTGTTTAAAAACCCTTTTCAAAAGCACAAGCGCGATAAAAAACAGCAGTTGTTGTTGTTTTCTTCACATCAAACCGTTATTTCTACCCGTCGACATCCAGCACAACACAGCCAGTGTCCGTGCCGATTCTTCAATCCTAGAGAAATACAAGTTCTGTGGTCACCAAGCTACGCCACATCAGAGATACTATGTTGCCACGTATGCAATGCAATGCCATGTCATCATAATGCCTACGACAGGCAGGACATACACATTCCATGACCTAGAGAAACGAAACGAAACAAAGAGAAAACCATAACAAAAACAAAGCAGACAATTCGAAAGAGAGAGAAACAAGAAAAAAAAAATATATATAGTGGGTACATCCCGTTCGTTTATAGACGTATATATACTGCTGCTGGTACAAAACAATGAAATGACCTACGTAACCCTTTGAGGGCAAACTGCAATCCAGTTTTGGGCAGAAACTACTTAGAATTAGACTGGTTAGTCCCCAAAACCGAAACTTCAGCTTGTCCTGAAAAGGTCAACAGAGGTACTGCTGCAGTCCTGCACCGTACGTATACGAGTGGCGTGATAACACGGAGAAGACAGCCCGCTCGAACAATTCGTACTACGCAGAGATTTATCATTCCCCCCATGATGCTGATATGCTGATCTCCTTGCATGTTGTTTCTTTTTTCATTCCTTTTTTTGCTGATCTCCTTGCATGTTGTTTCTTTTTTCATTCCTGTTTTTGCTGATCTCCTTGCATGTTGTTTCTTTTTTCATTCCCTTTTTTTTTAACCATCACTGGAATAGGTACTGATTTGATATTTGAATGATGCAGAAAGGTCGGTAATTACGTTGTAAATAGGTGCTGGGATCGTCTTTGCAGTACTTGGGAGGCGTATGTTAGATGGAAACCAGGGGTTTCCAGCGAGGCACTCAGCCTTCTTTTCACTTTCCAGTCCTCTGTACAAGCCGTAATCACATATATCTTCTCTTCTGCCCGCCCCCCTGCATACACATCCCTCCACTTTTATCGCGCAGAGCGTCCATTCAACATATTCTATATACTATTAATAGTGCTCATCGATTTTCATCGCATTATGCTGACTCACGCTCTCTGTCTGCATGTTGACACCCTTGCATGAGGGATCTCCATGCTCGTTCAAATACCCTTGCACATTGATCCCCTCGCACATCTGATACAGCAGTACCGGCCCTCTAATATAAGAAACCCTATATCGGCGCGGGCTGAATTTCCTGTTTATGGGCGCGCGCACGAAACCACACTTTCTTATGTTGCGCAATCTTATTTCGGTCGCCGAGAAGAGGCTTTCCCTACAATAGTACTGCCTAATGAACCGTGCCTTGGGGCCGAGGCCAGTCACAGGAAAGGGGGTCAACTTTCTTAAACGCTTAAGCACTGACCAGGCTGAGAGCTTCGTACTTCTTTTTTTTTCCATTTTTCAGGCTGACTTTTTCCTGTGGGTTACTTTCTTTTGAACGGGCCGGTACTGCTGTATTTTCTGTGCCGCTACGTAGCTGAAGTCGCCGCTCACCACAATGTCGATCTCCCCTGAAGCCGGCCATAGGCCGTAGCCGTTGTTCTCGGGCAGCAGCCAGATTGCCGGCCACAGCCTGTCGGGAAGAAAAAATACAAAGAAAAAAAACGGGGAAAAAAAAAAAAACCAAGAGGAGAAAACAGGCAAAAAAAACGGGAAAAGAAACGGGAAAAAAAAGCGAGATCGGAACACGCACAAGTCAACAATTCACCAAGCGTAGACCCACCCATTGCACCAATATACAGTAGTAGATACCCCAGGCATACCATACGCGGCTGCTGTCTCCCTTCCATGTAACGCTATTACGGGGGTCCATAGTTAATAGGACCTACGATACACACAAAAACCTATATAGATATACTTATAGATATCTCAACCTCTGAGCGTGCTCGGTTGGTACATCCCTGGCCTCTCAGAGCTCCCACTTGGGAATCGCCTCCGTTTATTACTTGCCGGACCGTTCTAGCGAGTCTTTGTTTTCTCCATTTCTCGTCGAACTTTCAGTCCTTCTTTCCTTTTTTCTTCTTTCGTTTCGTGTGCGTGCGTGTACTCCGAGCACGGTTGCGCGGGCGAACCCGGCACCGTCGCGGGTGTCAGCGGATGCTGGCGAGTAGAGGGGGAGTTGCAAGGAGCGCGGTCGCCGCTTTCGTGCCTAGGCGTCGCGTGTGCCTCGAGACACGAGGGATGCATCAATAGGCTCTGTCTGGCCTCCATTTGTGATTTTGGATAGAGTACGTACGAGTATTTAAGGGTCGTTCGGGATTGTAAGATAATATTCAAGCGGTGCTTACTTTTGCGACCGGGCTGAGAGTCACAAGAGGGAGGTACCCCGAATGAGCACCAACATTGTCGAGCTTGCGTCGAGGTCCACGGTGAGCACCGGGCTTCACGCGAGGCGGGCGACGGGGCTCACTGTGGAAGAGAGGGAGGGAAGCTCTACCCGGACTGAATCGGTGGCGAGATGGTCGCGAGAGGGGCGGGCGGCGTACGAGGCTGAGAGAGAAGCTCTGCTGTAAGATTTTTTCTTTTTTTCATTTTTTTTTTTCTTTTTTTGACTGGTGTAAGGTGTTCCACTCAAGTAGTAAATTATTACACGAAAGGGGACGGGGATTTTTTTTCTTTTAGAAAATTTCGGTTTCATTTTCATTGTTTTTGCTGTGTTGCTGTGCCGTTCTGTGCTTTATCTTTCATACATACGACGAGTACACAGACACAGAGCATATCGAAAGAAGAAAATAAGTACCCTACCTGGGGTATGTACGTATGTACGACGTGTGAGCGAGCGTAGCGGAAAACCGCCCGTGACGCGAAGCATATGTGGCGTCCGAGCTGTTTTTCTCCTGAATCAATGAAGCATGGCGGAGGGACTCTTGGCATTATCAAGTCGCCAGTTTGCAGCTAACTACAGGGGCCATAAAAAAAACAATATTTAATCATGGACCTTTGTCCGCTTCGCATAATTTGATGTTTCCTTCCTGAGCGAGCGTAGCGGGCGGCGTAGGCCGCCCGCGGAGCGAAGCGCCTTGTATTTACCTATTTTTACTGACAAGATTTGGTCCCATTTACTATGGTCCCCCGTAATAGAAAAATCGCCCTGTCTACGGTACCCGAAACGCACGCCCGGGGTAGTATTCCGGTATATATATATTAGAAACCAAAATACCGGCTGTGAGATCGAGGATTTCGTCTATAAACTAATACCAGCAAGTTGTATGGGGCACTATAATAGTAATACTAGTAATAAGTCAATCGCGCGTACTTCAGGTTTTACATGGCCTCTCATGCAGGACATACATCCCGTACATGAGGAAGACAAAATCTGAAGCTGCAGAATTCAAGGAGTGGGTATGTCTATATTTATAAACAACACCTGGTAGTTCGGGGGACCATAGTAAATAGGACCTACGGTACACACAAAAAACTAAATATTTACCTATTTTTACTATCAATATTAGGTCCTACCTGGTATTAACTATGGTCCCCCCGTAATAATGATTTTTCCGGTAAACTCGTGCGTACCACATTCCAATTTCCGATATCTAGGCTGGGGGTATACACTAAAGTCAGGTAAAAAAAATGTAAAATAATACATACCAGGTATACATACTACAGAAATCCCCCGTCACTTTTTCGAGCTTCATTCGTTCATACGGGCGGACGGTGTCATATACCTGATATATATATATATGTATACAACTAAAAACAAGAGCTGTGATGAGATCGAGGATTTCGTCCAAACTCATATTCGCAAGCTGTGTGTCATACTATTACGGGGGGCCATAGAAAATAGGACCAAATATTGTTAATAAAAATAGGTGATAATATAGGTTTTATGTATACCATAGGTCCTCTTAACTATGGACCCCCGTAAAACTTGTGTTTGTCATACTTCGATACATGTTCTACTTTAGTTTGCGATACCCCCCGGCCTGCCACACCCGGCCAATGTTACGATACTGCCTTGAACGAGGCTGAAAGCCCGGTAATTACCTGCCAGGGGTTCAAGTATTGGGATCGTATTTGTAGTACCTGGGAACAGGAATTCGGGCAGGAGGACACTTTTAACTGCTGTCGTCAACATGTGTGCGTGCGTTGTGAGATTTTGTTCAAAAGAAAAAAAAAAAAAAAAATGTCACCATTTAGGAGTGCACGAAAAAAAAAGAGGAAAGGGAGTCACTCTAGCCACGATGTCGGAATTGAAAACAATCTACTGTAGTGGGCTGGCATTTTCGTCAGAAAGTAAGAAAAACTTTATTTTTGTTTTCACTGGATTTTAGTATACCCCCCCCCCCCCCCCCCCCTGTCTGGGACTCAAACACAAAGTTGGGGTGTCAATTTTGTTTTTTTTTTTCGCGTACCCTTACACCATTCCTTATTTCTTTCATTTTTAGGAGATTATACCGCGGTTCGCCGTAGTAGATTGTAGGCTTCGGAGAGCCTAAAAAGGGCGCCGATGCTTAGAGAGTGGATTATTTGATGGCGCCATGTAAAAGACAGAAATCCGTTCGTATATATATACGAGCGAAATTTCGCTCGTAAAATATCACCAAAGAGAGCGGGGGGGGGGGGGGCGGAAGCGTGTTCTCATTTGTTGCTTGCCTTGGTCATTTGACCATTGACCACGCAACCCTTTCGAGACGGCGGGGGGGAACACGAGGTGGCCAAATGCGTAATCGAGCAGAAACACTTGTTCCTCGATCTCTTACCAGTCTCCTTTGGGTAGCTTCACTTTGGTCTCGAACCGGCCATAGCGGAACGAAAACGTCCCCGCGGTCCTCACCTATGAAAAAAAAAAAAAACGCGATTAACAAACAAGGGAAACCCCCAAAACAGGAAAACCAAGAAAAGAGTTTTTTTCCAGTCTCGACATTTTTTTGGGGGGTTTCGAGTGCGGAATTTCCTACACACAATGCTATGCTGCTGCGACTCTTCATCTGCTGGATATGACAACTTTTTTTTTCAGGGCCACCTACGGCAGTATTTTATGAGGCTTTTGCCATTCATGTGGGGGGCATGAGAAAGTGATCCGAACCCCCAAGATCGACTTAAGACACAGGCATCCCCCTGTATGTTTGCACACCATGTTTGGTTGTGATTATTGCTATTTCGGGGGACCATAGTAAAAAGGACCAAATCTTGTAAGTAAAACTAGGAAAATATATACCTGGTAGGTTTTTGTCTGTACCGTAGGTCTTATTTACTATGGTCCTCCGTAATAATACTGCTAATACCGTGTTTTCTTCCGTAAAAGTGCTACCACTTTTGCCCCCGTCGTGGGCACTGGTTGACTCCGTCAGTATCGATTATACTGTCGTCAAAATCAAATCAGTATACTGGATAATCGCGTATACTGTCTCTCCTCTCTCTCTTCTCTCAAAACGCGTCTACGTAGTGGGTTTCCGTGCTTCTCGTACGTATAATATGGCGTGTTTCTTGCGCGTAAGTAAGATAAAACTACTGGCAAATGTACTGGCCAGGTCAATCAGTAGATTAATACTGCCAGTGCCTAGCCCTATAGATACAAGGACCGTTTGGATCAAATATGAATAAGACAACGGTCCGATACTTTGGGACAAGCGGTACATATTTTTGTTATTTTTATCATCAATTTTACTTTCCGGCCTAACTCGTATGAGGTTTTACCCTCAGCGATCTTCCGGACAAGCCGTGGTCACAAGTGTCGTCCCTTCTCCCCCCCGGTACGTGCCTTCATTTTTATCGCGCATAGAGTTCCGCATTCCCACTGCTCGTTGATTAGCATCGAATGTTGCTGACTCACGCTCTCGCGCTTTCAGCTGATCAATTTTATACGAGAAAAAAGTCCTTACGAGTATGCACTCGATGAGACTCGGACCCACGAAATTGATCTTAGTGCAGTTGACCAACGACCCAGGCTGCATTGGCTTACATTTGGCTGCATTTCATCGGTCAGACAAGGCCATTTGAGGGGGTCAACCCATGCGTGGGAAAGAGAACCTCGCCGTGATTTCATTAACCACGCTCAACAAAAAAATCACGCGCGCAAAATACACAGTTGTCAAAACCCTCCGAAGGGCAAAAACAAACTATCAATACAGCTAGTACAAAAAAAAATAAAGGAAAACAGAAGTACAAAGAAAAAAAAACACACACGCATACACTTCGGCGGTCAGCACGACGGTACAAAAAAAGATGGAACTAAACAAAACAAAACAAAACAAAACAAAACAAAACGAAACGAAAAACGAAACGAAAAATAATCCGGCGAGCAAAACACGACGGGCGACGCGGCGCGCACACGCAGTGAGCGAAGTTTGGCGTCGATACACGTATTTTTAAAATATCCTTCTTACCCTCGCCGACATAACCGGATTGATGGCGTGACGAGCGCCTATGTCGCTGCCGCGAGAGCATCCGTAGAACATGTTGCTGCTCTCCGTTGATTTCGTTTTCATTGGTCGCGCGCGAAGGTAGGCGGCGGGTAAATTCGGTCGATCACAGCCCGTCCACGGATGAACAGGGACAATTACGTACGGCAACGGAAGCAGAAAGGGTGAGACACACGAACAGACCGTGCAGCGGAAAAGAACCACACACGCACACATGTCATAGCCACAGCCCACCGGTTCCCACTTCATGATGTAGACCTTCCAGGACAGATAGAGTCATGGTCTTCATGGTCTACGTGTTAACAGTTCATCTTGCAGGTATAATCTGCATGTTCTAGCACCGCTGTTTCCTGCCGGGTTGGATCTGTACTACGGGGATCATGTGCACAGCCTTTGACACCGGCGGGTAAGGACCTAAATGATAGTAGCTCGTGCATGTGTTCAATCTGCTAAGCCTTTAACCCCAACCCTGCCGCGTTTACAGCTGGCAGGTTTACTGGATGTACCGGCGGACCCTCCTCCCGATGTGGCTGCCGCAACGCCCGTGCGGCTGTCATGTTATCGACTTGTCACATTTTTTTGATTCCCCCCCCCTCCCGCCCGCCCCGCCCTGCAGACACGCCACCGCCTACCGAAAACCTCTAGACCCCTCCTGCGTCATCACCCACCCAACTCGGGTCCATCCCCCCCCCACCCCTCCACCCTGAACAAGATCGAGGACTATCGAACCCACCTTGTGCACTGATCGGCGGGCGACATCCCCCAGATGTCGACCATTGTCGGAATCACTCCGCTCACCCTTCACGACACCGTGCACATATATAAACACGAGAGCGAGAGCGGCGGTGTTCGTTACGAGGAGGCCGGTAGGCGGTGCCGGGTATGGTGCAGGTTGTGGGTTGAGTTGATAGGGGGGGGGGGGGCGGAGAGGGAGAAACACACAAGGAACGTCGAATTTTTGCGGGCTGCACAACCGCAAAACTCGAAAGATAAATACTTTTGGTACCTCGAGAGGACGAGGGCTGTTTTGTGTTTGGGCCCACCAAGGCAGTCTAGGCCGGACAGAAGGGTGGCGCCTGCTTGCAAACCGAGTAGGTGTTGCAAATACAGCTATGCAAACCCCTGAAGTGCAAAGCGGACTGATAGGTGTGCAAATATAACTCTGCACACCCCGGATCCGGATGCATCCCGAGGTGGAAGTCGAAAGATGGTGGTTTCAGTGCGTGTGACAACTCTGCACACCTCTGAATTGCAAGCCGGGTAGGTAGGTTTGCAAAAAAAAAAACTCTGCACACCCCGGATGCCTCCCAAGGTGAAAAAAAAAAAAAAACGAAGCATGTTGGGTTTAGTGTGTGTCGGGGGCGGAGGGGCGTACCCATTGGTTGCTCGCCTTAGCCATCTGACCATTGACCACGCATCCCTTTCGAGACGAAGCACCGTTTCTACTCCTAGTAGGGACACCTCCAACAGTTGGCCGCTCATTAAGTTGCTTCCATATATTACATATATGCATATATATTGCTAAGTCTTGTGCTCTTCCTGCTTCGCCGCCTGTGGACACCATCTATTTCCTAGGATGACATATAGCGATTGTTTTCTCGCCACTATCTAGTGTGCCAGGTATCAAACTTCTCCGTGTCACATTCGTCCATTTTTCCTCATACCAAAACCTTTCCGTGTCGCCTTCGTCTGTTTCCCTCATCCCTCCTCCTCCTAGCACATCCCGTTTTTCCTTGCGCATTTCACATTTCTCCTACTATGCGAGACCTACTCTTTAGTGCTCCGCCGCAAGAGCGGGGGAGGGTCAGGTTAGGGCTAAGACTAAGGGTTTTATGGGTAGAGTTATGTATTCACCCCCAAAAAAATAAAACGGACTTGCTCCGTCCCGGCATCGTAGGGATGCGAGGGTCCAAGGTCATACGACTACGGCCATGCATGACAATGAGTACCCCCCCCCCCCCCCCCGCCAAACTATGGCAGACACTAAAATCAGCATACACCAAGGGTGTGCAGAGATGAATATGCACATCCGGCGGGCAAACAGGAACTCCCGAACAGAACCATGTCAACGCAAAAAAAAACAAGCGTCCGCGCGCGGGGCGGGAGGACGCCGCGGGGCGGGGTAGGAGGCGCGCGCGCGGGGGGGGGGGGGGGGGGTACTCGTTATCGTGCATGGCCGTAGTCGTATGACCATAGACCCCAGCATTCCTACAATACCGGGACGGAGCACGTCGGGTTTTCACCGACCAGAGGGTGGAAGAATATTCTGCACACCCGACGGCTCCCGCGTTGCTTGTTCGGGGGGGCGCAAAGGAATACTCTGCAAACCCCGACGACCCCCAGGTTTCTTGCGCATGTGAGGGAAGTGCACGTGCACCGGTACGGCGCAGCATATTACTGTACCAACATCACGTGGGCTCCCGCCGCTATTGACCGCACCAACCACTTTTGCACTCTCACAACCCCGAAGCCCCCACCAATCGACCAAAAAAAATGGACGCACGATTTTGCGCGACTGTTGCGCCGGCGTTCGTCCTTAACTGGTCTTCCCCTATGTAGTCGGAGGTGAGCGTCGGCTGCAGGAAGAGCTTGCCATCTTTCACGTACGAGTTTGTCCGGTTGTTTCCTGAGAGGTGTACGTGGCAGCGGGGGCGGCGGCAGCAGCAATTGCGGCACCACCACCAGAAGCACATAAAGGCATGAGTCAAAGGGAAGGTGTTGCTGCGAGGAGACAATGCCTTGGCTCGACTACACAGCTAATGCGAGGGGACATACAGTAGTAATCAGAACCAGCTCATGGTGGATGAATACAGGAGGGGAGCTAGCCTATGGGTCCATCGCGACTTCGAATTACTAGCAGGTATACATTAATACTGTACCAGGCATGTATTGCTATGTGTTGTACCTGTATGTATTGCTCTTAATACTGCTGTTCCAGGTGTGTATTTCACCGTGTATTAGTATGTATTACAGGTAGTTTGTGTGTCAGTATGTATTACTGCTGTGTATTACTACGTATTACTACCTGGTCTTTTTACTGTTGATACGTATTACCATGTGATCCTATGCATTACTATTTATCACTATGTATTACTATGTACTACCATGTGCTGCCATGTATTAGTATGTACTATTAATACTACGTATTACTATGCACTACTATGCCCCGCCGGTACTACATACGACGTAGTCGTTATTACAGTAGTTTGGTGGCGAAGTAACTTAAGCCAACGGACTGACTTTTAAGTTTTGGTCGAGAAAAAGAACAAACACACGTCGAGTCACCAACGCCATTCAGAAAGAAAGAAGAAAAGAAACGCAGTTACCTAGCTAGTACATAGACATAAAATTAAAAAACAACAGCTGTGAGATTTGAGGATTTCGTCGACGCTCATCCTTGCGGGGGACCATAGTAAACAGGACCAACTGTTGTTGGTAAAAATACCTAAATGCATAGGTTTTTTATGTATGCCATAGGTCCTGTTAACTATAGACCCCCGTAATAGTGATGCTAGTGATACTTCTATCGAGCGTGCTACCGATTTTAAACGGCCTCATGCAGGGTAAGATGAAATCTGAAGCTGCAGAATTCAAGGAGAGGAAGGAGAGGGTGTGTCTATATTTGGGAAAATAAAAGAAAAAGAAAAGTATCCGGAGGTTGCACGTAGCTCGTCGCGAGTGAGAATCCCCCCCCCCCCCCCCCCCCCCCCCCCCCCCCCCCCCCCCGCTTCCCGGTGTGTATTTCACAACTGGTACCTGCTATTGCTGGTTGATAGAATATGTAACCATCATCATCACTACTACCGAGCAGCAATAGATAATAGAAGATGTGATGCGTCTAAATTTTCGAGAAAAAACTTAAATGGGGCAATATTGTACCGGCACGAAGCTATTTAACAGCAGATACAAACACCGGAGAGTGCCACATGAACAAGCAAAAAGCATTGAGCTAACAAACTACACTACCTACAGTAGTCGGCGATTTCTATTCGGCCAAGTCGCAGCTCCAGCTAGCTGCGCAGAAACTTTCAGCAGCAGCTCGAGTTGCTGTGGCGACGCCTCAGAGCGCTCTCACGGGGCCACGGGGAGAAGAAAAGGGGTACTACAGCGTTTGTACTTTGGGCTACGACCAATCCGGGCACATAACTCTCAATCATCTGGAACAAAAAAAAAAGCAACAAACAAAAAAAAAATGGGACAACTGTATGTACGACAAAGCAGTGCGGACGATATACACGCAAGCAACCGTTGAGGGTGAGAAGAGAACTCTGAAAAAACGGGAGACACGAAGAATAACAGGACGAGAGAAGAACGGAGGCGTTCTTGGGCGACCCGCCGATATATTATCTTTTGACCGACGTAAAATTCAATCCGCACAAATTCCGAATAGCCTTCCCTAAAAAAAGTGGGTGCAGTGGGGACTCCTAACGGGGTCAAAATAATTCTGGGTGGCGTCAATTACCCCCCCCCCCCCCCCCCCCCCCCCCCGCCCGGTCGGTGGAAACCCGATGCGTTCCGTCCCGGCATTGTAGGGATGGGATGCGAGGGTCCATGATCATACGACTATTACGGGGGGCTAAAGTAAATAGGACCTACGGTAAATACAAAAACCTCTATATTTCCCTATTTTTAGTAACAATATTTAGTCCTATTTACTATGATCCCCCGTAATAGGACGGACCATGCATGACATGAGTACCCCCCCCTCCCTCCCCCATTTCCGACGGGAAAAAAGGCGGTTCTCACCATACACTTGGAACTCCCAGTTTCCTCCTCCGCCCTGGACAGAGAGACAGAACGCCCGGGTATATACAGGGGTACGACGGGCCGATGCGAGGAGAGTGATCAAGAAAATTACCAATACGTTTCTCTTATTCCACGTTTCGTATGGAAGGTAACATGGCAGTGATTCTTCAACAGGAAATTCTGCAACAGTCAGTGTCGGTGTAAGCAGACAGTGTTGCTGCAAAAAGGCAGTGCTGCTGCAAATAGGCGTTGCTGCTGCAAACAGGCGTTGCGACTGCAAGCAGACGTTGCTGCTGCAAACAGGCAGTGCGGCTGCAAACAGGCGTTGCTGCTGCAAACAGGCAGTGCTGCTGCAAACAGGCAGTGAGCGCTGCTGCAACCAGGCAGTGAGTGCTGCTGCAACCAGGCAGTAGTAGTGCCAAAACAGGCAATAATAGTGCCAAAACACGCAATAATAGTGCCAAAACAGGCAGTATGTAGTACCGCAAAACAGGCAGTAATAGTGCCAAAACAGGCAGCCGTGGTGCCAAAGCAGGTATTAATAGCAAAAGTGCCAAAACAGGCAGTAGTAGTGCCGAAGCAGGCAGTAACTAGTGCTGTGGCGGGTTCAGCTACAGTTGAGCATGCGCATCGCTAGAAAGACAGAAACGTATGCGTGTGTGGGCAACTCCGTTCCCGCCAAGCATGCATCAACGTTAACCCTTTTAGAACTGCAGTCCCGTTTTGGCGACAATCCAGTCAAATTATAAGCAGTTTGTCCCCAAAACGGGGCTGCGATACTGGAAGGGTTAACCCCTAACCCCTTTCAGAGCTGTGCCCACCTTGTTGAGCACAAAACACTTGGAATTAGTGTGGGATTATTTTTCAGCAGTAAAAAGAGGGTCAAGGAAGCGCGAGGCCACGTTTTTCGTCGGCAGCACCATCCACAACAAAAAAACTAGGGGAGACGACCGGTCTTTTTCGGGCGCTTCAAGATCTCTTTTGGCCTCGGCATACTAGTTTCAGTAGGGCTGGGCACTGGCTAGCTCAGTCAGTAGCGATTTCACTGTTCGTCAAAATCAATCAGTACACTGGAATGCAGCAGTATACGTTTCTCTATTGTCTCCTCCCGAAACGCATCTAGTGGGTTTCCGTACTATAATATGGTGCGTTTCTTCGGCGTACGTGAGATAGCAACTACTGGCGAATGTACTGGCCCTCTCGTCAATCAGTAGATTACTGCTGCCAGTACATACTGTGCCAATGTCCAGCCATAAGTTTTAGTGTAGGGGGGGCGGTCAGTCAAGGACACTGGTCTCTTCGGGCCCGTCAAGATCTCGTTTGGCCTTAACATACCACCAGGTAGTGTCTAATTTTGACGGCGCCAAAAACCTAAGGTGCCCTTTCAAAACGCCTGAAACCCCCTCCGTGACGTTTGGTGGTATATGGTGAGGCGTTTTCTGAACAACTACATTGGGTTTTGTGTTCCTGGGTTTGAAAGACCAAAAAAAAATAATAGTGGTCGCGTATTGGAGCCTGATCCGATGTCTTCCGCCTAGTGACCGAACAAACCACAGCTGTTTTTACAGCGAAAAAGACTTTGAAGTGTCGGACGAGACAACAACAACGACTACTACCACCGTGTACCATCCAGCAATGCACACAAAAGTTGACGACATTTTTAAATATCCTCAGATGTGAGTTCCTAGCGACAGCTAAGCTATTCTTTCATTGTAGAGGTGCGGTCGGTCAAGAGATCAAACCACGGTCTCTTATGATAGCACATTCACCTTTCGCTGTTCGTATGAATACCTCGCGTTCTCGAAGACGTCAGCTTGAGGCAGGCATATCATGGGGGCAAGCACCAGGCCAGCCAAACAAGCTTCTAAAAAGCGCTGATGCTGCTGCTGTACACAGACGCTGCGCCGCAGCCTTCTTCTGCGCGATAGGCCAGGCATTTGTTGCCTGTCAAGGCTATACGCCATCACCACCAATAACACCAATGCCAACATCAACACGAACACCAGCGCCAACACCAATACTAACATCAGCGCCAGCACCAACACTAATACTAACACTAACACCATCGCCAACACCAACATCAGCACCGCCAACACCACCATCAACACCACCAATACCACCAAGACCACCACACACAGAAAGTAGCAGCACCCCTTAACCTGATCAGGCATTTTTGCCCTTGTCGCTCTCACCATAGTTATCTCATGCTTCCATAAGTCCAGGTTGAAGTCGTCAAACTCTTCGTCCAGGATGAGCTTTTCGCCTGTACCAGACGTTGTGCCAATGAGCGCACGTAGAGCAGCGGTCTCATATGTGGTATCATACAGCAGTGCAATCAATGGCGCCTATTATTGTCTAGTACTTTCCACGCCGCGCGACATGATCAAACGACCCAAGGACGCCCACCAGAAGACTAGATATAAGCGCTTTAGTCGGAAACAAACGCCTACACCAGTCGACTACAGGAAACCCACTGTAATAAGAAACAGGAGAGACAAACCCTTTTAGTAGTGCACTGTGCAGAATCGTAAATCCGACTCCAACTCCTAGTGACTCGTCCCCACAACGGGAGTGCAGTCCTTAAGGCCTGAAGGGGTTAATAAGCCAGGCTGGATTTCCTTTCGAGAATAATTGGTGCGTCCTGCACTAACTCGAGCGTAACGACGCCCGACATTATTATTTTACTGTAAACCCTGCCTTTCTTATTGCTCGCTTGGTTATTACGGGGGAACCTATTACGGGGGGGTCCATAGTTAACAGGACCTATGGTTTACACAAAAACCTATATATTTGCCTATTTTTACCAAGGGTGTGTTCGGTACGGTACGGGTACGCTCGGTACCGGTATGGACATGGTACCGAACGTACCGAAATTCTCGGTAAGGGTATGGACATGGTACCGAACGTACCGAAATTCTCGGTACCGGTATGGGCATCGTACCGAACATACCGAGCTTCTCGGTATCGGTACGGTGTATCATACCGATACCGCCGGTAAGGGTACGGACATCGTGCCGAACGTACCGAAGTTTTCGGTAGGGTATAGAACTCCAGACCGAACGTACCGAAATTCTCGGTACGATTTAGAACTCCATACCGAACGTACCGAAATTCTCGGTACGGTATAGACCTCCATACCGGTACCGTACCGCAGATACCAGCGGTATTTGTCAAACCGAGCGTCGCTCCACAGCAGTACCATGGTATTGCCCATCAAGAATGTGTGTGTCTGCGACAGTTTTTTTTTTTTTTTTTTTTTGTTTTGTCATCACATTCATTTCCAGAGTTCGATGGGCGCCTTACCACACCGGCACTACGTACTCTGTGTCGCTACCCTTTTGGTAGATAGGAGCAGGCCCTCTCACTGGCACACTGCTGTTGCCTCCTCCGCCGTCCACGACCTCTGCCTCGACAACGTCTGCCTCCGGAGGAGCTGGCGCCGGCGCTGGCGATGATGAGCTTTGGTCGCCAGCGGCGGGGTCATCATTGTCGTTGTTGCTGGGGGGGGGTGTTGTGGTGCTCATGAGGGCCGCTGTACCGATGAGGCAGGGTACGCTGCTGTGCTGCTGTGCTGCTGCGTGCTATGTGTGTGGCGGTACTGTACCGGCACCGGGTTGTCCCGAGTCTAACTTCCCGATTAGCCCGGGATCGGTACTCTCGGTAGGGTATAAGCTCGGTATCGGTACGTTGTGTCATACCGATACCGCCGGTACGATATGGACATGGTACCGAACGTACCGAGGTTCTCGGTAAGGGTATGGACATGGTACCGAACGTACCGAAATTCTCGGTACCGGTATGGGCATCGTACCGAACATACCGAGCTTCTCGGTATCGGTACGGTGTATCATACCGATGCCGCCGGTAAGGGTACGGACATCGTGCCGAACGTACCGAAATGTTCGGTAGGGTATAGAACTCCAGACCGAACGTACCGAAATTGTCGGTACGGTATAGAACTCCAGACCGAACGTACCGAATCCTCTCGGTACAGGTATACCGGCGGTATTTTACCGCCGGTAGGCCTCGGTAGTACCGTACCGAACACACCCTTGATTTTTACTAACAAAATTTGGTCCCGTTAACTATGGACCCCCGTAATAGTAATCAGGACCAAATTGTTCTCAGTGAAAGTACTGGAATATGTAGTTTTTTCTGTATGATGGGTCCTGACTACAATGGTCTTCCGTAGTAGTAGCCGTGTTGTGCTACCGCTATATGGTGCGTACTACTGTACGTATTCTACTATAATCACTCTGGCCGCGAATATAACCCCTGGTTCGACTCTGATGCTAATACCAAATTGACACTATATTCTGGGCCAGATTGGTGTAAAATAACACAAGCTAATAGTACGAGAACAAATAATGAGTCTACAATTAGACGCGAGTCGACGAGGGAAGAAAGGGCTGCAGTATTCTCGCGATAAAAACGCAAGGCACGAACCGTAGTGGTGAGGGGGGACAAGAGCCTACAATTAAGGGGGACCATAGTAAATAGGACCTACGGTACAGACAAAACCTACATATTTCGCTATTTTTACTAACAATATTTGGTTCTATTTACTACGGTCCTCCGTAATATTAACACGTGACCACGGATCCGAGCTGCTACGGCGAAAATGACGAATGGGATGAAAAAAGATAAGACAAAAAAAGAGGAGTACGTACTACTATATAGGAGCAATAACAGTACTACAGAAGAGCCGAGTGTAGAGGTGTGACGTGGAAGGGAACAGTAAGAAAAGGAAGGACTTGCAAGTAGGTGCGCGCTTGCTGTCGTTCTATCCCTCAGGGCGACGAATGTATGCATCCTTTGCCGCCGTCGGATGGCGCGCTCCGGTTTTTCGGCAAATCAAAATCAAACAATAATCGTAACAATTCCTTTTCTAGGCACGGCTTCGTCGAAGTAATCGGAATCGGAACTTAATACTCCGGAGTACATGTGTATCGTCACGTCTCCGAATTCCGAAAACAATTGCCTGGTATTTAAAAACCAACCACTCTATATATTGATGAATAAGTTCCGCACCACCTGAACCGTGTCCCCTTGTATACCAACAATCACAGAAGGAGATATTTTCGTGCGCGCAGGCTGTTGTTGGCGTTATACTTCGTACAAGGTACACATTGTCAAAAGAGAGGGTAAGGGTGGGTGGCATGAATTAATCCACACAACAGTCAGCAGTACGGGGGACCATAGTATTCCGCAGCCGTCATACTTGTAAACAAAAAATATTCAGACATTCGGGTATACTCACTGAGCTTATTTCACTATGCCCCCCCGTAATATTTCACGACAGCAGTGAATACTTCACATGTTTCACTATATATCTGGTATATAAGAGGCACACGATATATATCGGGTAAATATGAAGCGGGGCGCATTCCCCCGCGAACACTCTGCAGCATGAGGTGATACAAGCAAGGAATTGAGGACTCTGCGAGAACCATTGTCGGGCCCCGTATTGAATCCCTCTTTTTCAGAACGAAAACAGACGCACGATATGGTACTTCTGTAGGATCATGGTGAGAAAGAACAGCACCGTTCTGCAGGATATCTGCCCGGTGCTCTTCTGTTGGGCGTGGATTCATCGCGGCGAGTTGTTTGCTACTACTGCTGTCGTAGTACCTGGTACGTACTACTTACTGTAGTACGATACACTTCGCCGTTATGGTGCCCTCTTTCTCCGCCGTGCTTTTCATTCTAGCGGCTACAGGGCAGTAGTGGTACGTACATAGAGCTGTAAACTGTTCGTTACGTCGGTTTATAGATGGTGTTGTCGGGGAGAGAGTTCCATGAAACAAACGAAAGTGGCCCTTTCTGTAGACGGGTGGAGGTACGCCGGCGTCAGACGTTATGGTGCCCGGTTCGAATCCTTGTTTTTTTTGTTTCTCATGCTATTGCTATAGTCTATGGCTGTGACTCTCTTCGTTACGTCGGTACGTACCTGGTGTTGCCCGAGAGGATTATTAGAATACGAATAAAAAGCGGTCCACTTTGCACATCAGTCGGTAAACCGGTGATCATGTCGGGAGGTACTAGCTGTGTGCCTGGTGGAGTTTTTTTTTTTTTACCGTAGTGTTTTCGAAGAGTACCACAGCAGCAGCACCGGCACTACTGGAACGAATACAATCAGTTCTGTGGGTTTTGAGCGTAGAGCAAAGGGTCACACACAACATGCCATCATATGATTCCAGATTCATGAAGGAAGCAGAACTAAGCGGGGGTGAACGCAAGTGCTGTTGTTTTCGGGCGTTTGAACCAGGGGCCCCTGTACATACAGGGCGGAGGCGCGTGTTGCGCCGGACGACTATACACAAGCACACAGCAGTGTAGTTATTGCTGTACATAAGTACCAGAGGTGCCTCAGAATTGTATTGCGCATTTGAGCCTGTCGAAGTTTAGTGAAGTTCTGCCATCATTAATAAATAAACACTCTGAACGTAAACGTAAGGACCGCTTGGCATTCATATTGCTATATAAACGGTCCCTATATTTCCGTCCAGAGTGGTCAATACCAGGTGCCTCAGAAGAATATTATTGCTGTACGAGTACGCATTCGAGCCTACTGATTGTATCGTAGCGAAGGTCTGCAGTGCTCACCCTTTCGCTGCACAGCCGCTTCGCGTCGAGCATCGGACGGCACGGAAGCACCACCCACGCCGCATACCCCTTCTCCCGCACGGCTGGTCGCGATGCCGAGCAATGAACCGATAACAATCCGCCTCAGCGCTGATCCAGCACCTTTTACTCGAGTTCTCGAGCTTTTCCTTCACGTCAGTAGTCAAAGATATCAGGAGCCATGCCAAGCAGGGCAAAACGTGCGCTGTCAATGCAGGGCAGAGTGTTCCACGCTAAACCCCGTCATTTGGTGTCAGTCAAAGGCATGCCACGGGAAGGTTGCTGTCTGTCAAGGGCTGAAGGTGCTGTCTCCTGACATACCTGGTACTTGTGAGTTCTTTACAACAGCAGTATTATTAGTAGTACCAGGTACGTACCAGGTATTTTACTCGTATGGTACAACAGTCAGGGGGTGCGTTGACCGAACACGATGACCGAGTAGGCAAATGAGAGAGATTGAGAGCACAACAAGGCGAGCAAGGACACGAAAAGGCTCAAACTACTGCTGTAGTGAGCGGTCGCCATCATCAGGCTCAAGCGCCTTGTTGTGATTCTTTCGTTCTCTGTGTCTGCGTGTCGGGAGAAAAAAGGATACCGCAGCACACGCACAAGTGACGAAATTTCCAAAATATCTACAGGGCATTACGAACTAAACTACTGTAGTACCGGTACCAGGTATACTAACTGCACCAGGTTAAGATAACAGGCAAGATAACAGACCCCATGGGACGAACTTCAGACCCGGTTTCCTCCAAGACTTGGGGGACACACGCAACGAAAATGGTGGCATTGGGAGGGTTTCGTCGAAAATGTTTTGCATAGACGCATAGACCCATCGCTCGTCGTATTCAGTACGCCCTCCCCGTTGTCGAGAAACCCACCTTTCAAAATCGTCCGAGGGGGGTGTGTGCTATATACCTTTGTCTCTGATAAAACTTGAAAAGGCTGTATCAACAAGGGGCAAAATCGAGGCCAACGTATTTGTCTTCGATGTCGGGTCAAATTAACCGTAGGTAGGTACCGGTACAGCAGTACGTGAAAGTATTCAAGACTGCACCAGGTACCTGGCGGTCTAAGAACAACCACGAGCACAACTTGCTACGTACGGTCATTTCATACTCCCGGGATATGCAACCGCCGTGTTCACCGTGCCGGAACGTACTCGTAGAGGACAACAGAACAGCAGTATACATTGACTGATACCTGGTACCTGGACGGCATATATATGTCGGACAGCGGATGGCACGTTCGCACACACGCCACGCACCCATGTCCCCCATTTGACAACAGCCTTAGTAGCTGGACCAAGAGCGTCACCCACACGGTGTGTACCAGTATCAACCTCACTCCTCGTACAGGTGCGAGGTAGATACCTGGTACCATCACCTGTACCGGTACCGCTTCTACTTCACAGACCGGAAAAATGACATTGTTTAGGTGTAGACCAAAGCAGTGGCACGGCCTTGTTCTGTGCGCCGGCTCACATGATGGTGAGATGAAGGACCCCCTTTCACGAAGAAGGCGAACTAGCTTGAGCTGCTGCTGTGGTACTCGCAGCTATCCTGGGTACCAGGTGCGTCTGGTTTAGCTCTGTATTCTGTCGATGTGTTGTGTGCGTGAATATTCAAGAAGGCTTCGCCAGACTGGACTGTCACCTGTACCTTTTTGGGGTTCCGTCACACGGCGAGGTACAAAAAAAAAAAGCCAAACAAAGGTACGAGTACCTGTGTTACAAGTTACAATCGTTCGGTTGTATATTCATATTTGTATCCATCCCAACGCGCATTTACGAAGAACTGAGACGGGTACGACTATATGTAGCTGTTGGAGAACGAGAAGATGTTGTGTATGCACAACGAATACACATAGCACGTTCCACACCATGTGCGCCACAAAAAGTACCGGACACCAAATAAGAACCCGGAATGCTGGTCCAGGACTGGACTTCTTGAGAATGGATGCGTTCCAGACTAAAACACCAGTATAAATGCAGGTGCTGGTGGTTGCAATACTGCCTGAGCACGAGGGTTTAGTGCCATCTGTACCGCCCGACTGACTATCAAGCGGCAACCACGTGTTGCGGGTTCTACCCTATGGCGGTCTGCAAGTGTGAGGCCGACCGTGCACGGAGCCGACTCGACGTGTTATGGAACACAGTCAAGTCTCCAGCGATGTTGGAGGCGAAAATATGACCAAACTGAGTGTTGATTGAGCCCCGAAGTCATCCTGGAGTAGTTGGAGTAAGTTTGTACACTAATAGGCAACTTACATTTTTGCTTGACTCACAGGTTCTCTTTGCAGAGGGATAGAGGGATAAAGGGGGAGGGGATGGTGGCGGAGTGGTTGGCGATCGACTTAAAATGACGCGAGAATAGCGAGGTCCAAAGCTAGCATTGGCAATGACGCTCATAAAAACCTGCACATATTTTCCCTGGGGTACTCTTGCCCTCGCTCCAGTTTTTTTTAGTATTTCCTATGACCACGGAGTCAATGTTTTGGGCATACATGAGTTAAAGTGAGAACAACCTAACGCGTGTCTCATGGTCGAGCGGAATTCGCGCTTTCCCTCTCGTCTCGCCCCTCTTTTTCTACAAAGATATTTTTTGTCTTAGATTCTCTCACCAAGAGCTATCAACAGCTACTACTATTAATAGTAACTGAATGCACTCCGAAAACTAATCAAACGCTTCGGTGATGGCGCGTTCAGAAGCAGACTGCGGTGGCGGTACCTCGGGCCCGAAAGAAAAACATCTCAACATGAAAAAATGCCCTGCTGATTTTGTCGAGCTAAGTAAGGTCGCCGTAGTACTCGTCATTTCAGCTTTTTCAGTTACCCTAGGGATTCGCGATGACTAATTTCAGCTTTCAGTATCCTAGGGACTAGCGGACTCCATCATTTCAGCTTTCAGTAGCCCGGAGATTTGCTAATACTTGAGTCATTTCAGCTTCTGATACCCTGGGAACTCAGTACTTCGAACTGACTCGAACTCGTGAGGCAAAGAACGAGTCCCGGTGACTGGTTGTAGTACTCTGACGATCTTTGGCAGCTGATTTTTTAAAGGGCGATGACGAAAATCACCATCACGGGGGACCATAGTTAACAGGACCAAATATTGTTAGTAAAAATAGTTAACTATATAGGCTTTTATGTATAGCATAGGTCCTGTTAACTATGGACCCCCGTAATAGAAAATTACCGAAGGTTATTTTTCTTTGGCTCGGTACTCGCGAGGACTCAGTCATTTCAGCTTTCGGTGCCCTTGGGACTCGCGAGGATTTAGTCCGTGCAGCTTCTGGTACCCTGGGGACTCGCGACGACTCAGTAATTTCAGCTTCTGGTACCCTGAGGACTCCCGAGGACTGTGTCATTTCAGCTCGTGGTACCTGGGGACCCAGCACTTCAAAAAGAGTCGAGTCAATGAGTTTCGATTTTCACTCGGACGACCGTCGCAGTAGTGGCGAGCGAATATAGATATATGTTGGAACATACAGCAGGAGCCAACCCACGCCAGGGGTTTCAAGCGCAGCACAATGTAACCTGCGGTGGGATATATACAATGTCCACAACGCGTTTGATACAGCGCGACAACAACAAAGCTGACACGGAGAATAACGCGCGCCTGAGACAGCCCATCACAGCCGGACCACCGGCAGGCATCAGTGTGTTTTTTATGTTTAATTTGACGACCGTCTGGCACCAGCCGCACGCACCATATGGCACGGTGCGCACCACCAAGCAAGCAAGCAGCGAGCAGCCCGCATGCTCATGCAGGTAAGGTCCGCGTTTTTTCTGGGTCAGCACGGAGACAAACCCGCCCTGCCCGAAGCAAAAACCTCAAGACCCTGCTATCGTATGGCAGCGACACCTTAGACCTCAACACCGCCCCCGGCCTTCACGAAGCGGGCCTTGGCGGCCTGCTTGCGGGTAGGCTTGTGGGGTTCGTCAGCCTTCTTGACCTGTCGCAAATATTTGAAAAAAGACGCCAGACACGCGAAAAAAGACGCGATTGAGAAATCGATACAGTCATCATTAGAGGGTAGAATATTACCGCTTGCTCGACACTGTGGTTGATGGGACTCTACGTTCGACAAAAGAAAGGAAGCCCAAACCTGATGCCACCCGAATGAGACGCCCCTTCGTCACCAATGAAACGTTAGCATTGGGGTCTCCGAATAAGAGGTTCGCTCTACCGCATCATCCAAAGTCGAATGCCCCTTAGGTGGGAATAAGAGGTAAGCACTACCGCATCACCGAAAGCCAAACGTCCCAATAGCTGGTAGAGGACTATACATTGACTGGTGCCATAAGATCAAGACGAGCGATGCAGAAGGCTTGGTTTTGGTCGCCCAGGCTAGTATATTAGTATGCCGATCGGTGTGGCAAGTGCCTCCATAGCAACATCGAAACATGCTTATGTCAGTACGCTGCGAGGCCTGAAGCAAGTAACGGGGGGAGGACACTAGTCATGCAAACATTGGTCAGGGTCTCACCATAGGGTGGTCTTCACCTCGCACAAAAGCCCATGTTGAGAAATGAATCACGCGCAACTCGCGGATGACCCTATGGGCCCGGCATATCGACTAGAAGTTAGTGAAAAGTACGTGCGGATAAATCCAAGTAACGAGCGGGGTAGACGCAAGGGAGCATCGCCAAGAAACACACCTGAACCTCCTTCTCGGACAAGATCAGCTCGATGTGCGCCGGGCTGGACATGTAAGCTGTTTGTTGACACACGCAAGCATAATAAACGGCACACGCGGGCACAAAAAATATGGGCAAGTGTCAGCGCTCTGCGTGTCTTGTGTCCGGGATTGCAACACACCACACACCAGCCACACAGCAGGTATCAGACCTCAACGACAGTAGCGTCGATTCCAGTCTTCAACTCCACACATCAAGCAACGGTTACTTTGTTTGCTTCGCGTGATAAGGAACCAGTCTTTGGCTCCAGAATACGATCAGGCAGCACACGGGGATACCGTAGCACGCGATCAAAAACGGGCAGTCTAACGCGCCAGTTCTGTTCCGGCGTTGATCAACTCGGCAAAGGCAAACGCGACCACAAACTACCCCCGTGATGAATGAAGAGGAGCGTTCGCCCTCGACCCCAAGAAAACTCACGGTTGATGCGCCCGTGAGCCCTGTACGTGCGGCGCCTCTGCTTCGGCGCGCGGTTGCACTGCACGTGCACGATGTAGAGCCCGTCCACGTCCAATGCCTTGGACTGGGAGGAAGCCGACAGGCGTACAACAAACACGCAGGGGTGTATGGTTAAAACGGAGGCAAACGGATGACCGAACGAGTGCGGAAATGTTGTATGATATGATACGGGCGTCACACAACCTCGACCACGGAAAAGACGAATACGAGCTCCACCCGACCAGAGCGGGAAAAAGCTGCACAGGTATGTACTGTTTAGCAAAGGACACCTCAGAACAACCGAAGTCACAAAGACGTCCTCGAGACGTCACGCGAAACCAATGCAACCGCGAGGAAACCTTGCCAGCGCCTGGGCCGACCCGGACCTTCTGCCACCGAAACCAACTTGAATCCACATGGAAACCCCGACCGCGAACAACGCTAGTATCAAACCTCGCTAGGTATACCCGAGCACGCGTACGTTCCGCCCAAAATCCAGATGTACAATAGAGCCTTCCGTTTCGGGCCAGCGCGCGGCGAGCGCGGATTGCGGTCATTTCCCGACTTATTATGGCAAACCGAATCACATCCGATGAAACTTGTGCACGGTATCAACTGTTGGTAGTGCTCGGGAAAGATTCGAGCGCGAACACGTCACGGGCTGGCGTGTACCACGCAAGTAGCAACAAACAGGGCGTAAGGCGCTCTCAGACAGCAAGCAAAAACACGTCTCTGCAAAACAGAGGAGCTCGGAACAGTTTCAATGCTCCAGTCCTTGACTTGAGGCAACTTAAATTCAATGGAGACAAGCCCCGCTATGGCCGTTCAGGTCACTACAACTGCTTGGAACACCATCGCTGACTATCCTTGTGAGGAGCCAAAACAGGACTCAAGACAGTCTCGGATACGACATTCAAAAACGCCTCCCTCTCCAAGACCGTTACTGACTGGTGTGCACCGCAAGAAACCAAAACAAGACTTTCGAGGCAGGCAAGACATGAAAAAAAACGCCCCCCCCCGCTCGAACACCATCACTGACTTGCGGTGTACCGCAAGTAGCCAGAACAGGACTCTGGACGCCCTCAGGCAAGACATTTGAAAACATCCCCACTGATACATACCTCCGCGTTAGACTCCGCGTTCCTGACAAGGTCAAGAACGATGCGCGTCGCCTTCTGGGGCCAGCGGCACTTGCTTCCGGGCGACACGGTTGTGTGCTTGTGCTTGTTACCGGGCACCTATGAAACGAACAAAAAGTACACGTGCGTCATACGGTGTGCAGAGGAGGGCGGCGGGCACGGTCAGGGCTTGCCTGAGGTCGAAGAAGCGGACGCTGGTCGGGACGTTTTTTTTTTAACGCCGCCAATACCACTACCCCTAACACAATTAAAAGCGATGCAAGATGGTGGGACCATTGCATTTTTAGATGGGGGTGGCTCAAGCCAACGAAAAACACGGGTCATACCATAAATCATACCATTCAGCATGTCCAGCAACTGTGATATTCAATCCGCTGCCGGCACTACGGCGGTTGTGAACGTCCACATCTTGACCAAACAGTGACGAAGAATTCACAAGGTATTTTATACGCACACGTTCTACGCCCGCACATGAATGAAGGAGCTCTTCGAAAGCACGGTGGCTCAGCTTACCCCGGGAATAGCACTTCTGTGATATACAGCAGCTTGTCTCACCGAACAGTCTAGCAAGTTACGATTAGAAGTACACGAGTAGGCTGACGGTTACATTCGAGTAGTCTCAAGGTTGCATATACGAGTAGTCTGAGAGTACTCGTAGACACTACGAGGAGGTACAACGAGGCGGAGTTGTTGCTGAGCTGTGGACTGTGGTGCGTTAACCCTCACGCTCACTCACCCTTTCCGCCTTGCCTTTACCTACATATTTTCGGGGCGATATAGTAGAAAAATCTTAAACTGTCTTCTTCACACGGCGTTATACAACAGTCGCAGCGAGGATCTGCTCAACGCCCCAAGCGGGGTTAAGGTCGACCATGGGAGGTGGATGCTGAGCCAAATAACCATGGCAACCGTTTTGACAATAAATACGACACGCCAAAATAAACCAGTAATACGTACGACATTTGTACTCGGTACCATACTCCGTATATGATGCGCTAAGAGGTTACTCACAGTCTTGCTGGACGGGTCCCCCATGTAGTCCTTTGCGATGGGCAGCTTGCCCTGGGCGTGCCTCCCCACACCTCCGGTGAACATCGTGAAGGGCACCGCGCGCTTGTAGTCGAGCACGTCCTGATCGACAACAAGAAAGTCGGGCGGGCCAGGAAAGAAAGAACACGAATTTAACACGAGGCAGGTACATAGAGGGACGACAGTCAATAATGGGAAAACCAGCGAAACATGTTTACGCACCTCAAATAGAAAAAAAAAACGAGAGAGAGGCCAACAACAGACGCGGCAGCGATGGAGCCACGTTCGAATTCAGATGCCCTGAAAAGGGTAAGGAACCGTCGACACCATCCACGCAAAATTCCACCATTTCTCCTTGACTCAAGAGAAAAATGTGCACCCGAGGTCGATTCCGAAGGCGGGAGGGAAGTCAGACTCGTCCTTTCGGATAACCACGACTATAAATAGTACGAACCACTCCGTGTACGAGAACGAGATGCTTGAACGCAGCGTACGAGAGTATGAGAGCTCATCTCTTCGCTGTCGGCATGGCACCTCTCACCGCGATCGACATACCGCCAAAACCGCAAACGTACCGCGACTGAATGCACCTGCTACGCACGAGGCAGTCACTAAGAAATCCGCGAAGCAGCTTCCACTTGCTTATCCCTCCGACAATGCGGCCGAGGACGCCGCCTACACAAAAACACACAACCCTCTTCCTCCAGACACGAAAAACAACGAAAAATAGGGGATATCAGGAGCTTTCGTGGAGAGCAAGTTGCAACAAACAAACATGAACAATTCATTCACGAGCCTTTCGTTCCGCGCACCTGGAGGTACTGCTTGGCCTTGGACAGCTTCATGCCCTTGATGAGGTGGGCCACCTCGCGCATGTGCTTGAAGTGAACCCGGAGGTTCGATCCGCGGGCCTTCGCGGCTGTGGAGGGTACGACATGGACGGAGGAGGGCGTGGACAGAAGCTCAGCATGATCGATACCAGTGGGGCCTCGTCGCGTAGCGAAAATTTCCAACACGAGTACGCCTTCCACCAGTTAAGGTGTAAAAAACGTGGGCGTCTATTCTGCATCGTGGGAAAAGCCACCAGACTGGTCACCAGCACGCACTAGTCGGGGATTTACGCCTCGGTCCCTGCAGTTGTCGATGGCGGTAAGTTTCAAGTGAGTTACGGGTTGTACGTGTGGCAGCGTTGATTGGCCTGCGCCGGAAACGGATGGAATGCAATTCCCGCCACATACAACCAGTCCGATTGACATAGATGCACGTACGCAAGTGGCGCGTGGTTTACTCGCGACCGAAGTCTACAGAGCAGCTCGAATGAGGGTAGTCGGACGTTTGCCACCGCTGCGGTTGGACTTACTGTCAGACATCAACTTCGGCAGAAATTAACCCAAGTCTACTCGAGCCCGTATCATAAGGTGCCGGGCGCTAGCCAGGTGACTGATAACCTCCGCCTGTGGGGCATCTATTGATATGCTTTGATGGGTCTGTGCTACTATCAACAAATTTCTTCCAGTGTGTTACGGTCAACTGCAGACAACTTAGAGAGTTGAGACGGAGCGTCGTCGGCGATTTTCAAGAAGGGGACACACCAGGGGCATTTCAGAGCTGCCGTCTACGGTTCGAAGCTTGGGTGACAAAAAAGCCCACGGTATGCCAGGGTCATGGTGTTCCATCAAAGGATATAGAGAGGGGCAGCGGGTGGTTGGGTCGCTGCACGAAAAATCGAAGACTGCAGGGGAGAAAACGCCGACACAGAGGTCAACTTCGTATCCCTTCGTTATGCTGCTGTGCACGCCAATGGGCATGAAAATATATTTTCGTGGGTCGCAAGATTTTTCACGTTGCCCTCCCATAGGCAACGTATTTTGAGGTAGGGCAACGCCTTTTTTCTCGGGGTCATGTATGATATGAACGTGCCCGATGTAGGAAAGGGTAAGGAGGGCTTCTGGTGGTGGTTTGTTACGTGCCAGGTACCGTTAACGTGGAGAAAACTGCTTTCGGCGCAGCTCGCTTACCACGAGTATGTACTCGTACGATCAGGGAGCTCCAACATACCTGCCATATAGCTCTGGTCACCATCCTATAACTCAGTTTGTTTTACGGTCATCAAAAACAAGCTGCTTGAATTACAAATATTTGAGGCATCAGCTAGATTTTTGTCCTGTAGACCTCCGACAGCTAATAACGACAGTCCACCTACAGGACGGGTAAGAGGCTATTAATAGTAAGTATGACACCAGCCAGATACCTGGTACAACATAGAGCTGTAGAGGAATCATGTGATTGCTGCGGCGTGTTTGCCTGGCAGCGCGAAATCGACGCCTGCGTGAAAGCTGACAATCTGAAAAAAATAGCAGGCGCATCAAGGCAATGCATCACGCCTTTCGCCTGATCCCGATCAAATCAATCGAAGAACGTCCCACAAAGGCCCATGCAGACAACGAAGGTGAGAAACGGCCGCTCACGTATTGAGGTGTATGCAGACTGCATAGAGACAAAAATAGCAAAATCAGACAGCTTTGTTGTTGGTGTTCGCCCGATACGTACCGCTGTCTACGTACTCGCAGGGTGGCGATAGTGAGAGCAGCAACTCCGCGACCGACATCCCACTTCCGCTCAACACAGAGCAGGTGTTCGTTAGGCTATTAATAGTGCTGGTAGAGCACGCGCGTGATCTGCTAACCGCACGGCAGTGTAGTCTGGCCTGAGGGCGGAATCGGCCAACACAGCAGAGGACACCTTCGCCACTCTTGGAAGCATTTTTACTGTCAGACCGCTGATCTGCTGACTGCTGACCTGCTGACACTCTCTGCACTATTTAAACGAGGCTTACTCTTGCTGAGTGTCAGCCCACGACGTTCTCTACACTGCTGTACAGGGTACACGGACACAAGGCGTAAGAAACTCACACTTGGCGCCTTCGATCTCCTTGCTGCTCCCGCCAAATCATTTGTTGGTTTTTCCCAGGTTGGTCATTTCCAAGGCAATTTTCGCCGCGTGAGCAACGGGGTCAGGACAGCAGACCGGAGAGAAGCAGGAAGGGGGGACATTGGGTCAAGAAAGACGTAAGGCGAGATATCTGGAGGGTCCGACTGCTGATGAGCTCGGCGAGTGGACGGCGAGGAGAATCCAAAAAAGGCAAGCAAAACAATCCCAGAAGGCAAGCTAAACATAAGGCTGAAAGGCAAGAGGACACCAACCCTCTCCGCGAGAATAAACGCCAAACCCCAAACAGCAGTGCCCACGATGTTCGCCGCCAGACGTGGGGTAATCGGGGGGCTCATCTGACAACAAGCCGTCTGTGTGCAAAAGCGACTTAGATCTAGGGAGGATCTAGGGAGGCCGCACGTCCTTCGATCAACGCACACAGCCAGCCGTCATCTAAGCAAGACTTGTGGTGCATTTCTGGCCGTGGCCCCCCTTGACTTTTGGAGGGGCGGTCTGCTGCTGTGTTGGGCTCTCTTTGCGGCCCGCATATCCTTCATCGCATGGGCAACAACAAGCAAACCGATTCCAGCACCCACCTGTACTGGACCATGGTGCCCGCTCTAGTCCAACAACGGTGTCTAAGCCGGCGCCTTTAGGGACGGTGGCCACAACCACGAACTCTTGGGGTTTCGTAGAGAATATATTGGCATTCAATATGAAGCTACCGATCGAAGTTGTTGCACGTAGGGTGTGGTTCCAGGATGGGAAAAAAGGGACCCGAATCACAGAACAAGGTAGCCCGACGAGTACGTACTACGTAGCCAAGCAAGATACAGGCAAAATCACCTCTCTGTGTTGCATGGCCCACAATAAAAACTGTTTTTGGTCAATCCTACACAATCAAAAATTATTTTTACCAATCCGCCGGAGGATAAAAACAAATGGATAAATAAATGCCCTGAAGAAGCACCTCTACTTCCTCCGGTTCTTTCCATGTGACCGATATTTCATAATCCTGCTCTCGCTCAAAACTTTTCCATTTTTATCCAGTATTTGGCAAGGCGGATATGGGCTCCTTGGTGCACTCCCGTGACGGTGGCAAATAGGCAGAGGTGGCAGTTCCCGTGCCCTGCTTCCAGTCGGATCTCGTCGCTGAAGTTTGACAATATAGGTAAAAAATATGGTTCCAGGCGTTTGAATTTGATTTTCTTGTACTGCTGTGAAACTAGAAAATATATTTTCGTCTGACAGGTGTTGAAAAATACCTTCGTAAAATACACTCCTGTCGTGTCATAATTTTTTTTTTATAAATTTTGAAATACGTCAGCTGTGAGTTCGACTGATTAAATAGTCGATACTCAACTTTGCAAGCTGCGTAATACGCCTCGTCTATATTCCATTTTTACCGAATTTTACAGTTATTGTGATAAACCGAGCGCGCGTATTCTATATGTGATTCCTTGTCAAAGATATAGGCCAGCGGCTCCCCTGGATGCTGCCCGGGGGTCAACAGGACAATTTTAACTAATCATTCTGCGCACTGATACTATATAACCCGAACAAGGGATATTGATATGATGTTGAACATGTTGAAACCTTTGCTTTTCACACGTACCGGTTTCCTTGGTAATTTCAGGCTCATTCTTATCGGAGAGCATTTTTTCCAGCATTTCCAAAGCATTCATTCATTGCTGCAACGGTTTTTAATGACATTTTAGCCGGTCCTTTTTAGCCCGGCAGCAGAAGCAAGCATAGAACACATGCTCCGTCGCTCTGCCGCAGCTCTTCCGAATAATACAGTCAGTAGTATAGCTAGCTGCTGCTGCTATATTAGCAAAAGGCCACAGCACGTACCACGTGTGTGTGTCTGCGTATATGTGTCGGGACAGAAAACGGAGTTCTTTGGAGTGTTTCGGCTGTCGGCACAAGCGAGAGCAGGCTATAGATAGATAGCCGTTTTGTGCATGACAGTTTTTTTAGTCTAGGTGATTTTTTAATTTTTTAGGCACTATATTCTCAGGTTGACCGTGGTAGGTTCGATCCCTAATTTCGCAAGGCGGAAATGACATGGCTGGCTGTGCTGGTTGGTTGTGTGCGAGCACACAGATATCGATTGAAATCTGGTCAATTTCGTCAAGGTCTTCGAGTCGGACCTAGGCTGAGAAAATGGCCTCATAGGGCGGCGCAATTGCCTCGGCCGAAGCTGACGTTTGCTTGAAGCTGCGGACGATAGATAGAGGTATTATTTTAATATATAGCACATACATTATTTTCCGCTAAATAAAATGTTTTCTAGATGACGGGGTTTCTTAACCCAAAATAGTCGGAAATACCTACTACCTACCTTGTTTAGAAAAATGACGTTTTTGTATACTTGGGCCTATGGCCTCTGCCAGATGATATCAGCAAGAGGGCTTCCAGCGAGGGACTCCACCAGTCTCGCTGGCCTCGCACTCAGTAAGTCTTGTTCTTAGAGCTTGTATTATCACGGAGTGATCCTCATCGGACCACGAGCCAGGTGGCTAGGGGACATCACACAGGATCCCCGGCCACTGCTCCACTCACACATGCGATTACACTGAAACCTCCACGGCTTGGTATCTTTTGGCTACAGCACCCCCAAAGCGAGTTCACTCGACACGAACGAGCTTGACAAAACCAAAAAACCAAGACGAAATCGCATGCGGCAAATCACAAATCAATGCTGAACTCTGAAGCAATTTTAATCTTGAGCGCACGGGTCATCCGTAATTTGCGCAATTCCTTCACGACGAATTCAGGCGCAGCAGAATAAATCGACCGCAAAGACTCCCACGTGCGCTCCTCTGCTTCGAAACCATCCCAATCGACCAAGACAATCACCTCGTTGGCATCATCTTCGGCCACATGCACCAAAGCATTCATGCGGCATTCACCCTGCGCAAAGGAATGTTGGAAAACATCCTTCAGATCAGCGGTGACGTTCAACGTCGCATCCGCATAAAATCGTAAACGAGCCACGTGAGCTTGATGCACCTTCCCAGAAACGATGTTCTGAACTGAGTACACATGATCATGATCAGCTGCTACCACACGCCACGGACCAGTCCATGTGGACAACAATTTCGGTGTGACACCCTGCCGACGAACACGAGCATACAACACGAAATCACCAACCGCAAATTTTGGCAACACCACCTGGCCCTGAGCCTGTTTACGTTTGTTGTCGCGAGACACGGCAACAGCTGCGCGAATATCGGCGCAAAATCTCTCCTGCTCTGCAACGACTTCACGGACGTTCGCACGCAACAAGTCAGCATTCATCACGTCAACATTCCACCTGCCATCAGACTCAGAAACGAGCGCCGAGAAATCGGTACGCGGAGCACGCCCAAACATCACGCTGTACGGAGTGCTTCGGTAACGTTCACGAAACGAAGTGTTCAAGGCCCACTGAGCGGCCGGCAAAACATCAACCCACTCCGAAACCTGACGACGCTGTTCTGACAGAATGGAACGCAGAGCACGTACCACCTCTTTTACCATGCGTTCACACGTACCGTTCGACCACGGCGTGTAAGCGACAGCAAAACGATGTTCGATGTGCAACGCGTCGCTCAACAAAGCAAGCACCCTGTTCTTGAAATGCGTGGCGGTATCACTCACCCACACACGCGGCACCCCCAAAGTCTTACACCAGGCTAGCAAATGCTTCGCTGTGACCTCGGCTGTACAAGCCTCGGCCGGTTCCAACGCCACGTAGTTGGACAAATCATCCATGATGACCAAAACATATCGGAAACCATCCTCATCAGGCAGGCCATCGCTACCTTCGGGCCCGCTGTGGCCAACATACAAAAAATCAAAGTGCACCACTTCTCCCGGAGCGGTACCATGCACCGTGTCTCCGTAGGGACGAGGAATGAGTGCACCTGCACGCGTGTCTACACAGTGCAAACACTGGCGAACGAATTCGCGAACCTGAGAATCCATGTGAGGCCAAACACAATATTCCTTCAGGCGAAACAAAGTCGGCGCCACACCACGGTGACCAGCCGAGCGCATGTGCGCGCACACCATCAAACGAGTTTGAAGAGCAAGATCATCCGGCGGAATCCACAAGACGTCACGCACCCCAACACGCACACGAAACAAACCATCATCGGCCAAGGTAGCTTGACCGAAGGTTGTCGAAAATTCATGAACACCAACGCCGATACGAGCGACAGACCTTTGTTGCGAGGCATGAATCACATCCAATGCGGGAAGCGAATCGTCAGCATTACATGGGCTGTGCACGGCAACCGAACGAACAGGCACCGTAGGAACTTTGACCCAACGAGACAACAGATCCCCCCAACAGTTTCGATCGCCAGGGATGTGTTCGATTGCATAGCGGTATTGTCCTAAAACACCCTTCCAATTCTCTAGGCGTTGTGCCATGGTCTTTGTGACCGTCGTGACACACTTCTCCGGATTGAAAATGTACTGCAAGTTTCGATGATCAGTAAAGATATGAACACCACCCCAAAGCAGGTATTCGAGCCTCCGGAACGTATTAACGATCGCAAAACCTTCTTTGTCGACAGTCGCCCAGCGCAACTGCGAACCTGTGAACGAACCACTCAGAAATCCGAGAGGCTCGTGAGACATGCTTTCCAACGCCAATCCACTGCGAAATTCGTGTTCAGGCACTTGGGTGAGAAAACTACCCCAATGGAAATCAGAAGCGTCAGGAAACATCAAAACAACGCACCCGGGACGAGGATGATGAAGCGGCACTGCTTGCGCCACCAAACCCCGTGCGGCATTCCACGCCCGCACCCGATCCTCCGTCCACGCGGTATCCTTGATGACACGATTGCGCGCCACTCGCTTAGTCCGACGTGTAGCCCCAACAAGGAGCTCCTCCAAAAAATCACGTAACGGTGCTACCGTTTCCGCTAAACGTGGTAACGATGTACGCAACCAGTTGACAGCCTGCAAGAATTGCATTAGTTCTCCAGCGTTTTCGGGACGACGCATTTCACTTAAACCTTGCACTCGAGCGGGGTCATGGGACACGACACCATTGGAATACACCTTACCACACCAGACCAGTTCACGAGAGAAGAAGGTACACTTGTGGGCGGCGACAAACAGTCCAACATTCTCCAGGCGTTCAAGAATGTCATCAAGCAGCTGCAGAAGAGCTTCTTCGGTGTCTGCGAAAAAGAAAACGTCATCGACCCAAACTTTGCAATCCAAACCACGCAACACTTCAGTCATGACACCTTGGAAATAAGAAGTCGCATTCAAAACACCTTGGGGAACACGGGTAGGCGTGAACAAACCGTCGCTTGTCGCCATGGTGAAGACGTCTTGCGCCTCCGGAGCCAAAGGCATCTGCCAGTACCCTTGAAGTAGGTCCAGCTTGCCGAAGAAACGCGCCCCCAGCAGATCTCCCATGTCTTCATGGTTGGGCATGACGCCCGGGGACTTCTCCACCTGTGCGTTCACCGCCGAGTAGTCGCTCACCAAACGGAAAGAGTCCTTCTTGGGCACCGCCATCGCCGGACTCGCCCACACCGCCTGGATGTTGTGGTAGACAAAGCCAAAAAAACACCAAAGCAGCAATGCACTTCGAGAGCCAGTCCCTTTTCGTCGGTTCGTACCGACGTGGCGTTGCCTTGACAGGCTTCGCCTGTTGCTTCAGCTGCACTCGCATCGGCTCCACTTGCGCTGGCGGATCACCACACAGCGCACGGCGAAAAGCACCCACGCGACGAGCCAAAATTTCGCGCAAACGGGTTGCTCCGCCGACGCTTAATCCACTCTGCTCTGCCTGCTGCACGCTGTCCTCCAACGCCCGTTCTCGGGCCGTCCGCTCCTCCTCCGGATCCATGAACATGTCTGGCCCCCGGTCGACCAAATGTTCCACCGCCTTGTCCTCCGGAGCATCCACCGTAGCCTCGGTCTGAAAAGCACGCACGGAAACCGTCACTCTGCGCGCCGCAAGGTAACTCGGAGTCTCCACACCGGTCGATACCGGCACTGCGCGAGGGCGAAGCTTCTCCAGAGCTTCACGGTAGACGTCGATGCCAAGAGCTTTCATGGTAGCCATGCCAAACAGAACGACGTTATCTGTACCAGGCATGACCGCGAAAGTGATGGGCTCCAATTTCACCGCTCCCCACGGCGTCCGTACACTCACGGCAATCGGCACCGTTTTGTGCGTGACCATCACTGAAACACCCGTAGCGGTTTTCGCCTGCTGCGGGCCATTTTCGAACGGAATTTGCAGATCGGCGCCGCCGAAATGCGAAGACAGCTGCTGAAGTAAGCCGACACCGATGGACGTGAGCGCCGACCCCGAATCAAGGATCACACGCGCCATCAGCGAACCAACCGACCCTGGCAAAGAGAGATCAGCGCGTAAACACTCAGCGCTGCGATCGACAGGCACTTCACCTGCCGTTGAACTCTGGTCGGTACCAAGAGTCACCTGACGCCATGGCTGCCCTCCTACAGCCGGCGCCGAAGAAATAGAATCGGCGGTCCACCCCGACCAAGACGTCGAATATACAGACGGTTCCGGCGCTACCGCCCCTGCAGCAGCACCAGACACTGACTCCGCCCGCTCGGTGGATGGCGAAGTTCTCGCTCCAGCAGCACCCACCGATGTTCCAGCTCCTCCAACGTATACAGCTCGGCCGGCAACAGACGAACCAGATCCCGACCCAGCGGCTCCTGCCGCTGGCGCACCAGAAGTTGAAGAAGCAACAGCAGAAGTTCCACCGCCCGCTGTCAATTGATTGCCACCACGGCCACCGCGCCCGCGTCCATGGTTGAATCTGCCCCGGCCGCCATTGCGGCCCCCGCGATACCCTGACGACCCGCGCCCACCACTGCTGGGAGCTGTGCCGCCACCGCGAGCTTTTGGGCAATCAGAAACATAATGGTTGGGATCACCACACTCGAAACAGACGCGAACAAACGACTTTTTCGCGGACTGCTGCTGTTTCGGTTTCTGCTGCTGTTGGCGTCGCGGTTCAGCTGCCCCTGCAGCATCTTTCCGACCATACGCCTCGATGAATTTCCACTGTTCTGCAGCAGAAAAAATTTGGTCCATGACCAATGCCGGGTCCTTCTTCCACCCTGCAGCGTACGTTAGCTGACCTTTTACGTACTTTTTGAACTCGGACGGCCATAAGCCATCCACCAACGCCATGCTCACAAATTCCGCCGGTCCGGGCAACCACGAACGGTCCTGCGCGCGGTACATGGCATGCACCGCGTGATTCTCCGCAAAATACTTTTCCATAGCGGAGTTTACCATCATCGCGCGGTCTTTGACGGATGTTTCACCGCCCTGCTTTTCATCGCGCCTCATTGAGAGAACGCGACGCAAGTCCGCTGCCGCCCGCGAGGTGTCAAATCTGTTGCTGGTGGTTGTGTAACCGGCGTGCTGCCTAACAGCGTCCAACAACTCCGAGGCGGTCATCGTAGTCTGATGCTTGTAAAATCCCTCAAAACACCGATGAATGTAATTGGGGATAAGCTGGCCCATGCTCACTTTGGAGTGCTGAACCACCCCCTGAGCGTTGGCGAGCTGCAGCCGTTCCTCATAATCGAGGTACGCTGCGTAAAAAACACGAGAGGCCTGCTCGGTCCACACCTCTCCGTATTTCGGTGGAGTCAGAGACTCCCCTACCACCAGCGGCGTGCTTGCCGTGTGCGCCATAATCCACAGCAGTCCACCTGGACTCTACTGTAATAACGGAGAAACTGCCGCCTGACCTGTGCGTCCTCCAGCTCCCGGAGCGTCCTCCCCTGCTGTGCGCTTCAAGCCGTTTCGATCCGTCCAACGGGCCAACTGCCTTCCCAGCTGTGACCCAATACTCCGCAGCCGAAAACTCCTCCAACAGAAGTTCCGCGAATATCTAGATATTATGGCCTCTGCCAGATGATATCAGCAAGAGGGCTTCCAGCGAGGGACTCCACCAGTCTCGCTGGCCTCGCACTCAGTAAGTCTTGTTCTTAGAGCTTGTATTATCACGGAGTGATCCTCATCGGACCACGAGCCAGGTGGCTAGGGGACATCACACAGGATCCCCGGCCACTGCTCCACTCACACATGCGATTACACTGAAACCTCCACGGCTTGGTATCTTTTGGCTACAGGCCCATGGGGATTATTCATCGGGATGCAATAATTAATTATTAATTAATTTGATTTTTGCTGAATATGCATGAAGTCAGTTTCCGGGTCAGGTACAGCAGTATGTGGAGCTCCTAAAGAGAGGAGCCGCCTCAGAAAACTTAAGGGTGGCCCTCTATATCTATCGTAGAACGCCTCTCTCTGCGGTGCACGAATTTATCCAACCCTATAGGACGGCCAAGCGCCAACCACAGCCACAAAACGGACTCTCAATCATGACTTGGTTGAGTTCCTCTGAGTGTCGTGTGTCATTTGAGGCCTTCAGTGGGTAGCACGGTGACCGGGAAGAGTACCTCAAAAGGCCCTGTGTGGGGCTGATCTCTGCCAAAGCCCGCGGTCAAAAAAATATTCGCGTTTTTTTTTGCACCTAAAAAAACATTTTGTTGCAACACACAGGTGACACAATCACGAGGATAAGCAGCATATATATCCAGAGCTTTTGACCGTATCGATCTGGGAACCCAAGTATAGTTTCGAATTGTGTGTCCCCTATCGCCCACAAACGAGCTGGCAACACAGCAGCAGCAGTTTGTTATATACACTCCATAAAAAAGTGCAAGAATGCTCAGAGAGGTGCGGTGTATATATCCTCCGCCGCAACACAGCCCAACTTCAACACGACACTTTTTTCGCGCGATTCCCGCAAAACTTTGCACAACACAAAATGTTGTAGATCCGCTTATGGCAGCAAGGATGCCACCAAAAAAAGTATCTTCTGAACGCGAGAAACAGATAGATGAGAAATGTACGGCAACGAGCGAAAACATATTATATGCCTAAACGCAAACAGGTGGCACAGTTGCAAGCGCCACAACGCGCCAACTGTAACTGCAACTGTGTAATGACGGGGTATACCTATTGATAGCGCACAGGATTGCCTGTATATTCCTGTGATTGTGTATATAGCGTACTTCGAATTTTCGAGACAGGTGCCCTACACTTGGTTGTATCGTCGAAGGCGTGAACATTATTGGTACGTACGTTGTTGTTTTTTTACAGTCCATTTTTATTGCTGCATGATGATAAGATGATATAATAGGTTGCGCCGCTTTTGCTACTCTATTTAGGGCGCAGAATAATTATTTTTTATAAATTTTAAAGGAATCACATATAGAATACGCGCGCTCGGTTTATCACAATATACTTGTAAAATTCGGTAAAAATGGAATGTAGACGAGGCGTATTACGCAGCTTGCAAAGTTGAGTATCAGCTATCAGTCGAACTCACAGCTGGCGTATTTCTCGTCTACATTCCATTTTTACCGAATTTTACAAGTTATTTTAAATTATTGCTAAGATCATGCAGGCGAGACACTTTGTATACCTGGACAGCTTTCGCCTATTAAGTCGGTACCCGTTGGTACTCACGTGTAATGCTGGCTTAGAGATAGAAGAAGAGCAGCTTTATTCCTTTCGTGCACGGGGAGACTGAGACCAAGCTCGTGCCCCTCTGGAAAACCCCCCTGGTTTCCCACCTAAGATACGCCTTCCAAGTACTACAAATACGTTCCCAGTGCCTGAACCCAGGTAATTACCGGGCTTTCAAGATCATATAAAGCAGTATCATAACACTAGCCCACTATGATGAGCCGCATATGCAGAATTATGGGGAATTCATGGAAACCCCGATTCCATGAACTAGAACATGAGTCGAAGATGCGGCTCCTCAAAACCCACTCCCACCTCTGAACGGCAAGGGAACGAAGCCGGCGAAGTACGTAAAAAAAAATGAAAGGAAGACCTAGCCTTAAGGGGCAGGAAGAAATCGTCAAGGAAAACCATCGCCATGTCACCTTCGACGGGGGGGAGGCGAGGGAGATGCATGGAAAATCGAAAAGTGAATATCAAAACGAGAAGAAAAATAACACGGGAGATGTCAAGAACCACCGAAAACCCAGCCTACAACTCTGGAAACGTGTCCTGTGCCACAAAATGAGTGGCCCGATTACCCAGATCAGCCCCGACACTGAGCGGGGGGGTAGGCAGGACAAAATACGCAGAAGCCATCCCGAACCAAGCCCACGAAAAACAAGCGAACCAGGAACACACCTATTAATAGCAGAAAAAAAGCCCGACCCGAAAACTCGGAAAACGCCAAAAACTAGAAAAAAACACCCCCCAAAGTCCTGGAAAACATCAAGAAAAAAAAATGTCGAGTGCAGCCGAGAAGCGAAAATCAGCTATCCAAGGTGGCACCTCGAGATTCATCTACGTTACGCGGGACCCCCCGTGCAAACGCGCTAACCAAGTGAATTTGCAGACACCAAAAACCTCGTACAGCTTTCCTCGAAGTCGTGTAGCGCGCCGGAGAAAGAGGAAGCTTGATGGGTCCCGGGTCGTCTAAAAATCGAACCAAATATGCACCATCCGTCGGCGTAGTCGCGCTGATTTTCCCAAGCCACCACAGACCGTCGTCGCCCTTGTACCAAAAATGGGCCCCGTTGGGGAGCATGGTGTTGTAGTATCGGCGAAGCCAGTCGGCGTGCGACCCGGGTAGCATCCGGGGGAGCCACTGGCTTATATCCTTAACAAGGAATCACACCATATAGAATACGCACGATTGGCTTCTACTATAACACTTGTAAAATTCAGTAAAAATGATATATAGACGAGACTTATTACGCAGCTTGCAAAGTTGAGTACCAACTACCTATTCAGTCGAACTCACAGCTGACGTATTTCATTTTTTTTTTTTTTTTTTTAATCGGTAAAGATGAGATACAGACGAGACGTTTTACGCAGCTTGCACAGTTGAGTATCAACTACATAATGTCAAGATTATGCAGGCGGGACACTTTGTATCTCTGGACAGGTTCACCTATTACGTCGGTACTCGTTGGTACTCACGTGTCTTGGTTGCTTAGAGATGGAAGAAGAGCACAGCTTTATTCCTTTCGTGCACGGGGAGACTGACACCAAGCTCGTGCCCCTCTGGAAAACCCCTGGTTTCCCACCTAAGATACGCCTTCCAAGTACTACAAATACGATCCCAGTGCCTGAACCCAGGTAATTACCGGGCTTTCAAGATCATACAAAGCAGTATTATAACACTAGCCCACTCTGATGAGCCGCATATGCAGAATTATGGGAAATTCATGGAAACCCCGATTCCATGAACTAGAACATGAGTCAAAGATGCGGCTCCTCAAAATCCACTCCCACACCTCTGAAACGGCAAGGCAACGAAGCCGGCAAAATACGTTAAAATAATGAAAGGGAGACCTAGCCTTAAGGGGCAGGAACATATCGTCAATGAAAGCCATCGCCATGTCACCCGTAAAGTCCTAAGCCGAAGACGCCACTTGTTAAGATCATGCAGGCGGGACACTTTGTGTCCCTGGACAGGTTTGCCTATTAAGTCGGTACTCGTTGGTACTCACGTGTCTTGGTTGCTTAGAGATAGAAGAAGAGCAGCTTTATTGCTTTCATGCACGCGGAGACTGAGACCAAGCTCGTGCCCCTCTGGAAAACCCCTGGTGTTCCACCTAAGATACGCCATCCAGGTATTACAAATACAATCACAGTGCCTGAACTCAGGTAATTACCGGGTTTTCAACCTCATTCAAGGCAGTATCACAACATTAATCAGTCGAACTCACAGCTGACGTATTTCATCATTTTACTTAAAAAAATCGAGGACCATATCTATCTTTGGATGCGGGCAAAAATGAACACCAGGATTCTATATGTGTGATGGTTTTTTTTACGGATGATCCGAATGCAACCCCCCGTTTAGGTTTTTCTTGGGGTCGACGGCAGCGTTTTGCTTGTTCACAGCATCATTAAGATGTTGTTGTTGTTGTCTTCACATTAACTAAACATATTTACCTAGACACCAACCAGTGTGAGGGTTGGCGCTGCCCTGTCGTACGACATTTACCTGTAGTTTGACACGTTACTTTCTGCAACTATCCTATTCCTGTGTCAAGAAAAGCAAAAACGCACTTACAGCAGTAGGTTGTGTTGTGCTGTCTGAGGCACTAAAACTACACCGTTATACTGCTGTTGAAACGTTGTACACGATTGAAGGCGTTATTAAATGGTGAAATCGGCAAGATTTACACTTGACGGTAACATTGCACACACTTCCGGACAAGTGAACGCCGTGGCATCCGCCGACGACCAAAACCAAGAAGTTGCACTTCATTTTCACTGTGTTTGGGCAACCCACAACCGCCACATGATGCCATAGATAAGTTGTGGAATCGCGTTTTCGAGCGAGAGAACAACTAAAAAAGTAAATCCCACCGTCAGCCCGGACCCACACGGCCCGGGTGCATACATACATATATTCGCTTTCGGGACTTGTCTTCATTTTCTTTGTTTCATCTCATTTAGTATGCTCGCTCTTCTTTCTCTCCCCCTTCTAACAGTCGTAACTCGTTCCTGGGTTACACAGAAGGCTCTCCTCCCCAGGCCCCACTACAACTTGCCTCGGGTTTTTTTCGCGAGAACACTTCAGCCCTTTCTTCCCTCGTCGATTCGCGTCGAAATGCGCGTACCCACGCTACGCGCTCTCAGCAATTAGTTGACCGTTTTGAGGTTTTCGAAAAATCGTCTTCAGCTATAAATATACTGAGGTTTTACAACATTCAAACATCGACAATGTCTAGCAGATTATGAAGGAAGCGGTAGGTCTCCTCGTCGCCAGCGACGAGGAGCGGAGCTGCTGCCTTCTCGGCTAGCGTACCACGCCGCACGCGAAGCAGTCGGTCAACGGTCGCCTTATTGTCGCCCCACTTTTAGTAGACCCTAGCTGGATGAACGCGCAGAACGCGGTCTGCACCACCTTTTCCGCCGGCTGTAACTTCAGCGTCGTAAACGTCAGGATAGGAGGGGTCGTATGAGGGCTACAGGTAAATGAGTTGCAACACGACTACGTAGTATGAAAATTGAAAAAATAAACCCTCAAACCCGTTCGAGGTTAGCATCTAGTCGCTCTGGAGTATCTAAGCTATATTTATTGTTCTCATTGTGAGGGCATGATACAAACTCAATATTCACAACAAAGTGAAAACCCAATGTGCTTACGAAGAAACCACCGAATGTGACACAGACGCGTTCTACGATGGGAGTTGCAACTTTTGGGCAGAGCATTCGCAATTGATAGGGTTTATCAACTGGCAAACTATGCAACATAGTTTGTTCTTACAAAATAGGCCTACGCCATGGATATTAATTCTTAGAGTCAGGTTTCCGGCGAGACGCAGACGGAGAGCTTCTCATGCCAGGAGCCTGAGGATATTGCAAGCGCATTCATATGCGTCCACGGCGATCTCACCTCCCGGAGTTCAGCCTCAATACACGTGGTCGGCCCAGCCTCTTTCGACCCCGGATCGGCACTCGCGATGACAGCAGCGCGGATATATCTTTCGAATGGCTGGAAACAATATCGACCCTCCTCACGAGATGAGCCCTCCGCCATGTCCTCCAGCTTCAGATCTCATACCGGCCTCAGCGATCTCGACGGACCGAGCGGAGGCAATCCCGGTCCCGTGGTCACGTCAGTTGCCGCGATGCACGACAGGTGCGACTGCCGCCCGGTGACGTTCATTGCTGGCTCGAAATCACAACCGTCGAAAGCGAACGCAGCGCACACCGCGTCCTTCGGAAGGATGTCCTCTTCAGCTACGACCGTCGCAAAGGAGTTTTCACAATGTTGGAGCTGCGACGAGGTGGCCCGCAGCCCGTGTTCAGCCCCATAGCCGAGTATGGCTCTGGTTGTCCCTTCGACTTCGCCCACTGTGTACCTATCAGGTCGTGCGAAGGCATGTACCGTCCTGGCCAAACGGCCTCCACAACGTTGGAGGTCAGCACGAACAGCCTGAGGATCCCGATCACCTTCCTGCGCTTCGTAAGCGTAGTACCTTCGACGTGGATCTCGGACATCGACGCCAGGCCATCCTCGTTATGGCCCGCTACACGCGTAGGTAAAGCGTCTCCTTCAACTTCCTTCATGCCTTCCCCGGCTTGCGAGTTACCGGTAAAGCCCTCTGCTTCCCGCGGCGCCGAACCCCCGGGACCCCCGCCCGACTCTCGATGGTCGCCTTCTTTCTCCACCCCAGCGTCGTGCCAGCCTTTCTCTCACACCCATCCACTAGTTTTGTCGTGGTTGCCGCCGCGTCGGGGCGGATATCTGTCACGATTTGGAGCAGCGCTACAAAAGTCGGCGGCAACTCCTTGAAGCCCTCCCATACAGGCGTAATCTCTTTCTTGAGCCCCACGGTGTGGGTCTCCTTAATTCCCCCCCCGTGAAACGTTTAGGAGTGTTTCCAGAGTCAGGATGCATTGCCCAACGATCCCTGCAGCGATGCATACTATAGCCATATTTCCCGCCTCGTCCCCTTCCTGGTGGGCCATCGTCTGAAGCACATCATTCAGTGGCAGCTCCTTATCCTTGGCGGGATTCAAGCAAGTGGACGCCTTCCGCCGTGCAGTTCTGTCCGTCGCCGCGCAGATACAAGTCAACGACAAGCTGGTCTGGAACAACCGTCGGGAAGAGGAGGAGATGCACATTGCAACCATCTACGCCATCGTGGCGCCCTCTTTTCCCGCTGAACACTCTTGCGTCGCAACGGGGCGTCTTTGGAACCTGGTCAAATATTTGCCGCACCAACGTCCTAGTGTAATCACCGCCAGTGCCTAAATCGCCGCCACCCTGTCGCGCTTGCCGCAACCACTCGCCTGCCTCCATTCAGTCCACAATGCCTCCACTAGCAATGGCATCCTCAACCCTCCCCCGCACCCTCTCCATCGGCTGTAACCGTGGCAGCTCCACGACATCGGCGTGGGAGGTGCTGATCACGGCCACCACTCTACGTCTATTGCACTTTCGCATGTAGCACGCCCTGCAGTCAAACGGAGTTGCGTGTGCCGTCCCACCCCTTCCACCCCCCATATCGTCTACCGCTAGGTCGTCCCGGGCTTGCTGTCCCACCTTATACCACTTGCCACGATTATTCGTCTGGTTGTACGTGGCACACCGTCGAGAAACATCGACCTTCCTGCAGTCATTTCGGAAGAAGGCGTGGAGCAGAGGTAGTCGCCATTGGGGTTGTAATTCCGCACAACCACTCCCGGCATGTTAACCCCCTCAGCTACACCCCTTTGGATGAAAGCGTGAGCCCGTTGTTGGCGCTCAAGGCCGAGATGCGTCGTCTTCCCGTCCGGTAAGTTTCTGACAACCAGCGCACAGCGCGACATCCGGTGAATGCACACCTTCTGCCGGGCACACGGCGCTTTTAAGGCCGGGGGCAGACGGCTTCCACTCGCAACTAGCTTGGCCGCAATGTTCTTCTGGGATCGTGGTTGCTCTCCTCCCAGGGATGCGGAGGAGGACTGCCTCCGGCGAGGGTCGACGCGAACGGTGGGCGACGAAGGAGAAGCACCCCCCCCGTACTTCTACGCCGACCAGAACACGACTTCCTACTCGCCTTGTACTTCCTATCCTGATCGTCCGCGATCTCTTGCGCTCGGCAGACTAACTTCTCGTCGCGCGCTACTCGCTATTGCTCGCGATATTCCTCGCTGTCCAGCCTACCCGTTACACAGGGTAACCCATGGTCTTCCCTTTACACCTCTTACGGTGCGACCTCAACTTGCCTCCCCTTGATCGGAGACGACGCCCGGAATCCGCCGCGGCTCGCCTACCGGGCACTTCTGGTGTTCTCATAGCTGGGCTTCCCTCCACAGCTCGCCCATCGTCATGGTCGGAGCAGGGTCGTGCAGCCAGTCCCGCGCTTCTCGCGCCTGGCGTGTGCAAAGTCGACGTGGGACCTGTCTCACTTCTAACCTCAGTCAACCGCTCAGCATTCGGCGTCCGAGGCGGCGTGCGTAGTCCATTGCATGTCAGGGCGGGAGGTGATTTCCGCGGTGTCGCTGGACGTGGCAGATTGTGGCTTTCGTGCACTGGAGCCAACGCATGCCGTGCTGTGCCACCAGGAAAACCTGAGGTGAGGTAAGCGAGTAGACGCACAACATGTACGGTACTGCCGGTGAGTACATACGTTCAAGCCACGACACTAACATGCATGCCGTTAGTGGCCCCCACGATAAATTGTGTGCGTCTTACTGCGAGAATGAACCAAACCTATGCATTCAACAGCGTCAATACGTACGCGAAGCCATCAGCCTGGAGGCGTTGAGATCCACGTGAAGTCCCTCATTCTCTTCCCGCCCCCTAACTTTACGCGTTATCACTCTGTTCTCCCTATGAAGAGGGTAGAATGCGCAGCCTCGTACCTTCGTTTCCGCATACTCCGCCCGCTCTGCATGTTTCTGTCTGTCGCTTCGCGGCATAACCGCGTCCGCCTCTACGCCACCTCAACTTGTAATTATCATGGAGCCTGCTTGAAGACGGCACGCGGAGGAGGGGGTGTCAGGAGCATCACACACGGTGTGATGTGTCTTTTTCGCGGAATTCGCGGAATAGATAAGGAGTATTGGTACTGTAGTAACAAGCTCATGCATAGGTTGGATTTCATACAGAATGCACGTCTTGCAGTCCCGTCTTTCCATTTACCTGTACACTCGGCAAACAGAAGATCCGCTCGCAAACTTTTTGTGGAGGCCGAACGGCAGGTTCTGGTACCGTATCACGGATATGGCGCTTCGATACGTGGTGTGTAGTCGCGGTTTCGGGGGGGATCAGTTTAATGGGGATTGTTGTAACACTGCTATTGCTGTTGCTATTGCTCCTGATGCGGGTACAAAATATCCCGTGTACATGTGGGGGGTATGTGACCGCTGTGCTGGACCTCGCGTCTTGACACCGTGATATCATACCTTTCTCGTACACATCATCGCATCAACTGCACGACACATGATACTCGTATAATAGATGTGATTGACAGCGAATGTACAAAGGTATATGTTAAGTCATTGCGGGCGAGACACTTTGTATCCTTGGACAAGTCTGCCTATTAAGCCGGTACTCGTTGGTACTCACGTGTGTTGTTTGCTTAGAGAAAGAAGAGCAGCTTTATTCCTTTCGTGCACGGGGAGACTGACACCAAGCTCGTGCCCCTCTGGAAAATCCCTGGTTTCCCACCTAAGATACGCCTTCCAAGTACTACAAATACGATCACAGTGCCTGAACCCAGGTAATTACCGGGCTTTCAACCTCATACAAAGCAGTATCATAACACTAGCCCACTCTGATGAGCCGTATATGCAGAATTATGGGAAATTCATGGAAACCCCGATTCCACGAACTAGAACATGAGTCGAAGATGCGGCTCCTCAAAACCCACTCCCACACCTCTGAACGGCACCTCTGAACGGCAAGGCAACGAAGCCGGCAAAAGACGTGAAAATAATGATTGGAAGACTTAGCCTTAAGGGGAAGGAAGAAATCGTCACGAAAACCATCGCCATGTCACCCGCGACGGGGGGGGGGGGCGAGGGAGGTGCACGGAAAAGCGAAAAGTGAATATCCAAACGAGAAGGAAAATAACACGGAAGATGTCAAGAACCACCGAAAACCCAGCCTACAACTCTGAAAACGTGTCCTGCGCCACAAACGAGTGGCCCGATTACCCAGACTAGCCCCGACACTGAGCGGGGGGTTAGGCAGACAAAATACGCAGAAACCATCCCCAACCTAGCCCGAGAAAAACAACAAACCAGAAAATTCCTTCCGATATGCCCGGCGCGGATGCTCGCCGGCGTGTATCAGTTCAACGCTGCAAGCCCTGCGCCAACCCCCACGACCGTGGCGACATGCCGAAGTATTTTCCGGCGGGGTTGGCGCAATACGTGCTCAACAACTTCTCCAAGAAATTCCCCCCGTACCACGTCACCGAGGACGACGCTTCGACCCCTCTTCAACGACGACTCGAAGTGGAAAAAATTACCGGACACCAATCGGTTAGAGGTCGAGGTGGCGTCGCCGCGGTGATGTACGAGACGCACTGGACAGGACTACCCCGTCCGTCCTGGGAACGGGCAATGGACCTTCAGCTTTCTCGCCACGCAATTTTGCGCTACTGGGCCGGCACCCTGAACCAACACCGCCAAACCAACCGCCTGTACCGCCGAATGAGAATTGGCGCGGCACAACGGGAGCTTTCTCGGAGTAACGGTGAGCGGTTTCTGGCACCCGGCTATGACTGCGTATCGCACGCCGAATGACTCCGCCGATACAGCAACACCGTGCTTCCCAACGGGGCCTACTTTTGGTACCAGGGCGGCGACGGTCTGTGGTGGCTCGGGAAAATCAGTGAACAACTACGCCAACGGATAGAGAATATTTGGTTCGATTTTTGTACGACCCGGGACCGATCAAGCTTCCTCTTTCTCCGGCGCGCTACACGACTTCGACGAGAGCTGTACGAGATTATTGGCGTCTGCATATTCACTTGGTTAGCGCGTTTGCACAGGGGGTCCAGCGTAACGTGGATGAATCAAGCACGAGCAGAGTCGAACAGCAGTGGAATGCGAGGCGGAAAAATAGTCTCAAATACTCTCTCATCTGACCCAGAAGCAGGCAGACCCGACGGCGAAGAGCGCAGCTGGGTTGCGTGGAGAGAGCGCTGAGTCCAGGTTTGGCCGACGTGCTCCGGCCCGGAGCAGACGCAGCTGGCTCCACGGGCTGGCTGGGTACGCGTTCAGCGGAGCGGGATCTTCCAGGTGGCTTGGACGGCAGAGGGCACGAGTGGGGAGTCAAAGCTGCCAAACCCAAGGCCCGACTGGTCATGCGCGTCACGCGTTCTAAGCAGCGGGGGCGTCCAGTTATCTTGGACGGCAGAGCTCGCTCAGCCGAGCGAGAAGGCACGAAAGGGGTCTTGGATGAGGTCCGCCTGGCGGAAGCTGCTCGGGCCCCGTCAGGGGGCTCCGGTCGAAGCTCTTTCTCCTCATGGTGGTCTGTTGTACAAGGCGCTCGATCCACGTCGTCCTCATGGGGCACCTGCCTAGACCCGTGCTCCTCTTGTTGGTCTGTTGTACAAGGCGCTCAATCCTCATCGACGAGCCTTGGGCGGTGGGGCACTGAGGGGCTCTGGGCCTCAGTGGCTCGGCCACCATGAGGGGAAGCAGACCCTCCCACCGTATGAGTCTCCATCGGGCAGTGTGCGGGACAAACTTACTCCAGAAGAGCAAACGGTCAAGAAAGAGAGACACAACTCGTAGAGGCATAAAGGCGAAAAAATCCTGAGCCGACGACGCCACTTGTTAAGTTCTTGCGGGCGGGACACTTTGTATCCCTGGGCAGGTCTGCCTATTAAGTCGGTACTCGTTGGTACTCACGTATGTTGTTTGCTTAGAGGTAGAAGAAGAGCAGCTTTATTCCTTTCGTGCACGGGGAGACTGAGACCAAGTTCGTGCGTCTCCGGAAAACCCCTGGCTTTCCACCTAAGATACGCCTTCCAAGTACTACAAAATTTTAATACGTTCCCAGTGCCTGAACCCAGGTAATTACCGGCCTTTCAACCTCATACAAAGCAGTATCATAACATACATATACCACATTGTCCCATAATGTCAGGAACGATTTAACACTAACTTTTGAACCGACCGGGATGATTATATTTTGGGACAGAGCAGTATCTGGTACGCAGCAGCACAACAAATATTTAGGGGAGTCATGTGTGTGGGGGTGTGTGGATGGAACTTGCTCACTTTTTGCACCGGATAGGAAACACATTTGGCTCTATGCATTCTCTTCGTTGGCGAGATAGGAGAAAATCGTGGTGACCAAAAAACGGCGGGCTCACCAGGCAAGGTCTGTCTCTTTGGTGCGTTCGCGTAGCGCTACGCACGCGCAAACGTGGGTATAACGTCTTCCACCATGCCTACTATTAATAGCGCAAAAGTCAACCATCGCATCACTCCTCAATAGCTATACAACACCCCCTCTTCTGCAGTTTAGTTGCGGTTCTGGTCGCCCTCTCACCGCGACGTCAGAAGCCCCCGTAATAAGGATTACCCTGGGCTGGGTAAGTAAGTGATCGATCTTTTACCCCTATAGCTCAGTAGGTAACACCTTAACATTGATGTCGTCCAGGTCACGGCTTCGAAGTTCTTTTGTTACAGAAACGCTTGCGCTTGCCTAAAAAAAAAAAACACATCTCCCTGGTCCCCAGATGGAATTGAAACGACGCGGGTCAGCATACAGACGTTGTGCACCGTTCTGACGCCCCAAAGATCCCGCCGTTCAGAGGGGGGGAGAGTGTTACAAGGATTTACCTGGGCTGCAGGGGTATAATTGATCGATCTTTTACCCCTTAAGCTCAGTAAGTAACACCTTCACACCCCTGGTTTGATTGTTTGTTGTTTGTTGTTCTTGTTGTTGTTCTTGTTGTTGTTGCTGTTGTTGTTAAACTTTGTTGTTCTTGCTGTTCTCACATTAACTCATCGCCACAATACAATCAATCAATGCAGTCCATGCATGGTCGCACAGGACAGGCTCCAATAACTCTGTTGACATTGTGGTGGAGTGGAAGAATAATACCGCCTCGGCGGTGAAAATAAAAACAAGCAGACAATATTATAGTTTATTTATTTATTTATTTATTTTTCATCACTTTTACTTTCCAGCCCACTCGTAGGAGGTTTTACCCTCGACGATCTTCTGGACAAGCCGTGGTCACAGGTGTCGTCCCTTCTCCCCCCCGGTATACACATACCTGGTACCGGTATACAATACTGAAGCACGTCTGTACACCTCAGGCAGAAATAAAAAAAGTGAGGTCCGCGCACGTACGTACGTATCAGGTACATGCGGTACCGTGTGTAGTACAAGTCGCCACACAGAAACCGAGAGAAGACCGCATATGTATACCTGGTATATATATATACGTACTCTACCCAGAAAAAATAGACATACATGTATGTATAACAGTTCATGGGCAGGTGGCACGAGGCTGAGGCAAAGCTGAGTAGACAGCGCCGTGCATCCGCTGCAGGTAGTGTTGGAGGGAATGGGGGGAGGGGTAACAGCAGGAGGGGTAGAAGGAACACCGCGTACAAAAGTGTATGGGGACAGGGGGGGGAACAGGAGGAGTAGAAGGGAAACCGCGGTAGAAGAGAGTAGCAGAGAGACCGCAGATAGGGTAGCAAGGTACCAGGCCGACTAATAGGTTGGACTTTTCTTTGCTTCGTACTCGTACCGCCAACTGCTGCGGCCGTTCGGTATGTATTTTGATTTTTTTCCCTTCTTATCCTTATGAAAGAAGTACTACCTACATAGTGGGTGGATGACGAACGTATTTTGGCCCACTCATTATTGCTCTTTTTACTTAGTTAAGTGTTCCCCGGGATGCATAGTCCCCTTTTTCCTTCTCGTATCTTTCCCATTGCACGTCCCTTGTGGCTCATGCTCGGGGTAAGTATGTATGTGTCTGAGCCTTGGCTTCCCATTTTATTTATTTATTTGGGATTCTTCTCCTTTTCTTTTTCTTTTTCTTGTTCTTTTTCGGTTTGGTTTCTTCGTTGCTTCTCTTTCTTAATGATGTATTTTGGTTGCTGGCGTATGTATGCATGTTGTGTCGGCCGCACCTAGTAGTGCGAAGGCATGGTATTGCGTAGGCTATTAATGCATTACGGTGTGTTATCTCTGTGTCGTAGTCTGTGACCACAGAGCTCGTATCTTTCTAGGGTGAAGAATCAGCACGGACACTGGGCTTGCTGGATGTCGACGAGTAGAAGAACGGTTTAATGTGAAGAACACACACACATATATAATGAAAATCAAAGTTCTTATCAACGTCGAAAAATCGAAATCGAAATCGCAAAGATACGAAAAATCCAGGGCTTTTCGCGGGTCAGGTCAAATCTCACGGGTCGGGTCGGGTCAGCTGACCCGACCCGACCCGCGAGAAATCGAAAGCCTCTTGACCCGACCCGACGCGACCCGCGAGGTTAAAAAAGTTGTTGACCCGACCCGACCCGACCCGCGAGATTTGAAAATATCCTGACCCGACCCGACCCGACCCGCGAGATTTCAAAAAATGACCCGCGAGACTATTTATCATCTTGACCCGCAAGTCCGACCTGCGGATCAGGCCCGTGGGTCGACACTTCAAAAACAATTTAATATTCATTTTTGTGCCCATCACAAGTGGCCTGGCTGTAGTGGGTATTTTTTTTTTTTTTTTTTTTTTTTTTTTTTTTTTATCCGTCAGGTTTACTTCCCAGCCCACTCGTACTTATTACTCACAGCTGACGTGTATTTCAAAACATATATTATATAAAAAAAATATATAATAATAGTGGATGCGGGCATGTGTATACCAGGTATGGATTTGGCAGCGTTCTAGTGTTTGAATAAGATACTAAAGGAGTGTTATTGAGTATTTGTACGAGAAAAACCCTTGGGTAAGAGAGCGGGAAGTGTTTCGAGTGTCGGATCCGCGGGCCGGATGCGGGTCCGACCCGCGGGTCAGCAGGAAAGAACTCGCGGGTCACGCTGGCCCGACCCGCGAGTGACCCGTTTCTCGCGGGTCATGACTTAACCCGACCCGACCCGACCCGTGACATTTTGAACACTCCGTGACCCGACCCGCGGGTCGGGTCATGACCCGCGAAAAGCCCTGGAAAAATCGACAAAGGGAAGAGAGAAAAAATTCAATTCAATCAAGAAACTGCAAGAATGCAAGAAAGGAAACACACAAGAGAATATGCGAAGATTTTCGTAGATTGATGAGTTGCTATCTACAGCAGCAGCAGATGCAACAGTTATTAGTTACTGCTGCTGTATCGGGGTGTAGAGAAATAAATGTAGACTTAAAACCCTACGTCACAAAACGCTACCCGAATTTAATTATAAACTCGATTTCCACCACATTCTCCCAAACCTGACTCATCTCTCCTTGCAAGTCAGGAACCTCGAGTGAGACTGAGTGTCCAAGTTTTACCTCCGACTTTTTGGTACCGGATTCAGTATGCAATGATCGCATTACTTGCTCTCATCGTTCCTTCCGGGTTGTTTTCTAAGTGAGTCAGTTCTCCAGGTTCTTGAACATGAGATACTCCCTTTTTTCCCTTTTTCTAGGGGGGATGAAGTGGAGAATCGAACCACGCGCCTCGCTCTTCATAGTCTCACGCCCTGCCTGCGACGCCATAATGATTGTAGGGAAATGTACACTACGAGTACAAATGTTACGTAACAAACCCTACCCAAATTCAAGGCTATAATTTGATTTCCACAGCGGAAAAAGGGGTTTCCACAAAGCCCCTGTTTCCCAGTGGAAGCTTATTCAAGGTGGTTTCGCTGGAACCACACCTCACGTGTAACACTGCTGTTTAAACATTCGCTGCCTCGCAGCCCCGTTGACACTCTACCTCTGCCATCTTCATCTCCGGTGAGCAAGGATGAGTAGATCCTGACGAAAGTAGAGAATAGCCGTAGGTACCTAACCAACTTCACCGTACGCGCCTGTTTGTGCGGTCGATCAGACCCAGACCGCCAACTCCACGACCTCTATCGTACCAGACCACAAACCACTTTTCCCTTGCTGTTGGATCGTCATTACTACAGCCGTGGTACGTACCCCTATTCGTCGCGGAATTGGTCGAGTATAAACGCGCAAGGCTAAAGGTTAGTCCTCCTTCTACACCTACAGCAAATATAGCGCTGTTGCTGTGAGCGTCTTCTCGATCACGATATCACCGGTCGCTGAATCCCCCCCCCCCCCCCCCCCCCCCCCTGCCCTCGGCCTGCCCTGCCATATTTTGTTTCCAGCCTTCCCCACAGCACCGTCGTCATCCTCGAAACAAGCTAGTTATGGGTGGAGGAAACGCTCAGAAGTCAGCCACGGCACGGGCGCGTAACGAGGCAAAGAAGGCCAAGGCTGGAAAGGGATCGCAGCTCGCTATGAACCAGGCGGCGCAAAACGTCATCTGCCAGGTAGACAACAACACAAAACTGGCCTCCAGCCTTGCTATTATTTTCGTACTTGAGGTACTTCTGCTTTTTTTTTCATTTTAGCGTAACCTGTACCAGGTATGTGTGAAATTCGAAAAATTGCGAATATTTTCTCGCGGGCAGGAAGAGCATTGCTCCGAACGCACAGCGCCGTCCCTACGATATCGTTCTGTGTTACTCGCCTGTACAGCAATACGAAGCCCTTTGCTGGAGGTTGAGCCAGCGTATTCCTCTGCCAGATCGGGCTCGGCAGGTGGCTGGCTACTGCTGCTGTGGCAATCTGTCGGTGTATCTACACATACCCGGTGTATCTGCATGCATAAATACCCACGGAACCACACGTCAGCAGTGCGAGTATTTCAATTTTTGAACATTTTGTGTGAGGGGAGATATCAGAGAGACCCACCATGGACCTATGCTATGCTATAATAGCCATTATACCACGTCGTACGATCGCACAACATACAACAGCAGCAGTACCATGCATGATCACACACTCTTCACGCAGCTTCCAAATTTGAGTATCAACTGTTTGATCAGTCGAAGTCACAGCTGACGTATTTCATAATAAAGTCCTTCTTGTTTCTTATCTACATGCATGACTTAGCTACAGCAGCAGCAGTCGTATGTTACTACCATCACATCATTATACTTGAAGTCGCCAGGTCGGAAAACACACACCAAAAGACCATCTATCAATACCATTAACCACATTATCTCTATAACTACACATATCTTCATACTGGTACCTGGTAGAATTTTATTAATATTGTTATAATAGTTGATCACCATGCACATACTACTGCTGCTCCTGTGGTACTTGCCACCTCACTGACACCACCGACCCCTAAAAAAAAACTTGGTATGTATAAACAACCTTTCACGCGTGTTGCAAAGTTGAGTATCGACCGATCGGTTGAACACACAGCCGACGTGCTTTTTTAGTTTTTTATAGAACAACCTAGATAAATTACTTGCGGGAAGATACGTACCTGATTTTGGTGTCACCTCGAGCCGTATCAACTGCAATCTAGACATCACAGCAGCTGCAGCAACAGCGGCAGCAGCAGCAGCTCATTCCCCCCCGAAAAATTCCACCCGACAACTGCATATCAGAAATAATAGTTAACTCATACCAGGTATGTACTACGTACTGCTATTGCTGTAAGGCAAATTCAATAATAGATGCAAGTACAACATTAATTAAACCAAATCATACATCACTTGCCTGTCTACTCGTACGAGTACCACTAAGTATTAATACGTAATTTTATAAAACCAGGTAGTGCAATAACAAAAAAACGAGAACAGAGAGGACATGAAACATGACATTGGTGGTATTCGACCAATTCTATCAGTCTCCTTTTGGTGCCTCATAGAGAAGGACGCCGGAAAGCCCTCTTGTTGCTTATGTCATGGCTTGCCATCACACCATACTTAGCGTCGACAGGTTGGGAAACACACACACAAAACAACAGCCATATCAACTGCAATCTAGACATCACAGCGGCTGCAGCAACAGCAGCAGCAGCAGCAGCTCATTCCCCCGGAAAAATTCCACCCGACATCTGCGTATCAGAAATAATACGTTGTAGTTAACTCATACCAGGTATGTACCTGGTACTAGATACTGCTATTGTTGTAAGGCAAATTCAATAACTGCAAGTACAAATTTTAGACCAAATCATACATGACTGTCTACTCGTACGAGTACCACTAAGTATTAATAGTAATTTTATAAATACAAGGTACTACAATAACAGAAAACGAGAACAGAGAGGACAGGAAACATGATATTGGTGGTATTCGACTAATTGTAGCAGTTCCCTCCTTTTGGTGCCTCATAGAGAAGGACGCAGCCCTCTTGTTGCTTATGTCATGACTCACTGGTATGTAATACCATCGCACTATACTTAGCGTCGACAGGTGGGAAAACACACACCATCGCACTATACTTAGCGTCGACAGGTGGGAAAACACACACAAAACAACCTTCAGTACTACCATTATTAAACTAAGTAATGATGTAGACGAACCGCATACCTGGTAGAAATTAGGAAACCACCATGTAGTTTCGGGAACGCCGATGCCTGATTTAGGTGCCACCTCGAGCCATATCAAATACAATGTAGGCATCACAGCAGCAGCAACAGCAGCAGCGGCTGATCCCCCGGAAAAATTACTCACATTTAGAAACATCCCATACAAGAACTCAGCAGCATTCGATCAATATGTGTAGAATGGAAAATATTTCAACATGTTGCGACGTCATGTTATTCTCCCTTATTCGGGTTATATAGTACGTACCAGTATCAGTGCGCAGAATGATTATGCAAATTGTCCTGTTGACCCCCGGTAGCATCCAGGGGGGCCACTGGCCTATATCCTTGATAAGGAATTGCATACAGAATACGCGCGAACGGCTCACCATACAACTTGTACAACCCAGTAAAATGGGGTATAGACGAGACGTATTATGTTGAGTATCAACTATTTAATCAGTCGAACTCACAGCTGACGTATTTCATAATTTCACAAAAAGTTATAAAATCCTCGCGGTGATATATGGGGTGTGCAGTTCTTATTGCTGGCTCCCGCCCAGCTGCTCCCGCCACTTTGACACAAACAGGCTGAACGAGCGCACGACGTTTACGTTGCAACCCCTCTTCGTCGGTCGCCACGAAATATTAATTGTTTGGTACCTCTTTTTCTCGGGGCGAAGCGCAAGAAGGATACTCCAGGAAGAGTCTTAGAGCGCGAGACTATCATTGGCATTACCTTTGGGACTCCAGAGGGGAAACATGTGTGTCGAAAGTAATAGTCGATTACAGCACCGGCCATGCGAAACAGCCTGCCGGGCTGCTTGGGCCAGCCAAGTGTCCGAAGTGACCTTCATCGTAGATAAAATGGGCGCAACATCACGATGATCGTACAGCAGTATACGACTGCACACTCGCACGTGCGTTTGTGTGTTCTTCATATTAAATCGTCATTCTAGACATTCCGTCGAAGTCCAACACCCAGCAGTGTCCGTGGCATATTGAATCGTCATTCTAGACATTTCCGTCGAAATCCAGCGCACCCAGTAGTGTCAGTGGCAATGCTTATCTTCGACGACCCCACAAGGTAGACAGATACAAGCTCTATAGTGACAAAACTGCGACACAGCAGATATTCTACAATTTTAATGCCGTACATAAGTAGACAATGCCATGCCAATGCCATGTCATGAGTACCGCTGTCCAGCCCCAGTCCCAAAGGCCATAAACGCATCCAGCAGACTGCTGTACTACATAGCACGAAAGTGCAGCAGCAAACAGCACTATATTATATTCAGCAGCAGGGGCTACTCGTGAGGTGTGCTGGTATATATATATGTAGAGTGATTACCCGGTTTAAGAGCACCCCGTGAAAAGCGAAAACAAGCGGTGACTACAGGTTGAGAACAATTCTCACCATCCCGACTTGAACGCACATCGATCTTACTGCGGGACAAGAACAAAAACGCTCATTTCTTACGTGTGCATCTACGAGTACGTACCCTGTAGAAGACGCGATCGAATTATCTGTAATAATATTATTACACGAAGCTTGCAAAGATGATTTTTAAGTAAAATTCCAATCTCACAGCTTCGTTGTTTTTTTTTTTTTCGTTATATTTTCATACGGCAAATTGTTTTTCCTCATCTGGAAATGGAGGTTTTCAGCACCTTCGCAGGTGTGTTTACCGGGGGAACCCGCTTTTCTGAAAGTTTTTTTTTAGCGCCCCGGAGAGCTAGAGGAAACCCCTGTCCATACTTATTTCTCAAGTTTTCGTGTACCGGTTCGAACCCGGTTCGTTTCTTCCACCTTAGTCGCGGCTGTCTCTGACCGTGCCGTCATCTAAATGACTCTGGTCTACTCCGAGGAAGTAGGCACCTGAGTGTAGATTTTATCTCTCCCGACTCAGGTAGTGTAGGAGTTGAACCCACTAAAACCTCTCAATAGCAGAGTCTCCCCAGCTTGACTCAGTACTCAGTACACGAGTCACCCTACCCATCTGGGCGTTGGTCCGCAGTTTTTTTTTCAAGTTCCACCAGCGAGAGGTTTACAACGCAGTTGTTTCCAGGACAGCCGTTTGAACAAAATCATCGATAACCTTCCATTTGCTCCATAATTCAATTTCGGGCGCGAGGTATCCGAAAAATGGGCATTTAAAAAAAAATAAAACGTCGATGTCTTGCTGGAATCATCTCTCGGTTTTTCTTGTCCGAAAGTGGCAACACCGTTAAAACCTTTAACAACATTCCCCTGGAGAATAGGAGAATGGATCTACCTGGTATATATATACCACTATGTACCGAAATATTGGCACCCTTTAGTTTAACAAATAGTGCTAAACCGTTTATTATATTATGGGACATAGTGGTATATATATCCCTCTTACGAAAGAGCCGCGAGTATTCTGAAAGGAAAGAGCCCGATTCTGCGACCCTCCGGGTCTGAAGCACGCGTGAAAAGCATGTAGAAAGCACGTCACAGCTTCGGATACACGTTTCGGGTTTCATAATCCTCCCGTAAAGGGGTGGCTTTTGAGACAATCGAGCGAAACGCACCACTAATATCCCAAGTAAAAAGATGGCTGAGGTGGGTTCCGACCCTCCCGAGCACACCCGCTGCGCAGGGGGGCGTGGAGGCAGACCGCTTTGTGTTGGCGCTCGCGCCTGTTATTTGGGCTGCCGCGTCGGTGGTGCGGAGGCGCTGCTGACTCGACTTGAAGAGCGGATTTTGTAGGGCTGTGTGTTTGTTCTTCACATTAAACCGTTCTTCTGCTCGTCGACATCTGGCAAGCCCAGTGTCCGTGCTGATTCTTCACCCTAGAAAGATACGATCTCTGTGGTCACAGACTAGGACACAGAGATAACACACCGTGATGCATTAATAGCCTACGCAGTACATGCCTTCGCACTAGGTGCGGCCGACACAACATACATACATACGCCAGCAACCAAAATACACCATAAAGAAAGAGAAGCAACGAAGAAACCAAACCGAAAAAAAAAAGAAAAAGAAAAGTGGGGTGGCTGGAAATCCCGATTAGTTATTAGTTGACTGACAGTATTATGCCGACTAAATGATTTAGTTGATTACTATTATTAATAGTCGGCTGGCGTTATTTGGCTTCATTATACATACTTCAAACAGTTACTCGTATGTACCAGGTACCAGTATAAAACAAACGCCAACGGCCTTCCGCACTGGCGTCCGCAATTGCGTCGGCGCCGACATCGGCGATGGTCAAGGGTTTTGATGCGCCATGAGTTGCAGTGGGCGTCTCGACTCTCTCTCTGTCTCCCTCTCTCAGCGAGTGGTCTCAAGGGGAAATGCGCCCGCCCGCGGCAGATAAGCCTACCATAATCAAGGAAAGCCCCAAGTAATTGGATAGTTGGCACTGCCGCAACTAATTTGAATACCTAGCCAACTATTACCTAGCTGGCGACTTATAACCATCCAACTCGCAGCTCTAGGATTAAGAGTAGATAAGGGGAAGCACTCTTTTTACCTATATCAAGTGTTTTTTCTTCTACACATGCCGTTGTGACCGGGTTTAAGTCCCGAATGCTCTTGTCTAGGTTGCTATTCAACCGGGTTATCCGCTTGAGGAAATTATAAGGCAGTCATTACAGTAGCCAGTACACTGGCGCAGTTTTCGGGTCGGAATTGCGGTTTAGCGCAATAGGCGCGCATGTTTTTTCGCTTTTCGTCGCGGGCGAAAAAATGGCGTTGTGTTTTTTCCGCCGAAGTATTTTTTTTGTATAGACGCCCTTTTGCTTTCGGCAGACGTACGTAGACGAAAAATTGTTTTCAGGCGGTAAAGTTACTCTGTCGAGTGGTTTTTCGGTCGTATATTCACAAATTTCATTTCATCATTTTTTTACTTGGGCGTCACCTACGCCGGGTGTCCGTCTTGCGCGCAACACGCCTGCCGCTCGTGCTGCGCTTTGTGAGAAGCACCTTCCGGCTCCTGTTCCGCTTCGCCAAGCAGGCACCAGACCCCTTACTAATGGCCTTGTAAGAGGCGTCTGTACAAAAGCAGCATTGCGAGTCTGATTTCCTACGAGTATATAATGCGGCCAACATTGAAAATAAACAAATGCATCAATCGATCTCGTGCCGGGTACGGAACATTTGTCAACTATTCGCACATGAGTGTCCGAAGGCAAAACTCGCCGCCCTTCGGTGGTCGGGCGGAGAGTGTTGTATTTCCGGTATCGCTGATACAAGTTGACCCTCAGTACCTGTTGTACTTGTGCTTGTAGAGGATGACCTCCGTTCTCTCCCCATGAGAAAGCAGGATAAAATGAAGAAGATGAAGCGTGTGAGATAAATACTTGTTAAATGCTTGTACAGAATTCGAATATATCCGAGCACGTACAGAGTATGAATAGTAATTACCGGTATGCCCCGTACTCCCGAAACTCGTGCTCCGAGACCATGACAGCAACGAGTACGTAGCAGCATTGACAACATGGTGTCCGACCCTCCGCGCGCTCTCCGACCTCCAATGGATCGGACCACCCGACCTAGTGCAATCGCATGTCGAGGTGTTTGGCTTCGCTCCCGGTTGCTCCTATGATGTCACAATATTTCGAGGGCGTCGTTCAACAGGTTCCAAAACTCTCTGTCGCTTGTGTATTTACACGTAGTGGATATACTTCGTACGTGTATCACACCAACTTGGGCGGAAATGCATGAACCGTTTATACATCAAAACGAATACCCATCGGGCCTTATATTTTCGCCAACAATAGCGTGGTACCTGCTACATGTTTGTGGTAGTCGGAGAGAAAAGGAGAGGGTATTGATGAGCAAACTACTGTACATTCCAATCTGAACACCGAAGAAAACAGGGGGCTAAGGGCCCGATCGCGCAACAATGTGCGGGAGGGTTTCGCCCCTGGATATGAGCGATGATATGAGGTCCATGTTATAACCAGAATCTGAGCTCTGTCTCTGTCTCTTTGCTGTCCACCTTTTCTTGTCCATTATTACTATTTTCGCATATCGTCGGTATGCCCTAAGGATTCTGATGATGTGTTTGGGAGGAATCGCGTCGAGAGCGGGGGTCATTTGATTGACATTTTGCCGGCACATTTTTGCCACGTCCTTAGCCTGAGGACCTACTCGGCCGATCACCGCCGGCTTCTGACAAAAACCCGTAAGGCTTTCCTGAACTTTTCGTAGAATCGACGCATTTTCGACCGATTGGCGATTGTGACCTGTGCCGAATTTTCCGTTTTCGTTCGTGTTTTTTTGTCTTTGTTCCAATCACCCGCCGGAAAAAAACGGCATCCCTCGCGAATTGTTTTTTTTTAATTGAACTAATCGGTAGCCCGATGAATAGTACGTACGAACTTTCCGCTTCCATGGTGTCTTCGCCTTTGGCACCTGTTCTAATCCTTCATGGGTCCTCACCGCTCCCAGGTGTGTCGCCAGAGCTTCATGAGCGTATCTAACGATGCGATGCTGACGACGCACGTCACGAACAAGCACGCCGGGAAGAAGACCGCCGCGGAGTGCTTCCCTGGACGGCTCACCTAAGTCAACCGCCGGAATATTTTTGGCACAGTCTCGAGTGCATCCCCCCTTCCCCCGGGTGCGCGCGGCAGCTCGGTCTCGAGCGTGGACTACTGAGGCGCACAGGCCAAGGCCCGAACCGGGGCCGGGCACCCGACCCTTGCGGAAGGGGTGGGACGAGCCGCTAATGAAACATATCGATTTCTGTGGAAAAGCAAGCTTGGCTGGTTCCATTCGCTCACGCTGTCAAGTTTGATTGCTTTCGATTGCCTAGATGCTGGGCAGCTGAGGCGTCGCGATATTGACCAGGCAGCAGTTACGCCAGTGGTGTGGCCGCGCGGGTCTTAGGTTTTCATTTTTTTTTTTCGGGGCTCGCGGGAAGGCCGATCGGGCTTTTCGCTCTCTTGGTAGGGTACGTCCACCGCAGTTTTGTGGCCGTCGCGGTGAAGATAAAAGATCCCTCGTTTGTTTTGTTTGCTTTGTTTTCTTGAGCCGGCTGTTCTAACAAACGGTGATGTTGCTTTTTATTTCTTCTTTTTTTCGGCGTGGGCATGGACAGTAGGTTCATGTCGCAGACTCGGCAACAATGACAAAAATACCATGATCATCTATCTCAACCCCACACCTCTGGGAGAAAAAGAGAAACAGGGTAGCGGAAGAACGTTTTTTTTTCTGAGTTCGTCACGAACTGTAGGGACTGGATATGAGCAAATGGGATGAGACGCTACCAGGTATTTTTTTTTTGCAGATTTTTTTTTCGGGGGGGGGGGGGGGGGGGGGGGAGTGAGAGTTGGGGAGATGAACGAATTTCGGCCGAGCGAAGGAATCGCGCACGCGCTGGAGGTTGCGTTTAGCGGGCAGGCGATCGCAACGTTTTATCCGTCCGGCGAGACACGTATTATTTAAAGTAACTGCTCTCTTTGGCTTGACCCCGCCCCGGCTTGTCGGGAAAAAAGCGTCCCATGTACATTCATTTCACATCTGGTGGATTGTTTTTTGCGTTTCGTGTGGGGCTTGCGTGTGTTCTGTTTTAAGGACGCGGACTGGTTCGCAACGTTCCCACCGGAGCGTGTAGCCCAAAGACCCCGTCGAGAACACGATCGTGGGGGAGTGGAGGAACTTGCGCCGTGGTCTTTGATCTCAGTTTGGCGAAGGACTCTGGTGGCGACGTACGGATGCTTGGTTTCCCCTGCCCCCCCCCCCCCGCCTCGCCTTATTAGAGGAGGTGGACGAATTGGAGTACTTTCTCCGTTGGCGTGCAAACCCAAGGGTGGTCGCCCCGAGAATGAGCGATAAGGTCGCCCTGTTGAAAGCTTCGGACTCGTGGAGCGTTGGCTGCGCGCCGATTGTGCAGCTTTTGATGAATTGTGTCTCGGTTCTCCCTGCCCTTGTTGAGGCTGCAGTTGTTGCGTCTCCCTTACTGACATGTGTATTTGTGAATATGACGACATGTTATGTAGAGCCAAAGTTTGGAGTTGATCGGAACGGGCGGTATATGCACCCTTTTAATGCCCGTCTCGCCGTCTGGATGCCGAACTCTGCTAGGTGTAGGTGGCGCCGAGTGCTTCGTAGCAGCACGCACGGAATGGAAGTGAAGGACAAATGGCATGCCACGAGATACATTCGAGCAAACGATCGCTCTATCACCATTAAAATTACTGGCGGGCATTCCTGGCGCTTTCTGTATTGCTTTGCCAGGAAACCATGTTCTGGTACATGTGTAAATATCCTCCGTAATAGTTCGTCGGGACGTGTGCACACGAAGTTGGGTTGATTACGCGCTGTCCTGACCTCGACCTCTAAAGAAGTACGTATGCATTGATCGTAGACGTTGCTTTTTATAGACCCTCCCGAGGTTGTATGATTCGTGAGTGTTCCATGTCTGGCAGTTGTTTGTGGATCAGACCGGGACCTTAGCCCACGTCGGGGCTGGCCTGCTGCTCGAATAAGTCTCATTGCAATCGGACGTCAGCCGATGTACCGTGGTAGGTGCGCGCATCTACAGTCTATAGGTTCGACCGGACGATCTTACAGTCGGTAAGATATTCGTATAATTCCGAAATGTTGTGTTTTCAGGGTTGTTTTGGTTTTATTATTTTGCAGAGAGCTCGGGCTCGGGACGATATCGTCAGCAGCATTTATTTGAAATAACGATACATCATATCACACCCCTGAATGGAACCATTTGAGCGCTCCTTCCTTTGACTGAAAAAGTGGCACCATCGTTCGTGCTCCACCTAGATATCGATGACACTCCGTGCTTTCTGCCTTGTTGGGTTCTCGAACCACAAGTAGTGCTTAACTCGCAACACAAAATAATAGCTTCCAAGCCTTGACAAAAATGACCAGGTAGACGACACGTTGCTACCGCAGACATGCACCGTACTGGTCACATGGTCGAACACACTGGACCCCCATCACATTACGTGTGTTTACCAGGCACGCACAAACAGGGCATGTAAAGCACTCGCCTCGCGATTATATGTGTGTCCCCTCTAATGTGCAGAACGCCAATAAGCAGAAGTCGGTTGTTTCTTGGGTAGGTCTACACTGCAAATCCGAATAACACAGATGTCGTTCGACGCAGCAGAATAAGCGGCCACCGTGAGGGCGGAGGGCCAGCTCATGAGAAGTAGTCGTCATCGCCCCCTTCCGCCCCGGCACCATCACTCCTGTCTTGCTCAAAAGAAATATCATCATCACCGCTGCTGACCTCGGGAATCCCCTCCTCGGATACCTCTCCGCCCGAATCTCCGAAGTAGCCGCCACTTTGTTCTCGATTGGTGGCTTGACCCTCGCCCTGCGCCTTCTCTCCAGCAACGGTGACTCGGCCCAGGCCTTGGGCAACCTCTGTTGATCCTAACCCAGCATATTCCTCCTCCTGTCCCTGGTGCTGCCTTGGACTTCCGGGGAGCGCAACGGCTTTGCCTGTGCCGCCTTGCACGCCTTCCACGTCGTCGCCTTGTGGGTCGCTACGGCTAAGAGCCACCCCCCCCCCTGCCGCTCCCTCGCCCCTGCTAATTAAGGCCGGCGAATCGCCTAGGATAGACGATAACCGTATGGAATCGGTGCTTCCCGTGTACGCACGACGAGGAGTCGCACTGGCGTCATCGGGGGGCGATAAGCTCTCTTCGGTTCCTGTCGATGGACCGAGAATCCCAGGCGCCGGCGGCGGCGGTGGCGGCGGAGCAGAGTTGTTGCGGTCTGATCTGTGTGCGCCTGAAACTGCTGTGGTTGCATCGCTGCTGTTTGTCACTCTCTTCACTCCGCCGATACCAGCCCCGTTACGCAGCGCGAGCGAAGGAACGCCTTTCCCTCCGACCGGAGGCAAGCTCCCAAGAAGACCGAACCTCGGCCGCCCCCCGCCCACGGGAGGGAGTGGTAACCCTGCGAGCGAAGACGCACTCGACACTCCCGTTTCGGGCAGCAGTGACGACGGCGACAAGCTGCGAGGTGGAGCTAATACGGCAGCCATGGGGTTTGGCAGTGGTGTTAGAGGTGATGACGACGCCGCGGGTTCAGCGGCTGCACCCTTGTCTTCCGGCACGGAAACCTCGATCTCAGCGGTGTTTTCGTCGTCGGTGTGTCCAATGCCACGTATTCCGCTGGGCAGGAAAGATCGTTCCGTTTTTAACGGGGACTGGCTGGTGCTGTCGTCACGTTCGTTATGCCCGATCCCTTCTTCTGGGGTCTCAGTGCTCTGGCGCAGGGTGCCCAATACGAAGCCGTTGCCGGTCCTGCCCGCTGTGGTTACGATTGCCGCGTCTTCCACGTCAACGGCCTTGGAGACCTTGGGTTCTGTTCTCGTCTCCTCCCTCCGAACAGATTTGGCTACGATCTCATCAGTTTCCGTGTCCATTCCGCGCCCTCCTCTCGCCCTCAAGACACCAGTCTCCTCCATCTCCTCCTCCTTGGAATCTTCGCTGTCCACCATTTCGAGCATTTCCGTGACCTCGTCCAGGCCCTCCATCTTCCACGCCTTATCCTCCTCGTCCTCGCGCTTCTTGTCTAGCTCCTTCTCCTCGTTACTATTATTTTTCTGACGGTACTCCGAACGACGTTTCCCATTCGCTTTGTCAACGGCAGCGCCGATATCGAAGGCACTTGAGGACTTAGGAGCAAGGCCGATCGTGACCCCATCATCGATGCCGTCGTTGTCGGCGTCGTCGCCGTAGTCGTCGTCGCCATCGTTGAGGTCGTCGTCGTCTTCGGCAACCGCCGCTTTTCTCTCCTCTCGGTACACAGATTGCTCCGATTTCTCATCCCTGGTAATAGTGTCCTGCTGTGGGTCTACTGAGTGGACGATACCCACCGTCGGCAGCGGCTTGGCCTTTCCTTCCTTTTTTGCCCCCCTTGGAATGTCGTCGTCGCTTTCTTTCTGCTTTCGTTCGATTTCGCCGGGATTGCGCTGCGGAACAGGATCCTTCGGTGGTGGAGAAAGTCGAACCCCGTCCCCCAACACGGCGCTCAACAAAATCGCCATTGGTCTGTCTTCTTTCTCTCGTTTTCCTTCAACAGGGGCAGAGCCGTCCACCCTAACATCGCTTTCCGGGACATGGCTGCCCGAGTCGCTCAACGCAGCACCTTCGTCAGATTGGACGCTTTTCACGCGTTGTATCTCCGGCGTAGAGGCAGGAGTCGGGCCGCTCGATAGACAGCCAGGGGTTGCCGCATCGTCGCCGAGAACTTCGGAAAGAGATGGGGGCTTCTCTAGACGGGCTGCTTGGGCGGGGGGGTCGTACGTGTCGTCCAGCGACGGAGCTGGCACGCTGAGGTAGGTTTGGGGTAGGTACTCCCTGCCCCTAAGGAGCAGAATCGCCACCAAACGTTTTAGCTGGGGCAGGGGGAAAGAGAGAAACACAGAACGAGCACGCGGGTAGCGTTGTCGTCAGTTTTCGATTATCTCGAAAGCACTGCATGCAATCGAGCACAGAAACACCCCATGCAAAGCCCAACACTCTCGTGATACGGGGGAGGGTAAGGGGGGGCGACTCTCACTGGCTCGTGGACGCGAAAACCTTAAACTCAAAATGAAGGTGATGCCCGGTAAGGTCCGATTCAGATGCTTCTGAGGCCTATCAAATAAGAAAGCGATACGGTGTCGAACGAAGTATCCAGGCATGCGTAAATAATTACCAGGTAAATAATAAGCACATAACCAAGTCGACGTTGGCTACAAGCGGTTGCAGCAATACAATCAGGAGTGTAGCACCCGGGGTCAGGGTTGGACGGCTTGCAGTCTCCCAGAGCCCTTTACACGCAGGCCTACTACACGGCGGACCTGAAGAATGTTGACCACATCCGATCCCAGGTGCCCGGGATATTTCTTTTGGAGGGCGTCCACGACGCCTTGAACATCGTGTGTCGTGGGTAACAGCTTCGCGATACGAACTTTTATCGTCGATAAACCTGTGAGGTAGGGGTAGGGGTAGGGATACAAGGACGAAACCCCTTCAGCACGATCTCCCCGGCGGGGCATGTCACACGCTATGTCAATAGTTTCTATACGGGTACTCGAAGTGAAAACCAAACTGCCATTGTGACACTGTAGGCACTATGGGTGCCCAGGCTATCATACTGAGATTTAAAAAAAAAAAATGCATCTGCATCTAGATTAAGATTATCCTCCGGTGGAATGAACCTTAGTTTTGGCAATAGGGTTAAGGTAAGGGTGGGGGGTCGAGATTAGGTGTACGAGTTTATCTGAGATCGCCGGGCACGCGAGGAAAATTCACTGCATGCCGACCCCCCATGCCAACCCGCTTACCAGCCGGAAAGCACGGGATATCCGTTCAAATCGAGTTCCTACGATATACTTTTCGTGCATTCAAAAGTTCAAGCTCTCCCCTGGCACCAAACCCTAACCCTAACCCAAACCCAAACCCTAGGTGCCGTGGACATTGGGGTGCCGTGGGGGTTGCCATGACATGCCGTGGGGTGTCGTGGGGGATGCTGTGGCAGTTGCCGCGGGGGTTGCCATGGTAGCACCCATGGTATGCCACGGTGTGCCATGGAATCCTATGCCACGCCATGGGATGGTGTGGGGATACCATGGTATGCCATGGGTAGTATCGTGGCAATGCCACGACATGCCCCGAAAAAGCCAAATAGTGTAGAACCCCGTGCAAATACTATGAATACCATAACAGATATTACAGGAGTAGTAGTGTGTCAACGACTCATTGCGTAGTTGGGACCAGCGTGGTCGACATCCCCCTCGGAAAGAGTCGGGACAAAGGCTCCAATTAATGGGAAACCCTTTTGTTGTTCTCCAACGTGGTCAAGTTAAAAGTTCCAGGCACTGGTGGTGGTACAAGGATCGCTTTGGGGCTTCTATTCATAGAGCATTATCTGGGATTATCGTAGACCGCAGTACGTCTTTAGTATTGTTGGCCCTAATACTGCTGTTGTAGGTGTAGGTGCCAGCATGTGTTGTGTCGTGCCAGCACCAACGGTATAAATTGCGCCATTCAAAAAGTCAGACAACGAGGTTCTCGACGGCGGGACCCACGATGTGTATCTTTGTTGTTTGAACTCGATTCAAGATTACAGCGGTGTATTCAATTGTCGGGAAACGAAGTCATTTTCGTCACCACCGGTATGCCACCAGCCTACACAGCAGTGCTGGGCTCATTTCTCTACAGAATGGCGACGGCACTTGCGTCAATAGCTACATGCGTTGCTATTAATACGTGGTACTCGTATTAGAACATACCAGGCACCTGGTAATATAACCGAATCGAGGGGAGCTGCGTTGTGGTCGATGTGTGCGAAGGATACAATGCTGCTGTTGTGTGCAAGCCCACATGATAGCAGGTCGGAAACAGGATGTACCCTTACTTGGCCGAGCAGTGATGGGCAAAAGGCGCCGTCAAGGTGCCGTCAAGCAGCAAGATATTCTATAACGGTGGGGTGAGCTATATACCTGGTACCTTGTACCAGTATTATTTACCGCGGCTTGCGGAATGGCTATCGAAGCACAAACCGGCTCAACGACAGCAGCAGCAGCAGCAGCAGCAGCAGCAGCAGCAGTGCGTTGGATCGATCCTAATACCGGCCCCATGCTCAAATAGTTCTGCTGGCGGGGGGTGTGTGATTATGTAGCTACTATTATACTGCTCTGCTGTTTGCACTGTTGTAGACTATGTGCACGTAGAGTTTAGTCTGTGTACCCTCAGGTACATCAAAGAAGCAGTGGAACCTTGCACACCAATTATACCACGGGTAAAACGCTGTACGTCAAACAAGCAGTGGAACCTCGCACTACAATAATGCCCGGTAAAAGCTTTTCTATGGGCATCACCTGGATCTGGCGCAGCCCTTTGATATTCGAGCGCAATCGTTGGCCTCGGAGAGAACTTGAGGGCGAATCGCTTAGCCACTATGCGCTCACTCATATCGTGTGCTTGTTGGGTGCTGTGTAGGTCTCTCGAAGCAGTCTCAAAAGACACCACCCAGCCGCCCCGGGCTTTCGTCGGGTGGTGGAAGATACGGACACGTCGCGTCTGATACCGGGCGAATGGCGATGGCTGTGTCCTCGTCGTTTGTGATTGGTGGTGGTGGATTGATGATTGATGATGTTGAAGTGGTGATGCAACCAGACATTTCCTAAATAATCAACGACACAATCTACGAGCCAAAGTACTGCGTTTTTTAAAGTGTAATAAAAAAAAGCCAAGTGTACGTTCTACGTACATAAGATACGAAGATATCGGAAATCGGACATCAGATATAGGCTTGACGGTTACAAAAATGCGGCGGAAAGAGCCACAAATTCATAATTTCATCAAAATAACAAAACGAAAGCAAAACAGCAAAATGACAGGAAGCGTACCAACTTTAAAATACTCGAATAAAAACCGACGTCCCTTCGTCGTCTGTCGCCTGCACGTAAGTGAGCCTGCTTCCGAGTAGCCCTGCGGTCTGCGGTGGAAAAGTACAGCAAAGTGCAAAACCCAAAAGGCAAAAAATGCAAAAAATGCCATCCAACACCAAACAATAAAATACGAGGCAACTGATTCTGGAGACCTTCCGCCCTACGGGCCTGCGAGTTGCGAGCGGGCTCGGTCGCCCGCGGCCCTAAGCACGTGAGGCTGAGGCCTTCTCCCCTCGGTCGTGATGGTCAGGCGCCGAAAAATACGGACGGGACGGTCCATCGGCGTGCTGAGCCAGGTGGATCGAGAGCACCCGTTGGGAACGCGTGGAAAGATCATCGTTCGTTTGAAGCCCATGCTTGAGGACGAGCTCTCCAACGGAGAAAAGCTGTGCGTCATGCCGACAGCTCGCGGGTAAGTGGTTGCTGGGTCGCTGGGGGTCTCACACCCGTTTGCGTCTGCCGTGGTGTCATAGGTTGCGCGGTGCCGGGCGAGAGCGGATGGATACAATACACTGCTGCTGCTGGCCACCTGTGGAAAAACTTCCGCTCCGGTTGCTGGGTTGTTTTTCCTCCGCCCGTATATATATTCAGAGTGGCGTCATTCGCAGCACAGCACGAGGACTTCGTTTGTTTTTTGCTCTTTCTGCGCTTATGATTCTGATTCGTTCTCGCCCATGTGAATAATACGAGGCGGAGCAAAGACTGGTTGGTGGTCAACAACGTCAAGGGCACCCATTCCTTCTGTCTCCTGTGGGTTATACTACTCGCGACTTTGCTGTATTAACACTCATCATCTTGACTGCTTGATACTCGAGCATACGCCGCTCAATCTCTGTGCGCTCTCGGTTGGCCTCCGCGTGCACCGCCGCGTTTTATCTTCTGGCTGTTGTTGCCTTTGTGCATGCCGCTGCTGCTTGCAGGGGAGAGGTAAAGTTGAAACTTTCGCGGGAGCACGGCAGCAGCGAGGAGCACTGGGGTGCCCGCGGTGGAAAGCACGGAGACGAGCTGACGGAGTACCAACTCGACTGTGCTATCGGGCCGAGCGCCGACAATGCAGAGGCAAGCGCATCATTAATTCTGCTTGCTGCTGTCAATGGTCATATACCATCATGGTATATATAGTAAATTGGTCATAATATGCTATGCGTCGTACGAGCTGCTCGCAAGTTTATAGCAAGTTAGTTGAGTGACTTTATGGCGACGGCTCTAGTTATGCTTATTAGTTGTGTACCGGGCTAAAACAAAAAGTCCTGCCTGTAGTTATACGCGGAGCTCGACCAAGACTTCGATTTCGTATCTGCAAGCAATATCTTGTATGTCGTGTGCATGGATACAGCAGTGGGCACCCGTCAATTCGGTGTCCAGGCTCACATGTCTTATTTTTGTTCGGACCTTGATCTCACTCTATTATATAGGATTTAGAGTTTGTCCCACTGTTGAGCTGTATTTCTTAACCCAATTTTCTTACAGCTGGCGTTCCCGGTGGCTTGGTAGGTGCTCCGCGTGCCTATCAAGATCAATTTCGTGGGTTCAAGTCTCACCGAGAGCATGCTAGTATTATAGGAACTTCTTGTTGCATCAAAAAATGATTAGCGGAAAGCGCGAGAGCATGAGTCAGCTACGTTCGATGCTAATCGACGAGCAGTGGGAATGCTGAACCCTCCCAAAATAATGGCACGTCACCGGGAGGGAAAAGGGACGACGGGTCCTCGACTTGTGCAGAAGATCGCTGAGGGTAAAACCTTCTACGAGACTCGAGTTTGGAAAGTAGAAGTAGGCCCGCCAATAAGAAATTGCCCAATAAGAATATAATGCTCATTTTTTGGACGATGTCAAGAAAATTGAGTTCAGAAAAACGGGTCAGTGGTGGAATCTACACTGAATCCTATATGAGGTTGTTTGAAGATGGCGCCCCAATAAGAATCTCAGGCGCACTCAGATTACTTTATAATCTATTAGAACTCACAGCTGACGTATTTCAAAATTTATAAAATCTATTATTAATAGGCGTTTCTTGTTGGCCGTCCCAAGTAGTAGTGTTCGTGCTGATCTGTGTGAGCCTTTCTTGTCGACATAATTAATGGGCGCCCACTGCTGTACGCCCCCTGCTGCTGGTGGTGGCGGTGCTGTATGCTCGCAGACTCTACAGCAGCAGTCTACCCGGTTTTTCGATGCATGGGCTCTTGGGCAGAGCTACTACAGCAGTTGTATCTGTGGTTGAACTTACTCTATATCTATATGTCTTGTGCAGAGCTGGTGGTGCTTGCTCCGTGCTGTGTTTTTCGTGCGGATGCTGCACATGTACTATTGATACTGACTCAATATCAGGTACTACTCTGCTGCATCACGCCGCTTCTCGTATTGTTGATGGTTTCAAGCTTTACATGGTATCAACGAACACATCGCTTGGCCTCTCTATGAAAGTCACTATTCCGTATTAATATTAATGTTATAGCATAGCTTCCTAGCTTCGGAACGTTCAACCAGAGTACTTGCACAGACGGTTCGGGACTATGAGCTCTACAGCAGCAGCAGTAGAATCATCTCAACCCTTGTTTTGTAGCCATACTGCTGCTGTATGTTACATCTATATAGCCCAACATATTTAGCCCAACACGTCATGGTACTGAAAATATATGACGCCGCCTGCCCACAAAGCACAAACAAACGCCGTGCTTTTTATTTTCACTCTCCTGTAAACTTCCTATGTGCGCACGTATAGGCGTAAAAACAGCAGCAAATGCTGTTATTATTACACATACGAAGTGCAGTATAATAGACATAGGAAATCGCGACATCATCGAAGTTTCAAAAGCTCGATTATGATACCGCGTACATAGCAAATCTTAATATGTTGGTCCAGAACTCGAGGTATACAGCAGCAGTAAGTACGTGTCACTGTTACTATCAATAATAGTAATATCTGTTGTACACTCTGTACTAACTTCCCCCTTGCACGTCCCTTTTGGCTCATGCTCGGGGTAAGTATGTGTCTGAGCTTGGGATTCCCATCTTATTTATTTATTTGGGATTCTTCTCCTTTTCTTTTTCTTTTTCGGTTTGGTTTCTTCGTTGCTTCTCTTTCTTTATGGTGTATTTTGGTTGCTGGCATATGTATGTACGTTGTGTCGGCCGCACCTCGTAGTGCGAAGACTTGGTATTGCGTAGGCTATTAACGCATAGGGTGTGTTATCTCTGTGTCGTAGTCTGTGACCTTTCTTGGGTGAAGAATCAGCACGGACACTGGGCTTGCTGGATGTCGACGAGTAGAAGAACGTTTTAATGTGAAGAAAACAACACACACTAATGATGTGTACCCCGACCCACGATTATACGAACACTACAGCAGTCAGTAGTAGTCAGTAGTAGTCAGTGTATCGTTCCTTCGCACTGCCTTCCGCTGCAATAGCTACTGCGTACGCTCCCGAGTTGGTTGTACGTGTTAGTATATACCAGGTATACCAGTACCAGGTACCAGGTATGAGCCAATTGCTGTGCAGAAGTGGGATCTGTAAAAGCCTCGCCAGGGTAGCTTTAGGTTTTAGAAGAGAATACGAATGCGTGAAAGTAAGTGTCTCGCGGCTGGAAACAGCAGGCACTATCGCGAACCGGAATGCATGTAGGGGTGATGGCCTGTCACACAGGCCTGGCAGGAGCAGAAATAGTTGTGTTGCGCCTCCAATCCTCAGAGAGTGCACGTTCACTGATGATCTGTGAGTCTATATACTGTAGTAACTATTTGTTTTCCGAGTTCGGGGAGACGAAATAGAAACGTCAAGGTTCTAAAAACATTGAAACTCTTTACGTATTATACGGGGTGCTACGGCGGTGCATACATACGTATTCCGTAGACCTACCACACATACGCTGGTATGAACGTACAGTCAGTATATTACAACGGGACTTCGTCGCAGCGGGCTGTAATTGCCGAGGATGTTGGCAAGTCGAGGCCGTGGATGCAAAACGCAATACTGCTGAGGGCTCAATAAAAGAAGATCGTGCTTGAAAGCCAAGAGGAAGAAAACGATGGAATCAGATTCGACGAACCAGCAACAACTAAAGTTCCGCGCATACATACATACCATACCCGTAGTGAGAGGGTGTAGGCAAATCGAGAGGCCGAAGTGCGGCAGCACTGCCACGGGGTATATCGTGTTTGGGCGAAGAGAAATAATGCACTGGACCAGCAACAAAAGTTAACGGTTGTTGTTGCCATCCGGCACACGTTTTGCCACCTGGCACGAGGGCGTCCCGTTCAAAAGAGAAAACATCAACCCACATTTCACCTCCAGAGGCCAGAATTTGGAAAACCAACCGGAGCGTTGTGATCACAGGACAATCAGAAAATACCAGGCAATATAACCCAAAGTACGTACGCGAAAAGCCGACTCAAGCGTTTCTACTATTTTCGGTTTGGTTTCTTTGTTGCTTCTCTTTCTTTATGGTGTATTTTGGTTGCTGGCGTATGTATGTATGTTGTGTCAGCCGCACCTAGTGCGAAGGCATGGTATTACGTAGGCTATTAATGCATTACGGTGTGTTGTCTCTGTGTCGTAGTCTGTGACCACAGAGCTCGTATCTTTCTAGGGTGAAGAATCAGCACGGACACTGGGCTTGCTGGATGTCGACAAGTAGAAGAACGGTTCAATGTGAAGAACACACACACTGCTGTACCCATCAAGTGTCGTTTTTTCATCTGCTCATTTGCGGTCTCCCCTCTTGGGTATACTTCAAGGTGTCGTTGTTACCTACTGTACTACTGGCTCTTGTTCGTGCAACAGCAGCAACAGCGCTACTACTATTGATAGGAGCACTTGGTACGTTCGCCTACCTCCAGCATACCCGTGGTATCTGCTTGTATGGGATGGTGGTGGTATGATGCAATGTGATGGAATGCGTTGTTGTCAACAACAATCGACAGCAACAGCCATGTATTACTTTTGTTAATACATGGTGCCAAAAGAGAGGGGAAAATATACACCCTGCCCCCCCAACACAAAACGAAGTCCAACCGGGCAAGGGAAAGGTAACCAAGTACTGCTGTGCGTTAACCCAACCTGCATCTATCTTATGTCATGTAACATAGACACTATTAATAATGCCTTTCTTTATTTACGCGTAGACACTTCAAAATAGGAGCAGTTTTCTTGGTGAAAACCCACGGTATTACCTCTCGCCCCCGGGACGCAGTGCGAGCCGGCCGAGGCCGCCCCTGGCAAGGTCGGGAGGGGAGAGCAAGGCAAGGCACGCCCAGCAAACAGCGCGCCAAGAGGTGGACCTCATCTCAAGCTACTATTTCTGTAGGTCATTTTCGGCTAAAAACGTATTAATAATTATTACTGGTATGGTTTAGTACGAAGTCGACTTTGAAACTGCTGAGCGTGAGTTCCATTTTTTTGGGGGTTATCCTATACCTGGTGTTTTTATAGTGTACTTTACTACCAGGTACGAAATAACTACTAATACCGGTACCTCGTTGTAATGCAGTGCGTGTGTGTTCTTCACATTAAAACGTTCTTCTACTCGTCGACATCCAGCAAGCCCAGTGTCCGTGCTGATTCTTCACCCTAGAAAGATACGAGCTCTGTGGTCACAGACTACGACACAGAGATAACACACCGTAATGCATTAATAGCCTACGCAATACCATGCCTTCGCACTAGGTGCAGCCGACACAACATACATACATGCGCCAGCAACCAAAATACACCATAAAGAAAGAGAAGCAACGAAAAAACCAAACCGAAAAAAAAAGGAGAAGAATCCCAAATAAATAATTAAAATGGGAAGCCAAAGCTCAGACACATACCCCGAGCATGAGCCAAAATGGACGCGCAAGGGGGAAGAAACGGGAAGGAAAGAGGAAAAAGGGAAATATGCATCCGGGGAACACTTAACTACGTAAACAGAGAAAGAATGAGCGGGCCAAAAAATATAAAAACAAAAATAAACACGCTCGTCACCCACCCACTATGTAGTACTTCTTTTATAAGGATAAGAAGGGGAAAAGATAGGAAAAAGTTAAGTCATGGAAAAAATCAAAGCACCAAGCCAATACATACCGAACGGCCGCAGCAGTTGGCGGTACGAGTAGCAAAGAAAAGTCCAATCTATTAGTCGACCTGGTACCTTGCTACCCTGTCTGCGGTCTCTTTGCTACTCTCTTCTACCGCGGTTCCCCTTCTACTCCTCGCGTTACCCCCCTGCCCCCATACACTTGTACGGTGTTCCTCCTACCCCTGCTGCTGTTACCCCTCCCCCCGTTCCCTCTAACACTACCCGCAGCGTACATACTGACTACTGTAGTGTGCAGTCCGAGTATTCTATATCGGGTGGCTTGGTAGGTGGTCCGCGTGCCTATCAAGATCAATTTCGTCGGTTCAAGCATCACCGAGTGCATGCTCGTAGGGGCTTTTTCTTGCATAAAAAAGATTGATTAGCGGAAAGCGCGAGAGCGTGAGTTAGCTACATTCGATGAAAATCGACGAGCAGTGGGCATGCTGAATCCTATGCGCGATAAAAAATAAAGGCACGTACCGGGGGGGAGAAGGGAAGACACTTGTGACCACGGCTTGTCCAAAAGGTCGTCGAGGGTAAAACCTCTTACGAATTAGGCTGGAAAGTGAAAGTGATGAGTCAAAAAAAAAAAAAAAAAAAAAGTAGGTGCACCCGGCCCTTGTGTAGGTATGGCGAGAGAGTTACATTAAAGAGCACACAAAAAAAAGTAAAGAGCCGGTGTTATATGTCTGCCAACAAAGAGCCGGTGCCCTAAACACGAAAACCATGCATCGCAACGTCACAGACCACATGTGGTTGTACGAATCTCCTAGAAATTCAGACTGCACAGGAAAGGGTCTGCGGTCGGCGAAGCCTGAAACATGTGACAACAACGTGGGACTCTCGGGGGCTACGTAACATCGGGAAGACAATCGACGATGTGGTACCTGAAGACGCAAATCCGAAAACGTCAGTAACCGGAGCTGATATGCAAGAAAACATGCCAAAAGCGGATGCGTCAATGAGAAACAGGGGGAAGCCAACAGTAAGAAGGACTCACGCATCGCATAGACAAATGCGGGGAGTATCGATGTTGTCCACCTGATACACGCCGAAGCAAAAATCGTCTTATGAAACAAGGAAGCAGCCAACCACAAGAGAGGACTCGGGCTTCGCGAAACAGACACAGGGATCATTTATGGTCCTGCCTAGCGCGTAAGGCGAGGAGAAAACGTAGCTGCGAAAGCCGTGGCGTTGTTACGGTAACACCTGTGGCTCTACGGCCTGTAAGAAAATTATGCTACGTGGCTGAGCGATGGCCAGTTGAAGAAAAACACAAACAATTCGCGCATTCCTTGTGCTGAAAAGACGAGGGATATCGAACACTACAGTAGAATCGAAGTTCAAAGTGTTATCACGATGATCACCGGGAAAAAAAACAAAGCGGAGCTAATGTCTGAAACAAGAGGGAAATAAGGCAAACGGCATACGCTGCGAAGTTGTCAAAACAATTGCAAGGCCTACAACGATCGTGGACCTCGGAGAGGCTGAATCGTAGTGGAAAGCCGTGAGTCAAGAATGCAGACTTGACCCATAGGAGGCGACTGCTGTGGGGCCAATCCGGTCGAAAGCTGATGCGCACAATCTACAGTCGTTGAGGAACAAGTACGCACAGAAAGACGAAAAGTAAATAACCAACCGTATGGCACGGACGCAAAAACGAGGGAGATACTCGTACACGCTTGGATTATGCACATGGTGTAAGGAAGAAAACAGGCTATGAAATAATTAGGCAAAACTACGAGAGCTGTTACTGTAAATATGCTGAAGCCTGAGCCGAAAAAAGAGGAGAGGGGCGTTACCCAATGTGGGACCCGAGACGTGCTACAAGTAAGCGGAACACGCGGGTAGTGAACTAAAGTTTGAAGCCGAGAGTGCTCGTATATAAGTAAGCCGAAAAGGGGGGGGGGGTCGTCAACAAACGTAGCGCCCGAGAACGCTCCTAGCGAGAGGACGGTAGCATGAGGCTCTGAAAGCCTGTTTTTGAGCCAACACTTTTCGAGGAAAAAATGGCAGACCCAACAAATTACGTGATTTTCCAACAACAAATGAAAAGGGCGCCTTGTGTAGCCTAAAAATCAAGCCAGAGAGGGGAAAAGAAACACTTTCGGCAAGCACCTATTAATACTACGTAGTTCAAGGGAAAGCGTCAAGGGGAAGAATTAGGCGAAACTGCGAGCTGCTGAAACCAGAGCCGGAAAAGAAGGGGAGGGGCGTTAGCCAACGTTGGACCCGCAAACACCCGTTTAAGTAAGCGGAACAGGGAGGTAGTAAAGTTTGAACCCGCGAGCGCCTGCATGTGAGTAACCCGCTCAGAGGAGGGGAGAGTTATAAGGATTACCCTGGGCTGGCTAATCGATCGATATTGTACCCCTATAGCTTAGTAGGCAACACCTCTACATTTGACGTCGTCGAGGACACGGGTTTGAATCTCACCTAGAACGTTTCTGTTATAGAACGCTTGCGCGTATGTCCCTGAAACACATAACCTTCCTGGTTCCCCAGGTTTCGAAACGAAGCGGGTAGGTCAGCGTACGGCCGTATACGGTACCGACGACCCAAAGATCGTCCCGCCGTTCAGAGGAGGGGAGAGCGTTGCAGGGATTATCCTGGACTGGGTGTTCGATCGATATTTTACCCCTCCCTATAGCTCAGTCGTAGGTAATACCTTCACACCTCAGGTGCTGTGCGCTTCCCGGAACACAGGGCCATGCAGCAGGCAAGCCTGATAGCTTTTTTTCATGTTTCTGTTGAAGGAGATCCTGCGCCCTCCCCCGTTCCTCCTGCGGTGACGCCGTGCCTTTCATTTTCTCACGTTTTACCTTTTGCTCGCAGCGGAAACCGTACCGTAGGGAAAACCTATCAAGAGAGAAACGGGGGGGGTACACGACAACACGATTCTGCTGCTGCCACTCAATCCAGGCCAACCCCACAATAATTTATGGCATACCAGGGTATACGGCAACTATTTACAGTAAATGGGCTCGAGAGCGTGCCGCCGAAGAAGTTGAGTAATCCAGGCACTGTAGACTCGGAGCCGCTAAGAGGGAAAAGAAACCCGTCGAGGTTGGATAGCAATTGCTTCCAAACCGTTCTGCTTCTACTATTACGGGGGACCATAATAAATAGAACCAAATTTTGTTCATAAAAATAGCGGAATATACAAGTTTTTGTGTTTACCGTTGGTCCTATTTACTATGGTCCCCCCTGATTATAATGAATACTGTCGTATGTACTATTAAATACTGCTGTAGTACAGCTGTCGGGCCCGCTGTTGAATCGTTTTGCCAAAGGGGTTCATGCGGACATCAGTTTGCCCGTCGTATGCCATCAATAAAGAGTGTACGCGTATGTACTGCTGTTGTACTGCTGTCAATATTTTCGTTCAATACTTCTGAGCAATTCCAGGTACGTTAAATTCAAAGTCTGGACATTTTGTATCCCTTGTCAGGTTTGCCTGTTGAGTGCTTAGTGATAGAAGAAGAGCAGCTTTATTCCTTTCGAGTACGACGAGAGACTGAAAGCAAGGCTCGTGCCTCGCTGGGAAAACCCTGGTTTTCCATCTAAGATACGCCTCCCAAGTACTACAAATACGATCCGAATAGCTGAACCCACGGGTAATTACCGGGCTTTGAGCCTCATTCAAAGCAGCACCATAGCTACGTTGTGTCGATAATGTTCGTTTTCACGTTTTCACGGAAGACGGGTGACTCTTAGTCTCTCGCCCTCAGGGTAATGATGTGCTGATCGCTCTCACCTTCCCTGAAATCCTGTCTGTGGTCTCAAAACAGGCTGAAACGAAAATGCGTCTGGACTGGAGAAAACAAACTCTTACATAGTACGAAATAGTGCAGTGCGCACGGTAGTATCACACCAGTCCGTCTGGCAAACGGCACTATTCGTATTGATAACGAGCTGTGGTATACCATCCCGTATCACTTGTAACCAAGTAACACCAGGAACATATCCATGGTATTTTACATGCACTCGAAAAAAAAGAAAGATATAAGTGGATACAACTATTATTAATAATAATTAACTGTTGTATGAGCGTCGTACTTCTGGGGTGGCGAGATTCATTTTTTGTTGTCCGCGAATCGCGAATTTCCTTTCTTCCGTATATTTTGTCTGCCCGAATTCGGAAAATAAATACCTGGTAGTTGCTATTCTATAAGTTTATTCTGTGCCACGGCTATGAAAATTCTGTCCGTATTCAAGTATTTGAACATACTTTTAAACATTTTTTCCACGGTTTGACGAAATGCGCCCGTCTGCGTCTGTTGCTTTGGGCGTTCAAGTGTTTCGTAGCATCAGAGACACCGCCGCAGGGCAGCACAGCAGCCAAGCAGCACAGCAGACAAATTTATTTGGCGGAAGGATTCGTAGCCGCGCATGAACAGCTGGATGCAATCCACTGACTCTAGCCGAACAGCACTCCGGAATATATATAGTACAGGGTTCCCCTTCGGGATGTAGGTAACGTGATATCCCGGGGGCGTCGCAAGGCGAAAAGGGAGCCACAGGTAACACACGTATTATCATGTTCTTGGCGGAAACCTGAGTCATGGGTTATTGTGTTGCTCGAAGGAAAGAGTCATATTAATAAATAGTAGTCAGCAGGAACTTTGCGTTGTAATTACTACCAGGTACATTTTTTTTTTTTTTTTTTTTTTTTTTTTTTGACTCATCACTTTCACTTTCCAGCCTAATTCGTAAGAGGTTTTTACCCTCGACGACCTTCTGGACAAGCCGTGGTCACAGGTGTCTTCCCTTCCCCCCCCCGGTACGTGCCTTTATTTTTCGTCGCGCATAGGGTTCAGCATTCCCACTGCTCGTCGATTTTCATCTAATGTAGCTAACTCACGCTCTCGCGCTTTCCGCTAATAATCAATCTCTTTTATGCAAGAAAAAGGCTCTGCGAGCATGCACTCGGTGAGACTTGAACCCACGAAATTGATCTTGATAGGCACGCGGACCACCTACCAAGCCACCGGGGACGCCGGCGCATTACATGCACGCGGTACCATGGGTTGACTACTATAGTGCTACTATTTTATTTTATTTTATTTTATTTTTTCATCACTTTTACTTTCCAGCCCATTCGTAGGAGATTTTACCCTCGACGATCTTCTGGACAAGCCGTGGTCACAGGTGTCGTCCCTTCTCTCCCCCGGTACGTGCCTTTATTTTTTGTCGCCCATAGGGTTCAGCATTCCCACTGCTCGTCGATTTTCATCGAATGTAGCCAACTCACGCTTTCGCGCTTTCCCCTTATCAATTTTATATGCAAGAAAAAGTCCCTATGAGCATGCACTCGGTGAGATTTGAACCCACGAAATTGATCTTGACAGGCACGCGGACCACCTACCAAGCCACCGGGGACACCACCACCACTATACACCACTACCACTACTACGCAGATGTAATACAGGTATTAACAGAAGGAGCATGTACTCTACAAAACACTGCCTGGTACACTACGACTGTTAATACTAACTACTACCAAATACTACTACAGTAAGTACTGCTGCTATCAATAGAGCATGACCAATCGCTTATACAATACGACTCGTATAGACAACCTCATGGTAAACAGAGAGGTCAAGTAACCACGTGGTACCATGGATTGGGGCACCACTATACTTTGGTACACTGTACACCACTGCCAGTAATACGTGGATGCAGCAAGTAGAAGCAGCATGAACATATACTACACTACAGCAGTAGTATCTACTATTAATACTACGACTATTAATAGTACTATTAATATATATATATATTATGTACAGACAAAGTTATTTTATACGGTTGAGGGCATGCTTTTGGCCAGGTAGAAGAACAGCATGCAGGCGGCAACAACAGCAATAGCGGACACCACAACGACTACGACTATAGTGCTACTACTTTTACTTAGTAGTACAGGTAGTACCATACTGGAGAGGCATTAATAGAGAAGCAGCATGCACTCGGTACCATGGGCTACTACTATTACTACAACTACAACTACTGTATGCTCTACTAACCAAGCAACTCAAGAACTCTATACCTGCTTGTCCAAAACAGCGTCAACAATACCTAACGGCCAAATAATGATTAAATAATCAAAAACATGACTGCGGTTATTAATAGTAGGAAGCAGCTTCTCTGTATGTATGTATTTATTGATATACCGTTACAGGTATTCGTACGGTTGGGACACGATGAAAAAGTTGTCTGCATTTATATTTTACCAGTACGATTTTTTTTTTGACTGTCAAATAAGTGCTCACGGCAACAGCACAGCCGACTCGTGGCAACAGTAATAGTAGAACTCTACAGTATCAACATCAGTTGGCAGCAACAGGTCTACATACGATTGAGGGCATCATGAAGAAAATATTTGCACTTGTCCTGAAAAGATTCTCTCTAATGGCTGCCAAAAGCAGTATAATCTGCTCATGGATACAGCAGCAGACTCGGGGCAACGTTAACGGCAGCACAGTAGTGCCTACTACCAATGCTGCTACTACTACTACTACTACTACTACTACTACTACTACTACTACTACTACGACTGCTGGTATTAATCCTACAGTACTACGGCCACTACTACTTACTACTACTGCTGCTGCTGCTGCTGCTACTATTACGGGGGTCCATAGTTAACAGGACCTATCGTGTACATAAAAACCTATATATTTACCTATTTTTACCAACAAAATTTGGTCCTGTTAACTATGGACCCCCGTAATAATGCTGAAACAACTCCAGCAATAGTAACTACTCTACCGCTACTCCTCCTACTATTACTACTACCATCAAATACTACTACTACTCTACTACAGCAACTACTACTACTACTATGCCAGATACACAGGGGTAGAGGGAGGCGGGCGGCAGATTGAGCCTGGCTATGTTGCTCTTGCCCGGGCTGTGGCCCTTGCCCGGTTTAGTTACCTGCTGCTGCTGAGAGCGTGCGACTGGACAACGATACCTACATATACAGCAGACACCTGCCAAGTACCTGCTACCAATTTTCCCCCAGGGTAGACGGACCGAGGGAGCCAATTTTATCGTGACGTACGTTCTCGGTGTGAGGTGTGTGGTGTACGTCAAAGGGCTAGGTGAAACATACATGACACTCGGCAGACGTTTACTGCCGCTGCTGTATCTACTACTGCTGCTTCTGCTGCAGAGGTTGATAAAAACCAAAACTGGACAGACGGGATATTTCAAATTGTTGAAACTCAGCGGAGCAAATTATTTGTTGTTGAAAGTGCTCGTCGTATCATACGGACATTTTAGTACAAATAGAATATCCAGCCAGGCAGCCGGGCAGTGTGGGCCATGCCTGCTGCCACACACCGAGGCAGTACAGCACGAGAGGCAGTATGGACCTGGCTCTGTGGCTCTTGCCCGTTGCGATTACCTGCTGCTGAGAGCGTGCGACTGTTCAACTATTAATAGCTAGGTATGACACCAATACCTGCTACCAAAATTTCTCCCAGGCAGACGGACCGTCGTGTTCGCGAACGTGCTCGGTGTTAGGTGTACACCACCCGTCAAAGGGCTTGGTGCAACACATACGACAGCCGACAGATGTGCACTGCTGTTGCTGCTGTATGTCTGCTGCTGCTGCTGCTGCTTCTGCTGAGGCTGAAAATATATGTACTACAGCAGAAGAGGGAGTGTTCGAGGGGGGCGGGATATTTACGAAAAACACAAAAAAATGTGGGGTTTTCCATGTCATCTACTCGGCTCGGCGGGGCGGAAAGCAATCCCTTGTTTTTTAGAGTCAACTCGGCCACGTTCAATACACCGAGCACCGCCACGGTGCTCGGCCGGGATCCAGACATGCGTCGTAATGTACCCACGGCCCCCTTGCTTGCCCCGCAGCCGAAAGTGCGAGAAAGAACCCTCGGTCGCCGGAGAGCAGCATGCTTAAAAAAAAAAAGCATGAACATAACTTACTATTACGGGGGTCCATAGTTAATCAGACCTACGGTACACACAAAAACCTACATGTTTACCTATTTTTACCATCAATAATTGGTCCTATTTACCATGGCCCCCCGTAATACGTGTATCCTTTTTCTTAAATTACTTGATTATGAGCACCTGCCTCGCGCTCAGCGACTCTACCACGGTTTTTTGTCGCTTCTGCGATCTTTGCTTTCTTCGCGTTCTTTGGTTTCTTTGCGTGCTTGCTTATCGTGCCACACTTTTTTTTTTCCCGGCAAAAGAAAAAAAAAAATCTCGGAGAAAGAAACGGTTAATTTTGTTTTTTCAGCAGTTTGGCAGGCTCTCTTCCGCTTTTTTTCACCGACTCGTTGAAATTTCTTTTGCAGTTTCAGTTATGTTTTCAGTTTTCTTCTTTCGTTTCGTGTGCGTGCGTGTACTGGGAGCACGGCACAGCGGGCGAGCCCGGCGCCGTCGCGGGTGTCAGCGGATGCTGGCGGGTAGAGGGGGGCTTGCAAGGAGCGCGGTCGCCGTTTTCGTGGCTAGGCGTCGTGTGTGCCTCGAGACACGAGGCAAGCATGAATGGGCTCTGTCTGGCCTCCATCTGAAAATTTGATTAAGTATGTGTACGAGTCTATGAGGGTCGTTCGGGATTGCAAGATAAGATAAGATTCAAGCGGTGCTTATTTTTACGTACAAAACTGAAGTTCACCGAGAGACGTACGTCGTCTGAGCACCAATATTGTCGATCTGGTGAACGAGGGTCACGGTGAGCACCGGGCTTCACGCGGGGCGGGCGACGGGGCTCACTGTGACAGAGAGGGAGGAAAGCTTTACCCGGACCGAATCCGTGGCGAGGTGGTCGCGAGAGAGGCGGGCGGCGTACGAGGCTGAGAGAGAAGCTCTGTTGTTCGATTTTTTTCTTTTTTGACCAGCGTGCTACGAGGATAGGTGTTCCAATCAGGCAGAAAAATATTCTGTGAGAGGGGACCGGGACTTTTTTCTTTCCGAATTTTTCGTTTTCATTTTCATTGTTTTTGCGGTGCTGCTGTGCCGTGCTGTGCTTTCTCTTTCATACTTGCCAGGTACATACAGCATATCAAAAGAACAAAATAGATATCCTACGAGTACCCAGGTAGGGTATGTACGTGCGTACGGCATGTGAGGGAGCCTAGCGGGCGAAACCGCCCGCGACGCGAAGCGTATATGGCGTCCGAGCTGTTTTCTCCTGAAGCATGGCGGCGGTACTCTTGGCATTATCAAGTCGCCAGTTTGCAACTACAACAATCATAAAAAAAAAACTATATTTTTCAATCATCGACCTTCTGTCCGCTGTGCTTTTCCTTCCCGCGAGCGAGCGTAGCGGGCGGCGTAGGCCTCCCGCGGAGCGAAGCGCCTTGTATTATATACATATGTGCTGTATTTTACTCAGTCGGACACAAAGTTTGGGATGCTGTTTCTCCGCGTCACTTTTTGAAAATATAAATACGCGCCGACAGTTGGGGATTAACAATTTCAGGCTCGAGGCTTCGACAAGATCCGTATGAATGTGGCCTTTTTCGTACTGAGCTTTCACCAGTAGTAATTAGTATATACTGTAGTATAGATTCAATTAGAGTAGGACACACGCTGCCTTGTTTAACAATTCGAGCCTGGCTCTAAACAAGCGATTATTTACAGCAACATACATGCTGCTGTGTACACAGAAGAATGGCAACTGCGCCGCGCGGCGGCAACAAGTACGTATTCGAGGTTGTACGGTAGCATGCATCTTGTGTGTACTTGTGTCTTATGTAGTCCGTGAGTTGCCAAACTTGTTGTTCCGTACGTAGTAGATGCAAAAAAAAAAAATGCAGCAGCAAGCACGTCACACAGCACACGGAAGTCGCCGCAGTCAGCCCGCCCGGAAAAATAATATGCAGAGCGGAACAAGTATGGATGTATGCGCGTCCGTCTGCCTAGACTACAGAGTCTACATATACTGCTGTAGTTCGTGTTCAAGTACCTACCTACGCTTGTTATGTTCTGTTCTCCTTCCTATACGAATGTTTTGTTACACATAGTTTCGTACCTGGTACCTCTGTCTGGGCACACATATTTTCCCACTTTGTTTCGTATCCATCCATGTTTGTTAATTAATTTAAAACATCCTCTGTGAGATCGAAGATTTCTTCCAAACACATCATTTTTGCAGACTGCGCTGTGTGTGATACTGCTTGTGCACGATTAATAGTGATACTTCGATCGCGCGTTCTAAAGGTTTTATGTTGTCTCATGAACTGTATACAGTCCGTATACATGAGGGGAAAAAAATCTGAAGCTGCAGAGTTCAAGAACTGACTGGGTGTCACGCAGGATACACACCCCGTATGTGAGGAAGACAAAATCTGCTTCAATCAGAAGCTGCAATGTGTGTGTGTTCTTCACACAATGCATGCGTGTGGTGTGTCTATATTTGGCAAATGATTTCCCGAGGTTGTACCTGGTATACGAGTACGTATAATCGTAGTTTGCCACGAGTGGGTAATTTTTCCGGCGAGTGTTTCATACCTGGTACTATTTGGGCCCATCATCATCTCCACCACTCCCGAGCCCGTACTACGCTGTACGGGTTTATTTACATAATATGTGTGATCGGCGTTGAAGCTGATCTTGCTTTATGCCAGAATTAAAGTACTATACTATAATACGTTTCTTTGTTGTGCAGCAATAAGATCGGATAGCCAACAGCTTTCAAAGTCGCCGTGTCGTCTGTAAAAAATGAATACGCACGGCGCATTGTTTTTTTCGTTGTGCTTCGGTTCGCCTGTTATTTCCCTTGGTCCTTACTGCATGCAGTCTTACTCTTGTTTGTGTGCGGTGGTACTCTTTTTTTTAGCTGGTTCTGTGCTGTCTGCCACATCCTCTAAGGGGGGGCTCGACACTTTTTTCTTTCCTTGTTTCTTCCTCATCTTTCGATTTGTTTCTTTGTTTTCTCTCTTTCATAGAATGTGTATGGCGTGTCTGTCGTATCCAGTACAGTGACATGGCATTGCATTGTCTGCTCTGCTTACTGCATAAGAATGTTGTTGTAAGGCTTAGATTAGGTTGGCTATCGGTTGACCTTTTACCAATAGCCCAACCGACTAACACCTTTAACATATGGCGTCGTCGGCAGAACGTGGGTCGTTGGTCTTGAGTTCGAATCTCACGTCCACCATGAAATCGTTTTTGTTTAATTTAATGTCCTCATGTCAAGAATCTGAAAAAAGACTACTGGATCCCCAAAAATTGGAACCGCGTGTTGGTGGCACGTCGACCCGTATATATACAGGTATATATATCCGGTCCGTTCCAGGGGAGGAGAGTGTTATGATGCTTAGATTGGGTAAGCGATTGGTCAAAGTTTTACCAATAGTCCAACGAACGAAGACCCTTAACAACGTACAACTAGTAGTTAGTGAGTGATATATCTGTGTCGTAACTTTGTGACCAGAGAGCTTTGTTCTCTCTACTATTAATAGGATGGAAGAATCGGCACGAACAATGGTTGCGCTGGATGTCGACGGGTAGAAAAAAAGGATTTACGGTATTTATTGCGAAGAAGACACACATGACATTGCATTGTCTACTCTGCTTTATGCATCACCGTATAAATGTGCAGTATTAATAGTAGTAGTAGTATGTCTGTTATCTGTGTCGTAGTTTTGTGGTCACAGAGCTTTATCTCTATGTATGTATGTATGTATGTATGTATGTATGTATGTATGTATGTATGTATGCAGGATGAAAGAATCGTCACGGCCACTGGGTGTGCTGAATGTGAATAACATACAACACCTTATTGTCGACAGGAGGTGTGTGCATGTGTGTGTTCTCCACTTTTGACTCTTGGGACCTTAGGCTGACTCTTTTGGGAGCCGAAACCGGAAAACAGAACAGGATTTCCCCTCTATGGCGTTGAAACCCACACAGCCGATGGGAGATATAATTGAGTATGCCGCAGCAGGCAACACACAGCACCTGCCGCCGCCGCTTCCTCGCCTCACAAAACCGGCCAGAAATGAGTCAGGCCCTGATGTCTCGAGCGAGAACGCGGGCCGCACATCATCAACGGCCCTCAAAATTGTTATCGAGCGCTCTCAGAGCAGTGGTCCAATGGAGCATACGGCCTCGAAGGTTTGACGTCATCTCATGCCCTGTGAGGCGAGGAATCGGCGGCGGCGGCAGGTGCAGTGTGCCGAAAGCACAATTTTTTATGTTTGGGCAGTGATCGGAAATGGCCCATGTCTACCGACGGCACTGCCCTGCGGTTTCTACACGATGACGAGAAATCCTGTTTTGTTTTCCGGTTTTTAGCTCCTGTTATAAGGCATAGACTGGGTAGGCGATTGGTTATCCTTTTTTAAAGCTGAAGGTCCATTTCCCGTTCCCAGGGTGGACGGGATAGTCCTGTCCAGTGCGTCTCGTACATCACCGCGATGACGCCACCCCCCGACCTCTAACCGATTGGTGTCCGGCAATATTTTCCACTTCGAGTCGTCGTTGAAGAGGGGTCGAAACGTCGTCCTCGGTGGGGTCGAAACGTCGTCCTCGGTGACATGGTACGGGGGGGATTTGTTGGAGAAGTTGCTGAGCACGTATTGCGTCAAACCCGCCGGCAAATACTTCGGCATGTCGCCACGGTCGTGGGGGTTGGCACAGGGCTTGTAGCGTTGAACTGATACGCGCCGGCGAGCCTCAGCGCCGGGCATATCGGAAGGAAGATCCAAATACAACCTCAGGGCTGTGATCAGCCGGCGCGTCAGAAAAATAGATCGAAAACTCCATGGGAGGACCTAGGCAAGCGCGGGTCACGGCCAAAGAGCGGGGCGGCGCTGGAGAAATCTCATGGATTCTGTCAGTCGTGGTCGGAGTGCTAAATTGATGAGAGGAGGCGGGGTGTGCCAACCCGGCCTCTCACTTGAGCGGAGGGTATCGCGAACGGCGGAAAGAGCTTTCCCGAGCAAAAAATTCCCTCGACACCAAATTTTGCGTTACTGGGTCGGCACCCCGAACCAACACCGCCAAACCAACCGCCTGTACCGCCGAATGAGAATTGGCGCGGCACGACGGGAGCTTTCTGGAAAATCACTTTTCTTTAAAAAACGATTTCATGGTGGCCGTGAGATTCGAACTCACGACCAACGACCCATGTCCTGCCGACGACGCCATATGTTAAGGTCTTAGTCCGTTGGGCTGCTGGTAAAAAGTTAACCGATCGCCTACCCAATCTAAGCCTTATAACACTCCCATAATAGGAGTCAGCCTTACAAGGGGAAAAGTGACTGTAGAAAGTGACGGTTACAGCAATATGGCAATCGCCACCGCGTGATTGGAAGACGATACAATGGTTGGTGTCCGAGTTACAACGAACGGTTGATACAAGTTGCACGGCCCGGGCGCAATATGACCCTCTCCGTACTGCGGGGTCAGGAGACATGTCACGAAGTGGCAAGGGTGTGGGGACGAGTGTTTCACACTACTGTTATTACGGGGGACCATAGTAACTGGGACCAAATATTGTTAGTAAAAATAGGTAAATATATAGGTTTTTGTGTGCACCGTAGGTCCTATTTACTATGGTCCCCCGTAATGCTATTACGGGGACCATAGTAACTGGGACCAAATTGTGTTAGTAAAAATAGGTAAATATATAGGTTTTTGTGTGTACCGCAGGTCCTACTTACTATGGTCCCCCGTAATAGTACGTAGTTGCTGTCTTGTCACAAGGGAGTGAAAGTGCTGTCTTGTCTGCGGACATCTTTTTCGCTGCGGGGCACTCGTAGATCAGATGGTTGTCAACTGACAACACCAAAGCTGTCATTCATTGGTTTGGTCGCTATCTTTGTGTCCCGAAGACGTGAAACCGTTCTTTCCATGTCTCACCCGTAGAAAGCTTGTTTTGTTCTGAAAACGCACACATGGTTGGGGTCGGATAGAAGGGTCGAGGCAGGAGGAGCAGCGGTCTTATTAATAGTCCAACCATCGAGATAGTTATTAATAGTAGTTGGACCACCCATGCTCATGTTGAGGCAGATGCAAAAAAAGAAAAAGAAAACAAAAAAGATGGAGGTGTGACGTCTGCAATTTCAGCCATGATCATGATTAACTCGTACGAGGCGAGGCGCTCAAGACTGCCGTCGATGACACCATACCTGCTAAATAAACATGACCAGGTACTATTTACGGAGGGCCGTGGTAAATAAGACCAAATACTGTTCGTAAAAATAGGGAAATATATAGGTTTTTGTGTGTACCGTAGGTGCTATTTACTACGGCCCCCCGTAATATTTGTATGGTATTTTATTCGGACATGTACAAGTATATATCAACAATTTTGCCACTATCAATAGTAATATACTGAGGGTTGTATACACTTTAGGTTACCCATTGTTCGACACTACCAGGTATTATGGCTGCTGCCTGCTGCTGGTGTGTGTGTATCTTCCTTTCTGTTTTTTTGTTTCGTTTTGTTTATTTTACTGCTGCTGTAGTTCGTTAGTTTGTTGTCTTTCGTTTTTTCTTTCGATGTATCCAAGTTGCTGGCGTGTGCTGCATGGATGCATAGATACCGCGCATGATGACACGGCATTACAATTGACAGCATTACAATGGACAGCAGTAGTACGAGTAGTATCTCCGCCATGTAGTTTTGTGAGCTTGTATCTCTCTATTAATAGCATGAAAACTCAGCACGGACACTCAGTCTGGGTGTGCTGGATGCCTTACCCGCTCTATCATCGCCCGCCCGTCGACATCGAACACGCCCAGTCTCCGTGCTGCTTCTTCATCCTAGAGAGATAAAAGCTCTGTGCCAAAAAGACAAAAAAACTACGACACAAGAGATATTACATGGTACAAGAGATATTACATGGTAGTGCAGTTTGAAGGTTAGGTTAACATGAAATGCCATGACATCGTACAGGTGACGATAAGCACATCTGCACACTCCAGCAACTAAGCGACATTGAAATATATATAGAAAAAAACTAAACAAAAGAAACAACAGGAACAAAAGTTGAATATTAAAAAAAGCAGGGGGAAACAAATATATACATATACAAGGTTCCCCTCCGGGAAGTGCCTCGGGGAGTGGCGCAAGAACGAAACAAAAATAATACTCGGATGTATTACCTGCACACCTGTTTAAAACTAACTGCATCCCTCCCATCATTACCAATGTGACGAAGAACACACGTACATATTTTTGAGGACAGAAGAACTACTGCTGCATTGCTGCTGTTTGTGGAAAAAGTGTTGGATCATTACTTGTACCTGGTAGTAAATTTAAAAAGAGGGTACCGGTAGGACGGGTACTGCTACAGCAGTATAGGCCCGCTACAAAGAAAGTGCCCAATAAGAACATAGTGCTCACTTTTCGGAGAACGCTACGAAAATTGGGTTAAGAAAAACGGCTAAGTAGTGAACTCTACACTAAATCCTGTAGAATAGCCAATTATTAATAGTCTGCTCATGACAAAGTTGTTTCAAGATGGCGCCCCAATAAGAATCTCAGGCTTGCCCATACTGCTGTACCCTTTCGGTTGACTGTACTAATCACACCGCTATACTACTACTATTACTCTGTTCGCTGTAGGAAAAGCCCGGTGGTAGTGTACAGCTGCAGCAAAGGTAGGGTAGACATCAGTCTGTGCTTCGTCGTACGATACTTGTGCGAACGACGTATTAGTAGCGTACATGACATGTTTTATGCCTGGTGGTATGAGAGAGCTTACACTGGGGGCAGGAATCGATTCCACTTCTTGGATGCCTAGAAAAAAAAATCGAAAAATGCCTGCAGACTGCAGCAAGCCGAGCAAATAGCTGTGCATGGTGCGTAGCAGCCAACATGACAACAGCACCGAGCAACAGGTACTCGTAGGCGCATACTTGCTGACTGCTGGCCTCTCCACTGCTGCGAGCATCGCACCACTGCTTCAGTGTTGCCGCTGCTCTGCTGCTGTCTATCTTCAACAAAAGCAGAAGAAGAGCACGCCAGCAGCAGTAGAAATCAATTTGTGCCGTCACACAACAAAGATGTCAGGAGACATGTCATTCAAGGCAAAACGTGAACTGTCAAGGGTGTAGGGCCGAGTGTTCAATACTAAAACCTACCTACAGCATTAGTAGTATTTTGGTGTCAGTCGAGGCATGTCTAGGCAAAATTGTTTTCCGTCATGGGCTAAAAATTATGTCGCGTATGACATCTTTACACAGCAAGCACAGACAGGCTCTGATTAACCATCCACCGTACAGCGCGGCTCTACCACACGTGCATGGTGTTGCCGACTGTTGATGCTGTAGTTAGCTGGCAGTCAGCACGCCCTCTGCGCTGCTGGTGTCGATGTCTGTTGCCATAGTCACACTGCTGTGTGCAACAGCCCTAACATGTTGTACGATCGCACGATCGCGCACAGCGTAAAATAGAGAGAGAGGGGTATTGTTGCGGGATGATCGATCTCAGGGTCAGAGAAAAGCAGCTAGCAACAGCAATACAGCGCAAACCTACGCGCATGTAGACCTGCCACACGTGCCCGTGGCTGCTCACTGTGCTACTGCTGCTGCTGCTGCTGCTGCTGCTGAACGGCAGGGTTGTAGTGTTGTATGCAGCTGGGGTTCTCTGCTCTGCGTGTACCTGGTATTGAATAGTCTGTTGTCTGTGTTGTGTATTGTCAGCTGCTGTATGGAATTGTCTGTAGTATTCAGAAGCAAAAACATGGTACTGGTACGTACTCCAACAGCACATACCAAAAAGATAAATGAAAGACCAAAAAGATGCGACATTTAAGAGGTACGTACGTACTAAATAAGGCATCTCGTACTGAAACCAAGGAAATCGTCTTATCCACTCCCGCCAGAAAAAAAACTTTGAGCGCCCGCCACGAGCTTCAGAGTGCACAGATCGCGCCGAGACCTAGACCAATGTGTCCGACCGGGTTTCCCGTGTCGGAGTACTTACTGTTTGCCGAAAAGTGCTCGTGCGAAGAGAAAAGTTGGCAAAAGTACGAAAATTTGACAAACATACGTATACATGTAAAGGAAACTAAAAGCGGAGAAATAAAATAATTGCCGAAGAGCAGAAGAGAAACACCCCGAGCATGAGGCAAAAATTCGCAGCACCTAGCAAAAATGGTATGCGCAAATGATTATCCCAGTAGTGAACGTCTACCGAACCGGTGCTGCTTGCTGTGTTTGCACAGGCAGCAGCGTAAACACCCCCTGGGCGCGCAACGACTCACAGCTCACATCCACCCCCCCCTCCCGCCCCCTGATTTTTCTTGGACGAACAACATTTACGCTGCCAGGTATATTCCGCTGCCGCCGCGCGCCTCATCGAGGGGGCCTGCGTTGGTGGAAACAGTATCCTCCTGGTAGCGGGTACACCCGGCTCTGGCCGTTCCCACACCCTGTTGGGGGGTTCGGCAAGCCCGAAATCGCCGGGAGAAGCCGAGCAAGGCCTCCTACCGTTAGCGCTTGCCGATCTGGAGCGACGATGGCTAGTAGGTGAGGGCGGCAGCCCTGTCCCTCTCTGCTCCTCCCCGCAGCGCTCGTTGGTGGCGTCGACCTTCGTCGTCCGGCTCTGCGTGGCCGAGGTCAGTGGTGGGGTCGCCGAGACGACCCGTGACCTTCTACGGGACTCCAGCGTCGACGCCAAGCAGGTGTCCTCCTCTCCGACGAGGTGGAGGTTTTCGGCGAAGGGGATGTTGGCGGTTATGTCTTCTCCCCCGCGCTCTGCTGACGGATGCGGCGGCAGCGGTCGCCGGCGGGGGTCGGGAGGGAGAAGGTCCCACGGCGCGGAGGCCGACTTGTTGACGTCGCAGGTGCTGGTTGGAGTGACTGAGGTTACCGCGGGAGGGATCGCGGAAGCTCTTGCCTTCGTTCGCCAGGTGTGTCCAAGCGTCCAGTAAACTGCGATGCTTGCTACCGTCGAAGGCCTATGGCAACATGCCACAGTCTTCCAGATTTGTAGAGCGCGCTATGCGTGGGATGACGTCACGTGTGCTGTGCAGTGTGCCGGGGGGCTATCACACGGGGGGGGTGTACTCGATAGGAGAGATGTACTCGATCTCATGCATGGCCGTAGTCGTATGACCATAGACCCTCGCATCCCTACAATGCCGGGACGGAGCATGTCGGGTTTTCACCGACCAGGCAGACATTGCTTGCACCAAGCGCGAAGCGCCGTGAGGTGTCCGGCGAGTCACATGAAGGGTGAGCTGCATCCTACTAAGAACCGCTTGTGAGGCGGACTAGCATATGGATAACAGCTTCAATGAGTTTGTTTAATTTCCGGTGTGGCCACTTCCAGAGACAGTATTGGGAGTACTATGTAACTGCCTCTTGGGTGCCTTACGTTGAACACTACGTGATACGATCAATTCCCTTGTGCAGAGTAAAGGTTCTTTACTTCGCACAAATGATCTAACTAGACGACCAGCTGTGGGCGACCGCCCAAAAAAAAAAGAAAAGAAAAGAAAACAGTACCCTGGATGTCTAGCTCACGTAGTGAGCGGCATGTTTTACAGTGTCGTTGCCAACCGACGCCAACCCAACCCATATATAATATTGGGGGGGGGGGGGGGGGGCTTCGCACTCGGGTAACCTGCCGCGGTGAGCATACACGTCGGCAGCGTTCCTCCTTGGATTGCCACACACTGATAGAAATATAGGCTTGATGTGATTACGATAGCTGTGTCTTTCGGACAGCCGGTGTAATGTTGGGCCGCCCGTGCGCATCCGTTCCGCAGGAGAGCCCCTTGCCGAAGCATACAACCGGCGCGAATCCAAGGCTGCCAGTCGATCCGCGCTATACACAAAAAAAATCCGTCTGACGCTTCATCTGTTCGCTCTCCTAAGCACAGGGCGCGCAGAAACGGCGAAAGGAGTGCCATCTCGTCATCGCCGCGAAAATCGTCGCCGGGGACGGTCAGCGCGCATCTAAAACCGAGGGTGTGGAGAAGACGGTGAGCACTTTCTGAAGGGAGTTTTCCAGCTGGGTTCGCCGCCACGGCAGTAGGCCCGTGCTTCTCTCTTCGTGTGTGTGCGTGCGTGGCTAGTTCCTTCTGATCTGGCACATGTGGGCGCTCGCTCAAGTTGTGACTGCTGCAGAGGACCGAACGCCGTTCTTGTGCTGTTCGCAGCGACACGCATTTTTGTTAGTCTACTGTTCTTTCTCCGAAAAAACCGAGAGGTGCGGTGCGGACGCTCGGTGTTCTCTGGATGGCCGACACGTGCTGCCATAGCCGCCATTAATCCGAGGAGCTGTTCACGGTTCAGATAGCACCTCGTGGTAGGATCGGGTTGGATCTAGTCGAGTCGGGCTGACTCGACCCGACCCGGTTATATTTCGAAAACCTCCTGGCCCGACCCAACTAAACGGGTTTTTGGAGACCTCCTGCCGGGTCGGGTCATGACCGGTGAAGACCCCCGCTATTATTTCGGGAGAACAATGTGATCAGGACCAAATACGCTTCGTAAAAATACTGGAATATATAGGCTTCTGAGCTCATGATGGGTCCTGATTAATATGGTCCACCGTATCAATAGGTGTCCACGCTTCGCAGGCTCGATGCAGCCCCAGAAATTCCCCCCAATATGTACAGTGTCCCCGACGCGCATGTTTTTTTTTCTCTCTTCTACAGCAGCACGCACTGCGCCAAACTGACCCCCAACGAAAGTATGCCCGGCGTGCATTGTGTCCCCCTCTCTTCTACCAACAGTTGTAACTACGCGCTGCACCGGACCAAACGCAAAACAAAAACAAGCGCAAGACATCGTCTCTCTCTCGTACGTGTTGCCCTCTCGCAGGCGACCGGAGAGCTGGTGTTTATCGAGATTGGCGACGGTTCACCCGGCGACTTGCCCCAGCTGCTCCGGACTGCGCTTGCCCACCTCAAGGTGGGCCGGCTTTCCCTTTTTCTCTGGCGTACGGTTTGCCCGCAGCTTGGTACACCGTCTATCCCCTCGCCTATCCTCTTTCGGGAATGTAGTCTTCAGGGCAGAGAGATGGATCCACCGTGGATGGTTGGATTGACGCTGCGGCTAATACTAGTAGTTATTGTTTAGTCGTGGGCAGCTTCGAGTGAGCACATAGCATGTCTGCACACGCACGTCTCAGGCATTGGCGACGAAATAATCGACCATTCTTTTGGGCACTCCCGGGAGAGTTACACTTTGCACGCTGCTGGGCTGTGAATGTCTCTCAAACGAAGCTGGGAGTCAAAATTCTCGGCAGGACTCGCGCATTTGTTGAGGTTGACGTTATTTTGCACGGGAGACAAGCACGCACGTGTGCGATTTGCAGAGCGGCCCACGTGTTCGCACAGATTTTCGGCAGGGATGGACAGGAAATGATCGTGTATTTGCTTCGAGCAACTACAACTACAGCAACAGCAAGAGCAACAAACGAAAATTCTCGAGAAGTTGGGTTCGTACTGAGCCGCATACACACACATCGGGCCTCAGAGGTTGCGTCCCAACTAGCGTCAGAAGCAACGGCCTACGTACACCAACGGGCCAGGGATATAAATCTTTTGCGTGATCGAACCAAAAACATAAAATGTTGTCGACCAAATCTCTCCTTGCGCGTTGTCGCGCTCCTTGACCTAAAATTCTCCGTGCTGAATCTCTTTCTTCCCTCTGCCTCCACCACACGGCGATCCGTTCCCACGACGCACCCTGCCTCCTTTGAAGATTGGAGACAGTCCAGCGATACCAAAGGTCCAACCGAAGATAGCACGGCCGTCGGCAATCACGGGTACGAGCACGGCGCCAGTGCGCCCGGTTTCAATCGGCGGGAAGCATTCCGGCGATGCTCTGTGGATGCTCTTGGGATCCTTTGCGGAAAAAGCAGTTGCCGCTCCTGATAACTTTTCCGCACAGGGGTCGCCGTCGCGCAGCAAGCGGGGGGTCGGCCTGGGGAAGCCCCGCGGTTCTTCCGGCGGAGTTGCGACGTTTTCCGAGAGCGGAGCGGGGGCAACCGAGACTTCGGCGCCGATCGCGGTGAATCCCCTCGTAGTCTCGGTTGTCGCGACACTACGCACCGGCAGCAGGAGCTATTTGAAGGGCAAGGGCGTGCTCGAGGTAGGCGGAACAATGCACACACACTTTTTTGCATCGTCGTGGATTCTTGATGAGCGTTTGTTGCGTGCTGTGTCCGCAGATGCGGGCAAAAATGGAATCAAGGTTTCCTTCGTAGGACCCTCGTTGGCGAGCGGAAGTGGTATTTTGTTGAACTTTCGTTCGTTTTTTGACGGCGGTCGAATAGGTGATGCATGTTGTGCAAAAGAGCTCATGTATACATCCTCGAACGACGGTTGCGTATGCATTAATCAAGGAGGGAGGGAGTGGTCCAGTTTTATCACGAGACGATACCCGACGCACTTACTACTTGATGCGGGCGTTCACTATTTCAAAAGGACTCCCCTCACATCCTCCCGCGACGACAGTGTTGTATGCACGCCACAAAGAAGCCGGCGGTTCTTGAGATTGCCGTTCAGTTTCACCGCACTCACGCCTGACCAGTCTTACCCCTTACCCCCCCTCGCTCGCTCAGGTGAGAGTGCTTCCCTCGTGTGAGGGTTCAGTCATGACCCCTCTGCGCACGTACAAGAGGACTTGGCATCGTTTCTTTGATCGCGCCCTCTGAAATATCTGCCATGGCACACCCCAACGACGCCGTTGAATGGTTCACCCCCTATCGAGTACACCCACCCCCCCCCCCCCCCCCCGGTCTCTGCGTGGTGGGTGAAAACCCGACGTGTCCCGTTCCGGCATTGTATGGATGCGAGGGTTGATGGTCATACGACTACGGCCCTGCATGATAGTGAGTACACTCCTCCCCCTCAAGAAATAAGAAAGAGGTACCAGGTATACCAGTAGCCGGGAGGAGGAGGAGGAGGTAGATGCACATACGTACTCGTGTGGCAAAGCAATAGAGAGTAGAACTTACATGGTAGGAGAATGCGAAGTGTACAAGGAGGAACGGGATGTGTCAGAAGAGATGAGGGAACTAGACGAATGTGACATGGAGGATTTTGGTACACTAGATAGCAGCGAGAAAACGATCGTTATACTAAGAGATAGATGGTGGCCACAGGCGGTGAGACAGGAAGGTAATAAGATCGTAAAAAAAAAAAATTGTATTTTTTGGAGACAACGCAACGAGCACCCTATTGTTGGAGGTGTCTCTATTAAGCGTGGGGACGGTGCTCCGTCTCGAAAGAGATGCGTGGTCAATGGTCAAATGATTTTGAACAATCAACAAATAAGTACACCCCCCCCCCTCTCCCTCCGTCTCGAAAGGGATGCGTGGGCAATGGTCAAACGACTAACACACAACACCCTTTCTAAATGTGTAAGTGTGATGAGCTTAAGCTTTCTTTTTACCGACCCGCCGGAGGATTTGAAAATATAAAAACTTGGACAAATAACCCATTGAGTACCCCCCCGCCTCATGTTTTGTTGTTGGTTTTCAATCCGTTTCCCCTCTTTTCCCGTCGCGTGCTCGCTTTTTCACGTGGACGGACGGGTCACATCAGGCGCTCGCGAAGTCGACACGCACACGCTCGACATCGTGGAAGAGTCGACCGCTCAAACGGGTGAGAGTCGGTCGGCTTGGAGGATTTCCACAATTTCGACCGGACTCCTATTTCCGATTGTGATTCACATTATACGCCTACCTACGATCACCGTATTTGTTTTTTGTAATTTTTTGTTGTTGCTGTCGTAAAGTCCCCATCGGTAGAGGTGCTGCATGGGGTATGAAGTACGAGCCCGAATCACCGTCCAGTCTCACCGCTGCCGAAGCCATCCGCCCACCTATTGATAGCAACAACACACCCTGACCCCCCCCCCCCCCCCGCGCCCCGATTTTTACATTATTTTCGCAGATACTGGTGTCTATGCCAAGTTTCACCTGGAGGTCGTCAAACGCAACCCCTGCGACCGTGAATAATTCCGCTGCCGCGCCATCCGCCCCACCCGTTCCGTCCTCGGAGGCATCCTCAGCGTCACTTGTGTCGTTTTCGACATTTTCTTCTGCAAACGGTGTTGCCCTCGACCCGATTGACCCGAAAAGCTCCCGCTCGCTTTCAGAACCCAAGCCATCGGTGTCAACGAAACCGCTGACACCGCTGCCACCACCGCCAATGCCGGCGACGGCGACCGCTGCCGCCGTAGTTTCGCCGCCGCTCGAAACTTACGAAAACAGGGGTGTTTCTTCGGTGCCTACGGCGGGGGGGGGGGGGGGGCGGGGTTACTCTGTTAGCGTTGCGACTGGACCGTCTTCTTCGACGAGTTCGTCGGCGAGGAATACGATCGGTGGCGCTCGGCAAGTGTTCGGGGTTGGAAGAAAGCCGGCGACCGCGGACAACGATTCGTCTGGGCGGATCAGAGGGCAAGGTGAGAGGAGGAGACTTGTCCCAGGAGAAGAAACCAGTCGCCGCTGCAGCAAACGGAATCAGCGCGTCGAGGGCGGCGGCGATAGCTGCTGAGAACGGGGGTCATCCATCCCAGGACAGGCGTAAACATTATTCTGGTCGGTCGAAACCTTTTCGTGTTGACCGTACACATTCTGACGGTGCACTAGCAGCCCGAAGGTCATCAGGAGAAGGACTGCCGAGTAGCCGAAGGTCGTCAGGAGAAGGACTGCCGAACGGCCGAAGGTCATCAGGAGAAGGACTGCCGAACGGCCGAAGGTCATCAGGAGAAGGACTGCCGAACGGCCGAAGGTCATCAGGAGAAGGACTGCCGAACGACCGAAGGTCATCAGGAGAAGGACTGCCGAACAACGGTGGTGTCTCGTTTCTTCTCGGAGGACAGCTCCAGTCGACGGCGAAGGAACTGACGAGGAAGGCAAATGGCAGGCGACGGACGAGCCCTCCTTGGGATGGCCATCCGAGAGATCTCCATGAGCTCACACCGCAACAGCTAGTCGACAGGGTCATGCAGGTGAGAGTAAAACGGGCAACCAAGGGATTGCCGGTGATTTGAGGACGCGGAGAGCGCGTTGGGGAGGGGCAAAGCCTTCAAAAGGAGAAAACGATCCCGTGATCGTTCGCTTTCAAGCGCGGAAAAATCGGACTCGCTTGTGTCCGGGGTGCCACCACCAGCCTCCGCGCGAAAGCAAGGCGCCCTTTGCTTTCGTGACCGTTTAACCCACAGCACGTACGGCACATGGACCTCGGTGAATCCGCGCGCAACCGCGCACGTTGCCCCTCAAGATTTCGTTCTTGCTCGACCAGTTGCACCCCCTTTAGTTAGATCCTGTAGCGGTACAACTGCCGTCATCAGCACCTCCATCCACCATTTATGCACACTTCGTGTAAAGCAGTGCCGACCCGCATTTTTTTGCATACTCTCCGCTGCTGCATACACTGAAACCCAACGCACATCCGCCTGCAGGCGGAGAAAGCCGCGCGCTACTGGAAAGCGCAGCACGCGCGTGTCGAGCGCAAACTAATCGCCTTCATGGCAGCGAAAAGCCGGCCGGTCGCCACTTTACCGACCACGGTGGATGGGGTTTCCACCGACCCTGCTAAGCCTGAGGAGGGGTCCTCGCAACTGCCGGGCAGCAAAGTTTCTGAGGGTCTAGAAACGACGAGGACGGTGCCCACGACAACGTCTCGTGACCTTCGATGTCTTGACACGTCGTCTCCATCGGACAAAACTACCATTTCTGCGAGGGGCGAGTACATCGAACAAAGCGGCGGTGGCGACAACCGCGACGGCGCAGGCGATACCGTTGCCAGAGGGACGTGTGGGCACTGTGGCAATGGGTGGACTTCACCCGACGAAGCGGCGAAACAGGATACCCGAAGGGGGCTGCGTCTGCGCGTCAGCAGCAGCGGCAGCGAGGAGGAGATCGATCGCCAAGTCAGCGAAGAAAAACGACTGCGCTCCACCGATCAGGGGCTACTCGCGCGTGTAAAGAGGAAGGGGCGGTGCCGGGCGCGGCGGACGCGAGAGAGGTGTCCAGCCCGCCGCGGCTTACGTTCGAACAACGGCGTGCCGTGTTTTGCTCCTATAACTTCGTCCCGACACCCCCCGCATTGCGTTCTTCGGCCATCGAAACGCCGGCGCCATCTACAGGTTCGCCCCAGCTTATGGGGTCGCTAACACCGCGCATGACAGCGTTCTCCTCGGCCCCTGGAGAAGCTGCCCGCCACAAGCCACCAACGGATCCACCTCAGCACAAGGGCTTGCAGACACCGCGCATGGCATCGTTCTCCTCGACCGCCGTAGAAGCTGCCCGCCAAAACCTACAGCGAAAGTATCCGGTAAGGCGGGGGGTCTCCGCCTCCGCCCGCAGCCTATCCACCGCAGCTGCGCCGTCCACCCCCATTCCGAAATCGGCATCGTTTTCCATCGGGGGGCATCGCTGGAACGAGAAGAAGCGAAAGCCGCCCCCGAAAAAAACGAGAGCTCCTTTGCGCCCGCAGCGCCGAAGGCGCACCATGCTCAAGCAAACACCGGCACCAGCGCGTTGGCGGGAAGATCTGAAGCCGTTCTTGCGTCGGTGTCCTCTCCGCCAGACGGTTCACCCAATGGCCGCCCCCCGTCGGGATCGTCACGCTTGCGCACGACTCCCTCTTCACACCAATCTCTAGTGCCCTCCACACCTCGTCATCGCCGCACGGGTGCCCCCCCGCCAGCCCCATCCCCTACCGGCACCGAAGAAGCGACTCCCGGGCGCGGTAGCGGGAGCGCCACCTGGAGCACTCGATCACCGTCACTTTCATCGCCCCCTTCGTTCCCGAGACCAAAGGCGCAAAATCGGACGAAAGGAACGGACGATTCGGCCATGTCCGAGCCGGTAGAGGCCAGCAAGGAATCACACTGCAAGCGCAGCTCGAATGTTTGGTACGGTATATACGAGGGTCGCAAGAAGTCCGACACGAGACGTGGCGGTGACTCGGCCGCGACCAATCAGCCCGCCCCGCCGGGTGGGCGTGGAGTCCGGGGGTCGCGTACGAGTACCCGTTCATTACGGCGTGGACAGTCTCAGGGCGCGGACAAGAAAAGCAATGCCGTCGCCAGCGGTGACGGCGACGACGAGCCTCGCCGCGACGGCATCGTCGCCTCCCTGGCCATGGCGTCGCCCCAATGTTCATCGGCAAACGGGTCGCCGCCGTTGTCGCCGGCGTTCGTGAGGCCCATGTCATCCTCGTCTTCGTCCATGGCTTCGGTTTTGCTGGACGCGACCGCCACGTCGCGGCTACCGCCGACAGTACCGGGCACACCTCGCTCGGCCAGTCTCTTGTCGGGAGTGCCGATGGCTTCCACGTCGGCTGTAATATCGGTGGTAGCGAAGGCACCCGCCGCGTCCAGCTCCACCCCCGAGGGGTGGAGTGGGACCGCCCTCAGGCAGAAGCCCCGGCAGCCGCCGCCGTCGGCCCAGCACAATAAGTCTGGTCTGCATCGGCAGAGCCGCAGCAGCGAGGATATATCGCTACCCCCCGCGGGTCACCGCTTCTTTCGCGTCTGTTCCCTCTGCCATGCCTCCTACAAAAGAGCAGACGTGGATTTGGGGTGGGGATGGGCTGTGCTACATCGACAGCACAGGCGCGGGGCCCGGGGAAGAGCGGGACGAACGCTATCCCCTGCCTCAACTCATCCTGGCCGACGACTGGAAAGAAAGGTCTCCGGGCGTCGGGCCGTGGCCGCTATGCAAACAACCGAAGGAAGGCAGCAGCGATGACCATCATGTCGGGACGAGAGAAAGCTTCGCGGGCGTCTTCGATGGCGCAAGGACCCGGGCAGCGGCAATGCCGGCGACGGTGGCCGTTGACTCGCCTACACCCGACTCTCGCGTATCGTTCGGGAGTATCAGCGCAGAGCAAGCGGCGAGACTTCGCGCCCTCCGCGAAGACACGGAGCATGGACAGTCTTCGGCAATGCGGGAAGCGTCGGCAGCAGAACCACTGGTTTCTGGAGGATTTCCCAGCGGGCCGGACAAGGAGGTCGTGAAAACGACGCGGCGAAGTCGGCAGGGGGGCGTGGTAGGCCGGGAGCGAGTAGGCCGACGCTCCAAAAACAACGGGTTCAACCTGGTGGTGCCCGAGAAATGGGGGATTCCAAAGTAACAAGCGGCGGCATGTAACATGTATCAGTACGGCGCTATTGTATGTTCCATTTTGTGAAAGCAGCGGCCAGGGGGTGGGGTAGAGGACGGAAACCGAGGGGGGGAAGGCACAGAACCTTGTAACATATAGCAGTACGGTGCCATCGTACGTTTGTGTACACGCAGGATGTATTTGGATCGGAGTTTGTATTTGTTTGTGTGTGCGCGACAGGCGGTCAACGCCCCTCGTGGACAACCTTGAGTACACGGCATCGAGATGCACGCAATCAGAGGTGGGGGTATTCGCCGGAATGCATGCGGTGCGATTCTTAGTGAGTGGAAGCTGCGCGAAATTGAATGAACGCGTCACGAAGCCAAAAAAGAAACTGACCTCAGTTTTTGTTTTCCAAGCTGCAATGAATGCGTCACGAACCCCAAAAATAAGCCAAGCAGTTTTGGTTCCGAGCTGCGTTTGCACCGTAGCTAGTATTAGCTCTACGCAGTAGTTGGCTCTACATGTGTGTGAGGTACGTAGGTGCGCAACTGGCGGAGAGAGACAGCACACTGGCTCGTAAGCCCTGACTGCTTGTACAGCATGGGCACACGAAGTAGAACGATTTCGTGGGGAAAGACTTCTATGTTTATTCTTTCTCGCACTAGTCTGAGGATAAGGGCCCGACCGGGTCTCCTACAATAGCGTTGAGTTGGCGTACCTATTTGGCGTTTGCTTACTTCTGTGCGTAGATAGGGTGGCGGGTCCCCCTGCCTTCTGGTTAGGATAATACTGATTAGTTCAAAGCCTGCCTGCGATTTTGTAAGTGTGAAAAGTATGCAGCAGCAATATCTACTATTAATAGTCCCCGTTTCTATTCCCCCCCCCCCCTCCGTCTGTTTGTGTGTTTGTTCGGGTGTTGTGGTGTGCTTGGTACGGTCTGGTTTGGCTGTTTAGGGAGAGCTACTGTAGCTTAACAACCGCTATCCCTGATAGCTTCCCTGGGGTGCTTTGGGGACTCCGCCCGTCGGCAGACGCGGAAGCGGTCGGCGTGGGTTCTAGGTTTGAGGGGGCGCGAAAACCCCCAGCATAACGATTATGGTGAACAATGAGGAAGGTCAACGGAGTCCCCTATTTCTGTGCACTATTTCTTGCGCATTTGTGGTGGCGGCGGTGTCGCCGTACGAAGCAGCACAACAACAATGGCCTATATACTGCTGCTCTAGGCACCTTTGTCGCTGCCGAGCACCAGACGTGGATGTTCGCCAGAAGCCTGCTCGTTGCAGCGCCTATGGTGCCTACGTGCGTGCATTCTCACCAAAACTTCAGGGTTTTTATTTCTCAAAAAAAACAAAAAAAAAAAAAAACGTCGGGAACATTGGATGCTTCTCATTACTTTCTTCGTTTTCACCGCACGACGACAATCGAAAAGAACACATCGGCGGCAATGGAGTGACTTCAAAACCACCTGCCTCCCGGGCCGACTTGAACAGGCGTTTGACCCCCATAATGGACGCGTGCTTCAATAGAGGTTTTGGTAGCACTTTTTGGCGAAAAAAATCCGCGTGGCAACGGTAGTACCGGATGTGATATTTTTCGCTTTTTTTTCGCGCTCTTCTGTTGCCGACATTACTTCCACCCGGCGAAACAGCAGCACTTGGCGCTCTCCCGCTGACTTGTTGCTGGGACTGGCCGCAGAGGCGTCACACGATGCGGTTGAAACAAAGAGAGCGAGCCACAGCGCATGAAGACGGAAGAACTGTACGTAGGAAGGGGGAGAGGGTAAGACGGGTGTGGCGGCCGAAGAATCTCCTTCGAAGCGCCCACTCGCCGCTTAGCACCTAAAGGAGTTGACGAAACGGCATACTTCGGCAGAAAAGAGAAAATTATTTTTTTTTACCTACTGTACCGTCAGCTCTACGCTTTTGCGGACACGATGATAGCGGGGTCGACAACAAATCCCAATAAACAAAATTGACCAATAGGAAAACTGCAGGCACCCGAATGTCTTTCTCTCTCAAAATATGTAGCAGTACCAGTCTTCTATGAAAAAAAAAAAGGTGCCACGCGAGGCATTTTCGCGACTCGGTCGTGATTGCATGTGGCACGCTGTACTTTATTTTAATCTGGCGAGTGAAAAGTCCTTAAAGCGATTGGCCAGCGGCACAGCTGTAGGCATCCATCACATTCCGTTATTCGAAGCACCCTGTCTCCATCTCGTGGCCACTGCAGGAGGAAGTAACGGTAAGCTTCAGGTATGTAGCGTTGCAATGTCTGCAGAACCTGTAACAACCCTAATGGTATAGGCCAGTCCGTCCATAAATGCGGCCCGACGGAACAGGCGATTTTCTGCACTCATCCCCAGGAAGCACAAAACCGCAATTTGTTTCTCGCAGCTCCATCGAGCTCCCAGGCACAAACTCGTGAGCACCCACTCACTCCGCCTGAAAGAGCGTGGGCTGGCTACAGCTTGCTCCCGCTCCTGCTTCGTGCGCCGCCAACTGGCTTCATCCCCGGCATAACGCTCCCTCGACTACGTACGTAAAAACGGCGCTTTGTTCGATTCGCCCGTAAAACTACTAATAGATTACCGCCAACCCAAGGGCATGTACTAAACCTTTCCCCCGGCCTAACATGTTTCGTGTGGGATTTATTAAACCTCTATCCCGCGACGGGCCTGGAAATCCCTGCGCTCGTCGAGCTTCGCTGAATGACCCCTGCTTGGTCTCCGCGATACCGAGCCAATAGTGTCCCCCCCACCCCCGCCCCTCCCTTCGTCCCCGGGGTATTGTACAGGCTAGTTGCAGGTCTCCCAACATTACATCACCTCCATCTTCTTTTTTCGACCGCCACAACAACGAAAACTCTATAGTGACAAACATGGTGACTAAACGTCGGTGTGCAAATATTCAGGCACCGGCTACTGCAGTTAGTCCCTAGTCCCACGCGCTACGCTCCGACGCGACTACAGCCAAGGCACTTCTTCGGCGGCCCGCCTCTCTCGCCTGCCTCCTAGACTCCTCCTGCAGTTCCTGCACGGTTTGCTCGGAACGAAGAACGTACGACCGCAGGCTCAGGAGCTCATCCTGAAGCTGAGCACGGATCGCCTTTGAAGCGAAACGATAAGCCCGAGGGGACGGGCGGTGGGGAGGGTGGCCGGGGCGGCGCGGGAAAGGGCGACGTTGGTTCGTATTCCTCGGCCAACGCAGGACGGTGCGAGATAGAAACCGAGCTAAGCACCGACCGCCTTTTCGTGGAAAAACAGGGGCGCGGGGGGCGGGGAGCGGGGAGCACGGGCACCCACCGCCTATGTTAAAAATATTCCACGTCTCGGACAGATAATCGATTCCCACAGACAGTTCATGATCTAGATCCTTCAAGACAGATATATCATCTATTCTCGGTCGTGTATGATCTATCGCTCGTGTTGCTAGGTGGGCCTAGCACATGTTTCCTGGTTTGGATCTGTCCTACGCAGATCCTGCAAAAAATCTCTCATTAAGTAAGGCTAGTGAGGAACTAGATGATCTAGTCATGATCTATCACTCCGAGGTGTTGTGAAATATATATCCTCTAGCGGATTGATAATAGAAAGCTTAAGCTCATCACACTTCCACCTCTGTGGTAAAAGAGGGGGGGGGGGGGGGAGCGGGGGGGCACGATTTCGTTTCTCGGTAGATCTGACGGGAGCATCACGGACGCCTGCCGTCAAGGACAAGAAGGGCACTACGACGCCATGTCGGTTTAAAAAAATGCACCTGTTCCTGACACGCCGCCTGCGCACCCCTCCGCGCCCGCGTGGCCTCTTTCTTCCTCCTGGCGGACGCTTTGGTCAGCTCTGCCTCCAGCGACGCAGACCGCACGCGCAAGGTTTCCACCTGCTTGGGGGTTGGAATAGGGACACGACTGTTGGTCGTCACCGAGAAGATCCCTCGAATGATGGGAATACCTTAGAGTTTTGTATGATGACGAAATATAGCGGAAAGGTTGCCTATCGGCAGACGCCATGCTTCGCCCGTTGGAGACATGGACCCAGAGGTCCCACGCGAGGGTGCATACATTTGGGCGCGACGACGTATGCTCCCTTCACCTCCTGGAAGAAGCATGGGACGACGTAAAAAAAAAAGGACATCGCGTCGCCATCACCAACACCAAAACCACTTCGAACAACCGCTGCGCGTATAATTTACGGTAACACCCGCTATGCGCGTATGGTACGATACCGCAATGCCGGCGGCGAAACACGGAGCGCACACCCATAGACCTACCTCGGCCATGCAGTCCGCCAGCGCGTTGTCCGTCCCAGCAAACACAGCGGCGGGCACGGTACCCATGGCTTCACCCTCCATCATGTGCACACGCTCATCAAGGAACGATATTAACTCCGACTGGAACGTCGACGAAAGAGAGGGGGGGGGGGGGGGGGGGGGGGGGGGAGGGCAAAGACGACATAACAGACGGTCGATTTTCCTTTCGGGACCCCCAGCCGTAGCGACCTAAAGAAGCGAGAAAAGAGGCGATGTCACCCGTCTAGGGACAGCGGGAAGCAGTAGTGCAAAGTGTCATCATGCTGCTACGCCCGCGTGCCATACAGCTCCTTACCATGCAATTTGATCGATTATCCGGGGCGTGACAGGTCTTACGCAGATAATCGGGGAAAACGGCACTCATAATCAAGGTTGGAAGGACTGGCGGGGTGGGACTACATCGGAGCAGTGAAGAAGACTCCACCTGGGACGTCCGTCGTCGGTCGTAGTGACGGTTGCACCCAGCAAAAATAACACGAAAGACTGCTACGCTCACCCCGGCCAACACTCACCTTTTTGTCTAGCTCTACCCGTAGGGCCTTCGCGCTGTCCACAGACGCCGCGAGCTGAAGAGGGCGCACACATTCAGCAAAGGAGCCAAAACGGCGGAAGAAATTATGGACACGAAAAGGAGGCGAGAGAGGTGATATCACAGCGCCGGGTGCGGCCGGCGGGTTGGACCTCTTCAAGCGGTAAAACCAAGCAAAGATAGCGAAAACATGCTGGGTAAACCTGCAACCTTTGCGATAGTAGGCTTTCGCTTTGGATAGCATCCAGCCCTTCCCCTATTCCAACAATAGTCGCGAAAAACCCTACTGCTTTCACTGTGCCGCCACAAGCAAAAAACGCAGCTCATCAAGCGCAAAGCAAGGACGGATATTCTCTCCGCTAGAGCGGCACGCACAAAATACGCGGCCACTATCACCTCGTTCGCAGCTTGTAGCCGCCGAGTCTCGCTGTCGACCAAGCGACTCTCGGCCTCTCCCGCGCACCGCGCAAGCGCGCCGCCGTTCCTCGCCTCAGCGCTTCCAACAGCTGGAGGGCCTCCTTTGCCGCGGCGCGTTTTTTCGCGCTCCTTCCACGCGGGTCCGTAATGCCTGCCAGGTATTGAACACACCCGAGGGTTCCGCGACGTGTGCGAGGGTCACAAAAACCTCACAAAATATACGGCAGGTAAATGTGAACTCGGCAAAAAGGGTGGGAGAGACCCGTTGGAGGACATCGAGAGGAGGAAGGAGGGGACGATCGAACATGCTAAGAGCTAGTTATTCGAAGGCAGGCGTGGGGTAGCCTCAACGACAAGGCCCCCATGGTTCACCGGAGCATGGTCTCCGGTGCGAACACCGTGTATGGCCAGGCTAACAACACACGTACGCATGCGTCTCCCCAAACTTGATCAAAATGGGCTACCGGCCTCTGCTGCAGTACTGCTGTGGGTGACTACCTAACGAACCAGACATGGGAAAAATCGCAAACACCTCCGCCACATTTTAAAATTCCTGAACCAAACGCTCACCTAGCGTGACGGCTAGCGATCACGCGAGACGCGCCGCCCACTAGGCTCTGGCTTCGGCTCCCCCCTCCGCCTCCCTCAGGAACCCCGCAGGAACCTCGCCGCGACGACACCAATCCTCGTTCCTCGAGGCGCCGCCAGTGCCCAACCTGTCCTGCGGCGAGTACTTGCAACAGCGTCGGGCTTCCGTCCATTCCCTCGATCCCGAAGCCTCCCCGTAACGTCCTTCCCATCCTGCTACCGCCGGCCGCAACTAGAACATCCAGAATCTCGAGGCACTGTGCAGCTGCTGTGTCGTCGGCAGATGCAGAGGCATCACGACCGGACGCCCACGCCCCCCAACCCGTCCTCAACGGCGACCATGCGCACGCCACCGCCGACGCCACACCCTCCGCCAGCGCAGGCGCCGAAGGGACACGCACGTCGCCGCCGCGTCAAGAAGAGGCACGCCGCCCGATCCCGCCGGCCCAAGGGGGATCACGCCGTTTTCGCAGCCACGACGCGACCCCAGACTGGTGGTTGGTGGCAGGGAGTCGGACCCTCTCCGACAGGCGGGGGGGGGCGTTGGAGGGCACCGCCCGGTATAATCCCCTTGCCTTCGTTCGGGATCACGAGCGCCGCCGCCGCCGCCGCCTTCACCACGAGCAGCACCGAGCGAGCCATACGTCTCATCTGTGGGTACGTCACCCGTCGGCGGCGTCCCCGCTCCGGTTGCCACCCTGGAAGAACCTCGCCGCGCCGCGCGGTACGCGGCGAGCTTTGCCAGTCGCTGGGCAGCAACCAGAGCGATCGCGACCGCGCGGAGAGACACGACGGGACGCTGGGAACAGCAAGCTTTGCTGTCTACCGCCTTTCCGCTGCCGGGACTTCCTCCCCTCTCCCCGGCGCTCCCAGGCAGTTGCCGGTGGGGTATGTCCTCTTCGTGAGGCTCTCGTCGTCCGCCATGGCCCTCCCCCCGCTGACCTTCCCGATCGAGCGCTGCAACCAAGGCCCTGAGACCGCTTAGGAGGCTGGCACTGGGCACCGCGGCTCCGCTTGAATAGCAGAAACCGAGCGGTTTTTCCCCGTCAAACAAGGCGCCAGTCGTCGCGGAGCGTTGCCACTTGGCGAGTAGACGCTTCTGCGCCGCGAGCAATCGACACCGCTCGATCAGCGGGACACAGGCTCGAGCGAGCAAGTGGACCCCGACTTTCGCAGCGGAGGCTTCCGCGGCGAGGGAAGACAGGCGGCTGTTGACAGCGGCCACTCGGTCGGATATTCTGCGCCACACCGCGAAGTTTTGAGGAGCGCGACGGGGGGGGAGGGGAAGCGAGGTTGTTGTAGTTGCGCTGTTATTCGCTGAATGCGATTGGTTCGCGGGTTACGCGCGCAACCATCGGCGCGAGGCGGCCGACGAGAGGTAACATTACCCGTCGAGATGTAAAAATTAAAAAAAAGATTGAGGGGGTGGTCGGTACTCAATTCAACCAAACCCGATTCCAATGCCTCAGGCAACCGCCGACCAGCCTTAGCTCCGCCGCGATTGATCCCAACTCCACGAGAGAAAAACGCGTTTCTTATGTATATCTCTAGTACGTACAAAACAGCAGTTGCCCCCCCCGTTATGCATGCAGCCTCCTTTTTTTCGCCACCTTGTCTTCTCCTTATCGAACGCCGACAACTTTTTCAGCGCGGCGGAGCGGTCTCGAAGGGCGTGTTCGGCGGCAGCCTGGGCGGCCCTTTTGCCTCGTCGTTGCGTCTCCACCTGCGGGCATCGGGATGGCGGGGAGGGCATCGGGGTCGGCGGGGAGGTGAAATACCATCTCCACTGTTTCGAGGGGCGGCAGCACGCATACAGCGGCGCAGCACAGTAGCAAACAGTCGCCGAGGAGAGGCTTTGGCAGCAACAAACCTTCTCGTCGACGACGCATTCTACGGCAGAGTTACACCATTTTCGTTCCGAGTCTTCTCGCGTGAGGAACTCCACACCTCACCCACAACATCTGCTCAACCATTCCCGCGGCGAAAACATACATGCAGCGAAAAATGCTGCAACACAAGAACAAACTTCCGACGATTCTGGGTTGAGGAGCCCCGTCGTTCGGAACGAAGTTCCGAAGATTTGGGTCAAGGAGCCCCGCCATTCAGAAAATATTCTGCAGAAAAATGCTTATATTTTTCTATCATAACACGCGTCCGACACACTCCGTGCAAATACTGTGCACCCGTATAACCAAACGCATAGTAAGACCCAAGGGTGGGGTATCGGTGTAACTCGAGATGCGGCAGGGGCGACAACCGGCTGGCGGCATAACAAGAGCACGCTCCCGCAGAGGAAAATCGTACGATCCCAGACGACACTCTCCAGCCCGGGCTCTAACCGGTTCTGCACCGCATCTCACCTCCGACTCGCACCAAGTCCGAAGCTCGGTGAGCTGCTCCCTGTGTGCCGTGTCGTCGCTCTCCCGAACGCGTGCCTGCAACCCTTCCGTTTCCTTCTTGCCGACCGAGCATCGGTGCTCCTGTGAGCGCGATTCGAGGCAGGCGGCAGCCGCCGAAACAAGGCATAGCGTCAAGCTCTTGAAGCGCTCGAGAACAACCGCGCCCTCGAAGTAACTTCAAGCCCGGGCCAGCGAGGGCGGGTTAGGCAGAAAGCTTGCCCTACGGGCACACCGAACAAAAGACCCGGACAAGCAGGCATTTGATAAAGAGAAGGCGGTGAGGCGATGCCGCCCAAACGGTACAGAGATCTTCCGGTCACTTCACTGCCGTCGGATCGGTCCCCCCTTGGCAAGCCCGAAGCGCTGCACATGAAGAACAGGGGTACCTCTCAGCATAATCTCGGTAAGGTTCTACCCCGCCCTGCATCACACAAAACGACGAACACAGCCACAACTCGAGTAATTTCTCGCGCGAAACCACCCACTCGCTGCATGCGACGAGCGAGAGCGCGGCGGCGTAACGCCCGCAGAAAAAAAAAGCCGACAAGCGGAAAACACGCTTGCGGAAGGGTGAGAGGTAGAGTCGTCTTGACTGTCGACTCCAAGTTAACGGCTCACGCGCGCGTCGCCCAATCAAGACAGCCCCCTGAAGTTAACCAGATTAAATAACCCACCAGGTCTCGAAGCGCGTCTGCTGCTGCCGCGCGCCCGGCCAGGAGTCCCTTTATTCCGGCCGAAACCGCTGATATCAGCCTCGCGTTCGTGGGCCCCGCCGTTGGCGGCGTCTTCGATACAGCTACCGATAGGCACTCGCTCCAGGGAGACGTGCTCTCGTCGACAAACGCCTCCGTGGTCCTGTGGAGGCACAAAATGCGCCGAGCATCGGGAAACGAGATGGAAGTACAGGGGTCAGGGCTTGAGGGAGTTTTTTCCCACCCTAGTTGAGAGTTAGAACCTGCCAATTCCACCGTCCACAGCAAAGGAGCGCGATCGAGCTTTACGACGAAAAACAATCACTATTACGGGGGACCATGGTTAGTAGGACCTACGGTTCACACAAAAACCTATATATTTACCTGTTCTTACTAACAATATTTGGTCCTATTTACTATGGTCCTCCGTCATAGGTCAAGAGAAAAGCCCTTCCGGTTCCGGCACCCTGCCACAGAATGACGCCTTCCTGGGAAGGGGGGCGGGGCGATAAAACCGCCCACAAATATAGCACACCGGATCGCTTGACAAATGCAACATTCGCGGCGGTTTTTTCGGCGAGGCGGCGCCGCCAAAGAAGGGACAACTTGGAAAGCACGTCCAGCTCCGACACGTGAACTACCCCGAACGCGCATGGTAACGCGCCGGCCTCTCTCTCACGGGCACAGTCGCCCGCCTCATACCGCTAGGCTTCATTCGCAATCGGTCTGCTCGTATATATGGTTAAGAGTTTCACGCAGGAGGGCCACCTCGAATGAATTGGCCGTTGCGCGGGATGAACGCCGGCTTCAAGCGCGACGTTAAAAAACAAAAAATGAACCAAAACCATTGTTGCCTGTTCGCAGTTTTTTCTCCAGACACAGCGCGGCGGCGCAGAAAAGCGCTGAGTACCTGCGGGCAAAGGTTTCCGCGACGCCCCCAAGGAAATCCCTCATGTCCCCCAGCTCCGAGTTAGCTTTGTCGGCCGCCGCCTCCGCCGCTTGTTTCGACACCTGAGGGGGAGGTATCGCGAGGGACAAAATCGCCCAACAAAGGCGTCAGGCGGCTTGACGTTTGCCGGGCAAAATCACCAGCCTTCTGCAGCCAAGCACAAATCTGTGTTGACCAGCTTTTTTTCTGTAGCCAAACACAGCTGTTAACAGGGGGCGTTTTGACGAAGCCTGCACCCTAGCCTCGGAAAAACTATGCGACGCAGCCAGCAGCCGTCGCGAAGGAGCGGCGGAGAACTGCAACCAATGCTCGTCATAATCTTAATGTCACGTACGTCCACCTCTGCTGGAGGTGTTTTAGTTGTTTTGGCGGGGGGGGCGTGCCGTGCGGGTAATTGAGAAACAAGAGCAGAAAAACGATCGCTTGTTTCGGTCGTAGGCTGAGCAAGGCTTTCTTCGGCCGTAGGTATAGTTTACTCCATGTGCGTCGACATAATGCATGGCGCGACAAGTCGCTACTACCTGGTCGTGTTGTTATACGAAGTAGCTCTTCTATGTAGATCTCCTTTATGAGAGCCACCGCCAGACACTTCATGTTTTGGTACAACAACTAAAGAAGGGGGCTGCGATCTGAACTTTGGGGCAACCAGGGCTCGGTGGTCGACAATGCATGTCACTGACACTTGTATGATGATACGCGTACCGGTACACGATCACGAATATCACTGCTGTGGATGAACGGCGTTTCGCGCTCCCCCGCACATCGCTTCGCCAACACTTGCGCGTATTTTTCACTCAACGTAAACGCCCCTTGCCTGTCTTGTACGCGCTGTACAACTTACACAACTCGTTTACAACCTGTGCATGATACACCCGTCGCGTGCGCTCACCTGCGCGTCTCTCAGACGAGGGAGAAGAACGGAGCGGGTTGCAGACGCGTCCTCTAGCGCCTTTGTCGCCCGTCTCCCCTGCCGTCGCGACTCCTCCATCAGCTCGTGAACCGAGTGAACCTCCGCCCGCGTGCGCATGAGCTGGAATATTGCAGCGCGCAGCAGCAGCGGAGGGCCAACGGCATGAAAATTCTGGGGGGCGCTTGCCTTTCAGATTTCAGCGGTACGCGCTTTTGAATCGCTGTTCGGAGCGCGCAATACGCGGACGATTATTTCAGCTCAAGACTCTGTGCAGCGTCTCGCTGAGGTAATTGAAACATGAAAGATTCTCTGCGGCCGTATGGCTTCCGCACTGCTGTCCTGAACGCCAAAACTGTTGATTTTTTTCCGCGCAAATCTTTCTGCAACTACTACCTTGCAAAGCAATGACTTCTCAGGCCCCAATCGTTTTGACCACTCCCGAACGTTTTCCCACAGCCCTCGCACGCGACGGGCACTCCGGGGACTACATCACCCCTCGACTCCTCTTGCCGTGTGCCGAGTGCTCGAATACAAACCTCATTCAAAGCGCGATCCCGGTCCGCGGCCACCCTCGCCCCCGCTTCCGCCAACGTCCGCACCGCCCGCACTGCCCTTCTCAGCTCCGCCTCCTCTGGCAAAGACATCCCTCGCCCACCCCTATCCTCGCCCCGCCCTGCTCGTTGCCCCGTTCCCGCCCCTCCACTCGCGGCGTCCACTCTCGCGTGGTCTGTCATTCGCCCGCCACGTATTCCGGCTTCCAATTCAACCAACTTCGCGATCGCGATGCCTCTCCCTCTGCCGGCGTCGCCGCCACCGCCGCCGCCGCCACCGCCGGGGCTGCCGTAAGCGCCTCCACTTTCGCCAACACTACCACTGCGACGGACGCTGCATTCACTTCGTCCACCGCCCTCCGACGTCGCTGTCGTCGGTCTTCCCGCACCTCTGTTCTCCTCCGCCAGGCTCCCGGCCCCTCTGCGACAGCCGCTGCCGCTTCCCCCCCCCCCAGCCCCGCTCCGTTCTAAGGCGATCGAGGCAGGCGGCAGTCCTGCCGGCATTGGTGGCAGTGGCGGTGGCGGCGGGGGCAGCGCTTCGAAGGCCAGCTCGGCGAGCTCGTCCAAGACGGTGGCCGCGGCGCGGCGGGTGTCTTCCACCTCCCGGCGCGCGCGGGTGGCGCTATCTCTGTCAGCCATTGCGGCGTCTAGGCGGCAGGTAACCGAGAGGAGGTCGCGCTCGAGGGAGAGGGTTTTGCTAGCCTGTTCCGGGGGGAAGCGACGGCGGCGGCAACAAACCGAGCACGGGCGTGTTGAGTGGGCAGAGGGTACCTCGAGCCACCAACGTGTCCGTTCAGCGTTCGCAAAACAGGCGCCCACCTAAAAGATCAGGGGCGCTTTGCGAAGTTGCGTGGCTGGTAGAGGGATAGTCGCATTCGCAGCGACGGGGTATCGGCCATCGGTCTAGGGAGAATGATGTCGCCAACCGGGGAGAAAGAAGGCTCTTGAGTCTCTGCGGTCATTACTAGGCTACGAAACACTGAGGACTTGGGCTCGGACAAAGACACATGGGGGTTGTGCTATTTTGCATACAACTACGGCCGTGCATGAGATCGAGTACATCTCTCCCATCGAGTACACCCCCCCTCGTACCCCGCTCCCCTCATCCAACGCGCCCCAGTTACGAACTTTAGATCAAATTGCTACTCAACGACGGAGCCCATTAGCCGAAAATGCAAAACTAAAAAAAAAAGTCAGATACCCTTTAATCACAGCTGCCGCACACCAACGATCGAATCCCTTCGGGATAAAACACAACCATTTCCGCTTAAAAAGCACCACCGGGAGACGCTCAAGTGGGGGTTATTTTCTGTGAGCTCCCCAACAATCTCCCCCTCTCCCCTTCCCCACGCGAAGCTCACTTCTGCTTCCGCTTCCGCCAGCCTTGCCCCGCGTCGGTCCAGCGCGGTCTGGAGCTCCCTGGCGTTCCGTTTGGACGCCGCTAAGGATGCTCTTTCTCGCCCAAGCTCCGCCTCCGTGGCTCGAAGTCCTTCTTCTGCTTCTGCTCGCCGCCGGTCGATGGCGTCGGCGCGTTCGACGAGCGGTCGGTAGACGTGCAGCTGCAAGTGGTGCGACGGGCGCGGCGGAGGAACGGGGGGGGGGGGAGGTGGGGTGCACTCGATATCATGCATGGTCGTAGTCGTATGGCCATGGACCCGCGCACTCCTACAAAGCCAGGACAGAGCACGTCGGGTTTTCACCGACCAGACAGGCATGCTTGCACTCAGAGCGTAGCACCGTGAGGTCGTCGGGGAGTCGCATGAAGGGTGAGCTGCATCCTACTAAGAACCGCTCGTGAGGCGGACTTGCATATGGATGACAGCTTCAACGAGTTGATCTACTTTCCGGTGTGGCCACTCCCAGAGACAGCAATCGGGGTACTACGTAATTGCCCCGTGGGTGCCTTACCACAAACACTACGTGATGCGATCATTCACCGTGTGAGGTGTAATGGTTCTCCATCCCGCACAGATGACCTACAACTCGATCACCAGGGGAGGGGGGGGGGGGGGGGGGGTAATGGCGTTACGCGAGGAGCGTGAACCGAGGAGCGCAGCGTGCCCGCACAGGAGGCGGAGCCGCACGTGCTGGCTGCCGCGTACACTGCTCAACCCTGTCCAGAGGAGACATCGGAGCCCGGTGGCGGGTAAGACTTCGCGCGAAAACTAAAGTGTCGAGTAACTTCTACAAATTAGCGCGACTATTGGCCGCGCCCATCCCTCCACATGAAGCAAGTGATAACGTTGACTCGCGCCAGCCACCTCTTTCCCTACACCTCACGGGCATACGCAGGGCAACTTACGCGCGCGCAGCAGAATTTGCTGTCGGGAAGGAACGCAAAGACAACATCCGCTGCACAACCAACCCGCGAGAGTAAGCTCCCCTACGTAGAGCAGCAGTACAGTGTCGACGAAAAATACACATTGACAACTGCAAGAAGTTGTGGTAACATCAATAGCGCTTGGTGGCGCTCACTATGTGCCTCGTTAACCCTTCTCTGGAGTTTTCTTCGGGGATCCGCTCTTCTATTGATAGCGCTTCGCACGTTCAGCTCTTCGCGTTACCTGCGCGAGCTCGAGCTCCGCTTCCGAGCACCTGCCGCACGCGGCGGCAACCTCGGCGCGGAGGGTCTCGCTTGCCTCCTCCAACTCTTTCACATGGGATGCGAGACGGGCGGACTCCTCCTTGCCGGCGGCCAGGTCCTGAAACGGGCGGGACAACATAACGGAGTCCGCGGGAAGGGGTCCGAGAACCACGTGAAAAAACTCAATAGATGCTGCCGTGACGAACTGTTGCTACGCACGGCCGCTCGAGAGGTCTCAGGGGCTGCGAGTCTCAGAGCACGTCTCTCCTGTGGGGCGCAACTGAGTGATATTGCGAAGCCGTACCTTCTCCAGCAGCTTCAATTTCTCCTCCAAACCCGTCGTTTTGGAGCGTTCCGCCTCGAGCTCGAGGTTGAGGCTCTCCGTCATGGTACCCGCCTTAAACTCGGCCTCGGTGCGACCGGCCAGCTCGCGCGCTGCCGCATCCGTTGCCGCGGCTGCATCCGACACCGCTGCGGCGAGAGCAGGTTCCAGCTCGTTCTTCAAGGTGGCCAGCTCCTCCGCCTGAAGAGAGGTATAAAGACGGGATATATTCGATTCCGCTCAATACGTATCCTGGCTACCCGGCATATATGATAGGGAATGGGGCCTGCGAAGAGGGCGGCTGGGTTAGCAATGACGACGGAAGTTGGGTTCAACATTTCCCCTCGACCTGCCGCAGCGAGAGGTCGGTCCGGGCCTACAGGGTCTAACGATCGACTTACGGTTGCTCTCATTCGCGCTGCACACCGCGGGACGCCCGTCGCTTTCTCGTTTTCCCAACGAGCTTTCTTCTCGACAAGTCTAACCAGCTCCTTCACATCACCACCCGCGCCGAAAAAAAACAAAACACGCGCCACCGAATAAACTCGGGAATCTAACATCAAACTCGACGGCGTGGGGTTCGGGTGCACCATCAACATCGCAGCGGTCCGGCCGGCGACTCACGCGGTCCCTCTCCTTCCGGCACTGGTTTTGCGCGTAACATAGTCCCTCGTCGGCGTCGCGAAGCTGCGTTCGCCACACGTCCTCCTTCCGAGCCCAGCGATGAGCAGAGTCCTGGACCCATACATCAAGAGCAATAGGTCGAATTGTGTTCATGCACTTCCGGCCACGACCCGACGAGAGAGAGTCGCGAAGCGTGCGGGAACCCACGAAGAAAAAACAGGATAAACGATCCGACCCACATGCCAAACAACCGGGGCGGGGCAAAAGGTGGCGTAGGCGATACAGGCAATGACAGCACGGACCCACGCCATTTGAACGGTGGGAGTCGACGAGGTGCTAAGGCGATGGGCGCCATGGTGGGGGGGGGCGGCAGCGGCGGCGGCGGCGGGGACCGTGGCGGTTTCGGTTCGCGAGCAGGCCACCGGATAACGCACGTGGTCTACTTCCAATAATCCGTCGCGTGCTCCATTGAAGTAGAGAAACGAAAGGACAAAATAGATAGACTCTTCTTCTGTGGCCACTCGAATATTGCGGACTCAAAAAACGCACAGGCCTCTGTCTCTAAATGGCATGACGCGCGCAAGTTGGAGCGCAAAGCGCCGCAGCTCTAGATCACACATGCTAGACCATTTTTCTCGCGACAGCGAGATGCATGTTAGCAGAGGCATCACCCCTATTGTTTGCTCTACTCGTGAAGCTGTTGCCGGGCTTAAAACGCTGCCTGTCAACCGCGAAGGGGCGGCGGACAGTTTCTGTGGCACCCACGCGCGCTTGGAAAGTCTTGCCCAACCAACGGCAACCTCACCCGCTGTGTGTCCTCCAGCTGCCGGCATCTTTCCTCCATGCCCACCAGTCGCAGTTGGACTCCAACATGCTCGTGGTTCAAAGCCAGCGCTTCGTCTCTCTCCCGGCCCAGGTTAGCTACCTGCCGGTTGGTTTTAGTCCAACAGGGATTGTAGCAAGCGCGAATCGCGCGATTAAAACAACCGGGTGGGGCGCAAAGTGGGGGTAAGGTCAGAAAAAATGGGCAATGATTGTTCAACCCGCAGGCGGCGATAAGGCGGCACAACAGTTACTCACTGGGTCGACCGACACCCTGCTGTACAGCAGCGCACGTCAATAAATTGAACTTACTGTAGAGTGCAGCACGGCAAGAAACCTCAGGTGCAGCAAAGGCAGCAACGTGAAGCGAGTGGACACACAGTTATTACGGGGGGGGGTCCATAGTTAATAGGGCCTATGGTATGCATAAAAACCTATATATTTGCCTATTTTTACTGACAATATCTGGTCCTATTTACTATGGACCCCCGTAATAGTACATAATTACGAAATCACTACGCATACACTGGTGAGGCTGGGTCTCCCTGAGCAGCGAGTGCTCTACGCGCTGGAGCAGGGCAACAACGAAGACAGCACAACCACACAGACACACTTCAGTTTTGCGCAGCAAAACCTGTGGAGCGTCCTGGCGCACCTCCAGCCGGAGCGCAGCGATTGCGGCGTCTTTTCGCTCGTGCTCGATCCTGATGCGCTGCACCGCCGACAGCTGCTGCCGCAGAACCCCGAGTCCTTCCTCGTCGCTTGCAGTCAAAGTGCCGCCCGACGTGTTCGACTCCCGTCCGGCACAACCGCCGCCGCTGCCATTGCCGCAGACGACGCCGAGAGCCGAAATAAACCCTCCCCCCATCCCTGCCATCTCGGAGCGTACCGCACCGGCACCTACCGCCTGTCGTGTGCGCTCGTTCGTAGATGCAGAGAGCCTGGAAACGTGTGGAGTGGGAGCCGGGGATCTTGCCGGCCTCGACTTCCTTATCCTGCGGTTATGGGCATGGTGCGTACGCGTGTATGGGGTGTCGTGTTGGACAAACATCAGGAGCACTAGCCCCAGTACAACCACACCAGCAAGGGGTGGTTGGCGGCATCCTATGAATAGCGGCAGCGGCACGATCCTCGGGCTGCGAGCCACGATCACGGGGTCTGAAAAGATAGTACACTGACAATACCATCCCCCGCTATTCAGGCCGCTGCTTACGTAGTGAAAACCTGAGGGACAGCAACTGGGGGCCCTGCGAATCTCACATAACGTGGTCCTCTCGGGCGTTGAGCTATCGCATTCGCTGGTTGATGAGGCTCGTTATTAACGAAGCACGTGTATACCGTGGTTGCTAAACAGCACTTGTCTTAAAACGTACAGAGGTGGGGGCAATTACGCAAGCACTGAGTGCTGATGCAGTTTACAGCTGCAATGCATGGACCGGTTGTTTTCGTATTCAAAGCATTATTAAAGCACTGTTACACTATTGTAGAGCAGGGCAAGCGTTGCCCTGCTGTTCCTTAGGTGTTACCATTTAATACAAGGTTGGACGGAGGGATGGAAATTTCAGGGTTTGGTTGGGCTTAAAAAAGCGGCCGAAAAGCAGGAACGATACGTGCGCAAGACGTCGGCCACAAACAACAACAACATGTATGTGCACCTGGGGTAGGAGCGAAAAAAAAAGCAGCAGCGATACAATAACAATATACTGCAGAGGTCAGGTGCATTTTGGGTAGGAGTGAAAATTTGTGACAGCGACACGCTTTGCAGCCGCGCCACGAGAACTACATGCTGCAAACAAAAAGGTCGGCAGAGTACCAGTGCCCAGTCATCGGGACTCAGTCGTTGACTTGCGAATACCAGTCGTTTCGAAGTACCGAGTCCAAGAGTACGTCAAAGTACTGAAACGACAGAGTCCTCGTGAGTCTCAATCAAGGGTACGAGGGGCTGAAATGACTGAGTCCTCACGAGTCTCATGGGTACTTAGATTCGAAGTTCCCTAGGTTTACCTAGGGTTTCTAGGAGCAAATTAAAAACTTGTCCTACTGGACAAAAGGACAAAAACGGTACACCAGTGATTTTTTTGCAGTTTACGGTACAAAAATCGAAACCAGGAAATCAGGGTACACCAAACCCAAGTTAGATGACGTTTTCTGTCAAGGTATATCGTTTTATGGCAAAAAATATCAATATCCGTCCGTTCAAGTCACAAAAATGACAAAAAACGGTACACCAAGTTTTTTTCGTCAGTTTACGGTGCAAAAAATAAAGCAAGGTAATCAGGGCACACCAAACCCACGTTAGATGACGTTTTCTGTCATGATATACCTTTTTCTGGTCAATAACCAATGTCTGGTATAGCTTATAAATACGAACACAAACCGCCTTAATGAATGCAAGCGCTTTCTCGCATTCGTTCGTGTTCAGACGAATAGTCAAGCGTAGCTTATATTTCTGAAAAAATCTTCTTTCGTTTCGTGTGCGTGCGTGTACTCAGAGCACGGCACCGCGGGCGAGCCCGGCGCCGTCGCGGGTGTCAGCGGGTGCTGGCGGGTAGAGCGGGGTTGCAAGGAGCGCGGTCACCGTTTTCGTGGCTAGGCGTCGCGTGTGCCTCGAGACACGAGACAAGCATGAATGGGCTGTGAGTTGGCCTCCATCTGTGGAATTGTGGATATGATTGAAAGGTCTATAAGGGTCGTTCGGGATTGTATAATAACATTCAAGCCGTGCTTATTTTTGCGACCAAGCTGAAGTTCACAGAGAGAGCTGCGCAGTCTGAGCACCAACTTTGTCTAGCTCGCGAACGAGGGCCACGGTGAGCACCGGGCTTCACGCGAGGCGGGCGACGGGGCTCACTGTGGCAGAGAGGGGGGAAAGCTTTACCTGGACCGAATCGGTGGTGAGGTGGTCGCGAGACGGGCGGGCGGCGTACAAGGCTGAGAGGGAAGCTCTGCTGTTCGATTTTTTTCTTTTTTGACCGATGCAACGTGTTCCACTCAGGCAGAAAATATTACATGAGAGGGGACGGGGATTTTTTTATTTCCGAAATTTTCGGTTTCATTTTTATTGTTTTTTCAGTGCTGCTGTGCTGTGCTTTCTCTTTCGTGCGTAGCATATCAAAAGAAGGAAATAAGTACCCTACCTGGGTTTCGGTTTCATTTTCATTGATTTTGCGGTGCTACTATGCCGTGCTGTGCTTTCTCTTTCGTACATACAGCATATCAAAAGAAGGAAATAAGCACCCTATCTGGGGTATGTACGTACGTACGGCTTGCGGCGTTCGGGTTGTTTTCCTGAATGGAGCACGTTGAGCTCTTGGCTTTTGCAAATCGCCTGTTTACACCTAATATTTTGGACCGTCTGATGCATCCCATTCTCGTTCATGAATACAGCGCTTTTTCGTGCTCGTGTTCATACGAACAGTCAAGCGTAGCCAATATGTCTGAAGAAAAGTCGTACTGTATGTACCCAGCAGAAAAAAAGTTACATGGAAGACCAAAGAAGACCAACAACACACTTACTGCTGTACTAGACTACTGCATTAGACCACGGTACGAGTACGTACTTTCTACGTCCTTTCTCGATACCTACAGTACATTACGACGATCTTTCCCCCCAAACCTTTAACCTACTACTTGCTGCCGTACTAGACTACGAACTGTACTAGACTATAGGACGAGTACGTACTTTCTACGTACTTTCTCCATACGTACATTACGACGATAACGGCCCACGAAGAACGACAGTCAACCTACCCTGCTATTCGGCACAGTTGAGGTCGTGCCTGCGTTTGTTTCTTTGGTTCAGGTTGCACGGCGCGTCGAGGCCTTCGAGTTCTGCGCAGCTGCATTAATATTATCTGTTTTGTCTACAGACTTTTGTTCACGGGGCGCATGTCCGTAACGACAATCGGCGAAAGTTCTCCTTGTATGCCTTTTGTGATCCTGGACTCTACTGCGGCGACTTATTTGGTATGGGTGTGTTCACGCCACGTCGAAGCCATCGCAATCTGAAAATATTATGTTTTGGTTTTATATTCCGAAACTAAGTACCCATGAGACTCGCGAGGACTCAGTCATTTCGGTCCCTTGCACCCTTCAGACTCACGAGGACTCTGTCATTCAGTACTTTGACGTTGAACTCGGTACCTCAACATGACTGGTATTCGCGAGTCAACGACTGAGTCCCGATGACTGGGCACACTAGTATCCTGCCGACCTTTTTGTTTGCAGTGTGTACAGTAGTTCTCGTGTCGCTTCGGCAAGTTTTCACTCCTACTCAAAATGCACCTGACCTCTGCAGTTTAAGAGTGTTATTGTATCGCTGCTGCTTGTTTTCGCTCCTGCCCCAGGTGCACATACATGTCGTTGTTTGTGGCCGACGTCTTTGCGAACGTATCGTTCCTGCCTTTTTTTTTGGCCGCTATTCTAAGCCCGACCAATCCCTGAAATGTCTATACCTCCATCCAACCTTGTTCTAAATGGTAACACCTAGGGAACAGCAGGGCAACGCTCGCCCTGCTCCACAATATAAAACCCAAACACAACATTGCAGTCGAATCGCGGAGATTACGATGGCTTCGACGTGCCGTGTACACACACCCATATCAAATAAGACGCCGCAGTAAAGTACAAGATGACAGAAAGAGGTGCAAGGAGAAAGTTCGCCGATGATTGTTACGCACGTGCACCCCGTCAACAAAACTCTCTACGTAGACAAAACAGAAAAAAATGAGGCGCGCGAGCGCGAAGCGCGAGCTCTTATTTTTCCTGGTTTTCCAAGGAAAAAAAAAAACACTTCATAACGAGTCGTATACGAGGGTAGGGTGCCTTGCTTTGTGTTTCTCTATGTGTGTCATCGTGTGTGAATCAACATTTTTTTTGGCCACGTTTGACCACCGCGCTCAACGCACACGGCACCAATGCCAGCCCGGGCGGGCTCTGTGCACACACACAATAACGAAACCTTCTCGTGCTGGTGCGGTTGTAAGTCGTTCAGAGTTGGTTGAGCTAGGTGCGGCAACGTGTGTAGCGAGATGGCTCATGGTTTTAAAAAAGCAAAACCGTAAAATATCAAACAGTTTTTTGTTTTTTGGAGTTCTTACCTAACGAAACTCACAACTCTACGAGTACTCGTGAGCAGAATGTGCCTGTCCACAGCAACGTTGGGGCCGTGTCCTAAGACATGCTGCAGGTGGTTTTGTCAGGCCCATCCTCCTCCCACTACTGATGAAGGGACGGAGAAGCAGGAGAAGCTCTGCTGTAGATGTCGTACAGTATGGGCCCGCCAACAAGAAACACCTAATCTGGGCAAGCCTGAGATTCTTATAGGGGCGCCATCTTCAAACAACCTTGAGCATAGGCTATTATGTAGGATATAGTGTAGAGTTCACCACTGAGCCGTTTTTCTTCAACTAGCGTTCTCCAAAAAGTGAGCATTATGTTCTTATTTGGCACTTTCTCATTGGCGGGCCTATACTGTATAGCAGTAGTAGTGTGGTGGCATCTGTCATAGCGGTTTTTTGTTTTTTGAGTTCTACCTAAAAATGACGAAACCCACTACTCCACAGCAACGGTCGGGCCGTGTCCTAAGACATGCTGCAGGTAGTATTGGCAGACCCACTCTCCTACCCATGAGGGGACGGAGAAGCAGGAGAAGCTCTGCTGGAGATGTACAGCAGTAGTAGCGGTGGCACCTGCTACGAGGAGCTCTTGTCGGACATGCCAGGTTTTAGATTTTTCGTCTCCAAATTGTTATGCCGACTTTCGAGGTGGGAAGCAGGCAACATATATATATATATACAATAAAAAATCGAGTACGTGTACGTGTACAAAGGGTGCAAGGGTTAGACGGACAAGCCGAGCGTACAGCGAGGCTGACCCTGGCCTCGTGTGTCCTACTGCTACTGCTACTGCTGCAGCTGTTTTGCTGCTGGGGAAGCTCTGTTAGAAATGTGAGGTTGTAGATTTTTCGTCTCCAACTTATTATACCGAGTTTCGAGGTGTGTGTTCTTCACATTAAACCGTTCTTTCTACCGTCGGCATCCCAATCAGTGTTCGCGCCGCTTCTTCAATCCTAGAGAGATACAAGTTCTGTGGTCACAAAACTACGCCACAGAGATACTACATTGTTACCTAAACAGTAAGCACAGTATAGACAATGCAATGCTCATGTCATCATACTGGATATGACAGCCTCGACATACATATTCTATGAAAGAGAAACGAAATAAAATAAAGAAAAACGAGAAAAACAAATCGAAAGAGAAAAAAAGGAAAAAAGAAAAAAACCGGCGTGCCTCCCCGCAGGGGATGTGGCAGACACTTGAAAATAACGAGCTAAAGAGAAAACACCATTACTTATAAACAGAGTGAGACTAAGAACTAAGGGAAAATAACAGGCAAACCGAGGCACAAAGCACCCTCCAGGTAGCCGCAGCAGTTTTTGGTACGAGTAGCATAGCCAGGTTCTCCCTACTAATCTGCCTGGGACCTTGCTACCCTGTCTTACGTCTCCGTCCTGCGTTCGTCAACTATGCCCCGCCCCTCGGCGTCAGACAATATGAAACAAGCAAAGCAGGCTGGTCATCCACCCACGCCACATGATTCCTTTCTTAAGGCTTATGAATAGAAGAAAGGAAGAGAAATAAATAAAATGAAAATCATAGAGAATCAAGCGCAAAAAGAAAAAAGAAGACAAAGGAAGACCATGTTCGAACCAGCTGCACCAGTTGGCGGCACGAGTAGCATAGGCATGTTCTACTTCTAAGTCGCGGGTGCCTTGCAACCCTGTCTGCCATCACCTTCCTACTTTCGTCCACCACCGTTTCCCTTCTACTCTTCCTGTCTCTCCCCCTCCCCGCATTCCCTTGGTCGGGTTTCCTTCCGCTCCTCCTGCTACCCCCCCGTCCCCCCATTCTCTTGGACACCACATACGGCGGATGAGCGGCGCTGCCTACTCAGCTGTGCCTCATCCTCGTGCCACCTCACCATGAACCGTTCGGCTGCTTCGAGGACCCCCCGGCACCACTTCCCCACCTTTTTTGCTGCAGTAGACCACTGTGCGGTCTCAACTCCAAACACTAAGGGGGTATGTTCCGTTGACCCTTCGGTGGCTCGGAACTCCCTAAGGCCTTCGACTATGCATCAATGCCAAGTCTTGAACTGCCCGTCAGGTCTCGGGTTCTCCCCACCAGCCAATATCCCGAACATTACCCGACTGCGTAACCGCTCCTTACTTTACCGTGCCACACCCCCCGCAAAGAAGAGCCACCGTTTACGGATGGTCGTTTCGATGCTCTCGCAACGTGTCATCTTGAGGGCCTTCGCGTACGAGAGGGTGGCGTGGTCAGTACGAAGTCGGCGCTGGAAGCCAGTGACTCGCAAAAGGACTTGGTGGTGAGCCGTTCGAAGCTTAGCAAAGTATTCCGCTTTAAGGGTCCACGTCACACACCCGCACAGCAAGGTCTCAATCACATCGGCCTTCAGCAATCGGACTTCCAGGCTAAGGGGGGGCGGTCGTCCTATCATACAACTCCGGACGGAACCGTTTGAGGCATGCCCGCATGAGACGGATCCGTCGGTCGATTTCGAGCGAAAGCTTAGCGTTTTCGAGGATAATGCCGCCTAGGTATAAGAACTAGGCCGTTTGTTAATACCTCTGGTCTGCTGCTTCGATGACGAGCGGTGGTGCGAGGGTTGTCTGGTCTGGTGTGTGCAGAAGTCTTCTTTTCCGATACCGTGAGGCTTGCTGCTTCAAAGACAGTCACGATGACTGTTATCATTTTCGCGAGCCCTTCAGCCGACTTCGAGAGAATTCCTGCGTCATCGGCGTACAGCATGCCCCATACAGCCCTTCGCACGCACGCCAACGGCTCCTGCTCCTCTGTTCCGACTACTCCAGCATCACCGAGTTGCACCAAATCCTGTACGATGGCTTCATCATGGCGGAGGTGTACTAGTATGACGTGTAGCGCAGCAGCGAAGAACTCGTTGAACAATAACGGTGATAGCACGCAGCTTTGCCGCAGCCCCTGCGTGACATCAAACTATTCCGAGTGCTCGCCGTTATCCGCACGCACGCAAGCCCGCATGCCTCCGTGGAAACTACGGATATTGTCAGCATCTTGGTTGGTACGCCAAAGCGCGTGTGAGCACCTCCCGTAGTAGCTCTCGGTCGACAGAGTCGTACGCTTTCGGCAGATCGATTAAGCACGCGTACAGGGTGATTCTCCTCTGTCGTCCGAGCTCTTGCAACCCGCGCACGACGAACAACATATCAATCGTTGATCGTGCGGGGCGGAAGCCGCACTGTTCTTCCGGGAGTAATCCCTCGGTCTCGCAGTAGTTGCTGAGGCGGGACGCGACGATTTTCAACAAAACTTTGCCTGCGTGGGCAGCAAGCGAGATCCCTCTGTGGTTGCTGCAATCAGTTCGGTCCTTCTTTTCGTGAAGGACCTTGAGGATCGCATCTTTTCATTGCTGGGGGAGTTCTCCTATTACTCAAACATTGACAAGGATGTTGTGAGCACTTGGCGATTTACGGGGTGGTCGATTTTAGGAGTTCGGCCGGGAGACCATCTGGCCCAACAGCTTTCCAATTCGACATCCCCTTAAGCGCTTCCGTCATCTTGTCCATGGATGGTTCATCTCCGAGCGACAGTTTAAGCGGTCGCGGTGGCAAGAGGTCGATAATCGTGGGATCGAGTTTGAGCGATTTCGTGTTCAAGAGTTCGTGGTAAAACCGCGACCATCTTTCATGAATTCGAACCTTATCCCGCAACAGCATGCCATCCTCATCGCTAATTAGACTGCTCACTCAACGCTTCAGTCCCTTCCAATGCCACCGTACTCTTAAGGTGCTTGTAGAATCCCCTCTGGTCATTATTCGCTAGGAGTCGTTCGGTTTCGGCGAGGTACTCTTCGAAGTACGCATGCAGTCCTGCGGCAATCGCCTTCTGCAGGTTCGCACGCAGATCTCAGTGTCTTTCACGCGGTTCTATCCCGGGGATGGGCATGCAAGAATTGCCGTGCATCCTCCCTCGCTGTTCATGCTAATATGACTGCGGTCAAGGTTTCGGCAGACTCATACCATCCATTTCTGCGGTGGCGACGTGGAGGGGTGGTACCTCTTTTTCGACCGCATCAATAATAGACGTAATGAAAAAATCAACCATGCCAGACGTAATGCGGGGTTTGATAAGCTGGTTGAGAGTGGAACGACCCTCGCGACCACTCCTTCACGACACTTTTCATCGCAAACAAAAAGCTGCCTGTCGAACTCTCGGCGTTTTGTCAGCCTTCGTGTTTGTCTGTTGAGCGCTAGGTGACCACCGAGTCGGACTTGGGAAGCAGCAAACATGCAGCAAAAATCGAGTACGCGTACAAGGACAAAGGGTACAAGGGTTAGACCGACAAGCCGAGCGTATAGCGACGCTGACCCTGGCCTCGTGTGCCGTACGCTTGACTATTAGTATGAATACGAGTACGAGAAAGCCCTTGCATTCATGGGAAGTCACGAAACAATCTGTGAAATGCCCTTGTTGCAGATGCCTTTGAGAGCGATCCCCCCCCCCATTCCTTCCTACGATCACACTCCTCGCCACCTCCCCTTCCCTTCCAAGATGCCCAAAGCTTTCCACCGCAAGGTTGACAAATTTATGGCTGCGCTCGACGAAGGGCACGTATCCAACGCGGGCGTTGTGATTGCGCTTTCGCGCCTCAGAAGCTGAGGCAACTGGTCCATCTTGGTCGGTACTTTCGGCCCGCAGGTGAACCCCCCCGCCTGGGTGTCCGCTAAGGTGGCGTCAATGAGTATGCTTTTGTACTTCTCCAAGACCCGTCGGCATCGGATTTCCGAGGCGCGAAAGCGCAATCACTACGTCCGCGTTGGACACGTGCCCTTCGACGAGCGCAGCCATAAATTTGTCGCCCTTGCGGTGGAAAGCTTGGGCGTCTTGGGAGGGAAGGGAGCGACTTCATCGATCAGCTGGCGACGAGTGTGGTCGGAGTAAGGGATGGGGGCGCCATAGCCAAGAAAGGCAGCTGCAAGGAACTTTGGGAAGCAGGACGCCGGCTCAAACGTAATCGCCCGAATTTGCATAGCTGAGCGAGGCCGCGAGGGCTTGAGAAGATCGAAAGAAAGCAGATTCGCAACTACTGTACCAAGACCAATTACCGGGATCACGGCAGTAGTACCTGGTACTTAACATGCGGTGTTATACTTCAACCGCAACAACGGTCACTCTGGGCGCACTTATCGACTGTAACGAACATTGCAACTTGTAGCGTTAAATGATACCAGGTACATACCGTAGACCGCTATTAGTAGACGACAGTCCATTCTTAACACGACTCCTCGATGGAGTTTCCTATTGATAGATATTATATCATAGAACAATGGCCATATTCGTCGTATCGAGGAGCACTTTGCACCAAATTGCTGTTGTTCAGGTGCAATGCACTGGTGCACTGGTACAATGGCGCTGCTAATATACCTATACTGCAAGGTCTTTTGGCGTGGCCAAAGGAATCCAACGGCCATACCGCGCACAGAATACGGCATACCAGGTTGCAGTGCACAGGTATTGCTGCTGCAAAGTATGACAGGCGTGCAGTCTGCGTACGCACTTATATGGTGGGATGGCCACATTGATATTTGCTTGCAGGTCCTTGCTGTTGTAATGCGCAGTACTCGTTCTGCCGTAACATTTACTCTCCGAACACTCCGGTACAGAATGGCCGAGCTTGAATGGTCCCAGGCATGTTTACGTGTGTCTACAACTTTATGGATCGACGGCTTGATCGGCATACGATTCGGACGTAAATACGAGTAGGTTTCGCGAACCTCTCTCAAAACTGCAATACGAGTTGTAACGGTTAGTTGCCTGCAGCAACCATCCGGCCTGGAGCCTGGCGCATTGCAGACAATATAGGGGAGAAATTAGGCAACGATGATTGGCGCTTTACGTTGAAGACGACGATGCACAACAACCCATAGGCGGCGGAAACGAAGCACTCAACTCACCTCGACGGCATCTCGTTGCCTCCTCGTCCAAATACCGCTGAAGCCGCGTTGTCGTTCAAATTACTCACTGACAACGCCCTCACGTTCGCAGATCTTTCGGCAGCAAAACTGGGCCAACTTTGGCGGCTGACCTCGGACCTCTAAACTGCGAGGTGCTTATCTATTACTACTGTAAGTTTGGGCGCAACAGGACCGGTCTAACATGGACTTTCCTAGTCAAGAGTACCACAGGAGAGCGCTCTCGAGTATGGGTGCTGTCACGAGGTACTTGTACTTGTCCTACTCAATGGGAATTACTTTATTATTAATCCTAGGCTATTTTAAGCGCCTATTTCGGGGGACCATAGTATATAGGACCAAATATTGTGAGTAAAAAACAGGTAAATATAAAGCTTTTTATGTGCAACATAGGTCCTATTAACTATGTACCCCCGTATTAGGAGTTCCATAAATGGCGCTGAAATTTTTCGAATTCGGATATTGAGATAACATCCCCGCCTGAGAAACCAGGAAGAATCAAGAACTTTGTCACAGAGAGCTGCCCCCGAGGCCGTCGACCACCATGCGGGAGCCTAACCTTATACCCGTAGGCCTACTGGCCATGTGTGTCGTGTCAGCAGCTGCCTTGGCCCGCCTGATCGCTGTGGTAAAGATTTTTTTCGGCGTCAGCGGGGTTACTATTCTGCTGTGGACAACATTGGTACCAGTACCAACGGCAGCTCGCCCTCTCCTGCGAACACATGGTCTGCTGATGGAGTACCCGCGTCTCACTTACTCCTGCCCTCTCTTGTGTTCCACGTGCTGGTCTTCTTGTGCGTGGCGGTGGAAATCCCGGTCTACGCGTTCCGGTTCGCTTCAAGCTTACACCAGTTCGACGACGGAGAAGGCTTCTACGGCGAGGGTCGGCCACTCTACGCCCTGCACCTTTCAAGCTACCTTTTGCTGTTCTTGGGTTCCTGTGTGATTGTCACTCTGTGGAGCGACGTCGCCGTGTTCGAGCCGACTGTGTGGACCGTTCTTGTGAATAGGTGAGGCAAGCGACGCTGCCATGTTCTTCTGCCGATCGCTTGGTGAACTTCGTGCTTTGTTCAACGTATCGTACCGGTCATGTTCTTATATTTCGAAAATGGTTGATCCGCGATCGGCGGCCAGCAAAGAAGGCACCTCGCATCTACGAGGTACCAGGTATAAAAATATTGTGATCTTCTGTAGATCTTTGGTATTCGAGATATCTTCGATGCTGAAACAGTGTACGGCAAAGACAGATGGCGATCATGCTATCGTGCTGTATCTTGTCCACGGTATTATTGTGTCTGCCAGAGACAGATTACCGCCTGGCATCCTTCGTTAGCTGGCCACCAGCGCCTGTGTGGCCGTCCCTGTGCCTGCTTGGCCTGCTTCCTAGTCAGATCCCTGAAATCCCCGGCTCTTTCCTCTGGGATAAAAATGCATACCTGGTACCTGGTATCTCTTGTCTGATCGCAGACTCCTGGCTTGCCACAGCAGCAGCGCTGCCAGGTACCGTACATATCAGGTACGTATGCATACCTGATGTTGATCTACAATCCCATCCCATGTCCATGCTAGCGTCACATTGAGTCCCTCGTTGCACCCGGGTGCGAAAATATTCAGTCATGACGACCATGCTCCTGCCCCTGCTTAAGGGGTATGAAAGAGGGCGAGCGGTGCTGCTGTGAGGGCGACTTGACTTGAGTTCGGTGAAATTGGTCCACCGTGGGTGCGCTTTCGCAGCGCATGGGGAGGTGGCAGTGTGCGACTATGATTTCCGGCTCTGATCTTCTTCCTAATGTATTATGATACCAGTATCTGTCCCGTCGAGTCCCAAGCCTAAAAGTATACCATTGCAGTTACCGGTTGCCGCACCGAACACTTTTAGATTCGCCCGTGCTTGACAGAACTATTGGTAGATAACTTCTCGCACATTACAGCAGCAGACTTCGTATGGAGCCATGATATGACTGCGTATATTATCGTAAGTACACACCAGGTACCTGGTATGATACAGCAGTATTTACAATATGAACCATATTCCAGGTAGTGATACTTTTTACCTGGCAGACGCAGATGGTGTTGCTCGTAGATAATGCGGGGGGGGGCACTTCTATGAGGGGCACTGTCCTCACTCTGCGGCGGCGGGGGGTGCGCGGTGACGAAGGCGGAGAAGGGACACGGGCCTCGTCCGTGAATAGTAACCTGCGTAGATCGGGAACTCTTCGATTAGAAATAGTTTTGAAGGACCGGGCACATTTGGTATGGCACGTGGCATCACCATTATTATTATTTTTCTTGTCGCAAGTTAATCCATGATTTGTTGAAACGAATCTCCGCATGTTGGTGGAACATGTTGTCGATCCTCTCGCGACGGCCGTACAAAAAGCGTATTACAACGGTCCACGCGTAGAGGCGCGAATCGAATGCCACAATAGGACCTACAGGGGGCTGTCGCGGGGAACTCACATGGTGCGTTGCTGTACAGTGCTGCACGGTGGGAAAAATAACGCGCAGACTCTCGCACCACAGCTGGATGAGACCAGACCGTGCTCTCATGCTGTGTTTCTCACCGATGTTTGCACGCATGCCTGCAAGCGCAAATGCCTCATAAAGCAAGCCACCGGGATGACTTGATGTGCCCCTGCAGATGCCTCTGAAATGCGCAAGCCGCCTCTCTCTTTTTTGCATTTTGGCCCCCAGGCTGGTGATCGTCTTGGGCCTCTGCTACCTGATGGTGACGAGCTTGGCTATCAGCGTTTGCCTCGGACTGGGTGGCGTCGAGTACTTTTTCACCAGCTTCGCCTTTCTCCTCTTCTGTGCTTACAGGTTCGAATCCCCGTGTACTGCTCGTGGCGCAAAACCACGGTTCTTCTGGGCGTTGCTATTGTGTGCTCCCAGCAGCGCATTACGAAATGCGTCTCTTTCGTCGGTTGCGCGCCGCAATATGAGAACGAAGCCCAGTTGTTGTGACGTCATGAAACGCGTTGCAGCCATATTCGGTGAACTGCTGTTATCGTGTTTGTTTAGGTCTCTCGGTTCAACAAACAGTTATTGGTCTCATCCCATTGCCGTCCGCCACTACCAACGTTCTGATGCACATGCGCTTGTCGTTGCCCGCAGCATCGTGGCACTGCTCCTCCTCGGCTTGTCCTTCCTGGTGCTGGGATATTTGTTGCAGCGTCGCATATGCCGAGTTCTTGTTACCGACAGCTGCTCAGTTGGACTGACGGCAAGGGTAGTCCGCCTGAACGTGGTAAGACTGAGTGCATGGTAGCACACCCAGAACAATTGGAAATTTAAGCACTATGCTGCACAGCAGAGCATTGATCGAGAAGCTCGACTAGTTTTTCGGGCACCGTGTTAGACGTTGTATACGACGAGGCTCCATCTGTATGTTTTTTCCGGCATCAAACTCGACACCTTCGTGTATCTTGTATCGCGGAATTTCCGGCACACAGTTTCGGCGCGCCCAGTGCCCTGCAAAGGGAGGTGCGCGCGACCGGTGCAGCTCTTTTGTGTGAACACCCGAGCAAGGCCTTGCGTCAAACGTGTCAACCGTTGCCTGCGATTGCTGTATGATTCTTATCCTAGATCGTGCTGGCGTGCTTCGTCTGCTTCTGCTGGAGGGCCTATATGCTGGCGGCCTGGTCGGTCGAGGGTGCAGGCAGAGGGTGAGGTTGAACGGCACTTTGGAAGGGGCTGGAAAAGGTGCGTAAAGCGGCGACTACGCATGTTAACATGCTCCGCACACCAAAGCCCGCCAGCGACGCACGACAATGCAATTAGTGAAAACGCCCCCCCCCCCCCCCCCCGTTGACTCCATAGCAAATCCTCCTTGTGCGTTGCATGCAATACAAATGGCTTGCTGAATCCTTTATGGAGAAGCTTCGTGTGGTTACTGCTGCATAACCCTTTGCTCCTTCGAACGCTGCGCTTTCTGTGGATATATAAAAGGTGAAGCCTGCGCCGTCCTCCTCTCTATCTTGACGAATTCGGATTTAAATCCCTCCCCTCGGAATTTTCTGGCAGACTCGAGGCGGAGCGTTACTAGGAATGTATTTGAACGGCCTTGTTCGGTTTGCAACCACAATCGCATTTTCCTGCCCCGCAATCTACAGGTGGGAGTGGGACATGAGGTTGGAGTGGGCGCTGCACGTCATTCCTTGCGTTACGATGCTCTACCTGATGCGGAGGGCCGGACAGCCTACCTTAACCGCGGCCCCAAGCACAGTTGGCAGTGGGGGAGAGGAGAGAGTTCGGAGGCGGGGATGTTGAGGGCGGTGGTAAGGATGCGAAGGATACTTTGCGCACGTACGGCAGCGCCCGCAGCGGTCCAGTTTGAGAGAGAAAGATACACAAATTATTTTTGTTTTTCGTGTTGTTCTTGAGCGTGTTTGTTCGTTTTGTGCTGAGTGGGCAGGATTAACCGAAGCCACGAAGCTACTCGTGTGTAAGTGTGGTTTGTGTTTTCCATAGAGGTGCGGAGATTGTGTTGTGCCGTTTTATCAACCCGTCTGTGTTGTTTCGGTTGTTATGTTTGTATACTCCTGTCAGGTGGTACCGTGTTATCATCAAATCGTATGCTATTAGTAGCACGGCATATACCTGATGTTTCGCATGTTTAAGAGAAAAATTAGCGTTATTACGTCGTTATTTGCGTCCAGATGCCTGATGGAGGCGTCCAACACTACGGGAGGGGCGGGTTGGGATTAGATATACATCGCACCGGCGGTGCGGTATTGTTGAATTGGACAACCAACCGCAACTCGCTCGGCCCCCGAGGTCTCGCCCATCGACGTTGAAGGCCCTTGCCTAAGCGTCCCTGAGGTTGTCAGTCCTGCGTAAATCCGGGGGGGTGAGTTTTTTTTTTGAGGGGGGGGGGGTTAGGGACGCATGTTTATTGCCGGATTGCTGGCCAACGATCAGGTGTTCTTTCTCCGACCCTCGATTGATGTGTGGTGTGGGCGCATTTTCGCACCATGTGCAGCGAGTACGCTGATGGTGACACCGACTGCATGAGTGCTGTACAAAAGTGTTCCCCGCCCATTTATCTGCGGTATGCAGGGGGTACAGGTACGGCTATAATTTTACATTCATAGTTTGCTGAGAAAGAGGTGCTCGTAAATATCTGTTGTAAGGTATGAAAGTGAAGGTCTTTCCCTCGATCTCGACGGCCTGCAAGCTGGGAAGTTTATCTTCCGGTCATTGGCTTCCTGTCGAGAGGGATCGAAACCCAGGATTGCCTTCTTGTACGGCATCGGTTATCGTTGTAAGGCACGGAGATACATGGGTACGCGGATCATACTTGTAAAAGTAGCAACAGCAGGTCAACAGCTTTGTTAATTTGAGCTATCGTAGCTGTCCTTCACATGCATTTTAGTTCGTACCAGTACGTTGAGTCAGAGTTATAAACTCTACATTGGCGCGATAACAGTGGGTGCTGAGCTCGCTTTGGATAATAGCGAAGAAACGTGCGATGCAACACTTCTTTTCTACGCGACGGATAATTCAGCTGTGAACTTTCAGCCAAACTGGTTGTGTTCTTGCCCGCTGGCTGACATACGTTTAGTTCGCGATATCTTTCTGCTCCTCTCCTGTGCTTGATGGATTGATCTATTGATAGCGTTTTCGTTTGTTCTTTCATTACTAGCATCACGCCCTAGCGGCAAATGGCGTTTATATGGTCTCTACCTAGAGCCACGTACGCATATGCACTGCAACCAAGCGTATCAAGTAAGGTCGAAGTGTCATACCTGGTATTTATAGCATGTTTTCATAGTGTGTATTCTCTGTTATACGTAGGTCCTCTGCCACTGTGGATAGTGGATACTATACAAACTGCTGTGTACCATATCCCGCGTCCAATGCTCGCTACGAACCGTATCGATATTATTTGCTTCCCAGTTTACTTTGTTGGGTCCTCTGTTATATCGGAAAGTCCAAATACATACGAGTAGATACATGGGTCCGTCCGTCCGTCCTTAAAGGAGAACAGAGTGAGAACATGGCAACTATTTACTGGAATACAACATTGCACACGCTTCAATCAATGATACCACGGTATGACGTCAAAACGGGCGTACCATGATACACTACTACTTTCGTCAAACAATGTGCTCGTGTGAACAAATATTGTTTTTTAAATCATGGTCCTACTTCGGTGGTTTTTTGCACCCTAGTATGACTCACATGCTTCTCTTTTACTGGTAGGTACGGTACTGATGGTATCACGCAGCTATTTTATGAGGGGATGCAATACGCACCACAGTGAGAAAATGTGGGCAAATAAGTACTACGCGCCGGAGATCACGTGACGTGCAAATCTAGTAATAACGGAAACGTCTCACTCAGTAGATCGTTTATGTACGAAGATACATGGTTCATGGGGCAGTCTGGTACTTAATTGTCCCCTCACGACCTCTGGGTTGGGTTGGCGTCGGTTGGCAACGACACTGTAAAACATGCCGCTCACTACGTGAGCTAGACATCCAGGGTACCGTTTTTTTTTTTTTTTTTTTTTTTTGGCGGTCGCCCACGGCTGGTCGTCTAGTTAGATCATTTGTGCGAAGTAAAGAACTTTTACTCTGCACAAGGGAATTGATCGTACCACGTAGTGTTCGACGTACGGCACCCAAGAGGCAGTTTCAAAGTACTCCCATTGCTGTCTCTGGAAGTGGCCACACCGGAAATTAAACTAACTCATTGAAGCTGTCCTCCATATACAAGTCCGCCTCACAAGTGGTTCTTAGTAGGATGTAGCTCACCCTTCATGCGACTCGCCGGACACCTCACGGCGCTTCGCGCTTGGTGCAAGCAATGTATATCTGCCTGGTCGGTGAAAACCCGACATGCTCCGTCCCGGCATTGTAGGGATGCGAGGGTCTATGGTCATACGACTACGGCCATGCATGAGATCGAGTACATCTCTCCTATCGAATACACACCCCCCCCCCGATCTCACTCTGTTCATGTGCCCTAATAGAGCTCTCCATGAGATAGGCAACAAGAAGAAGTTTACCCAGAAGGCGCATTATCTGGCCGGCATCGACATCCCTGTGTCCTCCTCTATCTGCTATGAGGGACCATGACACATGGCATTTGGCGTCGTCGGCAGGACACGGGTCCGAATCTCACTTCTCGAACGTTTCTGTTTTTAGAACGCTTGTGCGTGCGTCCCTAAAAACACATATCACTGGTTCCCCAGGTAGGTATTGAAACGAAGCGGGTAGGTCAGCGTATACGGCCGTATACGGTACCCATGCGCCCCAAAGATCCCGTCGTTCAGAGGGGGGGGGGGGGGTGATAAAATTACCCTGGGATGGGTAATCGATCGACTTCGTCTCCCCGAATTCGCAAATATATATGCTGAAGTATATATTATATTCAGTATACGGCAGTACGTTTCTTGCTCCGGTTCTGATACTGCACTAGTACACGCCAGCACACAGAAGCGCACACTACAGGAGGTATATTAGTACGAAACATTAATAGAATATGTACGAGTGCACATAATATATATAGGCGTTTCACAGCGTTTCACGGCTCTCTGCGGTATCCGTTAGGCTCGACGGGTTCCCCCCCAGCACACTACGTACCCAAGGTAAACCGACGAGTGTGGGTTGATTGGAGTCTGGTTCGGAAGAGCAGAGACGGAGAGGGAAGGAAAGGCTGGCGCTGGATGCGTCGTTGACTGATCGGTCGTTCAGTATGCCCAGAAGCGATACTCGATCCGATCGCGGAAATGTGTACCCACGGGTACCTGGTACCATTACGTAGCTCAGTCGTAGGTAATACCTTCACAGTACGCAGGAATTACGTTGTTTCTGAGAAATAATGGCACGCATCTCGTCCTATCACCCAACCTCACAATAAATAAGCAGGACAGGTTGGGGAAAGCACGCTAACACCGTTATAATTGGCGTTGCACTGTATCAGTTCAACTGTTGTAGTAACCTCTGTGGTACTATTATTGCTGTACGGGTAACTGTGCTCGGTGTCTGCGGCCTGCCTCTAAGAAACTGGAGGAAGATTTCAAACAACTGCTCGCTGCATTGTTGCCTCGGGACCTCCACCTTGTCACTTTATATCACCTCGGCGCATGTCCGTCCGTATCGCTGACCACATGAACGCCTAGAGGGGAGAGCCTCTGCCTCCCAGCCTCCCAGAACAAATTCAAATTTGAAATTTTGAAATATGGGAACCGGGGTAAGCAGGTACACATCCCCAAAAATAAATGCGCGTGGACATGTTTGTAAACCCCCGCTCAAGTGTTGAGAGTTGAGACCAAAAATGGGAATGACACTTGGTTGAGACAGCAGAACAGGGTGCGGTATGCAAGGCTCGGGAACCAGAAGACATGAACGGACACACAATATTTTTGTCGGTGCAGGAGATTCTAGCTTCTCCCAGCTTCCATGTCCTTCGGCGCCTCTGCCCCAGGTACCCACCGGCGGTACTTTGAATATTTCAAAGATTGCGCAAATATCCTGCGGGGCTACGGCCGTCGTCGCCCTTGTAGTCCATGCCGACCCCGAGGACGGGCCACCACTAATGCTAGAGTGGGGAACGGGCCTGTACGGCGAGAGGCTTCTGCCGACAGTTCCGCTGGTTGGGACCGCAGGAACGGCAACAAAGGATTCCACTGTTGCTGCTGCTGCTGCCCCGTTGAACCACCCGGTCGTGTCGCCGTGGCCGTCGCGCGTCTTGGGTAGTCACCCGCAGGTCATTCGATCGATCGCCTGCGGTGCGCACTTCGTCGTGGCTGCGATAGAAACCGGTGGCTGTATATCGTGGGGTGGTGGGCGGGATTCCAGAGCTCTCGGACGGGGTAGCTGTTGCTGTGGTGGTTGCCCCTCGCCATCGCGCAGTGATGGGTCGGTCTCAGCTACCCCACCTTTGCGACCCGGTGAGACCGACTGGGTAGCGGAGCCGCTGGGTTCACGAGGACTCAGCGTTACAGACTTGGCGGCGGGGGGGACGACCACGCCGTTGCCATCTGCGCAGACGGAAGTGCTTGGGCTTGGGGCCGAGGAGACTGCGGCCAGCTCGGCATAGGCCCCCCAACCGCTAGCGGTGGCGACGGTGCATGTGGGCCGACGAGGGTTCGAATGCCGACTCCCGTCAACAATTCATCTCCTTCCGCCACTACTACCGCTGCTGCCGTGAACTCGAGCAACAAGGCGCGACATTCGAACATGGTTCGAGCTGCGGCCTGCGGGCGAGACCACAGTGCAATCCTCACAGATGATGGCCGATTACTAACGTTCGGAAGCGGGCTTCACGGGCAGGTACGCGGCCTGAAGTGACTGTGCCCACGGTTGGTCTAGTCAGCGAGGTTGTCACGCTCCACATGGTACTGTACGATCATCATGTCGGAATTCGGACGTCAGACCTTTTTTTTTCTTCTCGTACGTACAATACTACCAGGTTCAGTGCAGTACGTCGATCGTCCGTTCGCTCGGTATTCTGTTGGCGGCTCTGGGCCGCCTTCGTCGATGGCCTGCCGCCGCCCGTTCGATCGATCGCGCCGTCGCCCGCGTACCGTTGGACGATCGACCTCGTCGCTCCGTACGTAGTTTGTTGGGCGGCCTTGGACCGCGTTTGTCGCTCGCCGTCGCTCCCTCGGTCGCGCCCTCAACTGCGCGCCGCCGCTCTTGTACTACTACAGCAGTGTACCCGGTATACTGTACTTGACGACACGCCTTCACGACGCCTTCTTAGTATTTTCCGGAACAACGAACACGCCTCGCTTGTATCGCACGTTGTAACCTGCTTCGTCCGGGGGCCTGGAACAAAATCGTTGAACAAAGCTCGGCCTTGGAACAGTGGGCAAGATGGCGTGGACGCCGACGGTCGTCGACGCCTTGGTAGGCGTGGGTACAATGCGCGCGGACGGCTCTTTCACCGGCATGGCGTCGGTGGCGTGCGGGGCATGGCACACGGCGGCGTTGTCCACAACGGGGGATGTGTACACTTGGGGGTGGGCACGCTTCGGGTGAGAGCTATACAGGGCAATCGGTCATGGTTGAACCATCGCTGTCTACTGCTGTGTATCGCTACTTGTTGTGGGCACTCTACATGCGAAGTACGAGTAGTCGTCATGTTAATGATAGTGGCGTTCGCGTTGCACCTTGTGCTAGAATGCGTCGAGATAATGCTGTAGAGCGAATAAAAAAAACCCGCTCGACGGTATTGAACTCCCGCTTTGCTTCCAGCTGTCACGGCCTGTTGTATCCCATCCATGCCTCGCCGCTCAAATCTGTGGGATAAATCGTACATGTTATTTTGCCCCGCCGCTGCGTTCACACCACACTACAGAAGTACTTTGAATTATATCTTGTTGACGTACTGAGCATGTTATTATGCTTGCGTTCCCGCTCTGACAAGGGCTCTTGGGCCTTCTCCAGGAGATGACCCTGCACTCCGGGAGACAGACGAGAGTAAGGGTGCGAAGAGAGATGGCGGAGGTGGCGGAAAAGGAGTTTTTGCCAGCTCAACAGAAGAACGCGCCGAGGTGCAGCCGTACCCTGGGCTCGTAGAAGGGGTGGAGAATCTTCTGGAAGACGACCGGATCGTCTCGGTGGCCTGCGGCGCGCGGTACACGCTGGCGCTATCGTCGAAGAAGAGTGCATTCGTGTGGGGACAAGTCGCACCGGCTGCTGACGGCGGGGCGGCCGGCTTTGGCCCCCGCTGCAGCCGTCTTGGCAATAGCAACTCCCCTTCGTATTCGTTTTGTCACCCGAGGGAGCTTCGACCATCCGAGCTTTTGCATGCCGCGGCCGCCGCTAGGTCGACAGGGGGAAGCGAGGCAGCCAGGTCCCGTGGTACCAACCATGGAAAAGAGGTTGGCAGCACTTTTGCGGTACGAGTAGAGCGGGGTGGCGCAGTTGAATACGAGGAGTCGCGCTGGCGTGTGTCTGCAGTAGGATGTGGGCCATGGTATATCGTTTTCGGTGTCGAACAGGAACGGCTGGAAGGTTTGGAGCAGATCGGCTGACAGTCGCATACTGATTCGTAATGCCTCCGGAGTAGTCTTGTGTACCAAACGTAGAGGCTCCAGGATCATGCGTGCAGACTTGGGAACAAGCTACACGTGCAAATATATTTTAACCCACCATGAAAAAGACGGCGTGGCATAGTCAACAAGTAGACGCTCTGCCTGAGCCAAACACAGCACTCTGGGATTCCGTCTGTGCTGGTCCCGGCTGGCCTCTCCCGTCACTCTCAACAACTCCACCTGCGACTTCACTAAAAACGAGACAAGCAAACTGAGAACAGCGCTCGAATGCATTTCATCGAGGGCAATAACAATATTTTAATCCACCATGAAAAAGACGGCGTGGCATTCATCGAACGTGCAGCTTCTTCCAACGCCACAAAATAATACAAAGCACCCCACCATAAAGGCCCTCACTCAAAACGCCTAATGCAATGTGCGCAACGTTCTCGTCTTCGCACGAGTCTATATACAAACATCAGCGTTCATTTCTCCATAATTCACTTGGTCAAATCAGCCTCAGCAAAACCTGTCTTGCTCGGCATTTGACTGAGAGCATCCCACTGGATTTCATTTGCTGAGTCGCGTTTGCCTGCGGTCATAAAACACAGCATTCACTTAGGCACTTGCGCAACCGCGAGCTAATTCAAAATTGAGGGTCGCTCTTTGCACAAGAAAATCGAAACCGATGGCAGATCACAACGCAAGCACCAAACTCCTAGGCGGGACCCCTTGTCACTCCTGTGTCGGGCGGGGCATCTTCTGTACCCCTCGGAAAACTTACAATCATCTATTTGCACCCGCGAAATCGACAACAAAAAGTACCCCCCGCAAGCTACCAACCTCTTGTGGCGAAGAAAAACCTCGCCCCCCACTCAATCCAACCGCCCCATGCGTATTCGCCACAAGAACGACTGAGCAAATACGAACTAGACGGTTGTGGCAGGCTTGAAAATATTAAAGCCGTCCGCCGCGGTGCTCATAATCACCCCGGGAATCTGCGGGTGGAAGTGCAACTCCTTGATGTCCGTCTGCCCCTGGTGGATAAAGAGCAGCTGAGGCGGCAGATCCTGCAGCCCGCCCCCAGCCCCCGCCGGGCCCGCCGCTTCATCATCTGCCTCAACCGACAGATCCCACACGGTCAACTGATTGTCTGCGCCCGACGCCGCAAGCATAGACTCATCGGTCGGGTGCCACTCGATCGACGTAATCGGACCCTGCAACAGGGTAGCAAGGCAAGGAGGGGGGAGTTCTTCCCAGTTGAATTATCACGATAGCCTAAAGCGGCCCTCATAAATACCAGAGGGAAAACCGATCGAACATATACCTTGATTTTAGAGCAGGAATCGATCGGATATTTAGCTATGTCATACCAGGTACCTGGTATACTTTAGACGGAAAATCGAGGGGGAATCATCGGACCTTGCAACAGAAAGGGAAGGAGGGGGAAGTTATTCCCCGTTTAAGTATGTCGACAATCCAACTCAGCTTTCATAATATTAGAGGGAAAACCGATCGAACATTTACTTGGTTCTAGCGAAGGAAACAACCGGGTCTTTACCTACGAGTATGCTTCAGACGGAAAATCGAGGGGTCGTTTATCTTGATTTTAGAGGAAAGTCGATCGTACAAGAATATAAGTTCCAGGTAGACCCCAGTGGGTGCTACATATATTAAACACCGGCTCTTTCAGGCAGAAACTATTCAACCGAGCGTCTCTTGCGTAGCAGAGAGCAGTCCAAATCACTAGGGGGGGGTGTAGTCGATAGGAGAGATGTACTCGATCTCATGCATGGCCGTAGTCGTATGACCATAGACCCTCGCATCCCCACAATGCCGGGACGGAGCATGTCGGGTTTTCACCGACCAGGCAGACATTGCTTAAACCCAGCGCGAAGCGCCGTGAGGTGTCCGGCGAGATGCATGAAGGGTGAGCTGCATCCTACTAAGAACCGCTTGTGAGGCGGACTTGCGTATGGATGACAACTTCAATGAGTTAGTTTAATTTCCGGTGTGGCCACTTCCAGAGACAGAAATGGGAGTACTATGTAACTACCTCTTGGGTGCCTTACGTTGAACACTACGTGATGCGATCAATTCCTTTGTGCAGAGAAAAGGTTCTTTACTTCGCACAAATGATCTAACTCGACGACCAGCGGTGGGCGACCGCCAAAAAAAAAAAAAAAAAAGTACCCTAGGGGTTTTTTTTTTATCAGGGCAGGATGGACAATGGAGGGCAGAAAGTGTACCGCAACATAAAGTGGCAATCCCTTTACTTATTTATTATTGTACCCCATTGTATAGCTAGCAGAGAAAGGCCTGACCAAACTCATACTCCGAACCCACAGTATTAGCATTACCTTGTGCCATCGGAACTGCGCTACGGGTTCCCCGCTCCCAAATGTTCTGAGGTCCCAGATTTTGAAGCTACCGTCGTCCGAACCGGATGCCAGGAGATATGTCACATTTGTGTTCCAGCTGATAACATTTACATCCTCCTCGTGCGCTTGGACGCTAAGCATAGCTCCGTTCTTCTTGCGAAGATCCCACACTGCCACCGTTTTATCAGCAGAGGCCGACGCAAACACCTGAGCCGCAAAAAACGTATACAAGCACCGGCGACACAAAAACAACCAACTATATTAACGTGTGAGGGCTTGATCTCAATAATAGGTTGTCACACGCTTCGTGTTCCTCTTCGCGGGCGCGAGCGAGTGCAATGCTGCCTAAAACATACGTGGTCACGGAGCATTTCGCGCCTTCGCCCTCCCCCCAACACATGTTTTCCTAGCACTGCTGTAGATACAGCTTTGACGTTCGAAAAGTAACCACGCGGTTTATTGCTACCTCCAAGCGGCAGGCAGATTGAGCAGTTTCTGATACAGCAGAAACCTCACCTGTCGGCCGTGGTATTGCCAGGGGGGCTTTGGCCTACATCCTTTTTCGATACGTGCGACTGATGAAGGATTGCGCCAAACATCAACCAGTTTCGACACACACTTGACAATTACCTGGTACCTGGTATACTTTTCGCATTTGTAGGAAACACACCAACACATGCGACATTGCAATGAACTGGAGGCGCTGAGATTTGTAGACGCTTGCCCTTTCGGGAAATTACGTAAAAAATAGCGACGACAGCAGAGGAGTATCATGGTCCAAAAAAACGTCTCTCACAGCAGCTATACACAAAGGCAGTGGAGGGCAAAGGGTCAAGCTCCCTGCAACAAAGAGAGAGGCTGCCGAAACCCATCACGTGGCTCATGACCAGCGCGCATCCATTGTTTCTCGGAAAAAACAACAGGGAGCACAGCAGTCGACACGAAAAATGCACGCCATAACCCCATCACTACTCAAACTCAAACAAGGAAGAGTCAGGCGTCTTCAAAGACTGCATCGTCTGACGCTGTTAAATAAGGGGAGAGAGGAGCGGTTTCGTTCTGGAAGAAAAGCAAAGGTATTTACCGAGCTCTCCGTGGGACTCCACTGCAGGTCCTCCACTGATCCGACATGCCCCACAAATGGGACGGGGTCTGTCGCCCACCCCCCGTCAAGTTTCTGGGTCACGTTGATGCAGTTTCCACAGTCGCCGCTGGCTAATCGTCCTTCCTCCGTCGGTGACCAGTCTAAGGCGAAACCCTCCTGTTAAAACGAGAACGCATAATTATAACGCATGGGCCACCACGTCATTAGATGTTACCAAGTTAACCGTGAAATAGTAGGTTTTGATCGAGGGGGCGGAGAGAGGACCGAGAGAGATCGCGTTAGGCATTTGATGTGCTCAACGGAAGTGTCCTCGGCAGCGACGTCAGCAGCAGCTGCGCATTTACGACTCTCAACGAAATGTAATGTGGTCTACAGTAGTTCGGTAGATTTTCTCGCCAACAGGACGCATCAGACAGTATACACATAGAACTCGTGGTGCATCGACTATGCAGGAGCACCTGTGTTGTACTGCCCACAAACACAAAAAAAAACGACAACAAAGACACCGGAACCACGTTCGCTCCCGTTTCTTTTTCCTGAGGACACTTCGTTTTTCTGCTCCATCTCTGAACGTTCCCATCGAACCATATTTTGGCATGGCAGATGTGAGCTCCTTGGTGCACTCCCGTGAGTGTGCCAAAGCGACAGCATGTTCCGTGTCCTTCGGGGCGGACCTCGTGGCTGAAGTTTGAAAATGTGGGTCCAGGCGCTTTAATTCTCGGTTTCTCGTACTGTAGCCAAGTAATGTTTTTCTGCTGTAGAACGAGCAGGACGAACGCAGGAGGAGCTACTACTGCTGTATATACTCGCTCGTACATATCGATGTCGAAAATATGCTCCGTTGTTCTCGCGTTATTTCCAAGAGCACAGCCAGTCTACAATGTCGAGGCCAGCGCACTACGTGTTGTCTGTGTGGGCATCGGGAGCGAAAACGGAGTTATTTGGCATGCCTCTACTGGCGCAAGCGAGAGCACGCGAGCCGAATTGTGTACAGCATATTGTGAGTACGAACTCGTAAAGAGGAAACGAAAAGTGCTGTCGCTTCGGCACACTCACGGGACACCAAGGAGCTCATATTTGCCCTGCCAAATTCTGGCTAGTTGAAGAACGGGGGAAGACGTGATTCCAGTGTCTTTGTTGTGGGGAGTTTAGGCAATATTAGCTTTTCTTGTGGGCAGTGCAACACAGGTGGGACGTCAACAGGTTGAGCTTACTCTGCCGTACAGCAAGCATTAATATTGACGTGAACTCATGGTAAGCGTACGTACCTCGCACGTATCTTCGCCTCACCCAGTACAGCAGTACCAGGTACATGAAGCAGTACTACAACAACCGCAGCATACACCCGGTACCGTTATATCAGTACGCACCCTCTCGGACGATTTTCAAAGCTGGGTTTGTCGATAACGGGGAGGGCGTATACGAGCGATGCGTCTATCATATATTAATAGTATTAATACCAACCTTCTCGACGAAATCTTTCCAAAGCCACCATTTTCGTTGCTTGTGCCCCCCCTGATTTCGAGGAAACCAGATCTGAAATCTGTCCCAGGGGTTGTGTTACCTTGCGTGTTATACGGTACTCTATACAGAAAACACCCTTGCATAACCAACCCTCACTGCTATCCCGCTCCACACTCGCCTCCGTGTGCCCCGTCGTACGTAAACACCGGGTCGATCTTGGAAGTCCTCGGAGTGCCCTTCGACAACGAGTTCATCTGCTTTTCCAGGTCCCATACGTGTACATCCGACGACTCCGACCAGGTGGCCACGATATGCGGCTGCTGTGGCATGGATCGCACGCGGTTGACCCCGCCCCTGTGCGGGATGTTGATGTGATCCAAGGTGGGGTCGTCGTCCGTCTCATCTGGCCCTTCCTCCTCGGACTCGTCATCGTCGCTCCCGTCGCCCCCGGCCTTGCGGGTGCGTTGCAAATCAGAGAGTTTCATGATCTGCAGGCGGTTGCTGTCCGCGCGGTCGGCCTGGGTCCCGGCGACCGCGAACACAGTATGGGGGAAGCGAGAACGGTTCGTGCCCAGGCTGTCCCGAATCACGTCAAAGCTTAGGCACGGCCACTCCGGTCGCAGCGAGTGGTACATGTGGTAGGCGGTGCTGTCGTACTCGAGTTCCTCTCCTTCCGTCAGCTCGTCCACACCAGCTCTCCACACCTTCGTCTCGACCTCTTTCTGCTGTGGTCGCTCTACCTCTTCATTCTCGTCTTCCATACCGTCGCCTGCAACGTCCTTGGCATCAGCCTCCCCGCCGTGTTTTTCGTTACCACCTTCATCTTCTTCGTAACTAGCTATATCTTCCGGCTCGAACTCGTCGCCAAAGGGGTCTTCGAAGACGAGGTCCTCTCCATCCCCGTTCGTGCCTCCTTCACCACTAGCGTCCGCGGACACCTTCTTCACAGCAGCAGCAGCAGTAGTGTCATCACTACTTCGTGGCCGTTTTGATGTAGACTGCTGTGCAGCAATTGACACCGACGCATTCGAGGAACTACCTCTACTCCTTGCCTTAGACGTCTTGCTCTTTGTTTTCTTCCCCATCGTGGTGTGTGGTAGGTACACCAAGCCGCAACAAGACGGGATGGATGCACACCGCGACCACGCCACGAACACCGCACACCAAAACAAAACATCCCCTAAATATACACGCCTGCCTACTATATGAAGTCCTTTTTCCCGCTGTCGGGAATGACTAGCATAGTCGGGGTGGGAATGACTAGGTAACAAACAAATGGGAATGACTAGGATGATAGAGTCATTCCCATCGGTAACAAACGCTACACGCTTATTATAAACTCGATTTCCACCACCCCGACTTATCTCTCCTTGCGAGTAGTCATGAACCCCAATGAGACTCTGAGTATCCAAGTTTTACCTCCGACTTTTCGGTACCAGACTCAGTATGCAATGATCGCATTGCTCTCATCGTTCTTTCCTAGGTGTTTTATAAGTGAGTGAGTTTTACAGGTTCCTGAACATGAGATATTCCCCTTTTTCTCCTTTTTTTGGGGGGATGAAGGCGAGAATCGAACCACGGACCACGTTCATAATCTCACGTCCTGCCGTCGACGCCATTATAGGGAAATGTAGACTAAAAATGTTACGTAACAAACGCTACACGAATTTAAGGCTTATAAACTCGATTTCCACCACACCGCTCAGATGCTCCAGAGCCGGCGTCCCCGGTGGCTTGGTAGGTGGTCCGCGTGCCTATCAAGATCAATTTCGTACGTTCAAGTCTCACCGAGTGCATGCTCGTAGGGACTTTTTCTTGCATAAAAAATTGATTAGCGGAGCAGTGGGAATGTGAAACCTATGCGCGACAAAAAACTACCAGGGTATTACTTTTAAGATTATAGGCTGAAAAGTGATTCTGTGACACCGCGAGTTTTTCGTTTTTCTTTTTTTGATCCTTTTCTCCCCGACGTTTTGACGTTTTTCGTTGACGTTTTGACGTATTTCGTTGGTTTTTCGATTTTTCGATTGCAGATTCCCAGTAGTTGACAGCTGTTGACTTCTACTTGAACATTTTGAGTGACCCTGCGACCAGCCCGCGGGCTCGCAGTTTTCTTTATCCACGAACCATCCGCGAACCATCCATACCGCACCCGGCCCAGCCAGCTGCACCGTCGCTCCGCCCTCTGCCACAAAACGCAGAAATCACCACGTTGCACAATCCCTGGCCCGTGCATCGGACCATCCCCCCTCTCCTAGCACACCTTCTTCGCTCTACTTCTCAAGGATGACTCACCGAAGTAGACGGAGCTCGGTGGCGGCGGCGCTTTTAGCTTTTGCCGTGGCAGAGGTTCCCCACTGCGGGCAAGCATTCGTGGTAACTCCTCTTACGATGGGTGCTTCCTCTGGGGGGGCAGTAGCCACCGAGGCTCGGCGAGATGTGGGAGGCACACGAACCCCGATAAGCGCAATTGCCTCTCCTACGACGACAAAGGAGATCCAGACTGTGGGGAACGTAGAGGAGTTTGATCGGATAGTGGCTAGACCGAAGCAGGTGAGCACAAGGCCAGATGCAACGCACGATTGTCCCTCCCGAAGACCTTGTTGACCTGCAATGGGGAAATAGGTAGAGTAGGAATTTGCCTTGGCGCGTACACACATATGGCCAACTTCTCTTCTCGCGCTGTTGGGTGGGTGTTCGTCAACCCCCCAACTGGTGGGTCATGGGCCTCGCCGACGCGTCTTGAGTTGCCCCTAACCACCCCGCAAGACCGGCAGACAGAACACAGAAAATAGGAGGCAAAAAGGCATCTTTGTGTCTTCTCTGTTCTTTTATTATTGAGAGATGGTTCCTGACTGGACGTTGACGGTCGCGTGTAGTCCCTCCTTCGAAGCTTTTCCTTCTACCAAGAAAAAAACCTCGTGAGTGCGCACTCCCACACCCGAGCAAAGCTGGACAGCCAGTGCACGATGCCTTCGGTGCTTTCACCTCAGGCCTATAGAGGCTCAGCGCAAGCACGGGCGATGTTGGTGTTCACGCGGTCTAGAACGGGGCTTCCGCGATGTCACGAATCTTTTAGGTTTTGTTCTCGCACTTCCTGTCAGTTTGGTGGCACTTTTCGCAATTTCGAGGAATTTATTACAGCAGTAGTAATTTGGGCCTGCTCGGGCTCGGCTCTGACGGCTGCGCCGAACCTCCCGCCGACTTACTCATTTTCGAACTTAACGCTGCTGCTGTGTTGCCACCGCCGTATCGTGGGGGTGTGCAGACATCATATTTATGTACCAGGAGCACTGCTGCTGTGTAGCAGCGGAACACACCATGCTGCGTTCGTTTCTTTTTTGTTGCTGTTCGGCAGCAAAGGATAACCGACCTTGTACCTCTGGGACGTCGTACCCTTGAACGGAACACCAGGCCATGGGCTAATTTGCAGTTTTTGAAGCACCAGCCTCGCTGCTGCCCTGTGCGTTCTTTTTCGTTCGTATTTCGATGTTTCAGTTCTACCTGTTATTATCATTTTGCATACATACGTTCCATGTATATCGAAGAGACCAACTGCAAGTTGCTGTGATGTTGCCGAACTAGAGCGACCTCAACTTGCACCTTGCACCTACCAGGTACACCACGTACGAGTTGCTGCTGCTGCTGCTCCTGCTGCTGTATCAGGTACTGCTGCTGCTGTACGACGTTAGGTACTACGCATACCGTATCTTCTACGACGACAAGGTGTTCATCCTAACATTCTTCATCGTTCATGCCCGATTTCCTGGCGTCCTCCCATCGAAAAATCCTCCAGGTTGTGGCGGTATGGTTCCAGGCATCTTGGTGCCGGAAATGCAAGTACATAGGCTCGAGATTACGACGGCTCGACGAGCACCTGCCGGCGTACTTGACGAACAATCTTGTGGTGAGAAAACAGGCTGGCGGTTCTGACCCTTTTTTTCCCCCATCGCCGCTTTTTGTTTCATGTGTTGAGCGAGTATATACTCGTTAAGAGTCGTACCACGCAACAGGTATGTTATGACAACAGACACCAGATGCCATAGAGTATCTAGGATTTAGAGTTGGCGTATGTTCCCCCAGGTAGCCTGCTATCAATATTAATACTACCCCACTGATTTTCCATGCATGTTTGGAGTACGAGGTCTTGTCTTCTAGTCTGCGAAGAAGAAAATGGGCTATTATTAACAATGTGAACTATTAATGCGATTAATAGATATATATCAAGGTCCTCTACTTCAGACTTACCACGAAAGTCTTGCAGTCAGCCCGACCTAGGGAACGTTGAAGACCATGTATCATGAGAGAGATCAGCTCCCTTTCCATATGTATGACCATGTGTGTTTTTCGAATTAATTCGTCCTTTCTACCCAGCTTCATCAGTAACCCAGTGTCCATCCTGAAACCTTATCCTAGAGAGATACTTATTCCACTATTATAGTTCCATGTACTTGAGTAGTCTATTAACAGGTGCTTTGTAGATCTGTGTGTGCTTGGGTTCGGGGTTGATTGTTTGAGCTAAAAATAAAACCTGAAAAATGATGCAGGCCTGTTTGAAAACGAATTAAGGTTTACTGGTACGAGTCACGAATGTGTTGCCCGTCAAGTCACAACCCTACCGAAGGCCCGCGAAACCCAGCGCCACCACGACCATGTATCCCATGTATGTGGTGCTTGAGAGGAGCGCTTTACCTTATTAATACCAGGTGTTGAGGGGGACCATAGTGAATAGGACCAAATATTGGTACGAGTAGTAAAAATAGGTACCGGTAAATATCTGTGTTTTGTGTGTACCGTAGGTCCTATTTGCTTTGGTCCCCCCCGTAAATAGACCTTCTGGGCTTGTGGTAGCATACGTATGTTTTGGCAAGTTGGATAATTGGCCTTTTTCGGCCAATACAGCACAAAGTATATTTACGTACGTAGCGTATCGGAACTATTCTACCTGTATTTCATACTCGTCAACGAATAAGGACGGCGAATACGAGCACAATCGTCAAAAGCGAGTATAACTTCCAGGACAAAAGCAGCCGGATATTTTAAGTGGCTCCGGTCACTGGCGATGCCAACCTCCTCAATACAACGTGAAAACCTTGAGAATACGCGTCGCACGGCGGCCGCACGGGTAAAAACACACCAGATAGCGCTCAGACTATTACGGGGGAGCATAGTAAATAGGACCAAATATTGTTATTAATAGTTAAAATAGGTAATTCTATGTTTTTTTTGTGTTTACCGCAGGTCCTATTTAGTATGGAGCATTAATCGCCTTCGAACTCTGGAATTTACCGGCACAATGCCCGAATACTTCGATTAAAGAGTAGAACGAAGAGTTGAGGCCTACTGTCCACGCTGAAGTCGGCAGTCGTGGGCAGGCTGAGTTGCCAAATCACTACTGTTGCGGTGTGTGATGTTTGGGAATCGACGTGTTCAGAAAGCCTATTATTAATAATATCTGCAAGACCCTGAAATACGTGGTGCCCAAGCTCCGTTCGAGCAAGCTATTAAACTATCGAGACGTGTCCTAGAGAGACAACAACTGTTCCAGGGATCTAGGGTTCCAATTATAGAGAGGCCGGCACATACCAATTTTATGACTTGTGTGCTGATGCAAGAAATCAGGCTTTCCGGGGGGGCTCGCTCGCGGCAAAGTCCACATTTCCGCGCTCCTAAAACGGCCCGAGAAATACGCCCTACTTCGGAGTTTATGAGGCGTTCGTGGTATGTACCAATAGTGTTCGCCTGTCGTGAATCGTATTGGTCAATCACTCATTCTCAAATAATCATCTCATCAACGCATCTCAAGTCATAGAAACCCGTCACTCAAGTAGAGTCGTACAGCAGTAGTACAAAATTAGAATGCGAAGAACTTCCCTTGCTTGGAACACGCCGAATTTTTATTAAACTACCTTTAGTAGCGTTTAACGGATTGTCGCTGCCGTATTCAGGTGGACAGCGTGTACTCGTAGGCACAGGCGTTAGACGTTATTAGTGCCCGCAACACTCTTCGGCGACGACCAGCTACTAAACTTCTAATGAAATGGTATTACTCATATGTTACTGTTGGTTTGAGTGTGTAAGGTTGAACGTAGGAAATCTGGATTTGTGGAGCGGGATTGAACCCTGGAAGTATATGGAAGGCATGTTATATCTACGAGTACGAGAGCGAGTCTGGTTGAGGCTGAACTCTCGTGTCTCATATCATGAATTCACTGTTACGGGGTCCATAGTTAATAGGGCCTATGGCCTATATAAAATACCTATATATTCACCTATTTTCACTAACCATATTTGGTCCTATTTACTATGGTCCCCCGTAATAGTTGGCCGAGGTTTGACGTCTGACAACATAAACGGTGTAACGCTACAGCAGTATAAGTTCGAAAGGCGCGAAAATTGAAACTTACACATGTCATACCAACCTTCTGTTCAATTTTTGCATTGCTTTGAGAAGTTGTACATACCGTCCGCACTCTTGCACCAGTCTTGGTTGCACTGCTACAGTAGTAGAACAGCTTTTTCGCGTTTGTCATTATTAATATTAATACTAATAGTACCGTTATCGCATTTTGGAAAAAATCCCCAGGTTGGGTTGACGTTTTAACTTCGACCCGTCAAGGCGTCTCTAGGATTGATGTAGTAAATTTCGTGTGCTTTCACGGCTGCCCGTCAAGGGGCGAGAGTGATATCAACGGACATCTTTGACTACCAGGTATATCCTTATATGTCAAGGGGCGAGAGTGCTATCAACGGACATCTTTTACTACCAGGTATATACTTGTATTGGTTATTGCTTTGTTTCGCAGTGTCAGTGTTACTGCCGGGGGGTGAATTCAGCCATAATTTTATCGTGTGACTGTATTTTTGTGGTTATTCCATCATAATGCAGTACGGTTGTTGGATAAAAGGAACACAATAGCATACCTACGTAACATGCAGTGTTTCCTACTCTACGAGGCCCTCGTTGGTGACCTCATACCATCGTGTTGGCGCAGGGCAGTACCACCGTTTTGGTGTTATCATGAACATTGGGTGCCAAGATGCGCAATAATAGCTGAGTGGTCAAGAAACTGCATGCCAAAAACGTGTTTCCATCTCGTTCTGTCCTTGTCGCGCCTCATGATGGTGCGTTGTGTGTTGCTGTGTTTTCGTGGGCCGGTCCGCTACTACGCTCATGAGCCCCGCCTGTGTTTTGACGCTGACGTCACGCGTGCTGTGTGTTGTGCACCCTTGTGATTGTGTGTCGTTAATGACGCGTATTAGGGAAGTTTTGGGTAGACACATTATTTCGAATCATGAAACATGCTGCTTAAACCTATTAGTATAATCAAAGCGGTTACGAAGTCCTCTTGAGGGAGTGAGTGTATTTGCGGAACGTACGAGCTGGGCCAGTCATAAAACGGAGAAAGCTTCCCAACGTCGTATCTCGAGCCACTGCAAATTAGGCTACATCATTGGAATTACTAACCCTGACACACCACTGCTTGTGCAAAAAAAAATCAGTATCAGGTATACGTATGAACTTTTATTACCCTTTTTTTAGTGGACTCGATCTCGCCGAGATATATCCGCGAAAACTCAAAAACACCATTTATTTTGCACTATTAATAGATTCGTACGTCGTATTAAAAAAATCGTTTTTGATCAAGACCAAATCTGGTGGAGACAGTGCTGAAGGCATAATGAGATGATCGATTTAAGTCTTGCTGCCCAGTTCGCCACCCATCAAGAGATACCATAACTCGGTTCCATATATAAATCAAGTAATTGCGAAAAAAAATGGCATTGCTGCAATGTCCCGCTCAGTTTTGATTTTTTTGCGCTGAATTTTATAAATCTGTATTTGAAGCGCACGTTCAAAGGCATTGAGTGTCGGCCCCATGTGTTTTTTTTTTTTTTTTTCGCTAATCCTGGTCGCTCTTATATGTTTTTATCTTGTTGGAACGGTCATATCTCTCGGAACAAACAAAAAAAATGGAGGGCCGACACTCAATGCGTCGCGGTGACTACACCGTGTAAAAAACAAGTCCAAACTCGTAAAAGTGATAGGGGGACGACCAATCCGACGTTTGAACCTATTAAAGGCTGACCCAGCTCGTACGCATCATGCTATCTGACTTTTGCGGCACGGAAGCAAAGTTCGAGCTCTGACCAATGCCCCCAAATTGTTGTTTTCCGGCTGGCTTTGTTCCTCCTGGGTTGCTTCCGCCTTCGTGGCAGCTGGTAAGTATTGACGTTAACAAGGTGGCAGAGGTTCCGCAACGGCAAAAAATCAAGGACTTGCCGACGATCCAGTTCTTCGTGGAAGGAAAAGAGGTCGGCTCGTACGTTGCGACCGACAAAGGCGAGGCTTTCTACACCAACATGGAGCGGCATTTGCGCGCGGCACAAGAAAATGAGGGTGTCGCTTCGACAGAAAAGTAGGCAAAGGCGCCACTTGCAGGTGCTGCCAACAAGATGCCGTGCCGCAGCCGCGCCTCGTCCCAGCCTCAACATACGCGGGAGAGGAACCCTTTCGGTCACATGTTCGGCAAAGTGCCGCGTGTTTTGTGCCGTGCGGGGTGATGCTTGCCTGGCGTCAGCGGAGGGGCTTGGTAACTGGCGGGGTGGGTTATAAGGTGCTGCTACGTTGGGTGTTAATTACGCGGCCGAGAGTCCTGGCAGTGGGGGGGGATTTACGCTTGGAAGAGACCTGTGCGTAGTACCTATGTAGCTGCGCTTTGGTTCGTGAGAGCGTCAAATGAGCTCTAGAAACGAGAATGTAAGAGTGTGACTATGAAGCGCAAATAACCATACGCTGCGCCATATTTCGAGATTGGCGTTGAAACGATTCGCCCGGCTAAAGCACCTGGGCGAAGGTTGCCCACGAAAAAAAATATCAGTGCGGCGGCGGCTTGTCTGACGCCACGGTGGGCGGGACCGCATGTCTAGCTGCTACACTTGTGATTGCCGTCGAATTGATCGTCGGGCTGTGTTGTCTCCGAAGCTTCGGCTTGTGCTCATGGATTTGGAGGGAGTAGCCGCCCTGGTTCGAGCGAGGATTGGGGTGCACGGCAGTCAAGGTGCACGGCTGGGTACCAGGGGGTGGCTGTGTCGACCCGGAGAACGTTTAGTTGTATGTGTTGACAGTTTTGTTTTTTTTGTACTCTCGGTGTGCGAACGTAACCCGACGTTTACGTATATGCTGTGGTGTGTCTGTCCACCTGGCACGTGTGTTTGTTGTCTGGGCGGCCCTCCCGAGAGAATTCAGTGACTCTCCAGTGGTGTCGTGCATGTCTATTGCTTCTCCTTCGCACGAAAGTCCGGCGAGAGTTGTTGCTCTGTTATCGTCGCGTTTCGCTTTTTTGAGCAGGCAGACACGTGCGCCGAAAACGTCCAAGCCTGAGTCAATCGTAATCGAACGCATCCCCGAGGAAATTCGAGAGCAACGCGCTGCTTTGTGCTGGTGGAGAATGTGCATGTGGTAATGTAGGGGAGACGGGATACTCATGTAACTTCTTGTGTGGTGGTTGGAACGATGACGACCACAGGGTACTTTAGGGCTTAATTTGGTTTGTGTGTGGGTCTCGGTTTCCCTATCCCTTATAACGAGTTACCGTTTGGTTGGAGTTTTTGTGGACTTGAACTATTTTAATATCAACATTTGAAAGTCGAGGTATGGCCGAGGACGCATCAAATTGTCTCCGCTGCTCTACGTTCAGCAACAAGCGTGTCAGGAGACGGCAGACTAAATCGGTATTTGATGGGCAGTGGTCTAGAACTTTCATGCTTGTTTAGTGTCGGAGCTCAAGGTTTGCCTCAAGACACCCAAATATGCCGTCTCATAACTTTTGTACGAAGTTGTTCAATAACGAACGAGGCTCGGAAAACATTTGCGCCCCTCGTGCTTTTTTTTCTCTCCAAAAGTATTTATTTATGAAATACGAGGGTTTTCGTCTGTAGGTGCCGAAGAAATGCCCTTGTAAGGGATCTAGTACTGCTGTGCGCACAATCCTCGTTAAAAAGGAAGAGGAAACATCCGTTTCTTACTGGTCATTGCAATACAGTACAAACGTCACAACCCGTCGTCAGAGTCCGAGTCCGAGTTATCGGGACTCCATTCAGTCCCGAGTCCTTTTGGAGTATTAAGTCCCAAGGGTACCAGAAGCTGAAATGACTGAGCCCTCGCGAGTCCCCAGGGTGTACCAGATACTGGAATTAGTCCTCGCGGGTCCCAAGTGTGCCAAAAGCTGAAACGTCTGAGTCCTTGCGAGTACCGAGGCAAGAGGTCAACATCAAGAAAATATTCATATTTTTCGTAATGATAAATACTGTAGTATCATTTTTTTCTCTTATTATCGCCCTTTGAAAAAAAACGGCCAAAGGTCGTTAGAGTGCCAGTCATCGGGACTCATTCAGAGTCGCGAGTCCGAGGCATTTTGAAGTACTGAGTCCCGAGGGTATCAGAAGCTGAAAAGACTGAGTCCTCGCGAGCCCCAGGGAACTGAAGACTGAAAAGACTGAGTGCTCGTGAGTGCCTAGAGCACTGAAAGCTGAAATGACTATGAGTCCTCGCGAGTCCCTAGCAGACGGGAAGCTGATATGACTGAGTCGTCGCGAGCACCTAGAGTACTGAACGCCAGAAAGACTGAGTCTTGGCGAGTCTCCAGAGTATTGATAGCTGAAATGACTGGAACTCGGGGGTACTTGGTACTCTGACGGCATTTGCAGACGTGCTTGTTTTACTAGAGACTCACGTTTGTTTTCGCCGGTTAATGCGTGGGTGGCATCACCTAAATATGCAATGGGCATGATGTATGGGGATCTCCATTGTTATTGCGAAAAAATAAGCCCCCAAACATGCGGAAGTCCGCGAAGACATACAATGCACGGTATATACCTTGTTGCCACGATCATTCAATCGTCGTTGCCAGTGTGTGTGCTGAGCTGCCTTTTTTCCTTGCGTGAGCAACTATTAGTAGGCGGCTAAAATATGTACCAACTCTTCTCTCGAGACACGCGCCAAATATCGTCGTCGACGAGAGTCATTTTGGCTTTTTTTTTTTTTATATCCTGCACTGCATTCTACGAAAAAAAATCCAACAGTCAAGGGAATATCCGGCTATATAGAAAACGAAGAGCAAGCTGCAGTACGAGCAATGCCATACCACGCGTACGTCGCCCAACTCCTTACATCGTACCAGGTAGTATGTGTTATAAGGATTACCCTGGGGCTGGGTATTCGATCGGTAGTGTGACCCTATAGCTCAGTAGGTAACACGTTCACATTTGACGTCGTCAAGGACACGGGTTCAAATCTCACTTCGAACGATATTTTATAGAAACGCTTGCGCGGGCGTCCCTCAAAACATATATCCCTGGTTCCCCAGGTATTGAAGCGAAGCGGGTAGGTCAGCGTACGGCCGTACACGGTAGTACCGCTGCCCCAAAGATCCCACCGTTATGAGGATTACCCTAGGCTAGGTAATCGATCGATCTTTTACTCCTATGGCTCAGGAGAGAACGCCGTTACATAGGGGTACTACGGAAGGAAGTCTGCATCCCCTAACCACGAAACCCTTGATGCTTCGTATGGCCAATGCTGCAATTAATTGCCATATGTTTTCGTCGCTTTTCCCCCGAAGTCTACTCTTCTAAGGGAATGTGTCATCGGAGAGATTTCCCCCCCAGAATTTCCATACGATATTTGTGAAATAATTTCCAAATATATATATGTGAAATTTAACAGAGGGCAAAATATTAGGAAAGCTAAATTTCACAATTTTGGGAATAAGTTCACAAAATGAATATGCGAAAAGGCTATCGGACAATAACGGCCCTACAAGGGCTTGCCAATTCGATACTTACCGTGTTTGCGACCTTCTACTTCGTCCGGTGGCTTCTCGTTCTTCAACAAAGAACGAATTACAAGGACTCTTACTCTGTGTATTCTGTGTGTCTCGACGATGGGTCACGATTGACTCGTATATATATAGGCATTCACTGCGACAACCACTTTTAATCAGTACGTATGCGCCATGCCATTAACATTGCTTATTTGATGTGAGTATCAGAGCGAACGGTACTGTATTTCATCATCCTGCCCGAGGGGGCTCTGGTTGCTTGGTGGTACTGATTGCATTTCATCGTGCTCGCCCATGTTACCAGACAAACCCAGCAGCTGCAGCAGCAGTGAACATGAGTATTTTCATTCTAGGAAGGCGTACACAGGAAACGTTTGGGCGTCTCATCGGCTGCAAGTCCTGGGGAATATTCTTCTGGATGAGACAAAAGCACGCACCTTATAGCAGCAGCAAGCAATACTACAGTGTAGATACTACTACAAGTATGATTGCATTTTTTCCCATTAAAAAACGTTGTCGTCACGGACTCGTGTTGGCTCGGATGCGTGACGGGTGGTTTGCCGAGTGGCGTCAGCTTATAGCGAACAAAGAGTCGCCGAGTCTACCGTCGGGTATAACCCTGTCTGGAAGTATAATAGTTCGCATTCTATTGCTGCTAGAGAATCTCCATCAGCGACAGAGGGATCTGTTAGCCCTCGTCGCCACACTCACACTCATATCATACACAGTCAACAACTATATCCACCACCACGTACACTGCCGCTGCTTGCTGCGTGTTCTGTCCATCAACTGACACCGGACACCGCCCTCGACCAAGGCACTACTACTACTGCTGCTATTGGCAGTCATTTTGCAGGGAAGTGTAGGAAAGCCCTCACTATGTCTACTTGGCACCCATTCATAGAGACGGCAGCCATTTCTCGACGTGTACGTCGAACACATACATACTCATCCACAGGCACACACCGGTCTGTCGCACATCTTGTGTTCGCCTCATAGCGTCGACTCTCCTCGGTCGTTTTCTTCTCCACTATATAGCCAGCACGCTCGTGCTGCGTTGTCATCTGGAACAGCCATTTTGAGAGTTAGTTAGTTGCTGTATGCGCGCGCCTTGGCAGTCTCATAACGCCCAGTTTCGGTGAACCTCACACTTCCCCGAATATATACCTTGTATAATACGGATCACCCAAGGACCGACACCGGAGACGAATTCAATCGCTCCTATCCCTATCAAACTCAGTCAATCTCGTTACCCACAGAAGGGGCCATCGTCCTTGTGCACTTGTGCAGCTTGCCGTATGCCTTGGAAGTCCCGTTGCGCTGGACATACCGCGAACGTGTCACCAAGTCCCTGCCGCATCCCGATAGTACTCGATATCGGCGACAAATAAACACCCCCCTTCCCCCGCCACGATCCTAAACCACCCAGCAAAGACCCCCCCGCCCCACCTTAGTTTCCGCCCCCAGGGTCTAGCCTGGCGTAAATCATTGTTGCCGGGCAGCCATTTTTTCCCTCCAATATGAATTTATTCCGCGGCTTCACTCACGATAGCAGAAGTAGACTATTGGTAGTAGAAGAAGTAGAAACAATAAGCTGATCGGCACAATCGACCCCCCCCCCCCCCCCCCCTCCCGCCAGCGCGTAGCACCTCGCTAACGCTACTGCACTTCATGAGCACGCGCGCAAGCAACAACAGCTTGGAGCCAATCCAGCAGCACCGAAGCAGCAGCGTTCGCTCCTTTCACCCTTGCAGGTGCTGCTTCCTGAACGTCCAGCCTCTTGGCCACGGCTGAAAGTCGACGGCTGGTTATACGCTCGGGACGGACCGAGGCCATAACGTTTCGCAGGACATAGGCGTTGCTAAAAAGGGAACGTGGTGGAGCCTTCCGCTGGGATCTTTTCCGCTGCCAGCCCAGAAGGCAGGCAAGGCCCGACAGAACAACGCGGACCGGCTTGGGAGGGTGTTGAAGGCAGTTGAGCTCGATTAGAGCACTAATCGTAAGTCGCCGAAAACAACCTTCTACCTCCCGAGCAGCGGCGGCGGCGGCAGCAGCAGCGGTTGTTTCAACCCCAGCGCTTGAAACGCCGCCACTCGGTTCTTTTCCGCCTCGAACTGTCACGACTTCTTGATGCTGCTCCTCGACTGTTGGAGCTTCTTGATCTCCCGGGTCATACGCGGAGCGCGAAGCTGACGCGAATCTTCGGGGGCACTCCTCAGAGATGCCGAAAACAGGGTCGCCACAAGTCAATACTTTGAGAGGGGGGGGTGCTATTGGACCGGACACTCTATCTGGCTGCGACTTAGCTTCTGGTATAAAGGGTGCGCGATTGTCCCAAACCTCAAACCCTCGCCGTCGTCCCCTCCTTTTCGTGCTACACCGAGTGTTAATCCCGGTATTGCTGCCCGCCTGCCGCTCGGGGCTACTAGATACCACGCCCGAAACCACTTGATGAGCACTACCAACCCCTGCTGCTCGATCACCCCGTCTGCACTCTCGTAGCTGAGCCTGAATCGCCCTGATGGCCACCGCATGCTTGAGGGTCGCCACGGTGGGATGCTCGCTGGCTTGACGGACGCCGCTGAGGCGCGCTATCTTTTTCAGCAGCTGCTCCTCCCCGTTGAATGAAGTAGAGAGGCTGCGGCGCTGGCCACCCCCGGGACAATGTCGCCGTGTTTTTACCGGGGGTGCGCAGCGGGCTGTCGAAAGACGTGAGGCCGGTGCCGTCGCCGGGCGCACGAGACTGTCGCTACTACTGGCGCCGCCGTGAGGATCGGTAAAAGATCGAGTTTGAGCACTCAAGGATGACCGCTCCGCCCAACAAGTCTTTTTCTGCGGGTTCTTAGTCGTCGTCGAGCAACACCCGCTCGAGCTCGCCGGTCGCGCGCGCAAACTCCTTGATCCTGACGTGCAAGCTTTTTTCTTCGCCTTCTCCCTTGCGATGGATGCTGGCGGGGCACCTTGGACGAATTGTCGGCGTTCAGGACTCGGTGACGGCAAGCGCATGCAGTCGGGCCGCACGCGGCGCCGTCCAGGCGAAAACACCGGCTTCCCAAGAGGCGAAGCCTGCAGCGCTAAAAGGTAGGCTTCGACGTAGCCTGGTACTCTGCCATCAGCCCCATAGCCTACCGGGAACCTTTTTGAGCTCGGTGCACTCTTACCCTTCTGCTCTACTCGCTTCCTAGCTTCTTCCGCAGCTTGCTCCCGCCGTCGCTTTTCCCAAGTCTCGAGTTCACGTCTCGTTATGGCTTTCATTTTCGTCACCTTTTGCGCGCACGACAGGGAAAACATTTTCGACAACGGTTCACCACGTGGGAATATCAATAGTTGTATTCGGGCGAATCCTGGTTCACTCTAGCATTTCTCTTGCGCTCCACACATGTCCACTGTTGTTATCATCACGTGGGGCTCCCGCCAGCCTGGCTCCTGTCCATTTTCCATTCTGCTTCGTCGGAAATTGCCTTGAAATTCGAAATTCCCGTTACGGGGGTTTCCGTCAACAAAAAGTGCGTGTTCTACAGAGGGTCCGGGGACCTTGGTATTTCCGGCGCGCGGGCGTGAAACCCACAGCACGAACCACAGCACGCTTGCTGCTGTGGAACGGTAGCTCAAGATGAGCCCGAGGAGGAGAATAAGCCTCGGGGGGATGAAGAGTAGGGGAAGCGGTGGGGATGAAGTGAAAAGTGGCGGGGCTGCTGGTCGCCGCTCTTCCTTTTCGTCGCCGCTGTCATGGGTCGGTTCAAGTGGAAAAGGAAAGATCAATTGGGCGACTGGAATGGTGCAGCGTTCCCTGGCGGCCGCAGCAGTGGCGGTCGATAAGGCCACCAAGGACCTCTTCGTCGACCCCGAGGAGCAAGATGACGACAGCGACGCATACGAGATACTACGTGCGCAGCGGGGTCTAGGCCAGCGGGTCGAGTTCGAGTCTAGGTAAAAACCAACAACTGGTGTTATGTGATACCCTCCGCGAGGAAGGGTCCCGACCTACAATACCGCACAGTCCCGGTTCATTTTCCGTCTGATTTGCAGGTGTCCGCCTTGAGTACTGTACTCCTGCACGGCGGTCTACTGCATCAGGCTTAAACGGCTCGTATTATATTCGCGAGCGCTCGAGTTTGCGGGTGCAGTTTCAGACCGGCGGTACGCACCAAATACCCGGGACGGTTCGAACAAATAAAGGCTTGACGATCACAACCCCTCGAGCTTTGAACCGTCAACACGCCGCGACCATTGGGGCCACAGCAATGCTTCTTTTGTTCAGTGTTACGAGGGTACCAGGTACAGCAGACAGTATATAGATACACGCACCTGCTGCTGTTGTTGCCCCGCATCTCTGGTCATGTGTCCCGCTCGGTTGCCTTGTGTTTTTAATTGTAATAGTTTCGTCGTGTGTTTGTCTCTCCATTTGTTTCTCCCTCTAATGTGGGTGTGCTCTTGCCTGCGAGTGCTGGCGGCGGGAAGTGGTGATGGGGTGGAGCGTTTGATTGCGATGCCTGGCACTGCTGTAGTTATTTTATGAAGTCCGTGGTACGTGAGTGAATAGCTGTGTTGGAGAGAATTTCAGGCTGTTCCATGCGAGGCCGTCGCCTGCTGGTAGATACGAAAATGCACCTTGTATGGGCTTGGTACACCAGTAGTACCTGGTGGTATCATCATGATACCCGTGGTGCCACTTTTTTTCCCCATCCCATCACCGTATTCTTCGCCCGACTTCTCCAGCTTCCTCCCTTTCGCAACTCAGATCCAGGGTCACATGCCAGTTGTGGTATACAGCATGCAAGTCCCCCCCCCCCCCCCCTACTGCTGTACTGCGGTGCGCGCTTGGTGTACATGCCTCTCGTATTCTGTTGATTTGTTCGAAAATCGTCTTGCGCGCCGGCATAAAACTATTAATACCAGATCGGCAGCGTGCAGTTTGGCAGCTTTTGGTGTTCTGCTTCTAGCCCAGGTCGTGGCGTCGGGCGTCGGTCTCCGCAGCAAGTGCTCTGTAATACCATACCTGGTACTAGGTACCTGTGTATGATACTCTGACGTATTACCCGTATCATCAACTGGTATGATACCAGGCACCTGGCGCCATAGAGGGCAAATAAGTATGCTCCGCGGCTTTCGCTCAGACAGACAGGTGTGTGTTTTTATGTTCTTATTATGTCATGTCGCCCTTCCGCGCTGCTGAAGCGGTCACATATTTCTTTTTTTGTTTTTACTGGTACGAACTTCTGTATGATATTGCATGAAATGACAGGGCATGCACGTCTTTTGGGAGCGACTCGCTGATTTGTTGCACATGGTACATGTTGGCAGCGTATTTGCTCTCTGGCTGGCGCTTTGCTCACTGCTTCATATCGCGCTTTGCTGCTCTTTTTTTTTTTTTTTTTCGTGCGCCCAGGAGAGCGAGAGGAAACCTCTGTCCACACTTATTTGTCTATATTAATAGTAGCTTTCGTGTACCGGTTCGAACCCGGTTCGTTTCTCCCACCTTAGTCGGACTTGTCATAAAATGTGGCTTACTGCGAGGATGTAGGCACCTGAGTCTAGATTTTATCTCTCCCGACTCAGGTAGTGTAGGAGTTGAACCCTCTCAATAGTCTCCCCAGCTTGTCTCAGTACAGGAGTCACCCTACCCATCTGGGCGTTGGTCCGCAGTTTGCTGCTAGTCTATGCTAGTTTATGGTTACACCCGCGGTCAAGCACTGCTACTGCCGCTTGCCTACAGTACGTTCGGCTGCCCGTACTAGATATTTTTTCTTAGTTACCGTTCATAGTTAGCAATCGAGACATAACAGCAGCAGTATGGTGTGTGTTGTCCGGGCATACAGCCAGTCATGACAACATGTGTTCGTAGTGTGTTAGCTTACATGACATGCTCCTGGGTAACTCTGGAATCCGAGGGTAGCTTTACCGCTTAGGCGAGAAAATGGTTGGCGCACACTGTGTGTCATACCAGGCACACCCGTGTGCGTAATTTTTTTTCTTCGAATAGGCATTATGCTCTACTGTTGTGGAACCCACCCCTTCCGCTTTTACGTTTATAGCATGACCGGGTATGGCTCGCCCGGACTACAGCAACTCGCAGTCTCTGCACGAGCACCCCTTCGCGACGTCATATCGTAGCCAAAAGCGCTCACGATCGCTTGCTAACCAGGCCACAAAGCCGCGCCGCGTATTCCCAAAGGCAAATATAATGGCGTTCACCCTACCGCTTTTACGAGTATTGCAGCAAGGTTCTGCGGCAAGAAAAAAACGTAAGCAAAGACGCCCTGCGAAAAGTAGACGCCCAAGTGCCTGCCCCACCGCCACATCGTGTTTTTTGTTGTTGTTGAACTCACGCCAACCCGAACATCCCAACCTCAACAGGTACCGGCGCCTTGTGGAGACGCTGGGCGACCTGAGCCTCGCCGCAGACGTCGATCCCGAACACGCCGCTCACCTTCTCAACGACAGCCGGGCAACGGAAGACCTCGACTCCATGCTTGCGCTGCTCAGAGCGGAGGAGCGGCAAAACTCGCGCGCGAAGAACTCTCGAGGTGGCGGTGGTAACCATGGGGGAGGCGTGGACGGTGGTGGTGGTGGTGGTGCCGCCGGAGGGGGAGGTCCCGCAGACTTCAATGCCGGGCCCGATATTCTAGCTGCCCCCTGCCTGGAGTTCTTGCTAGAAGAGCGGGTAGTGAAGTTGCTCTGTGAGTTGGGCACCGCCGACCGACCCCCCGGGACGATGGCGCTTGTGCTTGGGGCCATGGCGTCGCTGTTGGGACAGGTTGGTGACGAGCTGGCTCTGCGGCGACCGTTTCTCAACCCTCGCGCTACGTACTGGAAATCAGTGTCCGACACTAATTCCAAGTAGTATGGCAGCAAATATTGGGAGCCTTTTTATCGCGGTGGCGTGCTCTTTCGCACTCCCCGCGCAATCTGTACATATTCCGCACACACTTTTGCTACGTATCGTACCCCCCTCGTGCTGCTCGTTCAGACCGACACGGTGATGCCGTTAGATCTTGTTAGTTTTCCCGCTTTAATGTCGCCCGCTTTGCTGCCGCTGCCTGCACCCAGGTCGGACACCCCCTGCTACCGTCCCAAGCGGTGCACGAACCTATCTCGAAGCTGGTGGCCGCTGCGGGCTCCCACAGCCAAAGACAAGGCGGCGGCGCGTTGTCTGGGCGCGGGAATCAGGGACCAGACGGCGGCGGGGACCAGCGACGAAACGCCGGTACGACTCCGCGGACGAAAAAGGGCGCGAGAGTGCAGACGAATCTCGCGCGTCTGCTCGGCACGATCTGGAGAAAGCTTCGAGAAGAGAGCGCTCTGCTCGATTATTTCTTGCGGGTGGATCGAGAGAGTGGAAAGGAGGGCGAGCGAAGCCATGAACGCCGAGGGTTGGCGGCAGCGGCGGCGGGCGGGGGCGGGGGCGGGGGCGGGGGGCGCTACGACGGCTGTTGATTTTCGCCTAGACGTGTTCGATAGGCTCTTGCCGCTGCTGGAGATTCCGGGTAGAGCTGGCCTGCACGCTCGGGAGGCCTGCTTGGTGGCGTTGAGCGTCAAGGACAGTCGTATAGGGCAGTATGTGGCCGGCCGGACGGGTCTCTGCACCCAGCTATCACGCACCCTGACCTCTCGGTATTTGGCCCTTTACGACACTCTGGAGGAGCTCCAGGTGGCGACGGCGTTCCCAGATCGACAGCAGGGGAAAGTGGAGGAGGTCCTGTGCGGTGGGGAGGGGACGGGGGCGAAGCTCGTGGCGCAGCGGATGCCCGAGCGGGCCGAGGCGACTTTCGCCGAAGCCCTGTCGCTTTTTCTCCAGCACCTTCGGTTTTGCAACGCGGTAGGGCTTGTCGCCGCGGACACACAGGCGTTCGTTCGGCCCCCTTCGTTGGCGCCCCCCCGCGGCGGCGGCAGCGGTGGTAGCGGCGGTAGTGAGAGCGGAAAGAAGGGGGTAGAGCAAGGCGAAGGTACGAGCGGTGTCAAGAGGACGTTGGACATAGAAGCATCCACGGCGGGGAATGCAGTGGAGGCAGGGGCGGGCGTGGCTGAGTCGTTGTCGTCTCAAGTGCGGCAGTTGTTGTTAGGGGATGCCATCGGTCCGGCGCTTTCGAGCGCCTTGGAGAGCCGCGCTAGGTTTGCCCAGGCGATCGCCGCTCGAACGATCGCGGAGCTCTCGGCCGGGGTGGAAGGGTACGGCGTTGCGGTCGCCGGCATCGCCGCCTACGTCGGGAAGGGCGGTGGTTGCCGACGACAGCTCGGCCCCCTCCTGGATACTGTTTCGTCGTTTCTGGTGGGGAGGGAGGGCTCGTGGTGCAGTTCTACCGGCGCCGGCAGCAACAGCAGCGCAGGCGGGGAACGGGCTCCGACCTCCTGTCACGGAAGCAGAGCCGGAACGGCGGCGGCGTCCACCTCGGGGTCGATGGTCGTGCTGACGAGCATGAGCAGCAGCAATGTGTGCCTGCGAGACGTGTTGCTGCGGCGGCTGGCGTCGTCGAGCCCTTCGCTGCGCGTGTCCACCCTCGAGCTTTTGGCGGCTCTGGCGGAGCTGAGGGACGACCGGGTTCTTCTCGACCTCGCCCTTACACCGGAGTCAGCGTCGAAACAGGCGGCGGTGGCAGCTACAAACCACGCGGCAGCAAATTTAGCCTTCTCGACCCCGCCCGCCGCCGCCTTGAGGGCGGAGCAAGCGAATGGGGATGCCGTAAGGCAAGAGTGCGAGGGGGGGGACAGAGGCGGAAGCGAGAGCGGGGACAGGGGTGGCGCGCCATCATCGTCCGACCGCGGCGCACACCTCAAGACGGAAGGCCCTGGGGAGGGCGTTCGGGCCCTGCTGGACGCGTCGTCGAGCGGCGCGCTGGAGGGGCTCAGGGTGTCGCGCGCGATGGTCGGCTCGTTCGGGTCTGCCTTCAGCGGGTCCCCGATTCACCCCACCTTCCGCCGCTTCTCGGCCGCCCACGGTGGCCTCGAGGGTTACCTCGTCGAAGCGCATCAGCGGCAGATACAGCAGCTGATGGAGAGGGCTAGGACCTGCAACGTGGGAGAGGAAGAGGGGCGAGAGACGGGGGAGTACGGGGAGGAGGAGGGGAGGGGAGGGGCGAAGGAGCAAGGGCCGTCTCGGCTAGCGCTTAGCCGAGGGAGGGGGGAAAGGGGAGGGGAGACCGGGGGCTCGACTGTTGATGGAAGCGGACACGGTGTCAGCGGTGGCGGCGGCGGCGGTGGTGCTGCTAGCGCTACGAAGGGGAAGGAGGCGGCGCCGGCCGCGGTGACAGCGGGGAACGGGGACTTGGCGGTGAAGGAGCCGGTCGCGGGAGGGGGGGGGGGAATTCGATGCGGCGACGTTCGTGCGGGAGCACGGGAAGACGCTCGCATTTGCCGCCGATGTGAAAGGGTCCTTCATTCACGGTCTTTTTAATTGCCTCGAGGTGAGGAGATCTGCCGCTGTCTGAATGAACGGGGTGATCGTTTTATTTTGTGAAACAGAAGGTCGAGTTGAAACAGGCAGCGGTAGTGATAGTGGGGTGAGTGGAGCGGGGGAGGTTGACTCTGTACCAACTGTTAGTATTGACATGACCCGAGTAGTGGTACTCGCGGAGACCGGTTGGTGCCTCGTATGATGGTGTTCTTTTGTTCGTTTCTTGTTTTATTAGTTGTCTCTCGCCGGTTCCCGTGCGGTGCCCGCAGGTGCCTCTCGCCTGTCGACCTTCACGTGGTATCAAACCACGAGTAAGCAGCAGCGTGGCCACACCAAACAAATCGAAAAGCGAAACACGCGTCAAGCAGACTGCTTATTTATCGGTGTGGTAACTGACGTCGGACTATACTGTGTGCCTGGGCCACGGCTCCGCGTGTTTCTCCCCGTTTTCTAGTCCGCTATTTTCTTTTGAAGTCCGTCCGATTTTCCTCTTATTTCCTTCAAAAAAATCTTGGAAATTTCTTCTAATTCTATTTCCCCCCTGCCTGTACGTACTGAACGCCCAAATGTTGGAGGTGTCTTTGTTAGGAATAGGAACGTCGCGCCGGGGTCTCGAAAGGGATTTGTGGTCAATAGCCGAATGACTACGGCAAGCAATAAATGAGTACCCCCCCCCCCCCCCCCCTCCCCCTCCCCGACAGGCGGTGTTCGAGCGTACTTTGGAGGAGAACGTGGCCGTGACGGGGGTGCTGAGCAGCCTGTGCCTAGCGGCGACAGCGACCGAGGTGTCGCCGGTGCGGCGGCTACTGCTGGTTCTGCTCTTCGACGGCACCCGAGACGCGCCTTTCCGCAGGTGTGTGAAGAGTAAAGCGGTTTGGTTGGGTTGGTGAGGAGGTGTTGGTTTTGTTTCGCAGGGGTTTGTACCACCTTTGTTAGGACGCAGGACGGGGGAGGGGTGGTTTTGTTTTGGCCGCGATCTGTGTGACATCCGTCCCTGTTGGCGGGACAGGTGACACGGAAAGGGGGGGGGGTGGCGGAGGTGGTTTTGTCTCACCATTTTTCTTTGTTCGCGAGACCTTGCTCTTCCCCTGTTCGCACCTGTTCGCAAGACAGGCGTCGTGTGGGTCTTACCGTCGTTGTTGGTGGCGGACTTCCTTGTGCGCGCGCCACATACACCCTACCATACCTCTACTTCTGTACGGACTGTAGTTCGAACGTGTGAGGAACGAGCTTTTTAGGCGGGCCCCTTCGATGGAGACCCCCCCCAGCCGCCCGTCACCGCCATCGTGTCCACCCATCCCTTGCAGGGCGTGTCATTGTCGCCGATAGGGGGGCGGCAAGGCTTTCGATTATTCAGTCGAGTATGGTGGGTTTTTCGTTTTCATCCCTAGCCTAGTCGTCGTCGTCGTCGTCCCCCCCCCCCCGCTGAGGGTCTATGGCCATACGAGTACGGCCATGCATGACACGAGTACACGCTCGCCCCTACTCTACACATAAGTTTTTGTTTTTGTTTTTGTTTTTGTTCTCGTCCCGAATCCTCCTACTCGACATGAGTAGTTTTTTTTTTTTGTTTGCGTCTCTTAACTTCCCCCCCCGGCCCTGATAATGAGTACACCCCCCCCGTCTCGCCCCAAGGGATGCGTGGTAGATGGTCAAATGACCAAGTGACTAAGGCAAGCAACAAATGAGTAAGCCCCCCCCCCCCCCCCCCCCCCCCCGCCCTCGCCCCCTCCCCGACCCCCGTCTCCCCGGCGCCACTCCGCGCACGTCCCCTTCCGTCATGCATCCATCCGTGTTCATCATGAAAAGCATGCGTCGGATTTTGGAGAAGCTGTGGGCCTCCGCTCAGGCGCGAATCTCGTCCCTGCCCAACGCCAAGCGTCTTCTCGCGCAAGCCCGCGCGTCTCTCGGGATGCCCGCGGGCGAGTGCGCAGACCCGGAGGAAGGGGAGGAGGAGGACGAGGTGGAGGTCATTGGCATAGGAGTGAGACGAGGCACCAGCAGCCGCGGGATGCGGGAAGAGTTGGCCAAATCGAGGCGGCAAGGAGTTGCTTCGGAGGCCGTACGGGCGGGGAGGGGGTCGGGGACGCGGGCAAGGGCGGGGGAGGGGACGGGGGTCGCCGAGAGCTTCCAACGGGAGCAGCAGAGACGGCAGGAAGCTCACTTCTTCGAGACGTACGTGTTCGTGGAAGAGTTCTTGAAAGAGCTGTTCTGCGCCCTGTCTGCGAAGAGCAACGTGGAGAGCCAAGAGCAAGGTCTGAGCGCGTCGCACAACCAGGGGTCGCGTGATTTGCGGGCGGGGAGGGTGAGCGGTGTCAGCGCGGACGAGATGGAGGTTGCCAGCCCGAGGCCGGCCCAGTCCGTCGACTTCGGGGCGAAGCAGCAGGGATCTCCTGGGTCAGAGGAAGGGGGAGGAGGGGGAGGGGGAGGGGGTGTGCAATGGACCGATGTGGCCGATTTGCCGACCTCGCTGGACGAGTTTCTGCGGGAGGAGGCATTTCCCACTTTTGTTTCCCCTCCTATTACGTTTTGAGTTTTTTTTTTCACATCCTGTGTATCATATACCATACCTATTTTTTGCTCTCCCGGGTTTTTTTTTAGTGTCCTGCTGTGGTGTATAGTCGCGTTTGCTTGTTTTACTTGTCTGCTGTTGCCTTCTTTTTGTAGGCAGGCTAGACTGTGGGAGCGATGGCACGCGCTTGTTCTTTCTGTACGTTTTTTGTTTGTCAAATCTAAAATAAACAAAAAAAGTAAAATATGGTGCCTGCGTTTCATCGTCGGGGTTACAAGCATTACGTACGATGTAGGCGTGTTTTTTTTTTTTCTGTTCTCCCTTTTTATTTTTTCTTGTATTCGTACGCGTTTTCGGTGCTGTTGTTTTTTGTTTTGTACTATTTTTTATCCGGTTTAAAAAAAGGTTGTGGTGTTATTGGGCATAATGGAACTATGGAGGTTTGACCCACGCTAGGTACGGTAGGCTTCAATCGTGGCGTTGGTTGGTGGCGTTTGCAGGGCTGTGGTTTATACATACATGCGCACGGCGTGCAACGCATTCTTTTGGCTCTCCCACGCAGCATATGCATGGACTGCTTTCTGCGGTCCGGTCTCGATGTGTGTATGAATGAACACCCCCCTCTTTCTTTTTTTCGCACTTCTGAAATGTGGCGTGCTATTTTGCTGTGAGTAATATGGGAGTGAAGTGTTCGAGGGCAAGATTGATAAGTCGGTAAGGGAACGCATTCGCAAACATGCGATGCGCGCTGAGAGGGACAGCGGGCGTCGCGCAGCAACCGCGTAAGTAACTTAATTTTTTGGCGATACGCACTTCTCCACTGCACTGGCTTTTTGACTCCGACGTCTTCCTGGTAATCAACCCAACGCCGCCGAAACTACAGCAGGGCGTATCTGCCACGGTAATCAGTAGGCGACAGCTGTATTTTCTCTTTCGGGTATCGACAAGGCTCTGTCCGGCGTCGCCCACTCTTTTCTTTTCCGGGAAGGCGTGGTTGCGTGATGATTTTTTTTTTTTTTCGCTTGCTTGCCTTGGTGGACACGCCGCTTATGTTACAGCAGACGTGTCACTACGCCCCCTTAGAACCCACCTAGCATTGGTGTGGGGTACTTGTCTGCAGCAGTAAAAAGCGCTATGATAACGTTTCACATTTTGTAGTGGACCTACTTCCCGATCTGCCCTTACACTGTTGTACCTTTCCACGTTGTTAGCTGGTAAGCTTATTGGTGTTGATAGCTACTGCTAGAGCTGTAAAAGCGCCGATGGATGCGGTGTTCGAGTGCTTGTTTGTCCCGCTGATTGCGACGATGTTGTTGGTGCACGCGACCTCTTTTCCCCGAGAGGAGTGGATAGGGTTTGTTCCCGCTGCGGCAGCATCGGTTGGGTGTCGTCCGTGAAGTTTATTCTGGTGATAAAAGTACTGTCCTTCTTGCTGTGGTTTGTTTTTGTCTAGGACGGACGGACGGACAGACGCCCGTCAGGATTTATAGAGAATAGCGACCCAGAAATTCTTGACAGTAGTAAGTAGCAGCCATATCGGCGTTAAGGGGTTGGTTTTGTGTCGTTCCTTATTGGGGGGTCTGATGATGCCGTCCCACCCCATCCAAGGTAGGTAATAGTCGTTGGTAACGAAGCGAGTCGGGTGGCAAGGTACAGTAGTTGTTCGTAGGCACCATGTAAGGTGCCCTTTAGTAAATACCAGGTATGGGTCGCGGATAACCTGGAATCCCCCCTCCCCTCCCACGATAAAAGTTTTTTACCGGGACCGCGCAGGTTGCGGCGCATACTTTATAGTTTGCGGTTGTAGTGGTGGGGGGGTCTTCGAGCGTGGGGGGGGGCGAATTAGTTGGTATTCACGAAACGCATGTGCCTCGGGGAGGCGTCTTCTCTCTCTCGTCTCTATCTTGCTCTCTGTGTCTTCGTCGTGTTTGATCGGCGTACAGTTTTTTTTTACGTCGTTGACAAGCAGACTTAAAAAAATTTCCTCCACATGTTTTTTTTTTTTTTTTCCCTATTTCTGCTGCTCCTCATGCCTGCTGGCGGTTTGTGCACGCAGCGAATATGGGTTGTATCTATTTAAGGGCAAACTGCAGTCCGGTTTTGGGACAATTCAAATTTCAAGTAGCTTGTCGCCAAAACGGGACTGCAGTGTTAAGAGGTAAGAGGGAACGCAATGATAGTGAGCGACAAGTGGTGCAGTGCAACACCATCAACTTTATTTTCGCGCCACACCACCACCATCGTCATTACAGCCGTCCCCCCCCCCCCCCCCCCCCCCCCCCCCAGCAATATAGCAAAACCCACTGCTGTCTCTGGAAGTGGCTACACCAGAAAACAAATCAATGAATTGACGCTATCATCCATAGGCAAGAAAATCCGCCTCAAAAGCGGTTCTTAGTAGGGTACAGCTCACCCTTCATGCGACTCGCCCAACACCTCACGTTACGCTTCGCGCTTGTGGTGCAAGCAATGTCTCCCTGGTTGGTGAAAAAAACCGACGTGCTCCGTCCCGGCATTGTAGGGATGCGAGGGTCTATGGTCATACGACTACGGCCATGCATGATAATGAGTACACACCCCCACACCAGCAAGAATCCCACGACAGCCCCTACTCTTCACACCATCGGTCGAAGAAACACGCCGGACACTGCTGTAGTAGCAGTAGCGGTAGAAGCAGGACCACGTCATCACCGCAACAGGCCTCTCACCACTACCGCCATTACGACGCTATTATCATATTACGGGGGACCATAGTAAATGGGACCAAATATTGTTGATAAAAATAGGGAAACATATAGGTTTTTGTGTGTACCGTAGGTGCTATTTACTATTGTCCTCCGTAATAGTGACATAGTGATGATGGTGGTACAGTAGTAGGCTGTTCGCGTGGCTCATGTTGCGCTGCTGCGCGGCTCCCTCTGCGAGCCCCCACCTCGCCGTTGCCGAGGGGCTGGTCCGCGTGCCGCTCTACCTCCTTGCCGCCGCCGCCGCCTGGGTGGCGGTCGTCGGCCTCGTAGGCGCCTCGTAGCGACACTTCCGAGTCGACCTCTCCTCCAACCAAGCGACGGCTTTAGCGAGAGCAAGGGGCTCCTGCTGCTGTCCGCATTCATGACGCTGGCGGTTTTCCTCCCTCGACCGCATTCACCGTGTACCGCGACGCCGCCTCGGATTTCTCGGACTGGGGCGACCGGCCAGTCCCTACGGCCCTAGGCCGGTAAACCCCTTCGCTTCTCCTTCGTCTTGGTGCTGGGGCAAGCGGGAGAGCTCGCCGCGAACGGAGACCCGAAGCCGCTCGCGGGCACCACCGCGCACCCTTCCACAACGTCATAATTGACTGAATAATCGACGTCACCACCACCTGTTATTATTAATACTACGCTTTGCAGTGATCATGATGGTGATGACGGTGCCGAGCTTGGCCTGTTAGCGGGCGGTAGGCGCTGCCATGCTGCTGAAAATAATAGCAGTCAGGAGGCGGCCGGAGTGGCGAGGTTCAACGACGGCGGGGGCGAGAGCAGTACAGTAGTGGTCCCTCTATAGTGCCAGTTGCTCGCTTTAGTGCCTGTAAAATCGCGTAGCACAGATGGGAGTAAACCAGCATGGCAGTGTGCAGCAGGAGTAGTGCCGGTTGCCGCTATATAGTGCCTGTATTGTTGGCCGGCGCATAGCGGCACTATAGAGGGACCACTACTATACTGGTAAGGATTATGTACCCCCTTTTGCGACGCTCTCCTCTGATGGCGGTGGTAGTGTCGGTGGAATCGCGTGTCGCGGCGGGATTCTCCGTCACTCGAAACTTATCAGGCGGAAACTCCGGAGGGGGCGCGAGATAACGCGCAGCGGTGTCGGCCTACAGAAAGATCGCGACAAGCGCGAGACGGCTTCGGCATAAGAGCACCTATGTGCATAAATAATAGCGCACTCGTGCGCGGCGCGAGTAGTGGTAGCCATCATGATGGGACTGCCGCCGCAGCCGCCGTGGTTGGGTAGTGATTCGTACTGCATGCTTGGCTATCCCACCACACGCACGTGACTCTTTTTGAAGTTCTTATGGCCGATGCTCTTCCGTCGCATTCCAAAAAAACCGCAAGCCACTTCTTTCTCCTCTGTGATTGAAAGAGAAAAAAAAATGCCTGCTACACCTTCGCCCACGTGAGTACTGCCATGCTACAACACGTTGCTATAAAACTACGTACGACGGGAAGTCAACAGCAACGTGTACCGTATGGATGATGCGCGATTGAGGGTTGATGCGCACTTCTTTTTCTTCTTTCGTGTGTTGCCGAAACGAGGGCAAGCACCAACTACTATTTTTTTTAGACCGCGCTTTGACCCCTTTTTGACTGACCGCTCCGCCACACTCAACACAGGTACCTGGTACAATGCGGCCAAAAAGGTCCTTGACGCGCCCAAAAAGATAGGGTGGGTAGGTACTGTAGGCCTCCATGATGCATATTTGACCGCCACGGTGGCCAAGGAGTGAAACAAACGCCCGCCTGGTCGCCCCACCCACCCGCTTTCTGCCCGGTGCCCGATGTCGGCCAGAGGTTGGAAACAACGAGATCACTTTTGGCCGCGTATTTTATACGAGTATAGTCTTCAACCCACCTCTGCCCTCCCCTCCCTTCCTCCCTCCCTCGCCCTACACCAAAAACTCTTTTTTTGTTTTGTTTTGTTTTGCACACAGCATTCAGTAGATGAACTCGGAGCAATACTACTACAGCCTAAGAGCTACAGCAGCGACGGCCGCAACAGCAGCAACACCACCGCCACCACCACAAGCAGCAGCAGCAGCCGCAGCAACAGCAACATCCGCCGCAGTAGCAGCAGCACCACCAGCAGCAGCCGCCGCAGCCGCAGCAGTACACGTCACCCGTGAGCGGAAAACGCGCAGACACCAAGCCGCAGCGGAACAAAATGGGTGCGACGCGACGTTCCCCCCGCACCCACAAAGCCGCCAGCAAGCAAAACGACAGGACGCCTTCGTTGTCACAAGACAACCATGACCGCTGTTCCCGCAGTAACCCAAACGAGCGAGAGCCGGGCACTCAAAAGCGGGTTGAAGATCGATGCCCGCATACACCGTTCCATCACCTCCCCATCGGTCTGTTCAGACGATTTTCACTGCAATCAGCTCCCTCCTTAGTTTCTCTCCAGCGCCGACACTCGCCACCAAAATACCACGAGGAATAGTCATATTTCAACTCAACATCCGCCGCGACACCGAGCCTGATTTCCCCAAACGCCGATAACCCTCGACACCGGAGTTGTGTATCGAAGCACATCGCAGGCTTTTTGTTGCAACGCCGCTCTCCACTGATACTCTTCGCCAGGATCCGAAAAAGCAAGCGTAAGTCGAAAGTCGCTGTTGTACCTCGTGTTTTCTTGAGAGACCCAGTCACACAGTAAAACGCGGCTTGCACAATTTTGTTATCGTCTGGCTAAACGAAAACAGAGGGCGTCTGACGTGAAAACCTACTTTTCCGTTTTCGGAGCTTTGCTGAATCAGTTTGCACCCCCGCCCACCCGCGCACGCACATGTTTATACGTAAACGCCTGGGCAACTCCTAACAAACCCATTTATTCGTATCCCACCTAGGTTCGGCACCAGGGACAGCGAGGAGGACACGGTACGCAACGTCCTAGTCGAACCTCTATCACGCCGCCGTAGCGACGCAGCCCCAGTACCATCAACGAAAAACCAAACATAATATCCTCCCCCGCCCCATCATGCTCCGTCCCGGCATTGTAGGGATGCGAGGGTCTATGGTCATAATACTACGGCCATGCATGACATGAGTACACCTCCCCCTCCCTCCAACACGTTGCCGGCGGTTCAACTAGCGGCTGCGGCACGTACGCACGCAAAACATCCTTCATTCTCTTCCTCTTCTCCCCCTACGCCCCCCCTCCCATACCCCAATGCCTCCCCCCTCCCTACCCTACACCCCCACCCCCCCCCCTCCCACCTTCTCTTCAACAACTCATTTCCAACGACCCCGACCCGGCCCGTCCCGGGTCCGCCTCGGATCCGACCCGGCCCGTCACTTCGGACCCATCCTCCTGGACATGGTCCTCCATTTGTCTTTAAGTACCTTCGATTCCTTCCCCTCGAAATCGAACGTGTTCACCATCTCCTTCCACTTTCCGGCGCCCACCTTCGCCACCGCCTTCACCAGCAGCGCCTCCTGGCTGTCCGTCCAGACCCTCTTAGGTTTCTTCGCCTCCGCCCCGCCCCCCGCCGCGTTACCGCCTCCGCTTCCGCCTTCCGAGAAGAGCTTCCTTTTCTTGGAGGAGGGGGAGGAGGCCGGGCTCCTGTCGCCCCCTCCCCCCGAGGGTCTCTTCTTTTTTTTCTTCTTGTGTGCTGGCGATCTGCCTCCGTTAAGCCTCTTGTTGACGCACCGAGGGCACAGCCACTGTAGTTTTTTTCAAAGTTTTTTTTTGCCACGGAGAGGTTTTCATTCGTTCAAGAGGCGGTGGCGAGGTGAGGGGGGCAGGGAGGAAGAAGGGGGGGGAAGGGGCGGGGGGGGGTGAGATCGTTGGAGAAGGAGGAGAGGGAGCAGGGAGAACAATTTGCGCAGCTCTCTTTACTGCCGGGTTGACGTGGTTTCGGTCCATGCACTAATACTACTGAAGTACTGTGTCCGAGTCTCCGACAGATCGGGATCGTTCCATCATGTCGACGGACGGCATGTATCCTCCAAATACAAGGTCACACAGTTACGAAAGGCGCCTTGGGTTGGCGACGAACGGCGATATGATACGCCCTTTTCGTCTAAATGTCTTTTTTTCATCTGATGCGCCATGCCACCCGTGCACGTGTAATTTTGCGCCCTGACGCCGAAACCTACAGCGGTGTCCGATCTCCCACACACTACCTACACCCGCGGAATCGATACTATGGCATTGATCATGAAACCCGTCCAGCCAAGCTAAAAGCCAAGCCCAGTCCAACGGGCTGGGTCGACGTCCTCTCGTGATTAGTAAAACAATGTACACGAAAGCATAAAACAAAAAACAGCCTGAAAAACCCTACGGATAAAGCGTAACATGTTTGGTACTTTTATCTCGTACGGTTATATGGGTTGATACGGGTCAAGTCATCTCAACCCACCCCATCCCACCCAACGCAACTCACAATAATAATAATAACAATAATAATAATAATATTATAGAAAAACGGGATAACTCACGAGAAACGCAGATCAGACGTGAACCGCGGGCACCAGACCCAGCGACTGCCTGCACCCAACTATTGCTGTAGACAGCTAGACTGCGTACAAAAAGTAGACTATTAATAGTAGAGCAAATACCTGGCACACGCCTGGGGCACTACACGGCTAAACCAGCTTTGCAAAGGCTATCTGGTAATTAACCACAGCAGTTGAACCGCAGTAAGTAACTACAGATGAACAAAACTATTGATAGTCTACTGTACGATACCCTGATAAGCTATTAATAGTCCACAGCATCAGTAACTTCAGGACAGACAGGACAGATAAAATGTCTTTACGAGTATAGCCTTAACAGTGCACCACTTTGACGGAAGTGTAAAAACCCTTAGCTGCTGATAGGTAAACAAGGGCGGTCCAGAGTTGTAACCAACTGTACATACATACCGGTACGTAATAGCACATAGCGACTGGTACCAGGCACTGATACATAACTCCGTAAATCACCAGGAATAAGGTCAATGACTACGCACAGCCGGTACAGAAAACAATTTTTCTACGCACGAGTACCACTCGTCTTACGCGAGTACCCCCTGGTAACTACAAAACACAGAACCCGCGGCCGCTCACATCTCCAACGGGCTTCGACTCCAGCTTGACTCTGAGGCAGTCCATGTGGTACAGCCCCATGCCCCGCCCGTCACCAGAGCACTTGGAGCAGCGCAGCAGTTTGTCGGGGTCACCGTCCAGCCCGCACACGAGGCAGACGTCCGCCTCCGAGTCCTCCCGTCCCGTCCTCTTCCCCGTCCTCCTCCTCGTCGTACTCTTCCTCCAGCTCCTTCTTTATCGCTTCCTTACCAGCGGCAGTGTTCTGGGGGAGATCCAGGAGGGGTTTCGAGGAAGCAGGCGGTAAGGGGCGGGGTTGAAAGGCGTGGGACATGTTGGGTGGGCGGGAGGTGGGGGGAGGGTGGACGCGGTGCTGCAACGACTAGATTGAGAAAGCGCGGCGCTCCGCTGTGGAAGCACACCATCCCGGGAGGAGAAGAGGGCCTTCTGATGACTCCAGGGGAGGGGGGAGGGGTGTACTCATTATCATATATGGCCGTAGTCGTATGACCATAGACCCTCGCATCCCTACAAAGCCGGGACGGAGCACATCGGGTTTTCACCGACCAGACAGGCATTGCTTGCACCAAGCGCGAAGCGCCGTAAGGTGTTGGGCGAGTCGCATGAAGAGTGAGCTGCATCCTATTGAGAACTGCTTTTGAGGCGGACTTTATGCAGATGGATGACAACGTCAATGAATTGATTGAAATTCCTGGTGTGGCCACTCCCACAGACAGCAATGGCTTTACTATGTGACTGCTTCGCAGGTGCCTTACCATATACACACCACGTCATACGATCATGCCCGTTGTGAGGAGATAAGGTTCTCCCCGCACATTAATGATCTAACTCCATCGCCAGCGGTAGTGACCGCCACACAAAAAAAAACAAAAAAAACAGTACCCTGATTTGTCTAGCTCACGCAGTGAGAGGCGTGTCTTACAGTGTCGTCGCCAACCGACGCCAGCCTAACCTATATATACCGGATACATAATATAGGGGGGGGGGTCTAAGAAAAACATCAAACACAACATCGCCGACCACAGCACCAGCACCAGCACCACTACCAACAACACCATCACCACCATAAAGAACAGCAACGACGACAACGAGCACAGCAATAACAGCAGCGGAAACGGCAAAGCAACAACAGCATCAGCAGCACAACAACAACAACAACAACACAACAACATCACCAAACACCAACACCAACACCAACAAAAGACGAAACAACGAACACGCCAATAAAGTATTTCGACCGCCCGGAAGACGAAAGCACCTCGTACCTTGCCAACTTTTTCTCAAGATCTACGATACAAGGGCCCTTCTCCCGCGCACGCCACAGCCAAGCCAAGTTCACCTACCAACGACCACCGGCAACGACCACCACCGTCCCCAACCCACTTTAGACCAACCAGATCACCCGACCAATACTAAACCACACCAATCAGACCGCGCTGTCTCCAAACTAGACCAATCGAATCATCCGACTAACATCGTCCCCAAACTAGACCAATCAAATCACCCGACCAACAACGTTCCCGAAGTCAACCAATCAAGAATCGCCCGAGCAACATCGTCCTCAAAAACTAGACCGATCAGAACACCCAACCAACACCGTCACAACGACACACCAACACCAAACCAACCAGACAAATCAGATCACGCGAGCCACTCACCCCCTTTCCGTTTCCGCGCCGGGCAGTCTCGGCGTCCGATTCCGTCTCCTCTCCCGAGCCTTCCCCCTTAGAGCCGTCCGAGCCCTGATAAAAAAACCGGAGCGGCCGGTGTTTGGAGGGAGTAAGCGTTGTTCGGAGGGAGGCAGGCGGTGCTTTGGAGTTCAGACCGGGGGAGGGGGAAGGAGAAGGGGACAGCAACGGCCTTGAAAAAAAATAAACACGCTGCGCGAGTACCGGTGCTTTCTCAACCACCACCACCACTCTGGCCCGAAATGTAAGGACCGTGTCATCTTCGTATTATATATCCCAAAAAGGCGTCCAAATTCGCACAGGGCTATCTGACCGTTTCTTGGCGCTCATTTTTTTTCGTCCAGACCGGGAAAGTTGCCAAAATGAATGAACAAAGGGTATTTTTCGGGGGGGGGAAAGTGAGTTGGGTCGAGAGCCGTTCCGAAATAGGGATGCTCAATTCCAAGCACCCTTGTAATGACCGTTCGTCGAGACAAAACGACCGCAGAAAAACCGCCGCCCCGTGCGAACTGAACTCAACGGTCTTTACGGCATACTCATACCCCAACGGTCCTTACATTGCCGTCCAGAGCGGAACAACATTTCGTGTGAACTTGAACTGGCGCAAACATACATTGGGCTCGATTACACCTCTCTCAAGCATGTGTGGGCAGGAGTCGGACATCGCCATCTCCAATTTCTCGGGGGGAAAAAAAAAAAAAAAAAAACGCACGCTTACGAAAAAAAAAAAAAAACAAAACATAGTAGAACACATGTCAGGCATGATACCACTCTCTGGCTGGCAATACTATCCCCGTTGAGTGCTCGCATCAGACTGCTACAAAGGGGGCTTTCATTACCGACTAAAGCGGTACCGCCCACATCATACCCACGAAACGGAGCCAGGTGAGGAGGGGGATGGATGTTGGAGGGAAAAGGCACTATCCGACCACGACACACAAAAGTATGAGCAGAGTATCCGGCAGAGAAAGGAACAAAGCCGACCGCGGCCCCCCGCCACGGAGCGGAGATACCACAGTCCGGAAATATAACGAGTGTATGGCTTAGACATGAACATATTTCGAAACAGAGTGGTTGCACATATATGCACCAACCACCCACGCCGCCGTCATGGAAGGCCTTTCCGCGACCACCGCCAAGCCTTTCCCACCTCGTCATGTGAACTCGCAAAACGCAAGACAAGCAGCAGCGCACTTTTGGCAGCAGTCCAAAAGACAGCCCTATACAGGTATAACCCTCCTTAGTTTTTCCCCTTTGCACGCGAAACAACGACGCACGCGATACGAGGCAGGCGCCTGAAAAATACCCAAGCTTCCAGCCGGGCAACCCCCGTAGGGTGAGGGGGGGGGGAGGGGGGGGGGCATACCCATTTGTTGCTTGTCTTATTTCGGGGGTCCATAGTTAACGGGACCAAATTTTGATAGTAAAAATAGGTAAATATATAGGTTTTTATGTATACCATAGGTCCTATTAACTATGTACCCCCGTAATAGTCATTTCACCATTGACCACGCATCCCTTTCGAGACGGAGCACCGTTACTACTCCTAATAGAGACACCTCACATGTGGGCGCTCATTACGGTTATTCCATAGGGGGGGGGGGGTACTCATTTGTTGCTTGCCTACGTCATTTGACCATTGAAAACGCCTCCCTTTCGAGACGGGGGGTACGGGGTACACGATACCAGGTATCATGCATGGCCGTAGTCGTACGACCATAGACCCTCGCATCCCTACAATGCCGGGACGGAGCACGTCGGGTTTTCACCGACCAGGCAGACATTGCTTACACCAAGCGCCAAGTGCCGTGAGGTGTTAGGCAGGTCGCATGAAGGGTGAGCTGCATCCTACCAAGAACCGCTAGTGAGGCGGACTTGCATATGGATGACGACCTTCAATGAGTTGATCTAATTCCGGTGTGGCCACTTCCAGAGACAGCAATGGGAGCGTCATGTAACTGCCTCTTGTGTGCCCCACCATAACCACTACGTGATACGATCATCCGCCTTGGACAGAGTAAAGGTTCTCCACCCCGGACGAATGATCCACCTCGACCACCAGCTGCGAGCGACCGCCAGAAAAAAAAGGTACCTGTTTGTCTAGCTCAAGTATTGGCGGCATGTTCTGCACCGTCAGCGCCAACCGACGCCAACCCAACCTATACAAAATATACAAAGGGGAAGGGGTGTACTCGGCATCATGGAGGGGGGGAGCTAAGTATCACGTTATCCCACCATCCCACCATCCCAGTGTGTACTACATTACCAAACTACTACGGTGCTATACTACATCGTCACACTCAACATGCATCCCTGCTACGCCGCCGCGAAAAAAAACGAAGCGGCATGCGCGTGCGGGACACATGTCATGCATGGCCGTGGTCGTATGACCCTAGACTATCGCATCCCTACAATGCCAGGATGGAGCACGTCGAGCTTTCACCGAACAGGCAGACATTACCAAGCGGAAGCGAAACGTTAGGTGTTGGGCGAGTCGCCTCAAGGTGCCGGGGGTTTACTCACTATCATGCATGGCCGTAGTCGTATGACCATAGACCCTCGCATCCCTACAATGCCGGGACGGAGCACGTCGGGTTTTCATCGACCAGGCAGATATACATTGCTTACACCAAGCGCGAAGCGCCGTGAGGTGTTGGGCGAGTCGCATGAAGGGTGAGCTGCATTCTAGTAAGAAAACGGGGGGTGTGTGTGTGTGGGGGGGGGGGGGGGGGGGGGGGGGGGGGGGGGGGCATCTCTTCCATTCTCACATTTCCAGCGTCCGAAGACTCCTCCTCTAGGACAGCCAAGGCCGCGAGCCGCATCATCTTCTGCTCGGCCTCCCGCCTCGCCAACGCCATTTCCGCCGCTTTCTCCTCCGCAGCGACCGCCCTAGCCTTAGCCTTCGCCTCTGATTTCGCCTTAGCTTTCGCCGCCTTTCTTTCCTTTTCCCCCGGCTTTTTGACCTTTTCTCCCGGCTTTTTGTCCACCTTCTCCCCGTCAGGGCCAGCACTAGCATTAGCACCAGCAGCAGTAGGCACGCCCCCCACCGTTCTGAACTCCATCAACACCCACGCCTTCTTTCTTCACGCATTTCGGGCACAGCCACTTTTTTATTTTCAACCCGTATCGTTGGGTGGTTTTCGGAGGAAAAAAAACAGGGGGGGGGGGGGGGGGGGGGGGGAGGAATGGAGGGACGGGGGAGGGAAGGGGGGAAGGAGGGAGGCAGAGAGGATAATAAGGTGGAAGGAGAGGGGGGAGGGGCAAAAACTGTGGGCGTCGAGAATATCCGGGGACTACCCCAAGAGCCGAGAGTGGTCTTTTAAATATGCTGTTTGTCTGTCCTTCTGGAGTCTTGATCGTATCCTCACGGTAGCGGTTGCTTCACGACGGCTAAAAAAAAAGACAAGACAATACTGCAACCCGTAACAAAACACCAAACCACGAAAAAAAAAAAACACACACACACACACACACAACAATCACGAAACAAGAACAAACCAAAAAGGGCAGCGGCTATTACGGGGGACCATAGTAAATACGACCCAATATTGTTATTAATAGTAAAACTAGGGAAATATACAGGTTTTTTGTGTGTACCGTAGGTCCTGTTTACTATAGCCCCCCGTAATAACAGAAATGCGTGTTCCGGTTGGGACGAAAAAAAAACGGTTACGTAAAGTCTACGCGTGAAAAACACGTACGTACTTCGTATTTCATACCAGGAATGGTCTCGGTCTTACAGCAGCAGGGACAACAACAACAACAACAACAACAACAACAACAACAAAAAACCAAACTTGGTGTCACACGCACGGTCGTGATAGGTATACTTGGGCGCCAAAGTCACCACTGTCGGCCCTAAACCAACCGAGCACTACGAGTACGTTCTTAAATAAATACCAGGTACCAGGTATCAAGTATGAGGTCTGAGGAAAAGAATCGATCTCAGAGCTTTGTTTCTTGTTCGGCTTTTGCGAATGCGTGCGTGCATGGCGAGCGATCGTGGTGGTGCTCGGGGTCAGGATCGTTACAGGAGCCATATACCTGGTATACGATAACCAACCGCGTTTTTCGACCCAAAAATAAACAAACAGAAGTCATAGCCCTCCGCGCGGTATCTCTCTCCTTGTCGTTTCCTGCTCTAATCGCGACCCCGCCTGGGGGAATATCGGACAGAAAAAAAAGTACGATGTGTTTTGGGACAATCAGGATGATCATGGCGTGTGTACTTTACTTGGGCCCCAAGAGTGTATCGTACCTCCTTTCGTCCCCAAAGTAACCAGGTGCATCTGTTTGTGGTCGCTGCCGACAACAACAAACAAAAAGGAAACAAAACCAAAATCCAAAAACGAAAACTCACGTCTCCCTTGGGGGCTCGCTTGAGCGGCGGCGTAAGACAGTACATGTGGTAGCAGCCGTCGCAGCCGTCGCAGAGGAGCGCCTTGTCGGGGCTGTCCATCCCGCCGCAAACAAGGCACGGGTCCTCGTCCTCCTCCCCTTCCGACGATAACGACGACGACCCATCTCCCGGATCCTCCCCGCCATCCCCCTTCTTGCCCCCCTCCTTCCCCCCCCCCCCCCCCCCCTCCTCTTTCCCGTTCACAGGGTTGCCCGCACTCCCATTCTCCCCATGCCTTCCGCCCCCACTTCCACTCCCAATCCCCTCATCAAGCTCCTTCTTCACTCCTCCCTCTCCACCCCCACCCTCACCCTTCCCCTCGCTGCCCTCGGACTTCCTAACCCCTTTCCCATCCCCGCTAGCCCCCCCCCCGGCCCCACCTCCAGCGTCACCCTTGACCTTTTTAGCCCTGGGCACCCCCCGCCCCCACCGGAGGTCCTGCTGATCTGCTGCATCGCGGTCTTCTTCGCCGCGCGCGACCCCCCTCCTTTCATCAGCAACATCAGGTTGCCCGTGAAAGCCCCGTTGTCGTCCAGCTGCTGCGCCGCCCCGCCGCCCTCCCCGCCAGAGTCAACGAGCCCGGCTTCCCTCCTCTCGTCTCTTGCGCGTGCGGCCATCTCCCTCAGCTTCCGCCGGTCTTCCACCCTCTGCCGCTGTTGCTCGCGCTTTTCTTCCTCCAGAGCCAGCCGCGCCTGACGCTCCTCCCGCGCCTTCTGCTCGCTCGCCTTGCGCTCCTTCGCCTGCTCGGCCTGCGGAAGGAAGCAGGCACACGAAGTTTTTGGTGCGGGACACACGGACATTTCATTTGAGCTGTGGCCGGGATATTTTGGGCTGTCAACCTTTCCATCGGGGATCTCTCTCTCTCTCTCTCTCTCTCTCTCTCTCTCACACACACACACACACACACACACACCTCATAGGTGCGAAGAGCCTCGCAGACGCGATCGACCGACCGCTCGGGCAGGATGACCCCAATGATCGTCCTCGGACCATCCGTCACCTCCATCTTGATCTGCACAGAGCGGCGCAAACGTCATCGGCACAATCATCAACAATACATAAACGCACGAACGCAATTTGGTAATCAGGTATCAGGTACTAGTAAAAAGCCGAAATACCATACCTGGAAGATACCTTAAATTAGACGAATTCAATTTGATATTACTCGTAGTAAACGCGAAAACGTGAACTATCATTTTGTACATGGTACCTGGTGTACATAGCGAATCTACACACTGTAAAGGGATGGCAGGTGGTTGACAAAAGCACGCCCGGCAGGATGTGTACGCAGTACTTTCAATTGTACAGGATGGAGCAAACAAAAGCAAATAAAATCGAGACACAAAATAAAATTAAAAAAACACTACCAAATACTCATAACACGCAGGCACCACCGAAGCACCGAGCAACACAGCAGTACCGGTATGTAGACCACCAAAACAAGCAAGCACACCTTGTACACTACCACGGTAGTGAAAAACGACAACAAACCAAAAAAAACAACACAACCAACCCACCAACCAGGCACGTCACACCGACCAACCACCAAACCAGTTAATCAGCCAACCAACCAAAAACCGACCAACGAACCAGCCAACCAATAACAAGCACACAACCAACCAACCAACCAATAAAACGACCGACTATTGAACCAATTGGTCAACCGACTAACCAATCAATCAACAAACCAAAACCGGGACAAAACAAAAGCAAAGCGCCAACAAAAACAAAACCCTACGATGGCTGGGCCGCGCTCCGCTCCGCTTTCATGACACCACCGTACAACGTACCGTCTTCGCCGGAGCCTTGGCCTGCTTAGCTTCCAGCTCTCGCTTCCTCTGTTCCCGCTTGGCCTGCACCTTGGCCTGCACCTTGGCCTCCCTGTCTGCGTCGTGTTTTTTCTTTCGGCAAACCGGGCAAGTCCAGCTGTCTTTCGGAGCCTTTTCATAGTCGTCGTAAAAAGTTGGAAGGCGTTTTTCAAAAGCAGTTTTGAAGGAGTAGGGGGTAGGGGGGGGGGGGGGGGGGGGGGGGGGGGGGGGGGGGTGATTACGGCGAGGACGGGGACAGGGAAGATCGAAAAACGCGTTACAAGACGTTTTTTTTCGAAGGCAATTTATATATCCAAGGTTTTGACCGACGGCGTTATCGAGGACGTTGTCCAGTTCAAGACGTTGTTGAACAAGAGGAGGTACGGGTTGACATGGCATGTTTTCAGGCGGGGACGAGGCACGAGGACGGGGACTAATATAGAAGGGGGAAAACTTGAAGCTTGTACGAGACGAAGCGAGAAGACCCGAGAAAAACGAAACAAAAAAATCGGTGAGCACTCAAACGTATTGGCATATCTACCTGGTATATGATACATGATTCTACAAGGTTTCCCTTCGGAGGCATTCGGACTTGGAGTGACGCAATGTAAAACCCGATGACGTCTTGTGCAGCTGGAAAACAAACGAAAGGCCCATCAGCCGTAGAAATTTTGAAGTCGTACGCAACCCAAAAAAATAAAAGCGGAACCATCAGAGAGAAAGGAAACTGTTGCGTATATGGTACCCTGTCAACACTGCTGCTGGCATCGTCACGTGCCAGGGTAATCAACAGTAGTATCCCACCGGTGCAACCCACAAGGCCCCCGTGACAGACCGGTGGGCAACCCCGCCTGGAAAACAACGGAAACCTCGGTTCCGGCCGGGTGTAAGCAAGTATGGGAGCATCTTCCAGCGCGAGGCTAGACATCGGTCAACCACCCTCCCTAGAAAAGCAGCCCCGAGCGCTTGGCACTCCCCGACAAATCCACGCCTGTGCAACATATACGGGTTCCCACCCAAACAACGCACGCTGCTCTCATCAGACGTGAGCAATCAAGTTCGACGGGACGTTGCAGGAAGCGCTCCTATTATTACTGCCGAGGCGCATACGAGAGAGGCTGCCTGGGCTCAGCACTCCCGTTCAACTAACACCGCCGCTCTCTCCCTTCTTTTCGGTTAGCGCCAGCCGTTTACTCGCGGTCTTTTATGCCTTATCATAGACTGATGCAGTAGTGATACCACGGCCTTCAGCAACACGAAAATACTGCCGTCGGGAGTACAAATACAAAGACAACCTCAGCAGCAAAAAAAGTTTTTGTATCAGGCCACGAATAACATACATATGATAGCACAAGGCGAAGACAGAACTGTACATACTATCTGCTCGAAATGCGTACCGTTCGTGGGGGCGCACCGTTAACAAACCAAAAAACGAAAAAAGAGAAAAAGAGAAAAAGAAAAAGAAAACGAAAACTCGCGCTCACCCTAGACAGCGGCGGCTTCAGGCAACCCATGTGGAAACCCTTCTGGCACCCTTCCGACGAACAGGCTAGAAGCTTACCCTCGCCCTTCCCCTTCGGAACAGCCTTCCCCTTCCCCTTCCCCTTCTCCTTCTTCCCCTTGCCCTTCTTGCCTCCCGCTCCCCCCTTCCCCCCCTTCTCTCCGTCCCCATCTCCTTCCCCTCCCTCCTCATCCTCCCCCTCCTCCTCCGCCTCATTCGCTCCTTCAGATTCCTCTTCCTCCGCCGCGGCCGCCGATGCCCCGCCATCTCCCCGCCTCCCCCGTCTCGTCCCCTCTCTCCCACCCTCACCATCCGAGGCGTTCCTACCCTCCGCCTTTCCTCCCTTGTTGCGACTGCCGCGCCGGGGCATCTCCTCGACCCCCTCCCTCCATCCTCGGCCTCTTTTCGCTTGCTGCCTTTACCCTCCCTTTCCCTTGCCTTTCCGCCTGCGTCTCCGCCCGCGTCTGTGCCTCTGCTGCCCCCGGCGCTTGCCTTCCCGCCAACCACCACCATAACCTCGTCCTCCTCCATTACTTCCTCCTTTACTTTCCGCCCCGCTCCGCCTGCAGCGCTTTCAGGTCCACCGACTCTGGCCTTCACCTTGCCCTTGCCCTTCCCTTTGCCTTTCCGCACGCCCTCCTCTTCTTCTTCCTCCTCCTCCTCCTCCTCTCCCCCCACTTCCTTGATCCCCTTCGCGCCCTTCTCTCCCTCCCCTCCCTTTTTCCCTGGTCGCCGATCACCCCGCCCACTCTCCTTTCCTTCCCCTCTCTCTTTCTCCTCCTCCTCTTCCTCTTCCTCATCCTCGTCGCCATCGCAAGCGCCGCAAACCTCACAGCCTCCCTTCTTCCCCCCCCCTTGCAGGCCTCTCCCACCGCCTGGCCTTCTCCATCTTCGCTCGCCTGATACAAGGAGTTCCAGAAAACGAGGCCGGTAGTTGTCGGAGACCGAGTTGTGGCAGGGTGGGGTGGGGTGACACAGGATCGAGTAGAGTGGGGTAGGGTAGGTGGGGCGGAGGGGGCAAAAAGAGCCCTTTTAGTTGCATACCCCGCAGTGCGCAGAATGCGCAGCCAACGTCCTGAGCCCGCCCACCCATCCATCCACCCACTTGTTAAGATCAGAAGGTCGGGAAACTTTGTATCCCTGGACAAGTTTGCCTACATACTCGGTACTCGTGGGTACTCACGTGTGTTGCTTGCTTAGAGATATAAGAAGAGTAGCTTTACTCCTTTCGTGCACGCGGAGACTGGGAGCCAAGCTCGTGCCTCGCTGGGAAAACCACTGGTTTTCCCATTCAAGATAAGCCTCCCAAGTACTACAAATACGACCCCAATACTTGAACCCAGGTAATTACCAGGCTTTCAGCCTCATTCAAGGCAGTATCATAACACACTCCTCTGGCCTTCCCACGATAAACCTCTCTCGAACACAAGCGCTCGCCCGGAGAGCCATCATTGCACAATCACCATAAGCACGCAAAAAAAAAAAACAACAACAACACGACTTCTGTACATCCCGCAGCACACAATACCCGGTACGTGCCATCAATACGTTCAGGTTTTGTGCGCCAAATGTATTCTACCAGCAAATCCATTTTTTTAGCGCATGCCTGGTACCCGTGGTATACTTCTACAGTAACAATACCGCACATCGAACGGATTAGATCTGCATCAGGTCATCTATTTCGGGGGGGGCAGATATAACCCCCGCCTTACGTAGAGCTGGCGTAAATCTGTCCGTAATTCAGACGTGCCCCAAGAAAAACGATGCTGTTCTAAACGAGGGAGGGTTTCGTCACGAAACCCCGAGGCGGATTTTATTTTCCCGGTGGGAAAGGAAAAAATATATATATTCCGGCTTCCGCGTACGGCGGCCATCACACCGGCCCGGAATTCTAAACCCTGACCGTAGCCAGAGGAAGCCTGCTAGGCTGGCGTGCCAGCAGGTCGTTGCGCTTGGAAAGGTTAGAATAGTCGCTGCTCGGGCACGACAAAGGAAGCTCGCCTGAACGGGCACAGGTGTACGAGAACTAAGACACTCACGTATCATCTGAACGATCTGGACTAGTGTTTTGCCCCAGGGGCGGGATCCGTACGGCACAGCTCTTGCGTAAATGCTTGGTATGAGGGTGATCTGCTTCTATAGTTGTATCTGCCGCCTGCTGTAGATACATCATCATCTGTCCTGAAGCGTGAATACTACCAGGTAAACACGAACAAAAACACTACAGTACCGGTCTGGGGGTCAATATAAGGGCCGCTTGGTCGTCATATTACTATGCAAACAGTTCTTATATTTCCGTCCAGAGCGGAAGTACGTACCAGTACTACAGCAGTACGTACCAATCTGTCCCAAAAGAATGCCGGGACGGAGTGCGTCGGGTTTTCACCGACCAGGCAGACATTGCTTGCACCAAACTCGACGGCCAGCCGTGGCAACCGCCAAGAAAAGAAAAAAAAAAAAAAAAAAAAAACGGTACCCTGGCTGTCTAGCTCTCACGCAGTGAGAGGCGTGTTTTACAGCGTCGTCGCCAACCGACGCCAACCTCACCTATATACCAGGTATACAATATAGGCGTATCACGGGGGGGGTGGACACTATTAATAATCATTACCCACGACATAGCCAATAACCACATACCCCCCCTTGTTTACACGCCATCTTTGGTTCTAAAATACAAGGTTTCCCTTCGGAGGCATTCGGGTCTGTGGGGTGACGCAAGGTAAAAAATCCGATGACGTTTCGTGAAGCTGGGAAAAAAAAAACGAAAGGCCCACCAGCCGTAGAAAAATTGAAGTCTAGACAGCCCAAAAAAAAAAAAAAACGAAAGGCAATGACGACCGACCAACGAAAGGAAGCCGGTCAGTATCTGCACTCTAGTTCCTCGTATTGCGAACTACCAGGTATCATTAGTACCCGAAAAATAAATCGTCCTACGTACGAGTACGAACCTCCTTCTCGGCCTCGTCGGCCTTTTCCCCCCCGCCCTCTCCCTCCCCCTCTCCTTCCCCCTCGTCGTCGCTGCCGTGCCGCCAGTCGTCCTCCTTCTCCGTCGCGCGGACGATGCGGAGCCGCCGCTCCGCCTTAGTGTGGGTGTTCGCGTTCATAACGTCTTCCACCTTGGGGACCCAAAACAAAAACAAAAAACAAAATTAGAGCAAAGAATAAACCAACAAACGCGCAAACGAGCAAAGCGAAAACAAAACCAGTCAGACATAACCAACAGACCCAATGAAAAAAACCCGATCAAAACCAGATCAACCGACCGACCAACCAACCAACCCGCCAAGACAAAAGCAAAAACGTCGAAAACAAGCAGGTCAACGAAAATCAACGAAAATCAACAAAAATCAACCAAGTTAACAAAACCAACAAAAATCAATAAAAATAAATAAATTAAAAAAAAACTACCCACCGTACCAATCAACACACCGACCAACAAGCCAACCAAGCAACACACCACATGTGCAGTGAATAGAGCAAAGGCGGAGCAAGGGAGGCAGAGAAGTGCTAGAACAGTCTACGTACTTATTATTACGGGGGGCCATAGTTAATAGGACCTACGGTACACACAAAAACCTATATATTTATCTATTTTTACCAACAAAATTTGGTCCTATTTACTATGGTCCCCCGAAATAGTCGGCAACTTGTATCAAGACACAACCGTAACAGCCGTAACTGACCTTTTGCCAAACGGGCAGGACGCTGCCGGCGAGGAGCACGTAGTGCTTGAACCGGATTTCGTTGCGCTCTCCGCTGTACTCCCCGCGCCAGAGCCTGCCACGCAAGTCAGTCAGTCGGCCACACGCCGCGAAAAAAAAAAAAACGCACAAGGACCAACAAAAAGGAAAAAAAAAACGAAGCAGCGCCCCGTCACAAGTACGAAACTATATTCGAAACTGTACACAGTCACAAGAGACGGGAAAATATAGGTTTACGTACACGTAGAGACAAATCACGCAGCTTGCATAGCTAAGTATCAACCAATCCTCGCACGAACATCGGTCGAATTCACAACTGCTGTATATGCGCAATTAGAAAAAATAGAAAAAAAAAACACGCACACATCGTTTACGTAAACAACGTGTTAAGGCTACCTGTGGTATTACATGAATTAGCTCTACGTAGGGCTCGAACCACGAACAACTAGCCGTCTTTACCGAGCTTGCCGTCGCATGACCACAGGGAAGCACCCCAACGAACGAGCGGTATATATTTCAGATATACCAATATATTTCAGATATACCAAGTATGCTCTAAACAAAAAGAAAGAAAAAAACACCAAGAAAAAAAGAACAGAACGAAAAAAACAAAAACAAAACAAAATAAAACAAAGGAACTTTGTTTTCTTAAAAACGAGACGCAAAAAACAAAGCCAGCAGCAACCCAAACGAAAAAAAAAAAAAAAGCACGCAGAAAAAATCGAGCAAGTACGAGCACTAGCAACGAAAGATGGCCCTCGCCAGAATACAACAAACCAGGCTTTCACCCTCCGCATACAAGTTATCACTACCAAATATCTGGTCGCTACCATTACACAACAACACCACCACCACCACCAACAACAACAACAACAACAATCCATGTCCTCACTAGTACACTAGTATATATCAACCCCCCTCCAGCCAACCGCCTTCCACCCCAACACAACTCCATACCGTCTCTCACGTTCTAGCCTTGTCCACGGACACCCGCTCGTAGCTCTCCCTGAGCTTAGCGCGGCTGTAGTCCTTGGCTCCCGTCAGCGGTCGGTACACGCGGATGCGGTCGGTCGCCATCCCCATCGAGGTCACGTCCTTTTCCATCGCCTGTGCGTTCGCAAGCACGCGCGAAGCAGCAGCAACAACAGCAGCAGCAGCAGTGTCGACGACGGCGGCAGTATAGGGGAGAGCCGTAAGGAGGCGGGGCGGGGCGGGGGGGGGGGGGGGGGGGGGGGGGGGGGTGAGGAGCAAAACTCCCCCACACGCAAAGAACAGAAACGCATACTCATAAATATGTACACCATTCTGGACTGACTTGTAAGGACCGTTTGGTCTTCACATTAATGTGTCAGCACTTTTTAGATTTTGGTCCACAGCGGTCACAAACAAAATATTAGTTTCCGATCGAAGTTCGAACCTGTCTCTCCAAATGCCTCGCTCTCCCCACCCCCCAAAGCAGAGAAGCAAAGCAACTAGGTCGAGCCTCAAAATTCAAACATCTCCCCGTGTCAAACCTGACGTGCTGCGAGCCGACGTTGTGTGGTAACACGATTCGGTTATGCATGACAATGAGCACAGCGCACACACACAAAGAGCGCTCGCACCCATCGAAAAAAAACATCGCTCAGAATGCCCAGTTGTCGACTCCAACAAAAACCCGGCTAAAGCCCCCGCTCATCGTCAACTAACAACCATCATGATCCCCTCTATGCGTCGGCATATACAAAAAAGAAAATCGAAAGAGCCGCACGATCAACGAGTGACAAAAAAAAAGTCGTCAACGAATCAAAGCCCATCGTAACTCCTGCCTCACCCCACTCCATCGTCTAATCAACCACTACCACCACCCCCACCATCGCCCCCATCGCCACCCCGACTCCCACCAACATCACCACCACCAACCACCACCACTAACACCACCACCACAACCACCCCCCCCCCGCGCCCGCCCGCTCCGTCTCGAAAGGGATGCGTGGTCAATGGTATTATGGCTAGCGCAAGCAACAAATGACCCCCCCCCCCCCCCCCCCCCCCCCCCCCCCCCCCCCTCAACAACGGCCAGCACTCACGAGCAGAACCCGGCGGCAGAACCCGCTCGCGCCGACGAAGGGCATCTTGGAGTACCAGAACCCGTCCACGCGCCTCCGGAGGCGCCCGAGGGTGGACTTGACCTTCGCCAAGTCCTTGCGCAGCGCCCTCGACTCCAAGCTCCTCTTGGCCTTCTTGGGCTTCCTTTCGAGCTTCTTGGTCTTGGCTGGAGCGGGAGTTCCAGCCTCGGCGGCGGCGGCATCAGCGGCGGCGGCCGCGGCGTCGGTGGCGGCATCAGCCTTGCATAATGATCCATGGTCCACGGAGAGGGGAGGCGAGGGAGGGCAAAGACAACGAACAGGTGGGGTCCAAGCGGGGGAGGGGGAAGGGGAAAAAAACAACGGGGGGTGGGGGGGGTGTACTCATTATCATGCATGGCCGTAGTCGTACGACCATAGACCCTCGCATCCCTACAATGTCGGGACGGAGCGCGTCGGGTTTTCACCGACCAGGCAGACATTGTTTGCACCAAGCACGAAGCGCCGTGAGATGTCCAGGCAGACATTGTTTACATCAAGCGCGAAGCGCCGTGAGGTGTTGGGCTAGTCGGGAGGGGGGGGGGGAGGGGGGCGGACAACTAACAGGCAGGGTATGATCATGATATGTCCGCTGTATGTTTTTCAAGACTGCGATTCCGTTTCGGGGACAAGCTAACTACAATGTGAGTGGTTTATCCACAAAGCGGGACCGTAGTCCTAAAAGGAGCATAACCCGAACTTCAACCATACAACCCCGACAGCCTGGGAAAATTCTCGGAATGAAAAAGATGTAGCGAGTCCGAAAATGAGGAGTTAAAATAGTATAGTAGTAAAAACACATTAAATAACAATTAAATAAATGACTGCTGTGAGATCGAAGTCTTCGTCGAAAACTCATGTTTCGCAAGCTGCGCATGTATGATGGTACTTCGATCGCGCGTACCAGGCATTTAGTGCGAACGGGTTTTACATGACCTGATGAGGGATGCCTATTATTCATTGAGGAGCACGAAACCTGACAAGCTGTAAGTCAGGGATGTGTACTATGACGTTAACCACATTTCCGAAGGTGGGTCAAGTCGTCAGCACCATCGACATACGGAACACAGAGGGGGTGGTCACAAGACAAGGTTCCAACAATTTTCTGCAGTGTGCAAGAAGCAAAAAAAACAAACACAAGGAAACACTGCGTATGTGACCAGAGGGAACCGTACCCAGCAAACAAAAAGTACGTCGGGGGGGGGGGGGGGGGGGGGGGGGGGGGGGGGGGGGCGGGGGGGGAGGAGGAGGGGGTCACTCGGCGTATCGCATAATACCTCCTGCATAGCCTGTCTGGTGTCCGTTTCTTTGGTCTCTAAGCCGCTTATCTCCTTCGTGGCCACCTCGTCCGCTTGTTCCTTTAGGCCCAGCCCCATCGAAAACGGCACGCCTCGGTCCACCTGCCAAAAAAAAGCAATGTCATACCAGTATAACGTGGGTATTCTATCAATATCAATACGGTTGATACCTGATCGCTGAACTGTCGATACTTGTTCCTTGTTGTTACCGGGGCTGGTCACGGGTCGGGTGTGAACCCTCGCGGGTCAGGCCGGGTCCGGTCGGGTCGGGTAACGGTGACCCGACCCGTAAGAGTTTGAAAACCTTCTGACCCGACCCGATCCGACCTGACCAGTCCCGACCCGACCTGACCCGTGATATGTCAAAAACTTCCTCCTGATCCGACCCGTGAAGGTCGGGTCAAGACCCGTGAAGAGTAAGAGTCTGGCGATTACCGTTACATTGCCGTTACAACGTGGTCACATGAGCACTATCATCTTCACATTATCCTCAACTATCGTGTTACATCCGCCGTCAGTATATACCTTATCGATAGATCATCGTTACACAGTACTGTATGATCGTCACATTATGTTACTTCGTTTTAGGTGTGGCCTTCTCGAGAGTAGTAGTAAGGGCGCGCGCCACTTTCAAGGGGCCTGTAGCATATCAGATACCGGGTATCAGGCCGTGAAAACAATTTTTTGCCATGTAATATAAAGAAAAAAACGAGAACGAGCGCCCACATGTCGGAGACCTCTCCTACTAGGAGTATAAACGGTGTTCCGTCTCGAAAGCGCGGTCAATGGCAAAACAGATGACTAAGGCAAGCAACAAATAAATACGCCCTTCTCTCCCCCTCCACCCTACACACACCCCCCCCCTCACATACCCCCCTCCCCCTCTGCCCCCCCCCCCAACCGCCCCCTCCTCCCATTAGCTCACCGCCCCAACGTCCTTCGCCCCTTTTTCCCACCTCCCTTTCCGTCTCGAAGGGATGCGTGGTCCATGGTCAACTGACTAAGGCGAGCAATAAATTAGTACACCCCCCACCCCCCCCTACCCTGCCGTCCTTTGAACCACCCGCCCATCCGCCAACCGCCCTGTATCACAAATAAGACGCACCTGGATGTTGTAACGGAGAGTGGGGACGGCGAGGGTGCGCACGGGCGGCACCTTCTCCCCCTCCACCCCCCCCCCTCCACCCCCCCCTTCCCCTTCGCCTTGCCCCCCCCTCCCCGCTTCTCCTCCTCCTCCTCCTCCTCCTCCTCCTCCTCCTCCTTGCTTTCCTGCGTCCTCGACGCCGCCCCTCCCCCTCCCCGCCTCTCCCCGTCATCCATTATCTCGGTCTTCACCCTGCCTCCCTTGACTTTGCCGCCGCTGCCGCCGCCGCCGCCGCTGTTGCTGCTGCTGCCGGTGTTTTTTTCCGCCTGCGGCTTTTCGTTGTCGGGGGTAGCAGACTTGGCCGCTCCTTCCACCGCCTCGTCTCCGGCCATGTCTGTCGAGCGCGAGGCTATCATGCTCTCATGGACAACCTTGCGAACGGACGGACGTGGTTGGTTTTGTTTTTAATTTTTAATTCCTTTTTTTGTTTTCGCTTCTCACTCTGTTTTTTTTTTGTTGAGTTCGGAACAGGGAAAAAGAAGAAGGCCTTCGTATCAAACACATGCACCTATACGGGAAAAAAAGAGCAAAGAAACAAAAACCTCCGCATAAGACACCTAGATATATACACGGAAAAAAGAGAGAAAAAAAAAAAAAAAAAAACGAACGTAGGCAAAAAACAAAGCAAGGACAGCAAAGGCCACAAACATGAACAACACACACCACCAACACCGGCATCTCAATCACCATCGCCTTTGGGCCCATCTCATCGAGGACTTTTATTTCTTTCAAATTTATTTCATGTTTATTTTTCTGATTTAATTTGCATCTGATTGGCCGAAGAGTGAATCACCAAGCAGGCATTCTCAAGGCAAATTAAAAAATTTCAATTTGAGTATAAAGTCTTTTGGGACTTTTTTCGTGTGGTTTCTTTGTAAATTCAAATTGGAATTTGAGAGTTGTCAGCCTCGATGTAGCATGTTCATGGTGGGTCAACACCCCCGGTGGAGTCTGGGGTGATACTTGGCCGCTTCGGTGACCATGATTGAGGCGATAAAACGCGAACCTCAACGAGAGGCGACCGGAGCAATAGCCGCGCCCACGCCCACAGACCATAGCACATCGCACTCCGGCGATGGCGCCTCAAAAAAAATCATGGCGGCCGCAAGCCCAAATTTTCGTCCTGCTCGATCGGCCAACCATCACGAAAACCGAGCAAACGAGCAAAAAAAACAGAGGATACGCTCGAGACCTCGATAGCTGCATCACCGTTGCTGTTCCGCACGTGGCGCTTGAGGGCTCCCTCCGCCCACCCAAGACACCCTGAGAGTGATAGCTTCCTATCCTGCGCCACCGAAAAGGAAAAGAGGCTGGCGGCGGCATACACGCGACAACGCAAACCTTCGCTCTCGTCTACGCTCGTCGCTGTTTGTCGGCTGGGCGTTGTGTGACGCGGTGCGTTATTCCAGGTTGTTCCGAATTTATTTTTGTTTGACCAATTAATACGCCGTTTCCCGATAGGACACAACCACGTTTTTTTTTCGAAATCGAATTAAAATTCATTGAAATCAAAAAAATTATTTCCCAAATAACGAAATGTAGCGTTCCCCGTTAAGATGGGCCCTTACAAAAAAGGACCACAATCCCCACTACCACGACTTCCATCACCCACACACAGCCACCAACACTACTCTGTCCGGAGACGAAAACAATAAAAATAAAAATAAAACGCAAGGACCGCTTGGACACATTGGACACAAGCATAAACATATACGTGAATGATGCTCAAAAAGTTCCTGGCATTTTCCGACAGAAAGGTAGGCAGCAACCCTGGAACCCCCCCCCTCCCCCGGGATTTGCTACAGAGGAGGAAAACAGACGAATGTGACATGGAGAGGTTTTGTGCACTCGATAGTGGCGAGAAAACGGTACCATTCTGACCCGAAATATAGGGGCCGCTAGCATACAATTATTCAATACAAACGGTCACTATAATTGGGGTCAGAGTGGTAGCTATCTAATCAGTAGGAGTGTGGCCGCAGACGGAGCAACAGGAAAGGGGATACGAGCTGGTTCCAGAAAAAAAAAAACGTACCAATTCCATCTTCGGGCAATGAAACAATGAATACACTGAAACTCAGAACACATCAGAGCATACCCACATGACCGCATCGACAACGTGAGCACATCGGTGAAGTTGGTTTTGGTGTACGAGCTGTAGTTCGCGAGATATGGGCATTGTTCGTATTACTTGGGGAGGCGTTGTTGCATACCAGGTAGGGATCTAAGAAGTATGTACAGCAGTAGCATAATCTAAATGATTTAGTCTTCAAGCCACAAGTCGGTATATAGGTCGAACAATTCGACGGTAGGCGTGTTTACATATGATCGCACCAACAAGCGGAAGACGTCCGTGACACTTGTTTTTTTTGTGCGAGCCATACAAGGGTGTTCTAAGAAACGCCTGTCAAACATACTACAGTAGAACAACATATGAGACTCTTTGGAAACCCAAGAGGAAACATTCAGGGTTTTTCGCGGGTCATGACCCGACCCGCGGGTCGGGTCACGGGGTGTTCAAAATGTCACGGGTCGGGTCGGGTCGGGTCAGGAAGTGTCCAAAATGTCAAGGGTCGGGTCGGGTCGGGTCAAGGAGGTTTTCAAATCTCGCGGGTCAGGTGGGGTCAAGAAGTTTCCAACGGGGTGTTCAAAATGTCACGGGTCGGGTCGGGTCGGGTCAGGAAGTATTCAAAATGTCAAGGGTTGGGTCGGGTCGGGTCAAGGAGGTTTTCAAATCTCGCGGGTCAGGTCGGGTCAAGAAGTTTTCACATCTCGCGGGTTGGGTCAGGTCGGGTCGGGTCAGGTCATGACCCGCGAGAAACGGGTCACTCGCGGGTCGGGCCAGCATGACCCTCGAGTTATTTTCTGCTGACTCGCGGGTCGGACCGGCGCATCCGGGTCGAGGATCCGACACTTGAAACACTTCCCGCTCTCTTACCCGAAGGATACCCGAAGGTTCTCTCGTACAAATACTCAATAATACTGCTTTGGTATCATATTCACACATTAAAGCACTGCCAAATCCATATACGCATGCCCGCATCCATTTATACCCACTACAGCCAGGCCACATATCGCTGCGGGGCACAAAATGAATATTACATTGGTTTTGAAGTGTCGACCCACGGGCCGGATCCGCGGGTCGAGCCTGCGGGTCAAGATATATGGTCTCGCGGGTCAAGGTGACCCGACCGGCATGAAACCCGTGTCTCACGGGTCAGTTCGAAGGTGGCGGGTCGGGTCGGGTCGGGTCGGGTCTGGAGGTTTTGAACTCTCGCGGGTCGGGTCGGGTCGGGTCAAAAGGCTTTCAAAATCTCACGGGTCGCGTCGGGTCAAGTCAACATACCTAAAAATTTTCGCGGGTCAGGTCGAGTCAGCTAACCTGACCCGACTCGACCCGATCCGTGAGGTTTGACCTGACCCGGGAAAAGTCCTGGAAACATTCCTCTGCAGCGAAATCACGTTTGCACCCTGTTTTTTTCGAGTTGTGAAAAAACGAAATATGACAGCGTGGTTTTTCACTACGATACAAACAAACGATGGACTCTTCTTACTTTTGTTTTTTTTTTCGCGCATCAGTCGCGGCCAAAGTTGTCGAAAAATCCCAAAACAACGTAAAATGTACCTCACGAAGTAAAAAAATGAAATAAAATAAAAATACCATCAGCTTGGTTGTTGGTATTGTAACGAATTGAAGAACAACCCTGCAGAAAAATCGCGTTCCAACTCCATAAAACCAGGGCGCAAAACCTTGAAGGAGCTAAGTTCTATTCGACCTGTCGCCGCAACCAGCTAGTAAGATGAGCACACAAAAAAACATGTCATATATAGAAAAACATAGTGAGCGCTCAAATGTTGGAGGTGTCTATTAGGAGTAGGAACGGTGCTCCGTCTCGAAAGGGATGCGTGGTCAATGGCTAGATGGCTTAAGGCAAGCAACAAATGCGTATGCCTCCCCTCCCCCTCCGTGGCCACTCCAGAAAAAAACCAATTAATTCGAAACAAAACCAATTAATTCGACGCTGCCATCCATACTGCGAGAAAACCCGCCTCACGAGCGGTTCTCAGTAGTATGATGCAGCTCACCCTTCATGCGACTCGCCCAAACACCGCACGTTTCGCTTCGCGCCTTGTACAAGCAACCGATGTCTGCATGTTCGGCAAAAAAACCCGACGTGCTCCGTCCAGGCCTTGTACGTAGGGATGCAAGGGTCTATGGTCGTACGACTACGGCCATGCATGACATGATTGCACACACTCCTTCCCCCCGCCCCTTCTCGTCACCATAATCCCACCTCCGGATCGCCCTCGAAAGTCAACACTCGTCCCTTAATCTCGCAGATACCCTCATCGTAAGCGCCCTCAGCCCTGGATTTCATGACCAAAGAGTCAAGCGTGTCCGAGAACAACTGGAACAGATACGCCTGCCGCGCCAGCTCCAGCCCTGCGAGCAGAGTGGGAGTTGGCGTGGGAGGGCGAGTCGGTGGAGGGGGGGGGGGGGGAGGGGGGGGGGGGGGGGTAATCATTACCAGGTATCTTGCATGGCCGTAGTCGTATGACCATAGACGTTCTCTCGCATCCCCACGGTACGATGCCCGGGCGCATCCCTACAATGTCGAGACGGAGCACGTCGGGTTTCCACCGACCAGGCAGACACCGCTATCACCAAGCGCGAAGCGCCGTGAGGTATTCGGCGAGTCGCATGATGGGTGAGCTGCATCCCACTACTAATATGAACCGCTTGTGAGGCGGACTTTCGTGCATATGGATGACGGAGTGGGGGGGGGGGGGGGGGGGGGGGGGGGGAGGGTGACTGCTGTTCTCCTTCCACCAGGGCGAAACGGATAAGCATCCGACAGCTTGACCCTCGCTCATACTCTGGGACCCCCGCGCATATTCATTGATACACGTACTTAGTAGCAACAGCAACATCTTCTGTATTTGTAGTATCCGATCATCCCGTCGCCGTAAGAAAGGGCGGCTCGGGTTGGTTGGTCGGGCGATTTGATTGGTTGGGTCAATCCTCCAAGCTCAACCGTATTTCCAGCACCCCCCCCCGCCCCTTCGCGCTCGGTGCAAGCAACTTCTGCCTGGTCGGTGACAACCCGACGAGCTCCACTCCGTCCCGGCATAGTAGGGAGGCACGCGCGAGTCTATGGTCACACGACTACGGTCATGAATGGCATGTTGTACACCCCCCCCACACACACCTTGGGGTTTCAACGAGGTTGCGAAATATACACCTCGTACATACGAGTATACCAGCACCACCTGAGCGGTAGCAGTCGATGGCTCGTGGTGTATGGTCAATGCACATACACCAGGTGTCTGGTACAGGCGGGGGGGGGGGCTACGGCTTTTATGAGACCGTGCCTGGTGCAGCAAGACTACAGTCCCGTTCCAGGGATAAAACCACTCAAACGTCTACGTACTGGAGCACTACTATTACGGGGGACCATAGTTAACAGGACCTACGGTAAACACAAAAACCTATATATTCACCTATTTTTACTAACAATATTTGGTCCTGTTTACTATGGACCCCCGTAATAATACTCTTGTCCCCGAAACGGGACTGCAGCACTAAAAACGCTCAAAACAGATGCTTCTCCTTAAACCGGAACTGTGCACCGCTATTTTCTCTTGAAAAACCGGAACGTGAAACATACACCAAGTACCACGATAGAGAGATAACTCTTACTGAGAGTATGCCCGTGCCAAGCCACCCGACCTACTGCTGCAGCATCATCTTACGTCGCTCTTCGTCTCAACTATTTTAGAACCGCAGTCCGGTTTTGGGGACAAACCAGTCAAATTCCAAGTAATTCGTCCCAAAAAAACGGGACTGCAGTACTAAAGGGCTCTCTTAAATCGAGCTCTCTTAAATCACACCCTTCCCCCTCCCCGCATACCAATACCAGTAATTGGGGGTAAATATAACGACTGCTGTGTGGTCTTCATATATTAGGCCCCTTCTTACCCAAGAGTATTTTTTCCAGAATTTCTCAAGTTTGGAAAAAAAGTAAAAAAAAATAGCAGGCACGGATCAAGATACGGAGGCGTTCTGTCTCAATTTGTGAAATTCTTCAGAAGCAACAAAAACAGGAAAGCTTATTTTTGGAAAAAAAAAAACAGGAAAAATCTGGAAGATAAAAAAAATTGAGGGAAAAAAACTATGGAGATTGGAGTGTTTGCGATTTATTTATTTTTTACTTCTACTTGTCTAAAAAATTCTCCCGAGGTAAATTTTTGAGGTAAATTTCTGAAAAAACGTCCGAAAAGTGCTTTAGCGAAGTAAGGATTTCAGCGAAAGTTACGGTAACTTTTGGCTCTCTATTTCATTGGCCTACACGCACCGAGCATTATCCCGACGCATAACGCAACTCAAATCTCGAAGGATCAAAACACCGAGCATCTTCCATGCCACCATGCTGCTTGCCGTACGCATCACGACAACCGCTGGGAGCACAGAGGCTTGAGAGGTGTAGCTTGGGTATAGCGCGCACGAGCGGCGTTGGATTGTGCCAGCGGGCCGCCGCCGCTGCTACGGTACACGCTTTCGCCCGCTTTGTGACGACGTGGAGGATGCGTCGTCCCAAAAAAGGACTCGTACTCACACTTTACTCGTACTCGTGCTCGTACAGAGCGCGACAGCATGACAGCTCGTGTATCATTTCGATTTCACCATTCTGCGGCCGCTGCTGTAGCAGCAGCAGCAGCAGCCGCGGCGGCGGCGGCGGCGGCGGCAGCGGAGCGGAGCGCGCCGGCGCTGTGGCGTGCATAGGCCGAGGGCAGCAGCAGCAGCGACACAGCAGCAGCAGCAGCAGCAACAACAGCAATCCAAAAACGGAAGCTGGTTGGTGCTGGTGCTGGTGCTGACGCTGTTTATTTTCGTTGCTAAGTTGCCCCTAGCTGCGGCTATCGCCAGCTAGCTGCCGCTTGCTGTGCTGCGGCTTGTAGTCGTGGGATGGCAATGATGGTGGCTTCGCGGTCAACTCTGCCGCCGAAATGTTGCTGGGCTGCCGCTGTTTTCTTTCCGTTCTTCTTTTTTTGTTTGTTTGCCGCGTTGCCTCACCTCTCCACTTCCCTTCTTATTTTCGGAGGCGTCGCCTGCAGGATTGGGTTTACCTCACTCGCAAACACCGAAATCAGGAAGGGGAGGAAATTCACTTTTTTTAGCGGAAGTAAGTTTTTTTTTTTTTTACCTCTATCGCACTCTATTATGGGAAAACAAGCTGTCCGATGAGAACGACTCTACTGCTGTAGTGTGTAAACGGTCCTCATATTTCCGCTGAGAGTGCCACTGTTTATGTATGGTTGCGTTATACCCAGTGTACTACTGCCTGCACATAAACCTACATCTCACGCTAATTCCAAGTAGCTAGTCCCCAAAACCGGCGTGCAGTCCTATTTTCTAAAGGGGGTAAATATATATGGGGTGAATATATTATATAGGGCAAATGCCAAAATCAGGTATACCTGATGCGTTGTTTGAGCCAAAATCAGATACATGCCAAAACCAAGTACAAAAAAACGCGCGCCACGAGCGGTGTGATGTCCATGACAATCCGGGTAAAAAAAGAATGCGCCTAAGCATTAAGCGTGCCACATGGCCTCCAAAATCTGCATTGTTTTGTTTTCTTCAGGGTGTAGGTACCACGGGCTCGACTTGGACCTGCGAAGAGTCACTATTAGTATGCTTCGTTTGTTTCGCCACGGCGGGAGCGCCAAGAGTATTTACTCTGGCGGTCCCCTCCGTGTTGACAAGCTTTAAAGCTTCCAGACCGTCCTCGCGGAACCGCCTGCTCGGCACGAAATTATCTTGCCGTACCAAACCTGAGACCACCTCGACGCGGGGTGGTGCAGACGAGACGCCGAGTGTCCATGGTGCTGTGAAGACTGCTGTGAACATAGAAAACAACAGAGTACACACAACAACTATTAACTGAAGCACATCGCACACCCCGAAGGAGAAAAAGTTAAACCAGCGTACGCATGTATGCATGTATGTACGCACCTTTACGTACGACTACAGAGTTTATACGTGAATACAGAAGAATTTCAACCGAGGGAGGGCAGACGCATACGGAAAGAAAACACAATGTACGTATGGCCTCTCTGCTTGGTTCAAAGTTGGCCAAAATCAGTTGAAAGCCAGACAGAGTAGAAAAAATCAAGTGTACCTTGGCATTTTCGTGCCAAAATCAGTTACAATGTCAGCTTGGCCAATAGCAGGGCTCCTGGGTGTGTTTTGTACTTGATTTCAGTATGTAACTGTTTTTGGCACAAAAGTGGCCAGGCATACCTGATTTTGGCAAAAACCCTATTATTTTACCTAGCAGCCGGTTGAGGAAGCGGCCGACGTCGGCGAGCTGCCTGATCTTCTTCAAGCCCCCCCCCTCAGAAGCGCGGGGAAGCTCCAGCCCCACCTCGTTCAGCCAAACCTTCGTCGCCTCCTCTGCTCGTGCAACAAAACACATACGGAAATGGAGCAGTGTTGTGTCTTGGGTTGGGTTGCATTGGGGTTGGGTTGGGTTGGGTTGGGTTGGGTTGGGTTGGGTTGGGTTGGGTTGGGTTGGGTTGGGTTGGCATGGGTTCACCGCACCTGGCGTGACGCGGCGAGCAGGATCTCTGTTGACCCCGCTGCTCGCCCGGCCTGCGCCGTGGTAGTGGTAGCTGCCCGCCAGCTCCGCCTCTTCGTACTCAACCACCAGCGGCAGGCTCTGCCGGGGCGCGGGGAAATAAAGGTTGAAGACAAAAAAAAAACTAAATTGGAACGTGGAAGTGTGATAAGCTTAAGCTTTATTTTTACCAATCGGCCGGAGGATAAAAATAAATAAATAATAAAAAATAAAAAAACAAGTAACCAAAAATCATCAAGGGACCAAAAAAAAAAAGAGCAACAGGAGGACAAAAACAAAACAAAACACAGCGAATAGCAAAACAACACGACACACGAGAAATCTCCAAAGGAACAAAGCAAAGGACAGAAAGAACAGCAAACACACAGACACGCATTCTGACGGCAAGCGGCGGCAACGGTACTACAGCCCTTCCCCCCTGCTACTCGGTAAAGTACCTGTGGCAATATTCACCTTTGGAGCTGCCTGATATCGAGAGATAAAAAACACGAGATAAAAAAAAAAAGTCAAAAAAAAAAATCCAGCAGTACGGCACCGGTTTATTGTCGACTGGCCTGTCTGCGTCAGCTCCTCCAGTGACACGAGCTACGCACACCTTGGACGATTCCGCTCTTGAAAAAAAAAATACCGTCTGCACACCACAACGAGAACTCGAAGAGCTACGCATCCCTGAGCCACAACGCCCCGCTATTTAGAGGGGATCCCTTCCCCCCACCCCCCTCCCCCCCCATCGCATCGGCTTCCTTACAAGATGTGCGTCAGGGTCCCACTGCATCATTTCGATACACCCCTGCTAGCACCTAAACGCCATCTTGCGAGTACAAAGAGGAACCCCCCCCCCCGGGTTTTCCTGCAACGAACGCCCCCAGGGTCCCACCACAGCGTTAGAAACATACGACAAGAGAATGGAAAAAAACTAAAAACAAGTTACAAAACAGGCCACGCAAACAAAACCTACAATAGATACCGTAATTCACTCATTCATGTTTTCTTTTTACCACGGGAAAAAAACATGTGACGGTTCTATTTTTTTTTTTCTGGGCACCCTTGGTTTTCCGGCCTTATATTTTCTGGAGTGATTGATCCCTGTGTACCGCCGATAATGTTAACATACTGCAATGGGCTACATCGTACGCAGGGCTGACGACCGCAAAGAGCGTTGACTTCGCAAGGGGATAGTGTTAGTAGTTTAGAGCTCGATTTTGTCCATACCAACGGGAAGGATGCCCAAAATACATGGTGCATTCGGGAAAAAAAAAAAAAAAAAAAAAATGGTCGAAAAGCCTTCCGAGAAAAAAAACGGGATGAAAAGTTCGACTTCTAAGAACCCTTACCGTTGTCGCGAGGAAAATAAAAAAAAAACTTGCGCTTGAAAAACGATCGCGCACATGTAATTTCGGGTAAAAGTTCGTATGATATGTAGGTGATGAAATAAATCGTCTCTACTCGCAGCACTGCTACCGAAACAAAAAATGAACAGTGCAGTCCGAGGAGGTCGGGGGGGGGGGGACGGGGGTAAGGTTAGGTCTTAATATTCATAGACGCGTTAGCAACGTCGTCGGTAGCCCAATGGGCAGTTTTGTTGGGAAGCGATGCTGTCAATAGAAAAAAAGGCCAAAACAAGACGAAAAAACTCGAAGGGGGGGTGGGGGGGGGGGGGGGGGGGGGGGGGGGGGGGGGGGGGGGGGGGGGGGGGGGGGGGGGGGGGGGGGGGGGGGGGGGGGGGGGGGGGGGGGGGGGGGGGGGGGGAGACAAAGGGGGTCGGGGCGGGGAATCAAAACAGCGGGACCAACGACCCGTTGCCAACCCTTGTTTCAACCATCCTGTTCAACCATATACAGGTACAACGGGCAAACATTCAACGACATTATACTACGTATAAAGACGTATACCTGGTATTGATAGTATTGACCTCTTCGAGAATTGTACCCACTTTGTTGGGGAAAAGTGCTATTATTAATAATATTACAGCAGTAGTATCACGAGGGATCACATAAATCAGGACCAAATTTGCTTCGTAAAAATACTGGAACATATAGGTTTTTGTGTACACGATGGGTCCTGATTACTATGGGCCGCCCGCAATAGTTGACACTTCCGACAGATCCGATAGATCATCTATTTACGGGGGACCACAGTACTCGTAGTAAATAGGACCAAATATTGGTAGTAAAAGAAGGGAAATATATAGGTTTTTGTGTGTACCGTAGGTCCTATTTACCATGGTCCGCCGTAATAGAGCGGATATATAGATCATCTGCTGCTGCGGGTCCCACCGTTGCGTTACGACATGCCGTGCACAATCTGTGCGGTACAGGTCAAACGCCCAGGAAGCCTGTCCTCTGCAGAAAAAGCGGCGACATAAGCTACAGCAGTGGATCGTACAGACCGGAAAAATATATGCCCGCCGGACATCGCAACCCGTCACACACGCCGTCAACCATCGCAGAAAAAACAAAGAGCTGGAAAACACTTGAAAGACATACAGCAGTAGAGCTTAATACAGCAGTATACCGGGAATGCAACAGCATAAAAAAACACCAGGGAAAGCACTCGAAGATCCAGCCAATCACACAACAGATTCAAGCAACCACCGACAAAGATTCGAAGGAAAATCAAAGATTCGACCTTCGGCCTATTTCTATTTCGGCGGTCCGTGGGGCTTCCTAACCTTGACGTCCTCTCCTTCAGGTAGAGAGGGGAACACCACCTCCGGCTGGGCGCGGCGGAGGGTGGCGTTCAGCACCTGCGGTATCGGCGACGGAAAACGAAACAAGAAAAAAAAAAAAAAAAACAATCACAACATGTTCATAAAAAATAAACGAAACAATGAAAAGGGGCAAAAAAAAAAAATGCATGACAGCAGTGACTACAAATGACGAAAAAAAAGCGACATTTACGACCATTACGTCCCAGAACATGAAGGTCATCAGCATACTAGTATGGGGGTCCATAGTTAATGGGACCAAATTTTGTTAGTAAAAATAGGTAAATATATAGGTTTTTGTGTATACCATAGGTCCTATTAACGATGGACCCCCGTAATACCAGTTTAAAGCACGCGTTCCGTGCATTTCGGGACAGTGTGGTTCGTACTAAGGTGACACAAACTCCGGAATAAACAGCAAAAACAAAAATGTGAGAAAAAAACACACGCAACACACATACACCAAACAAACCCAAAAAACGAATGGATATCAAGCAGGAAAAAAAAAGCGTGAAAAAGAACAACAAAACCACCCCGAAAAATGTGCAATAGGAAAAAAAAAAGCGTGAAAAGGAACAACAAAACCACCCCGAAAAATGTGCAATACGCCAAAGTCTTTCTTTCGCATAAAAGAAAATACACAAACGTTACAAAAAAAAAAACTGGATGAAATCAAACGCGTGACGACACAACAACGACATGAACCAAACGCGCTACAACGCAAACACAACTATTTCATAAATATTTTAACTGAAACCATTTTACGTTTCGCCACGGCATTGTGTGTCCAACTCTTATTCCAAGTGCCTTGGCCCAAAAAAGTGAAATACGCTCCGAAGGGGGATTCCAATAGACTCATTAGGGCCGTTTTTAACGAGACTGTGAAAACTTGCCAAAAATGGCAAGTTGAGGAAATTTGGACTTTCAAGTTTTGCTAAAAACTTGCCAAATGAAATGGCAAGTCAAAATTTCCCAAAACTTGCCAACGAAGGGCTTGGGGAATACCAAAAAGAAAGCTTGGCAAAAAACTTGTTAAGTAGGCAAAAAAAAATCCAAATTTCTAAAAATTGCCAAATTGGCAAGCTTTTAGCCAAATACGTGTCGTTCAAAACGACCCAGCCTTAAATTAAAGACACAAAGGGTATGGAACACCCGCAAGTCTGAATTAAACACTCTCCTATGTGTGTAAGTATGTATGTACAAGGGCCCCGCCGCCCGCTACGCTCGCTGAAGGAAGAGCAGAACATGTGAAACGGATGAAGTAGGTACATGATCTACACAGTAGATTCATGTATGGTGCCTAACTCCTGGTGCTTTATATAGGTGGGTCCAAAGGACGAGCAAAGAAAAGAGACAGGATACAACATCAACAAAACAAAAACAACAACAACAACAGGAGGAGGGGGAATAGGAGGAGGAGGGGATAAGTGCACCTCAAGTACTTCATACGAAGACATACCGCCGTGTTTTAGCACGAAGACAGAAGAAACAACGAGACCCGAGAGAGAGAAAAAAACAACGAACTAAACACACAAAAAAAAGAAACAAAAAACAACCAACAACAACAACAACAGCAACAGCAGCATCAGCAACAGCAACAACAACAACAACAACAACAACAAAAACAACAACAACAATGCCTGCAAGTATTAACAATCGCATTCGAAAAACGCCAACACAGGGAATTCAACGAAACACAATATATCAACATCGGACTCTCGGAAGACAGTTCGGGCACTTGTTTTATCGCTACGACAGACTAACGGCACACAGGGGGAGTATTCATATTCTCAGTAATAATACTATTATCACGGGGAGCCATGCTATAGTGGTAATCAGACCCACGGCAGACCCAAAAACACTCCTATCTCCCCACGTTCACACCATATTTGGTTCTGATTTATCTGTTCCCCCGCACATAAGATTATTACAAATAAAAACGTACCAGGTAGGAAATATCATCAGCGACACGCTCCCTTCACCACCGCTCCTCCCCTCCCGGCCAGCCAGCCGGCCCGCCAGCCAGCCAGCCGGCCAGCTAGCCAGCCGGCCAGCCAGCCAGTCCCCTGCCGTCAAGCATATCTCTCACCTTCTCGAGAGCCAAGCGACCGTACTTGGTGTCCATGTTGAAGGCTCCCAGTCCCAGCCCATGGGCGCCGGCCGACCTCCTGTCGCCCTGCACGGAAACGAGCAAAAGAACAAACGAAACAAAAACAAACAAAAAAAAGAGAAAACGAGCAAAAACAACAAAAAAAATACAGAAACGAAAAGTAACGTAACGTAAAACACTCCCTCATCAGCATTTCGCCGAAACGTGCTCGAACGAACAGATACGTCCGAAAAGAGACGGAAAATAAAAAAAAAAAAAAAAAAAGGCGAACATAAACTACAGCAGCACACCAGGTGTACGTATCATATATAGTTTTTTTCCCGCTTCACATTGAGACACGACTTTATAAAAATATTTAATCAAAATGACTCTTATGTTTCGGGACAAGAGCGGTGATGTCGATCGGGGGTCCCCAATTTTTTTTTTTTGGCGTCGTCAAAATTAGCGAAAAAAACTCGCACTCGCTCACAAAACTCTCTCGAGGTATACATACTCGTACAGCAGAATATACCGGCTAAACACAAGGAGAAAACGAAAACGACGTTCGGGAAATGCGCTGTACGGAAACAGAAGAATGGAGAACGATAAACACGCTGTTACACTGTTCCATGTTCATGGTACGTACCTGCGTAAGCGCTCCCAGCGACTCGAGGCGGCTAGACACCGCGGAGGCGAAGCGCCTCTCCCCGCCGACGCTAGACAAGAGCAGCTTGTACGACGGGGCCGAGCTCTGGTTGGACCTGTGGGATCGCCCCAGCTGCTGCACTGCCTTGTCAGCGCTCCAGGGCAGCTGCGGGTACGGTACGTATCAGACGGGAACAAAAAGGCGGTGAAGTGGTTAAGGTGTTAGGGTGGTAGTGGTGGTGGTGGTGGTGGTGGTGGTGGTGATGTTAGTGTTGGTGGTGTTGATGTTGGTGATGGTAGTGTTGAACCATACCCATATTAAAATGAATACCCAAACGCTCCAACCATGTCCGGACAAAGCGGTAACGCAATCAAAGCTTTTACCACCGGTCTCAACGACTTATCTATAGGATAGATAGGCAGCACCATGACAAGTACTTGTAGTGATTCACCTGTCCGGCGCGTGGAATACCGCATCAAAAAAAAATCGAACCGGTCCTGACATGTCCGGACAGGCCGGTATTCGCAAGCAGAGCTGGAAAAGTAGGTCACCCGATACGTTCATGTGTGACCCAGGTCGCGCAAAATATCACGATCCGTAGTGATATATCCATCTGTACGATCTATGTAGGTCACGCAGGATGATCTGTACTGCACCGATACATCTGTCCGACGTGCCCAGCACACCTCCATGGTGATGTGTACGCGAGGCTTCTGGTTCTTCGCCCTGCGGTCGGCCTGGAGGGAGATGCCGGCGGAAGCTGCCTCTGAAATGATCGCCACCAGCTTTTGCCCCGACATGAAACACTCTTTCTCGAACACGTTCTGAATGGGAGGGAGGGGGGGGGGGGGGGGGGTACTCACTATCATGCATGGCCGTAGTCGTATGACAATAGACCCTCGCATCCCTACAACGCCGGGACGGAGCACGACCGGTTTTCACCGACCGCAGACAAGCGTGAGGCGTCGGCCGAGTCGCATGAAGGGTGAGCTGCATCCTACTAAGAACCGCTTTAGAGGCGTATTTTCTTGCATATGGATGACAGCATCAATGAATTGAATTAATTTTGGGTGTGGTCACTTCCAGAGACAGCAACGGATTTACTATGTAACTGCCTCGAGGGTGCCTCACCATATACACACTACGTGATACGATCATCCCCCTTGTGCGGAGGGAAGGTTCTCCCTGCACAAAAATGATCTAACTTGACCGCCAGTCGTGGTAACCGCCAAAAAAAAAAAAAAAAAAAACGGTACCCTGGCTGTCTAGCTCACGCAGTGAGAGGCGTGTTTTACAGCGTCGTCGCCAACCGACGCCAACCCAACCTATATATAATATATATATATAATAGGGGGGGGGAAGAGAGGGGGGGGGGGGGGGGGGTACTCATTATCATGCATGGCCGCAACCTCCAACAATTGGGCGCTCATTACGTTGTTTCCATAAATTACATAGAAACTTTTTGATAATCTTATCCCCTTCCTGTTTGGCCTCCTGTGGCCACCATCTATCTCCTAGGATAGCGATCGTTTTCTCGCTGCTATTCATTGTATCAAACTCCTCCATGTCACATTCGCCTATTTTCCTCATCTCTTCTAAACACATCCCGTTCCTCCTTGTATATTTCACATTCTCCTATGTGAGTTCTACTCTATTGCTTTGCCACACGGGCACATCTGTGCGTCTACTTCCTCCTCTTCCCGGCTACTGGTGTACCTCTTTCTTCTTTCTGGCAGATCCAGGTCCCCTACACGAAAGCGCAGTTTCATCGTTTTCGCGACGTCCATTGGGCCATGCAAATACGTTTTCATTCCTATTCCTTCCCTCGATCCCCCGTATATCTCTAAAGTGTTTTTCCGATTCCACCTTGTTTCTTAGCGCTAGCCTTTCCCTTCTTTCTATCCTTTCTTCTACTTCTGCCTTGTACCTCCCAAACTTCCCGGCGGACATCATCTCTACTTGGTTTCCCCTAGATCCTTCCATACTTTCTCAACTACGCCATCCCACCTTATTCCAGCTCGCCCTTTCGTTACTTTCTCCCATACAGCTCTATCAACTATGGCTGGCAACCTCTTTTTTGGCATGTTCCTTACTTTGTATTGCCAGTTCAACTTTCTCATGTCTCTATTTGTCTTGAGTGGGCGCATTCCCAGTTCGGCTCTTAATACTGTATTACTAGGGGGGGGGGGGGGGGTGAAAACAGACAAAAGAGGAGACACGACACGGAAAGATGGCGCGCACGAGAGGTGGAGAGAAAACAGATATACGTAGAGGTACAAGAAAGACAAAAAACGTAAAGAGCGAGCCAAGGATACTAAAAAAGGTGAAAACAAAAACAGAGACAAGTGCGTCCCAGTATATAGGAGAGGTCGGGTTGGGTTGGTCCACCAAATCAAATAAAGGAAAAAGGAAACATGACAATATGACTACTGTACGTAGACATCGACAGACCACTCGCCTCTACATCTTTGGGATGGGTATCATTTCGCGCTCGCCTGCATGGTCATGGAAATCCCGTTGGCGTTTCGCTTCTCGTACACCACGTCCCCTCGGCCCTCTTGACCATACGTCCCTTGCGCCCCGTCATCTCCGCCACCTTGGAAACCCCGCCCAGCTGGTTCACCAACTGGCGCATAGCAACAAAAAAGACAAAAACAAAAAAATGACATAAACGGTGGACAAAACAAGAATAAAACACAGTTAGAAAGGAACGACCCCTACGACAACCAAAGCAACACCCCCACCCCGACCACCACCAACACGAAGACCAACAAACTCGCCATCATCACGGCACCTATTGAGACGTACCCCAACCCCCTCCCCTACGGCCATGTGACTGCGGCCATGTATGAAACCAGTACACCTCCCCGCTTTCCCCCTCCCTTCCCATCTATCCAGACTCTCGAGCCGCGGCGGCAGGGCTTGCCTGGTCGAGAGGGTTCCCCGGCAGTCGCAGCTCTAGGGCGGCCTTGCGGAGACGCGTTTGCCTCTCCAGGGCGACATCGTACCTGTGCTGCTTAATCTAATAAAACACACACAAAAAAAAGAGAGAAAACATTTGTCGTCAGCAATAAAAGGTACCAGGTAAAATTCAGCTCGTCACAGTGTACAGGGATGTAAAAAACAACAAAAAAGAAATATCGCCAGAAAAAAATGTACAAGGTAGCATTATAAAAGGGGGGAAAAAAACAAAGAGACAACAAGTGTCGGCTGAAAAAAAAATGTAGCTGTATCACACACACATCGTGGAAGAGAAAAAAAAAAAAAAAAAACAAAAAAGCAAGAAAAATCAAGTGTCGCCAAAGAAAAAAAAACGTATTAATAGCTTCATCACAGATCGTACGTCTAGAGAGGGGATAAATAAAAAAAACAATAAAAACCAAGTACCAGGTATCGTCAGAAAGCTTCTAATCACATCATGCGTATACGTATACGGTAGACACACCCTCTCCTTGACTTCTGCAGCTTCATATTTTGTCTTCCTCCTACACGGACTGCAAACCCTGCATGAGGCCGTAGTACGCGCGATCGAAGTATCACTACTGTATTACGGAGGGTCCATAGTTAACAGGACCTATGGTGTACATAAAAACCTATATATTTACGTATTTTTACAACAAAATTTGGTCCCATTAACTATGGACCCCCCCCCCGTAACAGTATCACACACGTATTAAGGTCAAGGTGGGGACACTTTGTATCCCTATTTTGTCCTGCCGTCGACGCCATTTGTCAAGATCAGAAGGTCGTAACACTTTGTACCCCTGGACAGGTTTGCCTCTTAAGCCGGTACTCGTTGGTACTCACGTGTGTTGTTGTATGCTTAAGAGATAGAAGAAGAACAGCTTTATTCCTTTCGTGCACGCGGAGATTAAGTAAGAGCCGAGCTCGCGCCTCGGTGGGAAAAACCCTTGGTTTTCCATATACGATACGCCTCCCAAGTACTACAATACGATCCCAAAACTTGAACCCAGGTAATTACCGGGCTTTCAGCCTCGTTCAAGGCAGTATCAGAACAAACAGCCCGCGAAGACGAGTTTCAAGCACGTCCTCGGTCTCGCAGCCGTTGTTTTCTACTTCTACAAAAAATAGGTATACGAGCGTTGTCGGCGGTCAACAAGGCCTTGAACACCGCGTTAACACAAAAGCGCGGGACGGCGGGGAGGGAAAAAAAAAAAAAAAACGACGCGCGTAACATAGATACCGGTATAGACCTTGGCCCAGCCAGCCAGCTTCCACGAAAACAATGGTTGAAACGCTGGAAGACTTGACCACAGCTGCAATATAAATAGAACGAGGGACCTCAAATCTATGCCCACCGTCTTTGCCCACTACTGGCCGTAACAAGGCGCCGGAACCAACTCTGATAACGGACTACTACGGGGGACCATAGTAAATAGGACCAAATATTGTTAGTAAAAATAGGTAAATGTATAGGTTTTTGTGTGTACCGTAGGTCCTGTTTACTATGGTCCCCTGAAATATTAATACGGTACCTACCGTATATAAGAGAACTCTAATCCTAAACTCACCACCATTCATAGGGTCATTTGACCCTTGTTAAGACTGCAGTCCCGTTTTGAGGACGAAGCACTCAAAATCCAAGTAGTTTGTCCCCTAAACGGGACTGCAGTGTCAGCGGCTCGATCATGGTACGTACAGCGACCTCAGCAACGACAGTTTCGTTGTTACAAACCAACCGATCACGAGCAGCGCGAGGGGCCATAGGTACGGGCAGGCTTAACGGTGCGCTCGTGCCGTACGACTCCTTCCTCGCATTCAACCATTGCAACCCGGACACCAATTTTTGAATAGTCGTTCAATCGCGCAAGCAGTGGCTGGCGGTCGCTGTGTTCGTCAGCTTTTTCTTATTGACATTTTTTCCCCCCTCTGATGCCCTAAAGCGCTTGTTATAAGCCCTTTGTGTTATACGGCACTGCTTTGAATGAGGCTGAAAGGAGGCCGGTAATTACCTGGGTTCAGTCAGGTATCGGGATCGTATTTGTAGTACTTGGGACGCATATCTTCGACGGAAAACCAGGGGTTTTCTCCCCAGCGAGGCACGAGCTTTGCTACCAGTCTCTCATCGTGCACGAAAGGAAAAAAGCCGATATTCTTCTACCTCTCAAGCAAACAACACACGTGAGTCCCAACGAGTACCTGCACAATGCCAGGCAAACCTAACAAGGGATACAAAGTGTCCCGGCCTTTGAACTCAACTATTGTGACTTAATCATGGTTTAGCGATCAAAACGACGATAACTTACGAGTAGCTATTATCAACCGCCTACGAGCATCGGTAGCGCCAAGCAGTACGGCTGGTAGAGGATCATGAAGTGCTCGTGCCGTTCAACTCACTGCGCGTTAAAAAAAAAAAATCGGATACCATTTTTTTCTATCAGCCCTCCGCCCCCAATCACCCAGTGGCCGTTTTGCTGTTCCCGTCATTTTTTCGTTTCTCAACGTCCCAATGTGGTCCCTTACAAGAGGAGCAAGTCCCTATAGGGTTCCTTAAAGCCGAAAAAAAAAACCCGACAGGGTCCCTTAAAACAAGCTCAAGTCCCAATAGGACCCCTTAAAAAGGGAAAAAAAGTTCCATTAGGGCCACTTAAAAGAGGCTAAAGTCCCAATGTGGTCCCAAGAAAAAAGTTCCAATATGGTCCCTACAACGGCAAAAAATCCCAACAGGGTCTCTTAAAAGAGGAAAAAATCCCAATAGCATTTTCCTTCAAACAAATCCCAACAGGATCCCTTAAAAGAGGAAAAATCCCAACAGAAATTTCCTTCAAAAATCCCCACAGGGTTCCTTAAAAAGAGGAAAAAATCCAAACAAATTTTCCTTCAAAAAATCCCAACAGGGGCCCTTAAAAGAGGAAAAAATCCCAATAGAATTTTCCTTCAAAGGGGCTATAAAGTCTCAATAGGGTCCCTCAAAAGGCTAAAAAGGGAAAACAATCCAAACAAGGTCCTTTAAAAGAGGCCAAAGTCCGAATAGGGTTCCTTGAAAACGAAAAAAAAAAAAAAAAAAAAAAAAAAAAAAAAAACAATGAAGTCCCTTGAAAGTTTTAAAAGGGTTAAAAAATCCGCAGTATGATAACTAGTAAGGAGATCAAGTCCCATTAGGGTCCATTAAAAGGAGCTTAAGTCCCAATGTGGTCCCTTAAAAGAGAAAAAAAAGTCCCAACAGGGTCCCTGAAAAGAGAAAAAACATCCCAACATGGCCCCTCAAAAGGTGAAAAAATCCCAATAGAGACCCTCAAAAGGAACTACCTACTGTGAACCGTTACACATTTCACACACCCGATAAACTAGCAGAGATAGATCAGATCAGATCAGATCAGATCCTCACTTCAGATCTAGATCTTTTAAGGCAAAAGACAGATTCCTGATTTGTACGCGTATGACACATTCATACCGTCGCAGCTCATGTTGCCCGCTGTGGGCCGTAAAATCTGCATGAATCTACGAGTGTCCACTCAACCACACGTGTCCCGGGTTGAATCTCTTACTATTACAGGGGACCACATTTTATGGGACCAATTTTTGTTATTACGGGGATCCATAGTTAATGGGACCAAATTTTGTTAGTAAAAATAGTTAAATATATAGGTCTTTATGTATACCATAGGTCCTATTAACCATGGACCCCCGTAATAGTAAAAATAGGGAAATATATAGGTTTTTGTGTGTACCGTAGATGCTGTGTACTACGGTCCTCCGTAATACACAGGTTTGCACAACATCCCATGACGGCAGGTTAGGATCTAGATGATCTATCTGTAGATCATGCTCTATCTGTAGATCATCTGTGCGGTCTGTAAATTTTCAACCCTCTCTTAGAACTCCAGTCCCGTTTTGGGGGCAAACCGCTCAAAATTCCAACTATTACGGGGGACCATAGTAAATAGGACCAAATATTGTTAGTAAAAATAGGCAAATATATAGGTTTTATGTATACTATAGGTCCTATTAACTATGGACCCCCGTAATAGTTTGTGCCCCCAAACGGGACTGCAGTCATCAAAGGGTCACAACCCGAACCTCGACCGAATGAGGAATTATCGGAAAAAAGCTACCTGTCAGGATATGTAACCAGGAGTTATTACGGGGGTCCATAGTTAATGGGACCTATTGTACACATAAAAACCTATACATTTACCTATTTTTACCAACAGTACTTGGTCCTATTTACTATGGTCTCCCGCAATAGTTTGGGTTCAGGCCGCAACACACAACGGGAACCAAAATCAGACCATCAGGAGACACACATTGGTAGGGGCGGAGAGCGAGCATGTTTTCCCGCCAGAACGCCGCCGTAAGGGATTTTTATGCTACACGCTCACGGCAATGATGTCGTGCCCCCCCTCCCGCAAAAATGACTAACTACAATCATCCTCTCGGTCCCTTTCCCCCTCCCCTACCCCCCAGAAGAACAAGTAGAGTGATTTCTACTTCCTATTTTTCAGTGCAATATCATGAAGTACTTCGTCAACCAATTTAGTTTTCTTGTCTTAATACACTCGTACGTACTGCACATTGCTCGTCATGGACTAATTGCTGGACCACGTATCTCCTGTCAAATCTTTTTTTTTTGCGTGTGTCTGAGGGTTCTACAAGCGTTCTGTAAGTCTCATAAAAGGTTGCAAATATAGGTAGTAATTAATGCCAAGTGCAGTCACAAATACAGCAGTACAAATAGGAAAAAGGACAAACCTCCTGCAGCCTCTTGTCCTCGGCCTCCTTGGCGAGGCGCTTGGCTTCCCTAGCCGCTTTTTTCGCCGCCCGCGCAGCGAGTTTCGCAGCCGCTTTCTGCTTTTTGCCGTGGTAAAACACATACAAGGGCAAGGGTCAGAAGAAGGGAAGGGAGGCAGAGAGAAAAGACAGAGGAGGAGGGGAGGCAAGAAAAATACAAGGGCAGGGGCAAGAAAAACGGATGACGAGAGAACAAAACAGAGGAGGAGGGGGACACAGGGGTAGAGAGACAGCGGTAGTAGAGAGGGAGAGAGACAAAGAGATAGGAGAGATGTACACAGACAGCGGCAGGCAAAGACAAGAGATAAATGGCGGTAGCGGGAGACCGAGACAGGGAAATACGGGTGGATGGGATGCCAAAGGGAGAGGGAGAAAAGAGAGATAGAGGCAGCGAGTGACAAACGAGGGAAAAGTGAGAAAAGGCAGGAACGAGAGAGAAAGAGAGAAAAAAAAGGGGGGAGAAGGATAAGGTGGCAGTGGACAGAGGGACACAGTAGGGAGAGAGAAGGAAAAGACAGGGTCAACGAAAGCAACTGGAGACAGATGCAATAAACCAAATAGAAGCAAAGCAAGAGGCACCCAAACGAAAAACAAAATGAGACACAAAAAAGAAAGAAAAGGGAGAACTCTAACCGAAGATGACTCCATGAACAACAACAAAACACTGACAGATGCAGAGATGCACAGGCACCGCAACCGCAACCACCATCTCCTCCACCACCACCACCACCACCACCACCACCCACCTCGTCAGGCCCCACGACAGCACCGACCCCCCCGCTCGCAGGCCCAGGCCCGGCCTCCCCCTTCCCCTTATCACCATCACACATCTCCGCGCCCCCCCCGCCGCCGCCTCCGCTCGCCCTGCAACCCCCCCCCCCCCCCACCCGCCGCCGAAACCTTCCCCTTCCCCTTCCCCTTCCCCTTCCCTTTCTTCTTGTCGCCAATCCACTTGCCCTTCAACTTCGCCTTGCTTTTCTTCTTATTCCTCCTTCTGCGCGCCTTGGTACCATCCAAATCACCATCGCTGGCATCGCTGTCTTCGGAGGAAGCGCTGTCGCCGTTTTCGCAATCGTCCGAACTTTCATCCGAAGCAAAGGACGATTCCTCCTCCGAGGAATCGGCATCCGACTCCGATTCGAGATCCGATGCGGAACCGGCGGAGGACGAAGAGGAAGAGGAGGAGGAGGAGGAGGGGCGGGAGGAGGCAAAGCCCTGCTCGGAATTATCGTCGTCCTGTCGAGGGCAACAATGCAGGCCGGCAAAGAATGACGAACCGCAAAAAAACAAAACAAAACAACCTTATCGGAAAAGACTCTAAACTATCACACACAACAACAACAACAACAACAACAACAACAACCAAATGCCACGACAAGCGTCCCTCCTGATCAAGTCATGGCTGTGTCCATACACACCACACGACATCAGAATGACGCTGTGTCATGACCAGGTAACCATTTCACAACGATCAAAACAAAACAACTGTGACGAAAACGATGTGAGCATTGCGTCCCTCTTTGGCGACATTACCCTAAAGCTAGCTAGTTCAGTGCACACAGGGGATAGGGTTATAGTTGTCCTCCACAAAACGGACAAGAGGGTCCCAAAATATCGAGCAAAAAATACCAAGAGCAAGGAGGCGTTTTCGGAAAGGGTCTGGCCGAGAGAGGCCTCCCGACACTATACGCACCGTTCGACTTTAGAACACCCTTGGACCGTTATCGAGAAAACGGGGGCTGAGAAAAACGATCGCACTCCTGAGCGACCTTAACGCTCATGACGGCAATTGGATACCAAAAAAAAGGGGGGGGAAACTAATGTATGGGGTGAGCGCTCAACGTGTTGGGTGCTCGGGGAACAAATCAAAGCGAGCCGTGGTCGTTCCAAATGTGATGCAGCAGTCGTCACATACGTACCTCCGCGAAGTCGATGACGTCATGCTCGCTCTTCTCCTTGTACATCCCCTTCTTCTCCACCCCTGCCCGGCACGAACGCTTGTCCCGGTACCCGTCCTGCAGCATCTGCCATCGGCCGAGCAACAAACAAGCAGAGGGAGAGAGGGGGAAAAGTCATTTTCTCCCGTCCACCAACAATTACGTACACAACTGAAAACAAAAAAATCCCTCCCAAAAAAACGTCCGCTGCTCGTGATCCGTCCAACCGCGACAAAAAACACGCGATGAGGGCAAAAGTTCGAGTCACGGCCGCGGACCCCATGCAGACCCTCCAGAAAGAGGGAAAGAAGACCGCCCAACATTTTCAACCGGCCAGAAGGTACACGCCCCTGCTCGCCTAACGGTGGCACAACTTCCTGCGGAAGTTGCATGCCTCTGCACCGAGCCATGCGTCCTCCTTTCGTACCCGGTCATACCCACCCCACCCTACCCCACCCCACCCAACGAATAAAACAATTTACCCACCTCAAGCTTCTGGCGCTCCTTCTTGCTGAGTTCCTCCTTCTGTTTAGCCGAATCGCGCCGCGTTGCCGAAAGCGCCACGCCCCCCACAATACCAAGGACCCCGAGAATTTGCGCAACAAAGACGGGAAAGAGCACCAGGGTCAAAAAGATGTTTGACACTAGTTGCCAGATATATAGACGCAACCTTTATGGCATTGTTGGGTAGGTAGGTGGGGTAGGTGGAAGGGTGGGGGGGGCGGGGGGGGGGAGGGGTTGTAGAGGGCGCACAAGAGCGCCATCAACCGGGGAATGGCTGTCCGGATAGCAACGCAGCCGGAGGATGGGGGGGGGGGGGGGGGGGGGGGGGGGGGGGGGGGGGGGGGGGGGGGGGGGGGGGGGGGGCGTACTCATTTGTTGCTTACTTTTGAGTCATTTGAACATCGACCACGCATCCCTTTCGAGACGGAGCATCGTTCCTACTCCTAAAAGAGACACCTCTAACATTTGAGCGCTCATCGCGTTTCTTCCCACATCTTTACTTACATACACAACTGTTTGTTTGCCCACCTTTTCGACTTCCAGCTGTTTGCCTTTTGTGGCCACCTTTATCTATCTCCTACCGTGGCATAGCGATCGTTTTTTTTGGCTATTATCTAGTTTACCAAAACTTCTGCGTGGGACAACTGCAAAAATTTCTCGACCTCGAGCTCAACCACGGAGCGCCAAAACAAGTGAAGAAAAGCTCACCGACGAAAGCGCCTACCAACGGTGTGAATACAACGACCTCGGTCAAGCTCGACTCGTAAAAAGCCAAACAACAAACCGCAAAGCCCCCCCCCCCCCCCCCCCCCCCCCCCCCCCCCCCCCCCCCCCCCCCCCCCCCCCCCCCCCCCCCTCCCCACCACGGAGCCCCCCCCCGTCCATACCAAACCTCAACCGAACTAAATCCCAGTACACACCAAGCTACACCAAACCGCGAATAACACGCCAACGCCAAACAAAAATCAAACCAAAACACTCAACACCAAAACCGACCTTCTGGTTTTCCTTATCCTTCTCGCGCATGGCTCTCGGTCTGGGAGGCAGGGCGAAGCACCTCTCAATCACGCGAATCACGGTCTGCTGCGGAGCCGAGATGTAATCGGTCGACGTGGTCTCCGCCGCGCCCCCCTTCTCCTCGTCTGCGCCCCCACCTCCGCCGGCTGCAAGAGACGACCCGTGTCCCCTCGTCCGCAAGGCCGCGTCCGTGCTGGCCTCCCCCGTGCTCTGTAGGCCGATCACAACGCACTGGAGAGAGCGACAGGGGAACAAGAAGGGCACAAGGAAAAGGGAAGAAAAAAAAGACATTAGCAGTGCTACCTTGGAAGGTATGCTAAACCAAAATAAAACCGGAACTACTAATAGAACATCCGAATATAACTGTTAAAACAAAACGAGCTAAAAAAAACAAGGAAAAATAATAGCCAGTGGCGTGCTTGGTCAGTCTCAAAAAGCGACAACAACAACAACACCAACAACATCGCACAATACTCAAGCATAAGCAAAACACAAAAGCAAAATTCAAGAGCGAAAACAAGTAGAATAGAGCAATAACTGACGGAAAAAAAACGAGGGGCAAAAAAAACGGAAGTAACTGACGGAAAAAAAAACGAGGGGCAAAAAATACGGAAAACGAGCTGAAAAAAAAACTACGCTCTGTATACGTATACAAAGCACTCAACCTCCCACTATAAAACAAAGGCTACAGGGAACCCTGTGCTATCTCCGAGCACGTATAATATGATATCTGGCACGTATATTGACAGCACACGGCCCCCACCTTTCGAGAGCAGTCGACGGCCGCAAATTTGCGAAAAACAAAAACAAAAACAAAACACCCAGCCGCAAGCAACTGCACCCACCACCGTCCAACTTCACCTCGACTGAGATAACCCCCCCCCCCTCCCCCCTCCGGCATTGTAGAGATGCGAGGGTCTACGGTCATATGTACGACTACGGCCATGCCTGATATCGAGTACATCCCCCCTACTCACCCCCCCCCCCCCCCCCCCCCCCCCCCCCCCCGCCTCCCCTCCGCAAATGCGTGGTCAATGGCCAAACGACTAAGACCAGCAACAAATGAGTACGTCCCCCTCAACCCCCCGCCTGCCTCCCCTCCGCCTCCCCCCTCGCCTTGCTCCGCTCCGCCTCCCCTCGCCCCGCTCCACACCCCTGCCCTCCCCCCCCAAAAAACCCCTATGACAAACGCCGCGGAGTGTCAAACCTTGTTTTGCTCCAGGGCCCGCTGTGCCTGCTCGATCGTGGCCGGGACCTTGGAAGCGATGCACAAGTCACGGAAAAATCTCTGATGCGCGCCCCAGAAATAGCGCCACAGGACGCCGCTCTTCAGAGACCGATGCCTGTTAGCGGGTTAGTGAGGGGTGCTCATTATCATGCATGGCCGTAGTCGTATGACCATAGACCCTCGCATCCCTACAATGCCGGGACGGAGCACGTCGGGTTTTCACCGACCAGGCAGACATTGCTTGCGCGAAGCGCCAAGCGTAACGTGAGGTATTGGGCGAGTCGCATGTGAAGGGTGAACTGTATCCTTTCAAGAACCGCTTTTGAGGCGGATTTTCTTGCAAATGGATGAAAGCGTCGAGGAATTGATTCACCATCGGGTGTGGCCACTTCCAGAGACAGCAACGAGACTACCATGCAACTGCCTCGTGGGTGCTTTACCATATACACACCACGCAATACGATCGTCCCCAATGTGCGGAGTTAAGCTTCTACTGTAACTTGATCGCCAGCCGTGGTGACCGCCAAAAAAAAAAAAAAGCAAAAAAAAAAAACGGTACCCTGGCTGTCTAGCTCACGCAGTGAGAGGCGTGTTTTACAGCGTCTTCGCCAACCGACGCCAGCCCAACCTATATATACTACAGTAGGTACGTAATCTAGGCAGGGAGGAGGAGGGGGGGAGGTGTTGGCAATGGCTTGGGGAGGCGTGTCACGATAGAAGTAGGAGCACTTTCTCGTCAAACTACTTTAGACTGGCCGCGCTCCTCAACCCAATATCGCAGGATTGCCACTCCATTTTTTTTTTCACGGTATTGTTCACGATATATACCTACAATAACCACGGGGCTTGTTCACCGACTGATAGTGAAATAAGTTTTTGGCGAGGTTAGGTAGAGCGCTTCTCGAGGCCAAGCGGAGAGCTCGAGGAAACGCAACATACATGCCTGTAATATCACACGCACGCGTCTTGGGTGACTAGTAGGAGGCAGTATCGAATCTGTACCTGTTGGCGCTGCAAGGCCCCCCCAGGCGACGGCCAAGAGACGATATTGTCGTCCCGCACGCGCATTATACAATATCTCCGTGGTGTTCCAACATATAGAGGCATACCTGTTCGTTGGGTTGATCGTGGGTTCTACTAATAATTTACTGAGTCGACCGGCAATATTCCGCACACTGCCACACATACATTGGTTATAATCCCATCAGTGTCAAGCGAAATTAACCGGCAATATATAGAGGGATCCCTACCCTATACGATGCACGCATACTGCTGTACGTGGTGCGTGGTTCTGTCTGCTTCAGTCGCATGTTTGATATCACCCCTACTTTTGTTCGGCGTGGGATAAGGGCAGCATTCGGGGGGCCCTGCCGGCAGCGCAAATAATACCCACGGTCAGGTGCGGGGGGGGGGGGGGGGGGGGGGTGTCACATCGGTGTGGGATGGATCGGGAGTGCAAAAACCCAGGAGCAAGCAACAGATGTAAATACACACGTTTTGTGTGCGTGTGTTTGTGCGAGTGTGCATTGACCAATGAAACATCCCGAAGCGCAATTATTAGACAAATGAAAATGAAGGGCATCCCCAAGCCGTCAGTCAGTATTCGACCAACGAAACATGAAGGGCATCCCGAAGCGTCAACATTCGATCAATAAAAATGATGGGCATCCCGGAGCGTCGGCATTCGACCAATGAAAGGCCAGCAATTTGTCATATCATACCGGCGGCGGGCGGTGACAGACTCGGTGTCCGAGTCCTCCACAACGTCCGACTCGCTCTCCAGGCCTTCTTCCTCGGACGATACGTCGAGGTCGTCCTCCTCCACGCCCTGCTGCTTCAAGAACGACATCTTCTCCGACACGGCTAGGGCCAGCTCCCTCTTCAGACCCTGCCAGAACATGGCTGCCTCGTCATAGGTCTCCTCCATCTCGTCTCCTATCACGTCGCTCACCAACTGTGCTCGTTCGTGCCGGAAAAAAAAACAACATAAAAACACAAAAACACAAAAACACAAATGAACAAAAACATTGGGGAAACAAAATAAGTGAAATGTAACAGAATAACAAAATCAATTTGAACAACCGACTAAATTTGGACAGTCTAGACAAATCAACACACGCACTGCAACAAATAAAGGACTAAAGGACAATGAGAACAAATGACCGAAAAAAAACAAGAGAGCCAGAAGCGAGAGCGGTACACGACAGAGCACCACGGTGACACAGTTGTCCACGCATGCCTGCTACATATGCACATGACCAGAGTAGGGGGACGCCGCCAGGTGCCGTGACCTAGTGCGCGAGTTCTCCGCAAGGTCCCAAAAAAACAAAACTTGCACCAACCAGCATTCTCCCACACACGCCCCCTTGCTGGTTGCCATACACACAAACACACAAACACACAAACACAATCGACGAACTAAAACACACACAAACTCGATAAAAACAACATACGCGCCAAAGCACACATGCTCGACAATACAAATAAAAACGCACTCGACAAAAACAAAAACAAAAACACAACACCAACCGACAGAGATAAAAGACAAAAAACATTATTAATACAAACTACACGGAACACCCTAGTACGCCACACACAACACAACACGCAACACGCAACAACAGATGCACAACCCACCACACCCAAAACATCCAACACCCAACACGCAACCAACACCCCCCCCCCCCCCACCTCGAACCCGCAGCCACTGAAGGACAGGGTGCGGCACACGAACGACCCCGTCTGCTTCAAGTGCATGGCCACCAGCTCCATCGCCCCCACCCCCTGCCGTCCACAGCGGTCAGGAAGTCCTTGAAACCCCCCGGGAAGGGGCTTCCCGTGGCACCCCACAGCCCCAGTCGCGTCATGTAGCCAAGGTTACGGGGCTCGGAAGCCCCGGTGGCCGAGCAGTAGACCACCCTACATCGAATCGATCGGGCGAGGACGTGTCATCGGGGATCACGCGATGGAAGACGCATCGATATTGGGGTGTTTGTTACAAACTCGATTGGACGTGGGTTTACAAGAAAAAAAAAAAAAAAAAAAAAAATTGAAAACCGACGCACAAACACGAGGGAGAGCTGATTGGTTAAAACAGGTGAATCCGAAGGCGCTACGTATATATAAGCCAATCAGAAGTTGCTCCGTTTGCTGACCAACCCAGTGACCCAATCCAAGAAAATAATCGAGTTGAAGAAAGAAAAAATGTTGGTCACCTTTGCCCACAGCAATAGTTGTTTTTGTTTCATAAGTTGAGATTTCTATTCTACACAACTCCGTCCGAAAATATAGGGATGCTTTGTACACTAATATTCAAACAAAAGGAGCTTTGAAACTCACGGACAAAGTGGTACACGGTAGGAAACAGACTGCACGAAAAACCCAATCCAACCAAAAATTCTTCGCAAACAAGCACCCCAATAAATGTATCTAATTTTGCAGGATTCAGGGTCGGTGTTACTTGCTACGTAGCTCGTCGGTTCGTACCAGGCGGTCGGTACGACAAGCCCAAGCAGGCTGACAAGACGCTACTGATACAGGGTGGCCCTCGCTAGGAACTCGCGCCGGCGGATAGTCGTACACGCCGGACAAATACCGATCTGCAGGTAGAGTAGATAATCCATTGATACAGGATCGATAGATCATCTCAGATCCTGACCGGCGGTTGTGAGATTTTGTGGGGGATCTGTACGGTACAGTTCTATAACCCAGGAAGCACGTCCTCACGTACGTACGGCCCCCACCCTGCAGCACGAGCCGTGGGTCCGAGGAATCAGGAACCTGTTTGCCTTCCCTGAAAGAGCTATCATTACGCAGGCGTGATCTGTCTCATCTATTTGTCCCCTGTGCGGAAAGTAGTCAAAACTGCCGTCGTCTACCGTGTGCGCTAATGGAAGGAGGCATGTGCAGAAAATGTACGGCTAACACCAACACCGACACCAACACCAACACCAACACCAACAACCAACGCCACCATCAGTACAACCACCAACACCACCACCAACGAACGCCACACCAACACCTCGCGCCCTCACCAGCAATGCT